>JADANN010000018.1:32500-1508750 GCA_018806985.1 Angiostrongylus vasorum | reverse complement strand
CAACCTTGTGTCAGATCAATCATGTAAAAACTAAAAACATCTGAAGAGCCAAGGTGTCTTTTTATTAAATTTAACTTAAAAGACAAGTTTGTAACGTAGAGAGTAGCTAGTTGCAGTCATTGCGATCGTTCGATTATAGAAGAATATCGTTTAGGAGATACATCGCGGGATTCTGTCGCCAAAGTGATTCAAGTGGATTGTCAGCAGCAATTAACAACCGGCGTCGACCTGAGTTATACACGACGCATTTTCTATCCGGCCGTTTATTCTGCCACCTAGAGCTTTTATGCTGCATTCGTTGTAATCATTCGATAGCTTCTCCAGCACAGCCCAGGCTTTTAGCTGGCGTCGTCTAGGAAAAAGCCTTATTTTACGGTACAGAACAGCTATACACAAGGTATAATAGATATGTAAAGTTAGCTTTACACATTTCCGAAAACGTCACCGAGTGGGCTGCGGGTGAGTTTTTCTTCATAATGTATGAGACTTGCTATTTTCCAAAAGCATAAAGAGAAGAACATGAAAAGCAGGTAGGATATAAAAAACCCAAATATTTCACCTATAAAGAATGCAATGGAAAAGGCGGGACTATAGAATGGAAGTACAACAAAAAAAAGGCAGGGCCACTCGCTAGCGGAAAAGGCGGGGCACTTTTTGTTAAGGTGAATCACATATGACTCACAAGGAAATCGAGTTATTTAAGAAGATCTAGTTGTTGCTTTTTTTACCCCCAACTGTCCGTCTCCATTATCTCGAAATGTGAAGAATCACCGCCAGCATCTTAGTTATTGGAGCAAAACCATTAGATAAACTCATTGGGAAATTGCAAGCAATATAGTGAGCATCTAAGCAAGTGGAGGATATAATTGTGTAAATTCAGTACGCTATTTGCACCATATTGTCGATTTGAAGCCTTAATTATTGTGCCGCGCACGATTTTGACTAAGCTCCTTTCTGCTTAACACGTAGCGGACGATGAACATCTATTCCAATGAATTTCTTCGCAGGCATATTATAACGCGCAGAGCTTTTATTGCACGTTTGTTTGTTTTAACCTGGTAGGTCATCCAACACATGTTGTGGAGGACATATGTCGAGTGAATCTGTGCTCTGCAGTTGATGTTAGAAACCGTTCCTCGGACGAGTTTGTTCGCCAGGCCTACCGCACCCAAATCCGACAGGACCACATCGACTCGACAAGACGGCAAACCAGTGAGGAGACTTGTGAAGATGTGAATGCGACGTGACAAAAATGTTGGCTGCATTTCGAAAGGGCTAGACGTTCATAAAGTGCGCGTTCATCGATGTTATTGCACACAATGCACACAACTGAAAGCCCTTTCCCGCTCAATTCTTTGTTGTACTCAAAAACATGTAACCCATAATATATAGGATTCATCTATTTAATTTTTTTGTGCAACCTGCATTTGCAGAGTTTAAAACGCAAACGTTTTAAAAAATAATCGACAAACTGCAAAAGTATCTGCGTTTTTTTTTAATATCATACGAACTTTTTTGTAGCGCAGTGGTCGGAGGTGCCTTGCAATGCACATGGGATCGATCCTTGCGCCTTAGGCCCACCAAGCCCTCCATCTCTCCGGGTCGGCATATTGGTTCAGACTTGTCTGTGAGGACACTAGCACTGGGTCGATACATCGGTGGGCCACCGCGAGTCATTGTAAAGGCCAGATTTGTACTCACTCACTTCCAAACGATGCTTAATGAAGTCGAATTCATGCGGTGTCCATCAGGGATTGATCAACGCCGAGAGCTTCATTCATCGGCTTCATCTGAAGAACTACCTTTAGATGAACGTGTGCAATTCCTATGAACTGTTCTTGTTGAGCTGACGCGAGTTTGATATCTTTTGTTATTGTTCTTGTTATTGTTGTGATTGGATGGCTGGCCTTTCGGCGACATCGCCTTCTCCAGAGCCTCGACTTATTTTATGTAACGATAACCTTATAGTTCGGTGAATTATCTTTAGAAATAATGAAAATCTACTACATTTGAATGTGCACCATTTTGTATGAAAACTATTCACCGTTTTGTAAGGTGTGGCACCACCCGAACGTTGTTCACGTGGATGACGAGCGAAATCCAGCCATGTCAAAAAAATCAATTTGAAATAAGGCGCTATATCACTTGTGATAGTGAGGCATTCGTCTTTCCGGTTCAAAATATATCAGAATGCCCTCGAGAGTCTTGCACGTTGATGTTTTCGATTCTGGCTCTAGGATCTGGACAGTCACTTCAAAATCGTCGCCATTGTTCTTTTGTTCACCATGTGTATCTAGAGGAGTGTCGAGTTTTAACTTTCCTATCTAGATGCTCTTTTATGCGGCCATAAAGTGGTTGACCTCTCTCACCAATGTATTCCTTACAGCTTGTCTTACATGAGACCAAGTATTTTGTACCCGAACTCATGCAATCCCGTCTCTTCAGTTAAGGCAGATTAAACAATTTTCTGACCTGCACAAACGATTATAGAGGCGATTGAGAAACGGCGTAGGACATAGTCTGCCAACGGTTTAGCGCCCCCATCGTTGTCGGGAGGGCCTTGGGTGTAGCGCTACGATGTACAGATGGGATTCATCCACCCAGCGGGCCCTCCAAGCTGAGAAGGAATCCAACACTCGCATTCGGAAGCCCAGCTAAGAGCAAACCAATAGCAGTGCCAGGGATCACCACCGTCTTGGTATTAAACTAGTCGCGTGATGGCAAATCTCCCTCTGACCCACAAGGGCAGCCACTGCACCCTGTGAGGTGACGACCTAAGGAAAGTTTCAGCTAGGCTGACCTCGGGATTTGAGGGAGCCACAGTGGCTTAACCAACAAATGTCCCCTGCACAACCAGCGAAGATGGGCCATCCAAGAGCGAAGTATCTAACTGGGCTATGAGATGGGTGGTCAATATCTGCCACGGAGTTTTCAAGACCACCTCTTCTTAAGCACCTCGTAATGGTGTCATTTACTTAGTTTGATATGAAGGGTAGCTTGAAAAGGATTGTATTTAGGTTTTAAACATGGTCTTGGAGCATCACCTACCTCTTTATTTCAGGTCACTGGCCTCTCCTTCGTAGCCATTGGAAATGGCTATTCTTTGTGCCAAACTTAACGATTCCTTGCTTTCCTCTTCTCCTATGTACACATTTTTAACCGTTTGGTAATGTTTTAAAGATGCTTCTTTCATGTGAAGGATGAAACCAGGGGTACCAGTACATTTTCATTACTTATTTTCAGATGCCATTTTGTGGTGAAGCCACTTTCTTAAAGCTTTATTTGAATGTTGAAGAAAGAAATTCAGTACTCGTTTGGTTTTTCTCGTGTAAATGTTATATATTCCGACTGTCTGTTTAACAATTCAAACCAACTGCTCATCTGTTCTTGTGTGGAAAAGACGATGAAGCAGTCTTCTATATATCGACAGTGGAGTAGCGCTCGGTGATTGGCATTTGGAGCTTCCACCATAGAAATAAAGATGATGGCAAGGCTTGGAGCTAATCACTGTTTCATAGCCAACCCTGATTTGTGCAAAATATCTCCGTGACCAGCTAAAGATTAAAGAACTAAGGCACTGTTTTAATAGACTCATTAACCATTGAGTCGTTAAGCCATACATATTCATTTTGTAGTCATGTTCATGACCATCTCGCGAAGAGATAAGTCTTTATATCAGAATATCTTTAGATAGAATTTGAACTTCTCATGCACAGTGTTATGTCTAATGCAATGTTATGTGCAATTTCATCTTTGGGCTAACATCTTCATATTCTTCTTATTTGCCGGATGCCTAGCAAATTCAGCACGGTTTCCGTGTCTTAATTTTTGTCTTCATGTTCATGACCACCTCGCCAAGAGATAAATCTTCATATCAGAATATCTTTAGATAGAATCATAAGAACTCTTCATGACGAGTTCATGGAAACCAGTGAAATTCAGTCGTTGGTTGGTAGTAACTTCCTTTATAAAGAAAATTAAACCCAATATTAGTCAAATAAGCGTTGAGATCGAGACACCTCAAAAAGCAAGTGAGTGAAAAACTGCGATGAATCAAGCAAATAACGATAATGAATGCACTAGGAAAAAAATTTGATGCCTCATTACAAAGCTGTCATATAGTAACGTATAGTACGTAGCAGCATAACTAACATGTACACCCTAAATTTGTCGGCCAAAGATCCTGCAAGTACTTGCATAAACTGACTTTCATTTAACCTCCGCATAATGTAATAAGCAGGGTTCGGTCTCATTGATTAGTTGACACGAGGTTGTTGTAATAATTTTCCATTCGACTAACGTTATGTCGCTATCGCCTTCTGCAAAGTGGGGAATGATTCCTGTCGATGGTCCACTGTCGTTCGTCCACCCATCTTGATGTAGGAATTCGGGTATCGAGTCGAATTTTCGTGAGTGGAGCACCACTCGAATATAGTAGCCTCACTTTTATAAAGTAATATGCTCCCGTAAGTATTTTATCCCCAAAATGCACAAGCCGTTTGCTTACCGAAAAGTCATCTTCCATTCCTCTCCGAGGCCAGCCAGCATCGTTCACTTGGTGCTGGCAGCCACGTGTTTGAGTGGCGGACGAGTTTCAACAAGTCAACAAGCTGGCAACAACCAGGTGCCATCGCACGCAACCATCAAGCGAATTTGTCCCCAGAAGTGATGTGTCTAGTCGTGTGGAAGTGCTTCATCACTAATCAACGGCTTTATTTGTGCTCGAAATGAGGTCAGTTATTAACAATACGACCAGCAATCTATAACGAGTCTTTGAAGGAATTCATTTGCTGGAAATGTGTGCGTATTTACTGCACTTTATTTCGAGGACTCCTGTACTCTTACTGGTCATAGTGTGCCAGAAAAATTAGAGAAAACGTTGCCGCATTGTCATAGTGGTTGTTCCTTGTTCACCAGATAATTTTTTAAAACGACATGTTTACCTTCTCTTAGTAACTGTTATCATCAACACCTTCATTTCCACGATTCCACTGCTTCTTTTTCTTGGAAATTTTGCTTTGCGCGCGGCTTTTCCAGTTGTTTCCTTCTCTTTTTCCCAAAAGCACCCAGTTATCTTTATTATTCTCAACTTTTTAAGGGTTCTATCTTATGTGCTGAAATTTCCCAGACCCTGCATTTGTTGCTATCTTACTACTGTTGCCAGTCTTCATGCGTACTTGCTGTTTGGTTTATGTATCGAAGAGCTTCGAGTCTTGTTTGCATAACATTCTCCCGTCCGCTTCACATTGAGAATAAGTGGCTGTCACGGGACTTCATGTTCTTTGGTGATTCAGTCCTTGTCAGAAATTCCAATTTTTTATTCTTGTTGCCTCTCAGTCTATAAAAGTGTGGATTCCATTCTTCAATTAGTATTCTTCTCAAATTTCGCGGGATTAACAAGCGGCTACAATGTGCTCTATAACTCTACAAGAAGTACAACGATGCTGAGTTATAAGCAAAACTAGGAACCTCAGGTGAGGCTTCAAATCCGCGATTGCTCTTCCCAGAGACTCATGCACTATCCATCACACCAAGCGGAACCCTTGCTTTGTCTTTTTTCTCAGTCAGTTTTTACTTTATCGATGCTGCCTGCAATCACCCGTCAACGGGAATGATGTGGGAGCACAAATCGCCATTGAACCCAGTTAAGCTGAAGCTGCAGTGTGAATCGCATTGTTTTAGCTTCTATTTACTGCCTATTCTCTTTTTTATGGCAGGGTATCATACCGAGTTTTGCTCATATTTCAACATATTTGTTGTTGTATTTCACTAGTGCCCTGCCGTGAAAAAAAATAAAAACTGAAACACTGTAGTTTCTACCAGAACCGTTAACGCGTAGTTTTTTTGAGCAAGGCGTTCCTTGATTTGTCATAGTCTGTTGTGTGCCCTAGTTTTATTGTTATTTTATTGTTTTTATTACACGGCCCAACATCATCTGTACAACTTGGGGATTCCAACTTTTCTTTGCTCGACTTGTTTCCTGGCATCCACTATCTACGAAGGTTTTCGAACTTTTTTCTTGTCGATTAAGTTGCTCCTTTAGGATTCTTTCATCTTTGCCACAGATGTCGTTGAGTTCTGATAAGGTTGATTCTTCTTGTAATCTTGACACAGCCGTGCTAAGGCGTGCCCACGTGGACTAAGGGAAGTGGGCTTGTCCCAGGTAAATCCAGTACTAGTTTTTTGATCCTGAAGAGATGAGAGGCTTGATAGCTCTGGTATGGTTTCGAGCCAATGGCTAGGTACGTTGTGCCGTCAATGTAATGAGTGGGGTCACTCCTACTGCGCTACCTGCAAGCTGAAGTTGGATTTGCGGTTGTAAAAAACAACGAAATAGACTCAGAATGCTTTCAAGTGCTTCAAGGTTCTGATAGAAACCTATTTTTTCATAATGAGCCATTGTGACACACAGTAAATAGTAGCACATAAATCAGTCATACTCATAGAATGATAGAGCAAAGTCTCTTTTACAATCTTATCATGTTCGGAACCTCTAAAACGCTCTATTTAATGAAAAATATTTTTTTGCTTTCAAAAAGCCATAAATCCCCACGCGACGAAAAATTCCTTGTCTTTAATTCTACTAGCCACGCAAATCCGCGCGGGAACCCTATTGGTTAGAAGGCCAGAAGGACCTCGTGACGCACGAACTGGAATAGAAGAAGCCGGGTGCGAAGCCTCTTGGATTTATTAAATTATTAGCATATCGTTCATAAAATCTCAGAATTCTATTAGCCTTCGCTCAATGTTAGTCTTGGAGTTCCTTAATGAAAAGTACCATAATGAATCAAAGCTCTCACCTAACCATTTTCACTGTTGTTCTGAAATTCAACATTAGATCGAACCACCACATTTTTGCGCTAGTTTCTTTTCGTTATAGAAATCGAGGAAGCCACAAAATTTCATAATCTAGAATCCTAGGATCTCCAAACCGTCCTTGGTTTGGGTTCGCTCACCTAACTGGCTTCCAGGAAGATACCGTTATTGACAATATAGATGAGGAATGCGATTAGTTTGTCGAATACTTCCATGGTAGTGATAAAGAAGCATAGAGTTTGAAACTCACTGAGAGACATCTGCCCCTGAAACACTCGAGGTGATATGACGATATGGAATCGCACGAGCTGCAAGCAAGCACTAACTAATATTCGAACTTTGCGAAACACTCCATGAAGCTGTAAAGGCGACTCTTCACACGTAGTTCGTCTTCGTTCACGAAAGAAGGTCATGCAGGACGTTCGCTTTCATCAGTGTTCATAACTACTACAGGGAATCTGTTGAGCAATCTGTCGGCTGTTCGCTGTATGAAATAGTTCGACAGCTTCTAAACACAAGTTTGTGACGAGTTTTAGCTGAAGCCAACGATTTCCGTCATCCATGTGTATGGTTGACTGCAAGTCACTCCTACTTTGTCTGCGTAGGAGAGAAATGGAGCATTTAAGTCGTTTTTGGCCGGAAAACTTCCGACTAAACCTTTTTCTTCACGTACCCTAGTTCTACGGCAACCAACGTGTAGAAAGGTGCGGTTTTTGTTGGGAAGGCGATATAAATAAAAAAAAGGGACAAAGCTCTCGGTGTTGATCAATCCTTGCGCCATGTATTCGATTTCATGAAACATCGTTAGAGGTGATTGAATGTATATCTTTCCTATGTATGGAGTCGGGGTTGCCTACCGATACATCAAGTTAGTCTTGTTATCCACCCGGACAGTTCTGGTTTCAGTTTGCAGACTCTGGAGAGGTAGAAGTATTGGTGAGCCCCTGGGTGCGGGATCGAGCCCATTTGTATTGCAGGACACCTCTAACCACTGCACTGGCATGACTGTATAGTGCTTTCAAATATAGAGTCCACAGTTAAGAAAAAACTTAGAGTACATATAGGGCTAAACGGTGTTTCGGTGTTGAAATTATGGTGCAAATTCGAAATAGAACACAGCAAAGCGCCTATGACGTATTGCTATAGAGGTTTTCTTATTGCTTCCCTCGCTTGGGGTACACGAAAAGCATCAATCATTTTGCTTAAGGCATTTTTTTAACACTTTTATTGAGAGGCTACCCACGTGCATCTCACTAGTATTTAGAGGTTCTATATATACTAACGAATAACCTACTGATCTTTTTAACAGGTGTAAAACATATTTGTGAATGTGCTACGATCGGCCTCTTATGCATAATAATTTTCAGTGAATTTGCTGCAAAATATTAGCCGAATTGACAATCTACATGTATTCAAACATATCGACCCACGTATGCTATTATGTTGGACCGAATATAAGTAATGAAAAGTCAGCGCAGCAGCTACACCCAATCCCTATATGGTCGCTTTTTGTATAGCTTATAATGCCCATCCTGTATGCGACATAGCCCTAGGACTAATAGGATGAGGTCTCTCTAATGAAACAACTATATGAAGAGAAATATGGCAATCGTTGAAATAAATATGAAATATTGTCACACTCACTTGTTGTTCTTCCTTAATTTTTTGGATATTTTTGACTTATAAATTGCCTTGAGGTTGCCAAGATTATTGCGAGTTCAGCTTTTTGTTATATTGCTTTTAATGTTACCTCTATTCATAATGGAACTGAAAAAGCTAGCGATGTTTAGCGATATGATCAGATCTCAGCATTTAAACAAGATTTGACCCATTTTCGTTCGGAAATCCATCGAACTACTGCTTGTCAGAAAACCATTTGAGCGAAGAGTGAAAATCTTTGTGGAAGAAACCTTTAGATAAACCGAAATACCTTCGCCGACTTCAATAAAGCGTGATTAGATTAGTGGACATTGTCCAGCATAGAATTTTCAAATCCTGTCAATAATTTCATCGCTCATATCACCTGTACGCTGACTGATTGTCAGTAACTCGTGCAAACACAGGTGTATCCTTATTGGTTCCTCTTACACGACAGAATTGCACACTTGGGTTATCATGATTCAGTGGGCTAGCTGCATCAACACTTTTTAAAGGATCTTCACAAAGAAATCTGACCAGAGGATTGCTGGTCTTCCTTCTGCGCGCATGAAATCCCATGAGACTAGGGCCGCTAACTGCTGCTCTCCAGTGGTTGTTTTTAAGATGCATCACATCTATACGCCACCTTTTCAACTTGGCCCATCGTCTTTGGTATCTGACTGTAAACAAAATTTTCGATCCTCATTCTCATTTCATGATAGGCTTCATTCATAGCTTAATCCTGTCGAAAATGAGTGGTCATTCATCCTGCCTGTATGAGGTACAGGCCTCCCAGTGGTGCATTCAGGCAGGAAGGATCGCAGAATCTAAAAGGTGGACAGAGAGTCGGATGTTCTTTGTTCTCCTATCGGCATTCCCAATGAGTCCGTAAGTTTCAGAACAAGATCTCGGCTTTCAGAGACATTACTTCGGAAGAGTGTGGGTGGGGTATCAGGAACGAATTTGTTAACATTGTTTTCTTTAGCTTCAATCGATAGCCAGCTTCTGTAAAAAATGTCAAAGTCGGACATCAACCATTCACGGGAAATGGTTGATGTTATAAGAAAGCCATCGGGAAAGCTGAGATGGTACAATTGTCGCCCTTGAACTTCTATTTCCGTGTTATCCAACTTAAGTTTTTCATATTGAACTATAGATAACAGCAAATAATTTTTCGCAAAACAACATCACCTTTTTTGGACCATCGTTTTTTGTTTACAACTTTGGCAGAGAAGAGCGAAATTCTGAATCCCAAGTCACTAGAGCTGATCAAGGACTTTGGTTATTAATAGCAGATGCTCCGACTGTCTAAAGCTTTCATGAATACGCTTATCTTTTACTTAATTCGAAACAGCAAAGTAGAATTGGTTCTTGTACTCTCGTGGTACACGATGAGTTTTTTTTCCTTTCAGATATTATTTGCGTCTGTCTCATCGCATGCAATCTATTCTGAAACCCCTGCTTATTCGAATGGCTGTCTTTTACACACTACTGTTTAATACTGTTAAGCCTAAACCAAGTTTGTAGGTTATAGATCACGGATAGCAGGCATATTGTGTTATGGTTGGTGATGCCGTAAAGGTATCCGTTTCGTGCAACAACACGATCCTGCCAGTCTTCCAGTGATTCAGAACCTTTCGTTTTGATCGCGAAAAACTGCGACAAACATAGTTCCGTGCAGCAAAAAAACAACCGGAAAGGAAATATTTGAAATTAATACGTACTGGTCGGAACGCCTTCATAAATGCATTTATATGAATGTGTTTCATGGGTTAAGAGAAATGTGAAATGGCCACAGAAAATGCATAGTAGCGGGAGGGATAACAAAAAGGATGAACCTCTCGGCATTGGTCAATCCTTGAGGGATGCGCCATGCATTCGACTTCATTAAGCATCGTTGGAGGTTACTGAATGCATGTCTAGCGTTTACAATGACTCGCGGTAGCCTACCGTTGTATCGAGCCAGTGCTGCTATCCTCCCAGACAAGTCTGGTACCAATTTCCTTCCCCTGAGGGATGGAAGGCTTGGTGGGCCATGAGCGCAGGTATTGATCCCATGTGTATTGAAGGGCGCCTCGGACCACTGCGCCACACCCGCCCTGCAGGAGAGATATGAGGTATTTTCTATAATAATCTGACGCGATTTACGACAAGAGTGGTATCGGTGTGATAAAATCTTTGATTTCTCACCATGTGGTTTGCTTCGATATGATACTTTCTGCCTGGAAACTCTCACGTTCAACGTTGAATGGAGTGCTTCGAGAATTATGAGTTAGTAAAGAGCTTCTTGTTGTAAAGAAAAATCGGCAGCTTCGCTTCCTGTTGATCCCATTACAGTGCGTGGATTCCGATGTGAAGTGCTTGAGATATTCACCTGAAGGCAATCTTGGCAATGATGTCGCCGTTGATAAACATAGAAAAGGTACGATTTTCCTTGCAGGATCTCCTAGTTCGTATCGAATTCGTAACTTGATGTTGGAATAAAGGCAGCGAAGATTGTTATTATGGGAACTCGTCTACATCTTTTCAACTGCAAACTTGCTACTCTGGTCGCTAATTTTTTCAAAGAGATTGACGACCATTGTAAAAACACATATTGACGTAGACCCTAACACTCTGTTTTCTCTGTTATCGCGCGTTTCCACAAACACTTCCTCTCAGGCTCCATAAACGAAGGTTAACGAGCGGGGTCTTCTTGTCTTGGCCATTACGGACGTCGTGACGCTCAATCTTCTTATCGTGCATTGTCCCCACAGCACGATTATATGTAATTGAAAATCTCCACGCTTGATCTTCGAGATTTTAAAAGTCTAGAAGAGCTTTGAAATGATGATAATCTTATGGTACTGGTCTTACCCTCCTACCAAGGTCCTAGCAGGTCTTTCCCCAAATTGGACGTGAAAATTTCTTGATGAGGACACCAAAAAGCCATCTCAAATTCATTTTCCGGCCGTTTAATTAGGATCGACGTGTAGGATACAATCCGCATATAGGCGAACATGATTTTGGTTCTGCGTTTACACTCTTTTCGCTAGGAGCGCCATATAACCTCGCAGGAAACCGGTTGATCATCCTTTGACGAGAGAGGTTGTGAGCCAATTTCATAGACGTGAAAACTAGAATAGTTGATGGTAACAAGGCGAGTTTAAAACCTCTTGGAAATTGCAGATTTAGGCGTGATACGAGAGAGAGAATTCCCTGCTATAGAATATATCGCCCAGTTGCTTGAAATTAATCCAAAGGTTTTTTTGAGGAGGGTACGAGAATTCGAATCATCCTCTCTCCCATAAGTAAATAAAGGGTCTGCGATTCAAATTGCTCTCATCTAAAAAATAGCCTAGTGTAACCTAGGGAAAGGCCAAGTTCCATTGTTGTTCCTTAAAGTACCCCTTCTAAAGCGTTTTGGCCATAACTATGTGATGGTAACGTCGTCATCCTTTTCATAAACACTGGCTATGATATTCCACAACAGCTCCAAACGCGTAGTTCAACGATCCTCTGTAGTCTTTTGTGAAGTTGCACCACCCATTGCATTCAAAGAGCCCGCCCCTGTCCCAGGCCACTCAGCACTCAGTCCTTATTTCTCCCTCTTGTTTCACCTTGACGTCTTCCCGCATCGTCATTTGACTCGAGCCGCATCTGCCGGTCACTTGTCTTTATAACGAACTCTTATTTTGTGTGATTACTGCAAAACAGTGACTTTGTTGATAGATCTACGACAAATTATTTGACTAATTTATAAAATATTCTAATCGAACTACGTCTCGGTGGAGGTGTTCTTCATTGCGCTTGAGAAATTATCGGAAGTAAAGCCGCTTTGTGGGAGACGTGTCATTTCGATATCAGCAAACGTCGTACTTTCCATTATGATTCACAGCTTTTACGATAAATGGACAGCGTTCAGCAAGGATAATGTGGAATGTGACCTGGAAGTGGTCGGTTTGAAGCAACGCAGAAATTCGGAAGCCACGATAGGTGCAACCGTGAATAACTTCTCCAATGATCATTGCGGTGCGTCTAAGGCTGTCCTTGGGTCGGTGGTATCGGGAAAGAAGGAAATTACTTCCATTATTTCATTCACAAGCACTCTACATTTTGACTGCAATTTGGTGAGCTTCAAATCTTATTTTGACATACTTCTGTGTGCTTCCATATGCTTTCACATAGTTAACTTGAAATTAGATAGTAGATAGTATATTACAGTAACTGTCCTTATAAAATGCATTTGAAAACGTAATATTTCTTTTCAGTCGACAATATGTTATATTTGAGTGTTAATCAACCAATGTCTTTTGAACTAACCAATGTGCCAAATGTAGAAGCATTTTATATTTTCTGTTAGGGTTCTATGTAAAAAGAGAATTTATAGTGGGAATAGTAGTGGATGGAGAAATTGGTGAAGAGCTGTACCTGCTACGCATCAATGGATCTCCTTCGAAAGGCTTCCATTTCAACAGTTTAATGCAGTAAAACTGCCAGCCGTAGAGTGTAATCTCCTAGACGGCTAACTCTGGTCGTCGTCCGGTATAGGTTCGGGCAACAAAGTGACCAGCTCGTTCCATCCTCCTCAGCCATTGTTGGGCAGAATTCTGCAGTGAGTTACGAGATACACCTATGGATCATGAACAGCAGCAATTAGTTATTTGGATACGTCGAATGTAGTTTACACGTGGAAATTACCTGTAAGGACAGAATGCTCTCAGGTTCTCTTTTATATGGGAAATTCAAACAATTCGATATAGGAGCAACCAGGAGGGTTACTGATAAGATAGTTGTGTTGGTAGAGAATGCAGAACTCAGCACCTGCGTGCTGTGAGCTGCTGATCTCTGAGTTTTAAAACCGTCTGTTTCTATACTAACCTCTGGTGATTCAGCAAAGAACGCCACACCCACTGTCCCACTTACTTTCGTAACATCACGCTATCGATAACCCAAGTTTATCTGCTTCTATTTCGTCTTTTTTCTGTGGTTCGAAAATATGGTACTATTTTGTTGCAGATGCTTTATTCTGCAAAGAGGAATTTTGGTAGATAAACTAGAATTACTCGTGTAACGTACTCAGCCTAGGGTGACAACTGGGCATAGTTTTCGAACAGATATTTTTGATGTCTAATTTTCACGTTGCTCAAATTTTTTAGTTCATTTAGTACTCTCAGAGTTTAAACCGTGTATGTGGAACTTCTAAAATGTATAAGCCTGTTAGCGCCATGTTTATGCAGAATTGATGTTGTTCTCCGGTCTTATAATGCAGCTCTGCTCTTATCCAACCATGAGGGAAAGCAGTGAAATGCGTCAGACTCCGACATGAAGGGCCTATCAATGCTTGTGAGAGTGTGTTGTGACTTGAAATATCCAGAAACGGAAGAATCTATCATCCATCCCGAATAAGTCTATTGATATGGTGGGGATTCCTCATTAGCATCATCTGCTAGTGCTATTCGTACATTTGTGAATGATCTTTGTGTCGTCAACGGCTCCAACGATGTTTTCATGAGTATCGTATTTTCACGTCAAATCTTTTTATTTCACCTGGTTTTCTACTGTCGATTCACTTGTCATTTTTTCAGTTTACGCAGTGGACGCGACACCTTCATTATAGCGAGAACCTTTCAAAAATCTAATAAGAAGTGACGAAAATCTATTTATTTTCCAGAAGTGTCGATTCTCGGAAATGTCGGAAGCAATTAAACGAATTCGTTTCCCGAAGGACGCCAAATCCCGGCGGGTGAGTCTGCTTTTTCTTTTTTCGTTGGTTTTTTCATATACACTGGAGTTTTGCGCTGTAAATAAGGTCACAGAAAAGCCATCGTTCACCACCACTATCCAAGGACAAAATGCGGATGAGAAAGCCCCCTTTTTCGGTCCAGTGATAACTGAAATTCAATGTTTAAAGGTAACTGAACGGCAAACGGAATAGTTATGCGATTTTAAACAATTAAATCATTAAATCTAAAACTCAGCCGTTCTCATTTTTTTCTGTAGATTTTTTTTGAAAAGAAGAACTTTCAGTTACCTTTTTTCTGTTAATTTATCCCTTCTAGTTCCAACATTTGCATAGCAAAATTACTTTAAACATCAAAGTATACTGGATTGATGCTGACAGAATTGAACTGACAGAGTATAGAATTGAGAATTGCTAGGACCATCTTTGTAGTAGCCCTGGAATTGCTCAATAAGCCCGTGTTTTCTCTTTGAGCAGACGTGAAGCTTCTTTTGCTGAGATTCTGAAAGTGTTTGCCTGAGAAGATTGCGTATCAGTTTGACCTCTCCAAGCTCTGAATAAGGCGGAATCATCGAGAGGTCAACCGGTATTGAATAAATCTTATCATTCACAGCCTCGTATCTGCTCAAGAAGAAAATACGGAATTGAGAATTATTCATCTTAGTAAGATGCGACTATTACTCCACCTATTGAACCAGCCTTTAGATCTAACGATAACCCGGGGCTAGAATGTTTTGTGAAAATCACGATACACAGTTGACTCTTTATAGAACTTTCTATATCAGAGTAGTCCTAATAATATGCAGTAGCAAATTTGCACGATAGGTGGTATGAATCCTGATAGTTCTTATCCAGTTGTAGTTGGTTCTTCGCTTCCTTGAAGAAGTCTTAGTAGCTTTCAACATGTTAAATGAGTTACGGGGCACTCTTTTTTCCATTAATTCTGAATTTCTTCAATCAAATAAAAAAGACTGATGCAGGGAAATGATGGCGGAAATAAAAAAAGAAAGAAAAAATCCGCGGAGAGTGTGCAAGATTGAGTACTTCTAGCTTTTACCCTAATTTTTCTGTCTCTTCGTTTGCTTTTGTCTTTCATGTTCCTAACAACCATTATCTGCAACCGTATGATGATTCCTCTATGATTAAATCCTGTCATGGATGAACAATTTTTGGTCTATAATATTTGTAATATCTGGTTATCGCTTTATTTTTATGGGACTTATGTTCTATGCTGTTAGTACTACCAATATTTTAAAGCACTGGTTTTATCTTTCTAACATAACCCTGATATTTAATAGCGTTCGTAAAACCAAAGAAGCAATTATTAGCTTGTCAGTGAAACAAGACATTGTACTAGAATGGACTAAATAATTCCAAATATGTGCAGGTTTTCTACTCTAGTTACCCTATGTCCTGTTTACAAACTGTAACATTCAAGCAATTTAATTAATAAGATCTTATACATTTTTTTGTTAGCCACTTCTTTAATTGTGTTTGTCATCAACAGGTTTTCCAAAATGAACAGGTGGAGAAGTCCACGTTCCATGCATTAACGCTCTTTCATGATAGCAAATTTGAGGTTGAACTCGACTTAGAGTACCGCGTATTTCTCCTGAGATGTGCAAACACCTAGAGGGGAGACCCGTCCCCGTTGTGTTGCATTGACGTACGCCTTACTCATGTAATCACATTATACATACGTTCGTCACTGTGTTGTGCCTATGCGAGATTGTATTATACACAGACAAGGACAAAGTGTCCATGAGTGCACCAATTTACATAGCAGTTCTCGAAGAGCTACGGGTGGAGTATTCTCGCTAAAAACACTGTAAGCAAGGCGATTCTTCGTTTCTTCAATTTTTTCAATTTTCTTAAGGAAAACCTTCATGTTCCTCGAATACCTTAGAGGATCTAAACCCGCTGGGCTTTCTCTGCCTTACCATATTGATGAATGGGTACTTGGCTGGTACACTCTCGAGTTACTCGACCGTTAACATTTCGCCACCTCATATGGAGTTATGTGGTGCGAAAATAATGGCGCGTCCAACGTTGAGCTAGCGTATTTCACTTCATAGTCTGTGTGCTTCATTAGTTGAACTAAAAACAATTAGAATATATGGATCTTTTCCAATCAAATGCAAGTTTTTTTATTCAACAAGCATGAAATCCAGATTTTCTGGAGCCACGGAACGCGTTTTTTCCATTTTTCTTTTTCTTCTGTTTTTCTACGTGAACAATTAATTTTTGATGCAGCAAAACACAGTCATATTCCCAAGGTGTAAATCGCCTTTGCAGCTTCCGTGAGGAATTTTAAAAATTTAGATTTCACCATTTTTAACTTGTTATTTACTGCCTACTCTTTTTAACGGCGGGCTATATATTGCGAAATATAACTTCAATAATGCTGAGATATTTGCAAAACTCCAGACCGCAGATGTCTGCGGTGGGGAACGAACGCGCTGTTACCCCTTCCGGTGGCTAACGCGTTCACCACCACACCACGCGGGTCCTTCGTTTCGCCTGTCTCTCAGCTAGCTCTATCGATCTGCGCCATCAGCAATCACCCGTCAACGGGAAACCCAAAATTAATTAATAACACATGCACCACTAAGCTTTACTTCGTATGGTGGCCGCTTAGAAATACGTTTAATTTTTTCACCGAGGGCGGTTTGCGCTGAGACAAATTCATGTGGCTCACTTGCCTGTTAGAAGTAGCAAAGGTTTTCTGTTGTAGTTTTCGCTGTACCAGTACGATTCTTCTGTGTGCTTTTATGTTGTGGATTATACTCTGTGTTCTTCTATGCTTCTCCATGCTTTGGAACATCACTCACCTGACAACTCTTGTATGTGATGAAAGAAGCTCGTTTGTCCTTCCATCACATTACTTTTAGTTAGGTTTTTTACTTGTACGAAGTAAATTGATTCTTTTTACTATGTCATTCTTATCTGTCGATTCCACACGACAGCTATGAAGCGTTATAGATACCGGAGATGAAGTCAACATCGATTAGGAGTTAAACATTAAATTGTATGGGATTGACATGAATGCTACAGAGGAAGTAACACTTAGAGTCTGGTGTGAGTGGATTTCCACTCATGTGTGGGAAAGGGACAGATCAGCCGGCATGGGATGAAATCAACTTATATCGAACTCATTGAATGACAAGGCGTCAAATAGATGAGGCAGTCACGCGATTTAGGTGTCAGATTCTAAATTTATGCTTCATTTTCCGTTGAGTAGTTCTGGAGAGTGAACTACTGGGACTTTGTCCAGTACTCGCTTACATAGAATCTGAAGTGCATCTCATAATAACGACCAGTATGATGACAATGATATAAACGGTGTTGATTGTGGAACCGGTGGTTGGTCAGACAATACCATGCCTCATGACTGTTGGATTTTTTATTTGTATTTTTATTTGGAATTATGCTAGCTGCTCGTGATTCGGCGCGCAGAGCCAATACATTTTATGGATTTTTTTATGGCTAATGCTTACGAACGCAACAGTTACAGGTGCGCTGCACTACCCTCGGGTTCAATCCCGCGCCCCAGGATAATCGAGCTTTCACAGTCAAGGTGTAGGTCAGAAATGCATTTAATCACTTCTAACGATGCCTGATGAAGTCGAATGCATGGCGCATGCCCAGAGATTATTGATCAACGCTAAGAGATTTATTTAATGCTTGGGAACTTCTTATTAAAAAAAAGCAAGCACATATAGGCAAGAGAACGATGTGCCCTGAGAGCTTTTGAGATTTTTTCTTTTGAGATGAAAAAAATTCGCTGGTAATGTCTTCAGATAGAAATTGTTTAACTGCTATCATTGTTTGACTTGGCATACACCATCCTCTTGAGTCCAAAGTAGGTGACAAGGTACAGATTTAGAAGGGTGGTACCTCAGGCTTCGGCTTTTCCTAGCACAATTTGTGCTGGACTAATCAAGTTGTTCAAGAACAGCCCATATTTTAATTTTTTTCAGTATGAATTTTTAAAAACTGCGCGCATGTTGGGTACTGTAGGCTATTGTAATCGTTGTAATTGTAGGTAAATTATGTATATAAAGGATAAAAGGAAAAGCTATCGGCGTTGATCAATCCCTGAGGGATGGGCCATGCACTCGAGTTCACTAAGCATCGTTTGGAGGTGACTGAATGCGTATCTGGCCTTCATAATGACTCGCGATGGCCTATTGATGTATCGAGCCAGTGCTGCTATCCTCCTAGACAAGTATGGTACCAATTTGCTGACCCCAGAAGGATGGAAGGTTTGGTGGGCCATGGGCGCGTGGATCGATTCCACGTGTGTGTTGCAGGGTGCCTCCGAACACCGCCAATTTGTGTGTACGAAGAGTATAATTGTGCTCATAGTGGGTGTTAATGGCATCTAAAAGGTCTCGATCCTAAGAATTGTAGATTGTGATGTCAATGTTTTTGGGTGATTGGGAAAAGGAGGTGAATATGCAGTGTTTCCAGAGATGCACTCTATCATCGACGAATACGCAGCGTGTACGCATCGTAGTTTTACAGAGCACAATCACATCTACGCAAGTTTCCCAAGTGTTTTTGTCATCTTGCTGTCGCGATAGACTGCCCTCTGAATTCGTACCACACTGTGCAAGTGCAACAAAGATGTTAGTACCTTGCGATGGATTTAAATCAACAGGGATAGATTGGTACCAAAATAGCTTTTTGCAAACTATTTAGTCTAGATAGTGGCTTTTCATAAAGCATATCTGGTACAAAATCTATGGCAGATCTCGTAAGGTTAGTGTAAAAAAGTATGAAAAGAAAAACTCTCCGTGGAAAAGTAGACGGCAAAAGGCAATATGTATGCATTTTTTGCAATTCATAAGGTCGCGTGCGTTAATTGACTGGTCTAGAATAAAGGTTGCTTGAGAATATCTATCCTAAGAGTGGAAGAGTTGCGTTACGTGATGTGAACAAAACATCTCAACGACTGTAGTAAAGTTTTAAGTTTTCCAAAACCGGCCATTATTTAACCTCGAAATGAGTATTCAAAAATGCTTTCAGGTTGTTCAGCTTGCAAGAGGTTGTTAAAAAAATTTTTTATTCGGGTAATGTTTCGGTGCGCTCGCCTTTTTCTAAACGGGGGTGATCAGAATCAATTGTCCATAGCCGTTCGTTTCGTGAGGTAATTCGTAGCCGTCGATCGCATCGAGTCGAATATTCCAGAGTGGAGCACCGCTCAAATGGATAACCTCACTCAGCAATGCCTTTTTTATGCAGGACGGTTGTTGATGGACTGGTGGTCCGTTGATAACAATTTGTTTCTATGAAGATAAAACCATCCTACAGTGGGCGGTATTCTATCAAGTAGCTCGTATTGAATCAATATTTCTCAAACCGGCCATCAAAGAAGAAACGTTGGCATGGATAATCAATATGTTTTTATATTCTGGGATGCAGCACCCATTAAGCTAGTGCAAAGCCATTTTTCATCGCAACAACGGGAAATAAATCACGAGAATTCTGATTCTCACCTGCTCTTTCTCGTCCAGAGCTTCGTTCAAACTGCTTTTCAAGATTCGAAGTGGGCACGATCTCCAAGTATTTTTTCTTTTTGAAGTTTGAGGTCGGTCTGTCATGAAGTGCTATTTGGTGACCTATTCGTCACTTTTATAAGGAAAATGATTTATGTGAAATATAACTAAGATGATGCTGAGATATTTGCAAAACTCCGGACCGCAGGTGTCTGCGGTGGGGAACGGACGCGCTGTTGTCCTTTCCGGCGAGACACCTGCGGTCCGAGTTTTGCAAATATCTCAGCATCATCTTAGTTGTATGTCACATGACACCCTGCGGTTAAAAATCAGAAGTAGGCAGCAAATAAAAAGGTTAAAATCATTTATGTATTTGAAAACTTCATCAATCTTGCTAACATTTTTCATACTTTGATACTTGAATACCTGGACGGCCCGTCTTCAGCGGTTGTGCGGGCCCCAGCATATTCTCTATTCTTCGGAATTTCGCTGGTTTCGCCATTGTGTTTCCCCGGTGTCCCAAGGTCGGCCTGACCAAAGTCTGCCCTTGGTCGACCACAGCCAGTCGCCAGCCTTGTCGATCAGAAGGAGATTTGCCACCATGCGATTCTTGTTTGATACCAGGATGGTGGTGGATCCTGGTGTTAGTTTACTCTTAGCTAGGCTTTCTGATGGAAACGCCGAACTCCTTCTCAGCCTAGGAGACCCTGACAGCGGGATGAATCCCACCGTTGTACATTGCAGCCCCGAATAGCCAGGAACACCTCCCACTCACGATGAGGGGGGTAAACTGTTGGGAGGACATTTTTCAAAGAAGCGTTAATTGTATACTTAGTAATGTGAAGAACCAGGGCCAACATCTTCACCACATTGTGTTTTATAATGGTTTTTTATAATAGCACTAGCAAGAAACAGTTGTCTGGAAAGGAAGCTGAAGTTCTATAGAGCACCTCAAACATAGCCTTAACTTTGGAAAGAAATACTTTGCATAGAATTCTTCTGTAAAGCAGTTATTGATCACAGCTTGTTGCCGCTTAATCGCACCATTAATTCATAGGACTCCCAAGTGGCTGAGAATTGATATACAAGGATGAAGGCAGGAGAACTGGCTAATCACAGCGGCGTTGCGTTTCGAGATGATAAAGCTGGACCACAAATGCTTATGGGTGTTCGCTGAAGAGTCATAACCATGGCTGTGAGCGGGGTGTTTTAAATCATATCCCATCTTTTCGTGATTCTGTACAGCACTTTGTCGTTAGTCTCAATGGCTGGAGTCGGCTGTTAAAGTTAAAAATCGCAGCCTGTTAAAGTGTGCTGGAAAATTTCTTTTCCAACAAATCTTGAGCTTTTTATAGAGAAGAGATTTTCCCAATATGGAAGAAATGGAAAAGGGTCATCGTACAAAGCGACAATGGAATGCCTGTACAAAAGAATATATAGCATTTCGGTGACGGAAAAGTTTTCATTGGAGCGTTCAAAATTATGCGCATTATATAAATTTAAACGTAGCAATCTGGTGACTAATTATAGTCTCCAGTACTGTAAAAGCCCACTTATCGAAATTATCGTTACGATATCCGATGTCAGGCGGTCACAATGCCTTTCTTCTGTTATGCCTATATTAAGCTAAAAGTAGTGCGCATTGACCGACCACTTCACGATGAAGTCGACGGCTCTTGCGCAATCCTAGGAGAAGGGCGCACAAGCAACTGGCTTTTTGTACAAATCATGGGGTTGGAAACCAACAACAAGCTGTGAACCATTTATCCAGCGTCCCTTGGTGAGCTTTATTTAACCGGTTCGAATAGTCAATGTCTATTCCTATCATTAATAAGGTAACATACGGTCGGTATCAAACTTTATTGGGCTAACGTTTCAGCATCCTCGGCCACATCGGGAGCCTGATTGACCCGAGGCGATTGTCCATGGCAATTCGTCTTTGCGATGTGGGTCTTCGTAGTTGCATTGAATAGGATCTTCTGGAACGGATCACCGGTTCAAGCATGATAAAATTAGCCTATCCTAATAGAGTTGGGAAAAAGAATGCGTTGAGGAGTGGAATTACGAAGTGCAGATGCTGCACTTTTTGAAATATTTTTAAGCCAAAGAGACAGTGTAGTCCCAGAGTATATGGAGATGAAAAATTAATTAAAAAATAAAAAGGTCTTAGCGTTTATTAATCCCTAAGGGAAGCGCTCATGCATTCGACTTCATTAAGTACCGCTGGAGATGATCGAATGCATATCTGGCCCTTACAATGACTCGCGGTGGCCTTCCAATGAATTGAGTCAGTGTTGCTATCCTCCCAGACAAGTCTGCTACTAATCTGCTAACCCCGAAGCGATGGAAGGCCTGGTGAGCCATGGGCGCGGGGGAGCAATAATTAAAAATAATCCGCTTAAGAATGTTGGAGTCCCGTTGTAGAAAGTAGTAAAGTTCTGCACACGGCACATAGGTTTTTCGTGAATTGTAGGCGCACATTTTCTAACTCATTTTGAGTGTTCTTTGCTTTGCACATTTTGATCTTTCAAATGTTTAACACTTTCATTTTGATTGTTTTTTGCAAATATGGCAAGTTGGAAATCTTTTTCGTGATCAGAAGCGTATTTAAGCGGATCCAATCATTTCTTTCATTTGATTCGCTCTCTCGTATCCATCAATCACGAAGGTCTTAGGATTTACGTATGGGCCTGAATAATACCAGGGTACTTTTACTTTTTTTACAATCGCCGTTGAATGATGGTCGTGTAGATTCTTCCTGGAATCTTGGGATAGGTGTGCCAGAGCGGTCTCAGTTGTTCACCACATTCCTTTACGGATTGCATGCAACTACCCAAACAAATTTTCAGACCTGGGAATGATGGCAGGGCTTTTTTATCTACTTACTGAAAGAACTTCGACAGCGGTAATGCGAAATTTATTTGAACGAGGAATTACGAAATTGGTATTGTATTTGAAAAATCCATTTGCTTTAGTAATGCGATTTTTTTAAAAAGGACTGTTTCATTCATCTATATTAAAATTACTGTATCGACTTCCAACACTCATGGAATTCGTTTTAAGCCAAAGAAGTTGGTTCGGGTTCAGGAATAAGGCATCATGTCCTGTTCAGACGTAGTTAATCAAATCTGTGTTTTTCAAGAGTTATGTTTAGGCGTAGTTTATCGAATCATCAATCACTAGTGGAGAACGAGGGTATGTGCTCTGTCTCAGGGTAGCTCGCCCAACACTCAGATTGGTACCATGGAGGTGCTTCACTTATTGGATAATATTGTAATCCAAGAGATTTCTCTAAATGAATTTCCCTCACAATTTTTATGAGAACAGAGCTGATAAACGAAAAAACTCTCGGAAAAGAAGGATACCAGTGTTGAAGTTGTCGTTTTTTGTTTTCTTTTATGAAAAAGAAGAACATTTTTCTTGAAAAGATCAAACTCAAAAATTTTACTGTCAGTAGTTTTAAGAATCTGAAACAAGGTAGAGTATTTGGGGCGGTGATAGCGCAGTGGTTAGTGATGCCGTCGATCAGGGAAGCAAAGCGCTTGTTCGAGCCCCATCTCAACCCTTTCCTCTAATCCACATGGGAACGTCTTAGCCCGGCTATCTCCAAGATTGGAAGGGTGGATTCGACCAGCATTATACGACGTTTTGGTGGGGGAAGAAATTTTTGCCGAGGTAACGAGGTATCCCCGCCAAGTTGTTCCTAGGTCGACACTGCGCCATCATACCATGTGGATCGATGTGGGTCTACTCCGCTGCAAAAAAAAATCTTCTTGATACACGGTTATCGCCGGTATAGATTTGCTCTTCAATGGGGATCAAGATGGGAATTTCCATTTGTTTCTCACTTAGTGCACCTCGTTCTACCGCTATAAATTAGGCTTTAACACAGAGGAAGACCTTTATCACGGTGTATCAGTCGATAAGCAGTTGAAATCCTATCGCAAGTATGAAGAAGATTCCAATAAGAATTTGGGTCGAGTTTTTATCATTAGATAACTAACAAAATGGTATATGGACGACAGTCCCTGAAATAACTCTGTGCGGTTATTATTATTATTATTATTATTGTTATTATTATTACTATTATTATTATTATTGTTATTACTATCACAGTTACTATTATTGCTAGTATTATTGTTGTTATCGCGAGGCGGGGACAGCGCAGTGGCTTGCGATGCCGTCCATAAGGAAGCAAAAGGCGCTAGTTCGACCTCCGCCTCAGCGCTCTTCTTCAATCCACGTGGGAACGCTTTAGCTCGGCTGTCTCCAATATTGTATAGTGAATTGACCAGGCCAGCATTCTACGACATTCATAAAGAAGAGGAAATTCTCCAGCAGTACCTGAAGCCAAACGCGAAATGTTCGGCGACCACTGTGAAAGATAGATGCTAGGAAAAACGAATCGAACGGATGGAGTGTTAGGATCTCCGTAGTAGACGTAATGAAGGGTTATGTAAATGAGTAAATATTAACAAGTGAAGTATAGTGTAGTATAGCATAGCATAGTGTAGAATATAATATTTTTATAGTGTAGAATGTTAACATCATTGTAATGCTTTGGAAGACTACCTTCGTTGCTTTAGCACCGTTCCTCCAGCACTGTTTTCAGGAAGAGCGTTCACGTGTGCTGACAATGAAGTATGGCAAGCAACAAATGGTGTTGATTCGGAAAAGGATGAAGGCATGTTAAAAATTATTAGCTACAATTGTTTTGTAAGGAAATATGTTGCATGTTCTGTCATCTTAAACTACTCCTGAAAATTGAATACTCACCAGGACTTCTGCTGTTATCTACTGGATTACGTTGCTGGGTTAATACGCTGTTTTTCATTTTTGACAACATAACATTGCCCTAAACACCTTTTTTTAAGGGTATTTGTCGTAGTTTTCATTCTCTTTTAAATTGATAGTATTTTTTTCCACTGTTTTCTTCATGAGCGAACACGAGGTTGTTAACAGCTGGACTTATTCAATACAGTGCCGGCCGACGTTTCGCCGGTTTCGCCGTCTTCTGAGCCTGGTAGGGTCAAATTATAACGCAATCAAACAGTATCGTAGCCTCAGCAAGCAAAACGTGACACGTAAATAATCATTACATACATAAATGATTAGTATTCTTTCCAATTATGTATCTCCACTTATTCCCATACTTTTTTATATTCGTAAAACAAATAGGTTTGCACTTGTCTTCATTTCACGAAGCCAACCTAACCATTAATTTGAATTTGAGCCGTGTTTGCAATGGGGTTTTCGTCTTTTCAGATTGAAAACTGGATTGATGACGAGGTGGCAAAGCTCTTCAATGGAAACGAAGACAATGTTGGTTATTGCTGTGTTTACATCGTCGTTCTTTTCTAAATAGATAAACGATCAGCGATAAAATCGTGTTTGCTGAAATGGGTTTCCTTTAAGTATGAAGAATGTCTGTTAAAACAATCTTTTCTCGTGCGGAAAATTTCAAAAAACTTTTGGCAGATCAGAAATGAGCATTGTTCTTCGTTCTCGGCCAAATTGCAAGCACATTTTCGTTACCCTGTATTTAACCCAATCAAAGGACAAATCTGACCCATTAGTTTTTGTTTAATTGGACTAATTTCCGTGGGTATGACAAAGTATTCCTGTTATTCGACTTTGCTATATCCAGCTATTAAGTAACAGAAGGTCAGGTGGTGTTAGAGTTAGTCCATCTTCCGGAGTTGGTGTTTCATTAGGACACAAAGAGAGATCCTAATTTGGCAGACATAGGCAGGCGTTTTTTGAGTATTACATAATGACCGAACACTTCATTACATTTTACATTACCACTCAGCTTTCATTTGCTGTACGTTTTTGATTAGAATGTTTAGGGTGTGGACATAGACTTAGATACGCTTCTTAGCCTCGACACCGTGCCAGCAAAGCGCAAATTTGTCTTTGTAAGTGGATCGTAGTCTTTCTGAAAATAATTTTAGACCAGATGCTTATCATTTTTTAGATTTTAAGCCTGTCATAGGGTCTCGAACGGAAAAATGTTACTCCATATACATTTTTTTTCTCCAAGTTTCCATATCTTTAGGATCATCTTCAACGCAGTCATTGCCCAGCATCGATGGACAAGATAACAATGTTCTTAGATGAGATGATCGACCAGTTGAAAACACTATAATGCCTATATGATAGTTGTACGTCCCACGATGTTTATTGTACAGAAGTGTTGTAAGCAAGCATTTTGGGTCAACGTGACCAAATGATGTTGAAATATAATGAGAATAAAACGAATTGGAACTGCAGTGAAAGCTGTGGATTGTGAATCGCACGCTTTACGAATAGATAACTTCTACCGTATCCAGAAACCAGCTGACTTGCTTGGTTCATTTTGTAAAGCTGTAGGATTTCAGAACTTTGGCAGTGAGTATGTTGTAGTACATAAGTGTTTTCCATCAGATAAGAATATATATTTAATTCAACGAATGACGTTTGCAATTGCCACGTTCACGAGCAGCTTTCTCACGTAGGTGTCGTCCGTTCCCATCAGGAAACCTAGCTAAGAGTAAACCAATACCATGGTCCACCACCGTCCTGGTATCTAAATCGCATGGTGGCAAATCTTCCTCAGATCCACAAGGGCGGCGACTGCCTGTGGTGGTGAAGACCTGGGATAGACTTTGGCCAGGCTGACCTTGGGATTCCAAGGGAACCACAATGGCTTGACGAGCAAATCTCCGATAAATGGTGATTATGCTGAGGTCCGCACAACCAGTGAGGACGGCCGTTCAAGTGTCAAGTGTCAATTGTATTGTATTACATATGGTATATGTATATAGATGTATATATATGTGTATGCACGTCTTATTTTTTTACATTTATTCTATTTGAACCATCCTCACATGTACTGTGCCACTCCTAGGGTATATATATACATATATGAAGGTGGAAAAGATGAAGCGTTTCCATGATGATCGATCCTTGATGAATGCGCCGTAAATGCGACTTCATCAAGCATCTTTGAGGTGATTAAATACATATCTAGCCTACCCAGTGATTCGCAGTGGTCTACCATTGTGTCAAATCAGTGCTGCTACACTCGCAGACAATGGTGCCACCAATTTTCCGACCATAGGTGGGTGGAAGGTGGAGTGGGCTCTGGGCTACGGTCATTGCAAAGACCTCTAGCCACTTTTGTGTACATGCCGGTACATATATATATATATATATATATATACATATGTATATATATGTATATATATATATGCACAACATAACCAAGGATCTCCTGTACAGAGTGATCTCATGGCGGTTAATCAGGAGGCAACAACGTGGAAAGTCCCCATGTTGCAGATAGGGGGGATTAATCGCGGAGCAAAAGTGGCCTCATGGCTCCTTGTGACGCAGGTGGATTCAGGGGATGGAGTCCATGTTTCCGTTGCGCCGATTTCGCAAATACATTCTGTGTTTACGAGGGCTTGTTCATTCATGCATGCGTGGTAGTGTTTTCGTTCATGCGAATTGTATTCTACGATTTCATTCAGCCAAATGTCTGCAGTCAGGTGACTCGGAAATATATGAGAGGTGGTTAGGAGTCCTCTCCAACAAATATGTTTCTCGTCTATTGTGAGAGAGACTGGCCAGCTCTTCGTGGGGGAATACCCAGCAGCCAAGCTCAAAGCTCAGCAAGGTACGCGTAGGAATCAAGCTGAACAGAGTGGAGTATGTAGGCTCATTCCCCTTACCTTTAAAGAGCTTCCGACACGCCGAAGTTGTGTAGGACGAGGGTGGAAAGTTTGTTAAAATCTCTTGCCATTTTAGGCTGCCTAAATCGCGAAGGACAAAGGTGACGACCTATGCATATATTGAACGCTTAGTTGTATCTAAGCTCTGAATAGAGGATCTGATCATGCAGGCAAAAAAAGATAAGGTACAAAGATGTCGGACTGACTGGTACGAGTAGATGGTGCCCATTCAGTATCGTCTGTGACACCGAAACAGAGCTGTTCCTTTGTACATGCAACAGTAGAGGAGTCAGCGGCGTCGACCTTCTCGTCAACACGAGTTTGGCCATGAACATCGACTGAATCCAACAACTAACAACACGAATCCGACGTTTACGGTTGAACAGACGTGGATCAATACTGGCATTGACAGTCTTCGTCATTTACAAACCGGCACCTAACTATGACGAAGATGAAGTCGAAGCGTTCTATATGGACTTAGAGAAGTTCTTCAGAGAAGAGAATACATTCTTTAGAGTCATCAATGGGCGCTTCCTGGCTAAGATTGGATACGTCTGAAGAACGTCGTATTGGGACTGACGGATTAGGATGGAACGAGCAAGGTGATCGATTGTTTGGGTTCATTTTGACAACAAGTTCATCTATGGTAAATCTCAATTCTAGAGGACCCACTGTGCACACTGCACGTGTGAGTCTCTCAGTGAAGACTACCAAAACAAAACAAACCACACCATAGAGGTCTTGCCTGCCCGATGTCGCTGTTGACCCAAAAATCCTACACGGGATCAGACTATCGGTTACTTCGTGTTAGACCTCATTTCTCGCGGAAAGGAGAAAAAAGCCGCTAAATTCAAAAAACAGTGTCCTAAAACTGCCATAAACTGGAATTTATTCAGTCGACTGTTGGAAAAAATGCTGTTCTTGATAATATCGACGAGGAATATGATTGGCTCATTAAACAACTTTACGTTAGTGCAATGAAAGCGCAGATTTCGAAATTCACAAAGAGATGTCTGTTTCCAGAAGTACCCGAGCTGATACGCCAGCGTGGAATCGCACGGGCTGCAGGCAACCGCGAACTAACGTCTGAACTTGCAAAACAATGCGGACAGGCGGTAAGGGAAGATCTTAAAGAGAGAACAGCAGCAGTAATGATTGAAGCTGCAGAGGCATGGGAAAAGCATTCGCAAAGCCCTTGGAAACATCGCCAATTACAATAGCAGGGTGATTGCACTTCGACACTCAGATGGAATAGTTATAGCAGTGAAGAAAATCATTCACGATTAATTAGACGTAGATGGACACATCTTCTCTCCTTTGTTTCCTTCCGAAATCCGACATGCTATTTCGTCTGTGAACAATCGAACAAAACCTGTTCTGGACAGGAGAAGACATATCTGAGATACCTTCGGTCAGTCCTCACTAACACATGAGTTCGGCTGTTCACAAGTTGCCTATCAGAATGCAAGAATCCTATTCAGTGGAATACAAGCAGACCATGCCATTGTTCAAGAGGGGCGACCTCCACGATAATGGCGATATCGCCTAATCTGCTCTCTGTGAACTCTTCACTAGGGAGCGCTTAGTCGCCTGCTCAAGTCACTCGGCAATCACCGAGACTATACTTGATACAGGTGATACCAAATATTAATGTCAATCGTTGCATATGTCTTGGAATTCTCGCCTACAGTCTAAAATTTTGCTTTCAATCAGCTATGGCTTTGCTCGTGGAAACGGTCGCTGCTTCATGAACTGTGAACATTATATTGATGCCTTTCTTCTTATCTTTACATTTCAGCACTAATATATTTCTCCGATACTGATAGGCTATCGACTGTCCTCTATTTATATCCCAGCCGACGATTTTTTGCTAACTATGGTTAACTGTAAAGATATTACTGACAGTAAAAAAAAGCTCTCATCGTTGATCAATCCCCTGAGGGATGCGCCACGCGTTCGACTTCAGTAAGTATCGTTGGAGGTGACTGAATGCAAATCTAGCCTTTTACAATGACTCTTGGTGGCCTACCGATGTATCGAGCCAGTGCTGCTATCCTCCCAGATAAGTCTAGTACCGATTTGTCGACCCCGGAGGGATGGAAGGTTTGGAGGGCCATAGGCGCGGCGATCGATTCCACGTGTGTATCAGAGCGGCGCCTCCAACCACTGCGCCACACGCGCCGTTTTTATTAGTAACAGTATATACCAAAGTTTTGTAGTTGTAGCTGCTTTTCGAGCATAATTTGACCATGTATTCGGTCTTGTGCTTCTTATGAGCGCTATATTGGCGAAACGCAACACTTACTTAGACACTTGGACCGCCCGTCCTCACTACTTGTGCGGGCCCCCAGCACAATTTCCATTGTTCGGAGCTTCGCTGGCTTAGCCGTTGTGTTTTTCTGGAATCCCGAGGTGAGCCTGGCCAAAGACTGCTCCAAGTCGTCACCACCATAGGTTGCCGCCTTTGTGGATTACACGGAGATTTGCCACCATGCGATTAGTTTGAGTGGTGGATCTTGGTATCGGTTTACTCTTAGCTGGGCTTCCTGATGGAAACGTCGGGCTTGTTCTCAGTTTGGGAGACTCTGCCGGGTGGACGAATTCCTCCGCTGTACATCGCAGGCTGGCAACCAGGAACACCTCCTAACCACGACGAGACAGTAAACCGTTAGGGAGGGTAAACGGAGCGCTGGCTAGTCTAAAAAATTCGATACTTGAGTGCCAAAAATTAGTTCAAGGTTTCAATAGAAATAAAATAGACGTGGTTGAAAAGGTCGAGAAGAAACGAAAAGAAGGTAAAAGACGAAAGTAAGTGAAGAAGGGCAATTTCACGCTGCATGACGCAGTCGTGTTTCCTGGTGTACGGTTTTTGTTAACAGCTGCCCTGTTCCCGCTGGGAATTTTAAGAGAGAGATTTCCTTTTTTGGTTTTTTTTGAAAGAATTAGTTCTGAAAATGGGACACTGCATCGAAATTATATGGGACATTATATAGAACACGGACATATGCACATGACCATTAGATTATATATAGAAATTATATGGGACATTGTAGACATTATATTAGGCAATTGAAGCAATAAAGCAAAATATGTCGCATAAATCTGTAAAGTTTTATGCTGTTGGAAGGCGCTAATGAATGAATGAATGTGAGATCTGGATTTGAAAGTGAAGAAACAAGAAATCTGGAGGATTACCTGAAACAGTTTTACACACTTGAATGGGATGACTGTAGCATTCCTAGGCCTACAACCTCCATATGTAACAAATCGAACGAAATGCTATTGGTTGTGTTACTCCCCGCCGCAATCTAAAACATTAAAGTGTTTTACTAACAATTAGGTCACAGAACTAGTAGTGCAATGGTGTCCATTATGTAGACTGCACAAGCTACTCATGCCTTGGTTCAACTCCCACTCCCGTGCTCACCAAACCTCTCCTCCGTACGGTGTGTAGAAATCAGTACCAAATGTATCTGGAACAAACGCACTACCTCTGACCCATGCGGAAGAGTCCCTGGACGGCTATCTCAAAATTCCAAGGAGAATTCACTCGGTCACCACTTAACAACATTCTTGACGAAGACATAAGAGCCTTAAGCAGTGACCGAAGCTACATGAAGAAAGTTTAAGGCCTGCGTAAATTGTGAATGCAAGGAAACGATTCGCAAATTTTGGAATCCGCAAAGTATGAAACATATCATCTCAGGTTATGCGATTACAAAATAAAAGTAAACCATTTGTGGAGGTATGCTGTCAGGTGCAAATCTTAATGTCGTTTCCAAAAAGTGTTTTTATCTCTAATGCGAATTTGTCACCATGCTGCCTTAACCGGTCGTTTCTGGCATACTGTGGTGACCGCGTTCGAAAGGAGCGAGTCAAAACGCTTATTCCGTAGCTTTTAAAGGTACGTGTTGATGCTAGTAGGACATTTAGCTTTGCTGCTCACTTTTTGCGAGAAACCGAAGACTGAATTAGAAAAAAACTTCCAATGTACAGCAGGTGAGCACGAATGTTTGCTCAGCGCAAATATTTCGTCCTATAATCCCACATCCCTGATTGAGTACAATTTTGTGTATTTGTTACCGTTCCACTGTCTGTCAGCTGACACTAAAGCAAACAGTAAAGACGACTATTGCACCAGTAGAATGTACAAATTGCTATTAATAAACAGTGTTAAAAGTGCCTTGACTATTCCAACCACCTTCGAATATTGAAGGGCAGATCTTGTGTTCGCTTGCTAAGGAAATGTATGGTTTTGTTGAGATGATCCAGCCGTATGCTCATCTCAGCTCTATCTTAATCTGATTTTTCAGGTTGGCAATCCATTTGTAGTTCTTGGTTAAGGGACGACATCGTCGTCGAGAATTTAGTAATTTTCGGACGTTTGTTACCCATTTCACATGGGTATTCAAATTTCATACGATGGTTGCTGCGACCTTCGTTGTTACGAATGCGATTTCTTGGAGTGTTTTGCAACACGAAAGACCAGGTTCACATCAATTTATCTAGTTTTCAACGAGCAAACGATCGCCTGTGACCCCAATCACATCAGTATTGAGAACATTTCGAGCTGCGTGGGAAACACTGTCGAACTCTGTAGTCATGAATTTGCATGTACTACTGAGCAAACTACGGACATATCCCCGTTCCATTTTCGAACTCTCGAAAAAATCTATTAAAAGAACCAATACAAATTGGCTCTGATAGCGTTTAATCATTGTATTTTTCTGATCGCATTATTCATAAGTACAAAGCTCTATTCTTTGTTGACAGCAAACTCTGTTTGGAAAACCGCTGTGCGTGTGATTAAACAAGCGTTATCCAATGTGCAGCGTTGTAGTTCGCCTGTTGACGTTTATTAAGGTGCTTACTTCACACCTTTACATGTCCGTAATAGATAGAAGCACTATTGCTCGAGCCGGAGGATTGAGGATTACTGTTGCAGAGTTTCTGTGATGTTCTTTTCACTAATTCATCGCACCATTTGGAAATTCCTACTTAAAAGTGCTGTGTATTAATGTTGTTAAGAAATTACATCTTATTCAAAGTTCTGGTATTTTATATATTCCCCCTATTTTTACTTTTTTGTTCTATATGATCCGCCTTCACGTCTACTGTGCGAATCTCAGCACTTCTCACATTCGATTCGTTTCCCCGCATCCATTGCCTACGAAGATCTTCCAGCTCTTACGTGTGGCTTCAATTGGTGCTTAAGGGATCTTCATTTCATCTTGGATGTCGTAGAATGCTGGTCGAGCAATTCTTCCTGGAATCCTGAGATAGCGGGGCTGGGGCTCTCCCAATTGGACCCGCTACCAATTTCCCGACCGCGGAGGGATGAGAAGCTTGATTGGCCCGGAGAGGAATCGAACTAGCACTATGCTCGTGATGACAGACGTCACTACCACTGTGCTATCCAGCCCTATTTCCAGTTGCGTCTATTTTATAAAATATTCGAATGTGATGCATTCCAGCATAATCAGTGGTTCAAACAACTGAATTTTGATTCACTCGAGAGAAGAAAATCCAAAACGGGTTGGAATCCTCCATTTCTTGGTTACTAGAATTGAGAACAATCTTGAGATGTGCAATAGAACACCGGTAGTGTAAAAAGCTGTATTGGAACTACTCCGGAATAAGCACCTTGCACTGTGAGATCAAATTTTCTGAGATGAAGAGGAGTGGAGAAGCCGCTCGCACCTCTGGTTATTCTATTGTGAATGTGTTTTTTTTCGCCTCAAGGGTCACAGTTTTCATAACATTTCATGATCGGACACTTTTTTGTTAACAATGTCATCGCTCTATCAGTACATCAATATCGAAGGCTGTTTTCTCACTTTAACGATATTGCAAGCCAAGTCCAATCGCAAATGCCTTTGCATTTTAAATTCCTTTCGTCTGCAAATGTTCATTAACCTGGATTAAAAGTGTATGTAAATACTAAAGCTGTGCGTCCGTCGTGGATTTAAATTAGGATTTAAACGAAGGGGAGAAAACTTGAAAGTGATGATCTGTTTGTTTACCGCGATTTTGGCATATCTAGTAGTTCGAAAACGAAAAAGCTCTCCATATGAGAACAATTAGAGCTTTAGATAGTGGGTCGCTTTAATATCTATTTGTAATAAATTTCTTTATATTGTTTAGCTTACACGAAGCTGTTAACATACATTTGATCAGCTAACGTTTTGACGTTTTCGTTTTCCGCACAGCTAATGATCCGAGTCACTGGTCCACAGCCGTTCGTTTTCTCGATATGGTGTCTTCGTCATCGTATCGAGTCGAATCTTTTCCAGTAGAGCACCGCTCGAATTAGGCCGCCTCACCTGGCAGCACTCTTTTGAACAGGGCAGTTGTCTATTCACGTTTACTGTGAGCATCTCAACAATTCTCGCAGTCGATTCTTTTCCTCGCATCGACCATCCACGAAATTACTTTTTTTAAAACATGTAGCTTCTGCTACTGGTTGAGGATTTCCATTTCATCTTGAGTATCGAGACGCTGATGGTGTCCTCTTCTCGTCTTCTCCTCTCCTTGAAGCCCTGAGATAGCCGAGCTGGAGCTTTTACAGAGAATGATTTTTTACCGGACAAGTCCGGTACCAATTTTCCGACGCCGGAGGGATGACAGGGTTGGTGAGCCTGGGGCGGGATCGAATCAGGACCGCGCTCGTGATGACCGGCATCACTACTACTGTGCTATCCGCTCTCCTATTCGTAATTGTTCGTAGTAATTTGCAGTAGTAAACAACGGTAATAACAATGGCGCGCAAAATTTTCCAAGTTCTGTGATTGTGGTGCTACAAAGGACGTTTTCAGTCGGTTGTGCAGCTGTGATCAGTCAACTTTTACGTTTCTGTTGCTGTTTGTACTAGAAAAGGTTTCACTTAGGTGACAAATATTTATTGATATTGAATTGCCTGTTTTTTTGTCGACATTGTAAAATCCGCTGATCAAACAAGTTCAGACTCAACACTCGAATACGTCTATTTTAGGAAATCCTGTAATAAATATGAAAGCAAAATGGCTCTGGGTTGAGGGAAAGCATCGAGGTTATGTTCCTCTCTTGATGAAGGCCCAATATTATTGCTGGCTTATCCCAGGACCGAATTTCTTTCAACATCGGGATTGATCAATAATTCGCTGTTTTCTTAATGAACAAACACTAGGTTATTATTACAATACTTATTCACAATAACTGAAGTTTCGGCAGTTTCACCCTCTTCAGAGCCTGGAACGGTCAGAATGAAACGCCACCTACTCAGCCAAACCTTTCATACCCTCATTAGATAAAAACTTAACATATAAATTTTCATTTGCATAATAAACAGCATCTTTCAAACACTAAGTATTTTGTTCTTCTTAAGTCTTCCAGTTATATGGTGGAGATCAGCTGCACAGGGTGTTACATGGGCGCGGAAAGTGCCTGACTCAGGTCAAAAAATCAGTCTCCGTTTCATCTTTCGAGGTTATGAAAGTGCTTGGCTGAGTAGATTATGTGTCAATTTGATCTTTCGTCTCTGAAGAATGCGTAGTAGCCGAATCGTCAACTAATATTAATAAATAGTTCAATAACAACCTTTTGTTTGGTCATCACGAAAACAGTGAATCATTGCTGGTTCACTTTGCACTTCGAGTTCTCTAGGTAACTATGTTTCAATCAATCTAATAGCAATATTTTGTTAGTTGGCACATATTATGGCAATATCTTCACAACCTACCTTCATTAAACCTTGGGATAAATATTCAGTATTTTCGCCACATTACTATGCTTACACGAGATCGGTACAACCATTTTTGTTGGGATAACTTCTCCCCGTCTTCGCTTTTTTAAGAGCGGCTATAGTTCCAGAATCCAGCGTCCACAGCCGTCCTCGTGGACTGCGTATTCATAGTGGTATCGTATCAAGTCTTCTGGGTCAGAGCCACCGCTCGATTTTTTATAGCAGTCTTGTTTAGTTAGATAATCCAACAAAATATTCTTTAAGTAGCACCAACCTCTTATCAAATGTTAGAAACGTCTACATGCTTTGCAAGGCACCGAAAAACGTTCCAGTTACTAGAAATAAAATTCGTTCTCACTGGAGATTTTGAAAACTCAGCTTGATAATGCTAAGTTAAAAGAATTCTTTCTTTTTCTTTCACCGAACAACTGCTTACCAAGGGTCTCTTACGTCGGAGGGAAAATTTCAGTGAACAAGTGGTAACCCAGAAAAAGTTGACCAAATCGATTTTCATCTAGGTTAATTAAAATTCCAGTTGAAATTTACGCCGTTGAAGTTTTCGAATGACTCGAGCTCACTCGTTGTCCAAGGATCACCACATATCACGGCTGAAGCGTGTTGATATCAATGAATTGGTTAAAAAAATAACGTCTGTTTTTAAATTTAAGGCAATATATATATATATATATATATATATATATATATATATATATATATATATATATATATATATATATATATATATACATCAGGTCATATCGAATAGTTGAATTAGAATCCAGTAGAATCACATTTCAAACAAGATTCGAGTTTTCTTACTCTACCAAGAGGAGGTTCTAATTTTCTCAAGCCTTACAACCATGTTTGTTTCTTATGCCCAGGGCCGTATTTCTATCGTGGAAACAATTGGACAATCGAGATTTCGTCTAGTAGGATACAATGGGGTTTCCAATATCTTCTGTTTGAGGTTGCTAATGCAAGTTTTAAGTATTTGCAACTCGCTACCGTTTTTTTCCGCAGTTTTAGAAAATTATATATATATATATATATACATATATATATATATATATATATATATATATATATATATATATATATGCATATATGCATGTTTAAAGCGATCGATAAAAATCTCTTCGGCCTAGGCGCCGAAAAAATCACCGTCGGTCATTGTGTATGATTGATTACTCATAAAGTCCGAATGTGTTACCAATATAGCATATAGCAAACTATGGTCACCATAAGCCTTATAATATATCAAAGGTTGATGGCGCTGATCGACAGAACTAGCTGAGCGACAGGCGAAACGAAGGACCCGCATGGTGTGGTGGTGAACGCGTTACTCCTCGGAAAGGACAATAGCGCGTTCGTCCCACCTTAGACACCTGCGGTCCAGAGTTTTGCGAATATCTCAGCAACGATGTGGTTGTATTTTGCTTAGTACCCTGCCGTAAAAATTGTGGAAGGCAGAAAATAAAAAAGTAAAACATTATCAAAGGTTTAGTTTTAAAGCTCCTGAAGCTAGTTTTGAATTGCCCCTGCTTTCTATTGCCTAAGCTAAGGTACAAAAAAGCACAAAGAAACACTTGAAAGCGTCATATCCTTCTTGCGCGCTGCTGAAGAGAACAGCTCTCTACTTGATTATTTGGTGAAAGAGGGCAGCCACAGCCAATAACAAGGTCATCTATCTTCCCATGTCTAAGAAATCAACGAACAAACATTCGTTTTCCAGAACTTACTTTAACGGTTTTCTACTTTAACATACTTACTGTTTATTAACGAAGAATGAGAGGAAAACAGGAAAGTAATCGCGTTTTCCTTCCACGTGTATCTTAACATATAGGTACTACTTTTTTATCTGATGCTTAGCTGTTCTCGAACTAATGGAAGTGGAAAAATGCCTAGAATCAACGTGAATGACGACGTTTTTCCTCACAGCAATACGAACTCTTTTTTCTAAAACCTGGTGTTTTCATCCGTTTATCGCTCGTTCGTTAACATGTATTTTTTCCCGCTGAACTGTGAGACAGTAATAGTCCTTTCCATGGTTTGAATCACAAGCCTTGAAATTTTAAACTTGCTTTCAACTTAGGGATTATCCGTACTTTCTTTCTTCTTCTTCTTTACGCCGATGTTTACAGAATATTCTTAACCATTTGTGTATGTCTACGTACACGCATTTCTTTCTAAATCTTACGTATTTACACATTCATTGAATCAATAGAGATTCTTCAGAGGACGTTGGTTGTCGTTAATTTAACTTCTGGACTGATTCAGGAGCGACTTTCAATCTAACCGAGATCATCTGTGAATAGTGTGAAAACTGTTGGAAGTTGGTTTCTATGAGAAGTACACCGAAAAGACTCGCACGATTTATGAGCACACGTTTTCTTTCTTCCCTTAGGTTTTTTGCACTGTATTTCAAAATAAATAAACGTCTTTCTCGATTCGGTGAAGATTATCCCTAACCCAACTAACCAACTCACTGTGAAGCTTCTTTTTTCGCAACACTAAAACGACACCAATTCAAGCTTCTTCCATCAGCGTTCGACGTTTTATACGTATTTACTAGTTTTGTGAATGGCAAGTGCTTTCTACTCAAAATCACTGCACAATAGTTCTCTTTCTTTTTAATCTGTTTTTCCGTACTTCATGTGTTAGGTCGCTTTGTTGCAGACAATGCTCTTCTATAGAACTTCACCTCTTTCCAGTCGTGGTCTATCCAGAGGTGCATGGCATAAAGTGGTACTGCTTGGAACCTGACTGTGCAAACAGTCATGCTCTTGATTCACACTCCACTGGACTTCAGACAGAAAAATCTGAGTTGGTACTTTTCTAACTAGAACTGTAGTACCAAATATTGTGAAATGGAAGCGATCCGATTATGATCCGATTATAGAAGTGGCTTCATTTTCTCTGTTTCGCAACCGTCACACATGACAGTGATCGCGTTCGTGTGTTGCTTTGGCTGTTGCATTAGAACTTGTTCTCTTTTTCACCCTTTTAACACATTTGTTGCTGGAGGAGAGTCGTTTTCAGGGGAAGCGCGAGGTAGTTGTGCTAGCACATTCCAACGTTTTCACTTCCATCATTCGCGCCAACTTGTTGATTTAGAGGAGGCTTGCTGTTTTGCTGATTAGCTAAACCTGTCGTCCTAGTTCAATAAGTTTTCGGCGACACAGTGTTTAGAAAGTCCGAATGAAAATTTCCCAGGATGAGTTTTTTGAAGAAATCACTTAGACCTTCCTATCAAAACCTTTTCAGGTAATATTCATTAGAAGACGTACGAGTAGCGGTGAGAGCGTGTGTAACGCAGTGGATAGAGGCGCCCTACGATGCGTAGATGGGTACTAGTTCGACAATGCGCCCAAGAGAAACCAAGTTCTCTGTACCATCGTGGGTGGGGAATCGGCACTGGAGTTTTCTGGGAGGGTAAAGGTAGTGACTTAATGTGTCGGCATGTAGCGACATGTGTCGTAAAGACCAAATATCTGGTCAATTAACGCTACGACGCTAGGAATGGAGCTGAATGCACAGCACGATACTCAGAGGTTGATCACTTCTGGACACTAGATCCTTGATCTTTTTTATGATGCGTGAAATCACAAATTTACCTACATTTTTGAAACATTTGCTGATGGTGCTGAACATATGGTTATAGTTTCTTTCTTTTTTTTTAAAAAGGTGTATTTCGAACAATTTCATAGAGGTTTGGGAACATAATGGGTATTTAAAATGAGATAATCATTTTTTTGTTAGAATGAGCGTGGTCAAGTAGATGTATGCAGTACAATTCTCATGTGGACTGACTACTTTTTTTCCCCATCCGTAAACTGAATTTCCACAGAGGAAACGGACAATGTGCAGGACGAATAGACGCAGAAGAGAAGCACTTCTAGTTTTTTGTTTTGATGTTTGTTTTACGCCGACAATCCTCGTATGACACAACACAATAGATCCTGTCACATGGACAACAACACTACCGCCATCTACGTTAGAGTATCTCCCCTCCACATAAGAAAATCCTCCATTGAATATAGTAGTGGCGAGTTCCTTGCTCTTATTTGTTCGACCTAAAGAAGGACGTGGGGAACTACGGAGGAGGAGAATGTTCCGATTCATAAGTTGCGGAAGATGAAGCGGTCTCAGGTGCATTTGGCCTGTCACTGAGGTGCAATTTCTTCCAAAGTCTCTATTTGATTCAAAAGGATATTTGTGCATTCCTACATGACGATATGATGCCAGAAGTAGTAATGATGCTAATATCGTTTCTGTGCTCACTCAACCTCAAATTTTGAACCACACATGAGCGCTTCTGTGCTGTTTTGTTTTCAAAGAAACTCACCATGCTGATCAAATTGGAGGAAGGACTATCTAATACAATATTTTTCGAACCGACCGTAACTTGAGCTTGGTAAAAAAGAACAATGCTGCTATCCGCCCAGCGAAGTCTGGTACCAATTTAGCGAGCCCTGGCGGGATGGAAAGCTTGGTGGGCTATGGGTGCGGGGATCGATTTCACGTACGTACGTGTTACAGGGTGCCTCCGACCACTGCGCCACAAGCGCCACTAAAAGCTCGATGGTAGTATTCAATACATTCTTGGATACAAAGTATTAATCGCTGCTTCTGTCAAAAAAACAAATCATTATCAGTGGAAGGTCGTTACCAACAACAACTATCCTGTATAAAAGAGTGCTGCTGAGTGAGGTTGCCTCATTCAAGCGATGCTCCATTGAAGAAGATCCGACTCCAGACGAAGATGAAGACACCACATCGAGAAGACGAAAGCTTGTGGGCCACCGACTCGGATCACCGTCTCCAATGAAGACGAAGACGCCGGAACTTTAGCCGAATAAACATCTCTAATTCAATCCTTGTGATCTTTGGACTAATGGCCTTTGAGGTGTACTCTCTACCATTACTCTTAACATTGCTTCATCTCATACAGCATGGATGAATCTACATGTGATTATTCACCATAGTACCAGGTAGTAGAATTGGTGCTCATTTTTTTTATTTTTTTAATTTCACTTTACATGATCCATCATCACATCTGCTGTGCAGATTCCAGTATTCTTTCATTCGATTCGCTTTTTTTTGCATTCATCGTCCATAATGGTTTTCGAACGCCTCGCGTGTTGTTTCAGCTATTGCTTGAGGATTTCGTCTTGTTTATGAATGTCGTAGAATGCTGCTTGAGTCGATTCTCACTTCAATCTTGAAGATAGTCGAGCTAAAGGGTTCCCACGTGAATTGGAGGAGAACGATAGGAAGAGGATCGAACTAGTATCTTGTTTCCTGATGGACTATACCACTAACCAGTGCGCTATCTCCCTCCCTGTGACCACTTTATTAGCGAAGAGTGAGAAAGTGGAGCTATAGGGTTCCGAGACTAGATTTCTCAGTGATTTAAAGCTATTTGTTTTCTACATCGAACTATAGCCTACAAAACCACAATTTACAAGTGTTAATCTATAGTGTAATAATATTTTACGTGACCCGTAGTCACATAAATTGCTCTGCTCCTTCCATTCGACTCGTTTTCTCGTATGTATTATGTTCCACGTAGGTCTCCTGATCGACTGTGGGTTTGGCTACTGCTTGAGGATTTTTGTTCTTGTTTACAAACGCCTTTAAACGTCTCTATCCGATAGCATATCTTTGAATAGCCGTACTACGGCGTTCCTAGGTCTTGGTGGAGCGAACAGAGCTTTAGCGACAAATTTGGCAGCAATTTCTCGACTTCGAAGAGAGGGTGGCATAGATGGCCCTAAGGAGAAGTTGAACTAGGTCTTGTACGTATTGAACGCCTTCTCTACCATTGCTTTTCCTGCATAATAATACTAACCACCTTTAATAAATAGACGGTATTATGAGCTACTTATAGTCTGTACGTTCAAATTGTATGTACATACATACATACATATATATATATAGGTATGTACATATATATATATATATATATATATATATATATATATGTATGTGCATACACATAACTGCACACATACCCAACTATCCGTTAAGAGCACCCATGTTTAGTATGTCAGTTCATTACCGCAAGTGGCAATGTCGAGTGAAGCTCGTCAATCTCACTTCTGGATGGCACCGCTCTCCTTGTCCATGACATCTCACATCTTTGTTTTCACACACAGTGACAATATAACGAAGATAAAAGTATTATGACAGAATGAAACTGTTTATTGGCACAAATGAAAGCTAATCTCAAAACGACGAGGAGATTATTATAATTGGTGTCCAATGCCATGTTGTGTTTTCGACGCTGATCGCTCACCATTTGCACTACATGCCACCCTTTCAAGTCGATAAATTTCGTTCATTCTCATGTTGAACTCACATGTGAAGACTAACGTGGATTTGAACGAACATCACAATGTTAGCCTTTTTATTTACTGCGTACCAATATTTTTTCACGCCAGGGTATTATGTTGAATGCAACCACAACGATGCTGAAATATCTGTAAAACATGGACCCCAGGCCAGATTGAACCACGATTACCACTTTCACGGCACGCGTGCTACGCACTGCACAACTGAGGCCCTTGCTTTAGCTTTCACTCAGCCCGTTTTCTACCTAACAGTGCTATCAGCAATCATCCGTCAACGAGAATCTGGTCGCATATTTTGTGCTTAAAATGCGAAAACAGGAGTAAGCTTACAATCAACTAAACATTTTATCGATGTCTATCCTTATATAGAAGGAAGAAAAATACGATGTCGGTCGGTGCTTGATGGGATTTCCTTTCCACACCAGTTCTTCACATTTGACACGACTTGTCGCTGTTTGCTTATGACAGCTTTTGCTTATTATAAATGCAGATAACAACTAGAATATGAGACCGTCCACCACTGAGCCCTGCTCGTGAGTCTCGTACGAAGGCAATAGTGGCATGGACTGCCACTAGCAAAGCGCCTTCCCTAGATTCAGTTCTTCCCTATATCCTTGGTTCATTGATGAAGCAACACGAGGAACTGACGAGCTGATTGCATGCTAAAGCACAGCTTTGATCCGAATCCACGTCAGCAAAGCTGATATTTCCTTCCGTCCCCAATTTCAATGAAGAAACACATTTGCGTAAGTGAAGTGGCTGATTTTCCGACGTATGAAGGAAATTTTCGACAACGTTTTCATCTTTTAGGAGAATCATAGTGTTTTCATTGTAAAAATGGTGAAATTGGTGTCATTTGTTGAGGACGGTTTCCTGCAAATTGCGAAACAATCAATGGTCACATGAATGGCTTCGAAGATTGCTCAGCTACAATGGTGGCGAAATCCAACCCAATATTAGGTCTGATGCTCCGCGGAAACAAGCTGTTTGAATGGTTTTGTGCCATTTACAATTAACTAAATAAACTAATGTTTAGTAATTCCGGGTACTAAAACGTCTTCTTCGGAACCCTTTTATTATGAATTAGGGTTGGCGACTTCAGCGCGTGTTTCCGTAGGCGCACCATCACTGGTTTTCATTGGTCGCACGGCATTTTCCTTCCCCTTAAGCCGTCGGGTTTTCATTCTTCATTCTGCCCTTTTTCCCATGACGTTTCTAATCTATGTAGCAAGTAAATTTCTTATCATCTTATAAAGCGGCATTCTTATTATGATTCCTCGTTGCAGTCCGTATAACTGGATGCAGTTAAAGACATATTTATTTATATGGTCTTATAAACTGATTTTCTTTAGCTGATGCGAGGTTGGTATAGGTCTTCGTTGTCGTTGTCGTTGTCGTTGTCGTTGTTGTTGTTGCTCTGTTGTTCTTGTTGGTCTGTTCCAGCTTTTCCAGTTAAGTGGCAATTTCTCAGAGAAAATTACATGGAACGGTATTCGATTTCTCTCAATTCACTTAGTCGAGTATATTTCAAAATACTGTATGTATAAAATAATGTTCTGGGTCTAGTATTAGGTATATTTGGAATCAAATTCAAAATCCATCAGGACAACCACTTTGAAATTGCTTTCACAGCACCTTTGGTCATGCGTTGCACCTTTTAGTTCTAAGCATAGACTAATCATTTCTTTAACTGTTCTGTGTTTATAGAAGTACTGTAAGGGATCAATTACGTCTATGACGAAGAACGTATTATTGAGAATTATAGAGGTCGTTCGTTTTCCTGCAAAAATTTCATTACCACAGCCACTTCAACGTTTACAATCGATCTAATCGATGGCAAACTTTCGTATGAATAAAGCTTTCATATTTAAACCCATAAACTTATAATTTGTCATTGCACGGAAAGCGTAAATTCTCGCCATCCGCAAGTACTACATGATTTTCAGGAAGGGTATATGTGAACTCTTGTGATAGTGGTTGCGATGAATATCTTGTAAGGTATCCCACTAGGGCTGCATAGGATACAAAAGCATAGCGGAGACGATTTTGATATAAAAGTCACTATCCTCGTGCAGTACGACAAAAGACCAACGTGCAAATTTCTTGAAGCTTTTTGCATAACCAAATTTCACGGCTTGGGACAGCAAGTTAAAAATGAACACGAACCATCGTGGATGCGAATTTCAAGCTGTAAAACTATTGAAGTCGAAACTAAGGTGTTACGCTAATCATTGGAACTTAAAAGATTAGCTTTTTTGATGGACCAAGTATACCGCGAAGACCGAAGGCATTTGCGCATGGGCCAGCATCTTGTCTTAATATTCTAAACCAGCATTAATTGATGAAGGTTTCGTAAATTCGTTTTCATGAGTCCTACACAATGTTGATGACCAATTTTTTGTTGTTTGCATTCAGTTTAGCCAGTGTAGATATCCCACTAATTCTGTTTCAGTTAAAGAACATTTGAGTGTTTATTTCACTTCCATACACTTTTCAACGTCTTTAATCATTACTGTATATCAGTTTCCTCATTTTTAAACTAGTCTATTTTCACTAAGAATCTATCTTTCTGCGCGTTTTCATGCTCGCCTAAGACGCAAATTAGAATCAGGACGACGCATATGAGCTTGATTCCACCACATGGGTAGCTGTGAAGGTGATGCGCCCACTGTTCTTTCTCAGTTTAAGAACCTACATATAAAAACCGATCCCAACTCATTTGAAGCTTATGATGGTCATTTATTAGAAACCGTACCACTAGGCACCCACAGTTCTGTGCTCCCAACCTTCCTCTTTACAAGTAGGTACCAACATTGTTATGCTCAACTCCCATAGTTTTCTTTCCTTTATTTGGACATTTTCAGCTTAATCCTTGAAAACCATGGAAGCAGCGGTCTCGATAAGTTGTGAGACAAATTACAAGTGAATTAAGGACATTGTCGCTCTTATTTATTTTGCTTTCCATGTTGGAAATTCCTGTATCCATTTCCTTTAGTTTGTTCTTGTTGTTGCGCGCTTTAAAAAATGACGGCTATCTGAAATAGCTTAACCAGGCGAAGGAAGGAAGGAACAGCAAATAAAGCGAAAAAGTATCCATTTCACGAAAACAATGCCCGTTTGAGAACAAGTCGATATGAGCGGTTCGTTGATAAGAAGAATTACATTCCGCGCATACCAAAGGCGTTCAATGAACAAAACAGAACGAAGGAGTTGTACTGTGAGTGAAGGTCGGTAAACTGAACGTTAAAGCTTGTCGAAGAAAACACCGAACGACCAGATCGAGAAGTTCTCGTCCGCTTTTTTCTTCTCAGCGTTTTGTCATTCAGCTGAGACGTGAATTGAAATCTCAACCACTGCGTTGTATTCGCATAACTGAGAATGTTTTCTGAAGTACAGCTTCATGTTGTAAGCAAGGAACTCTTCACAAAATGGAATTTCGTCGCATATGTCACCGTCGCATGAATTTCTTTTTATATGCCTTAATCGTAGCATCCAATAGTGAAAAGAATCGATCACAAATGAAGAATGAAGAGCAACGTGGAGGTGAAAGGGCTATCATGAGAGCTTTCCCAGTGTGGCCAACGTCTTTTTTTCGCTTTTTTAACCAGCCCAACTCAAGTTGGAATAGGAGAACCACACATGGACACACATGGATTCATAACTGATTAACGCAATCTTCATAATAAACAATAGAGAAGGACGAACGGAGTAGAAGTTTTCTTGGTCTACGTTCACTCAGTCAAATGTCGAAAAGTCATTCTATTTCCGGGTATACTATTCTGTGGTGATGGAAGGAATTTTGCTTCTTCAGTTGCTTTGCTGTCTGACATGCAATACTGGCGGAAGAAAGCGGAAGAAAAAAGTGTTCTTAGATTCCAGAAACTTTGCCGATTCGAGGCCTTGCGATGATGGCAAATAATTGTAAGTTCTAACAGTAGACTCAGCAAATATCATTCTATGTCAAGCGTCTTTGTTCTTTTGTATGCTTCACTTTCCAAGGGAACGAGAGCGGCATCGATGCGCTTCCGATATTATGAGAATTTTTGATATGGTCTCTGCTCGAAAAATGGTCGTTGAACAGTCATCCAATTGTTTCATGGTGTTACCGTCTTCGAAGAATTCTAGTCTCAAGGGACCATACGTTCCTCGATTTCGAAGGTGTAGCACGATTACCTCGAAATTCCAGAGAAAAAAACGACTCCATGAAAACCTTTATAAATGAAAAGCGATATAGTGAATGCTGTTTGTTGGAGATGTCGTCTGCTGCACGCTTTAATTGAATAGCTGTATTTATTCGACCCTTCAATGTTGCTACAGATTTCAATTTCCCATTGGTGCTAAAGGTGCATCGGATCGCAAAAAAGCACTGATGATGCTGATATGAGGTGATAGCGAAATAGTTTCTAGTCCGGGCTGCCACTCACTGATTTAATTATCATTACAGTACCGTCTGGACCTGCGTCTTTACTTTCTAATAATGGATGCTGAATGTACAAGCAGTCGATCGATATGGACGGCTCCAATTTTATTTTGATTTGGTCCATTCTATATTTATCAAAGGGAATGGCCGTATGTCTGCGCACGAACTTTTTAAAAACCGTACTTCATTGTGCGGCTTTTGTATCGCTTCTTTAACAAATAAGAAAACATTCAATTTCTCGTTACGTCGGCATATCGCCTCTTATTACTTTTAAGCCCTTTTTTTATGAGTGGACTGCAGTAAACCGCGTTCTTCAGTTCTAAAACCACTAGTTTCTCAGTTGAATGAAAGCGAGATTGGAAAAGTGAGAAAATTCGATGTCTAGCCTGCCGCCTCCTTGCTTCTTTCATGTTCATCTTCTGCCCACCATCTTCTTCATAATAGTCGGCGTGGGTGCCTTTCGATAGTTTATAAACTATCAGTTAATGAAATGACAAAATGAGACTTGTGGAGGTGCAGTACTGTTCGTCTGTGTAAAAGAACTAGTGAAACATGGTTTCTTTATCTGAGGCAAAGCTTTCACTGACCCAGCCAACATTTCCATGCGTTCTTTTTATCTCTACACTTCTAGGAAGTGTTTACATTTGTTATAGAAGGCAGTTCGTTAACAGAGACGGTGCGAACTTTCGGTTAGTGCTGCAAACGCAATGACATGGAGGATTTTTTCCGCTTTACCATCTGACTCTCTACAAACAAGTGCAGCGATGCCGGAAAGGACTAATCGATATTTTTTCTCTATCTTTTTATCCCATCTTTTCATGTCTGCAGCAAAAGTTCTGAGTTTTTGTGTTACCATTTTTTTTATTTATTTTTTATATCTTTATTTTTTACTCTTTCTATCTCTTTCATTTTACTACTTCTCAAGTGTTCAATTTTATTTTTGTCCTACTTATACTTTTTTCTATTTTTAATTTTTATATTATCGATATGTATTAATTTTAGGAAGCCTCATTGATTCATTGTTATGATTACTATGATTACCCTATCCAACTGAAATCCCTTACACCAACAAATGCTATATTCGACCATTTCGTGAGACGTTTTCCGCCTGTTCATTTGTTGTGTGTACGTCATATATATTGTCCTATCAAACTTATTAAATTCTATACAGTAAAATGCTATGTGGAGCAGTTCTGCAAAATTCACTGCTGATAGATTCGTTCTTGTTTAACACTGCCCAAATCAGTGAGGAATCGTTGGAGCAGTCAGCTCGGTAACAGAATATGAAGCTCAGGCAGAACTTCCGTCCACGTAGTCAAATGTTCTGTCCATGAAAGTTAGTCAGATGTCCGTCAACGTAGTCAAATGTTCTGTCCGTGATTGTCACATAAGATTCGTATGAATCTATTAGATTGATAAACGCGTTCGCAACTGGTTCACTATTTTTTAGGGTTTGCTTGAATTACTTAGAGGAGTGTTACTTATTAATTAAACAGTCACCACTACCATGGCTTTTATTTACAGCTTCAGTGGTGGATTTTTTCTATTGGGCAGGATAACTAGGTGACACTGGTCTCTAAATTCTAGTTCTGTGATTTATTTCTGGGACGTATAAGATTTCCCTCAAAGATGCCTTTTTTCCAAAAACTTAAGGTTCCAAAAACTGTGGTCTTCGTTGAGCGCAGCAGTGTATTTTTCTAATGCGGTAGCAGCAGCATGCTCAATCCGCCTGTAGCTCATTCGCCGTGGTGCAGTTAGAATTATAGTGCTTGAAAATTTTGGCACGCTATGGTCGTTCGTTTTGTAATTGATGATTCTCAGGAGTTTTTTGTTTGCTCTTTAATGCCGTTCGAAACAATTTTAGCTCCAACAAGCGAAATAATGTCCTATTTATCCTAGCGTCAGGTTTTTTTGTCCTGACGAGGATTTCGGATGCTGATCGAAATGGCGTCTAATATTTTTGTTGACGACGAGCCCCCACGTTGCTATCGCTTCCGACGCCTGTCTTCTGACGACCACAGCGTCGACGGCAGGAGGCCTCTGACTGCGCTGGTGGCCGTGGGTGGGTCGCCGCCTCCTCGCTCTGTTTCCCTGTTAGCGAAACTCGCCCAGTTACGTTTACGATTTCGTTTCCTAAGAGACATTTCCTTCCGAGTGACGTCTGCCCACACCCATGTCGTCCCGTTGTGCCGCCGACCGGTCCTGTCGTCAAACTTTTCTGTCGATAGCCTCATTGTCACATTAAGTGACATACGTTAGGTACTTTAATCAACTTAATATTTCGTTCTTCAATGGCTCATCTACGTATTTGAAATGAATCTTGGAGATTCATCTCAATTTTCCCAATCCTTCGTCTCTGTTGACTCTTCACGGAATTAATGACTTCATTCGTGAAAACTGGATAAGGGAGAGTTAACAGTCCTTTCTTCAACAAAGGAAGAAGTAGTGGAATTGAGAAAATGATGAGAAAAAAATTAATGACTCAGCGAGAGCATTGTTATTCGTACAATTCTCGCGAGAATCTGTAAACAACGTCGAAGATCGGTTGTCGCCGAAGTCTTACACCTACACTTCACTTTATTACCACCGTCGCTGTTAGCTTTTTCTCGAGCTCGGTTTTCATAATAGCTCAACAGGTTCCTACAATACAACTTTCAGTCTTAATGGCAATGATATTCGTCACTGAAACATTCTTTGGGCGCTCGTATGAAAACTTAGAACTAGATTTCTTTCTTAGTAAACGTTTCATTTGCAGTTTTACAACCACCATTTAATACATGTTGATATATAAAAAATGGTTAACAGTGTCATGACATTATCACTTTTTCAATCGAAGCAGCTTCGCGGACTCCGATCGGGTTCAAATCGGGCTAGAACGGCAGAGGCGCGGAACCGACGGACTACCGGGGCTGCATCATTACTCGGCCACTGAACAGGGAACCCGACGTCAGGGCTTGCTGGCGGTCAGAAACGATGAATCTCCTAAAATCAACGAGTTTTTGGACATCGTTCGATTCCTCCTTCTAGGTTATCACCATTTGTACCGTTGTCTCAGTCGTCTTTAATCAGCTGAGGGATTCAGTTTAAATGATAAACGATGAAGCGTTCTGCATTGATCAATTGCTGAGAGATTTCATCAGATCATCCGACTTCACCAGCCATCGTTAGCGGTGACTGAATGCATGCCTCAACTATACAATGACTCGCGCTGGCCTACCAATGTGCCAGGTCAATGTTGTTATCCTCATAGATGTCTGGTTCCAATTTACCGACCTCGGAGGAATGGAAAAATTGATGAACTAGAGGCACGGCGTGTAACCAACGACCACGTGTGTATCGCAGGACACCTCTAACCAGTGCGCTATACGCGATGGATTGAGTTTACATGGAAAAAATGCTGCCATTTTCGATCTTCAAAGCAGCAGAACAGGTAATAGCGAATTCAAGACTGTGACTCCAATCTGTAACGCATGACTAGTTCAGGAACAAATCGCATTCCTTATTAGTTACGTAAATGGATGCCCTCTCGATTTTCCAATCATTTCAAAGAGTATATCGAGCATTTGTTGCCTTTCACAGTTATGCATGTTATTCGAATTTATTTCCTTCGTTCTTCCCTTTGTTATCAGCATGACTGTGGTGATAATCCATCACATTCGCAATCTTTGTTGACTAATCATCTGAATTCCATCGCTTGTTATGAGAGGTTTCTTCGATGTGCAAGCTGCGTGTTCGGCTTTTCTTCTCCCTAACTATCATTCATCAACCATTTTCATCGCTTTAGCACTTCACATCGATTTATTTCTCATTCGCCTATCTAAGTCTAAACCATCATAGTTTCTCTCTCTTTCTTCATTTCTTTCATTCTCTTTGGCTCATTCCTCTTGCTTCATCAGATTTTAAACATTTTTAAAATAATGTTTCTTCCATGTCACATCATAATTCTTGTATCTCTTGTCCGCCTTTTTACGAAGCCTTGGCGGCGCTTTATTTTTATGAAGTGAGCTTTTTGATTTAACCAATATTTTTTGCAAACGAGCTGATGAGTTTGCTTAGTTTCTTCGATACGCTGTGCCATCTGCTCTTCTAACATTCCTTTTGTCGTCATGGATAACCCCATCTCTATCATCTGTTCAGTTTTCAATTAAGCTGTCTTGGCAGAACTTCTGAACCGTTTTCTTCCTCTTCTATTACTTTTTTTTCCGAAAGGAAGATCAAATAGGCAGCACCTTCGAACATCACAGCTCTGATATAGCTCATTTGAGCGCTGACATGAACGTGCCAAGCTGTCCTCCGCTCCTTTCTTCCCTATCCGTTGCTGTTTTTTTAAGAGTCAGATTTCCTTGTAATGAGAGAACCGCTTTCTAATCTCATGGGCAAATTCGTAACCAGGTTTGTTAACAGGATTACGAAAGTGGCAGCGCAATTCAGTCCGATTCTTCGACGCCAGAAACTTTTTTTTGTCGTTTTTGTCAAATTGCTGCTGTATCAATACACCTATAGACCTTCAAAAGGAGTAGAAACTCATAGAATTATTTCACGTTCCTATAGTAGGCAGGTAGTCTAGTGATAGTGATAACATTCGTGAAGAGCGCAGTGCTGGTTCGACCCTCCTCCGTGCTTACCAAGCCTCTCATCCTCCGGTATCAGACTTGTCTGAAAACAGTCATTCCTTGCAATCCAAGTGGGAAAATTTCATCCCTGCTTTTTTATCCCTGCCATCTCAGAACTCCGGAGAGAATCTACTGAACCAGAATTCAACGGTATTCATAAAGAAGACGATAATCCCCTGAAGCAGCAGCCGAACCTCACATGTGAAAAACTCGACGACCATAGTGGATGATAGATCCGAGGAAACGAATCGAGCACTATAACTGCTGGGATCCGCACAGCAGAAGAGAAGGCGAATAGTGTAAATTTTAAAAAATCGTAGTTTTTCAGTGAAGGTGGTCAAAGCACACTGAGAAAAACTATGTATAAAAAGAAAGAAGAAAACAATATATAGAAAGATCGTAAGGATATAAGCCAATCAAAATCTCCTTTACTAGAAATGTGCCGTGTGGTTCAAGTAAAGAGATTTTACATCATGCTTTTTGTGGTGAAGGATGGGGTGTCAACAATTTCACGACCGTGCGCACTGCTTTCAATGCGCATCCCAAGTGCGCTCCAACAACACGCCTTCAAGTGGCCTAGCCACGCGAAAATAGCAGGGGTTGTGAAAGGATTGAACCTTTTGTATTGTAGCAGCTATTTTGTGCACAGGGTTGACCATACATGCTTTTGTTTCAATATTTTCACGTAGATATATTATTTTTTTGATCACGAAACACTTTCAGGACCTTTTGTAGTCAATCGATGGCCTTGTCGAACACAGATTTTATACTAGTGCTGGTCGATAGACAGGTATTCTTAGCTATGGTTACAAAGAGCCGTTTCGGACGGTGGAATGGAATCGGTAGATATGAAAAACATGAAAGAGACACAGAAATACATCACACACAAAAACCATGCGGAAAGCTAATAGCATCATCGTTATGCTAAGTATTGGTATCATCATGGTATTGGACGAATTTTTTTTCACATCGAGTAAAAGAGTTAGATCGGAGAAAAGAGATGTCCAAGAGCATGAGGACATACACGGAAGAACGTAGCCGAAATGCAGAAGTTAGAGAGACATGGAATAAAAGTGTGAGGAAACCGAACAATGGAGCAATAATCTCAGGAAACCAGACCGTCGTTCCTCTGGCATGGGCTCACAGACCGTACGTTTTATTTCAGGGCGCTTCTAAATTGCACTCCAATGAAATGTCGCCGTGAAAAGGTTAAGCACAGTGCACAAGCGACAAATACCTGTTGAAGACGAGGTTTCGTTCATTGGATAAGCTTCTTTTTCCTACTGGTTTGCTCCATTCACTTACACCTTCTCAATTGCGTGCAATTTTACGGGTGTTTACCGTACGTGTCGTTCACCTCGTTTTGGTTAGAAGCCTGCAATAAAATTACTCATAGAAGCACACTGCAGGCAGGACGAGGTTCCGCTTTATTTGTACAGATATTTTAAAAAATATCACGTTCACTACTGGGATTAATGTGAACCTTCTTTGTAAAGTGCACAAAATCATCAACTTTTCACATAATGCATTCTTAGTGAAAGGCTATTGGTAGTTTCCAGGATCGACTTTCTATTAACCTCGGCATTGGAATATGAATGCGTCGTTTTCTTGTTCAGCAATCGCGAGGTTGTTAAATAGCATATATTTACTTCCGTACAAAAACACAATACAATACAACAGTAGCTGACGTTCCGGCAGTATCGCCTTCTTCAGAGCTTGGAAGGGTATACTGATATACAATTTACTAGGGCCATAGTGATTGGCCATAGTGATTGGCCATAGTGATTGACCATAGTGATTGGCCCTAGTGATTGGCCATAGTGATTAGCCATAGTGATTGGCCATAGTGATTGACCATAGTGATTGGCCTAGTAAACTGTATATCAGTATACCCTTCCAGGCTCTGAAGAAGGCGATACTGCCGAAACGTCAGCTACTGTTGTATTGTATTGTGTATTTCTACGGAAGTAAATTTATGCTGTTTAACAACCTCGCGATTGCTGAACAAGAAAACGACGCTATTGGTAGTTATCGAGAAGAAGAAACGGTCGCAAATGCGTTAACAAGATCTTTGTCTATTCATCGCAGTAGGCTAGTTGTGAGTCCGGCCAGCCTCTATGGTAGAGCTCGATAGGGTGCCTATAGGAACTTTATTTTGATAAACAGTGAAAAGAACAGGACTCGTATCAAAAATGTGATGTTCCTTTTGATCTTTCGTGCAAAGCTGACTAGAAATCTGACACAGGACACACAGCGAAGGATATTATACTTTAGCGGTGACTTCTCGGCTCATCTGATGACTGGAACGTACAATATACATAGTTTTTATTGTTGTCAACTGTTTTGTTTAAAAGAAAATTCACGAAAGTGGTATGGTTCATATGCCACTTTTTGATACCGTAGATGTGCACTGTGATACACACGCTTCGGTCTAAGGGGACCCCATCCTCCTGGCATCGGGGATTGATAAATTTATTCAAATGATCCTATAAACTGATCTTTTTGAGCTGATGCGAGGTTAGTATAGGTTTTCGTTATCTTGAACTCGAGTTGAATCCCGCTCGAAACAGCACATGATGAAGGCGAAATCGCCAAAACGTCGGCCATCAACCAACAACACCAACAACAACGACAGCGAGAACGGAAAGCTATAGCAACTTCGCACCGGCTCAAAAAGTTCAGTTTATAAGATCATATAAACAAATATGTCAACCATTTATGCCGAGGTTTACCGAAAGTCGGTCTTTTGAATTATTTCACAAATGTCTCCTAGATCTGCAGCTGTGACTCTGCAATCAAGTAGACCAATAAATCAACTCACTGGGCTGGAACCACGCCTTTTCGCCACCTCATAACGAACCATGCTTTTTTTGTAAACATAATGCTCCAGTTACTAAATGAGTTCATTTTCTGCCGTTTCCATCAGGAAGCCTAGCTAGGAGTAAACCAATACCAGGATCCACCATCCTCCTGGTATCAATGTCGTATGGTGGCAAATCTCCCTCTGATCCACAAGGGCTGCGAGTGCCTGTGGTGGTGTAGACCTGGGGCGGACTTTGGCCAAGCTGACCTTGGGATTCCAAAGAACCACAATGGCTGAACCAGCAAATTTCCGAAAAATGGAGAATTTGCTGGCACCCTCAAAACCACTGAGGACGGGCCATTCAAGTATCAAGTATCAATAACTCAAAAGACCGACTTTCTATAAACCTCGGCATAGATAGTTGATATATTTATTTATATGATCTCATAAACTAGTCTTCTTTAGCTGATGCGAGGTTGGTATAGGCTTTCGTTGTCGTTGTCGTTGTTGTTGGTGTTGTTGGTCGATGGCTGACGTTTCGGCGATTTCGCCTTCCTCAGAGCCTGGACGTATTTTATACGAGAATACTTTAATTATTCGGTGGAAAAAAAGGTAAAGTTTAGATAGACTCCATATTGATCAAAAACGCTATTCACCGTGCTGTCACGAGTGAGACTGGGCCACGCGTTGTTCACGTGGGGTCGCGAGCGTGGCACACCCAGGGGTCAAAATATCATTTAGCAATAAGGGCGGCAGGTCACGTGTGATGGTGAGGCATTCGTCTTTCCGGTTCATCTTTGCGTTTGTGAAATTTATCCAAAACGCCTCAAGAGTCTTGCGCGTTGATGTTTTCGATTCCTGCGCTAGGATCCGCACAATCACTTCAAAATCATCGCCATTGTGCTTTTGTGCCCTATGCGTACCTAGAGAGGTGTTTTGACGATTTTTAACCTTCCCATCTGCGTGCTGTTCTATGCGGACACAAAGTGGTCCACCCGTTTCCCCAATATATTCCTCACTGCATGCGTTACATGAGATCAAGTATATTATACCTGAACTCATGCAATCCCCCGTTTCTCCCGTTAGGACAGGTCGTACAGTTTTCTGAGCTGCAGAAACGATCATAGAGACGGTTGCTAACTAACTGACGGCGTAGGGTATTGGGTGGGATGCCAATAATCATTATATAATTTTCAAGACCACTTTTTCTTAAGCATCTCTTAATGGCTTAACTTATTTCATTTGATATGAAGGGTAGCTTAAAAGGGATCTAACTTACGTCCGAAACATTATTTTGGGGAACTACCCTACGTTTTTGTCCTACCCGAATGGCTTCTACGTCGTAGCCATTGGAAATGGCAATTTTTCGTGCCAGGTTTTACGATTCCTTCCTATCCCTCTTCTCCTGTGCACACATTTTTTGCCGTACGGTACATGTTTTTTGATAAGTGCTTTTTTTCATGTGTGAAGGATGAGAAGAGTGGTAGTGAACTAGTATGTTCTTACTACTTGGCTTACGATACCATTTTGTTACGTAGCCACTTTCTGAGAGCTTGGATGTTTAAGAATGGAAGCCAGTTTTCGGTTGGTTTTTCCTGTGGAAATTTTATATACTCTGACTTTCGGTTTAACAATTCAAAAACTCATCCATCTGTTCTTGTGTGGAACAGTCGTCTATGTATCGACAGTAGAGTAATGGTCTGTGGTCGAGAACTGGAGCTTCCACCTTAGACAGAAAGCGATGGCAAGGCTTTTTACTAAACGCTGTCCCATGGCTAACCCTCTGTGCAAAATATTTTTCACACCATCCGAAGATTGAACAACTAAGACAATGTTTTAAGAGAGCCATTAGTTGCGCAATCGACAAGCCGTACATTTTTATTTTCTTTTTCGTGCTCTACGAGCAACTCGAGAATGGCTTGCATTGCGGAGTCATTCGACACGTTGTTATAAAGTGAATTAACATCGAATGATTCCATTACATGCGTTCTGTTTGGTTGCGAGCACCGTAGGTGGTCTAGAAATATTTTGGTGTTAGGTAAATGGGTTGGAATGAATTTTAGCAACTGGGTCAGGATAAGGTTTAGGAACCACGTTACAAAACGTCAACGTTAACGTCAACGAAGTAACTGAAGCCTCTAAACCTGCGGCCTTTGCCGTGTTGACCCACTCTTGGTTTAATTTCCGGTATTGATTCCTATATTCCTTTTCAGAGGATGCTCGATAGAGAGAAACATCATTGAGATGCTCCATTGTTATTGTAATATCCAACTGACTAGGAATAACTACAAATTCTCCACCTTTATCACTAATAGAAAACCTAACAGATTTTGAGGAGCTCTCTAACCTGGCCCATACCACATTTTTGTTGGTGTGTGAGGTTGGAGCTTATTTTTCTTTTCCGGTAGTAATTAAGTATTCGGAGAATTTCGTCCGAAAATAAAAGAAATGAAGGGTTATTGACATCCCACCCAATACCCTACGCCGCCAATTAGTTCGCAGCCGTCTCTATGATCGTTTGTGCAGCTCAGAAAACTTTACGATCTGTCCTGACGGGAGAGACAGGGTTTGCATGAGTTCAGGTATAATATACTTGATCTCATGTAACGCATGCAGTGAGGGAATATATTGGGGAAACGGGTGGACCACTTTGTGTCCGCATAGAAGAGCACGCAGATGGGAAGGTTAAAAATCGACAAAACACCCCTCTAGGTACGCATGGGGCACAGGGGCACAATGGCGATGATTTTGAAGTGACTGTGCGGATCCTAGCGCACGAATCGAAAACATTAACGCGCAAGACTCTTGAGGCGTTTTCGATAAATTTCAAAAATCCAAAGATGAACCGGAAAGACGAATGCCTCACTATTACACGTAACCTGCCACCCTATTTCAAAATGATATTTTGACCCCTGGGTGTGCCACGCTCGCGACCTTACGTGAACAACGCGTGGCCCAGTCCCACTCGTAACAGCACGGTGAGTAGCGTTTTTGATCAATATGGAGTCTATTTAAAAGTTTGAGCTTGATTAATACTTTAGCTTTTTTTTCCACCGAATAATTAATGTGTTCTTGTGTGAAATAAGTCTAGGATCTGAGGAAAGCGAAATCGCCGAAACGGCGGCCATTGACCAACAACACCAACAACAACGACAACGACAACGAAGACCTATCCCAGCTTCGCATTGGCTCAACAAGTTCAGTTTAGAAGAATAAATAAATATATCATGTATCAAGTAAGTCGATTTTCTACGTCGTCGATGATTCGCCTCCAGTGGACGGCTGGTGGATTGAAAGCGCGTCTGCTCATACTGTATGTAGCTGCCCTCCTTTGTATTTGCTAGGATAAAAAGCTTCTCGACACCGCTAAGGTGTTAGCGTACTTCGTACTTCATCAGATAAAGCCCTAAAATAACTCTCGGCTCCGTCAGGCAAGCGTGAAGACCATTGCCGTCAGCAGTGTAGTGCATTCCTCCAAGACCATCCATTGAGTTATTCACGTTCATTTAATGGCTTAGATATTCGTGGAACATGATCCTCGTGAGCAGGCGATCCATTTCAATTGCTCGACGGCAAATGACTTTCCATTTCGTCCCTTGAGTTTATCTTCAGTTCTTTTCTGAAATGTCAGCGAGACGTATTTTTGCTAAGCACTCCTTAGCAATGTATATGCACTTTTCGTCTTATCGAATATTCAATTATCGACTCGGAATGAATTCAAAAAAGAAACGAGGGCTTTCTCACAGCCGTAATGGGATGCACAAAGAGTGTTATCTAGGAAAAGTAACGTCGAAAACGGTCCCCTGCGTCAACGGACGCCTCTATGAAAGATGATTTTATTTGCCTTCGATTTCTCATTGGACAGCATTTGTACGTCACACCATTTCCGTAAGGCGACTTTTCAGGGTTATCATTCCATCTGCTTTTTCTAAGATTTGTAATAGAATTTTTCTTCGTTTACTGTCAAATCCCTAGTATTCTATTACAAATTATGCAGTTTGCGTGTGAGAATGTCCTGAAGGGTACTTTGCTTTTCTTGTTATTTTTATTTTGCACGATCCATCATCACATCTACCGTTGGGTTCCCTGCACTTTTCCCATTCGATTCTTGCATCCACTTTATACAAAACTCTTCGAACTATCGGCATCGGCAGCTGCTTGAGGACTTTCCATCTTCGTTTCGAATCTCAAGGAATGTTTGTCGGGTATTTCTCCCTGGAGTTCTGAGATAGCGGGGCTGGAGCGATCCTATTTGGATGACGAAAAGTGGATTCTTCGCAGAGAAGTTCTGTTACCAATTCCCCGAGTTCGAGAATTTGATTTTTCTGTAGTATTGAGGAGTAAATAACAGAAAGTAGAAACCTCCATTCCCTCCCAGTTCGGGGACATATGTGTGGGTCCACTGAACTCAACACAACTCAAAATTCTTTTGAAAACGGGGGACGCAGAGGGGCTCAGAATTTGACATGGCGATTAATCAACATGTGTTTAAATTGTTGAGCTTACACGAGGTTGATAATAAGAATTATTCGGGTAACGTTTCGACGCCTTCGTCTTCATCAGAGCCGATGATCCGTGTCGGTGGTTCACAGTTGTTCGTTATCTTGATGTGGCGTCTTCGTAGTCGTACCAAGACGGATTTTCTTCAGTGAACACCGCACGAATGAGGCATGTTCACCAGGCAGTGCTCTTTTATACAGAGTGCTTGTTGTTGATACGACTATCCGTTGATAATATTATGCTTTTCAATGGATAATCCACTCTGCAGCAGTCGGTATTGTGATAGCTAACAAAATAAGGCAAAAAATAACGATTAATATAATATTTTTAACGGGCGCGTGTGGCGCAGTGGTTGGGGGCGTCACTGCGACACACGTGGAATCGATCCCCGCTCCCATGGCCCACCAAGCCTTCCATCACTCCGGGGTCGGCAAATTGGTACCAGACTTGTCTTGGAGGATAGCAGCACTGGCTCCATACATCGGTAGGCTACCGCGAATCATTGTAAAGGCCAAATATGCATTCATTCACCTCCAACGATACTTAATGAAGTCGAATGAATGGCACATCCCTCAGGGATTGATCAACGCCGAGAGCTTTATCCTTTATCCTTTATAGCATTTTAGGCCAAAAGGCGGTTCTATAGGAAAACATACCAACATGTGAGGAGCCTAGTAAATACTTGTCAGAAATGGTAAGATGGACGAAAACCATCTCTGATTTGTAATGTAGGTTTATCTCCTAAGTAGCTTCTCGAACAACGAACAAATGACTGCCAGACTAGCAGATGTTTGCAAGAAATTTACCTTCAGGAGGCCTTCTCGTCTTGCAGGCTGCTTTCTTCACTCCAGTTCTAATGACCATAACAGTTCTTAACAGTTTGCCGTCTTAATTTCGCCTGTTATGCTTTATTTCATTCATTCTTTCTTACCTTTCCATGAGATTTCCCTGTGCCCCTATCGGTGCTGTTAATTTTCTTACCATCCGGTTATCGTGCAGTGGTCTTATCTGCTGTTATCATTCCAGTCTTTCTACAAGTGTCTTTTTTGATGACTTATCTTAAGTGTCATTCAATGTCTTTTAACAGTATCGTTCTAGATAGCATGCGACTCTGATAGTAACATATCGAAAAGTCAGTGTGTTTGCCAAAGTGCTTTTTGTTCTTTTAAACCTTTTCTTGTTCTTCTTCTATTCTAACTTGGCGAATCTTTATCTGACGTCCATTACACTTCTACGAGATCGAAAAGTTTGCTAATTGGACTAGCCTTCTTTTTCCTATATGTTCTAAGATAGCTGCGGTCCGACACTCTGATTTCTTCACCACGGGTTTTCGAATCGTAAGAAGTTTTTTTTGCATTGTACGTCACAACCGCAGCTGTTCTTGAGGTTGGATGCCTAGATGAGATTCCAAGTGGATTCATCGAAGATTCCACTTTTTGCAACTGTGCTTATAGAAAGGATATATGGTGATAGATCACTACTTCAATTTAAAATACGACTTAGTTGGTAAATTGTAGAGGAGAAAGCACGAGTGTTTGGGTCGTATATCTAATATTTTTTTAACGAGCTACTAGCAATTAAAGTAAAATGCTGTAGTGGTTGCTATAATTTAATAGGATAAAAGAATGATAAAGCTCTCGGCATTGACCAATTCCTGAGGAATGTGCCATGCATTGGACCCCACCAAGCATCGTTGGAGGTGATTGAATGCATATCTGGCCCTTATAATAGTTAGCGGAGGCATACCCATTTATCAAACCAGTGCTGGTATCCTCGTAGACAAGTCTGGTACCAATTTGCTGACCCCGGAGGGATAGAGGGCTTGGTGGACCTGGGGCGCCGGAATCGATCCTATTGCGTACTGCATGACGCCTCCGACCACTGCGCTACACGTCCGCTTATTATCTGATAGAAGGTCAATATTTGTACAACTCAAATGGCCTCCTATGGTTTAGCCATACAACTAAGCCGCGGCTTCTTAGGCTTAACTTGGCTTGTTGGAAATCCTTTTATATACAGTTGATACGTCATTTTCGTTGTTCTTCTTTTCTGTTTCCCGTTTTTTTTGTGGAATTTGTATGATCGTTGCGCACCAAAGCCCTTTGATTGACGCAAATTTGGAGAACTCTACGTGGATGCCAAGTATTAATTTCTGTCACTTTCTTTTTCTTTACTAACCTGGTTCTAGTATTTTTGTTGCTTAACACTCAACAAATCGCACTTGATTACTAAGAAAACAGACAGGAATTGGGCTAGAGCACCGCTGTCTTTGTTGTTGTAGTTTTTCTCTCAATCTCTTTAGCATTTTCCATCAATGGAGCAGCGACTGAAAGCGCTGAACACAACTCGTTCACTTGAGAAAAATCTGTCAGCCAGTGCTTGTTTTGGAGACAAAAAAAACTTTTTGTGATTGCTAAGATTACACAACGGCAGTAGCTTGCAGTAATTCCACAGATCTATTCCTCCTGTTACATCGTCGTTAATCGGTTATCACAATGGTCTGATTCGCACACTGATAGAATTCTTTTCGCAAAGCAGTAGATCACTCTCCAATCCACAAGGGTTGTCGACTGCTTATGGATAAGTCCTAGGAACACTACAAAAAGCAGGTATTTCGGGATTCCAAAGAAAGCCATTATCAACCAGCATTCATTATGTCAGTGAAGAGAGAAGGCAAGAAATTGTAAAATTCAGCCGAACAAACACGCGAATGAAACTATCTGAGTAAATGATGACTTCCACGAAATAAAATCAACGAAGGAGTTGAACGAAATGTAAACGCTGCTCATTTACGTACCTAAATATGTATGTGCTTCTATTGACAAGATAGAAGGGGTGCTTCATCACCTAACGCAGAGGAATGCCATGTGCTAAGCGTGCTAGCGCGATAGCCCTAAGACGCTATCACTGGAATCTTCGCGACTGTCTAGAAATACACGTTTTATACTACATAAGCTTCTCCATATGGGGAAATTCATTTCTATCTGAACTAGGTTTTCTGCGGAGTCCGCACCATCAAGTAACAAACAGTACTACAAATCATGGCGTATTGTTGGTATTTTTGTTGGATTTTGTACATACACTTGTAAACGAACTGTACCGTCACTACATAACCCACCAGCAACAAGTCTACACTGTCATTTTTTGTTGGTTCTGGCTGTTATAGTAGTTACTTTTCACGGTATAACCTCTGTGTTTGTTGAGTGGTGCGGTTAAGCAAACAGAATGAAATTGGTCACTTCTTCTGTTGAACATTTTAATCCGATGCACTAATATTACTGTTGAAACAATCGACGGAAACTTAGCTGATGCCAAAGCAAAAGCGTTACAGTGATTAGAACTGATTTTCACCTTTGTAGGAAGTCCTACGGGGAGAAATTATCGCCAATGAAATAATGGTCTGTTACGCGTCATTTTCTTGTTTGGCAATCGCGAGGTTGTTAAAAAGCGTGCATTTACTTCCATAGAAAAACACACAATAAAATACAACCGTAGCTGTCCTTTTGGCAGTATCGCCTTCTTCAGAGCCTGGAACGGTATACTGACATACAATTTACTAGGCTAGACGCTCCAATAACACATACAGAAGGAAGAAAATCGATATGGCAATGGCATGATCAGCAGCATGGCACGGAAGGCACCTTAAAAACGGTGCGTTTTTCGAGAATTTGTTCAACATGTAATTGCCGTAGGGCATTTCGTCTTCTTTGTATGTTATTGAAGCGTTTGGCCTAGTAATTTGCGTATTAGTATGCCCTTTCAGTATCTGAAGAAGGCGATACTACCGGAAACGTCAGCTACTGTTTTATTGTATTGTGTGTTTTTCTATCAAAGTAAATTTATGATGTTTGACAACCTTACAATTGCTGAACAAGGAACCGACGCATTCATACTCCACTGCCGAGGTTAATAGAAAGTCGATCCTGGTAACTGTTACAAGATAGTTATGAAGGTTATGAAGAAATGATTAACGACTATAGCTATTCTATGGAACAACTTTATAATTTCTTACAATGGAGATGTACAATTTGTGCAGGTTTCAATGACCGGTAGAGAAACAGTTATTATTTATTGGTTTTCCTCTCAACGGTTTACCGCCTCTTCGTGGCTGGGAGGTGTTCCTGGGTGTCGGGCTGCGATGTACAGCGGAGTGATTCATCCCTCTAGTAGGGTCTCCCAAGCTGAGGGAGTTCCGGTGTTTCCATCAGGAAACCCAGCTAAGAGTAAACCAATATCAGGATCCACCTATCAAGCTAGTCGCATGGTGGCAAACCTCCCTCTGATCCACGACGCCGGTCACTGCCTTGGGTGGTGACGACCAGGGGGCAGACTTTGGCCTCGCTAACTTCAGGACTCCAGGGAACCACAATGGCTTAACCAACAAACCAGGAGAATGGAAATTATAGTGGGACCTGCACAACCAGTGAAGGCCGACCATCTAAGTTTTCAAGTAAGAATTGTCACTGTTTCCTACTACTATTGCTATTACTGTGTTTAGCATTTTTGATACCCACGTGTAGCTTGCTGGGCTGTGAACGTGGGGGCTGGGTGTACTCGCGGGTAGCTTGCCAGACTCTCCCAGAGTGGACATGGAGCTTATTTGTTGGAGGCGACTCTAACCGCCTCCCATATACTCCCTGTCACTTGATTGCAGGCGTTTGGCCGAATTGATTCGTAGAATACAATCTGCATAAACTAGAACACACCTACACACGTGTGCATGAATACGCTCCGTAAATGCAGAAAGTATGTGCCAAATCGGCACAGCAGAAACAGGGAGTCCATCCCCTGGATCCACCTGCGTCTCAGGGAAGCAAAGGTCGCTTTTGGTCAGCGATTATCCCCTTATCCGCCATCTGGGGACGCGCCACGTAGCCTCGCCACCAACCGGCTCGAGATCCCTCATATCAGGGAGATCCGTGGCATTCATCATATGAGGGAGTCATCCTAAACAGGACACTGGACGAAGGACGGCCATTTGAGCAACCAGGGTTTCGAAAAGGATTTAGTACGATGGTAACATCCACACGGTAACAAGGCTCATTGAAGTATCGCGAGAGTACAAAAGACCGCTCTGTCTCACCTTCATCGATTTACAAAAGGCCTTTGATTAAGTCGAGATAGATGCAGTCTTGGAAGCCCTGGATAGTCAAGGTGTCCCTACTCAGTACACAAAGATTCTTCGTGAGCTGTACAAAGACTTCACAACCAAGGTATCACCATGCTACGACGATATTATCATTGACGTCAAAAGAGGAATTAGGCAAGGCGATACTATCTCGCCAAAATTGTTTACCGCCACCCTCCAGAACGTCATGCGAACATTGGAATGGGATAATATGGGAGTGAAAAATCGATGGTCGGCAGTTACACCATCTTCGCTTTGCTGATGACACCGTCCTTATAACACCAAACATTAGCGAAGCGGAACGAATGCTTACCGACTTTGATAAAGCCTGTGGAAAGATTGGCCTTCAACTAAATCTCACAAAAAACGATTTTCATGAAGAACGGATTGGTTTTGCATGCCCCGTCCATGCTCAACGGAACCAATATCTCTGAATGCTCCAGTTATATCTATCTAGGTCGGGAAATCAATATGAAGAACGACCTAGCTCCAGATCTGAGCAGAAGGAAACGAGCGGCTTGGGGTGCTTTCAAGAGCATCGAGAATGTAGTGAAGAGAACAAGGAACACCCGACTCGCGCCCACCTTTTCGACTCAACGGTACTTCCAGCCCCAACGTATGCGTCAGAAACTTGGTCGCTGCGTAAGCAGGGATGAAAGGTCACTTAGCGTTGTTGGACGCGCAGTCGAAAGGGCGATGCTAGGAGTATCCCGTTCCACACAAGTAAGGGAAGGGATCCGAAGCTCCGATCTGCGTCGACGATAAAAAATCAAAGATGCCGTTCTGTACGCCAAACAATCGAAGATAAGGTGGGCCGGACACGTAATGCGTATGAATGACAACCGATGGACAAGAGCAGACTGGATTCCTCGGGATGTCAAACGTAGTGCAGGAAGACCACCGACCCGATGGTCAGAGTTCTTCACAAAGAGCCTTTAAGAAAGATATGATGCTCGACGAGTCCCTAGAGCGAGCAGAACCCATTGCGCTACTTTTGCCCGCGACAGGAAAAAAGTGGAAGACTTACTGGCGCCCGCTCGAGTCACTCGACGATCAACGGGACTACAGGTGATACAGGTGATTGCTATTATTGTTATTATCATTTTTGCCATTATTGTTACTAACGTTAATTGCTTCACACAGCATCAGCGCCGTCGAGGATAACATAACCGTTTCTTTAAATGATCTGCGATCACATATGGTGCAGATCCAGCACTTTTTTCATTCCTTTACTTTTCCTTCATTATCCGTGATAACTTTGAGATTTGTGTCTCAGTTCAGCTGCTCCATAAAGGTTTCGTTTGCTCATCAAGAAAACGAGAAAGACTTGGGACGGTTGTACTAGGGCGCTCCCTGATGCTCACCAAAGACAGTCGTCAGCCTTTGTATCGCTTGTTCGGACCTAAGTACGGTCGAACTAATAGACATTTGCTTTCCATTCTTTCTTCTTTGAAACTGGAACCATGTTCACTTTTAGAGACATGCGATTTTTTGACCAGATTTCATCAGCGCTAACAAAAAAGCAATTAGCTTTAAAAAGAGCCCTAAATGACTCTCTGGTTCTACTTCGACGTGGGAGGTGTCTAGTCCATTTAGGATGTCCGCACAGATTTTGCGACCAATAGAGCACTTCAGTTCCCTTGAGAGGACATATTGCACTTCTACACAGTTTTCTCTTTATTGCTCTAAAGGTTACGTTGACAATCTTGGGTTCAATATTTTAAGAACATGAACGTTTCAGAAATTTGGATTGAAATGAAATTCCAAGTAAATTTCTTTCAAGAAACTATGGGTATTTTCAAAATAGGGTTGAGAACTCTCATCTAAATGTGTCAAGTTCTCCTCTCCACACACTGCAAAGGGTAGGAGGATAAAGCTCTTGCCGTTAATCAATCCATGAGGTATGGGCCATGAATACGATTACATCGGGCGTCGTTAAAGCTCATTGAATGGTCTGACCTATATGGTGACCTGTGGTAGCCTACCAGTATTTCAATTCGGTGCTGCTATCTTCCCAGACATCTTTTGTAACAGTTTGCTGACTCAAGTTAGATAGAAAGCTTGGCGAGGCTTAGGTGGGGGAATCGAAATGGACCAGATGTGCATTGCAGGGAGCCTCTAACTACTGCATTACATGCCGCCTTACCAAAAAGAAAAACCTTTTCGGAACTAATAGAAACGAATGATGCTGTGAAACTACTAACCAACTCCTGTCAGCTAATGATGAACTTAATAGCAGCTTATTGAGCATTGCTATGGCATTGCGAAAACTCAGTCTTAGGAACTTTTTGACATATTTTTAATAGAGGATTAATATTCTTGTCGATGACAAGATTTGTGGATAATAACAAATTTCTAATAAGATTCATATTTCTTATTTGATGGAATGGACAGAAAATCACGAACTCCGTACTGACCCTGTTGTGCTTGCCCACTGCTAAGATATTCTGTGCTTTTTTCTCCAGAAAATTCGTAATCGTCTTCGCAGGAGTTTGCAGCGGGTCTATCGAATCAATTCGTCCGTGGGTGAGAGGAGCCGCCGGCGAACGGGCGCCACCGTCGTCGAATGAATAGTCCCCTGCTCTATGGGAATTTGTCTCCTCAGCTTCTGAGCAACGTCGGCGCACCCAGCACTCCCACTTTATTCCCTCCAGCGCTGTTTTTTTCGGCCACTATAGTGGAAGTTGATTTCTCGTTTTTAGTCGGCGGCTTTCTTCTAACTTCCGACGTTTCAAATTTTTCTCCAAAATTTCTGGCAGTCGTCACGTTTGCGGTTTAGTTGAAGTAGAAATGTCCTTTAGATCCTTAGTTTTCTTCTGTCCTTAGCATTCTTCCTTTAAATTTCCTTTTTTCGTCATCCATCTGATCAATTGTGTACCATGAAGCATTTTAGTTTACTATATATACTATATATATATATATATATATATATATATACATACATACATACATATAAACATGTATATTATATTCCCCTACGGGACTGAACCTTGTACAGTCTCAGCTCATACGTTGTATCGAGTTATTCTCTGCGGACAGAAGAAAGCGGTAGGTATTTCGTGGCTTCGACTGCTTTAAACCGAAGATTGCCTTGCGTTGGTAGCGTTATTGGAGAAGCATGTGGGCATCGTTAGCGTTCTAGTCCCCTACGGGACTGAACCTTTGCAGTCTCAGCTCATACGTTGTATCGAGTTATTCTCTGCAGACAGAAGAAAGCAGTAGGTATTTCGTGGCTTCGACTGCTTTAAACTGAACATTGCCTTGCGTTGGTAGCGTGATTGGAGAAGCATGTGGGCATCGTTAGCGTTCTAGTCTCCTACGGGACTGAACCTTTTGCAGTCTCAGCTCATACGTTGTATCGAGTTATTCTCTGCGGACAGAAGAAAGCAAAGTGTACAAAGTACACCCCGGCTTGTCCAGAAATACACAGGGTCTGTGGAACAGCACAAATCCGACTTCTTCGCATAAATTCCTTTCCTACCTTCTTCAAGACACTCTTCATTCTAGATGAAGTGAATAATTTAAAAAAAAAAAGCCTGCATGCATTTCACAGCTGTCGGCTATTCAGGACGCCCACGTAGTTCCATGTAGACGTCATTAGTCTTGCTGGCTTTAAAAAGCAAAAAAAAAAACCTCATAAGTAGCATTTTTCCATTCAATTCTAGCCTTGGCTCTGCGTAATAAATCTAATTAGGGAAGAACTGCATAGTTATTTCGTGCACTTTCTAGCTGCAGTTTTTCATTGTGGTCTCAAAGATAACAAGATGAGGTCTTCTGAATGTCTTTCTCTGCCGTGTGAAAATTTGACTGAGCATGTTTTTTCTATTTGTCCTCGCTACCATCTGCAAATTTTGGCCAGTAGATTCATCGGAAACGTATTTATTTGTTTTCTGTTTTTGGTACATTGCTTTCTTAAGTTGTGTGCTATGTTTTTTGACAAGGCTTTATTGACAAAACTTTCAACTCTCATTGGCACAAATGCAACAAGTTATCTGCAATTGAATAATACCGATGAAACGAGAATTCTCTTCACTCGGTCAACTTTTAGTGCTGGAAGCGCTCTACTAGACGTTTGTAAGCAACTTGGCTAAGACATCTGGAAAGAACTTCTCTTTGATCAAGAGAATGGCAGACTATGCTGAGCCGTCAAATAGAATGTTTGAATAAAAATCAGGAAGAATAGGAATAGTGATAAGGCATTCGGCATTGATCGATCCTTCAAGGATCCGTCATGCATGCATTCCACTTCATCAAGCATGATAGAGAAATTAAACCATATCTTGTTTACACAATAACTCGCGGTGGCTACCGATGTATCGAGCCAGTGCTGCTATCCTCCCAATCCGGTACCAACTTGACCGTCCTGGAGGGATGGAAAGCTTGGTGAGCCTAGAGCATAGGAACAAACCAGCGGTAGATCCAGTGGGCATTTCTTATCGCCTCTAACCATTGCGCTGCGTGATCCCAATGGAACAGTAAAAGGATAAAAAGACTTATTGGTTTGGGAATGTTTTGTTTAGAAGATCTTACTCCTCTTTTTCAGCTTTATCATCAACGTACTATTGTTGCTCTGATCTTGGACTTATCATCAATTTGTAGTGAAGAATCGTGCATATAGCAAGCCTTCTCTAATAATAATGAGTGGCTAAAGCAATTTCATGGGATAAAAATCTTTACATATGAACTTTAGAGAAAATTTTTTATAAAAGCTAGCTTGAATAGAGATTTTGCATGGTCATTCAGTCGATATTCTAATGCATTCCACTCTTTTGAGGGTCACAGATAAAATCATATCTTCTGTCTAACCATCGTTGTTGTTTTCTTATTGGAGTTGTGAAATCAGATAGTGCACGGTTTCTGACGACTGTCGCTCATCTGCTATCATTCGAATTTAGGACGTTTTCGGCTTGGCATGTGTGATGGCATTTGCTTTCCTGGACCGTTGGTCTAAGTCCGTGCCTCGGAGTCCTTTTCTATCTTATACAGCACCTTCGTTTTCAAGACGTATGTAGATAGGAGACCAGCGTGAGGTCGAGGAGATAAACGCAATACCGAATTCTTTGTCTCTTCCATTCATTACCTGCATTGCCTCTATAAGATCCGCAAGCCGATTGCTTTCTTTCTTCATCTCGAAAACAAATTCGCATATGCAGCTTCGAAGAAAAGATTTACGTATTAAGTTAACCGCAAGTGGCCGTTGGAAAGTCCGCAGCAGTTCACTATACTTCAGGCGAACTATTTTTATGTCGTATATTGATTATAGGACTGTTATGGTAACAAAGATTTTGCGCAATAAAACATCGAATGTAATTGAACTAACAGATTTTGAAGGCCTTTAATGGCTCTTGATTACGTAGTAGAAACGTTTTGGTTTCAGTGCATATATGGTCGCCCAAGTGTTTTTAAATCATTTAAGTTTGGACAAACATGTGAACCGCCATGTTTAACTTTTTGGATTAAAAAACCAATGGAATCTACAGATGTCGCCGCCAAGAAATTCTCTGGAGCTCACAGTTTGTTTCTTCTTTTGCTTGTTTACGTCGAGGATCGTCCATATCGGCTATGGGATTCCCTTCAGGTGGACAACGTGATGTCTTCCTCCACTTCTCATGGTGATTGGTAGTGTCACGTCGAAAAATTTGCAATTTTAAATTATATTGATGGTTCACGTCATACCCTACCATAAAAAACAATAGGAACTAAATAAAAAAATGACGACGTTGTGATTTATACCACAGCTTCAGCTTAACTGGGTTCAATGCCAATTTTTGCTCCCCAGACCAATCCGGTTGACGGCTGATTGCTGATTACGCTGCCTATAAAAGACGGCTGAGTGAAAGGCGAAACGAAGGACACGCATGGTGTGGTGGTAACACGTTAGCTCTCGGAAAAGGTAATAACGATATTCGATTCCCATTGCAGACACCTGCGGTTCGGAGTTTTGCAAATATCTCAGCATCGTTGTGGTTGTATTTCACATCGTACCCGCCATGAAAAACAAACGAATAGGCATTAAGTAAAAAAGTGGTCAGATTGCGTCAATGGTTCCATTTTACGATTTTTAAAGTGAGGTTAAGACCTTTTTATACGAAGTAAGGTCTCTTCTATGAGTTCAGTAAGTGTTCAGCTTCACAACTACTATAGTAGACCAGTTTGTTTTCCTGTGTAAATACGTCTGTTCGAATTTTCACCAATAGTGATTTTTGTGGGAAGGAACTATTATTGATTCTCCGTATCGCCATATTACGTTATATTTAGTTTTTTTTTTGGCACAATTTTCTTTCATAAAAAAGCCCAGGCAAATAGAGGAGATATTGTCAGGCCTTCGAACAAAAGCGAGCAAACGTTGAGCAAACTGTCCGCAAAAATACGGCTGGGTCTGCAAGTAAAGGGGACGGCCTCCTAGTCTGTTCACAACTTTGGCATTAATAACGCACTAGTAATAATAATAATAATAATAATAATAATAATAATAATAATAATAATAATAATAATAGCTATAGTAGTTACTTATTGTTAATTGCCACTGCATGGTCTGCCGCTATTTTCTTGTATCCACCATCCACGAAGGTTTTCGAACTTTTTTGCATGTGGCTTCCGCTACTGCTTAAGGATTTTTTGGTCCTTGTTGTGAATGTTTCTGAGTGCTGGTTGAATCTATTCTGGCGGGAGCTCTGAGATTACCGTGCTACAGCGTTTTCACGTCGATTAGAAAGAGCGAGCTTGTGCCAGAGAAGTTTGGCATCAATTTCTAGACCACAAAGGAATGATGGGCTTGGTGGGGCCGGGGCGGCGTCGAACTCGCAATTGTGTAGGTAGCGCAACGGTATCACTTACTCCTGCGATACCCTCCCCACTGCCGTTATTATAGTTATAAAAACACTATAGGAGAAAGCAAAGGCGCTAGCTGGACCCAATCCCCAACGTTTTTTCCAATCCATGTGCGAACGCCTTAGCTCAGCTGTTCCCAAGACTGCAAGGAAAATCGACTCGACAGCATTCTACGACGTTCATAAAAAGGACGAAATGCTCAAACAGCAACCAAGAAAAACACTCGAAATATTTGAAGACTTCTGGAGTACGACTGCAAGAAAAACGAATCGAATACTAGAAATCCTGGGATCCTCACAATAGATGATGTGATGACTATTTGGATACCTGGACGGCCCGTTCTTACTTGTTGAGTGAGCCTCAGCATAATCTCCATTTTTCCGAGTTTTGCTGCTTTAACCATGGTGTTTCCCTGGAGTCCCATGATTTTAGCCTGGGCAAAGTCTGCCCCAGGTCTTCAACACGATAGGCAGTCGCCGTCCTTGTATATTAGTGGGAGACTTGTCACAATGCGACTAGTTTAAAACTAGAACGGTGGTGGATCCTGGTGTTCGTTTACCCTTAGCTGGGCTTCCTGGTGGAAACGCCGGACTTCTCAGCTTGGGAAAGTTCTCCGGAGGATAAATTTCCCGCTGTACATCGCAGCCCGACACCCAGAAACACCTTCTAGCCAATATGAGGCAGAATACCGTTGCGAAGTATGTGATGACATTTCACGTAAAATTTTAAAAAAAAGCGCTAGTACTGAAGATATCGGGAAATAATAATAGAATAAAGCTCAATAATCAGCGTCGTACCCAGTTTACTTAATACGAGACGTTTTTCGAAAAATTGCCTCTTAGTTTTTTTTTTTATCGCACAACGGTAGTAAAAGGATAAGAGGATAAAGCTGTCGGCGTTGTTCAATCTGATCAATCCCTGAGGGATGCGTCATGCAATCAACTTCATTAAGCATTGTTAGAAGTGACTGAGTGCATATCTAGCCAGCGACTCGTGGTGGGTTACCGATGCGTCGAGTCAGTGCTGTTATCCCCCCAGACACGTCTGTACCAATTTGCTGACCCCAGAGGGATGGAAGGCGTGATGAGTCTGAGCCGCGAGATCGATCCAATATATATTATGGGGCGCCTCTATCCAATGCGCTATACGCGCCCAGCACAGCTATAGCACATTAAAAATTGAAAAAAAAAGTGTTGATAGTAGTAAGTCCTTCTCATAACTTCATCATTGTGTTCATCCAGCATTTGGTCGATGTTATGATAGCGGTTATGTTTTTCTACTACCACGACGACGAACAGAAAGAACGAGTTTTTTTCTAATCGAGCAACGAACTTTCTACGAGCATCAAGCCCGCAGAGAACTATAACCAAATCTCGTGGTTTAGGTGACTGAAGATATTAGGATTTGCCTTCTCCGTGCTACAATTTTTATTCGATTCCTAATATCATCCTTGCTTTTTTCTAGTTGTTTATGATTGTTTCTTTCTAATAAGCTCAGGTTTGGTAACGTAAGCTAAAGTTCATATTTTGATTTACTTGTCTGATAAATTTAGAAATGTAGCCGTTCGTTGATTTACTTAAGCACTCTCAAGCACCGCTCTTCAGTTTGTCTTTGGACGACGTTCGGCGACGGTACACCTTCACATGGTAACTAACAGCGACCTGTTCTTTATTTACCGTTGAATTTAAAGATTTAGACAGGAATTGAAGATATTAGATGAAAACATCAGTATATTTTAAGCAAACGGAACAAATAAGTCGAATAATGGATAGAACACGCCTAATATGGTCACAGTACTCAAAAGTACAGCGCATTGATGGTAATAAAAAATTGTGCTTCGGAAGGAAGTAACTTTGCTGTAGCGTGTAATGCGTAGTTTCTGTATAAAATGCGACTAAGACCATTCCCATTTCTGGTATCGGTTTAGCACGCGTGTCTTCTAACAACCCGTTCGCGTAAATGGTCTTTCGAGCGTCATCAAACCCGTCGTCGTCTGGCTGCAAGCCATTGAATCACAGCCCCTTCATTGTAGTCCGATTTCGCTGCAATTCCTCTAATAGTTTAGCACTGCTAGCTATTTCTATCAAGTAACTTCATGTCTTGCCTAAAGTAGGATTCCCACCGTATCGAGGAATTACGTGCTCTATATAAGGTGTTCCTGGGTGTCAAATTGTGACGTACAGCTGGGATTCTGCCAGCAATGTCTCTCACGGTGAGAATTGGTCGGGTTTTTTGTCCAAAGGTGCAACAAAGAATAAATCAATGCAAGAATCACCAAAGGCTCAGTGGTAGCCTAGCTGGTAGTTCTAAGTCTCGCTTATATTTCAAGAAACCCACGACTACTTGTAATGATGAGAAATCCATAGCGTGAGTTATATCACCTATTCCGTTGGAAGAAAATTCTTCCCGTGTGGCAAGTTATCTTTCAAATGAAAATTATTCTGACGTCATACGATTCTTTATGATGGACCATTCAACTATGAGTATGCTTTATATTTCACTATTTTTTGCAAGTTTTTTGAACAATTTTATCTATTAGATCTTTTCTTTACTCCTCACCCTATGTTTAGGCTAATTCCCGTGAAGGTTTTTAGCACGTCTAGTCGCAACGACATCAGTTACTCACTTTCATTCGCCTTACTTTATTCTGCTCTTTGTACTCGTTGTGAGGTCTTTATCAGCTAGAAGCCGCGTGCCAGGGCACCTAATGCTCTCTTCACCATAACACAAATTAACTGCGTTTTTATAACCTCAACGGCTTTTCCAACACAGTACGGTTGTAGTTATTGCGGATTTTCCATGCAAATGAGCGGATTTCAGGACCCTGAATGGCAGATCGTCTTCTTGTTTCCATGAATTATTTATGAACGTCCCGTTCTTGTCTGGTCCCCTTAAGACTGCATGGTCAGATTTTCAGCGACGTTCACCATTATGCACATTAGATTTTCGCTTTTTATCAATTTTACCAATGTGTTACGAGTTTTTTACGATCCGTTAATCGGTAGAAATCTTTCCATTTAAGTCTTTAGACAACAATTAGTGATCTGCAATTGTTCTCAACACTGTACGATTGAAGCTAGGCTATTAGAGATACTTTCTTTCTCTGATTTTTCGAAAGGCACCTTTTGGTCCAAAAAAATGATTTGTTTCATCCAAATCCTACTAGGCATATTTTTTTAAGCGAGAACATAAATGGAGGCCGTTTAATAGATAAAAAAAACAAAGAAATATTGGAGAATGAAGAACAAGCTAGAATCGGAAAATACGGTGTTAAGTTAAGCTTTGGGTGACCGCAAATTCTAATGCATCAAGGTTAGCCTGCTCTGGTCGTAGGAGGGCTTTTTTTCTGTTTGTTGCAGCGTTTACATAGTGGATTGCATTTGTTTTCCGCAAACGAATCGGATTCGTTTTCTGTTTAACAGGTTTTGTCTAGCAAAAAAAAAAAAAAAAAATTCAACATCGTTTCCTTCCATCGAGTTTGGCTTGGTTCTACTCCCATCTCTCTACCTCCATTTTGTGTTGTTTATCGCACACTTCAGCTGCCTTTGATGATCAAATCGCTGTTCTTCTCAGTAAAAACACATCCATTTTCGGCTGGAATTGCTTCCTTTCCAAATTCTTCGTTATTTCTTATGCATTGTTTTCTGTTTCGTTAAGAAGACAAGGTGTTTATGATACTAGTTTTATATCATGCGTAGAAAATCAGTGTTCCTTGCGTAACGAATGCTCATAAAATTTCACTTCTGACGTGGAGAAATCGACTAAGGCATCGAAGACCTTTACCTTCGAGTTGCGCGTTTGTTTAGGCCAAAAACAGAGAGCACATTTGGTTGGAGAACGATACTGACTGTGATCTTGAGTAACCAGTTCTTTCTGTTATGGTGTCGAAATCCGTCGTGGAGTGTGTCGATCCGAGAGCACCTCATCTCCCCATTATTTGACGGATCCGATGCTCGTCAATTCGATCTTATCTCCACGAAATCGCCACGTATTCGTATTTGTGTGCTTGTGACCGCGATTTCTCTTCCTTTTGTACTGCGATTTGATTGTCACCATTCTTACGATAACGGCATTCGTTCTACGAGAAAAAAAAAACATCTTCAAGTGGGTTCTCCTGCATATTTCATTGTTCTGCCGACGAGAAAGAGACACTCTGTTGGTCTTTTTATGCTCTATAAACACTCAGAACTTCCCTGAACTTGTATTCGACCGTATAGATGTTCCATTTATTACGTACAGTTTGATTCGGAAGTAAGGGACGTTTCACTTGCTTCTCGAATCCTTTAGAAGTCTATCCATGCTGCAGAATATCTAGTGGTCTCTCATCGAATAGCAATTTTTAATTTAGTAGACTTCAATGCATCGTTTATACATCTCTTCCATCATTACTTTATTAGACGCTTCACTGTGTCAACAAAACGTTGTGACTAATAAGAGACCCTCCTTTCTATAGCGCTCTTGAAATGAAATAGACTTTTGACTATGCCAGTAATTAAAGAATTAGTGCATAGATTAGGGTGAGAAAAATGGTGTGAAACTTTCTTGGTGAGACTTTGGTTGTTTTTTTTTCACTTTTTAGAGAACATTAGTCCATCGTGCTTGAGTTTTAGGTCCGTATCAGCAAATATTTTGTTTACTCTTTTTTATTTAGAGGAAAGTGCGGGCTGTTAATCCAGACTAAATGGCTTCAAAAGTGCGCCAAGGCTCATACGAATAGACTGCTCCTATCTATAGAGCCCAGTCGTGGTTTTGTTGATGACTAACGGTAACTAGTATTCAGAGACACCGGTTTACTTTCTTTGTCAGACGCTGAAACGAGCCCCCATTTATACCGTCATTGTGAAGGCGTCTTATTTGACTATATTCTGTTCTGGGATAATATTTCGGCTAATAATCTTATCCATTGTCCAACCAGACTTTTCCCAAACTCTTGCCGCATATAATCCTTTTCTATGATTTTATTTTTTGCTCACGTTGAGGCGTTATATATGAATCATTACCATGTTGTGTTTTGCTATGACTTTTCGGACGAAGAATTCTTTGATTCCTTTCTTGCTGCTGAGAGCTCTATTATGTATTCATTCAGCCTTTTGGAGGCAAAATGAAGGAGAGCACAACAGAAACGAGCACGATACCCTCTAAAATGCAGCACTTTTCATGGCCTCCGGGACAGTCATTCCCGTTCGAAGCGCTTCCTCCCTATCCTGCAGGTATCCACAACGAGACGCTTTATTTTCTCATTTTTTATGCATTACTATTTGGAAGCTATTACGTTCATAACTTAATACAGTATAAAATGAAGAATAGAATGAGGTTTTCCAAACTACCTGCTGTGCCAACTTCACGGATCCCACTGTATCGACTAAGACTGTTACTTGCAACTTCCAACTCCTGTTCGAGTGAATTCTCAACGGTGATGATCCAAATAAGGAACTTCAGTGTCTTTGAGTTCCTGTTCGAGTGATTCTCAAACCAGTTAACGATGGAGTGGTTCGAAATCCAAGCTTCCAGAATTATTGGTGCTTGGTAGATATTCCGCAAAAATCCCACTCGAGATGAGCTATCATCTTTTTCGTTCTACGGGCAGGAGCTTGGTCCATGTTGTTAGATCATATTAGGGTTATTCTCTTTCCAAAGTATGGAAACTTTTTTTCGACCTCATCTTGATATATTTGCGCGCAGTCATTGATTTGTAAAAAACAATTTTTTCCTTTCAGTTTTTTTTTGTAATACATAGCGATATGCTGACGATGTAGACACGCCCTTCACCTTCAAGTAAGTGAAGTGTTTATTTCAGGCCCCTAACCTCTCTAAGGTGCGCTACCCACGGGATGTGTGCTCGCCACGCTATCAGTGTCCACATTGCGGTGGACACTTCTTGCGGACGATCATTCTCAGTTTTCCTCAATGAAGGATCTCGTGCCAAATGGTCCACATGAAGCATCTTCAAATGGCGAATAGGTGGTTATCGTGTCCTAACGTGATCTTGTATTTGCTCTGTGGCGAAAGTGTATTCAGCGGACAGACTTCCAATCCGTGCTCTAGCTTACTGACTTAGACCTGTGATACAGAAGAGGTAAAGTAAGCCATAGAAAACCGACCTTCATTGTTTAGCATTTGAAGATCCTTTATAAGCTTTCTAACATTTACATCACTCAAATCTCACCACAGCACTCTCGTTGACGCAAAAAGATGGCTTCATCGAAGCAGTGTATTATCTTCAAAAATGTGTAGAGCCATTCTTGAAAACGTCATGCGAAACGTTGAATCTGGCTTTGCCAATGGTATTGCTCCTATAGAACCCAGCCTCAGACATTCTAACCTCCTGACAGCGCATATAGAAATTGGTTTTCGTTGAGTCTCATGAAAACAATACTTGGTGCTCATTTACATATGACAGCAAGAATACACCACTTCTAGGTGTATTTTTCAGACTCAAGATTTTAATTGGTCAGGAACTACTGAGCTGATCAGAGGAGAAGATTGGATTCTGACAAATTTCTTATCAAGTTTGTCCCCCCACCCCTCACCAGAGTTATCTATTTGATTGGCATCGTGGCGGGGTCGGAAGCAAAATCCACTGAGCTACTCTTGCACCTCTTGCACTCTACCAAGACAAATGGAGACTTTGTTTGACTAACTGGACGATAGATGAAAGAATAGATGATTCGGGTGACTAGGCGATTTACTGTGGTAAAACAGCAGCAAGCACGGTATGTTTGCGCTGTGAAAATGATGGAAAACTCTGATCTGAGCTTATGCATTGTTAACAATTATTGGGACGTGCACAGTTTCGTTATGTGGCTAAAACACGAATGCACTTTGAAAATTCACGGTTTCTTTCAATGGTTCACAGAAATGTTGCTTATGTTATTAATGAAAATGGTGTGATGTAATCAATTCAGTTTCATCGTCTTTGCGGAGCAGTTGTTTGTCCATTCTGCTACAATCGAGTTTCAGTCGGTCGCCATGTGAGCAGCTATTTTTTAAAAATTATCCCCTCACCGAATTCCGAATTAAACCTTTGTTGATTAGTCATATTTCTTCCTTTGTTGTTAGTCTTGAAACTGATTGATAATCCAAAAATTATGTTTTTTGCTTGCTTTTATTATCTATACTTTTAAAAATGGATTGTACTAAGAGATCTGGTCCACGAGCAGGATTTCTTGAAAAATGTCGATTTGAACGAAAACTATTTAAAAAGTGGAACTGAGTTAGGATACAAATTATTCAAATGGGAACCATGTTTTATGATCGTTCCTCAGGTGGCTTAACTGTCTTGCTATGCACTAGAGCACTTGTAGCGCAGTGGTTAGAAATGCTCTATAGTAGATATTGAATCGGTCGCCGGTTCAATCTCGCCCCCTAGGATCACTGGTCCTTCCACCGCTTCGTCGTCAGTAAAGTGGTAACGGACTATCTGGGAGGATAGAAACACTGACATGATATCACTGGAAGTCACAGTACAGAGCCAGATAGGCGTTCAATCACCTCTTCGATGGCTGATGGAGACGAGTGCGGATGTATCTCTAAGGACTTGATTAAAACCGAGAGCCTTGCCCTTATCCTTCGTCTCTAATTACCACCGCAAAGCTCCGGTAACTAGCGCAGCGAGGTCTATGTTCCTTGCAGATCCAAGGAAGCTATGTAAAACTATGCAACAGCTTTTCCCGATTTTTTGCTTTTCTGAACGGCCGCCTAAAAACGAAAATCACGTACTGTACAACGGTTTCCGTTCGAGAAATTTCCAAGCACAGATCTCCGTCTTTTATTTTTTAATTTGACATTGAGAACATGATTTCATCAAACACCTTTTAACATTTTAATCTTCGTTAACGTTACTTAACCCAACTAAGGAGTCAATGTTAGGTGTTTACCCAACTTCCTAAGAGATTTTTTCATTTAGAGTCATCTTTTCCATGGTGATTCAAAACTATTCACGAATAGCCGAAATAACGTCAACATTTGTCTTACACCTTATTCTTAAACAATTTTTAAGCTAGTGCTTTTATGTAAAGAACTGATTATTCATGCGTGTTATAATGTTTAGAACCGTCGACTGGCCTGTCGATACCTCTGCTGCGGCTGCTTGCTGCTTTTATTGGCTGCAGTACTGGCTTCACTTTTCATGCTCCTCGTTCCACAGAGGGTCTATTTTGTTCTACTTTGTGAGTCATTCTCATACATTCTTGGTAAAGAATCGTCCTTTGGTGATAATTAACACACAACGCACAAAAATGAGGGTATGCACTGATTTCAACACATACTATTCCAATTGTTTATTTTGCCGCCAAAGATTTTATTGCCACGCATCTTGCATTAAGTTAAAAATTTCCAAGAAAGAGATGCTTTGTCAAAGGTGGCCCATGAGAAACTATTCTCTACACGTTATACCTTATAAAAAAATCTTTTTTGGAGCAATTTTTCAAGGCATAACCGGGCGCGGCGAAGAGTAAAGCGTAGTGTGTCTGAATTCACTGTGCTGAGAAAAATTGAAGGTATTGCGATCCATTTTCTTGCAGACGGAACATACTGAATGTGTTCTGTCTTTCGTGTTGAAGCAGTCTATAGGCTGATCAGTAGATGTTGTGCTTGTTAGCTCTTGGTCACCTATTGCCGGGCCACTGTGCTCGTTGGCGCGGCCGCTGCACCCTTGCATCATGGCTCGCAACTCCTTGTTTATTTTTAGTCGGACTTTTTTTGTTACTCTTGTAATATGAAGTCATTATGAGTGTACGCTAAAGGCGCTTTGTTCTTTAGAGTGGTTTTTTTCTTTATTTCCTACATTTTATCATTTTCGTCCTAAAACTTGAGCATGAAAGAAGGGATAGATGAACAACTGAGATGAGGCGAAGTTACATAGGAGACGAAAAATAAAACGTTGGTACTTGATCCTACAAATATTGGAACTTATTTCAGAAGCAAAACTCTGACTTTCCATTACCCTTTAACCATTGCTCTTGGATGGGCTGAAAAAGTTCGAGAATTATTCTAGAAATAAATATAAAATATAAAGAAGAAAAATATCATTAGAAATTCTCTCAATTATGGTTCAGTTCTACGGCATCAAATCAGAGAACTGAAAAGCGAAGGGTAAATACCGAGAACTTCGGATTAGAGTTGGTTTTCTTTTAGAAAAGAGTGTTTCAGAGTGTTTCACCAGCTACGTCATTTACAAAAGGAAACTTCTGCGCTGTTTTTTTTTTAAAGTCCGATATGCTTTTTGCAAATCGTCATTATTCGAGGTTACTTCCATACTTTTGGAAATATGGGCTTTTTTGAACGTGTTAATCTTGAAATAAGTGAAATATCCATATTCACCACTGGTTAGTTTAGCATTTGCTAATTCCAATCAGTAGTACTTTCAGCATGCTTTTCGCTGTTGTTCTCGCTGGTGTTTCTCATCAAGTCGTCACAGTTGCGATCTTCCAGTGAAGAGGCCACCATGGTGGTTGAAGACTACTAGACGCAGTTGTTGTTGTAAATTATTTTCCGTATTCTGTTGTCACTCACCTTATCAACTCGAGAATTAGTGTACTCGGAACGACACGCGTAGCGGCATCTTCAGAATTCAGGGTTCCTTAGAATGGCCATTATTAAAAGTTAGATTTGAATGTTCTGATTCAGTCCACTTTCTAAGGTAACTTTCTCGAAATGTTGCCATTCCTCATTCTTCACCACATGATTGCTCGATTTCAATGTCAGATGGTAAGAGAAGGTAAGCAGGCGATGGGAATTTCCTCAAAAGTCGCCGTTTCTAGTTGAGTGCCTATTTGCCATTTGTTTTCTCTTTTGCTCTACAGTTTACGCCAAATTTGCCTCAGTTCTTATCGCTTATTGCCTATCTATTTCTCCATGGTCTTTTAAAATTATTATTTATTACGGTATGATCGTTTTTGTGTGTATATCATGACTGAACTCAGGTAACACAGTGTCAAAAATCGAAACGTTGTGTTTTTTCTTGCGGCTGAAGTCAGCGTCGAACCACATAGAATTTCTATGGTCGGTTATTCTTTAGCCATTCCTTTGCATTCCACTTTTCTTCCATTCTTTTTCTAATTATGTCTTCGTTCGATTCGGCTGGCAATTCTTCATCTTTGCATAAAAATGTCTTTGTAGATTAGTTACGAGTAAGTTTAATAAGTCCATCTGAGCGCAGCTTTTCACTCTAGGAATTGTTGCAGTGCCCTTTCTATAGTCTGCCGAATAGTGCTGTCCCACAGTTTGCGATGTGCCTTCATACACCGGTGATAACAGAATTAGATGAAGATTAAAAATTTCCTTGTTATTTGTTTTTGTTTAGTATATGCACTGAGTTAACATAACATAATTTTCTATTCTTTCAAAACAGCAGTACAACCTTGTCAACTATCTGTGGATACCCTTTACCAAGGAACAAGAAAGGCCTCATGAAAAGTGTTGTGCTTTTCATACCCTCTGAGCGAGTTGAGTAAACTGAGCACCTTCAGTAGGCAGCGGTGCAAAGTGGAAATTTTATTAGGGCTCGCTCTTGTCACTTGATGACGCAACATTGCTACAGATAGTAGAGGCAATCTCTGTATTCATAGTTGAACGATTTCTTACCCAATTCTGAGGTGACTTTTGTCTGATAAACAATGGACGGCGACGCTTATGCCGAAGATCGCATAGCTGTACCGTTGCACCTTCAATTTTGATAATTCACTGATGAAATAGACCCATCTACCATGATGCTGAGATATTTTCAAAACTTACATCCCACGTCAGATCGAATCGCTATTACCCAGTTGGTACCAGACGTGTCTTCTCGTCTTCTTCCTTCTCGTGGTGTGTAAAACAAAACATGGGAAAAGTCAATGATGCCAAAATTGTTCTGCTTACACTAGAGAAGCGACGTTCTCAAACAGCACCAATATTTTATGCTATATATTATGCATTATAAACATAGGGAGGCTTGTTACGCAGTGGTTACAGGCGCCTTGCAATACACATAGGCTTGATCCCACCCCAAAGTTTCACTCATCCTTCCGAGATCAGCAAATTGCTATCACACTTGTCTGGGAGGATAGAAGCACTGGCTCGATACATCGGTCATTTTAAAGGCCAGATATGCATTCAGTCATCTCTGACGGTGCATAATGAAGCCGAATGAATGGAGAATTTCTCAGGGATTAATCAACGCTTACAGCTTTGTATTTATATATATATATATATATATATATATATATATACATATATATACATACATAAGTAGATAGGATGAGCGTTCAGCTTATCCTGACACTTCATTACTTTCACGTTCTTCTAAACTCCCACAAACCAAAACCACATTGAATGCAATTTGGTCGTCCCTTGGAAAACAAAAAGGAAGCAATCACTGGGTAGATGAACGATGAAGTTGGTCTGTATCAGGCGAGGGAACACCGGTGCTTCACGTTGGGACTTGAAATAATCCGTTGGCCAGTGATTAAACCATTAAAAAAGTGAGCCGGATTTAGCACTGCATTCCAAATTGCAGACCAAGAAACCTCCAAAACATGCAAACCAACAGCTAAGGTGACAGGATAATTAGCGAGAAAACATTTTAGACCTAAGCCGCTTTTTATATTCCCGATTGCTGCCTAAAACTACTCACAATATATCATCAGTATTCTACCCTTCCTTTCATTTTCTTTATTTTTACAATAGGAATCTATTTATTTCCCTAAAACGGCAGTCTGCATCATGTTTCACCTGATTGGTCTATAAGAAAAGAAAAGCGAAGAAACGGATGTCTGGAAATCCCAATGAGAGATGAGCTATGATGTGCAATATCTCCATTTAAAGTTACGGTTTGGAAGCTGTTTGAGGCCTGTTGTTAGCGTGAACCATTACATGAGCTCCTTGAACATTTCCAGTGTTTATCGACGAGCGACACCAGTGAGAGCCAGTAAAGTTTTTTGTTGATCCTTAAGACATGTCGGAGTTATCCATTTGTTTGCGCTCAGTTGAGGAATATTTTTAAAAAACACATTGTTATTTTGTGGTTGTTGTGAAGAGTCGTTCTTGTAGTAATTCCTATGACTGCCTTTCTATTAATTTCAGCATTGATCAGAGAATTCTCTATGTGCTCGCTGAGCAAACACGGGGTGTTGTTTTATACTTTATTCCGGTAAAGCTGACGTTTCGGCATAATCGCCTTCTTCAGAGACTGCAAGGATATATTGATAAGCAGTTGATTATGCTAAACCCTCCAGTAACACAAATAATAAGATGAAAATTTGAATGGTAATCATATGATCAAAAGCCTCGTGAAAAACCCCACCATTTCTTACGTGCTTTCCACTGAGGAAGAACAGCTGATCAGAGTCGCATGTGGTCGATGAGTGTACCACCCCACATCAAAAATCCAATCGAAGGTACTGAGCGAGATTACGTGTGATCTCTCCCCTTCTATTCGTTCCAGAGTTCTTGGCATTTATTAGAAAACCTCAAGAAGTTTGCGCGTTGCTGTTTGGGCACTGCGCGAGGATAGTGACTTTTATATCAAAATCATCTCTGCTATGCTTTTTGTATTCTATGCGTCCCCAGTGGGGTACTTTGTCTCCTTTTTTTGTTTACCATCTAGATGTTCCGTTTTACAGAAACATAATGCTCTGGTAGAAACATTTTTGCGCTTTGTATATGGAGGATCACCTTTGGAGTGGAATAGTTGATGGGTCAATATTGATATGCAGTTCTATTAGGTCTAATGCTAAAATAACCTGACAACGATAGTTCGAAAATCTAACGGGTAGTTCTCATATCTCCGCGTCAATAAACCATTACATGTATCACCTGTAGTTCAGTTGATCGTCGAGTGACTCGAGTGGGCACCAGTAATTCTTCAGTTTTTGCCTGTCGAGTTCAATAGTAGCCCAGTGGGTCTACACGATGTAAGGGCTCGTTGAGCAACATATCTTTCTTCTACGGCTTTCGTGAAGAACTCCAACCATCGGGTCAGTGTCGGTGGTCTTCCTGTTGAGCGTTTGACATCACGAGGAATTCAGTCACTAACGGCTCTTGTCCATCGGTTGTCATTCATACGCATTAAGTGTCCCGTCCATCGTATCTTAGAGAGTTTAGCGTATAGAACGGAGTTTTTTGATTTTTGACCTTTGATTTGGGCCGGAGATTCGCATCCCTTCGTTCACTTGTGTGACACGGCATACTCCTACCATCGTCCTTTCGACCGCGTTCTATAACACTGAGCTATCTTTCATCCTGTTTATACAGCGAACAGGTTTCCGACGCATACGTTAAGGCAGGTCTCGTGGGCACGGAATCGGGTCGAAAAGGTGGACACGGAATCAGGTGTTCTTTGTTCTTTTCAATACATCCTCGATCCTTTTGAAAGCTCCACAAGCCGCTTGATTCCTCTTGTTCAGCTCTGCAGCTTTATCGTTCATCGTGTTAATTTTTTCCACCTAAATGCGCGTAACTGGAGCATTCAGAGATATTCGTCCCTTTGAGCGTGAATGGGGCATCGTTTTCATGAGATCTAGTCAATGACCAATTTTTCCACAGGTTTTACGAAAGTCGGCAAGCATTGAGTCGGGCTGACTAATGTTTGCTGTTATAAGAATGATGTCATCAGCAAAGCGAAGATAGTGTAATTGCCATCTATCGATCTTCACTCCCATGTTGTCCCATTCCAGTGTTCAGTTTTAGCAAATGATATCGCTTTGCCTAGCCCCTCTTTTTGAAGTCAATGTTAATGTCGTTGTAGAATACTGATATCTCAGTTGCAAAATTTCTATTTTTATGGCCCACGAATAATCCCTATGTATTGAGTATGGACCCCTGACTATCCAGGGGATCCATGGCTTCCATCTCAACTGAACTGACAGCTCCCTTAACTCGATGAAAGTAAATCAGAATGGTCTCTTGTTCTCTTGCGATACTTCGAGAATCTTGTTATCGTGTGGATGTGGTCCATCGTAATGAATCCTTATCGAAACTCTGCTTGCTCACATCTCCTTCGTCGAATGTTGTCAGTCCTGTCAAGGATGACTCGAATGAAATGTTTGTAAACCACAGATATTAAGCATATTGCGCGATAGTTGCCGATATCGCGAAGGTTCCTTCATGAACAATTGCACCTCTCGCTGGTCTACCACTGAGTAGGGATCTTTCATTCAGACAGATAACGTGTAAAAGAGCTCCAGTGTGTTTACGAGGATTGGCGAAGGGTTCTCCAAGTTAAAATCTTATCCTCTACGGACCTGATGCTGTTCGATTTTTCACCGACGAAATCGCATGTCGGATTTCGGAAGGGAAAACCGAAAGCAAGACTTGACTATTGAAGAGATCTGGGTAGTATTCGTGAACGATTTTCTCCATTGCCTTTCTGGACGGTGTAACTGTTCCGCTTGGGCGTCGTTGTGCAATCGTCTTGGTTTTGCAATTTGCGAAGCTTCGGTGGGCTTTGCGATTGCTTTTCCATCCTTTGCAGCTTCGACCATACCTGCTGCTCTTCTCTCTTTAAGACATTCTTAAGACAGTCATTTTTTTTCCGTCTGCATTGTTTTGCAAATTCGAACGTCAGTGGGCGGTTACCTATCACTCTTGCGATTTTAGGTGGTTGTATCAGCTCAAGTATTTCTGGCTACAGACATTTATTGGTGACTTTCGAACTGTCAACTTTTATAGCGCTAATCCGAAGGTGTTGAGCCAGCCCATCGTATTCCTCGTCGATATTACCAAGAACCGCATTTTCCCCACAGCCCCATGGAATGAATGAGTCTCAGTTTTTGGTGCTTTTGGAGCTTCGTTTTTTGAATTTAGCAGCCTTTTCTCCTTTCTGTGAGAAAACAGATCCTGCAAGAAGGATGCAATTGTCTAATTATGTATGGAATTTTGAGGCAACAGGGACATTGGCGAAGTAAAACTTTCGATTTACTACGATGTGGTTCATTTCGTTTTGGTACGCTCCATTAGGAAACTCATACATGCAACGTTGATGTTGGGTCTTCTAGAATTGAGATTACTCAGACAGCCGCTCATCCTGCTCGTTCCATCTTCAGACGTTCTTCTGGGTTCATTCTTTAGCGTTGAAGTTTCTGGTGATGACCTTAAAGAAGGTATGGTCTTCTGTGTTGAATATCTCCAAGTTAGTATAAAACGCTTCGACTTCGTCTTCTTCATAGCATGATGCCGGTGCGTAAATGACGAAAATTCTCAAAGGCGGTATTGATCCACATCTCTTCAGTCGTAAACATCGTATCCGGGTTGTTAGTTGTTCGAATGAATCGATGCTCATGGTCAAGCTCGTGTTGACGAGAATGGCGCCGTAGCCGACTCCTCTGTTATCGCATATTCCGAGGAGCAGTTTCACTCCGGTTTCATGGGCGGCGTTGAATGCCTAGCCTCTTCTCGTCTCAACCAACTTAACGACGTCGTGCCGTATCCTTCTTGCCTTGCCTAGATGACCAACTCTTTTATCAAGAACTCATATGCGGATGTGTGCGCATTATAGGTACAGATCGTCATCTTTGTTTTTTGCGATTTAGGCAGCCTGGAATGGCCCTGATATTTTATCAGCTTCTGCATACTCGTCCTAGCTAACGCTGCCGAATTGTGCGCTCTTTTGGGGGTTAGGGAAATGAGGTCCTTTTTATTTTACTGTGTTTAGCTTTTTGCACATTCTCGTATAGCTTGCTGAGCTCTGAACGTGGGCGTTAGACATACCTATGGATTGCTTACCAGTCTCTCGCAGAGTAGACGGAGAGTTTATTTGTTGGAGGCAGCTCCTATTCGGCTCCCATATACTTCCCTATTACTTGTTTGCAGGCTTTTGGCAGATTTAACCTGTAAAATATAAGCCGCATAAACGAGAGCACACCCACGCACGCATGCGTGGATACGTCTTCGCAAATACAGAAGGCTTGTGCCAAATCGGCGAAGCAGAAACAGGGAGTTCATCTTCTGGATCCACCTCACCTTCGTCTCATAGAAGCAAGGGTCGCTTTTCTTCCGCTATTAACTCTTACCTTGCACGTGGGTGAGCCTCACGTTCTCTCGCGACTAACTGGCATATGATCTTTCTATGAAGGAGGTCAAAAACCATTGACAAACTATTTACGCTTGTAACAAGTGTCAAAATAGGATTAATAGTTCATCATGAAAACCTAGAGTTACCGTTCTTGGGGGCATGGCGAAATCTGAGAGCGCGCATACTACTAGAATTGGACCCAAGTTTTTCACCACAACGGCAAATTTCTAAGGCAACCTTACCTAGGCCTTCAACTTGTATACAACTAGGACTTGAGTTCAAGATAGACTTCGCTGTGAGGCCAAACTAAAATTGTCAAACAGGGATGAAAATCAAGAATAACAACATTACCACCACCACCTTTAGCTAGAGCGTTCTCTAGACAGCGAGACTGTAACGATGAAATTGACATGAGATTCTGCATGTATTCAGATGATGCCATCAGAAGACTTAGTCGCTACTGCGATACAAAGTTTGTCTTTAACCTTGTTTAGCCACGAAAAATGTGGTAAACGAGAAATTAGAGACTTCATAAATCCAAAGGCCATTAGACTACCAGTTAGTGGTAACGAAAGAGAAGTTCGTAGGTATTCCTGCCCATTAGATGTTGGGATAACGCAGGAATGTTTGAGTAATGCCACCTTCTATTGCCTATTACCTTAAAAGGGATGCAAAAGTCACCGGAAGCTAAACAATCAATGGATCAACATGGCAAAGGCGGCAGGCGTAAAACGATCAATTGTTTCGAAACTTAAAATGGATAGACCAAAATGTCCGTCTAATACTTACTTATTACAAGACATAACTTAGTATAAGCTGATAACTTACGCCCACCAGTTATCATTCTCTAAGGTTAGATCCATTGCCGGCTGCATGGACAGGCCAATGGATAGAATAACGTGGTTTCTAAGCCTAATACTTACCCAGCCACTGATCTCCCGCATATGAGGGATCTCAAGCCGGTTAGACGCGAGGCTACGTGGCGCGTCCCCAGGTGGCGGAGAGGGGGTTAATCGCGGAGCAAAAGCGATCGCTTCCCTGAAACGCGTTCTGCATTTGCTATGCGTATTCATGCATGCGCCTGTGGGTGTGTTCTCGCTTATGCGGATTGTCGGAATATGCGACAGTGGAGGAGTCGGCGACGTCGGCGTTCTCGTCAACAAGAATTTGTACATGAACATCGATTCATTCGAACAACTTACAACCCGAATCGGACGTTTACGATTAAAAAGACGTGGATTAATACCGGCTTTGACAATCTTCGTCGTTTACGCGCCGACATCAAACCATGATGAAGGAGAAGTCGAAACGTTCTATACGGACTTGGAGAAGTTCTACAGAGAAGACCATACATTCTTCAACGTCATCATTGGAGATTTCAACTCCAAGATTGGACCAAGAAGAACGTCTAATCAACGTCAAATTGGGACCCATGGATTAGAATGGGACGAACAGGGGGAGCGGCTATCTGAATTCATCATGGCTGCCAAGACCATCGATGGTAACTCTCAATTCGAAAGCCCCACCCTTAACGCTGGACGTGGGAGTCTCCCAATGGGGGAATACCATAACGAAATAGACCACATCATAGTAAACAGAAGGTTTTTGCCTAATCGATGTCGCTGTTGTCCCAAAAATTCTACACGGGATCAGACCACCGTCTCCGTGCAAGATTCTATTTGTCGCGCAAAGGAGAAAAAGCCGCTAAATTCAAAAAACCGAAGTTCCAGAATCACCACAAACTGGGACTTATTCAATTCATTAGTCGGCTGTTGGGAAGATGACGTTGTCGATAACATCGACTAGGAATACGATCGGCTCATTCAGCATCTTCGCGTTAGCGTTATGGAAGCTGAGAGTTCGAAAGTTACCAAGAGACGTTTGTCTCTAGAAACACTCCAGCTGATACGACAGCGTGGAATCGCACGAGCTGCAGGCAACCGCGAAATAACGTCCGAAATTGCAAAACAATGCAGACAGCCGATATAAGAAGATCTTAAAAAGAAAAGAGCGGCAATAATGGTCGAAGCTGCAGAGGCTGGGAAAAGTATTCGCGAAAGCCCACCAAAGCTTCGCCAATTACAAGAACAAGATGATTGCATTCCGACGCCCAGACGGAGCAGTTCCAGCGTCCAGAAAGGCAACAGAGAAAATCATTCATGAATACTACTCAGATCTCTCCGATAGCCACGTCCACTTCCCGTTATATGAAATAAAGGAGGATGGATATGTTGTACCACTGGTGCTCCCGAAATCCGACATGCCATTTCGTCGGTGAAAAATCGAACAACACCAGGTCCAGAGAGCATAAGATCAGAACACCTGAGGAACCTTCCGCCAGTCCTCATAAACACACTGGCTCTACTCTTCAGACGTTACCTGTCTGAATACAAGGTCCCTACTCAGTGGAAGACCAGCAAGACCGTGTTATTGTTCAAGAACGGTGATATACACGATATCGGCAACTATCGCTCAATCTCCTTGCTGTCTGTCGTCTGCAAACTCTTCACTCGAGTGATCCTAATCAGGATTAACAGAACACTAGACGAAGGCCAGCCATGTGAGCAAGCAGGGGTTTCGAAAAGGATTTAGTCCGATGGACCACATCCACACGATAACAAGACTCACTGAAGTATCGCGCGAGTACAGAAGGCCACACTGCCTCACTGCCATCGATTTGAAGAAGGCCTTTGTCTCAATTGAGGTAGAAGCAGTCATGGAAGTCCTTGATAATCAGGTAGTCCCTATTCATAATATAAAGATTCTTCGAGAGCTGTACAAAAATTCCACAACCAAGATTTCACGATTCTACAACGATATTAACATTGACGTCAAAAGAGGAGTTACGCAAGGCAATACCATCTCCAAATTATTCACCGCCACCCTCCAGAACGTCATGCGAACATTGGAAAGGGGATAATATGGGAGTGAAAGTCGATGGTCAGCAGTTACACCATCTTCGCTTTGCTGATGACATCGTCTTTATAACATCAAACATTAGCCAAGCGGAATGTATGCTTGCCCACTTTGATAAAGCCTGTGGAAAGACTGGTCTTCGACTAAATCTCACAAAAAACGGTGTTCATTAAGAACGGATTGATTTCGTGTGCCGCATTCACGCTCAGCGGAACGAATATCTCCGAATGCTCCAGTTATGTCTATCTAGGTCGGGAAATCAATATGATGAACGACTTAGCTCCAGAGCTGAGCAGAAGGAAACGAGCGGCTTGGGAAACCTTTCAAGAGCATCGAGGATGTAGTGAAGAGAACAAAGAACACCCGACTCCTTGCCCACTTTTTCGACTCAATGGTACTTCCTGCCCTAGCGTATGCGTCAGAAACTTGGTCGCTGCGTAAGCAGGATGAAAAACCACTTAGCGTTATCGAACGCGCAGTCGAAAGGACGATGCTAGGAGTCTCCCATTGCACACAAGTAAGGGATGGGATCCGAGGCTCCGACCTGCGTCAACGATCAAAAAATCAAAGGTGCCGTTCTGTACGCCAAAGAGTCGAAGATAAGGTGGGCCGGACTCGTAATGCGTATGAATGACAATTGATGGACAAGAGCCGTTAGTGACTGGATTCCTCGGAATGTCAAACGTACTGCAGGAAGACCACCGACCCGATGGTCAGAGTTCTTCACAAAGAGTCGAGAAGAAAAAAATGATGCTCGACGAGTCCCTAGAGCGAGCAGAACTCACTGGGCTACTCTTGCACGCGACAGGGGAAAAATGAAAGATTTACTGGCGCCCGCTCGAGTCACTCGACGACCAACGGGACTACAGGTGATACAGGTGAATACTTACCCAGCTGCTTAACCATATTTCAGCTTACCTCAAAAAACACCCAAAGATTGCTAAAACGTATACGTAACGCGTCTTCTAACCACGCGTACGTCATGGATTCCATCGACGTTTCCGCGCTGTAGACCAACGTATCGAATGACTCCGCATTGAAAGCTATCCTCGAATTTCTTGTTCACTATACAAGGGGAACAATACATATGCATGGCTTGTCTATTCAACAACATATGGCTCTTTTAAAAGAGTGCCTAACTGCTCGATTTTTTAAACGGTCTGAGAAATACTACGCGCAAATGAGAGGGCTGGCAGTGGGACAGCCACTGACGCCAGGTCTCGCCTTTGCATTTATGTCTCAAGTAGAAGCCCACGTTCTTGGCAGCCGGCTGCTACTCTATTGTAGACATATAGATGATTCCCACAGATAGATAGATAGATGATGGTTATAATGATGATATTCAAATAATCCCATAGGTGTAGATGACGACTCATTTCCATTCACATAAAGATGATTGTTTTTTTCATCTTTTCTGCGCAGAAGGAGACGGACAGATGCTTTGAATAATTGGACGAGCAGGCTGAGTACATTAAATGCACCTGATAGAAACCGAAAGAAAGCTGGCTTCCATTTCTTAGCATTAAAATTAACTTGTCAGATAGTGGTTGCATGACAAAGTGGTAGGGAGAACCAATTTGCAGAAACATCCTAGTTCGTTTCCTCTCTTTCCATCCTTCACACACAAAAATCGGAACTTGTGAGAAACATGTTTCGAACACGCACCTCTGTGTCCACGAAGAAGGAACTAAAGCAGGAACCACGCGACTTGGTTCGCTAAAGAACCATCTCCAGTGGCTACGAAAAAAGCAATCCCACGAGAAAGCTTTAGAAAGAGCGCGACGTCCCAAAACTAATGGTCTGGCCGAAACGTCATATTTATCTTGCCAATTATCGATGAATTAAGTGTTGCTATAAAACGGTACTTAGGAAGGCAAATCTTGAAGAACCGGTAGCGATAATCGAAAAGCCAGCTAACACTCTTTATCGTCAGCTAATTTGTAACCGCCTATATGACCGTCTATGTAGAACAGAAAACTGCGTAATTTGCCCTTATGGCAGTGACAGTGATTGCATGAGTTCAGGTACGACATACCTGATATCTTGTAATAATTGCTGAGATGAATATAATGGCGAGATTGGTAGACCTTTATGTATCCGCATAAAAGAACACCTAGATGGTTAACGAAGAGCAAGATAAAGTACCGCACTAGGGACGCATAGGATTCAAAAAACATAGCGGAGACGATTTTGACATAAAAGTCACTATCCTCGTACAGGATGCCCAAGCACAAACGCGCCAACTTCTTGAGGCTTTTTGGATAAATACCAGGAACCCTAAAATGAATAGCAGGTAAGAATGTCCAGAAATCACACGTGGTCCAGCCCAGTGTCTTCGAGTCAACTTTTGACGTAGGGTTGAGTTCTCATCAACCATATACGACTCTAAGGAGCTACTCTTCCTCAGTGGAAGGCAGGTGAAAAACAGTGACTTTTTCGAAAAGCTATTAATCATGTGATTACTAACCAGATATTCCTCTTTCTGTTTGTGCTATTGATGCGTTTGGCATAATATATTACAATGCCTTTCCAGCCTCCCAAAAAGGCGATACTGCCAAACGTCAGCTTTAACGGAATAAAGGATGAAGTAACACCTCGTATTTTCACACTTTATTCTTTTTGACATCGTTTAGACTCTATAGGCTTCTTTTTTCGTCATCGATAGTCGATGGTCTCGGAATAAAAGCGTTTAGTAGTGAATGACTCGACAAGTAGTGTAGGCGAACAACAGCAAAATATACATATAAAACCCGGAATAGGCTAAATCTTTCAACACAAACAAATGTATTAAACGATGAAGAAAAAACTGTTTGACCTCGTTATTGTAGCAGTTATTTTGATAAACTTGCTAAAGTTGGTCATATACAGGCCGCTTATCGTCTCCGTATAAAACTATGGAAGCCAGTAAAACAGAAGCTACAACAATTAAATACCTTTGGAAGGTGAGTAGGTCAAAAAAATTCTGAAGAAGCACTGTTGACCTTTTGCTGATTTGAAATTCGCAAGATGACAGCAATGACAACTTTTAACATTGTCTAAAAAACTAGCATTTCTTCCACATGCAGAAAATCTACACACGATCTACGGCTTACTGCCATCCTTCAAAACACCGTATATCAAGGGATTCGCAATCGGGTTGGCACAAATAGCGGCGTTAAGAAACGACAGCGTGACGGCGAAGACCTGATGGTCGGAGAGTGTTCGCGTCATGTTCAGCACCGCAAGTACGTTGTAGGGGCTCCAAAATGTCAGATATGCTAGGATTATCCATGTTGCTTGGCGTTTGGCATGCTGCAAAAGAAGAAAAAATACGTACTTGTTGTAAAAGAAGCACGAAGATTAAGCACCGCGTTGTTTTGATATAATCAGCAATCTGAATCTTACGTGCTGTTCATAGGATTTGCGTTTGGTAGGTTCGCATACTTGCTACAGTTCCGATTTCTCTATTCAACCATGCTCATAATCTGTTTGATAGTTTTTGTGAACTCACTTACTTAGAATATGGAATATACAGACCGACTTATACGAAACTTACAGATGAGTGCACCAACTGCTGATATTGAAAAGGACCAAAGTCCATACATTGTAGCGATTAGTACAGAAGACAGTACTATTCTGGAAAGAACTTGGTTTCCTAAAGTTGCTGTATTCGCGCTTCTTCGTCCATGCATCTGGCATCTGCCAGTTCTTTAATCGCAAAAGCCACCTTGAAATCCCTAACTCACCTATTTCCGGACTTCACAAAAAGAAATCGTGCTAAAATCAATGAATGAAAACTCGATTCGGCTACAACGTGGCAAAAAGCTACAATCACCTAGGAAATAATAGGTAAGCTGTATGTAACGAGAACGGACTAGATGAAACTACTTTTCCGTGCATGACTGACATAACTAGCTTGATCCGAATGTTGATTACGAATTTCTTTGTCAAAAGTTTTTCAAACGGTGCCAGATCTCCTTCACTTCTTCAGTCAAAAAATTCTGCTTACGTCACTACTACCAATAAGGAATTGTGCGGGAAGAAAATGATGGGGTTAGATCAGACTACAATATGCCTAACACGGCCTGGAATAGATATCAGATGCAAATGATCCTTTCAGAAGGACTTAAAAATGTAAAGGCAAAAAAATCGTTGGAGTGGTTTCCATAGTAAGAAATCTAAAAAAGAGGAGGTCTACTTCATTACTTCTGCAGACGACACCATCATGTTTTCAAAAGAAAGATGTCTGAAGAGCTAAATGAAGCGAGGAAAGTAAATGGTGGAAATGTATTGGCAGAGAACACTAATCGTAAAAAAAACTTTATAGTATAGTGGAAGACACATAGAAATGGCTGGTCTGTTGGTTATAACAATAACATTTTACGATTACTTCGGGTACCGGTACCACGAGGAAATGAGTCCATACAAAGGATCAGGCGAAACATGACTCAAACTCCCTACACCCAAGAAAACGTCAAAGGATCCCAGAAACTAACCTACGGACAGAAAAACTCTCTGCTGTCTGCTAGTCCAGCTGGAACGCCCGCAAGCTGTGGATGAATGGACAAGAAGGAGATTAAAACAGAGGTCACGACGATGCCGAACATCCTCTGGAGCGATCACTTATAAGATGGTTGGACAAATGCGTGATTAACACCAAACAGTTGTGTTCATTGTTGAAAACAACTCATGAGTCACTTAAGGTATTTACAGACGTCACTGAAAAGCACACGCCGCACTGGGCCAAGAAAGCCAACTAGCGAAAGGATTAAAAACGTGCTGGGGACGGCACGACCTCTGAAGGATAGTCACCTGAGTGTACAAAAAGTTTTCTGACTAACTTGTTCCAGAACTTCCTATTCAACCACAATGGTTCTGAGAAATTTGCAAAACTCTGGATCGAAGGTGTCTGCGGTGGGAAACGAATGCGATATTATCCTTTTCGGGAGCTAACGCGTTCACCACCACACTATGCGGGTTCTTCGTTTCGCCTGTCTCTCATTCGCTTGTCATTTTATCATTTCGCGTTTCGCCGATTTGGGCCTCGCCTCACTAAATCAGTCCGTTGACTGGTGATTGCTGATGGTACTGATAGGTAAAACTAGTTGAGAGACAGGTGAAACGAAGGACCCGCATGGTGTGGTGGTGAACGCGTTAGCCCCGGAAGGATAATAGCGCGTTCGTTCCCCACCGCAGACACCTGCGGTCCGGAGTTTTGCAAAAAGTCTCAGCATCATTGTGGTTGTTTCACACATAATACCCTGCCATGAAAAATTATAAAAAGGCAGTAAATAAAAAGTGAACATTGTGACTTCCTATACAGTTAATATATTTGACGGATACACAAATCATTTGTTTGCTTTCTTCTCAAGTTATGAGTTTTGCACAGAACTTAGTTTAAAAGTTTAAAAAAGCATGTATATTTTTAAAAGGGGACGGTATTCCGTGTCTGAAACAAAGTATTCAATGACAACTAGTCAAATGTACTGTGGTCACTGACCTGCGATTGCTCTAACTCCTTGTAGAGATATGAGCGACTTAGGCCAAGATAGATTAAGAATGTTACTTCAGCAATGACTGAGTGAATAAAAAGGCAAAGTTGCAATGAAAATTTAGAGTCTCACCTGTTTTGCTTTATGTATGGTAGAAACAACAATCGCACCAGGATTCGTAGAACGAGGAGAAAGTGCTGATTTTACTGTTTGGCTGTCAGCAAGAGGACAGTTGCTGAATAAATGCACACAGATAACAACAAAGAATAAAGAAAACAAGTTTTTAGAATTGAAATCAAATTTGATACTCTTCTTCCTTTAAAAGACTTTGCTCAGAAACCCAATGCATAGCTTGCAGCTTTTTTCCCTTACAGGTTTTTTCACTATTTTCACAGACAAGTCCGGTGCCAATTTGCCGAATCCGAAGGGATGGAAGACTTGATGAGCCCGAGTCACGTGATCAAACGAAAGTCCATGTGTGTATTGCATCTCTTACCATTGCCTACACGGACTCCTTTAATGCCACCCTAAAAAAATCCGACTCCTTGTTCCCCCCAAAAAAATTCGCATCAATCTCAAACCGAAGCACATACCATCTTGTTACACTTGGTGAGCCCAGAGGTGTCCTGCAATACACATGACCCTACCCTTAATCGTTTTCGTGCTTTGTGCTATTAAAAATATGGAAAGAGAAAGAGCAGCATAGATTTGGCGAGATTACTTTCAACAATGTTGGGATAGCGCAGTGGTCAGTGATGCACTTGATCAGGAAGCAAAGAGGCTAGCTTGACAAACCCAATCCACATCGAATGACCCTATTCCGGCTATCTGCAAGATTCGTAAGCAGAATCGGCTTGACCAGCATTCTACGACATTCTCGATGAAGACGAAATCCTAGTAGAAACGAAACACCACACGAAATGTTTCGGGACCACTGTGCATGACGAATGCGAGGAAAAAGAATGGGATAAAACAAGTGCTGGGAACCGCACACTATATGTGGTGGTGGTTCATTTAAAAGAAAAAACTTCCAACAATTATCAATATGGAATTGAAAAAAAAGATAGTTGATGAAATAATGGGAAACTACAATGAAATATCGGTTCAGAACTACGATGAGCTACGACTTCATATCGGTTCAGAAATGGCTTGAGAACATTTTTCATTCGCAAAGACCTAAACGTAGACAACAAAAAGCGCTTAAATCTAGGCAGCTATTGTCCAATATCCCTTGTAGTAACGATCGATAAGGACTTCGACGACACAAAACATTACGAGACGGGAAAAATGAGCTTTCAAGAAAGATGCTTAGAAGACCTCCTCGACTGGATCTCGAAACAATAATGCTAAGAATAAAGCTTTGCTTAATTGTCAATGATTTCGCCAAGTCTTTTATGCCCTTTGTTGAACAGTAGAAAAAATTCTTTTGAGAAGATTATTTAAAACAAAAATTCTTTTGCACTCTAGAAACGTAAACTTTTCGATCAGGTAAGGAAATCTCTGGAAACCTCGCTAATGGTGAGATTCGAAGAAAAAGCATTGATAGAGATCATTGCTGTTTTTAGGCACCATATTCCATCAATAGCAATGAAAGCTTACCGCTTCAATTTGCATTTCGATGGCTCCTCCTCTAATTGCTCCACAGCTGACATTAGCGGAAGACTATGGCATTCTGAAGAAACCCTCATTCTCTTTTAATTAAAGCTTTTTTGATTTCAATGGTATTCATTTCCAGTAGTGATTTTTTTCTCCTCTATGGTGTTGAACTCTCACTGAGAATGTCATTTTGTGAGGACGGCGTTTGATTGCTTATTGAAAACCTATTCTTCAGCAAGATCTCTATGCGGATTCACAGCATTGAGAAAAATGTTGAACTCCTTTTAGAAAAGGCGCTCAGCAAAAATTTTCCAAGCTGTTTGAAAGAGGACCTGTATCAAGCAGTTAGTTGATAGTTGTACCAGTTAGGCTTAAAGATTCAATCAGTCCATAAAAAAGTTTGTAGCACTTTGCAAATTTTCATCATGTTCTGAACACGTTAATATTCATAAAAATAACATAATTACGAAAAGGAAAGGGATAGTTCTAGCCAGAAGGAGAGACGGCCTGCAGTTCGTCGCGATTCTCGAAGAGGAGTTACTCAGATTTTCAAATAAGAACGTAAAGAAACCTTAGAAAATGCGAGTTAACTATTTCGTATCGATTTCGAAATCACTAAAATTCCTCCTGTTGGGAAAACAAACAGGAGAGCGGATTTGTCATCGATTAACGTACCTTCCTTCAAATGTCCCTGAAGAATAAACAACACTGTCAAGTAACTGATGACGATGATGATACATGGTATCCAGAAGACGAACAGAAGGTGGTTGATGTTGTACATCTTCTCCAATTGCTGCATATCACTGACAGACCGTTGAATCTTAAAACTCACGAAATACATAAGAACTCGAATCGTTCTAATACAAAGCTTTCTTCTCCACGAGAATGTGGTGAAATAAATAACGTGGACATAATAACAATTACTTACTTGATACTTGATACTTGAACGGCCCGTCCTCACTGGTTCTGCGGGCCTCAGCATAATCACCATTTCTCGGAGATTTGCTGGTTAAGCCATTGTGGTTCCCTGGAATCCCGAGGTCAGCCTGGGCAAGGTCTGCCCCAGGTCTTCACCACCACGGGCAGTCACAGCCCTTGTAGATCAGAGGAGATTTGCCACCATGCGACTTTGATGCCAGGACGGTGGTGGACCATGGTATTGGTTTACTCTTAGCTAGGCTTCCTGATGGGAACGGACTCAGAACTCCGGAAAACTTCTCAGCTTAGGAGGCCCTGCCGAGGGACGAATCCTACCGCAGTCCGACACCTAGGAACACCTCCCAGCAACGATGAGGCGGTAAACTGTTGGGAGGTAATAACAGTTACTTCTCATTTTTGCATAAGATTATTCGGGAATGATCAACAAATGCAGATCGCTTCAGAATAATGGCTCACCTCTGTTCTTTCCATTTCAGTCAAGTTGACGTCTTTCAGCTGTTCAATCTTTTCATATAAGAACGTGGTCCAGAGCGGAGTGCACTGCCTACAATGAAATTTTTTGTTGGTGGTATATTGAGATTGAATGGCTGCGCTAATTTCCGTTTTCAGACAGGACAACTGAGCAAAATCGTCTTCGACGCCGGAAGAAGTGTTACCAGTGTGCATGATGTGGAAATGCAGGTGAAGAAAAAAGAACGAGCAGCGACGGAAAATTGTTGACAAGAAAGTTAGTCCATAACGATTCGAAATCTTATCTGACCATAACAAAAACTCTGTTAAGGCGTAGAATATTAACCTCATTAACAGTACATTGTGCAAACAAACAGCTCATGAGATCTCACGCGGATTTTCGAAGTTTCTTCAGCAAACTTGGAATTCCCTTACAATCTTAGAGTTTAGGGATCTATTCGATGTTGTTCTGTTTTATGTACCTCGTCCAGAGAGGCGCACACGAATATCGCCAATAATGAAGGTTAGGTGTTCCATCTGCCACTGATCCAGAATTCCAAGAATTTACTTTACTTACAGCATTTATTGACTGACTTTTAAGTAATTCTTACAGAACATCTTCTGTGGGTCAAAAATGGTCATGCATTTGATAGAAAGCGATCCTCAACAACGCAATTTTTCACTAGAACCCTATTTTTTTCGTAATAGAATTTACTCGGTCTATCTCCTACATTTATAAAGCTCGGAAACATTGTCATTGTTGGAATTCAAAGGTAATTCCTGTGAATTGTGGCTAGCTATGACTTTTCCATTCCTGTACTAATCATTCGGGGCCGATTGCGCAGCGGTATTGATACCGTTCATTACACGGACGGCGTAATCTACCCAAGCGTTGGTTCGACCTCGAACCAGACCTTCATATCGTCGGCATCGGGAAATTGGTAGCAGACTTGTCTGGAAACAGTTCACTGTCCGTACTTCCAAGTGGGGACGCTCTATAAGATCTATCTAACGACTCCAGGACGAATCGGCTCAATCAGCATTCAACGATATTCACAAAGAAGTGGCACACCTCAAGCAGCACTCGAGCCAACAAGCGAAAAGTTCGAAGAACTTCGTGGATGGTGGGTACTATGCAAGAAATCCAATGCAAGAAGTGATGGGATCTCCACAGTTCAATTATGTCGGAACTTGTAATAACAATAATAGTAATAGTAATAATGGTAATAATAGTAGCAGAAATATTTTTTACGCGTCTAGACATCACATCTACTATGCGGATCCCAGCGCTTATCTCACTGGATTCGTTTTCCACGCATTCATTGTCCACAATGGTCTTCGGACATTTCGCGCGTTGTTTCGCTGCTGCATAGGGATTTCGTCTTCTTTATGAATGTCGTAGAATACTGGTCAGTTAATTTCCCATGCAATACTAGAAACAGCCGGGCTAAGAAGTTCCCACGTGGATTGAAGAAGAGCGCGGTGGCGGGGATCGAACTAGTGCCTTTTGCTTCCTGATCGACGACACCACAACCCACCACGCTATCCTCGCCTTGCGATGATAATAATAATAAAATACTAACAATAATTCACAGTGTATACCGTTTATTTTCTGCCTTCTATAATTTTTTATGGCAGGGTATTAAGCGAAATACAACAACAATACTGCTGAGATATTTGCAAAGCTCCGGACCGCTGGTGCCCTGCGGTGGGGAACGAACGCGTTATTGTCCTTTCCGGGGAGTAACGCGTTCACCACCACACCACGTGGGTCCTTCGTTTCGCCTGTCTCTCATTAACAATAAAAAATAGTAGTAATAGGAACAATGGTAATAACGATACGGTGGTGATGATAATAGCACTAATAATCGTAATAATAATAATAATAATAATAATAATAATAATAATAATAATAATAATAATAATAACCGTTCAGAATTATGTCAGCGACTGTCTATCATATACCATTTTGGCAGTTGTTTAATGATAAAACCCGACTCAATTTCTTATCGGAATCTTCTTCCATACTTGCGATAGGATTTCAACGGCTTATCGACTGACTCATCGTGACAAAGGTCTTCCTCTGTGTCAAAAACTTAGTTTATAGCGGTAGATTAGTACTCAGCGAGGTGCTCTAAGTGAGAAACAACTGAAAATTTCCATCTTGAGTCCTAGTTAAGCGTAAATCTATGTCGACGATAACCGTTAATCAAGAGGATTTCTTTGCAGGTGAGTAGACCTACATCGATCCACATGGCCCGGTGGCGCAGTGTCGACCAAGAAACAACTTGGCGGGGCTACTTCGTTACCTTTGGAAAACTTTCTTCCCCACCAGCAGCGTATTACTGAGATAAGAAACAATGTTGAGGATTAATCCACACGATTCATCGCCAAAATAGGCTAAGTGCTATGCATGAAACACAGATTATTATCCTCCCAACGGTTTACCGCCTCATCGTAGCTGGGAGGTGTTCCTGGGTGTTCGGCTACGATGCACAGCGGGGTATTCACCTCTGACATGGTATCCCAAGCTGGGAAGGAGTCCAGGGTTTTCCTCAAAAAGCCCAAATAAAGCAAACCCATAGCAGGATCCGTCACCGTCCTGGTACCATACTAGTCGCATGGTGGCAAATCTCCGTCTTATCCACAAGGGCGACGACTGCCTGTGGTGGTGACGGTGACCTGGCGCAGACTTTGGCCCTAGCTAATCTCGGGACTCCAGGAAACAGCAATGGCTAAACCAGCAGAACTCCGAAAAAAGTGGGGGAATATTCTGGGGGCCTGCACAACCAGTGAGGACAGGTCGTCAAGGTATAAAGTATAAGTACAAAGTAAATTTAGCAATGATTATAATAACCTAAGTAGTACAACACAGGATTGGCTGGTCAGTATAATATTGGTGAAAAATTGAAAAAAAACTGGAGGACATTCGGACAAACCTAAAATCCTTCTCGCTGTACGGCTTGAAAACCCTGAAAATGGCCGCTTGCGGAAGACTGAGCGTGAAAGCCGCCGCCCACCCTACCACCAGAAGGCGTCGGCAGCGAAGGTAAGCCCGTCGATGAGCATTTAGAGAACTGAAGCAGATTAATTCCAAAAAAACAGAGATATCCCGTTTTCAAGTGGATAGGAAAGTGCAAGTAATGTATGAGTACAAATGCTAATATTAAAAATAACCTTTGAACAATTGATTTCTTTAAACTGTGGACATAACTCCTACGATCAAATTATCGGCGGAATTATCAAATAAGCAGGCTTCGTTCTCCTAGTCGATTTCATTCTTTTAAAACATTGATGCTGGATTCACCAACATTCGCTCGGCTTCACTGGATCAAATATTCAAGAGCGCTCGCAATAGTTTGCATTTCTTCAGGTCAAGAATGGAAACTTCTCATCACACTTTAAACTGCTCATCGAAAAAGTCTGCTGAATGACTGGATGAAAAACTTAACCGTGTTAACTTTTTATTTACTGCTTATTACAATTTTTCACTTAGAGTATTATGTAGGATATAACTACAATGATGCTGAGATATTTGCAAAACTCCGGACAGCAAGTGTCTGCGGTAGGGAACGAACACCTTATTACCCTTTCCGGGGCTAACGCGCTCACCACCACTGCACTTTACCGTGTCCTAAAGCAACAGCGAATTCGCTGCAAGTCAGGTGTTCGAATAAGCTTTGGAAATTAATGAACACCGATGTGCTCGAAAAATAAATGCGGTAGGAACTTGTGCTCAATTCATGGAGGTTTTCTTTGCTTCAGATGGGCTTAGAGTCAAATCACTTAACTCGCCAAATATGCAACGAAGTTTGCATGAATAGGTTGATGGAAAGTTACGAAAGTTCGTTCCCTGCTAGATATATAAAGGTGAGAAGCCATTCTCAAAAAGTCCTTGGTTTTCAACGATTTGCTCAACACCGCCGCCGTAACAGTACTTAGATGGAAAGCTCTCGCCGCAGCGGAAAAAATAGCCAAGCAATAAATGGGTTTTAGAAAGTTAGTAAGCAATAAGGATTGAGTGTTTGTTGCTGGCGAACTTCTCCAGTGTCACAAACGAAGTGTTGCAGACCGAATCCCTCATACTCCAATAACATTCCGTTAGGACTCCGTCATTTTTCCTATATCATTTTCTGTTTCATAGAATTGAAGGTTAAATGATTCAGTTCATTAAATTAAAAAACTACAGGTGATAAAGTCCATTCAAGGCCAATGACGGGAATAAATGGCTACCGAGCTGTGTAATGGAAATGTCACCGTTACCTACAGCCGCTCTTTGCGTTCAAACAAACACTGAAATGCCCATTTCGAGCTTCAATTTTGATGATGTACCTGCTCCAATAGAACATGAATGCTGTGGACACTAAGAACAGTAAAAACAAGTTCCTCAAATTCCCTTTCAGACATTGAAGAAGAACTAAACATAAAAAGTGAGACCAAACAAAAAGTGATTTTTTGTAAGTCAGTTTTTCCAAAAAAGAGAACAAAAAACAAGGAAAGATGTCGAAAGCGAGTTGTCCGAAAAAGTAAACTAATTGAATCTGAACGATCGAACTGGTTAGTTGGACTAAAAATCATAAATTTAAAATGTTACTAGGTCTTTTACAGAGTGTAAAACTGTCCCTACGTGAAAGGGAACTAGCCCTCTTGAATGACAAAGACGCCGGCGTGAATTTGGATGCTGTTTGTCTAACTGCTTATAAGCAACTAGAAATTGTGGAAAAGGACTATTTCACAGCATGAAAATTGAAGTATGCTAACGCGAAACCCAAAGCGTCACCTTCACCCACCACCAGGTCGTTGACGCTCTGTGAAGCACCGGCAGTACCGGCGCAGATGTGCTACTTGCCAAAATCGGAAAAAAATGAAATTCTTGCGTAAAATTTTACGTCGTGCCATAAAGAGCTCCATAGAAGAGTTGCGAGTATCTGTGGATTAGTTTTAGCTCATCACTTTTACTATCAAAATCAGACACAGCTCGCTCACATCGATAAGGCTGGCTCTTACACTGATCGTACAAAAAACAACACAAGCATAAAAATAATTTATGTATTCCGCTCAAAAAAGTAGTCGTTAGTAAAAAAAACTTGAATTCAACACAAAGGAAGCCGATAAGGATGCGAATGGGAGCAAGGCATAGAAGCAATTTATGTATTTCGCTCAAAAAAAAGTCGTTAGTGAAAAAGTTCAACTCAACATGAAGGACGCCGAAGAGGACGTTAGTGGGAGCGCAGATGGAGGATCTAGCCAAACGAAGAGTGGCTGGTTTTAAGACAAATGTTAGAGTTGAAAGCCTCCCCACGAGGTGATTTTGGGAGAGACACTATTGTAGAAACGAAGCTATAGTCAATAAGGGTTGATTCTGATCTATAATATGATGCTGTATTGCCATTTTCGGCTGATTGAATCCGAAATAAAGTGGTTCGTTTCCCATTAGAGAGTCAATCAAAAGCCAAGGATAGTGTTTGGCAGCAAATAATCCGAGCCTGGGAACATATTATAATACGTCTGCCTGATTACCTGATGTTGTAAGCTCCACATACTCGGTCGATGGCAATACAAGTGATGACGAAGGAATTCGCGTAGAACGAGAACGTCGAGAAGAACGAGCACACTCTGCACAACACCTCGCCACCGTACCACTGAATACTTTGAATAGTAGAGCATGAAAAGGCTTCCGATCCATCCATCAAAGATGGAAAATGTGAGAGAACACTGTCCAGAAAATTGTATGCAAAAAAATTTTCACAAAAATTATCGTGCTGGAATACCTTGTGACAGTTTCGCCTTCGTTTTCTGACAACCAACGTTTGGAAAAAAAATAGAAAATTTTCTAGAACAATCAGGTCCATTGACACCAAACTGCCTAGCACAGTGAAAAAGCATTGGTGATAACGCGTTCAGATACTTAATGAAAAAAAAGACACACTCTAGGTGTAATGGATTCTCGCGAAAATAAAGAAACGAGAAAACGAAACGCCAGAATAAAAAGGTCCAAAGCAAGTGCGAAAAGGAAATCCTTCGAACTTCTACTCAAGTAAACAACGGATTCAAATATGGGATTTAGTGAAACCCTGCCGCACAACCTTTTTTAAGGGAAGGGACAACGTAGAGTGCCGCGCGGATCTAACGAGAATCCGAAGAAGGTGCGCTTGAGGTGAAAAAGCGTTTGTAAGTTGCCTGTGGGACGCAAAGCACCAGCATCCTCCCCCTCTTCTCCCACCTGATAAGTGAGCATCCAGATTATCTGCTTTGGAACGTATACGAAGAGTGTGCATAGGTCGGCGAGATTTAGATTGATTCGCAAGAGTAGAATCGGACTCCTAGCTCTGTGTTTTCTGAAATGAAACAACTGCCGAATTTGTGGGCGTTTCTCACAAACCGTCTAAGGCTAAGGTTTATTTTTTTTCTTATTTCAAAGCAAGCATTTCAGTCAAGAGACTTCTCGAAAAACTTTTTCTCTATTTAGCCCACTCAAACCTCGTTAACGTGCTGTTTTGAAAAACATAAGCAATCAAATTACCATTTCCATAAGTTCATGATAGTGCAAGTTGCAGTTTCACTTGTTCACAAGCAATACTACGCACAAGTGTTCCAATGAAATCGAAGGAGATCAGCGACGTACAGGAGTAAACTAATTTAAACGTAGAAGTCAAACGAATCAAATAAGTTGCCCTTACACACTACTTAATCTAGTTAGCAGTTAGTTGTTAAGTTTCCAACTCTTCAAAAAAGAATTATTAGCTTGATGTGAGCCTTGTTGCTGCCAACTATACCTGAATGCGCGAAGAGATCGTCGTAAAGCGATAACATTCAGCGGTCCGCCGACTACAAAGCACAGAAAGTAGATGAGCACCTCAATCTGAAAGACAAAAAGGATGATGACCGTGGTGAAAAAACGCCCAGGTGCGCAGGCAACCAATCATATGGGCGCAACAGCTGCCAACCAATCATAGCCGCCAATATTTCGTGGAGCGGAACATGTCGCTCGCTTGCTTTGTGGTGGTCCACATCTACTGCCACAAGGTGGTCAAGTGCAAAGTTAATCACAGAAAGAAGGGATATATCAGCTAAGATAATGCAAAATTGCAGAGTTTAAGAGCGCATTTTGAATTTTCGCTTTTGTTCCATTCTTTTCTACACCTCTATTAAGATTTTTCATCTTATCTAAGCACGAAGAATAACTACATAATGGGCAAATCTAGATTGAGGGAAAGCTTTAATGAAAAAGTACACCTTTCTGGAATATTTTGCTTCAAAGATACGTTTAAAGAATTCCCAACATGCTGAGAGTTCCTTATAAAGTGGCTGAGAATATCACCTGCCTAGGTGAGAAAATAGTGACAAACACTTTACGAACTACGAACGTAGGCAGTTACCTCTCAGCACCGTTTCTGCTCCTGCATCAATCCCGTTCGCATCTCGCCTCTATTTTTAAGTTAAACCAAGACATGTAGCTGGTCACTCACAAAACTACTTGAGATTATGCAGGGTAATTGTGTGGACTCTAAACTTAACTATATGCCGATTTAAATTTACATACGATCACTGCCAATCAATCCGCCTTCGCACCAGAGACATTCACTATCCAACGCATCTCTTCACGCATTTCTATGATGGAGAAAAGTCATAATATACTGTGTTATAAAAGTCTGTCTATTCAGGTACACCTAGGAAAAATATAGCTTTTAAGCACGAAGTAGCCTTCAATGTGCGAACTACGATCTATTTAGGACCATTGTTAATCATTTAGTAAGTCAAACAAACACCAGCAAAGCTTCCATTCCTCCGTTTTGCGCGCTGGAACTCTCGTAAGCTCCACGCAATTTTTATGGGATCTTTACTATTTTCATTGTTTTCATCCATGACTTAATCATTTGTGGCTTTCTGTAGCTCCTAAGCCCTTGCTTCACTGGTTTCGGTATCACTACTGTAGCTTTCCAAAAAGCTAACATTGTTAGTATTAAGAAGATCCAAACGCCAAAAATTGGGAACAGAAGATGAGTGGAGCCATCTAAATGGTGGGGTAAGACGTCCTACTTCATAAATATTAAATTTCGGTTCTCTCAGAAGTTTTTTAGACCCATGATTAGTCCGAAATCAGTTTCTGCGACATTCGCTGTGAATCTGCCTTACTTTGGTTATGGAAGATGGATGGACACGAAAGCACAGCATTTCATGCTGAAGACCTTATTATACCGAATAAATTAAGGAAAGAAGATCTCTCCATAGATGAGTGGCGAACATGAGAAAGTGGAGCAGGCAGTGGAAAAAAAGGGTTCTCAGTTTAAACGAGTTTTGCCAGCAATTTTGAAAAGAAGTTTCAAGATAACAAAACCTTAGAAGATAAGATTTACAGAATTGTGCCAAGTAATAGGGAATTTTTTTATTCTCTGACGATTTATAATGTTTATGAACTCGCTGGTGCTTTGAAATTAAAATTATCTCTAGAACTTGACCCACGCCCAATTAGAAAAAGCTTCTCATTCCTAAGGACAAAGGCTGTTCCCAGATACAAAAGGCTGACAATCAGATATCTTCTGTTGCTGTACCAACGAGCAACAAAGCATTTAACTCGAAAAGGCAGTCTCGTGCAGTCATTAGAATAAGCTCTCTTGAAAATCCTTTAACGTTCACGTTCTCGCGCCAGCCAACTCTTCGCTACTCATAACGATGGAATATCGTGGGACAATATAGAACGCATTTGGCCAGAGGATCGGATCGTCAGCCACGAAGGCCGTTGTCAATATTATCTAATAAGAATTTCTAGGGTGAGAAGATGAGAATAACAAGTCTTTCTCGGAAAGCGATGAACTTCACAGTTAATCTTTATTGCCGTATTGATAAGAAGATCCCCTTTAAATTTTCTTCCTTTTTCTTTTCCACATTCTTTTTATTTCACGGACCTTTTAGTAACAGGAACGAATATTTTCATTTGTCTATAAAGTTGAAATGCCCACCAATCTAATTCATTGATATAACCAACAAAGGACTAAGACTTTTTTGATCCAGAAATTCTAAATATTGCTCTTGAGAGAATTTTATTAAACCTATCGAACTTTCGTCTACCATCTCATGCAGTGTTGTTATCGGATCCCATTAGATATTACATTTTCATAGTAAATACATAGTCCAATTAAGGCATGCAGTCAATACTGGGATTAGAACGCTTAGTGTAAAAAATAACTGTGGTTTTATTTCACTTTGCAGTAAGTAATTTTACGTGAAGAATGAAAGGCGTAAAGCAGGTGGCGAAAAATCTAATACAACTGGAGACGATCAAGAACTGTAGATAAATGAAGGAAGAATGAAAAAAAATGTTCAGCGACAAAAGAACTCAAAGGATCGACTAAATGTTAAAAAGGACAGATAGAAGATGAGAAGAAGTAAAAGAATGAGTGGAAACTCACCGAATCGGCGGTGCCCAGCATAAAGTGTTCAGCCTCGTCCGTACATTTGGTGTCATTCATACAACTCATCGTCGCTCAAGCAAGCGAAATCTACTTCAAGCTCGTGGAAGAAGTTGCTTTGCAGACCTTGTGACTGATATTTTGTAGTTCAAACTATAAACACGTGGCGATGCTTTTAAAAACAGATCTGGAAAAGACGAACGAAGGCTTGAGAGGTGGGGGGCCTGGAAACAAAATACAGACGGCGACATGTTCGACGAGCATTGCTGGAACTACAACTATGCACAGAAAATTGACTCAAATCGAATACGAAAAGAAATTTACAGAAAGCAATATAACGAGGCAAGAATATTGGACTAAAATAAAATGAAAACGAAGAGTAGATTTCGAAAAGATCTTTCAAAAGACGATAAAAGCTATAATTCACCAAAGTAAAGAACAAAGACTAAGGAAACATGTTTTTTGTGCCAGCTGTCTGAGAAGGAACATCTAGCGTTCGAAAACCATTTGAGTCCCTCCCCTTTGTGGGAGGAGGGCATGGTAGTGGACTAGGGAAGAAATCCTTGAAACGAAGTCGTTTCTGCTGAGAAACATTGGTAAGCAGATGGCAGGTAGCATGAAGAACAAGGGCGGGGCAATCTTTGAAGGCTGTGACATGTTCTTCCCTGAAGACGAAACGCAAAATTACGCCTCATCTCGTTTTTTTTAAACGAGTCTTACCAACTTATTCGATGCATTGAAAATGGTTTAATATAGACGACGACATTTTCAAATTAAATTTGGCGAATTGGCGTACAGTAGCATAACGGAGAATTTTGGTTGTATAGCGTTTCCAAACAGCAGAGATGAATAGCTAAGAAACATCACTTCTGGACAGCTTTGCATCGTCTTCTAAAAAAGTACCGAGAATGGAAATGGTAGCGTTAATCGCAATGCTTGGAATGTTTCACTGGGTTCGCGTCCACTACAAATGTGGATTCAGCTTGAGGAGTCCTTTGATGAGAAAGGGGCTTTTCAATGCAAAAATCACTATTATACCAATGACAAGAATAGAGTGGACATGAAGAGATAGAGAAACAGATTACTGTAGGCGGGCAAAACGGCGACCGTGTGGAACACTCATCTTACTTCGTTAGAACAGCCGGGTAGGACATAACCAAATTCTCTAGAAAATTCCTTGCTTTTTATAGCTAGCCAGCGATGAGACAAAGAAAGAAAATTATTTCCAAGCAAAGGCCTTCAATACAATTTTATTTTCTATCTATGTGATAGGTCTCATGTTTTTCACGAGTATTTGCGCATCCCTATAGTTGTTAGTGACGGTTCGATAACCAGAGTAACGGTGGACTTGAGCGTTTCACAAACTCGTTTTAGAGACTATCTGTTGTTCTAGAAACATATAACTGTTTGGATATCAGTGTTTGATTTTACTTCAACGTTTCTTTCTTGACGTGCAACGACCGATGTGAATTGATTTCAAGGCATAAGTGGCTAAAATTGTGCGGTTGTTCGTAAGTTGATGCATGATTTTAAAATGTGTTATTTAAAGTGGTATATCTAAGTTTGCAATGCACTCCATTAACGAGTGCAAAACCGTTAGATTCTGCAGAATTTTGTCTGCAAGACAAAAAATTGTTCAGCACGTTTGCATAAAGACCTGGAATTTGACATCTCGATTTCAAACCTATAAAATATGTTGAGAATAGGTTTCATATTACAATTAAATTGTGCTCCGATGCTCCGACATCCGCCAACGATCAAAAATCAGTGATGCATTTTATACGCCAAACTGTCGAGGATAAGCTGGACCAGACACACGTAATGCGTATTAAGGACAACCGATGGACAAGAGCCGGTAGTGATTAGATTTCTCGAGATGACAAAAGCGCAACAGGAAAACCACAGACCCGATGATAGTTCTTCAGGAAAAGCCTAGAAGAAAGCGATGGTGCTGAACGAGTCCCTAGTGCGAGCAAACCCACCGGACCACTCTAACACGAGACAGGGAAAAATGGAAGGTTTTACTGGCGTGCGCTCGGGTTATTCGACGATTAAAGGGGACGGATACAGGTGTCAGGTGAATTAAATTGTAGTGAAAAAAGTGCACAGAATGAGCTTTTCAGTTATGTATAGTAGAGCATCAACCGATAAACATTTTTTTTATTCTATTCTACATGACCCGTCATCACATCTACTGTGTCCCAGCGCTTGCATTCGATTCGTTTTCAGCAGATTGATCGTCCACAAAGCTCTTTGGACATTTCACCTGTTGTCTCGGCTGGTGCTTAAAGATTTCGCCTTTTACGAGTGTCGTAGGATGATGGTTGAGTCGATTCTCCATGCAATCTTGGATGGGCTAAGGCATTCCCAGTTGGACTGGAGTAGAGCGTTGATAGTGGGTTGAACTAACACCTTTGCTTCCTGATCGACGGCATCACTAACCACTGCGTCCTAATCGTTGAAAAACTGCTACTAAAACATAAACAAGAAGGGCAAACACTAAAAGCCTGCACTAATTCTCAAACAACCTAAATTTGGTGTTTCTTTCAGCTTCAAAGAAGCTCAGTTCAGCTCGTATCAAACGATACTAACTGGTATAGAAATTTGTACAATCAACCGACGTTCCCTTACAAAGCATACTGGCAAGGATTAAATTTCCTTGTCCTGAAGACGGCAAACTTTCTCCACTGTTTTTTCATCGAGGCTCGTATTTCGAACAGCTCGATTGCAAAAGCAGTATCTTTCCAGTGGGTGTCTCTCTGTTTCCCACATGTCGACCGTTAAAACAAACCAAATTTAAATTTGTTCAAAATTTCCGTTCAGGCAAATTTAAAACAAGACATATCAGGAAAATTGTACATGCTCAAAACGACAAAGCAAATTCTCCTCTACGAGTTTTCAAATCTTCAAGCCTTTAACCGTGCAGTTCATTAAGAAATTATTCGCGGTTATCGGAAATCCAGCGCCGATTTTTGCTCGCTAAGCCAACTTACCTACTAGCATTAACACTCCAGATCTCTGCTATGACCCTTTCATTTGTAAATTTAACAAAATGGCTTTTCTAGAATGATTCTGAACTGGCGCAATATTACTGGCGGTTGTGCGAAATCACCGAGTTCTTTTTCAGAAAAGTCTGGAATTCTAAGCTCAGCGAACTCGTCAATAGCTTCTTAGTAATTCTCGAATGTTTTAACACCAAGGAACTTATGGAGATAAACAAAAAAGTGTGAACAAGGTGAGTCAAGATTGCGAGATCATGGATAATCGGACAGATTACTATAGCCCGTTTAATCAGCTTGTGGAAGACCATGTGTGAAACCTTCTAAATATGCATGTTTGTGCTATACATGACAGTAGGCATGCTGCTAGTCAGCAGCCGTGCTTTCCATTACGTTTCGTCTACAGCGAGTACAATAGGGCGCATGTAGAGTGGTGGATAGAAGTGCTCTGCAGTACAAACACAACAAACAACACACATTGCTTTGATCCAATCGGACTCCATAAGAACTAAGCTGTTCATAGATCTAGAAATGTATCTAAGGATAAAAGCACTGATTTTGATACTTAGAAAGGTCTTCTCACTTTGTTTCATGGGACAAATTATCAAATTACCTCTACGGTCCCTAACAGAGTACAATTCATGGTGGATCCCTAATTTAATATAGGAATATTGGCCAACGCCAAACGCTTTATTTACCAATTATATACGAAATTTGATGTAGAATCTAATTAAAATTTGAAGCAACTGCATAATTTAGCGAACGTTTTAGGTTTGAGACTGTCATGTTAAATGTGATATACTCATGTAGAATTTGAAAGCGATTCATCTCAAATCCTGCGATAGCGCTTCTTCTCGATTTTGTGATCACGGCTCTTCTATCGATGGATCGACGACTATTTACCACTGTTCTATCGAGATTGGATGGGCAAATGATTTAAATTGCTAGATGAACTGTCAGAACACATGGGTCTTCCTAGACTAATTTTCAGAACGTTGGAGCTTTGTTAATATCGCGGACAAAAGAATGAAATCATGCGTATGTATTACTTCTCTGCTTACTCATAATTTATGAAGAACGTGGGACGACAGGGACGTGTGCCGGACTGCTCCAGTAGGGGGCACGGAAAAAGAAGAAAGGAAAGGTAATGCAATTTGGTGAGGTAAACAGGTATTTTCACCAGCTGTGAAATCATTTCAACTCTGACGGTCAACGAAAGAGAAGTAACAGCCATAAAATCATTCCTCGTTTCGTCGTTTTCTTCTGTTTATGCAGTCATTTCGATGGTGTAAACATTGCACTGAATACAACTACTAATTTAATAACCATTACCCAGAAGTTTTAAACACAAATGGGATTTTTGTAGTATGGAATACTCAACCGAACTTATCAATGGACTTCTGCGGACCACAAAATTATCAAACGAGCTTGGTCAAGGGGAGGATTTCCTGTCTCCAAGACTTGCGGACTGACTTTACTTCGTCCCGTACGCATGACTTATTTTTTCATGAATATTTGAGTGTGTGCACTTGGGTGTATATGGATTACATCTCAGACGCCCAATTGGCCATAAGACTACAATCAGGTCTGAAAAGGACACGGCATTTTGAAAACAGCTTCGACAAACAAGCTCAGCTTCCACTATAAGAAACGCCGACATAGCTCTAATAAAGAAAATCAATTCCGTTGAAGTCGTAATTCGTTTCCTATTCGTTTTTTTTTCATTTTCATCCTATTTGTATCACTAATACGATTTCAGCTGCGTAGGAAGAGAAATACAGAGCGAACCCGTACATATAAAGTATTCACTCTTTAAAAGTTTTTAGGAACTTCCCAGTATTATAGCCACTGACTTCTTCACATCGTGTGGTAATTCTTAATGTATAAACAATCCATAATTAGCAAAATTTCGTCTCGCTTTCACGGCTTCGAGGCATCGTATGTTGACACGTGTTGTTTCAATGGGCACATATAAAATAGCCTATTTTTGCAAATTAGGACGTTTTTTAGGCCAGAAATAAATAATAGACGATTTCTAAACATCGTGATCTTCTCTTTCTGGAGAAGCATTAGCTCATCGCAAACTCGGCGATATGCAGAGATTAACGGACGATTTGACATCTCGTGTGCGATGAGGATACATTCTTGAAAGAGATTTCCATCTCAAAGTGCGCAATGTTTTGGATGGATATCTACTACTTTGCTCTGCTAGAAGGTAACCGCCATCGAACACTTGAGAGGTATTACAAATTCCCAAGACCCACTTTCTGTTAACCTCGGCATTGATTGATAATTCGATGTTTTTTTCTTCATTAAGCAGACACGAGAACGCTATTATAAAAGGTATTAGGATACAATGGCTGTCGTTTCGGCTGTTTCGCCTTCTTCAGAGCCTGGAAAGGTCAAATTGAGATGCGATCTACTCAACCAAACACTTTCGTAGCCCTAGCAGATAGAACTTAACAAATAAATTTGCATTCGCATAAGAAACAGCTTCATTTAAACACCCACCGTTTATTCGTTGTAAGTATTTAAGTTAGTTGGTGGATGGCAGCCGCACAGAGTAATACATGGGCGAGGACTTCCTCGGCCAGGTCACTGGATCAGCCTGAGGTATGGGGTTAGGTTACGCGTGATGACAAGGCACTCCTCCTTGCTGTTCGTTTTTAGAATTGATCCAAAACGCTTCAAGAGTTTTACGCGCTGATGTTTTCGATTCCTGCGTGAGGATAGTGATGCCTTCTTCAAAATCTTCTCCGCTCTGTTTCTGCATCCTATGCGCGCCTAGTGGAGTGTTTTGTTTTAATTCAGACTTACCGACTAGATGTTCTTGTAAGCGGACGCAGAGCGCTCTAACCGTTTCGCCAATGTATTTGTCGCCGCACGCTTTACAAGAGATCAGATGGAGTGTACCTGAACTCATGCAATTACCGTCTCTACCGTTATGGCAAACTATACAGTTTTTTCGTTGTACAGAGACGGTCATATAGGCGTTTGCGAACTAGCTGGCGTCTTAGAGTTTCCGATGGTATGTCTGTCACTCTTACGGAATTCTCTAGACTGGCCCTTATTAAGCAATGTGTTATGGCTGCACTTATTTCGTTTGAAATAAAGGGCAAGAGGAACGCAGCCTTGTTTTCGCTAGAATTATCGCTCTGGGGCGTGGTTTCTCCTTTATGCCTATGCCGAGAAGCTACGGCTTCATAACCATTTGAAATGGGTATTTGGCGCGCCAGTTTCGAGGATTCTTCCCTCTGCTCCTTATTTCTTATAAGCGCCCTTTTAGTGTGTGAGGGATGAGAAGAGAGGTAATGAACCAGTATATTCTTGCTGCTTGGCTTTCCATAAAATTTTGTGATGTAGCCGTTTTCGGATAGGTTAATTTGAACGTTTAGAAACGGAAGCCAGTTTTCTTCCGGTTTCTCACGGGTGAATTTTATGTACTCTGACTGTTCGTTCAATAACGCAAAAACATTTGTCCATCTCCTCTTGCGTGGAGTAGATGATAAAGATCGATTACTGGTGCTTCCACTTTAGACATAAAGGCAACGGCAAGGGTTGGTGCCGGTCGATGTCACATTGCCAACCGTCTAATTTGCGCGCAATATTTCCCGGACCATCTGAAAATCGAGCAGTTTACGTTTAACCTCTACCTTTAAGAGGACTGAATCGAAAAGCCATACATGTTAGTTGCTCCTTCGTGTTGCTCAAGAAGCTCGCGGATGGCTTACATTGCGCAGTCATTTGACACGTTAGTGTAAAGGGCGATAACGTGGAACGACTCCATAACGTACGCGCTTTTGGGACGTGCGTTACGCAGACGATCTAGGAACATTTGGGTATTCGTGAGATGGGCTGGTATGTGCTTAAGCAATTGGTTGAGAATTAGATTCATAAACCAAGCTTCTATCCGTAAGGCCGTCTACACAACTGATGATGGGTCTCACTTTAAAGGTGGAGTCAGTAGACGTCAGACCATCAGCGGATCTCAGCTTATGGGTTTTGGTAAGTATAAGACGGGACATGTCATCACTTCGACACTAAAATGCGAAGTGTCTGCTGGCTTTAAACCCGCTGCGCTTGCCATTTTGACCCATTCGTTGTTCAGTTCTCGATTTTCACTCCTGAATTCCTTTTCAGTTGATGCGCGATAAGTATTACAAATTAACAACTTACCCATTTCAGGGCGAAAATAACAGCGTGGAATGATGGCGAGTTAGTGGTACGCGTGGTAAGCAAGTACAGCATTAAATCACCCAAATACTTATATATATATATATATATATATATATATATATATATATATATATATATATACAGAGGACTAGTCCAGAAACTATAAGAATTGACTAGGGCGATTCGATTCATGCACTTTATTCTATTCATACCTTCGAAGAAAATCACAGAAGGACTTATTTCTGCAGAACGCTTGAAGTTGTCCTAATTAGTTCTTTAACTAAAAGTTCTAGAAATTCTATGAGCTCGAGTCAAAACAGCATTCCCAGGAGAGGGCAGAATGCCAGCGTACTAAGCAGTATGTGTACCGTCGATTAAATGCATTTCGAAACCAATTTATTTTGTGCTTGAATATGGCAAGAAAGAGGAAAGAACAACTTCATTATTTCAATCGTTGTTGTTTACAGGAAGAAGGGATTTCTACCAGCTTCGAAATCTTTGAGACATTTTTACCACTCTCGACCTCAAAATTATGAAAACGGCAGTTTCACGTTATTTAAAGATGCTTTTTAACTAAACACAAGCACAATGCAGTAAACTCTAGCTTACAACTAGGCCACATTTCATTTATGTTAGGAATTTCTAGTTGATCAGACGAGAAAACTGTTAGATATGTGATTAAACGTAAACCAAAAGTGACAAGATAATTGGAGTGAATGACAGGTGATTTGAGGGAGACTTTGAACTTCGCCTTCTCAGACTGAGTTCTCGTTTTCCTATGCATACAAACATAATTATGGAGCGGGAACGGTAGTTACGATGACGTCGATCATAACAAACAGGGGTGCTTGGTGGTTCCACACCGGTTTGGGCTCACCAAGCCTCTCATACCTCTGGGATCAGGATATTGGTACCACCCCTGCAATCCAAAATTTCCTACAATCCAGGTGGGGATACTCTAGCTCAGCCATGTCAGGAATTCAAGAAGAATCGACTCGACCAGACTTCAACGCAATTCGTAATGAAAGGAAAATTCTCAAGCAGCAGGCGATCCCACGAACAAAATACTAAGATCTTCGTGGATGACGGATGCGAGGAAACGAATCCAAAGGGTTGCCTAAAAAATAAAAAAAATTATGGATATAGTCACGTTCATATAGTTGCTTTTACGCGTGCATTCGTATATGCGAACTGTACCCGCTTATGTCGATTCAAAAGCCTTCCATTAAGTGACTAATAAGTAAACAACTCTGCTGCTGTTCGGGCTCGCAGCCAACAAATCCCATGTGAGCTCCAAGAGAACGAGAGAACACAACCGTGGTCATATCCAAGCCCGTGGTAGAAGCAGATGAGCTAAAGCTTCACGCAGGATTAATTTTCCTGAAGCAAAGAAAAAGTGGAGTGACTTGGTATAAAAGCGAGATGTCTTTGTATCTTTCGAACAAGCGGAACGTGGTGCACACCAGTGGGACGCGTTAACCGAGGTGCCTTCTCAAGGTGCATTTTCAAAAACGCAGTTCCAAATGATACATTTTTTGACGCAGTTGTGCAGTGAATCCTAGAAGAAGTTGCTTTGAAATCGATAAGAAAGAACAATGTAGTCTGAGAAATTTTACTACAAACTTTGTAGACTTCCTTGTTTTTTTGTACCAGTGTGAAGAATTTCAGTCGAAAATTTTTAGGTGTGACTGTCCAGGTCGTCACAATATGAAACGATATGCTTTCATCAATCATTCTTCGAATTCTTCAGCAATGCTGGAGCATAGACTTAAGCATATACTTTGGGGAATCTTGTTTTCTACTCATTATTTCACGTTATCAGTCACCTTAAATCCATTAGGCATTGAAAATTTTGCCACAGCATGCATTTATTTCAATACATTAATGTCCGGAAACAACTTAGTAATCGAACTTGAAACAAATACATGCAATCTCAGAATGAAGCTCATTAGTTGAGATCAGTGAATCAGTCTACACATTCTGGCCTACAAAAAGCCCAGGGACACATGGAGACTGGAAATTTCAGTAGCACATGAACCACTTCTGTTCGTTTCCTTTGCTTGGGTTTCCCGCAGCAAAGCTAATGAACAAGTGGTACATCGCCCAGCACGACACAAGTGATGTCGACCAGTGTCGCTGATGTTCTTGGCTGCCGCATTCGCGTTAACAGACTTAAACCTTTCCGATATATCTTTTAAAAACATGTTTCAAAGGAATTAAAGCTAAGTGTAATATTTTGAAAGAAAGTTTGCACATTTAGAGCGATGTGGTCAATTATTCTTGCTCTTCGTACACTATTTTTGAAATCCTTAAGTCTTACGTAGCTTTTTTTCACCGTAGTGGCTCACACTGGCTCATTCATGAAATTCGGGGATTCATAACTTCCATATTTTTACAATACAAAGATGAATACAAGAACGTGTACGAAAGGGCTTTGCTATGGAGTGTTTGATAACCTGAAGAACTCTCTTAAGGACGACAGGATATACCAGCCAGCAAAGTCGCAGTGCCGGGTTGTCCCAATGTAAAAACTAACGCTTTGGAAGTATTTTTTCTTCACATGACCATATATCGAGGAAATTCGAGGAGACCTCGAACTGAAGACTTACTGCGCAAATCCAAGCTGTTATTTCTACACAAATGTCCTTTCCCGTAGGAGTTCTAATTGTAAATACAAAGGGGGCACGGAATGTGAATTTATTGCTCTAGTTGTTCAGGTGGAAAAGCCGCTAGTATAAGAAACTACTTTAACCCTTGTTAACTAGTTTTCTCTCAATTCATCTACGTTGGAATTGTATTCGGCTTGGCTGTTCCGAGATGGGCGGCGTGCGGCACAGAGTGCGAGGGAGAGTGGCAGCTAATCTTTATGCGTATGTGAGAAACAACATAATAAGTTCTTATGACTGGAAATATAGCACACCATTGGAAAAAACGTAATTCATATCACTCATTATTTGCCTCCGGCCGAAGATTTGTTCACTTATCCTGATACCGCAGAACAATGGCAAAACAGACATCTTTTCAGAATCGTGAATTTTTAAGGACTGTACTAAAACAAGGTATCGTTAACATCATGGGTACTCATCAAGCCGGAGCCATATCGCTCGTTTCAGTTTAGGAATAATTGAAGGAAGAAGCATTTAAACGAACGACTTGAAGAAACCACAACTGCGACACAATCGGCTCGAAAACATGAAAAAAAGACAAAGCGAACATAGACAGGAAAGCGAATGAGCGATTAACTTGGTGTTTTAAAAACTGGCTCTTTAAACTCGGTGTGACTAACAAATATGCAATCTTTTACTGGCGAACTACTACTAGGTTAATAAGAAGCTTTAAACAGCTAACGTTTTAACCCCTCCGGTTTTTTCAGCCCCCGAATTGATCATCGAAGACTGTTCACAATTGTTCCACATTCTGATGTGGTCTTCACGGTCGCATCAAGTCGGATAAATTGGCACACCATCCGAATGCGGGCGCGTGTGGCGCAGTTGTTGGAGGCGCCACTGCGACACACACGTGGAATCGATCCCAGCGCCCATGACCCACCAAGCCTTCCATCCCTCCTCGGTCAGCAAATTGTTACCACAGCGCTGCCTCGATACATCGGTAGGCCACCGTGAGTAAGGCCAGATATGCATTCAGTCACGTCCAACGATACTTAGTGAAGTCGAATGCATGGAGCATTGCTCCAGGACTGATCAACGCCGAGAGCTTCATCTTTAGCTTTACCATCCCAATGAATTAACCTCACTCGCCACCGTCTCTTTTACAAAAGACGGTTGTAGATGACACTGACAATCTTTTGTTTTCTCAGAACAACCCATCCTATAGCAGTCGGTACTATTATCACTAAAATGTTGTTACTCTCTGTGCTAGCTGATAATGATACCGACTGCTGCAAGACTGGTTGCCTAAAATCGACTCGGATCAATCCGGTTTTGAAGAAGGCGAAGGCAACTAGGTATTGGCTAATAAGTTTTTAATCAAGCTCGGTTAAGTTTTCAGTGAAAGACTACATATTAAGTAGCTTAAGGGCCGAAACTAAACAAAGGTTGCATTGAAGAACTGTTATTATCTAGTGGATGAAAAACGTAAAGTACTAGAGGCATTCAATATTTCAGGTTGATGCATTGTTATGTTGATGTGAGCACTAAGGGGAACAGAAAAGGTCATACTGATTTGTTAATCCTTAGAAACTTTTATGGCATCAGCTCTTTTGAATACGTAATTTTACATCCCACTACTGAGTGTTATTTATACATCTGATTCTATCAGACGATATTGAAAAACATGAAATAGATCCATAAAACGTATGGATAGCTAAGATCTGTGTGCTTGTCGATGATTAAAATTTCTCTACGAAGTTCAAACCCTATTAAAACGGTTACAGATCCGGCTGCTCCTGAGAAAAAATCGTAGAAAAGCTCCACTAAGACCTTAAAGGTGCTCAGTAATTTACGTAACAGATGTGGTAGTAAGACATCAGGCTTTGACGTTGTAGGGATAAATTCGAAGACAAAAAATCCAAAAAATACCAGGAATACTGCCACTTGCGACAGCTTTGCAAAACGAATGGAAAGAACACTAAAGTCTTGTTACTGTGCGAGAAGAAACATGTGTAGACTGTCATCGGATATAGAAGGACTGTGATGACCTGATCGTATAACTTCGTGAAGCTCGCGATTTTTATAGTTTCTTCCTGGTTTATTTCCTTTTTTTCCGTTGGGTGAATAAGAGTGCACACGTAACACTAACAATTGTTTCAGGAACAGGACTGGACCTTAAACAGAGAAAACCTAACTCGTTCATGCAAAAAATCTCAAGTTAATAGAATGACCAGGCAACAAATGAAAGAAGAACCGTGAAGACGAATTTTAAATGCAGATTGCTTTACGAGAAAAAAAAGCATATGGTCACACAAAATTTGCTTTGGATTTGCTTCTAAAAGAAAGTGCAATTAAGGGGAAAGTATAACTCGTTTATACAAGGATGAATCCGCCGAAATGAGTTTGTTAACGTTCGTTTGTGAGAACAAAACGATGGAAAACTTTTTTCATAGAAAAACGTCAGGCCAATAAAAACAATGTGTCAAGCCTAAATGTGCACAGAGGAAGGCAAGGAATTTGCTGATGTTACAGGCTGCTATATAACACCATATCATCTGGGGGTGGCTGGTGTTGGAGGTGGGGGGCTTGTGCGTTGGCGTTGACGAACCCGCAACTGGTTTCAATAACTTGTTATTCAGTGCATTTTCGCATCTCGCTATGTTATGCAGTAACATTAATTTCTCATTCGAATCAAACCTCATCCGAAATTTATGCATACTAATCTTCTTTTCATATTTTGTACGCGACGCTATTAAACCATTTGCAACAAAGCTGGTGGTGTTTCGACGAAACTGTCAGTGATTTTTTCACCAACTAGAGAATTTCTGAACCACGGGAGTCAACAGGCTTATAGGAGGAACTTTATTCTCCCGCAGATACAGTCGTACATCAGCTAATTTCATTTCCAGTTTCATTTAGAACTACAACTAGAACGGCGCGTGTGGCGCAGTGCTTGGAGGCACCACAGCAACACACAAGTGGAATCGATCTCCGCGCCCACGGCCCACCAAACCTTCCATCTCTCCGGGGTCGGCAAATTGGTACAGAATTGTCTGGGAGGATAGCAGTACTGGTTCTATATGTCGCAAGGCCACCGCGACTCATTGTAAAGGCTATATATGCATTCAATCACCTCCAACGATACTTATTGAAGTCGAATGCATGGCGCATCCCTCAAGGATTGATCAACGCCGAGAGCTTTATCCTTTATCCTTTATACTAGAAGCTGTTTCACACGTTTGCCTTTACTAATGAAAGTTAGTGCGGATGAAATTCAAAGTCAAAAAATGAATAGAAACATATTCATAGAAATTTGCTATGCAGAAAACAAAAAAAAAGCATACTAGCAATCACAAGGAAAAAATAGAAAAAAGCCCTCGGCGTTGATCAATCCCCTGAGGGATACGCCACGCATTCGACTTCATTATGCTGGGTTTGGAGGTGATTGAATGCATATCTGACCATTACAATGACTCGCGGTAGCTTACCGATGTATCGAGTCAGTGCTGCTATCCTCCCTTACAAGTCCGGCCGCAATTTGCCGAACGCGGGGAATGGAAGGCTTAGTGGTTCATGGGCGCGGGGGACCAATTCCACGTGTGTGTGGCAGGGCGCCTCCCACCACTGCGCCACACGCGCCCTTGAAAAAAGATAGTTTTCAAGAGTTTCCTAATTTCCCTGCTTGAAAGAATGGCTCACAAAGGCTACAAAACCGCGATAGGTCGTGACAAACATTGAAAAAATCAGAAACCGGTTAGACAGAAGAAATAAACTTCCGGGTTTTTAATGTAGGTGCCAACAACCACATTACTACTTAATACGATTAAAATCTTCCTCTCTCCTCATATTCGTTTAATGGTTCTGCAGTTACTTTTACAAAGCAGGAATACATTGGTATGTAAGTTTAAGGTACTGTGCAACCCAAGCGGATGAAGCAAACACTTCTAGAAGTCAAAGAGTTAGCAACAAATTGCGCTCAATCACATGCTTCTCGCTAAATCATCATTAATGCTATGGACTAAGGAAGGTCATGAACTCTAAAACTGGTGGCTCAGTGTATCACGTTCCAATTTGGATTAAAAAAAATGTTTTTTGAAGAGTAATACAAGTTGTTTATTCCAATGTAACTGTATTTATAAATACGCGACTTGCCCTTGTATCCTCCAACTTTTCTCATCGGCTCAAATGTCAACTTCGTTGATTGGACGAGTCATTCCGTATAAGGAGATAATTTGGTAGAGTCGATGAAGCATGACAAGGCCAAGACCAGCGACTTTTCACCCGTCGTTCCCGCGGGATATTTACGCTGTTGGTTAGAATATGCTGTTGAATTTCGAAGCTCTGCTCTTCTGTTGTCCATTTGCTAGTGGTAGCTCCAAAACAACTTTGATGCGTTTAAATGGCATCAAGTCCGGAAATCGACAACAAATAGAGATTGAGGATCCGATTCTAATAAATGGACAGCTTTTTTCAATGAGTACACAATCGACATCTAAGACCGTCTCGTCGTGTCGATAGGAAAAATTGAAAGATGACCTGAAACAATCCTGTTCACTTATTAAATCGTGGGGATGCGTGTTGGCCCAGTTTGCACAAATACGACACCTCTTTTAGGAATCTGATGAAGAAGCCCTTAGCGCTTCTCGATTATTCCAGATAATTGCATATTTAGTCACTTTAGTGGTTCGTCTTTAGAAGAATCGTACGAGTCACGCTCTCTATGTGAGAAAGATTTTAATTCACTGTCTTCGTGGTGAGTAGACACGAGGTTGTTATTACTCATTCGTATTACCTGACCTTTCGGCGGTTTTGCCTTCTTCAGAGATCGATGGGGATAAAATGACACGGAATCTACTCACTCAAACATCTTCGTTGTCTCAGCAGGTTTGACTTAATTCATAAAACATTTCATCTGAGCACCTATCATTAATCAACCGTCAGCGTCTGGCGAGTATAAACCGACATTGCACCCAGTTATGATGAAGCTACCGTCGAAATCACTACGTTTAACTTTTACTTACTGTCCATTATTTTTCCATGGCAGGATGCAATATGCAGTACAACCACAAGGATGGTGAGGCATGAGCAAAACTTGGGAATTCGTGCAAAGTTTCTTCTATTGAAATAGGAAAAAAAGTGACTAGTGTGGATCTGATCTAAGCCAGTCGTAAAAGTAGCGTTGTCGTAGTATTTTTGTAAGGGATCGGATGCACTTTTTGCTACTTCAATAGAAGAAATTCTAGTATTTACTTATGAATCCCTCTTTTTCTGTACTACCACAGATAATTTCCATGACCCACCTTCTATTTTCTCCGGGATTGATCAAATAATTCACTGTGTTGTTGATGTCAGCCCACGAAGTTGTTATTATACTATTTATTCACAAACGCTGATTTTTTGGCGAATTTCACATCTTCGGAGACTGAAAGGGTCAAGCCTACCGCAATCTACCCAGCCAAACATCTCCATAACCACAATTCAAGAAACACGAAATCAAAATTTCAGTCGCATTCGAAACAAAATAGCTTCTTTGCACACTCAACGCTTTTTTAATGTTTTTATCTGAGCCCCCCGCAGAGAGGAATCCCTTGTTGATTACCACATGTGATTTCACACAGCATCTCAGACTGGAATTTTAATATGAGACAGGCACATTACACTTCCACGTAAACTCTGTGCAGTTAGTCTCCACATGGAATACTCAATTGAAGACTCATGGAAAGCGGCGATTATGCGAAAAGCTGTTTTGTTTTCCACGCGATCGAAGTCTTCCTTTGAGGTTTTTTTCTGTTTAGCTTAAGGAGATAGTGCTTGCTTAGGTAGGTTGCAGTCAAACTTACTCTTCCGGGCTCTGAAGAAGGCAAAATCCGCTGAAACGTCCTCTTTTGTAGATAAAGAGTATAGCAAGATCGTCTGTGCACATCAAAAATGCAGTGAGTTATTCCAGATATGCTGCGGATTCTTCGTTAAGATATAAATGTTTATTCCCGTAGTGAACAGTTTCTCCTAAACACTCAACGTTTTGTTCTTTGATGTCTTCCAGTTAATTGGTGGAGAGCAGTGGCACAGAATATTACATGGGCAAAGAATGTGCTTGGCTAAGGTCAGAAAGTCAGCCTTAGGTACGGCGCTAAGTTACTCAGAATCACAAGGCACTCCTCCTTGCAACCGACTTTTGGAATTCCTAAACTTGCACAAACGCCTCGAGAATTTTACACACCGATGGCTTAAGTGCTTGTACGATCCACTTCAAAATATTCTCCATTATATCTTTGTGTTCTAGGCGTGCCTAGTGGAGTGTTCTACTTGATTTTAAGCTTCCCAACCACGTGCTCTTTTAGATGGACGCACTGTGGTCTGCTGCCTTACTATTTTCTTATTTCATTTTGAAGGGCTTTATTTCCTAATGTCCTAAAAATAGCGATAGCAGAGTGTTCTCCATCCCACCACCAAAGGCGAAGATTTCTGTTCTTCGTTGTCTTGCGAGAAGCATTTCGCCTTAGAACTAGGCTTATTTTCGGACAAAGTCGATACCAGTCTAGGTCAATGCTTAGTGAGCTTGTAGAGGGGAACAGCAAAGTTCAAATATTCGTCTTGTTTGACCTAGTCAAAGAAGGAAACCCTGGTGTGAGCTCAACTCTCCTCTGCCTTAACAATGACTGGTAAAGGCTCATCATTTATCTCTGTTTCACAAATAGGTAACTCTAATTGACGTTGATTTTCTTCACCTGTTTTTCCCTTTCGCTCCTTTACGCACCGTGTTATTATATTTCAGTAAAGCGTCATTATTATTTACTATACTGAGATTTGATAACAGTTGATAAAGCAAGTATTCTCAACTGCTATTTTGGTGAATAAAGTAAAAATAAAAAGGATGGGGCTCTCAGCGTTGATCAATCCCTGAGAGATGCGCCCTGCATTCGACTTCCTTAAGGATCGTTCGGAGGTGACTGAATGCATATCTTGCCTTTACAACGGCACGCGGTGGCCTGCAATGTATCAAGCCACTGATGCTATCTTCCCGGACAAGTGTGGTACTAATTTGCCGACCTTGTGGGAATGGACGGCTTGGTGGACCTGGCCGCGGGATCGATTCCGTGGGTATTGCATGGCGCTTCCAACCACTACGCTACATGCACCCCTTTGTTTTTTTTCGGTACAAATTTCAGTGAAAAAACTAAAAGTTGACTTGAATCAGATCGTTTAAATCTTGTTAAGCAAAGGAGAAATTAAGTATATCCCTTCTCTCCGCCTTCCAATTGGATGTGATCTACTGATGGGCACCACAGCAAAACAGCCCACATCATACACACTAAGTTAAAGGCGCTGCAATCTAAACGGAAGCGAATCACCGTTATTATCGTGCAATATTTTTTTTGAAAGTCGCAAAATTCAAAGGAAGAAATTTCGAGAAACAATCATGAATTGGGATTTGATCACTTCATTCGCCGGCTTTCGGAAGGATACGATTCAAAACAGTTCTGAAAAGGCCGACAGTCTTGGAAGTTATCAAGGTTTCGAATTGATACGATACTTTTAATTCGCAAAAGCTACGTACAACCACCACGAAGAACTTGAAAGACTCCGCAGAGGACGACAAGAAAGGATCTTAAAGAGAAGAAAAAACAGCCAATGATTGATGAATGAACATTAAGAGGAGGACTTCAATGCAAGCAAGCACGATTTCCAGCATTTAAGATGATGCATCCATTATAGTCCCACGATAACGAATCATCTCGCGAGATCATAAGAATTGTTTATCCTTTATCGCCTTAAAGAAACCTTATACTCAACTAGGCCGGAAGTGGACACGGAAATCCTGGAAAATAAAGCCTCCTCTAATCAAATCTGGAAATTTCATAACAAGGGTTTCAACTTGGTGCAAAAACAATTGCGGTATCAGTCATGGATTTTAAGTCACTTCATTTAGGATCTGGTAAAGCGCTGTTAATCGAAAATTATCCACGTATTTTTGCTACCAAGGTTGACCCTCTTAGCAACAGCTTGGCTACTGAAAGTTTCTTACTGCTAGTAATCGTCGATGTTGACCTTTTCTTTCTGCAGACCAACTAACATATCATAGTTTGTGCATGATTTTATCGAATTTCTCACAGTACTACTCTGTTTTCACTACCTTCAGAAAATGAAAAGTGATCACTACTTTCTTTCGGTGCTAATTTGTCTGTGGGAAATATGTATAATCTCTAGTTCTCTCTAACCACTAGCCTAAACACTGTAGGTGGTGCTGTGGGATTCACTTATCATAGTTCCGATGGCTGGCCACCATGCTGCTCATCTTCAAGGTTCATATCTTCTTCGCAATGCATCTTAAACATCAGAAGCACTATATGTTGGTTAGCAGTCCTGGATCATATGCATGGCTGATGGAATCGAGTCATTTTAGACATGAATAAGAAAAGCACTCGAATTCATTTTTTTTATCTAACATCACGTCCACGGCATGCAACAGCATGAAAAGGGTGAAATAAGAAGCGAGAGGCAAGTCGATTGCAAAAGAACACAAATTAAGAAATGTATATTAAAACCAGACATGAAAAAGCCACATTTGTTTAAGAACGCATTCGAATACCAAATGGGAAATTTCAACAATAGAAGAACGGCTATTCATCTTGTACCAAACTAACGGGACGGCGCTGTCAGTGGGCGGGATTCCACAAGGTGACACTATTTCGCTGGAATTACTTGCCCAGCCCAGCCCAGCTGGGAACATCGTGCATTGAAGCACATTATACAACTGAAATAAGATAACATGTGAGTGCGTGTGATAGTCAGTAGCTACACTATCTTCACTTTGCTTTACATAGCTTGCAATTAATTAGGCGAAACAAATGCTAGCCAACTCGTCTCGAACAATCGCCTTTGGTTCAACGTCAGGAGAACTTGTCCGTGACATTCTACATTTTTCACGGCTTGGTTTCTGGTATGTGGTTAGAGGTCAATATGACTTATGACGCAGTTCCTCATATCTATCCATAAGGAATTGGAAATAGATTCGAACTCGCGATTACCCTTTTGGGATACCCACTTGTTACACACTGCACCAATGAGAGTCCCTTGCTTTGATATTCACTCAACAAGTTTTTTACCTTAGGAGTAAGATCAACAATTATCTGTCAACGCAAATGATCCCGACAGCTTAAATCGGCATTGGAACCAGTTAAGCTGAAGCTGTAGCCGAAATCGCAATGAATAACTTTTCGTTTGCAGCCTATTAGTATTTTTTTATGGCAGGGCATTCGAGACGAGCCTGGGCTTTGAGTTTTGCAAGTATGTTAGCATCATTTCGGTTGTGTTTAACGTAGTGCCGTACCATGAAGAAATAATTTAGAGGTTGCTTCTTCGCAGATGTGCAGCGACTCTAAATAGCACAGGCCGAAATCCGGAGTGAAATCGTGGGACAGAAAAAGTGCTTGCGGCCAAAAATTCCCTTATTCCAATGTACACGTAAGATGGTGTACTATTCGCTGCCCAGAAATCTCCGGCTGCTGACGAACCGTTAAAATCATTTGTGAATAAGCCTCGTCATACTAGACACCAAATCGCCGACTGCTTTAATTTTAACGCAATAACCAATTATCAGCAATGTTGTTTCCTGCAATCGTCCCTCATTCTCTACCTTCGCCTGCGATTGCCTTCACTGGGTGCTGGCTACACTAATGAGAGAGAAACTGTAGGGTGTGGATTTAGTCTCGGTTAAGCAGACGGTTATACTTCAGTTGTAGCCAGAATTCTGCACTTTTATTAGTGTGGTAGCGCACCAAAAATTTGTCACAACGTCAACAGATGCTTGTGGAACTCCGTCTCTTAAGAAGGTCACAGTAGGGAGTTGAAAAAAGGAAATTTGGTTAGCAGCGCTAGTGACCTCTGCTGTAGGTGCTATTTTGTATCCATGAAGTTTCAACCTTTTGGAATGTTTTAGAATGACCCGAATATAATGCACACAAGAGTTGTTCGAAATAGTGGAAAAAAACTGTCTAATAAGGGAATTCTCCCAAAAATGTATTCCTGAACAGTTACTTACGAGTTACTAATTTTCAAAAGTCCCTTTTAAACAAGCCCAAAACAAATTCTTTTTAACCTATTATTTACTGCCTATTAGAATTCAGCTCAACTTGATTCACTGCGGATTTGGACTCCTCAAATCAATCCCGCTGTAGGGTGATTTTTGATGGAACTGATCGATAGAGCTAGCTGAGAGACAGGCGAGACGAAGGACCCGCATGGTGTGGTGGTGAACGTGCTAGCCACCGGAAAGGACAATGGCGCGTTCGTTCCCCACAGCAGACACCTGCGGTCCAGAGTTTTGCAAATATCTCAGCATCATTGTAGTTGCATCACAAAAGCTTTTTCTTTTGAGCGAAAGAACAGTGCACATCATGGCACAAGTGACTTTTAAATTATCATGCTTTGTTGAATTCCTAACTTTCACTTGTAATCCATGGTTAAAAAAAATGATTAGATTCCTTGCACTTATTACTCTATTTGGCAATTGTTTAAAAAAACAGAATAAAGGAAAAAGAAGAAGCAGGTGAGGAAGAAGCTTGGAAATATGAGAACATTTAAGAGACACAAAGGGTTCCCAAATTGGTTTCGTTATCTAAAATTGTCTGTTGGTGCGACTGTGGAACTTTGCTTTTATTCGTTTGTACTTGCGACTTATAAGTCTCGGTGGGTGGCAGAAGATGGCTCGCGGTGAGTCACCATTATGTTTTTCCTCAAAGAGCCTTCGCTACGAGTTTAAATAGGGAATATCTGGCTACTACGGCGTTTTCAACAAATGAAAACTGAGAAAAACGGCTTTTCATTTGGTCAATCAGAATAGTTTACTTTCCTGGCTTATAAACTTTTTTGCTATCATGGAGAAATTGATCGACGGAGAAATAGGCAGCTGAAAAGTAGGACAAGTAGAGAGACAGGCAGAAAAGTCACGGAAAAGGCTGAGTATCCATTTTGATCTACAAGCAATTTCTGTCGGTTATAGCTCAACAACTCAAACAACAACCGCAGATAATAAGCACTGGTTCATATGGGCTCAGATTTCATTTGCGAATAGGAAATGAAGGTGCAGTTCGTTGCATAATTGATATGAGCAAGTATAAAGTGTTCGTTCAATGAGATGCTAACGTGTGGCAGCTCAACTGAAATGGCAAACAGAAATGTAGTAGAACAAAATAGAACATAGAAATTCAAGAGCTGAGTTGTTTTTGGTAGATTCCTACAGAAAATTGGAAAATTGGAAACGAGAGGAAGAAACAAATGGCTAGTGTCCTGGGGTTTGGACAATTCGTGAAGACGGACCATCCAAGTACCCAGGTCCAAGTAAGTAAGGATTTTTGCATGCAAAGAGTTCGTGTGTATAAAGACTATGAATTCACAGTTCAAATGGGCAGCTCTGGATTGATCTCAGCATTAGTAATCATATGTTATCTTATGAACCTTTATCCTTACAAATTCGTGCTAACTCGTAAAGAGGAGTATGAAAGCACTATTCATCAAGGAGTGTTCGTAAGTTGAAATAAACGTGTAATTAAATAGTTAAGTTGCGAACGAAAAGGCAAGATTCTACATCCCGGAAACCTTTTTTGTTGTAAATTACAACGTCGTTACCAGTGTTGTATGCCTGCATAAAAGTGGAAAATCTGTAGTATCAAATACGAAGTGGGAGAGAGCCGTTAAGAAAGCAGTACAGATATCATAAATGACCCTTCTTCACGTCTACTGTGTGGATCCCAGCACTTCTCAAATTCAAGTTGCTTTCTCGCACCCATTATCCATGAAGATCTTCCAACTTTTACGTGTGGCTTCGGCTACTGCTTGAGCATTTCCACATCATCTTGAATGTTGTAGAATGCTGGTTGAGTCGATTCTCTCTGGAGTCCTGAGATAGTCGGGTTGGAGCGTTCCCAGTTGGATTACAGAGAGTGATTTTTTTCGGAGCAAGTCCATTACCAATTTCCCAACGCCGCCCATTATAAACGAAGATTTTCAAACGTTTTACGTGGCTCGGAGCAGAATCGAACTAGCGCCATGCTCGTGATGACCGACACCACTACCACTGTGCTGTCCGCCCCCTTACAAATATAAAAGCTATATAAAACTTTATATACAAGCACATATAGATACAGATGTAGAACAAATGCATAAATCCACAGTTTAGAATGCTTAACTTTTTTACTGGTTTTATTTTATTTGGAAATACCGCCTATTTTTTTACGGTAGGTTACTATGTGAGATACAACCACAGTGATGCTGAGGTATTTGCAAATACCTTAGCATTGGTGTAGTTGTGTCTCACAAACTTTAGAGTTAAAAAATTTGGGATATGACATGATAAGAAGAGAAAACTTTGTGGACGAAGTGAAAATGACATCAAGAAATTTAAAGAAGTGTAAACTCTTGTTCCCTTTAATGACGCTGACATAAATAATGCTAAGATATTTGCAAAACTTCGGACGGCAGGTGCCTGCGGTGGGGGATAGAACACGGTATTACTCTTTTAAGGGGTCTAACGCTTTCACCATCATGCCCGTCTTTCATTTCATCATTCTCTCAGTTGTTTTCTATCTACCAGTGCCATTATTGCCACCTTCCGACGGCATCGATCTGGGGAGCCCAAATTGGCATTGAATCCGGATAAGCTGAGGCTACAGTCGAAATCACAATGTTAACTATATTATGCGAAATCAACTAGAAAAGAAAACTAGATGAGAGGGAGGCGTTATGAAGGACGCCCATGGTGTGGTGGTAAACGCGTTAGTCCACGGACAGGGTAATAGTCTGTTCGATCCCCACCACAAACACCTAGCGTCCGGAGTTTTGCAAATATGTCAGCATTATTGTGGTTGATTTCGCATAATACCCCTGCCGTGAAAAGTATAGTAGGCAGTAAATGAAAAAAATTGACATTGTGATGCTACGACACTCAAACATACGCAAAACTCAGAATCCTTGGCCACCTTCGAACACTCGATTACACTTTCCGGAGGCTCATGTGTTGCCCACTGCAAAACTGCGAACCTTGCTTGCATTGCCTTTTTCTCAGCCAGTTTTTTTTGCCCTAACGGTGCTATCAGCGATCATCCGACATGGTTCGAAGCTAGATTAGTTTTTCCGAGTTTTGCAAAAATCACATCATCAGTGTGGTTATATTTCACATAATATCTTGCCATGAAAAACAGAGTAGATAAAAAAGTTAAGCATTTTGTCTGCTTTTTTTAAAAATTTGATGAAGACAGTCAAATATAAATTCAATATACAAATATGTCAGCATTATTGTGGTTGATTTCGCATAATACCTTGCCGTGAAAATAACTCCAAGAGAATGCAAACGTCCCCCCAGGACGACCACCTACACGTTGGGCGGACGTGTTCGTAAACAAACTTAATCAGCTGTACTCGCAAGCTGCAGTTGTTTTACAGATCACGGTACGAGACTCGCAAGCGATACCATGCCCGAACAAGACCACTACCATGGACTACGATTGCGAAAAGAAAAGGAACGAATGGCATATGCGCTGGGGTCCGCACAGCTCGTGAAGACGGACCGTCCAAGTATCCAAGTAAAGTAAGAAAATAACTCTCTTCATCGACCACGAAGAAAAAGTCTAGCTAATACGACGAGAACATTCTGAACGAAGCCCCTATCCAAACGTGACTGGCAGATTAAAGAAGACCCGACCGAAGACTACGAGCTGCTTGTCGAAGGACTGAAAAGCTGTGCCGAATTCGCCTCAGTTCCTCAATCAAGGAGATCGGATCGCATCTCCGTCACTACTAAGGAGTTGCTCGAAAAGAGAAGGAAACTGAAGTTTGATCCTTATGCAACACGTTTGATATGGCTAGTAATAAATGCCAGCTGCAGAATAGCTTTGCAGGAGGATCTACAACGGTACAAGCAGAAGAAACTACTGGAAGCAGCAGAGAAAAAGAAGCAGTCTGAAAAAAAATGCCGTCGGGACTTGTGTGACTATAATGTTACGCTGTCAGCTCTGACGAACGAAGATGGGATCGTCAAAATTTCCCGCCATGATATGGAATTAATAGCGGAAACGTTCTACACCAAGCTTTTCCGTTCCACAATCCCTATCTCGGATCCTAATATCCCGCTGCAGAAAAAACCACCTGGAATTCTTCCGTCGGAGATTCGAGTTGCGATAGAAAGCAGGAAAAGAGGCACAGCTCCAGGACCAGACAATGTCACCGCCGATTTCCTTAGAGCTGGAGGCCACAATTTACATGTACTTTTCGCAAATCATATGACAACCTACCTTCAAAAGAAAAAAATCCCAGACCAGTGGAGGACGTCGCGAACGGTCATCCTGCCCAAAAAAGGGGGACCGAAGGGATCTTCGTAACTATCGTCCCATGTGCTTATTGAATGTGCTCTACAAGTCACGAAGATTATCCTCTTGCGCATATCAAGGACATTGGATGAGGCGCAACCAGTCGAGCAAGCAGGATTTCGGAAAGGATTTTGCTGTATGGACCACATCCAAACCGTGTCCATGGTCATCGAAGTTTATCGGGAATACCACCTGCCTCTAGTCCTAGCCTTTGTCGACTATGAAAAAAGCTTTTGACAGTATCGAAACGAATGCAATCCTATCAGCGCTCGTCGACCAAAGAGTGGACCTGTTCTACATAAGACTCTGTGCGACTGTTATCGGAACTGCACTACGAAAATACAGTTTTTCCATCGACCTCTTACTATACCCATAGGAAAAGGGGTTCGACAGGGCGACACAATATCGCCAAAGCTGTTCAGTGCCGCACTGCAGTGGATAATAAAGTCACTCGACTGGGATGAGAAATATGTATTGATGGAAAGTTCCTATCAAGCCTTCGTTTTGCTGACGACATTGTCATCTTCTCAAGAAGTACTAGCGAAGCAGAGATGGTGATCAACGAGCTCAACGAAGCGGGGAAAAACATTGGACTTCGCATAAATCGAAAGAAGACCTAGTTCATGAAAAAACCCATGTTGCAAAGGCGGAAAAAATTGAATTGGATGGCTCTATCATTGCAGAGACCACTTCGTACGTATACCTTGGGCGATCAATGAACATGGAAAACAACATGAAGGAGGAAATAGATAGAAGAAGGAGAGCAGCTTGGGCCGCATTCGGGCCTCTCAAAGAAGCCACCGACTCACTGAAGGACCCGAAAATCTGCGCTCATCTCTTCTGTCCTCCCAGCGCTCTTTTGTGCTGTAAAGACGTGGGTTGATACTTCAACCACGTCAAGAATACTTCGCACTACTCACAGAGCGCTTGAGCGATGTCTTCTGAAATATAGCCGGCACTCTCAATATCTAGCCGGAATGTGAAGCTCTGACCTTCGAAATCTGTCACATCTTCGAGATCCAGGAGAATATACATCGATAGCGAAACATAGATGGGCCGGTCACATAATGAGAAGAACGGACGACAGATGGACGAAAAGAACTGTAGAGTGGACTCCAAGAGAATGCAAACGTCCCCCCAGGACGACCACCTACACGTTGGGCGGACGTGTTCGCAAACAAAGTTAATCAGCTGTACTCGTAGCTGCAGTTGTTTTACAGATCACGGTATGAGACTCGCAAGCGCTACCATGCTCGAACAAGACCACCACCATGGACTACGATTGCGAGAGAAAGGAACGAATGGCATATGTGCTGTGGTCCGCACAGCTCGTGAAGATGGACCGTCCAAGTATCCAAGTAAGTAAGTAAGTAAGTAAGTTTTTCTTAATTTTAAAGAAAAAATCACAAAGATCGTGAAGAAAATCCAGAAAAGGGGCAGTATATGTGCAGTTCATGTTGCGGCTTGATGTAGGGAGCACAATGAGTTTAGAACAATCTTTTCTTCTTGCAATTTCTCAGTGGCTGCTTGTTTTATTATTGCGGAGTCGGAACTACATATAAGTCACTTCTTATGTGGCCATCGATGTGCAAAATTCCAAAAGTAGCAGAGAACTAATCAAAATGAAAAAAACTTTCTCTACACATCATATTATAAAACGTTGGCGCTACACCAAGGTGCTTCTCATTTTAATTGTAGATTGCCTTCAAAGCAACGCAATTTCACTGAAGTCGCAGAAAGAGCATTACTCTAAAAAAAGTACAAATGCCCGAAAAAAATCGCTACTTCACCGCAAAGCAATATCGTTTTGGTCGGAATCCAGAGGATGCTAGGGCAAATAACTACGAAATTCTCATCAGCCCTGGAGGGATTTCACACTTCTTCTACAGAGTCAGAATATCATTTACAAACATTGAACTGGGAGCTCCACTCTTCTGGACGATGATTTATATAATTATTGGTTGTAATTAATTTTTACGATTTTTATGAAACAACGTGATCAGGAGAAGTCTCTGTGGGTATTTAACAGCGCACAGAGTAATACACGGGCGAGGACTGTGCCACTACTCTTCCTCTCGCTTGTGGTTTAAACTCTCTTTCCAGCAGATACCTCAATTACTTCCCGCAACTCAAAAGAAAAAAATTAATTTGATAAGGATAGCTCAATGAGGAACGTACATGGCTTCCTTTTCACTGTCACCCAGTGCTTTTTTCTTGTTTTCACTTAGCAACGCAAACGAACGCACAATAGAAAGAGTTATTTTAGAATTGAACGGCGGTCCTTTCATACTGTTTGGAGAATTCCGTACTGTAATAATATATTTTACTCAGTTGTCAACCACAGGGAAGTTTTGAATTTTGATAAGATGTAGAAATAGAGAGTATTCTTCATAGGTAGAGTCTTTACGTATTCCTTCTTTAAAGCAGCTTGAGGGATTTCTAAATTGTTTCTAAAGATAGTGCCTCTACAAGTTCTCACTGTTCACATTTACAGCTTAAGCTACTGTGGGTGCATGACAGAATTTTAAGTAGAAAAGAAGATCTTTGCAAGACCAGCTGTAGAAAAGGTAGAAACAGTAGAAAAAAATCGTAATTACAATTTATCAGTAAATGACGTCAATCATGCCCCGATGAATATACATCTGTTTTCGTATTGAGCATAATGGTGCTGTCGGTTCTCAAACATTTGCTTCGAAATGTGTCAGCCGGGGCGCGGAAAGCGTATTGGTGGAGATATCGTTCAGTTATACGTTCAACGCTCCGGTTTGACTCTTCTGTGGTCAACCAAATCGCTAGTACCTCGGGGGTCTGAAAATCAGCACCAAACGTATCTCGAAAGTTCTTTCCGATCAACAAGGACTAGTGACCGCCTGCTGTGAAAAATTAAGGATGCTCTGGCATTTAGGAAGCACTCGAGGATACTATAAAGAATTTACTCGACCAGGATTCTGCGAAATTTATACAAAATAGACAAATCCTGAAGCAGCGGGCTAAATCACAGACGAATCTGAAGACCTGCGTGGACATGAGGAAAGAAGAAATGAGTCGAGTGAAGGAACCGCTGAGATCTGCATAATAGGTTATGTCAGGTGAAGTAATGACGACGAGCTGGAAAAAGCGTAAATCCATTAGAACAGCAGGTTTAACTAGATGATTAGTGTGCCCTTTTCAGGAAACATTACAATGCGGAAATCTACGCGCACGCATTACAAACGAGATTCCTCTTTAATCGATGAAGGCAATGCGTTTTACTCCAGAGAAAAACGTCCACGGAATGAACAAGTTTCTCAGCATTAAAAGTGATAAGGAGAAAAAAGAAACGAGAGCCATAATCTGTACCGTAGAAGTCACCTCTTATGAACATTTGAAGCACTACAAACTCTGAGATTTAATTAAACAAACGCGCTCTTCTATTATTAAGTTAACAGAAGATTGGTAAAAAAATATTTATTAGGCTGACGTTTCAACGTTTTCGTCCTCTTCAAAGCCGGATTGTTTCGACTCGATGAGCCACGGGTGATCGCGCGAATGATGTGGATGTTCGTTGTTGCATTGAGTGGAATCCAGTGAAGTGGGGTAGCGTTGGAATGAAGAATCCCACTCGACGGTGCCGTCTCATAGGGAATGAATGTTGGTCTCTTGCCACCATTCAGTATAATCTGCAATTTTGGCGGCAATGTATCTTGCAGCAGCATGTGTTTCATTAACTGGCACGCAGCGAGACAATAGCTTAAAACCGATTTTCATTAAACCTCGACAAGAAGTACTCAATACTTCCTCCAATTATTAAACTAACACGAGGCGGGTATAAAATATTTATTGGAGTTTTTTCGACGCCTCCGTCTTCCTCGAAGCTGGGATGATTCGAGTCGAAGGTCCACAGGTGACATTGTCGAGTAGGATTCTTCATTCGATAGATGCTCCACTTCACTGGATTACACTCTGTGCGACAACGAATAACCACATCGTAAGGACGATCACCTGTGGATCATCGACAGGAATCAATCTGGCACTGAGGAGAAAGAAGATGTCGAAACGCTAGCCGAATAAATATTTTTTTTTAATCGACATCTTTAATAATCGAAGAAAGCATTGATTATTTTTGTCGAAGTTTAATGAAAGTCAGTTTTAAGATAAATGAAAACAACTTGATTCCTTTATAAAAGAGAACTTTGGAAAACTTTGAAAAACTGCGATAAGTGTGAATCGTCAGTGGACAACAAATTTTTTTCATTACATTGCATTAGTATTTAGTATTAGTAGACATTGCTTTCCACAAAAGTGAATTAGATCTGGTCTTGATTGAAAAAAGCAAAGGCAGTGGCTCCACGAAGCGAAAAGTGAAGTTGAAACACTAGGTGATTCGGGAAATGCACTAATTATTATGTCATGAATTGTAAAAAATTAGGGTAGACAGCGAATAAAAAGGCTAACATTGTGACTTCGATTACCTCAGCTTAACTGGGGTCAGTGCCGATCTGTGCTCCCCCTGATCAATCCCGCTGACGAGTGATTGCTGATGGCAGCGTTTGAGCAAAGCACTGGCCTCAATGGTGCAGTGTGCAAAGCCCGATCCTGGAAAGGACAGTCGTGGTTCGATCTGGCCTGGGGTCCAAGTTTTGCCAACATCTCAGCATCGCTGTGGTTCTATTTCACATCATTACCTGCCGTAAAAAATTAAAGTAGGAAACAAATAAAAAGTTAACATCATTATTTTATAGTTCAATCTATTCAAAATGTTGAGGCGCAGTCAAGCAAATCCCAAGATATGGTAAACTGCTTCCTATTTAGTGACCAATTATCTGGAAAAAGTACCTTTGCCGTCGTTAACGCTAATGCGACAGAATAACGGAAGTGCACAAGAAGGAAAAAAGAAAAGACATTTTACCCGAACCGCATTCAGAGTTAATGCAAAGAGAAAAAAACAGATTCCATTCAGCAGTCTTAACGAGTACAGTAATCCGCAAATGAATCAAACACCTTGTTTGATTTTTGAAGGTGCCCATTGGCATTTGTAATCACCAAATGCAAATGCGAATTCTAAGAATACCTGCATGACGCCTAATTTTGCTCCAGTAATGCAAGGGAGCACATCTCATTCCATGTCATTACGGCTCGACTTGTTTTTTCGACAGTAGGCGATAATATTTTTCTCGCTCTGTTGGTATCTGTACTATATATACTACTATTTACTGTGTGGTCCGTCATGTAATTCCACTTCTGTCAGGAGTGTTTTGAAACTTATGCTGAGGCTATTCCTATAACCACGAAGATTCTGAGATATTCGCAAAACTTGAACATAGGGCCAGGTCGAACTACGATTTCACTTTCCAGGGGGTTCGCGCATTACACATTGCGACACGGAGGCCCTTGATCTGCGTTTCTCTCAACTAGTTTTTACCTAACGCTGCCATCACCAAGCACCCGCCAGCGGGATTGATCTGGGGAGCGCAAACCGCCACTGAACTCACTTATGCTGAGGTCGTAGTCGAAATCACAATGTTAACGTTTCATTTTTAAAATTTTGCGATTTCTGTTCCTATAGTTTTTGTACTCTCCCATTCCAAACGATAAGTGCGATATGTTGCAGCTAGTGGAATTGGAATAACAATCAATTTATAGTTAAATTACCGGTAATCAAACTTATTCGACAAAAGGTTTTTATACACTTGCAAGTGCAAAATACGGCTTTCCTCTTCCGACGCCCGCCACAACATCTATGTTGATCAAGCATTCGAATGACTATAGTAAGTGTGGAGAAAATGTTCTTTTGCAGAAAACAGGACAAACATTATAAAAATTATAACAACCCTGCCACTGTGCTCCCTAAAAAATGACTCTAATAGAGGTGACGACACCGTCTAAGCGTTAAACCCCCTTCCTGGAAAGGAGGACGCCCAAGTTGTTGGAAGGAAACTCTACTGGTGAACACCTGAACAACATGAAGCGAATATACTACATCCTTTCGAACGCTATATAAGTGCTTCAAGAATCCATTAAAACCATAGAGTAATTGCAAATTCACCGAATTGAATTACAGGAAAAATCTCGGATAACAACGAGAGAAGAGAAAAATAACTGGGTACATAAAAAAGCGAATTAGAGCCGTTGCCCACATTCGACATTTACTGGTGATTTTTAGGAATTCGTAGCAGTATGACAATTGGTCGAACACAGTTTTATTACAATTTTGACTTATTATTTACTGCCTACTCTTTTTAGCGGCAGGGTATGCGCTGCGAAATATAACTTTTAATGATGCTGAGATATTTGCAAAACTCCGGACCGCAGGTGTCTACGGTGGGGACCGAACGCGCTATTGTCCTTTCCGGGGAGTAGCGCGCTCACCACCACACCATGCGGGTCCTTCGTTTCGCCTGTCTCTCAGCTAGTTCTATTGATCTTTTGCCATCAGCAATCACCCGTCCAAAACCTGCGGTCCGGAGTTTTGCAAATATCTCAGCATCATTAAAAGTTATGTTTCGCAACGCATACCCTGCCGCTAAAAAGAGTAGGCAGTAAATAATAAGTCAAAATTGTGATTATAACTGCAGCCTCAGCTTTATTGGGTTCGTTGCCGATTTGGGCCCCCCCCAGATCAATCCCGCTGACGGGTGATTGCTGATGGCAAAAAAGATCGATAGAGCTAGCTGAGAGACAGGCGAAACGAAGGACCCGCATGGTGTGGTGGTGAGCGCGCTACTCCCCGGAAAGGACAATAGCACGTTCGTTCCCCCACCGTAGACACCTGCGGTCCGGAGTTTTGCAAATATCTCAGCATCATTAAAACAGTTTTGCTACTTCGCTCCCATGAAAACTCAAGCTGCATGTAGCATGAATTACGGTAACGAATATATTAAAAAAAGCAGTGGAGAATGAGTGCATAAAGCCCGGAGTTTAAGAGGGAAACACTAGAACGAAAACTTGCGCTCGAAAAAGAAACTTTGACTAGCTTAAAGTTCATAGATTAAGTATGTTGTTAAGGTATGCCTTTGTACTAGAACATTCCGGAAAGTTGCCCCTTCTTTAAGTTTCCCAGCTTAATTCTCTTATAGTGGAATTGCTAGCAATCTAAGATGGAGAACAAAGCACAGAACAGTAGTGTCAAAGAAGAGATGCAGAGATTAACGGCATTATTGCAAAGAGGATACATAGGTACTGAACATTTAATAAATATTTTCTGACTTGGAAGAGAATGCACTTACATCTAATAAGAGCAGAGTCATTGTTCCACGTTGAAGATAACAAATAGAGGTCAACACTTAAAAGTTAAGAATGGGTTAGAGCGAAAAGGGCTTGGAATGATAGAAATGAGCCTCCGCCCAGGCTTTCTCGAATTGTGAATAATGCAATGAAGCTTTCCAAAAATCCTCATCTCGCTTTCCAACTAAGAAGCCGTATTTGTGTTCGCGTCACAAGGCAAAAATCTTGCTTTTACCCACCCAAAGCTTCTGGATGTTAGTGATGATGTTGGCTGTCGCTGGGGGAGTTGCCAGTTTCCAAGCTGTTTTTCCAACTGAGTTGTTTTTCTTGTTTCTGATGCAATAAATAAGGCCCTACGAGCAATCGGAAACAATATGGAGAGTAAAAGACTCGTCTCGATCTGCACAAAAAAATAAATGGTTGTGGAATGGCAGATTGCGTCAAAGGTATGTTTAAGCTGGTCCGCTCTTCAAAAAAAATCTAAGTGCTGAATAAGATCGTTGGGAGAACACTCGTTCCGTCAACGTAAAACGTATGAGATCGATAGAACTAGCTGAGAGACAGGCGAAACGAGGGACCCGCATGGTGTGGTGATGAACGCGTTACTCCCCGGAAAGAGCAATTGCGCGTTCGTTCCCCCACCGCAGACACTTGCGGTCCGGAGTTTTGCAAATATCTCAGCATTATGGAAGTTATATTTCTCAACGTACCCTGCCGTTAAAAAAGAATAGGCAGCAAAGAAAAAAGGTTAAGATTGTAAAACGTATTGTTAAAATTCAACTTTTGGACAGTATCTTGCCTGGTGAACACTACCGTAATATATTAAAGAGGCCACAGTACGGTAGCCACTTGATGATAATTGAATAAGTTAGTAAGACCAAAGGACAAACTCCTCACATCAGTTGAGAGAAGAAGAACCGATAGCACCAAGCTCAGAGAAACTATTGTAGTCGAACAAAGGCCCAGAAAAAAATTGGAGCAAAATTTTTTACCTGCAGTTTCTGAGAATTCAGGACAGGTGATGGACAAAACAAATCATAAGTTTTGGCTAGCCGTTGTGGATAGGGAGACAATGAAACCACCTTCCCTTAAGTTTTCTGCGATAAGAGGGCAACTCATTAACTCCGTCTACCTGTATCACCTGTATCACCTATAGTCCCGTTGATCGTCGAGTGACTCGAGCGGGCACCAGTAAGTCTTCCATTTTTCCCTTTCGCGTGGAAGAGTAGCCCAATGGGTTCTGCTCGCTCTAAGGACTCGTCGAGCATCATACCTTTCTTTCTACCTAAGGATCCAAAATTTAGTGGCAAGCCTTCTTCAAGTTAATATGATATTGTTTAGAATTGAATCTCTTCGTGCATCGCTGTTTGACGCTTTAGAATATCAGACATTATAAAGCTTGAACCATTGGGAATTTTGGTGTAAAGCGTCTTCTTGAATGCTCACAAGAGCCGCAGAGGTGATTGAGTGCGTCACTCTGCCCTTACAATGGCTTTTGTTGACTTGTCGATATGTCAAGGCAGTGTTTTTTATCTTCTTAATTAAGTGTACTATCGATTTCCCAACCCTTGAAAGATGTGGGAGGAGGGGAGTGTGCTAGGCCCAAGGTGCAGGAGCGAATCAACGAACACGGACGTCTACTCGCATCGCTGTACCTCTACACATTGTGCTACACGCGAGGCATTTGCATCACATATTACAAAAATTTGCATCATCAGAACTGCAAAAACCTCTTCACAATGTAAAACTTTCAGCTGTGATTCGGGTTATTCAAAGAAACGACTGGTCGTGCCTAAGATCGTAGAACAACAGCGGTGCCGAACAGCACCATTCGTATGTTCCCAAAAGTTGTTCTCGAAACTCACAAACGCATTGCGGATGGTTTCCACGGTCGGTTGTACAACTTGGTACTAATTCTCCCGAACACACAGATCTTCAGTGATAGCATTTGATGTGAGCGTGGATAGGTGGTGTGTGCTTACGATCGGCTGCACACTGTGACATTCTAATCATTTTAATATATCGTTCTATACAATATATGCTATACCATAACTGAAGGAATTATATAACTACGGTTGGACGAAGACGACGCAATAAGAAAATCTTCAGGAATTTTGTGACAAAACAATTCAGAATTTTATCGTGATGAAGAAGTAAATCTAATCTGGTCGGGAACGATGTGTACTGCAACAATTTTTTAAGCTATTAGTAAAATTCGCCATCAGCGCAGACGCTTGTATATATATATATATATATATATATATATATATATATATATGTATATATATATGTATATATATATATGTACTTAAATATACATATATATACATGCATATATATATATATATTTGTACATAGTACATCTGTTTTGTGTATATGTATGTGTATATATGTATGCATTTATTAATTTTAAAGCCAAGAACCAATATTATTTTTAAAACAACCTCACTGGATCGCATGAAGTAACCTCACTGAGAGTACACCAGTACACCAGTTAGTATAGTCTATTGATCGGTTATTTTTATTTGCTAATGCATTTTCTTTTTTGTGCAACTTATACTGTCAACGTCCAGTTAAAACCCTTACGGATTGGTGCAAGAAATTACAAATCAGTTTTTTGCTCCAATAAAGACAGACTGTTGTATTTTTCAAATTTATCGACCTAGTTTTTCGCAGAAAAAATAACCCAAAATATAAATATCGTCAACACTGCGCAAAAGCGCTGGACTAAAATGCGTTCTCATAAACGTTAAAATATTTGCTTTAAAACATCCTCCATGACTAACCGTTCCATCACAGTGCCGGGATATTTTGGCGGTATACCCGATGGAGTTCCATCTCGTCTTCAAGGTTACTCTGACGTCAACTTTACGAGTTCAGTGTGAGCAGAAATTGGCAGGAACTGGATTTAGCAGCCGGACACGCTCTGTTCCAACGCACCAACTGCTCACCGAATTTCGACTGCATGTCATTTGTTCGGAACGAAAATAAAGAAGTACACGAAAGAAAGTTCATGAAGACTGCTTCCTATTCCGCTCCTACTGCACTAGAATAATTTTCCCAGACACCTATTTTTACGCTCCGTTCGAGGGCACCGAATTCCACGTGCGTCCCCATCAAAATACAATATTGAGGGAATGCGCATAAAACAGTTTAACCAGGAAACTCTTTTGCTTCATGGAAAAAAAGAATCAAACGCCAAAGAATTTTGCCTTTGCCATGTCTTAGAACCTAGACGTCAGGATAGCACCTTATGAGGTGCTGGTCATCAATGAGAACAACAATAATCCAAATTGCACGTTAGCACTAATAAAAAAGAACTGCTCTGCAGAGAAAACCACACATACGCAAAGTCCGTTTGTAAAGTCAACTTCTCGAAGACGCGCACACTCTTCCTTTAATCTCGTACAAAAGTCTCCATGAAATGTTGTAATCAAGACATTGATATGTGTAAAAGGGGACTCGTGTTCTGACATTCCTGCAAAACTTCTTCGAAAACTCATGGGCGGAGTCATCTTACGCGGAAAAGTGTTCATGTGAAGTGCAGAAAATCTTCAACGCAGAATGGATGTATGACGTAGAAAAGCACTAAAGCTATAATTTTGAAAAAATAGAAAGATCAGATTTTTGTGCAGCATACATTTACTTCCATACAAAACATATACAACACAACAGTAGCTGAAGGTTCGGCAGAATCGCCTTCTTCAGAGCCGCTTTTTTCCACCTGTCTTTCACCGAGGAAAAACAGCCGCTCAGAGTCGCATATGGTTGACGACTGCACCTCCCCACATCAGCGATCGATACGAAGGTAAGGGGGCTAGATCAGGTGTTTTTTGGCAAAAAAAATCCTACAATGAATAGTAGGGAGGAGTGCTCCGAGATCACATGTGGTCTCGCCCTGTACCTTCGTATCGATCGTTGATCTGGGGAGGTGCAGTCGTCAGTCGCTTTCTCCGGAGCCTGGAAGGATATCGGAAAAATCAGTGCTCGAATTTGTTATATAGCAGGATCAGAAGTATATCTATGTGGAACCGGCACCATATAAATACTTAACTGCAGTAAATAAACAAAGTGGTTCTGATTTTCTTCAAAAAACGAGATATGCCAAAGTTTCCAAAAGGCGCTAGATGAGTTGAACCAATTTCGGATTGAGCGGTTTCTCAAAGATGGTTTCATTAATGAGTTGATTTCATCACAAGGTCTCAACTTCATAAACTTATCTAACATGAGTCGGTAGCTTATTTACTGATGGTCGGTTTTTTAGAAAAGTGATAAAGCATAGATGAAATGCCTAGGGAGCCGTAAATATGACCTACGCGAAACAGAGCGTGACTCATGTCGCCAATTACGAATTTTTCTGAGGGAACTCCTTGGCGGAAGTATGAGTTCTAAAGCTCTTTTATAATCGGGCCATTCTTCTGTGCGTAGCTAGTCCTATCTGGTCCAGATGAACGCAATGATGTTAAGGATGAATAAATGGCTCTTCAAATTTATGGCGTTAAATATTCGCTTTCCAATTTTCTAGAGGGGCGAGCGAAATGCCAGCTTCCAGGGTGAATGATAAAAGCAGAAACGGCATCGGCTGTTTATTAGTTTTGGGCCCATCGTCGGAATCCACAGAAATAAGCCCGTGTGTTGGCTGGTGATTGGCTCATTTAGTGAAACATATAGCCATTCGACTCAAATCCGCTTATACCACACGCGCTATCCAGGCTGAGCTTCCAGGCTCCACACGAAACGCCAACAAATTTCCACTTCCCGACGGCTATTCGAATCTATTGGATAATTCAGTGTGCAGTGATGCTCTGTGAAACATTTCCACATCAAATTACGAGAAGTACTTCCAAAGGAGATATGAAGCCTGCGTTTCCAGTAATACATTGGATATAGCATGTCATTCGGATCTATTTCTGTTCCACTAATACGAATGTAGTAATTAGCTAGAAATTTTCTGGTTTCTCCATCAAAAATGCACAGCTCGTTTTTCTACCATCTGAGACCCCGAACTCTTAATGGTGTTAAATTAGCCTATGAGTAGGTAATTTGCTTTAGCAAATGCATAGAAATTGAATTTGCATCAATCTAACGAGCGAGTTTTGTACTTCAAATTCTGGTCTTGACAGCTTTTCAACCATCCCAAAGCACTTTAACTGTTCGGCAATTATTGAGAACATCATATATGAAAATTTTCAGCGATCAACTTATGCCAAGTTCGAGTTTCACGGTGATAGCACAATTCAAGAAGAGAAAAGACCAAAAGAGGAGCGGCGCTGCTCAGCGAGACCGCGCTCTTGTTGTGCTCCTACTATGCAGCAACACACTGCCATACACACGAGAATTCTGGATGCTCGGAGCTTGATTTATGCCAAAGCTTTCCTTGTGTCCTTTTGTGCCTATGATATCATGCTCATTTGAAAGTGAGCAGCAGGCATTTTGGAGAACGAGCATACGATTAATGGGAACTTTGACGATTACAGCGCCTCCCTTTTTTTCTCATCGCCAGATTCCATCTCTATAATCGCTTTAACCCCAAAAATCCCTTGTCATTTGTTTCTGTAATTCCTCGGATCTTATTCCAACTATTAATCTTTCTCATTTCAGCTATCTAGAACCAGCTTATCTCAAGCCTATGCTATGCACTCTTGGTTACGGCTGTTAAACGCTCAGCCAAAGACGAATATGTTCTCCCTTGGATTCTGTGGGTGCTTGCTGTTGCTATGGCACCGGTTTAAACTAAATGCTCCGTATTCCTGGGATTTATATGTGTGTGTCTGCAAATTAGATCATTTAATTGGATAAAGGGCTGATGAAGTGTATAGGAAGTATATGGAGGCTGTTTAGGAAACTTCTTCAAGAAATAAGCTCCATGTCTACTCCGGGAAAGAGCGGCACCCATGCGTATTCCAGCACAATTTTCCACTGTTTGAATAGAAACTTTATTCAAGTGCATTCCAAACACTCGATGGTTAATCGGGTTATAGCTGTCGCAGATGATAACAAATCGAAACGAGTCGTCAACAAAAAAAGACTTAGTGAAACAGAGAAGTCAAAATCGCCAGTTGAATGAGAAAACGGTGATAAATTAAGATTGGAGAACCGTTTTAGAAGGTCACGGCGAGGTTGTGGAATGAAAATGGAATGCGCACAATACGAGCTGCTGCAACTACCGACATGTTGTGATCACACAACGGTAATACAACGGCTATGGACTGAGAGTGAGACACTACCCTTTCGGACTGAGTATTTGTAAACCGAACTTGCGAAAAAGTTTATATGTATTATACCTATATATATCGGCCCGTGTGGCGCAGTGGTGGAGGCGCCCTGCAACAGACACGTGGGATCGATCCTCGCGCCTATGACCCACCAAGCTTTCCATCCCTTCGGGGTGGGCAAATTGGTACCAGACTTGTCTGAGAGGATAGCAGCACTGGCTCGATACATCAGTAGGCCACCGCAACCCACTGTAAAGGCCATATATGCATTCAATCACCGATACTTAATGAAGTCGAATGCATGGCGCATCCCTTTGGCAGGGGCAAAAGAACTGCGAACTCGTCCGCGATTCAAACATGGCGAATGCTGGTTTTCTCGACAAAAAAAAATGAATTTTCGACACCCTGAGGTTGGGGATATCACACAGATATGGAAGAGGCTTTGCTTTACTCATTTAGAGATATAGCGTTGCTACTACACACTATATTTCACTATATATCACCTACCAAAACAGGGTTATCCGGATTTTTAAAGATTTTGCTGCTTATGTTCAGAGTACGTCAGCACTTAATGTTACTGACCACTCCACACGCTAATCATGACCTATATGACAACTAGAAAGGAGAATAGTGAACTGAGGGTCAGAAACTGAACTTTGTGTGCGCTATATAACTGATGGTGACCTTTATTCTGATAAAGCCGACAATTTTTTGGTAACTGCAGGAAATATGCCACTCAAGGGTTTACCGCCTCATCGTGGGTGGGGGGTGAGGGGTATTCCTGAATGTCTGCCTGCGTTGTACAGCAGGTAGCTCATCTCCACAGCAGAGTAAGTTGAGAAGGAGTGCGACGTTTCCATCAGGAAACGCAGCTAAGAGCAAACCAATACCACGATTCACCACCGCCTTGGTGTAAAACTACTCGCATGGTGGCAAATCTCCCTCTGATCCACATGGGCAACTACTGCTTAGGTGGAGAAGACCTGAGGAAGGCTTCCGCTAGGTTGACCTCGGAACGCCAGCGAAGCATCTCATGCTAAACCGGAAAATATGCTCAATGGAAATTATGCTGGGAGCCACACAACCAGTGAAGGTGGGTCATCTAGATATCCAAGTAGGTAGGAGGAATTACGAAGATTATCTTATGGAAATATCTTAAAAGAGACTTTGCATTACCATGAAATCATTTGTTTTCTCGTTCGCAATAGGAGAGTCAATTAAAACAAAGTGAAGAAAAAGGCATTTCTGCGTTTCTTGCAATCGACCATTCCATGCGGTAGCGGTGACCCAACATAGGAACCAGAAATGGAAAATGGTGAATTACAAGGTGAAAAAATTGAACTTTCCATGACCTAAATAGGAAATGATACTTGTTTTCTAATAACTCCCGATAATCCTCCCTAGCTAAGAGACTTACAAGGACCAAGACTTGACGCACTTGCAGGGGATACTTTGTCTATCATTGAAAGTAAAGATCGATAAACACGCGCAAAGCTGACAGCTTCATTAAATGAGGGTGATGTTGTCCAGTTTTCAGCACAAAAAATCATTTCGGTGTTCTGCGATTCTTGAAAAAATTCTACAGGACCTGCCTAAACACCATTCTATATTTCCTCCACCAGTCCCTTCTCTGTTTTCCTCACAATTGCTCACAAGTCGACTTCCCATCAAGAGTAACAACGTAGAACTTGGAGATGAGAAGGATATAGTGGATCACTTTACGCTTTCTGAAGAAACTGGAGAAAGCGAATCGGCGCTGAGAAGATGGACTCTTTGACCATGGCAGTGGTAAGCGGTAAAGTGACAAGACGAGTATAACCGGACAATTAGCAGATCGATGCACAGAACCCAGAGCTTTTTATGCATTGCTTATTACCGATATTCGGGAACTGGTCGTGAACAATAACTGCTAACGAGATGAGAGAACTCGTTGGTCGCTGTCTTAAGATGGCATTGTTAAGAACTTGGGGGGATTACTGGAAGGCGAGTCCTGCTTCTAGATGCCGCCTTGTTTCAGGTCGCCTTGTATCGTAAGAAAAGGATATTTAAAAGTCTGTTGACAAACCTCTACTTTGCCGACAACTCAAACGTGATAGAGAAGACAAGTTGTGGAACGTTAGGTCATTAATCGACCTTATCAATAAGAGCTGAAAAGAAGGTACAAATGAGTGGAACGTGCGTCTAATACGCACGATTCTACTGTTTTTATAGTTAAAATTGTCGTCCATCATTCTAGTGAAAGGAGGCACCTTTACAACGATGGTCGGCAAATAATTGACTTATGGACTTTCTTTGGCTCAAGACTTTTTAAGGAGAAGGACCCATCTTATTAGGAGTTTTGGGAAAAACAGAAAAAATTACGAACATATTGTCCACCAGAAGGTGAACAGTGGACAGTTGGTACTGAAACAGAATCAGAGCGGTGTAGAAGTATTAACTGGAATAGTAAGAAGAAGGGGATAATTATGCGTGACTGCTTCGACGCCGTCGACTTCTCCCTATTGTTTAACAAAGTTGCATCAGGATCTCGAGGAAAATGGGCCCGATGTGTGGGCGGTTACAAGGCTAGAGCAGCATTACTGGAAACAAATTGCTGAACGTGCCAGAAAGGTTAGTATTAGATGTAGCTGCTTTAAGAAAAACAGTTGTTTAAAATGTTCCAAAATGCGTCAGAGAATGTGTGCTTTACCATTGCGATCTTATATGTGAAGAATACTTACTTCGGGCAAAAGTTGCAAAAATGACAGTGACTGTTTTCAGGTACGAATGAATGGTCTTTGAGTGACTTCTCTCGATCAACATTGTAGGCAAAAATTGCAAGACGTTCTTGCTATTATTTCTGTTTTTCTGAGTTATTATTGTTGATCAGCATACGTTTACTTCCATACAATAACACACATACAACACAACCGTAGCCGGCGTTTCGGCAGAATCGCCTTCTTCAGAGACCGCTTCCTTCCACCTGTCTTCTACCGAGGAAGAACAGCCGCTCAAAGTCGCATATGGTTGACGACTGCACCTCCCCACATCAACGATCGATACGATGGTACAGGGCGAGACCACGTGTGATCTCGGAGCACTCCTCCCTGCTATTCATTGTAGGATTTTTTTGCCAAAAACACCTGGTCCCTTACTTTCGTATCGATCGTTGATGTGGGGAGGTGCAGTCGTCAACCATATGCGACTTTGAGCGGCTGTTTTTCCTCGGTGGAAGACGGGTGGAAAAAAGAGGCTCTGAAGAAGGCGATTCTGCCGAAACATCGGCTACGGTTGTGTTGTATGTGTGTTATTGTATGGAAGTAAACGTATGATGTTTAACAACCTCGCAATTGCTGAGAAACAATGCGACGAATTTATAATCCAATACCGAGGTTAATGGAAAGTCGATCCTGGGAATTATTATTGCTGAGTTGTATACACTACATATATATATATATATATATATATATATACATATATATATATACATATATATATACATATATATATATATAAACATATATATATATATATATGTATATATATATGTATGTATGTAGAGTATGCTTCCCAACGGTTTAGGTTTACCGCCTCATCGTGGATGGAGAGGTGTTCCTGTGTGTTGGGCTACATTGTACAGCGGAGGGATTCATGCCCTGGCAAGGTCTTCCAAGCTGAGAAAGAGTCCGGCGTTTCCATCAAGAAGCCCAGCTAAGAGTAAACCGATACCAAGATCCGTTACCGTCCTGGTACCAAACTGCTCGCATGGTGGCGAATCTCCCTCTGATCCACAAGTGCTGAGACTGCCTGTGGTGGCGACAACCTGGGGCAGACTTTGGCCTGGCTGACCTCGGGACTCCAGAGAAATACAAAACATTAGGATGCAAGTAGATCTGATATAAGAGGTGATAAGAATCGACGATGGTTTCGAAAGACAGGCCTTGTTCAATGCCTTCGATGAGCGCATATTCTGTGGAAACCGAGCCACCCTAGTTGAAAGCTATGCGTGACTGTCGAATTCCAGTGCTCAGCCAGAGGCATCTCTGCGTCTCTCTACTGGCCACACTTGCTCTGGTGCATGCTCTAATCTCTCGTTCCAAAGTGAACTCGTCCAAAAAGAAGATTTTGGTAAACTATTAAGTCTAGAGAAAAGCTTTTCGCCAGCCATGCTTGGCATAAAATCTATGTCGGACAACCGATCGATAGAAATTGCGGTGATAATCTCTATGAACCACTGAGCAGGTGTGTGTCCATTTCGGTACTCGTTGCGCTGCATGTCTCCAGCGCCCATGGGGCTTGAAAGCATATGCGGCTTATATAATGTGAGGTAGTATAATAGTGTAGGCCGCCGATAAATCAGATTCAAGTTTTTTTAATCCTCCTAGGACGATACTGCTAGCAATTCGCCCACGTCGGCGGGTTGGATGGCTTGATTAGCCCATGACGCTAGATGAAAACATAAACCTTGTGCACCACACAGCGCATATAACCACCAAGCTATTCACACCGAATTTTCAAATCAGCGCTGTTTAGAATTCTTAAGTCGGAGTAAAATACTTGCAGTAGGCCGAAAAAATTCTTGAAAATCTTAGCACAATTACGACAATAATTAACGAAACGTTGTCGGGGATAGATCGCGTACTCGTGGAGAAAGCGCTGCCTGCTAAACCAGTTCACTGCACGAGATACACGACTCTCAACGAAAAAAAGCGAAATCGATCAGTAGACAATAGAACTCCGGGTTTTTGTATCAGTGGACTTTTACTGGATTTACCAAAATGCGTGGATTCTACCAGATTTAACACAAATAAATTAATAGATTTTATTAGCATTCGAAGTGTTCCTGTTTGAAACTCAAACATCGATGCATGTTGTCTCGAATGCGTCAAATCTTTATGACGCTTGTTGTTCAGCAATATTTTCGCGATAACCAAACACATGATGGCTCTGGTGCGTGTGCAACCCCTCTATTGCTCCATTCCGGATACCTTAAGTTGCTTCGCCACTAACCGTGGAAATCCGACTTGCTGAATGCTCTACGAAAAGACGAAGCAACTCTTTACAATGGAACACCACATATGAACAAATGGCTTCTATTCATGACCCGATCGAGCTGATCTTCGACAATTATCCAGCAGATAGAGCGCTGTCAATTGATGACCACTCAATTTCACTGTGCAAGGCAAATCAGCATTCACTGATTCGTCAAAGAACACACCAAAACGTTCTAGGGACTTGAAGCACGTTGTGAAATTTATGACTTATCGTTTGAACTCACTGCGAAGAAAATTTTTTAGGTAATAGACTACACATTACGAGAGAATGAAAAAAATAATATTGAAATCAAAGATCATGGAGGACAGGACTTATTTTTATGTGGACATCCATGTTAATGACATTAGGAAAAGATACTGAAAAATGTGAGAAAGTGATTGTGGTATTACCTCCAGTTCCACGGAATCAGCTTTTCAATGGCACGGGAACCATCGGATTGAACTTGTAAAGCAATTTTTTCGAAACACGAGAATTCGGGATTTATTCGCCCTGTTGATATTGAAGGAATGGGCACCATTCGAGAAGAGAGGAAATGAGATATATTCACTATGAATAGGAATCAAGAAATTGATTAGATTGTTATTCACGAAAAAGCTTGTCACAGCTATTATGAATACGACGCTCTCTGGAGCAAGAAGGAATCAGCTGCATTTAGCCGCAGCGATGGAATGAATTATGGAAGAGCGGAAAAGAAACCAAATAGGTCTCCGCTTAGCACGACGATTTGAGTACGGGCTGCACAGCCTAGGTAGTGTGCAATGCCTAACAAGACAGCAAGCGCAGTAGCGATCACTTCAATCACCTGTGAAGCGACTAAAATTCTAGGATTTCTTTCGTTAAGGATAGAGAAGGCTACGTGAACTCAGTAGTTGTTTATCAACGGTGCAAGATATTAGTGAGGGAATTACCATGTATTAGCATATTACATCCAAGATGCATCGTGTGTGATAAATGAGTGGTGGTGATGGACAAAGTAGACGGAGTGCGTTGCATCCAATATGTTTATTTTTCAGTGGTTAATTCTACCACGCAGGTTTTGAACGATGCTTCATGTTTAGTCGATAGCTTGCAATTTCCTATGAAATGTCGAACATTACCCCACGAAGAGCTTTTTACTACACCTAATAATTTGAAGAAAACTTTCTTGGACGAGTTCACACTGACCGGTGATTGGACTGCTAACTGAGTTTTATTTCACATCCAACCTCTATAGTGAATTATGACTATCGTATTGAATTGATGAGCAATGAGAAAGGCTCGAATATAGTGAATATGGGCTACCAAACACTTTCTGACAGCACTGTGTTTGTGCGGTGGGCCATTGTGACGACGTATAGAAAATAGTAGTACACAAACAACTCATACCTCTAAGGTAGTAAGGTTGTCTCATATACAATTTCATCATGATTTTTTAACTACCCCCAATCCTCAAAACTTGTCGAACAATTATCGTCCACTGTCGGGAAATCATCATTGTTCGCTATTTGTGGCGTTTCAATCCGCCCGAGTCTCGCTTCTGCAGTCTGACATCGTCCACTTCGCCAGCCACGCAAATTTGAACGTCGGGTTTTATTTCTTAAGAAACGATGAAAAACAGTCGAACTGAATCTCAGTATGGCATGCCATCTTAGCATTTGAAAGCTATATTTGCTGTGATGGTAAGCTCATAAATACTGCTGAGATGATTTCAACATTGTTCATTTGCATCGAAGATTCAGGAACAAGGGAAGGATCATCAAGCCACAACATAGCCACAGCACAAAGCAGAGGATAAACTCATAGAAAGTCTTACCAACTCCTAAATCTTATCATTAGGATAATACCTGCTTTAACAACTTAGACTCAAAACAACACTCTGAACATTGCGACTGTACTCACTGGAAGAATGGTAGACAATTTTTTAACTATAGTACGAAAACACCCATAACTTCGAATAGTTCCAAGATTTAGACGTTCCAAAGCAATTCAAAGACGCAGTTAACGTAGACAAGGAATGAAGTGTATTCATTGCTGTAGAAATATGTCAGAGTACATTCACATATTAAATGTTAAGGGCAAGAAGTCGAGAACGAAAGCATGGAAATGGCGGACTTGATCAAAAAGTGTTGGTTATTGGAGTTGTGTGAAGTGGATAGAAGTTCCTGTATCAGTTTTTTGTCTATCACAATTAGTACTTTTGCAGGCTGGGCGCAATTTCTCTTATTGCATTGAGTAGAACCTGTCGCATGTGCGAAGAAGCCAGCGAGACAAGCAGGCACTGAATGCTGCTCTCTTCTCACTTGCATGGTTTTCACAACCAGTGGAAAGAAATCTGATTCAAATCTTATCCAAAATCGTCAGTTCTTTTTTCCGAATAGCACACGAAAACAGGAATAGCGAACAGTACCGAGATTGAAAAATTGCAATTGTAATGGAATTATCCCATGGTTTCAAATTTGGTATAGTTCCAGTCAGATTTGAACATCACACAATCACCACGGAATTTCCAATAGTGACCACGTTTGAATGGAACAAAGCCTTCATAAATCGCCATGCCATACCTAGCACTCACTTTCTCCTACAATTCTACTTAGAAACTTTCTCTACAATGAAAAAACATTAGTGACTTCCACCATCATTTCTTCAACAAAGTCATGTTGCGCATTAATTTTCCCATTTTATGGAACAAATACGATGCTATGGGGAAGGTGGTTGTAAGAGAAATAATGTCCAACAGCAACAGAAGCAAAAGAAGATTTTTGTGTGGGAACTTCGATAAGCTATAACTCAATAACTGAGAGAGCAAACACAACTTCCGTAAACAAATGAAGCCCGAAAGGTCCTAGGATTCAAATATTCCCTTCAACAATGCGCAAGTTTGTTTATTTCCTCTCTGGAAATATTGAAGCTTTAGAAGATCTGACGAATTCTTTGACGGTGTTTTCAGCAACGGCTTCGATGTTGCAGATTTCCCTTAGCTGTCGAGATGTTTAGTAATCGACAGCTGTGTTTAATGTGGTAAGTATGACCGGAATTCGTAGCCCAGCGTGTTCAAGTCATGCAACGTTTGTGGATCAAAGCATGGAAGAGCGATGTTGTGTGAGAAAAATGAAGCTTTCTGTACACACGTACACACGCTGCACTTGTTGAAGGATTTCATCAATTTTTTGACTTCTCAATTGCGATCGTTTATCCCATATTCAAGATTTTTTCTTAAAAGATTCCATGCTGTTGACGAAATCGCCCTAATATTTTTTTTCACGCCAAGTGGACTTCAGAAATATTTAACAGGTTAATCTCTAGGTAAGTGGTTTGCTAGTGTTCGTTATTTAAAGTCCAACTTTCGTGTACGTTTGAACACTGTAAAAAAACAAAGTCGTTTTCAATTTGGCTATTGCTGAGGTCTTCAGTAACCCCAGGGATAATTTTTAGAGGACCAAGTTTGATTACTGCCTTCCAGTGGCCGTATCAACACCAAGGATACTATTCGTTATGGAGACTACCACTTCCAAGGCGAAACTCCAAATCAACCACCAATTATGTGTCCATAAACGCTTTCCGGCGGCCCACCCGCTAATGGCATTTCCACTTTCTCCCAGGAAGTATAGTGTGTCAAGCTTTGAGTTCATGAATCAACTCAAGGGAATTTCTTGCCTTGACAACATCATTTTAACACTTAGGGTTCGAAGGTGGAATTTTGCGAACTTTGATAATTTTTGGCTAATTCACTATTTCCTTTGATGAGCAAATACGAGATTGGTACTGCAGTATTCACCGATACACTGTAGCTGAGGTCTGGGCGGTTTCGCCTTCTTTAGAGCCGTTTTGCTGTGCTCCTCCGGTTGCTATTGAAGGACAACCACACGAAGTCTTACATGGGTGAGAAGTCTCTGTGAAATGTCTGAGAAATTCAATCAATGAATGGCGAAGTTCAAAGAAAGTCGGTATTGGGATTTCTGGATAATTGAAATACTCGATACGTCGAGAACGCGATCGGCTTTTAGAAGGGACCTTGCTCTATGGTATTGTTTTTTAAAAAACTGTTATTTAATTCCTAAGCTTGTTTGAACTCAAATTTCTAAAAGAGATGAAACTAAAATCTAATTCTTCAAAATTTCAAGCAAAATCCCAGCAGCCGTCAAAATCAACAACGCATTTGGGCCACGCTCATCTTCTAACCGACAAAATATCGCTGGTTCAATGGCTTTCTTATCGACATGCGAGCCTCGACGAAATAAAATGACAGTAGTACAATTTGTCGACTCCATATAATTAGGGATTTCGTCCGGGTAGAATAAACGACCTGATATTACATGCCTAAAATCCCTAAATTTTACTGGTTTCTTCTTCAATTGATAAACTTTACTTTAGATGAGATATGCTGGTTTAATAATGAAAGCAGTCGTTATTTTCACATTATATGAGTACATATCGTCTCGTATCTGACTCCTAGTGTTAAGCAGACTTGAATCACTAATCACAGGAAATAACAACCTCCTCTGAACTAAACAGATGACAACTGCCCAAAGAATAACTTAAAAACTCTGTAGCAGATTATATTAGAGCTTTAGGAAGGAAATTGATCGGCAAACAAATATGGGTGAAATAATATGTGTTCTGAAGATGAATGACTTTTGAAGACGGGGAGCTCAAATTCCGAACTAAGCAAAACATGAATTGTCTAGGAAAACACATAAAAACTTAGAAGAAAGGATTGAACAAGAACGAAAAAAGAGAGGCAGTAGGGAGCAGTGTAACTATCAAAAGTGAACAGAGTAATTACTACTAGTTTTAGCAAAGTCCTCTCAACGGTTTACCACTTCGTCGTGGCTGGGAGGTGTTCCTGGGTGCCGGACTGCGATGTACAGCGGGTGGATTCGTCCCCCCTGGCATGGTCTCCAAAGCTGAGAAGGAGTCTGGTGTTTTAATCAGACAGCTTAGCTAAGAGTAAACCAATACCAGGATTCACCACACTCCTGGTATGAAAGTCGCATGGTGGCAAATCTCCCTCTGATCCACAAGGGCTGCGACTGCCCGTGGTGATCAACACCTGGGGCTGACTTTGGCTAGGCTGTCTTCGGGATTCCAGGGAATCACAATGCCTTAATCAGCAAATCTACGAAAAATGGTGAATATGCTAGGGCCCGTACAACTAGTGAGGACGGGCCGTTCAAGTATCAAGTAAGTATAGCTAAGTGGCTACTATATAGAGCTATAACTACTATGACTTAAGTTCAGATTGATGCCGCAAACCTTTCTGTCATTTATTACGTTGTCTGGTCCTTTTGTGGCTTTTCAAACAATAGAACTTGGTATTTAGTCTACCATTTTATTTAATTGGTTCATATACTATCTGCACAAAATAACATTGACTACTTGTTGAAAAATACTTGGGCAGATATTATAAAAAGATGGCAACGCAAATACTGAGATCAATAACGGAACACTAACTTTTGTTTTTTGACTACGGTAATGATTAAATTAATGCGAACGTAAGTCAAAGCTGATTTAGTGGATTATTGCACGCAGCCACGCTGAATGAAAGTAGAAAGCTGAACGCAAGCTGCAGCAATATGCAAAAGGACATCCAGGTTCTAAGTGGATGTTGATTGGTCACACGAATGGCGTGGTCCCTTTCGTGAACGTCGGGCCAGGATAGCCCAGCGATCACGACAAAAGTCGTGAATAACACTATTCGTGTTCGTTAAGTGGATGATACATTATGGGCAACCCTGGCGTAAATGTAGACAGGAAAAATGACCACCAATTAGAAGCACAAGGTAGTTGGCTTAACGAGCACGTCTCAGATGTAATACGATTCTGTATTTCTCCTGCTTCAACCGGCTTCATTGAAGTTCAGTCGTCCATCAACACGCAACCTTTTCTCATTCCATTCCAGTAACTAAATGAAGCATAACAGTAAGGCGGTAATATGTCGCTATTAGATTCTTTCACTACATGACTTGTTGGTGATTGGTGAAAAAGGTGTACATCGTAGAACACAAGGCGATCTAGTCGTCTGTTTAAATTTCGAAGCGTTCATTCCACCGAAAGCAATTGATAAGCAACTACTCACTGTCTTCATGTGAGCTGTAATAGAGCAGCGAATTCCTACTTAGAATCGCTAGCAGCTGAATGGGAGCGTGTAGCGCAGTAGTCGTAGGCGTTCTGCAACACACTTGGAATCGATCCCCATGTCCATGGCCCACCAAGCCGTCCATCCCTCAGAGGTCAGCAAATTAGTACTAGACTTGTCTGGGAGGACAGCAGCACTGGCTCGATACATCGGTAGGCCACCGCGAGTCATTGTGAAGGCCAGATATGATATGCAGACCACCAGACGATGCTTAATGAAGTCGAATGCATGGCGCATCCCTCAGCGATTGATCAACACTGAGAGTATTATCCTTTTTTCTATTTTTTGCCAGCAGAATGGTTCGGAAAAGATGTAAAGCCTTGTGAAATCACCTGCCAACAAAAGGCACGTTTAAAACGTGCTACAATTCTTCAAGAGGTATTCTCCATCCAACGAACCGCGTACACAACGTCGTGTTCGACCTCTAGCGCCATGGTCAAAAATCTTGGTTCTCATATCGACTTTTACTGGAACGCACATACTGGTAAGATTACGCAGATATTAATGCCTCTTGTTTTGGTCAATAGAGTTGCGTTTGAGATGAGTTATACCACTCCAGAGTTGTTGCTGAAAATCGGTCGTTAGCTTTTTGCGTAAATCCAACACGTCTTGCATTATAATTCGAACTTTCAATGCATTTCGCTAACAATTTTAATGGTTTTAGCCTTTTACGTATCCTCAAAGCTCCTTCACTGATATTGCTACGTTTTTGAAATATCTCGAACTCTTATGAATGGTGAAAACAGATCTTACAAAAAACTTCCGATGGTTTGTCAATAACCCAAGTACTCCAGGAGTTGAGAACTTGACGGACTTATAAAAAAATTTTTCTTCCGATTTTTAAAAAGTGAACATTAATTCGCTGTACACACACGAGGTTATTATTTTGTTTTTTTATTCACAAAAAAGCTGACGTTTCGGCGGATTTCGCCTCAGTCAGAGCCTGAAATGTCAGTATGCCCGAAATCTAATCAGCCGAGCTACCTCCATAACCAAGGATGGAAAATCTGGAAACCTAGGTTTCTATCGCATTGACAAGAAAAAAACCAGATTCCTCGCACACTCACCGCTGTATGCGAGTTTTCAGTCTAAATAATGTTCCAGAGATCTCAAGAGCTACGTGTTTAGAGGCGTGACCCTCCCTGCCACAACGAGCTCGCTATTGAGCCGAGAGATTGAGTCCAGATTGAGGAGAATTGAGCCCAAGTCCTTCACCAGCTGAGCCTACATCTAAGGTATCATTGCGTAAGGTTGCACATGCACATAATTTGCATAACTTTAACATCGACTCCCTAACAAAACTAAAATTGAAGAACTAAGTAGAGATGGCCAACAGGAAGTAGGGTCATTACCATTACAGCCATTTCCTCAAGCGTTCTTCAGGCACAACAATAAAGTTGACAGCAAATTACGGAAAGCTGTGAAAAAAACTTTCAAGGTCCTCAATAATTATTGCGCTAAAAGTTTCGCTAGAACCTCCTAGGTATGCGGAAACGTGGTATGAGAGAAGTTCGAGAGTCGACAAGGTTAAAAAACATTCTGTTATTTGTTAGTGATAAGGTTAAAGAGTTCACAGTAATTTCTTTTCAGATAGGTGTTGAGGAAACGAAAAAGGGTCTTGAAGATGCTTTCCTTTATCGCCCTTTATCTGAGAAGGAATTCAAAGTTAATACTAAAAATTGAACAACGAAAAGGGCAAAGTGGTAAAATCGACTAGTTTAAAGCCATCTGCACTTCATTTCTCAATTTGGAGTTAAATCACCAAAACCTCCGGCCTTATATTCATTTATCAAAACTCATAAGTTGGTGCCCAATAACGATCTTGCGTCTATCGGTTCATCGATGATCAAGGTTGGGACTATCAATAGCTTTGTAGACGGGCAAAAGGATAGAATAACATGGTTTTTAACCCTAATACTTGCTTACTTGTTGAAACACATTCCAGCCCACCTTACCAACACTCAGATATTTCAGGACCGTCCACGTAAAGGAAGTACTGACAGCACCCGCGTGATGAGTCCTTCGACGTTACCGTCCTTTATGCAAACGTTTTGAATGACTGCGCTGTGCACGCTCTCCTCGAACTCCTAATGCAACAAGAAGAAGCAATAAATATGTATGACTTCCCAATACAGCAGTTAATGTTGTTCTCAAAGCTGTGTCTAAACTGCTCGGCGTTCAGATTTTCCTGGAAATATTGCGCATAAATGAGAGTTGACAATGCACAACGACTGGCACCAAACCTTGCCATTACACTTACGTCTAAGGTGGAGCCACCAGCAATGGATCTCTGCCCATTACTCTACCGGAGGTATGTAAATGATTGTATTGTCATCTGCTCCACAAATGAGGAGATGGACAAATGTTTTGAGTTGTTGAGTGAACAGTCAGAACAAATTAAGTTTATGCCAAAAAAACAAAAAAAAGTGGCTTCCACTTCTAAACGTTCGAGATAACCTATTCCAAAAATGGACACATCAATAAGTGATGTCGCAAACCATGTAACAAAAAACATCATGGCTCGTTACTTCGCCTCTCAGCCCTTACACACAAGAATGCTCTTGAAAGAAACACGTTTAGAACAGCCATTAGTATGTGCACAAAAAAGAAAACAGAAAAAAATCCTTGAAATTGCCAAGGCAAATAGCCGTTTCCAATGGCTATGAAACTGTAGCTCCTCGCAATAGGTGCGGAGGAAAAACCGTGCACCCAAACGATAATTCTAGGGAAAATAAGGTTTAGTTTATCCTGCCTTTTGTGCTCAAGGGTATAGGTGTAGCCGCTGTTTAAAAAGGGTCACTCCAGAGAATTCGGTAGTAGTGACTGAAATACAACCGAGCATTCTAAGATGCTAGTTAGGCCGTAGTCGTTTGAATGACCTTCAATCCAACAACACAAAATGCAACCATGAATGCCCAACACAAAATAGCATGATGTGCTAAAACGCTAGAGACGGCGATTGCATCAATCGTGTACGGCTTATCTGATCTCTTCTAAAGTCGTCTTCTAAAGCATGAGGGAAAAATACACTGGAGAAACAAATAGACCACTGTGCGGTCCACAGAACACGTGCGAACACGAAAAAAAACACGTGCTTGGTAAACATAAACTCAAACCAAATTGTCCATTAAGCACCCACAGGACATAGAAATACAACGGGGAAGATCATGAAGTACAAGTTTCCATCCTCTAACGGAAATCAAAAACTTCAGAGCGCAAAACTTGATGCATTCTGGATAAATCCCAACAATCCGAAAAATGAACTGCAAGGAGAAATGCCTCGCTATCATGACTGGTCTCACACAGTATTCAAGAGTTAACGAGAGCAGCCCAGTACAAATCCATGTGAACTCCGTAATGCGAAGGAGCTATTTGGCTTTGAATGCGATTGAACTCTACGTTCCGCAGTTTTTCTGTTGGAGTTATGGGTGTTTTGGCTGACAAGCCTGCAGTTGACCTTTTCGGGCAGCGAAATCCACCGCAACGTCCGCTTTTATGTGAGTAAAAGATAAATTAACAACCTAGTGTTTGCTTATCAAGAAAACACAGAATTGTTGATCAATGCCGACGTTAATAGAAAGTCGGCCTTAGGAATCACTGAACATTAAATTTTAACTAAAATTTTCAAGATCGTAGGAAGTCGCTGTGCAGCGTCATCGTATTCTGCCGGTCAAAATTTATGCGTTCAATCCCGTTGTCGTTCGTGAGAATCGAGGATAAATTTGTGTTTTTTGAGTTCCAGAAAATCGGAATTTCATATTTGTGAGATAGTATACAAAAAAAACTTGCAATTTGTTTCTAAGTGACAGCCTGTTCTATTGATTTCTACTTTAACAAACTTTACTTTTGAGCTAAAATTTGCAAGGCTGAATTACTGCCGGAAAGAATTACAGCCACAGGCAGACGGAAGCTGTAAAAAATTGAGGGGGATTAGAAATTTTATCGATTACAAGAAAGAGAAGAATATGTGCAAGAAATAGTGTCTAAAGCTCAACTTCAAACGATATTGCTGTGGAACCAGTCGACTGAATGCATACGTGGTCTTCAGCCTTAGGTTATGACAACAGTCAACTATTTGAAGCGAGAAGACAACATGGGAAAAAAAGAGAATATTTGTCAAATCTGTGAAAAAAAGTTTCCGGAGAAGGCACAGAACTGGCAAAAACGTGTTTTGACGAACTCGCGCCTTCTTAATACGGGACAAGAGCACTCAGGTTATGCACTAGGGGCTGCTTCACAGGAACAGTGCCTATTGAACTAATGAAATAGTCATAACTGAAAATGCAGCTGAAACAATAGTGATTCATGCACGAGATTTTAGGTTGTAAAGGGAATGAATTGTACATAAAATGTGTAATTCGTAAATAATTTGGATTTTAACCCCTTTACAACTGCTGCCATTTTCGTTTGTCGGGCTCTGCTCGACCGCGTGTCACTGGAGTGCAATAGGAACGTGCACTGAAATCAAGATGCTCGTTCGTAAGTTCGCGTAAGAGGCACACCACACTGGCTTCTTGAGATTATTGTTCTACTGTTCGGCACCCTCATATTTTTTCTGCCTCTCTAACTTTTTCATACCCGTTATGTTCTTCCGCGTATGTTCCTATGTTCTTGGATACTTCTTGTGTGACCTAACTCTTTTTGTGAGGTGAAGAAAAAGATTCGTCCATCATCTAACCATAATATTATCAGCTTTCCGCATGATTTTATGTGATAGTTGAGGTGTATTTCTGTGTCTATTTCATATCGGCTATACCCACCGAAACCAGCCAACCATTCGAAGCTCCTTTGGAAGTATAGATAAGAGCACCTATGAATGTATAGCTGAGAAACCAATGCGATATAAAAATCTGAGCTCGACAACGCACGGATTGACTACAAAGGGTCGTGAAGCTGTTATATGATCAAAAACTAAATATTTACTGAAAAAATACTGAAAAAGAAGCAGTTTTTGTCAACATCAGTGCACTGGGTAGTTGTTACAAAAAGTCCATCCCTTCCACGACAGTGGTCATCTTCACTTGGCCGGCGCATCCGACAACGGGTCATTTGAGTGCACTTGAGATGCGCATTGAAATTAAGACGTATCGTCCGAAATGTGCAGCAGCGTAGAGATTGAAACTGATGTGCAAGATCGTGAAAAGAGTTAGCATATAATTAATTCGAAAAATATAGAAGATATAGGTTCTAATGTTTGAAAGCACAATGGAAAAGTGCAGGTTGCAAAGTTGCAGATGTTAAAGCAAATCATTCTGAGCACAATGTTTATAACATAGATGAAATATTACAGGCGCATTCCCTACCGATGTAAACTCACATGAAGCTGGTCCACATCAACAAGTGACTGTTGCAAGACTTATAAAGAAGAGAACAGTGAGTGAAGTAATATTTGAAAAACTGACATTTTCGTAACCTCGGTATAATTACTCATCGTGTATTCTTTCCTCAGTGGTTCAGTGAGTAACACGTGAGACCCACGAAGGCGTAACTGCGGGTTCGAATATGGCCAAGGGTCCAAATTTTGCAAATATGTCAGCATCATAGTGGTTGTGTTTCACATAACACCCTGCCCTCAAAAAGTAATGACGAGCAGTAATAAAAAAAAGTTAGCAACATGTACTCCTTCATCGACAAGCTAAGATGAGGTTGTTAAAAAAACCTTATTCGGCTAACCTTTCGTCGGCTTCGCTTTCTTCAGAGCCGGATTGATCCGAGTCAATTGTCCACCATTCTTCCTCAATTCGATGTGGGTCTTCGTCAACGAACCGAGTCGAATCCAATGGAACACCCTCGATTGATGTGACCTCACTCGGCAGTGCTCTTTTACACACGACGGTGGTGTAAGTGAAGGTGCCCAAGCGTTGGCCGGATAAAGTTTTTCTAACAACCTTGTATTAAAAATAGTCCTTGATATTCTTGTTGAGGAAACACGAGGTGCAATTCTTCGTTACATTAAAGCTGACGCTTCCGCGGTGTAGACTTCTTCAAAGCCGTTTATTACGTGCCTTCCACTGAGGAAGAACAGGCGATCAGAGTCGTATATGGTCGATGAATATCGAGAACTATTTGATCACTGCCGAGGCTAATAGAGTGTCAGTTGTGGAAATCTTGTGTAAGCTCGTCGGTGAAAGAATACACGTCGATTACTCAATCCGAAATTTAAAAAAAACCGGTTGAAATATTGCAACTCCCTGCACTAGCTGATAATGATGCCGACTGCTGCAGGATGGGTTGTCCGAAGAAAAAACAAGTTGTTATCAACAATAAAAATAAGTTGTCAGTTACTACCAATAACAACTGTCCTATATAAAAGAGCACTGCCGACTTAGGTTCTTCATTTGGGCGGTGCTCCAGTTTTAAGGAGGTAAAAAAGTTTAATTTTTTAGTCTATAAGTCTAAAAAACATTTCCTCTTATGTATTTTATGTCTCCTTAAAACTTTTCAATTCACGAATAATTGTGTGCAGTCTTTTACGATTGGCGCTTCTTCGGACTTAATGGAAAATTTTAGACGCTTCAGTAGAAGTACCTTAGAACACCTTGGTACTGAAATGGCAGCGGAGAAAACACAATGAGCACATAGTCTTCTGTTCCAAGTCGTAGCCAAACGAGTCACAAAGAAAACGAAATTCTACAGAACTCTCTAGTAAAGTGATTTTTTGCCAAATAATCGTGCAGACATATTGTGTTGTGTTTGTGAGAGGTTGACGGACTCTTCATTTCAATAATTAGGTCAATCGGTTTAGACAACGACGTAACGCATCGTATTCCGTCACGTTGTTTATCGTGAGAAGTAAGAATCGGCACTGGCATACAAGCGTATAGCTCTTTCGTCGCGTCCATCATTTCTAAATGCATTCCTTATGTTGAATATCTTGGAAGGTTATCGATGCACTTTGACAGATGCGAAAGAAATCAGATGAGATAGATCGTTCAAAAAATGGATCATTCACTGTTCTGTTTCTGGAGAGTTCCAAGTCCGGAGTGACTGAAACGAAACTCACCCATGTAATAAAACTGTATTCCCCATATTGAGACCAGAAAGAAGAAGACAGGTCTTTTTAGGTAGGACGTTAGGCGCGAATTTTCACATCAAACATCCACATTATTGACAGTCAAGAAAGGAGAATTATCTACATATGGACACGTGCAATGGTATATATTGAGCTTTAAAACCATTTTCTGTATGTAGGAGGGAAAGCTATAAGAGATATCCACATATACGTTGGGCACAGATTCGTGGCCGTGCCGGAAGCGCATTGCAGCGATTGAGCAGTTGAGGACGGCATCCGCCAACATCCCAATCCGCCTAATCTGAGCAAAGCGTGTAGAATTTCAGCGTCCTTACTATTCACTCCCTTCACCATCGTTATTTTTGCCATCCCTCTCATTACCGTTGCAGTGGGAGATAGGTATATTAGCATATTAGATTATTAGTATATTGTTTTATTAGACCAGTTCATCATACTGATCACATGTCCCAACTCTGTACCACTTCTGGTCCTTGGCAATATATATTAATCGATAACATGAATGCTTGCGGAATTTTTTAACGGTATGAGGAAGTAGTCTGCCTTTGAAGTCAATGGAAATGAAAGTGAACATTATATTTGGGAGACCGGAAATATCATCATTTGTTTTCAACCAATATCAATTGATTAAACGTCCGAGTAACACCGTCATTTCTACTTTTTCACAAATGTGGATCGCAGAAAATGTGTGAGTAGTGGTCGGTGGATCATGTTTTCCATTATTTAATTCATTATACACAAGGCTCAGTAGATGTGGGGCTAATGGCCACCACTAGGTAATGAGAAGTTGACACATATGGCCAGAAGAGTGCCGGCTTCCCAGACCTAACGACAAGTCGACCAGAACAGGATATAATTACTCTCAAGTAAACTGAAGCTTCGTAGAGCTATACGTATAGTGCAACCTTTCTTTATTCTTTGGAATAACGTGTGGAACCTACCCTAAAAATTCGACTCTTTTGGTTAATACACGCCACAGCAGTTACTCCATTTTAGGGCAAAGAAAGTGAAATCATCTTAAAGGGCTCTTTATCTTTGACTAAATCTGGTAAAGATTAAATTCCCAGCTAATTATTTCGATTGAAGCAGAAAAAATCCTTCTAGCTATGATGAAAATTGACACTAACCAAACAGATTTCTCGTCCGATGAGGAGGAAATCCGTTGCAATCGATTGTCGTTAGGAAATAAGGATACCTCATCTACCTGTTCAATAAGGAGTAGAATGGTGTTTCTACCTATTCAGACGCTTCTGGTTGTTGACAGCGTCACAAATTGCTACTCTGTCAGGTGTTCTTCACTATGTTAACTCTTCGTTACCTTTTTGTTACAGACTACGTTTGAGGTAGGTTTTGTGTTACCACGTTCAACTTTTATTGTCAGTCGCCAATTTGTTAAGCAGCAAGTAGGCTTTATATTTCAAAATGTTTCCTCCGCTTTCCCAACTTCACCAAGCACTATCTGCACTACACCAGCACATCTTAATGGCTAATTGTGAACAACTATGCACCTGCCTAGGGTGGAATTGTACTTTTCTAATCACTTTCACCTCAACCATCCCTTATCTGTAACAGTAAACGATCCGAGGTTATTTTCATTTCAACGCAACTGTTGTCGTACCAGTGCACCTCTCATGTGGAAGCTCCATGATACTCAATCAAAAATCTGACGCGCGTTACGAAATGGTAAAGCAGCTTGTTAACAAATTCTTCGCTGCTTCCAAAATTAACGCTCTCGTCAAGAGAATTTTCACCATAGATATGAGAGACACATAAGTTCGAATACGTGTGGTCTTCCTACTCACGTAATTATTCATGTTCTACCGTTGATCCACAAGCAAGGTGAAAACGTGGTTTTTACAGTGACGAGAACCGGATCTGCATTTCACCAAACACATCGACGTGTTATATGTGGGTAGACAACCAAGTACAATGGGTGGAACAAGGCCTTGCCTACAGGTGACGACGTTAGAGAGGATTTGCATCGCTAATGAGCTATGAGACACCGGATACTTTCAGATCTAATGATCGTGTATGCAGCGCACAAATGGTTTGGCTAATGCGATCGTTGGCACACATAAGCCTTTTTGTAATAAGCGCTCTGGTGTTTTCAAGAGGACGAAACGCTGGTGTTACACCAAATGCAGTCGCGTTCGCGAGCTTCACCCTTGTTGGTAAGCCTTCAGACGTTCCTCATCATCGAATCGCAGCAAATTTCAAGTTTAGCCAAAGCAGAGTTCCTAGGGATCAATTATGTCTCTAAATCTCGGGAATAGTGTCTTAGAAAACACAGAGTGAGATCCAACACGGAATTAAAAGTCAACAATTTTCATATCTCGCCAATAAGAGAAATGTGGAGATGGAAGACATGCATTAGTGAGAATAGCGACGTTCAGAAAAGAATTCTAAGAATAAAAAAAATCCTACCAGTGTCGCGGAGCAAAAACGCCACTGGTTTTTACTTTCCCAAATTTGAAGGAATCAAAAAATATATGGATCTTGCTAGTCGTTTGAGTCACCTATGTCAAACCAATGCCATCTACCCAACAAATGCCATCAAGTGTTACTTCGTACCTTAGATGTATCTTAATAATTCGTTCAAAGTGAGCACAAAAATGCACTTCACTTCCATAAAAATTTCATCCCCTATAAAGAATAGCCCATTAAAACCAGTGGCGATTCTTCTAGGGAACATTAAGACAATGCCGAAATTATTTCATTCCGTCTCTTTGATGTGATGATAAACAACAACTCCCCGGTCCTCATTTCTCATAATAATTTATAATATCCACCGTTCGCATTACCGCACAAGTCGGATAGATTTTACTAAAGCAGCATCGGCCTTAATTTGATTTTTTGTGAGCGCTATAAAAATAGTACAACGAAAAAATGGAAGTAAAACCACAGCGTTGCTCAGATATTTGCAAAACTCATGACCGCAAGTGTCTGCGGTGCTAACGAACGCGTAATTACCCTTTCCGGGTGCTAACGCGTTCACCACCACACCATGCGGGTCCTTCTTTTCGCCTTTCTGTCAGCTAATTTTAGAAAAGTGAAAGTGTTCATCTTCGTCCTAGTAGTTCTTCTTGTTGAATTTCGCCAGCACAGCTTAAATCCGCAAAGATGCGATATGACGTCTAGCGACAAGAATCTGCCCACCAGGAGACTGAAAGGGTCGTAAACTTCTATCGTTTCTTATTACGCAGATCCACTTAAAAAATGATATTTCAGCGAACGTGTCAATTTTCTTACTCAATTATTACATGGAGAATGACTGGCGACAGTATTGGAAGTCAGTTAGCGTAAACACCTTCTCGAATAACATCAGACATCAGCCCATCGCCTACCTAACGTTGTTTTTGTTTCTCGTTCAGTGTGCTTTCTTCATAGATTATTTCCACCAGCTATACGCCAAAACATGGAAACATTGGTAGGGCCTTCTTCGGTTGGACAGGAAAATGTTGTGTGATCAAGATCAATTCAATTATTAACCCAGTGTGTGCTCAGCACTCCTGCGTTCTTATTAACGATTTTTATTAGTGTTTTTGTCTTGCAATAAACATCTAGACACTGCGAAATTGGTGAATAAATGACGAAAACACAACATCATGATGAAAGCGATGAGAGCAAATGAGTATCGTGGTAATTGCTTGGTATTTTTGACGTCCAAACTAGGCTAACGTGACTAAGCATAGAGTGGATAATCGTACTTTTGCATTTTTCAGAGAGCTAATTAAATTTATGTCAACACGAACCAATTGAATTCGTGCAGTGTTATCGCACTGTTAGTGACTAAACCTTGAACCAATTTGGCTAGAAGACCTTCAACTGTCTTTTTGAGAAAGTAGTCTCCCGTTGCAGTGAAGCCTGAGAATGCAAGAGCCTTTTGTCTTTCTCGTTTATGCCGCTCCTACGTTTTACGTTCTTAAATTCCTAACAGCATGTTATTCCTTTGTTTCAAACATAGTGTCCCTTTACTAAATTTTGAAGTAGAACTACCTGTAGCTCCATCATTCCCTAATCGAAGTTGACGAGTGCAAGGGTGTTTATCCTTGCAGTTAATCATTAGATAAACCTTGAAAGCTCCTCATCGAATTTCTCCAAAGGACTTGATAATGGAGGAAAAAGTCAAAAACCAGAAAGAATCATCTTAAAAGTAATATTAGCTTGTTATATGTGGACTCGTTTCTACATCAGAGAATATAACACGACAGTCCAAAGTTGCAAGATTCTCACCAAACCGAACATTTCTGTGGTATAATACCGTGTGTTAGCAAAAAAAAGTAAAGACCATAAGCTGTGACAGAACAAAATTTGCACGAACAATGAACTTTGCCATAGCGCTTGTCTGGTTACCACTAAAGTGTTGGAGCGAAGTGCGAATAAAAAACGGTAAATGATCGACAAGGTGTTTTCATGCAGCAGTCCTAAATATGTTGTAAAAACAATAACCCGTAGGGTGCACATAATCTCTGAAATATGTTGCAACAGAACTGCTTCTAGGAAAGTTTAGACATAACAAATATTGAGAGATGGATTGAGCTTGTTACACTGTCTTTGAACGGTCCCCAACTAATATCAGAAGTCGCTGCGGCTCAAGAGTCGTTGCTGTACTGGAAGAATTTAGGTGGTAGATGTGCTAGTTGGTCAGTGGATGAGGGAGTTGGTCGGATTTGTCTTTTGTCCGCCAACTGTACGTGGAATGCTCGACTTTATATGAATTCGCCACGCGGGACTTTTCTCCATAACTGCCTTGAACAACCTCGAGTTTGGGTTACAACAGTTTATAGCAACAACAACGATACAATAATAATGTGTGGCATTTGACGACGTGTAAGCTGGGTGGATACGAACGAGATTGAAATGGGAACAAGTGATACGCTTGAAGGAAGCTAGGCGAGCACTGGAGTTGGAGCACTGAGGACCTGAGGGACTGGAAGATAAGCACTGGAAGATTGGAGGACAGGCACTGGTGGATTGGAGGACCGGCACTGGCGGATTCGTATATTCTGTCTGTAATGGGTGGGGTTCTTACAGAGGGAGTCAGAGATAGTGTTGATTCAAGGCATGACACGGTACTTGTGGAGAAGTACGTCAGATAAGACGGTATGTCAGAGGCTTCGTCAACATATAGCTTTATCAGATAGCGAAGGAATAGCTCGTACAGAAAGATTATATGGAAAGTGACGCAAAGGCTTATCAAAAGGTCATGTGAAAGAGATGACATAACTTGTACAAGGGCTTTTACCGAAACTACATATCGAAACGGTCTAAAGACTTATACATTATGAATGGATAGATTTAAGATAGTTATAAGTAAATAGTTAGTATAGAAAACATGTGATATTATAGAGAATAGGAACTATTTAAGGAATAGTTACTACAGTAGAGCAGAATACCTTTCTTGCAAGCACGATAACTGTGCATAAATAACATTTTTTTCGCTTATGAAGCTAGCACCAGGTTAGTAAAAAAGGCTTATTCGGATAACGTTTAGATGTCTTTGTCTTAGTCATAGATGTCGAATCGAGTCGAATCCAACAAAATGGGGCACCGCTCGAGCGGAAAATCTTACTAGGTGGTACTCTTTTAAACAAGATGGATGCTGATCTATTCCCTGCCATCCGACGCCGATTCGGTGCGACAACGAACACCCACATCGCAATTACAACCACCTGTGGATAGTTGACAAGGATTAATCAAGTTCTGAATACAACGGAAACTTCGAAACAGCCGCATAAATATTTTTACTAATATCATACTAACTTAATAATTGAGGGATGGTGTTGATTATTTATCCCGAGGTTTAGTGAAAGTCGCGTTTTTTAGACATCTATACCGATAATGTGCACACAAACGTTCCATTAGTCGACAATATAATGTGTCTGTGTAAATGTAAAGTAATAATGCCATAATGACCTACCTAGTTGATACCGAGACGAAGAGAAAGGGCTGCCGAAGTAAATCACTCATTTGAGAATAAACAGAAGGCAGTGGACAGCGCAGTATAAACGAAAATATAACGGTGTTGAAGTGTAAAAAATAAGAGAGCTATTATTATTGAAGAAATTATTGTCAACCTAGCGAGGACGCGTGTAACGCGTAGTGTTTACAGATACCTCGTTGGTTCGACTCATTTCCCTGGATTCACCAAACGTTACACTTCTAGGTTCTATAAATTGGCACCCGATTAATCTGGAAGACAACAATACCGACTAGATGCATCGATAGGCCATCTCAAGTCATTTTATAGTCGACACATGGATGTATTCATCTCTACATTACCTGGTAAAGTCAAGTGAATGATGAACGTCAGGAATTTGTCAACGCCGAAAGCTTTGTCATTTATCCTTTATTCTTCACCTTATAGAAAATAGCCTTTATCTCTATAAACTGTCATACGTCTATTATACCAATACCATACATACCATAGAAGACACTCTAGAAAGTAAAGGTTCTATACCGTTTCAAACACTTGGACTTGAAGCAAACATGTTTTAAATCCCATACCATCATTGCTTCTGTATGCTTCCTGTTCTTATCTAATACATTCCCTGATGCCTACCGTGACGCGAATTTAATTGTTTAGAAAAGAGCCCGTCTTTGCCTGATATACTTTCCCGCGCCGAATAAGTTTCACAACACGGTACCCACTGGAAAACCTGAGGCTACATATTAACTCCGCCCACCGCAACAAAAGTGATGTTGACAGCGTATAAGCAACAATAATTATATCGCTACTGGATTATACATTCCTTTCAAATTTTTTTATTTCATTTGTGCTTCCTTGCTTCATGTAGTAGAGAATCCAGTTGTCGAGCTCTCCATTCGCAGAATCAGTATTAAGGGATACGTATTTTACGCATAAACTGTTCTAATCAACGAGCATTCAATCTACTCTAATTCTCATGTGAATCTATTTTTTGATGTTTTTGTTATCTTGTTGTTGTTGCAATTTTTATTTCAAAAAATCTTAAATTACTTAAGTATGAGGTTTGAAGGGGCTTTTTTCGGCACCAACGACACTCATCTAGGAAATCGAGATGGGCGTTTCAATTAACTCGCACAACTAGTAGTGCATCGAACGATATGATGAGATCAACGACATAACGAGCTGAATCCCAACTAGGCACCTCCACGTTTACCGAAGCGATGACTACGTCCAGCTCAACTCTGCACTTGAATACGCGTCGTATACGCTCACAGACGACAGTTCACACTCAATGCTGAACGTGTTCCTTCAACTACGCGACGTCTACGCTCAACATCGGACTTCAACCACCGTGAACACGACAGTCCTATTGAAGAATTTAGTTCAGACTAAGTACAACTTTACACTAGCCACCGGTGCTTCGATAGAAGCGGAAACCAATAAAAAACCGAGGTTTGTTCATGAACAACAAAAATTTCTCACTTCATCACAAGCTGATTCTTAGGTAACTCATTACCAATTAAGTAAAAACGCAGTGGATTTTGCACACCATCCCGCAACATTTGGATTTTTTGGAAAAAACTAAAACCTCCTTCATATGTAACTTATTGCCCGTATTGTTTCATTGAAACAAAAAATAATGTAGGTACTCATTTTTAACTTCGACTCCTAGATTTCCACCAATATTTTAGGCCGCTAAGTGGTGGACGTCATTTTAAGCAATTATTTGGTAGATGTCAATCAATATTGGAAATGGGTGGAGGAAATAAGTGGAGAAAGTATACTGAGTGATTTTTTACGAGCTGAAATTTGGTTGTGAAGTGGAACTCATAATATCATCGCCGTATTTGATCAGAGAACTACTAGCGATCGAGTGTTACAACGCTGGCTCCATTTTCAGTACTTGTTCTGTCTCTTGGGATAGCACTTTCAGTAGTTTCTCGTCGCCAAAAAATTAAACCTGGTCTCGATTGTATTACTACAGTTGAGTATAATTGATATAAGTATTTGAACTGTAGGCTGAGAAATAGTCTTATAAGAAAACGCAATATTATTTCAAAAGGAGACAGAATACTCAACCGAAACACTCCCAACGCCTTCTCTTTGATGAGCAAAAAAGTATCTGAAAATAGAAGTGTTGACTACCTCTCTAATATTTCTGGAAATCGAAGACATTAGACAAAAATTCCAACATGTAGGTGCATCGATAAACGCAATAAATGGAATACTACAAGGAAAGCCTGACACATGTGGCAAGCTTACAAAGCTTAATATTCTTTACCTGGTTCTCTGCAAAATTGTATTCATGACGATGAAATATCACTGCAAGGATAGCAAGTTCGATCCTCAGCGCAGGCACCTGTGGTCAGGGGTTTTGCAAATATATCAGCATCATTGTGGTTAGTATAGCAGTGTTATAAAAAAAATACCTATTCTAATTGGTGTCAATGTGTCTAACAGAAAAAGTGTAAGATTGTAAAGCAAAGTAAACAAGTGGACTACTGGAATCCAAGATTGCACCTCTATTCATTTAGAGAATTTTCGGTGGTCGTGAAACGAATGGGACCATTAAAGAGTAAATAGAATAATCAGTTGGACGATCGTTGCCACTTTTGCAACGCAATGCTCAATTGTCCTGGTACGTTGCGACAGACGTTTTGTGATAAAGTGTTGACTTGTTCACTAAGAATATCCTTGAATTGAGCTAATGGTCTGAAATGTGACGATCATCGGGCTTGCTTTTTGACGTTGATCTGTGATTGGCGTGTTTGTGCTGGCTAATTTAAAGTTCTGGATTACTAAAGGACATTACCTTCCTAATGGTTTACCGCCTCGACGTGGCTGGGAGGTGTTCCTGGATGTCGGGCTGCGATGTACAGCGGGGGATTCATCTCCTTGCAGGGTCTCCCAAGTTGAGAAGGAGTCCGCTGTTTCCACCAGGAAGTCCAGCTAGAAGTAAACCAATAACAGGATCCACTACCGTCCTGGTATCGAACTAGTCCCGCGGCGTAAAACCTCCCTCTGATCCACAAAGGAGGCAAATGTCTGTGGTGGTGGCGACCTCAGGCAGACTGCTCAGGCTGACCTCGGGACTCCAGGGAAATACAGTGGCTAAAGCAGCTGAACTCCGAACAATGGAGAATATGCTGGGACTCGCACAACCAGTGAGGACGCGTCGTCCAAGTGTACAAGTATCCAAGTAAGTGCGTATTATGCTGGCAGGTACACTATGCTATTGAGGACATACAAGAAGTTGAACTGTGGCATTGATTTGCTGCACTAGGTTTGTAGATAAATTTGATGGATGAACCTCCGTCGATAGGTTCCGATGAAAAGCAACGGAAATGGAACAAAGCATTCGGGTAATGCTTCGTATGTTAGTACGCTAATTACTGCTTGCAGCTACCGGCAAGTGCAATACCGGTATCAATACAATATCATGCTTGTTTCCAAAGCGTGTACCTCAGATTAAGATCATTAACTCTCTATACAAACAATAGTATAATTAAACAATAGCAAAAATCACGAAAGCAGCATATATATATATATACATATATATATATATATATATATATATATATATATATATATATATATGAATGGCAATAATGATTATATTAAAGTACAAATAAAGCAGGAAAAGAGAGAGACTAAGAGAAATAGAGAGATTCTTTAAGGATAGATTTATGAAGTAGAACGAGGAAAAAAACGAGATCTCATTCAAACAACGTTAATTAGGAAAAATTCAGATGGGGTAAAATGCAATAGGAGCTAAACGACCAAGTTGACAAATCAACAGCAGTTCTTACACAGTATTAATGGAGTGGGCGGGTACGATCATAAGATCGATGGGTCAGAAATCGATATCGATCGATATCTTGCAATACCGGAGGTAGATGTAACCGTAACCAGTCAAGATAATAGCGTACAATGCAATGCAGTACAATGCAATACAATACATGAAAATTGATCGCAGGAAAGAGAATATTGCAAGGTTAACACAGGAACTGAAGAATTGCGCGGAAAGATAGAGAACATTCAATAAATTATACAGAATGTTTTCCATACACCATCTCTACTCCTCCTGGAATTGGAGGGTTTGAATGACATAATTGTCATTGCTCAGCCGATCACGGAAAGCTACATCTAAGTTGAGCTGCCGTTCTAGTATGCTGACGTTCATATAGATATGTGCTATTCGGACAGAAATAAACCACAACCATAACTATAATTATAACTAGTCAATAAATAGGTGTGCTCAGAGCTACAAACTTCGAGATGCGTCTCATGTGAATGAAGGGCTCGAAACGCAGACTATACAAATGAAATCCATAATGTTTTCTTGTGAAAACCAAAACGTTTTCTTGTAAAACTGACCTTCACCCTCTCCAATACTATGTGAAGTGGTGTTCTAAGGACAAAAATCGTGCACACGAAAAATTTGGTGAGTGTTTGCTAGTGCGTGCACAATATCGTTGCCTTGGTCAGTACTACTACGTTCACTGCGTCGGCATATCTAAAACACAGGAACTATGAAAGAACATTCAAAAAGGATTGAAGGGGATAGCAAATAAGGAGCGCAGCCTTCAGTCACGTTCCCCCAATAACTCGAGGATTTTAACAAATACTCCAATCATTTTGTGCACCGTAATCCTGGCGTAAAAGAATGAAATGGTGATTATAGTGAACAATACTTCTTTGACAAGAATTGATCGAGAACTAAAGAGTCGCACGGAAAATTTTGCTTGATTTGGCAACCTGCCTGGCTTAAACAGTTAATAATATTGAATACTGAGAGGGAATTTATCTACTCGATAAATACTACTCTCAAGCAAATGCACACATTAGAAACAAACATATGGATCTTTGATACGCAACGGGTGGCGAGAACACGGAGAATCTGTTTGATCAAAGAATACTTGGAAAACGTGAAATTTCACTAATGTTGATCTCAATTGGAATTTCCTACATTTCAAACCCTCTAGTGTACAGCATACTACAATATCAGGAATATTTTTTGCACGACTCGTCGTCATCACATCTATTAAGCGAATTCCATCACTTTTTGCATTCGATTCGTTTTGCCCCGCATTCGTAGTCTACAATGGTCTTCAAACATTTTGCGTGTTGTTTCAGATTCTGCTTGAGGGATTTCATTCTCTTTATGAATGTCACAGAAATATGGTCGACTCAATTCTCCTTGCATTTCTAGAGATAGCCGCGTTGAGGCGCTCCCACGTGGATTGGAGGGAGGGCGTTGGGAGAGGTCGAATCAACGCCTTTGCTTCCTGATTGACGGCACCGTTAACCACTGCGGTATGCTGGCCTCTCGGCTCAATTCCTGAGGGATGTGCCATGCATTGTAGTTCATTAAGCATCGTCAGAAGTGAATTGATGCATATTTGGCCTGTACACTGACACGCAGAGGCCTCCCGATGTATGGAGTCAGTGCTGATATATTCCCAGATAAGTCTGGCACCAATTTGCCGATCGCGGCAGGATGGACGACTTGGTGAGGATGGTGTGAGGGATGGACCCATGTGTATTGCAGGGGTCCCTCTAATCACTGCACCACACGCGCCCTATCATTCCTTCTAGGTGGTCGGAATTACAGGTCATTGAAAGCTAAGTGGAAGAGCTTCGATGACGCTATGCACTTGTTAGGAGGACAGCCAGTTATATATCATTTTCTTCATAGCTTAAACACGTGCTTTTTATCCATGATTGTTTCTAATTTTTGTTGAATAAAGGTGTAACAGGGGCTCGAAGAAATGGAGACCATGTGAGGGATGTTACAAGACTATTGCAGAGCTCGACCACTGCATATTTGCTGCTTGACCCGCTTAGCAGGTAGCACTATATAGCGCTTGTAGGAGAGATTATTGGTTAAAGTGTTTCAGGTACCGTTACGAAGTTCTGTATAAAGTTTGTTAACCTTCGAAAATCGCCTCGACAACCTTGGAAACGACGATAGACACCGCCCATTTGCTATGACCGATTTCTTCTGACAAAGCGGTCACACTGAAACTGCTCCCGACAGATCTGAAAGAAAAGCTGTTCTCCACAGTTTAACACACTAATGAAAGTGGCAGTTACTCAAAAACTGACCATAATTTGATATCACAATCCTAACCTTTTTATTTGCTGCCTACTATAATGTTTAATGGCAGGGTAACATGTGAAATACAACTAAGATGATGCTGAGATATTCGCAAAATTCTGGGCCGCAGGGGTCTGCGGTGGGGAACGAACCCGCTATTGTCCTTTCCGGGGAGGAATGCGTTCACCCCCCACACCATGCGGTCCTTCGTTTCGCCTGTCGGGATTGATCCGTTGACAGGTGATTGCTGATAGCGCTGATCGATAGAACTAGCTGAGAGACAGGCGAAACGAAGGACCCGCATGGTGTGGTGGTGAACGCGTTACTCCCCGGAAAGGACAGTAGCGCGTTCGTTCCCCACCGCAGGCAACTGCGATCCGGAGTTTTGCAAATATCTCAGCATCATCTTAGTTGTATTTCACATGATACCCTGCCGTTAAAAATTATAATAGGCAGTAAATAACTGACAATAATTTCAAGGAGTACAGGGCTTAATAGCTTTATGTAGCAGACTTTGCAGCAACGCTTCAAGGGTCAACTTATACAAGATAGACTTTTAATTTTAATCCTGCTTCCTCAAGTCTTTTAATCCTTACATTACACTACTTCCAAAAGACATCATGTTGGATATTATCAGCCTTTGCGAAGGAAAGATGATCAATCTCCCATTCTCCTCCATAAATCCAGTACAAAGACAAAGTAGAAACTGGCATTAGAGAAGGTGCAACCAGTGTCATAAGCATTTCGCTTCTTTTTTCAACGCGATAAATACTAGAAGATGTGGGGGAAGGGGGGGGACATGTTACACAGAAATACCAGACATTTTTAGAAATGTGTAAATTTTAATGGAGGATTCAATCTAGTTTCTGGCTTCATTGTGGTAACTATGTTAATGTTATTTGTAAAAGTAAGCAAATAAAAGTCGCAAAAAGAGGAAATTAGCCTCCCCATAGAGAATATTCGCTACTTTTTTTAGAAAACTGGCAGTTCAACTTTCCTTGTAACAACTTTACATCATTCCAAAATATTTTAACAAGAAGCAGTAAACAGAATCTATTGGTCACATTAAAATATTTTCCATTAAAATCCCTTGCATTGGTGTCAAGTCTTCTAAATTAGCAAAACACTACTTGAATTCGACCGCAAGGCACCTATCGTAAAGTGGCGCCTTCCGACATCGTACGCAACATTCCAGATTGATGTAACTGAGAGAATTGAATGTGTTGAAACAAATCTGGTATAGCCGAGCAATTCTGATAACGAAATTGGCGTGAAAGTTTTCTGGTTTCAAGGCACCGCAACCGTAGTTGTACAGAAAGAGGAAGTGACCTTCTTCAGGTATTTTCCTTCTTCTAATCTCTTAATCACCAGAAATCGTCCTTTAAAGTGACCGAAAAAGATTTTTTCAAACTACCCACACGTTCCTTCACGATAACATGAACCAAGTGAATTTCTTGAACGAGTTCCATCGATTTATTATGTTCCTGTAAGCTCAAAATGAGAATCCGGCCATAACATTCTCATGTTTTTCGTTTCAGCATTGAATCCACTTGTATACTTCGCACTCTCCTGACGGGATCGAATGTTCACATTTGGCGTCGTCTTTTCTCTTCCCCTCTTCAAATTTCTTCCCGCTATCAATTTTCCCAGTCTCTCGATCTCCGGCCACTACTCTGCTGCAGATATGTAGATGACTGTTTTGTCATCTTCTCTACGCAGGAGGAGATGGACAAATGCTTTGAATTATTGAACGAGCTGTCTGAGTACATTAAGTTCACCCGGGAGAAACCGAGAAAAGACTGGCTTCCGTTTTTAAACGTCCAGATAAGCCTATCAACTAGCGGTTACCTGACAAAGTGGTACCGAAAGCCAAGTAACAAGAACATCCTCGTTCACTTCCTTTCTTCCCACCCTTCACACACAAAGAGGGCGCTTGTGAGAAACATGTTTCGAACAGCCACCTCTGTGTGCACAACCGGGGAACTAAAGGAAGAATCGCGCGACTTGGCTCGGCAAATAGCCATCTCCAATGGCTACGAAATAGTAACCCCACGAGATAAGTTTAGAAGGAGAGCGATGCGCCCAAGCGAAACACTTGGCCAAAAAAAGAAAGTCCCGTTTATGCTGCCCTTTATTAGCGATGAAGTAAGCGTAGCGATTAAACGATGCTTAAGAAGGGCAGGTCTAGAGGAATCGGTAGCGATAGTTGAAATACCACCGGCTACTCTACGTCGTCAGTTAGTTCGTAACCGCCTGTATGACCGTCTATGCGAAACAACAAATTGCGTAATCTGCCCTTACGGCAGGGGACGGTGATTGCATGAGTTCAGGTACGATATACCTGATCTCGTGTAATAATTGCGGAGATGAATATATTGGCGAAACGGGCAGGCCTTTGTGTTTCCGTATAAAAGAACACCTAGATGGCAAACGAAAACTAAGACAAAGTACCCCACTAGGCACGCATAGGATACAAAAGCACAGCGGGGACGATTTTGAAGTAAAAGTCAATATCCTTGCGCAGGAGACTAGAACACCAGCGCGAAAACTTCTTGAGGCTTTTTGGATAAATGCCAAAAACCCTACAATGAATAGCAGGGATGAATGCCCAGAGGTCATACGCGACCTGACCCCGTATGTTCGCATCAATTTCTGATGTGGGATGGTGCAGTCATCAACCTTATGCGACCATAATCAGCTGTTCTAATCTTCCTCATGGGAAGGCACGTAAAAAAAGCGGTGAGTTTTTTCGAGAAGCTGTTGACCATGTAATTACCATAGAGTTTTTCGTCTTTTTGTAAGTGTCATTGAAGCGTTTGGCCTAGTAAATTGTATGTCAGTATACCCTTCCAGGCTCTGAAGAAGGCGATACTGCCGAAACGTCAGCTACTGTTGTATTGTATTGTGTTTTTGTATGGAAGTAAATGTATGCTGTTTAACAACCTCGCGATTGCTGAACAAGAAAACGACGCATTCATATTCCAATGCCGAGGTTAATAGAAAGTCGATCCTGGGAATTTTCCCAGTGTTCTCACACAGTAGACGAGGAAATCAGTCCAGGCTCATCTCCAAAAAATCTTTTAGTAAGCATGCTATGCGACAACAATGGCACTAGTAGAAATGCAGTGTTTCACTACCTGTAGATCTCCTAGCGGCCACCTGCCCATGCAATAATTCCACGCACCGTCCGTACAGGGAACATTCAAGTCTTCGGCGAGGTAGCTCACTCTGAGCTTCTCAATTTCGGAATCGTCGCAAAATTTCCTTTGTGAACTTGGTTTCATACTCGTTTTCAGGTTTAAAGTCTGTGTGCATGCAATATTATGCGTATTTTGCTAAGTTTAATAACATCTTGCCTGACTTCGTTGCACACTGGTGCACTAGTAAAATCTCTGCCGACAGAATTGCTTACCTGCCTACTTTCCTTCCTCATTTACTATAATGCAGCTAATCTGAATCGATTATTAAGAAACTCAGAAAATCTATGAATCATACCTACACTAAGTGCTTGCCTATTTCACGTTACTAAAACTCATCCTTCGGCATTCCTTTAATACCATCTCCACAAATTCGCTTTTCATTAACACATTTGCTTCATAGTAATGGAATTTTCGGGAATATTTTAGTAGTAGGTTCCTTATTACTCACTGGTGATTACTGCCAGACTTCTAATAGCTTCCGATTTTAGTTGGGAAGTTGATAAATTTATAGAAGAGACATCATCCCACTGTTTCAAAGCTAGTTGTACCTTTCTTTTGCACCATAATCGAATTCTGTATCTGGAATTATCGGTATAGATCCAAAGGAGTCAGCAGTTTTTATTTCAATGTTTATTCCAAGACCGATTTTTTTATTAACGTCGGCGTTGATCAATAAATCGATGTTTTCTTGATAAGTACACACGATGTTCTTTGTTATTCTTTGTTCACAAAAAAGCAGACGTTTTCGTGGCCTTATCCTTCTTAAAAAGCTTAGAAAAGTCAAGTTCACGGCTGTCTGGTAAGCCAAACCTCCATAAACCTAAGAGAAAACCGCGAAATATATATTTCAATCGCAGTGGAAGCAAAATAGCTTCTTCTCACTCTGAGCTTTCTCTATTAGTCTTCCATTGAATATTCGACGTGGACAAAAACTGTGCAAAAAAAATCGTGCATAGATGGATAAGGTCATAGATGTAAGATGTAAGATGATAAGGTGTATAGCTCACCACTTTCACGTTAAAATACCAGTTCCATAAATAGTATGAGATCATATGAGACAATGAACCATTCATCCCACCCGCGGTTCATTTTTTGAATTTTTTAAATCTTCTCAAAGTCTTCTCCGTTATATCTGTCCTACGCGCACCTAGTGAAGTATTTGGTTTAACTTGATGTTTATAGACTATGTGTTCTTTCCACGGATCTCCCTCATATGAAGGATCCTAAGGCGGTGAGTTGCAAGGCTATGTGGCGCGTCCCCAGGTGGAGGATAATCGCGGACCAAAAGCGACCATTGATTCCCTGAGACGCAGGTGGACCCAAGGGTTGGACTCCATGTTTCTGCTGCGCCGATTTGGCACATACTTTCTGTATTTATGAGGCATATTCATGCAACGTGTGTATGTGTGCGTTCTAGTTTATGCGGATTGTATTCTAAGAGTCAATTCGGCCAAAAGGTTGCTGGCAATCAAGTGACGGGGGAAGAATATGGGAGGCAGTTAGGAGTCGCCTCCAGCAAATAAGCTCCATGCCCACTCTAGGAGAGACTGATAAGCCCGTGAGTATACCTAGCCCCCACGTTCGGGGCCCAGCAAGCTATACGTGGGTATCAAAACGTTAAACATCTCAGGGCCATTCTAATCTGTCTAATTCGCAAAGAACTAAAGTGAAGATCTGTACCTACAACGCATGCAAACTTGCGTCCGAGTCCTCGATAGAAGTGTTGATCACGCAAGCAAGAAGGATGAGGTACGACGCCATCGGCCTGGCTGAGACAAGACGACACCACGTATTCAACACCGTCTATGACACCAGAGAAGAAATGTTCCTCGGAATATGCGACAATAAAGGAGTCGGCGGCGTCGGCGTTCTCGTCAACACGAGTTTGTCCATAATTCATTCGAACAACTAACAACCCGAATCGGACGTTTGCGACTTAAAAGACGTGGATCAATACCGGGTTTGAAAAAAAAGAAATCGTTTACGCGCCGATATCAAACCATGACAAAGAAGAAGTCGAAGCTTTCTATATGGACTTGGAGAAGTTTTACAGAGAAGATCATAAATTCTTCAAGGTCATCACTGGAGATTTTAACGTCAAGATTAGACCAAGAAAAACGTCACATTGGGACCCACGGATTAGAATGGAACGAACAGTGTGATCGTCTCTGTCTGTTCTGTCTGTCTGATCTGTCAGAGCTTTTCATGGTGACCAAGACCATCCGTGGTAACTCGCAATTCTAGAAACCCCACCCTTAACGTTGGACATGGGGGGTCTTCCAGTGGAGAGCACAGAGCACCATAAAGATATAAACTACACCATAGTAAATCGAAGGTTTTGCCTTACCGACGTCCCTGTTGTCCCAAACTCAACACGGGATCAGACCACCGTCTCCTTCGTGCAAGACTCTACTTCTCGAGAGGAGGAGAAAAAGCCGCTAAATTCGAAAACCAATGCCCCAGAATCACCACAAACTGGGACTTATTCAATTCACTAATAGGCTTTTGGGAAAATGCCGCCCTTAATAACATCGACGAAAAACACAATCGGCTCATTTAACATCATGTTAGCGCGATGAATGCTGAGAGTTCAAAAGTCGCCAAGAGACATCTGTCTTCAGAAAGCACTCGGCCTGATACGCCAGCGTGGAGTCGCACGAGCTGCAGACAACCGCGAACTAACGTCCGAACTTGCAAAACAATGCAGACAGGCGATAAAAGAAGATCTTAAAGAGAGGACAGAAGCAGTAATGGTCGAAGCTGCAGAGGCTGGAAAAAGCATTCGCGAAGCCCACCGAAGCTTCGCCAATTACATGACCAAGATGATTGCACTCCGACGCCCATATGGAGCAGTTACAGCGTCCAGAAAGGCAATGGAAAAAAATCATTCACTAATACTACTCAGATCTCCTCGGTAGCCACGTCCACTTTCCCTCATATGAAATAATGGAGGATGGACATGTCGCACAACTGGTTCTCCTTTCCGAAATCCGACATGCTATTTCGTCGGTGAAAAAATCGAACAGCACCAGGTCTGGGTAGGATAAGATCAGAACACCTGAAGAACCTTCCGTCAGTCCTCGGAAACGCACTGCCTCGGCTGTTCACACGTTACTTGTCTGAATGTAAGGTCCCTATTCAATAAAAAGACCCGCAAGACCGTGTTATTGTTCAAGAACGGTGACCTACACGATATAGGCAACTACCGCCCAATCTGCTTGCTGTATGTCATCTACAAACTCTTCACTCGAATCATCCTAAAGAGGATTGACAGAACACTGCACGAAGGACAGCCATGTGAGCAAAGCAGAGTTTAGAAAAGGATTTAGCACGATAGACCACATCCACACGATAACAAGACTCATCGAAGTATCGCGAATACAAAAGACCGCTCTGTCCACTTTCATCGATTTAATGAAGGCCTTTGACTCAATTGAAATGGAAGCACTCATGGAAGCCTTTGATAGTCAGGGAGTCCCTACTCAATATATAAAGATTCTTCGTGAGCTGTACAAAAATTTCACAACCAAGATATTACCATTCTTCAACGATATTAACATTGACGTCAAAAGAGTGGTTAGGCAAGGCGATATCATCTCGCCAAATTATTTACCGCCACCCTCCAAAACGTCATGGCAACGTTGGGATGGGATAATATGGGAGTGAAAATCGATGGTCGGCAGTTACACCATCTTCGCTTTGCTGATGACATCGTCCTTATAACATCAAACATTAGCCAGGCGGAACGTATGCTTGCCGACTTTGATAAAGCATGTGGAAAGATTGGACTTAGACTAAATCTAACAAAAAATGAAGTTAATGAGGAATCGACTAGTTTCTTATGCCCCATTCACGATCAACAGAACGAATATTTCCGAATGCTCCAAATACGTCTAACTAGGACGGAAAACCAACATGACAAACGACTAAGCTCTAGAGTAGAGCAGAAGGAAATGAGCGACTTGGGAAACTTTCAATAGCATCGAGGATGTGGTGAAGAGAACAAAGAACGCCCACTCCGTGCCCATCTTTTGACTCAACGGTACTTCCTGCTTTAACATATGCGTCAGAAACCTGATCGTTGCTTAAGCACGGTGAGAGGTCACTCAGCATTATTGAACGCGCAGTTGAAAGGACGATGCTAGGAGTATCCCGTGTCACACATGAAAAGGAGGGGGATCAGAAGCTCCGACCCGCGTCAACGATCAAAAATCAGAGATGCCCTTCTGTACGCCAAACAGTCGAGAGTAAGGGGGGGGGGCCGGACAAGTAATGCGCATGAACGACAACCGACGAACATGAGCCGTTAGTGAGTGGATTCTTCGGAATGTCAAACGCACTGCAGGAAGACCAGCGACCATCTGGTCAGAGTTCTTCACAAAAAGCTTGCGAAAAGTGGAAGATTTACTGGCGCTCGCTCGAGTCACTCGACGACCAAGGAGACTACAGGTGGTTCAGGTGGTTTTCTTTCATATGGACGCACAATAGTCTACCCTTTTCTCCAATATATTTTTCTTTTTATGCATTACAAGTGATCAGGTACACCGTACTCGAAGTCTGCGCTGTGCAGACAGGCGGTTGAAAACTAATTGTTGTCTTAGAGTTCTCGATAGCATTTCAATTACTGTTGCCGAATTCTCTACACCGACCGTTTTTGAGCACCGCTTTGTAGCTGCAATGATTTCGTTGGAATTCAACGGCAGGATAAACGAGACGTCATTCTCGTTAGAATTACCACCTGGAGGAAAGGATTTCCTTCCACAGATATCCTGAAGAGTTCCACTTTCGTAGCCATTGGAAATGGCTATTTCCGGTGCCCATTTCAGAGATCCCTCCTTCTGCTCTCCTCGTGTGCACACATTGGTGCCTGCTCGATACACGTTTCTCACAAGTGATCTTTTTTGTGTGTGAGGGGTGAGGGAAGAGGTGACGAACCAACATGTTATTGTTACTTGTCTCTCGGTGCCACCTGGTGATGTACCCATTTTTCGACAGATTAGCTTGTACATTCAGAAATGTAGGCCCGTTTTCTTGCGGTTTCTCTCGCGATGCACTGTTACTGTTATTCCAATAACTGAAAAAAAATTTTCCTCGTCTATCTACTCTTGTGTGCAGCAGATAGAAAAAAAGATGACTAGATATATTTGTTATGTTGCATTGTTTACATGATCATATATGTTTGTTATGGGCGCGTGTGGCGCAATGGTTGGAGGGACCACTGCGACACACACATGGAATCGATGCTCCCACCCATGGCTCACCAAGCCTTCCACCCCTCCGGAGTCGGCAGATGACTTGTCCGTGAGGGTAGCAGCACTGGCTCGATAAGTCGGTGGGCCACTGCGTGTCACTGTAAAGGCCAGATATGCATTCAACCATCTCCAACGATACTTAATGAAGTCGAACGCATGGCACATCCCTCAGGGGATTGATCAACGCCGAGAGCTTTACCCTTTTACCCTTTTATATGTTTGTTTAAAGTTTAGAAATCAAACTACCTTCGGTATGCTTGTTCGAATTTTTAGAAAACAAACTACCTTTGATACAACGTGACCCGTATATGGGTTAACATGCATTCTTAAAAACATACATTTCGATGTGCGTTGATATCAGCTCATTAATTCGAGGATCGAGGCAGCCAAATAGGCCTTCATGATCTCTCTCTGATCCACGAGCGCAGCGACTGCCAGTGGTTGTAACGACCTGGAGCAGACTTTGGCTAGGCAGACTCGAAACTCCAGGGAACCACAACGGCGAAACTAGCAAAACTCTCAGAAAGTGGAAATTGCGCTGGTGATCGCACAACCAATGAAGACGGGCTTTCAAAGTATCCAACTAAGCTTCATCTTTTCGGTCTGCTCTTTTTGGATTCGTTGTATCCAGTCGGTAGCCAATCCAACACAGACCAACCCCTGCATCGAACAATGATTGTAATCCTTTACAGTAGGCAAGGTTGCACAAAAATGCTTTCCTGGCGAGTTAGTCTATCAAGCAAAAGAGATTAATGAAGGGTACAAGATATGGAGACCTTCAACAGGATTCCAGTGTGCCCTGTCTGGTGTGAAATACCTTTTGTAAAGTGAAAATAGCTCAGAAACTGTTACTAATGAGGATGGTATTTATGAACCGAACACTAAGGAGCGAAGTGGCATATTGGACGGATTGAGTCGATTTTAATCCGCAGAGAGCGGAGCGAAGAAATGGACGTTGAATAGATCTGCCAAGCACACAAAAATGAAGGTCTGATTCCGGATGTTAGAAGAGAAATGAAATTTTACTGGTTTAGGAAGAAGTCTGGTAATTTTTTAGATCAACTAACCGATGGTCTCATTAAGGGCAAAAAAGCATACTACGAACTCGATAACCTTTTCTGAAACCACTTCGTTTAAAGAAACAGTTCCTTTGTGTCCATAGTCAGCTTTTGATTATTTGAAGCTTGTATTTGTACTTTACCAGATTGATGAGCTGACAACTGGTAGGTACAAAAGTTTTATTGGGCTAACGTTTCGACGTTTTCGTACTCCTTGGAGCCGCGTTGGTCCGAGCCGATAAACCACAGCTGATCGTTGTCGCTTCCAGTCGCGTCGCAGAAAGTGGGGCACAGTTCGAATGAAGAAACATACGGCGGTACCATTTTATACAGTACGGACGTTGGTCTATTGCCGTCATCCACCATGATCTGCTTTTGGCGACAATGCATCCTGCAGCAATACGTATTTCATTAGCTGCCACGTAGCGACACAATATCTACAAACCGACTTTCATTGAACCTCGACAACGATAGCTGGTAGTATTCCTAACTGTAGACTAGAACCTCTTGATAGGTCAGTATTCCATACAAGTATTGATTATGTATGCCAGGATTTAATGAAAACTGATTTTTAAGATACCGGACTTCTAACTGAATTTTGTAACTTCTACACCAGAGTTCGTCAACTTTAAGCCATCGAAATTGAGCGAACTTATCAGTCAACATTAGCATCCTAGTTTCTCCACTATGTCACAAGCGAAGTGATATTCGTGGTAAAAACAAGGCAAAATCGTGCGCCTATTTTATGTTAATGTATTAAACTTCGCCCAAACGGTACATATCAGGGGACTGACATCTCCAATGGTCTTAGTAGTCAGAAGAATAAGAAAACAACTGCTTACCTACTGCATTTTTTTCCTAAGCAAAATGAATATCAAATCGATTCCACAATGCAGCGCACAGAATTTGCTGCAGTGCAGAAATCACCTGAAAGCGAAATTCTGTACTTAATTCAACATTTATCGTGACCTTTTTTTGAATCTGCCTAATTGTAGATTAGAACCTCGTGTCAGCTCAATATTCCATAAAAGCATTGATTATCTTTGCCCAGGCTTAATGAAAATTGGTTTTTAAGAAACCGGGCTGTGTTTGAATTTTGTAACTTCTATATGAGCGTTCGCCAAATTTAAGCCCTCGAAATTAAGCGAACTCATCACAACATTAACTTTAGTCCGCAGTTTCTTCATTATACTACAAGCAAAGTGATATTCATGGTCAAAACAAGGCAAAATTGTGCGCTCATTTCACGTCAGAATCTCATGTTTATATATTAAAAATTCGCCCAAATAGCATTTGTCACTGGAGCGATGTCAGTAATGGTCTTACTAGTCAGAAGAGTAAGAAAATATATGCTGCTTACCTGCTGCATCTTTTCGCAGCAAAATGAAACGGCTCCTCTGTTTCAGATCTGATGCCAAACTGCTACTCGTCGAATTTGCTGCAGTGCAAAAGTCACCTGAGAACGAAATTTTTACTTAATTCGACATTTGTGACAACCCTTTCTTAAATGCAGAACAAATCTTAAAAGTCGTAATAAGGAAATGGCAATGAACCTCACTAGCTTTATCGAATGTGAATGATATGAAATCCTTCAGAGTTTTGCGGATATAAATCTGATCCACATCGAAGTGAATAGATTTCCGACTGATCTTATGTATTTTCGCACTTGCACATGTAATTATAGGAAATGAGAAGAAGAGGGAGAGAACATTAATACTGCAGCCATTCTCTATTAAACAATAAGCTCCCCAACTCCTTGTAACAAAAAAAGAAATGCATTTTTGGGTATATGAAATTACGAGTTTCGGCCATTGTGGAGCTGTATCTGGCTGCTGCCAGCAGCGGTCCAGTCTGCCATGACTAGAATTTCAGATGACCCACACACAACAATTAAAGCATCCGCTTGTCTTTGGAGATGAAACACAATATGGTCTTTCGTGGTGAACATGTCTTCATGTGGCTGATTTCGAAAAGAATACAACGAAATAAGACAAGCGAATAAAAGCCATGCGAAACGTCAGGCATTAGGTTATAATTGAAAATGGTACCATAGACTAGCAGTCCTTCAGGATAGCTACTGTTATAAGGATTTCCAATAACTTATGTTGAAGTCGCACTTTTGGTTTGAAAACTGCTTCCTAATCATGCACTCTTCGTTAAAAAATTTAGAAGCTATTAAAGAACTTCCTTGTTAGATGTCGTCTAGGATGGATTGGACCATCAAGACCTCTAAACAACACAGCAAGCCGAAATCAGTTTAGCTTCACAATGAAGCTGCACCCCATTTTTCTCAATATGCGATCTTAAATAATGATAGGAGTGCCACATTTATAACACACAAAGATATCGCATTTTCGGTTTGCGTAGTTTCAAACACTTCTCGCTTCTTACACCATTCAATGCTACGAAAGAAAGCTTTCACCCGGTAAGATTCGGAGACCGTCACCAACCGATCTGCGCTCCCCAGATCAATGCCGTTGACTAGTGATTGCTCATGGCTGGTAGACAGAAAACTAACTGAGAGACAGGCGAAACGAGGGAACCGCATGGTGTGGCGGTGAACTCGTCAGCCTCCGGAAAGTGAAACAGCGCGTTCCCCGCAGCTTACCATAGCCATGAAATTAGTCTAAGATACTGTTGAGCCGTGGAATAGATGAGGCTTGGTGAGCATTGGTTCCACCTGTTATCAATCGCATAATGAAGGATAAAGATTTTCCGTTACGTATTCGACGTCTATATTCTTAATCAAGCAATGTATATTAGAGTCAAAGTTCGCTTTGACACTAAAGACACTTCTCATTAGCATAGACTGCAAAAACGGGGAGAACAGACTGCTAAACTAAGCCCATAATTTGCAAAACTCTGGACCGCAGGTGCCTATAGTGGGGAACGAACGCGCTATTGTCCTTCCCGGGGAGTAACGCGTTCACCACCACACCATGCGGGTCCTTCGTTTCGCCTGTCTCTCAGCTATGGCAAAAGATCGATAGAACTAGCCGAGAGACAGGCGAAACGAAGGACCCGCATGGTATGGTGGCGAACGCGTTACTCCCCGGAAAGGACAATAGCGCGCTCGTTCCCCACCACAGGCACCCGCGGTCCAGAGTTTTGCAAATATCTCCAGCTTCGTTGAAGTTATATTTCGCAATATACCCTGCCATTAAAAAGAGTAGGCAGTAAAATAAAAAGGTTAAAATTAAGCCCATAATATTAGAAAGTTCCACAATACTAACGGTTTGCTTTGTCCAATTCTTCGAATGTTAGATTAAATTTACTTTCGGCTTACAGCTTGTATACCGGACCCGTTCTAGAACTCATGAGATCAAACAACGTCAAGCTATCTTTTCCAGACTGAACATTGAAGTTGCGCTTAGTTTAGAGGTGTCACATACCTGATTCTTCAGTGATCTGGCAATAAAGCCGAATGGATGGTCTTTACGATCCTGAAACCACTGCAAATAACTTCGTAATAAATAACTGGCAAACAAATGCTTTGAAAGAGATATTAATGGAATGATCAACAATCCGACATCTTGCTATAAGTGATGAGTAGACGAGGATGTCTGAAGAAAATTCCCACCTGCTTCATGTAGACTGATGCAAAAATACTTAGTTTCCTGCATGAGCGAGCCCACACGAGGCTGCTACAGAAACACTTATGCGGCTGTCTTGGTGCTTTCGCAGTCTTCGCAGCCGCCCTGATGCACAAGTGCTCGCTGTCGCACCGAATCGATATTTTTCGCACTGGAAACAATCTGTACGAACAAATCTGACGCAGTCATGCTAAGTAAACATGCCTCAATTCAATGATGATGACCCAATGGCAAATATACTACCCAATCACATAAATCGGGTACCAGTCGTAGCACACAGGGCAACAGAATCGCGCTTCTTTTCAATGGCTAGCTGCTACAGCGATGGGTGTTGAGCAATTCCCATTCAATATGATCTCCTTTTTGGCGGTCAATGCATCTTGCAGAAGACGGTACCTCATAACTGGCACATAGCGTGGCAGCATCTGAGAAACCGGCTATCATTAAACGTCATCATAAATAGTCAAGATTTTAAAGGCTCGCAGCCCAGAGTGTGGAAACATCATTCGACCCGTGCTCATACCAGTAGATTCGACTCGATGCGACAATGAAGACCAGTTATTTCAAGGATGACCGGTTGTGGGCCATCGAATACGATCAAAACAGCTCCGAAGATGGCGAACGCGGCGAAACTTTAGCCAAACAAAAATTTTCCTGCCAACCACATGTCCGCTCAACGATCTACAAAATATTGACTATTTACGTGGAGACTTAACGAAAGTCTTTTTCTAAGACTCCCTGCTTAGTTCAATTCTTGGACATCCCGTCTTCACGTGTAGTGGTGTCCCAGCATGTTTCCAATTCTCAAGGGGGTGCATGTGGCGCAGTACTCGGAGGCGCCCCCGCAATACACATGGGATCGATTCCAGCGCCCTGGCGCACCAAGCCCTTCCATCTCTCCGGGGTCAGCAACTTGGTATCAGACTTGTCTGTGAGGATAGCATCACTGACTCGATACAACGTTAGATCACTGCGAGTCACCGTAAAGGCCAGATATGCACTCAATCACCTCCAAACAATACTTAATGAAGTCGAATGCACTGCGCATCCCTAGGGGATTGATCAACGCCAAGAGCTTTATCCTTTGTTTTTATTCTTTCTCGTATAAATGTCGAACATGGCGGTGGTGTATGTTACAGTGGTATTACAATATATCACAAGGATATAAGGTTCTATCGCGAGGATCTCGTTATATACTTGGCGTACGACGGTCTACCTGCTTTTCGTCTCTTGCACGATGATAGCATGAAATTTGAGGTGTCCTCCAGAAGAATGTAAATGCCTGTGTGTGAACACACCGTTCTGATGTTATCAGTGCAGAACAAGAAACAGTCTTCACGGCTTGTATTGGTGGATGTTGGTTAGATCCAATTCCAGTGACGTTCTAAGCGATCCAGGATATTTAGCCTCCTTTCAGCGATGGCCTCCCCTGTGTGTTTTCGTAGTCTGGAGCACCCTGTGTGCGGGTTAGTAAAGCTGGTATATTTCTCGTTTGCTAATTTGTCATTTTCTGTCGTCCTGACTTAACCTGGCAAAAGCGTTTTCAGGTCTTCACCACGATGCGTATCCGAGGAAAGTATCTTTTCGGCAACGGTTGCTTTCGACACTTACATGGAACATGGGCTCTTATTAGTCGTCACTGGTTTCGGGTCCAAGAGTGCCATCATCTGCCTCGCTCGTGTTACTCTGGTCGAATACCAGTTTTTTTTACCTAACGGTGTCATCAGCAATCATCCGCCAGTGCGGTTGATCTGGGGAACGCAGATCGGCATTGAAGTCAGTTAAGCAGAAGCTATAGGATAAATCACAACGTAGTCGCTTTTTTATGAATGTCTGAGTGAACATAGTAAATTGTTATTGCTGTTGTTATTACAACACTTGTATCACCTGTTCCAGTAAACATCCCATTCCTTCATACTGCGTGCAAGAGCATTCCAGTGGATTCTGCTCGCTCTGGAATTCATTGAGTATCATTCTTCCCTCTAGGATTTCCGTGAAGAACTCTGACCATCGGGTCGTTGGCTTTGCTGCAGTGCGTTTAACATCCCGAGGAATCCAGCCACTAACGGCTCATGTCCATCGTTTGACGTTCATATGCATTACTTATCCGGCCCACCTTATCTTGAATAGTTTAACGTATAGAACGAAGTCTTTGATTCTTGTTCCATCACTGTGGGATCGGCAAATTGGTACTAGCCTTTTCTAGGAGGGTGGAAGCACTGGTTGCCCACATCGGTAGGCCACCATGAGTCATTGTAAAGGCCAGATATGCATTCAATCACCTCCAACGATACTCAATGAAGTCAAATGCACGGCGCATCCCTCAGGGATTGATCAACGCCGAGAGCTTTATCCTTTTTATTCTTATCCTTTTACCCTACCATTAAAAAATACTAGGCAGCAAATAAAAATTGACGACATTGTGATTTATGCCATAACTTCAGCTTAAATGGGTTCATGCGGATTTGTGCTCCTCAGAACAATCCCGTCGACGGGTGATTGCTGATTGCGGCTATGGGTCAATAACACGCTGAGAGAGAGGAGAAACGAAGGACGAGCATGCGCATGGTGTGGTGGTAAACGCGTTAGTCCTGGAAAGGGTAATAGCCTGTTCGGTGCCCACCGCAGACACCTGCGGTCCGGAGTTTTGCAGAAACCATAATCTTGTTCGTACGTCACGATTTATCATATTATATGCTTAGCATGAATACGTCTACGGTTACAAGTAAATTGTAAAGCGTATCAGAGCAGAAGTGCAAAATCTTGTAGCGAAGCAATATAACAATGAAACTGATGTAGCAGCAAGGAGCGCCAAATTTCGCAGTGAGTCTTATGCTAGGCTGGTTCGAGAATAAAACGACCAATTTGAAGAAAGTAGCGTTCGTGCTATGAAATGAGGTTACAAATAGAGGTCATCTTGATGGCGTATTTACATCCACTGCATATCATGGGCATTCTTCCATGTTCAAGGTTAGTACTGAATTTCGTTTTTATTCTTACCGTGTACATTTGAAGATGAATTATTAATTCGTTCATTGGCGCAATAAAATGCGAAAGAATAAAATGTTGGAGACCATGCCATTATGTAAAACCCAATTTCAGGCATTTGAAGAGTCCAAACCATTTCTCTCTCTTATTAGGAGCCATTTTCGCTGTGTACTTATTTGCAGTTAGTCTGTCCCTTCTTCATAGGTTTGTTCTAGCGTTTATTTAAAAAACATGTGGATTTGGTATCCGACGAGAGTAAATGTGTTTCTGAGAATGCGTTGGGGGAACCATTATTACAAGTTCTCACACCCTGCCAATATAACATTTTTTAATCGCAAGATCGACTTTCTTTTAACCACGGCATTGATCAATAATTCACTGTTTTTCCTGATGAGGAAACCCGAGCTTCGTACTACAGCATTTATTAATGCAGAATAGCAGACGTTTCGGCGGTTTTGCCTTCTTAGCTTGGAAAAGTTAAAGTGACGTGCAGTCTACTCAGCCAAACACTTTCATAACCTCAGCAGACAAAACTTCACACATAAATTTGCTTCACATAATCAACAGCTTCTTTTAAACATCTACCGTTTTATTAGTTGTAAGTCTTCCATTCGATTGATAGAGAGCACCTGCACAGAGTCCTACTACTTGGGCAAGGAATGTGCCTGGCTCAGGTCAGAGAATCAGCCTGAGGTATGGCACGAGGCCACTCGTGATCACAAGACACTCCTAATTACGGTTCATTTTTTGAAAATGATCCAAAACACTTCAAGACCATTATGCTTTGGTTTTTGGATCCTTGGTCGAGGTGACTTTCACTTCAAAATCTTCTCCGTTACGATTCCGTGTTCTTTGGGCGCCTAGTGGAGTATTTGATTTCAATCTAATTTTAGAGACTAGTTGTCCTTTTATGTAGGCACAGCCTAGTCTACTCTTTTTTGTCAATGTACTCGAAGAGATTAAGTATACCGTAGCCAAACTCATGCAACACCTTACGGTAAATTATGTAGTTGGGAATTTCACATAGATGGTTGTACAAACTGTTGTTGGCTACGAATGAACGACGTTTTAGAGTGCTCAGTGGTATTTCCATCACTGCTACCGACTCATCTGAACCGGCCCTTTTTGAGCAACGTTTTATATTTACTACTTGGGTACTTGGATGGCCCATCTTCACTGGTCGTGCGGGCCCCAGCATAATTTCCATTCTCCTGATATTTGCTGGTTTAGTCACTGTGGTTTCCTTAGAGTCTCAAGGTCAGCAAGACCAGAGTCTGCCCAGAGTCTTCACCACCACGGGTAGTCGCCGTTCTTGTGGATCAGAGGGAGATTTGCCACCATGGGACTTTGATACCAAGACGGTAGTGGATCCCGATACTTTACTCTTAGCTAGGCTTCCTGATAGAAAAACCGGACTCCTTCTTAGGTTGGGAGACCCTGCCAGAAGGATGAATCTCCCACTATACATCGCAGCCCAACACCCAAGAATACCTCCCAGCCACGATGTGGCGGCCCACTCTGCGTCCGTGCAAAAAAAACACCTAGTTGGCAAAATTAGATTCAAACCAAGTATTCCATCCCAAAGGAATCTGAAGCTTTAATGCATAAAACTCTTGAAGCGCTGTGGATAAGTTCCAACAATTCAAAGATTGTCCGCAAAAAGGAGTATCTTCTGATCACGCGTGACCTATCGTTATACCTCAGGTTTTCTGAGCTGGGCCAGGCACATTCCTCGTTCATGTGGAACGCTATGCGGCTGGTCTACTACACCAAATAACAGGAAAACTTACAACGAACTAAACTGTGGGTGTTTAGAAGAAGCCGTTAAAGATACAAATGGAAATTCATGTGTTAAGAAAAATCTGCTGGGGTTATGAAAGTGTTTTATCTCAAGAGGTTATGAAAGTGTTTGGCTGAGAAGACTGAAGAAGAAGAAAGATTTGACTTTTCCAGGCGCCGAAACGTCTGCTATTCCGTATTAATAAATGCTATAATACCAACCTCGTATTTCCTGATCAAGAAAAAACAGTAAATTATAAGATTTTTGCAATCATAACCAAAAATGTTTTCGTAATCGGTGAGTTTTTAGTTTAGGATATCTTTTTTAGCACGGCAATAGACGGAAGGGGTGACACCACCGCAGTGCCTCATTGGTTCACTTCATGCAACTGAAAATGGCGGTGGAATTGGAAACGTGATGTTTGAACTGCTAGGATTAATATCGATCGCTCGTCAAGTTGATAGATAAGTCCATTATCTCTTGACATTTTCCACTAGTCTTTTCCACCAGTTTCCTCTAAATCGCCAAATGCATTCCTTGTTTCCATGAGACTCTTTAGCTCAGATGGTTGGAATTTAATTAAGCAGGCGTCTCGACCTCACTGATTTTCTAATAATGGTGTAGGAAAATGGGGTTTGTCGTAGGCTTAACGCCTAAACTTACAAAGTTTCCCCTAATTATCAAAGCACGACTGCCTATTTCCCACTCCACATTCATCCTGTGTTCCATGTGTCCATCCCAACCATGTGTATTGGAACGTTATTCGTGTTATAGTTGGGCTAGATGAGGCACAGACGTAAACATCACTAGAATAAGCACTGTAATCCAGTGCTGGTAAACAGTGGAGTAAGCTAGAGCTTATTCAGTTCCAACATTAGATTGATCAAAGTTGATTAAATCGATTCGAAGCCCTTGTGGAGTTTTGAAGTAGACAATCATATAACGTCCGTTTGACCTCTCGTTTACATCAATGTTCCATAATTTTTTTCTTTCTAATTATTTCCGTCGACAGTGTTTTGCCGTCTGTCCGTATACATTCCGGTAAGCATAGGCTTATCTTTCCACAATGCTTGTAGATAGGAATTAATCAATAGCAATTTTATTTTAGGATTCCATCTCTTGTCAATCCAGTACTTTCCAACAGGTTGAATGAAATATCCGAACATTTTCCGAAAATTAAAAGCCATTTCCGCTTGCCTGTAGGTTCTTATGCAAATGATTTCGTCAGTTTTGTCAATACCATGCTTTTTCATCATTGGTGTGTTCTCGAAAACCTTAACCACAGACCACAGAGTTTAGTTTTTTGATAACTAAAGGGTTGAGGGACCCAGATCACAGTAGATTTGTAGAGAAAAGAGAAAGAGAAATTGTCTTCCCCGCTCTATGGGTGTGAATATCATGTCCGCTACAACTTGTTTTTCTTTAAATTTATTTTATTTCACACAGACCATCTTCACATCTACTGTGCGGATCCCCGTGGTCGAGTTGATATTTCCTGGAGTGCTGGAAGAACTGGGGCAGAGTGTTCTAACTTGTATTGCAGCGAGTGAACTGCTCCCAGAAAACCCTAATACCATCTTCCCGTCCTGTGCTCGTGGTGCACGTCATCACCATCATTGCTCTGCTCGGCTATATTGTAATTTTACAAGTGCAAGGGGGAGAAACTGATTCAACCGGAATGTCGTGAATATGTTATTGTTGCCTAAAACCAAAGCAGAATCTGAAATTTGATGATCATTCACCGTTTGTCTTAAGGTGCCTTGCAATACACATATGGTCCATGGTTCGATGCAGCCCACAGCCAACCAAGCCCTCCATACATAGTGGGTGGGCAAATTGGTCTAGGAGGATAGCAGCAATGAGTTGATAGGTCATCCAGAAACATTTTCTAGGTCAGATATACATTCAGTCACCTGTAACGTGGCTTGGTATAGTCGAATGGATGGCGTATTCCCCCCAAGACTGATCAATGACCAATTTGACCAAACCTTTACTCTTCAACTTTCATATAATGATCAATCACACACGAACCACAACCTGAGGTGCTTCGAGCGGTGCTCAGCCGAGAAGATTCGACTCGATACCATCGACTGAGACCATCGGTTCTGAGGAAGACGAAGACGTTGAAACCTTAAGCGAACAAACCTTTTTATCAACCTCGTGTTATCTTAATAATCTATTAACAAGGTACTGATTATTGTTGTGGGGGTCAAATGACGGTCGCTTTGAAAAATGTTGATCCATCACACAATCACATTTCTATCAGCATTTGGTAGCGTTTTTCAGCTAATGCTGACTCCATTTCTGTATTCTTTTATACCTGCTACCAGCAGACGATAAGTATAATCCATTATAGCGATTAGAATTTTAAAAAGTGGTAAATTAACAGCAAAATTACCGGTCAGTGAACTCGCTGAAGGAAAGGTTATTCTCGTATTTCCAGATGTAGAATGGAGCTTATCTCTGCCGAAACCTTTCACAACATTCCTGTTCGATGTTATTGAATAATTACAGAATACAGAATACATTACAGAGATTACAGAACAGACGAAAACTAGCTGAGAGAAACGCAGATCATGGGTCTCAATGGTGCAGGGTGTAATACGCGAGCCCCCGGAAAGAGTAATGGTAGTTCGATCTGGTTTGGGGTCTAAGTTTTGCGAATATCTCAGCATCGTTGTGGTTGTATTTCGCTGAATACCCTGCCATGAAAATTGTAGTAGGCAGAAAATAAAAGATAAAACATTATCTCAGCATCGTTGTGGTTGATAACAAAACATTTCGAAAAAAGTGTCTTTAATGCCGGAGCAAACTTCCGGAAAAAAATCTTGAACTCCACAGAGGTTATCTCGCTCACAATGTCCTCCTACAAATTACTTCTATACAGGTCATGTCTCGAATATGTTAAAGTGTAAAGTTCCTGCGTATTGCTCTCAATAAAACTGCTTAATTTTCTAGTACCATTGTCGACAATCTGTCTTTGTTCGCACTCCAGTGGAACACTGCTGCAGATATGATCAACGCATTGTTCACAGGCTTCGATTTAAAAAGGCAGTCCACTCTCTGGAAGTTCACCTTCGCTATCTACAGGTGAGTGTTGAAGCAAGTTTTTATTGAAACTTCCGCTTTACTTAATGAATAATTTGGATGAGATTGAGCGAAGTGCACCATTAAGAGATATTTAGAGCTATCAACGTAACCACAGTGATGCTGGGATATTTGTAAAACTCCGAACCGCAAGTGTTCGCGGTGGGGAACAGAAGGCGCTACTACCCTTTCTGGGGGCTAACGCGTTCACCACCACATCATACGTGTCCATCGTTTCGCTTGTCTCTCAGCTAGTTCTATCGATCAGGCCATCAACAATCACCCGTCAACGTGGTTGATCTGGGGAGCCCAAATCGGCAACGAACCCAGTTAATCAACGCAATCAACGTATTTATCAACCTTGTGTAGGCTCAGCAGTTTAAACACATATCAACGTAAGATTTTCATTTATATACTACGTTCAAAACTAGTCGAAACTCAACTTCATTATGAAATTCGGAACATAAAGTCGCCCAATCTAGTAATAATCTTTGAACAAACCTTATATTTGCTTTTTATAGATTCTTCACCACTCCACTTTCACATTTTGACAAAAAAATTTGACAACGTTATAAAATTTGTTAAGCTATATTGCCAATTCGAGCCTATTGCTCATAATGATTGTACTGAAATAGAATCACACTGATGCTGAGATATTTGCGAAACTCGGAACGCAGGCCAGATCGAACCATGAATACCCTTTCCGACGGCTCATATGTTACGCACGACACCAGGCCCTCGTTTTGCCTTTCTCTCAGTCATAATTTTTACCCCAAAGGTGTCATCAGCAATCATTCGTCAGCGGGATTGAATACGTGAGCACCCGGAAAAGGTAATCGCTGATCGATCTGGCCTGGGGTCCAAGTTTTGCAAATATCTCAGCATCATTGTGGCTGCATTTCACATAATACCCTGCGATGAAAAACGAATTATAGTAGACAAAAGTTATACATTGTGCAGTGAGTTTGGCTCTGAGTCGTCTAAACACTATGAAGAGTGTGATGTGGAGAGAGATAACCCTTCTTCAATGGCTCAATATCACATCTGTCTTAGTCGAATAGGTTTCAGGACGAATATGACTTGAAAAATACAATGCTTTATACTTTCTTAACATATTGATGAATTTCATGGCTCCTTATGTCCGATGGATCATGTAGAACCAACCTCGAAAGTTCCATTCTCATATGATCACTCTTGTTACAATACTATTTAGCATGACACCATTTACAGCTGGTATACGAGAAAATGGTGAACGGATCCCCATTTTGCAATGCCGTGGAAAGTCGCTTTCCTTTTATGCAATTTAGCACTCTCTCTTTCTTCTCCTCTCCTTCTCTCCCTCTTGCTCTCACTACCCCTTTCTGTCTCGCTCCCTGCTTCTCTTACTCTATATTTCGAAAAATGGTGCTTCACCAGCCGCATTCTAAATGTTGCACAATACTTAGCGATTTCTTTAACTGATGAATTACATGAGTTATTAGCAAAATGCTTCTTGTCGCGTTTGAAGTTCCATTATGAAAACTATCCTAGGACTAAAAAACTACATTCTTTAATTGCTTAGGTTCATTAAAATTCCCTTGCTTTTATGGTCTTAATTCGGTATTAGTGTTCTTTTTTTCTTCGAAATAGTTTCTACTACACTTTAACCGAAGTTCAATTGCCTGATAGGTATGATACCCATTGATTGAGTCGCACTTTATTGGCTGTATTCAAGAGTTACCTTCAAAAAGCAATGCGTGGTGATCTAAAGCACTAAAGACTTCTTGACACTGTCGATGAGGGGTTGCTCGAATGCTTTGCCTTCGCGCGTGGTACCGCTACTGTTATTTGTCTCACCATAAATCTTTTAGCAGTGCAAACAGAACAAAGACGGTCATTTCAATGTCTCTTTTATACTTACGTTACGTTAACGTTAAATACGTTAATATTTCATTACGCCTACTGTGCATAAAAAAATCCGCAGATAAATGAGTACTGTCTCCTTGTTAGATCTGTGAGTTACTTGGAAATCCGCAACGGATGATTGGTGTTGTGCTGTGTATTAGGTGAGTAACATTCCAGTAAAGACAATAATGAGATTACCGACCTCTAAGTAATCGGGTAAGTTGTTTGAGTAACAAATTGCTCCATGTTTAGTTCGTAATTTCGAGAAACTCCCCTGTTTCTTAGCTTACATGCGTTATGACATGAAACTTTTGAGAAGTACTTTTTCACATGTTCATACTGGCAACAATTGCTTTATGAGATTTCTGCTCGCAGTAGAACTTCGTCGGTAAGTATTAAGTAGGTTGTCAGCAGGCTAACAACAAAACGAATTCTAACAAAACAGCTAAACAGAACAATTTTTTCCAATGCCAAGTTGACGTAGGAGGCTCCACATGAATCGGGTAAATCCAGAACTCGCAAATTTCGAAATTTACGCGTGTTGTTCCACACTATTGAAACGTGTTCAGTCGTCTTATTTACTTAGATACATGGTCGGCCCGTCCTCATTGGTTGTGTGGGCCCCAGCATAACTTCTATTCCGGATATTTTCTGGTTCAGCCATTATGGTTTCCTGGAGTCCTGAGGTCAGTCTAGCCGAAGCATTCCTCAGGTGGTCACCATCCCAAGGAGTCGCCGCCGAAGTGGATTAGATAGATATTTGCCACCAGGCCACTAGTTTGTTACCACAACGGTGATGACTCCTGGTATTTGTTTACTCTTGGATGGTCTTCCAGATGGAAACGTCGAACTCCTTCTCAGCATAGGACGCCATGCTGGGAGGATGAACCTCCCACTGTACATCGCAATCTGAAACTTAGGAACAACTCCCAGCCACGATGAGTGGCTAAGCCGTTGGGGGAAGCCATCGTCTTAGGATTGAAATTTATTCACTTAAGTTTGGTTGCGTGATATATAATCTCCAATGACTTTGGTTACTTTTAGAGTTACAAATACTTTGGGAATCTGCAGCGGTCTGAGATCCTTCGTGCTGTCAGTGGTAGTGACCATGCTGTCTATATTGCCAATCATCGACTCTTCCCAAAAAGCCCACCGAATCTGGAAACATCGAAGTATGAGTTCTACTGATATCAGTTTGGAAATCATAGATAACACGCATTCCTCAGTTCCTGTGTCATTTTCTGAAATTTTTTCATATTAATTTCTAGCATTTGTGTGCACATTCGACGTGGTGACTTCACCAATTCAACTATGCATCTACCATCCAACGCAGAATTCACAATTGATGCCATACAACTATTAGTTGAAAAAAGGTGAGACAAAGTTAAAGAATTACTTGTCAAATAGACAACGGTCCTAACGTGTTTTAAACTGTTGAGCTCATGCGACGTTGATAAACAACTTTTATTCGGCTAACGTTTCGACGTCTTCGCCTTCATCAGAGCCATTGATCAGAATCAAAAACGGAGCTAACGTTTGAAGAAAACAACTCTATTCTCCATACCGTGGCATATCTTTGTTAATACACTCAATTTTCCTTTTGGAGACTAGAAAAGAATTCAATCACCATTTTATTACGTACGAGTAAAAGTGAACGTCTCTGAATTTCCCGTCCATATATATATCCATACCTGTCGGCCTTTATTCAGTTCACTCTTCATTCATTCCTCATTTAGTTGATTACTAATCCTATGGCCAAACAAACGCATCAAGCACCTTTCAAGAATGCCATATTTCAGCAACACAGTCTGGAAACAATGGAAGCACTCGTATTTACATATTCACCGACAATACTGAATGGACGAAAACGAATGTTATTGGGCCGTACCACCTGCTCAACAAAAAAAACTTGTCATTGCAAGTGGCAGCGTCCCATCCTCACCATCCACCTAACTCCGAGTGGGAGTTCAGTCGGATGTACTGCGATTGGCTGCTTCTAACAGGTAGATTCTCTATTTCAACACGTCGCCTTGTAAGATGATTGTTAGAATTACTGACTGCACTGAACCAATAAAAGATTTTGTGCCAAGCAAATAACAGAAATTTGGCGACTACTGACACTGCGATTTAGCGCTCAGGATAAATGTCAAGTGGAATGCTTCGCTTTTGCAAGTAGTTGTGAGGTGTGAAATCAGTTCTCACTTGAATTCCTGATTGTAACTTAAAATTTACTATGCCGTGCGTTCCGACGCTTTAGCAAGAGCGTCTTCAGAATTTTCAACATTACAAGGTGTGAGTTGCAACATCAAACATGTTCGAACTGCATGAAAGTGAATGTTTTCTATGTTCTTCGTTTAATTTGATGAACTAGATTTAATTGCGTAATGGACCTGAAGTTTTTCGAAAGAAAGAATTGACGAAAATCAATTTTTAAAATGAAGCTTCTGGGTGCGGTATACGTAGCGACCGTCGTTTAGATCTTGGTCACAATGCCTTACGGAAAGGAAAAACGTAACAACAAGACCGGATACACACTCTCACCCGTGAATTCCTCATCGGTGATGACGTTAACGATCTTCCAGAAAGCCGACCAAATAACTTAAGGAACCCTAACATGCAATACTTTTGGGAGACAATTTCATGAATTTTGAAGATTCTTCTTTGTAGTTCTCGATATTCTTGATGAGCAAACACGAGGTGTTACTTTATTCTTTATTCCATTAAAGCTTGACGTTTCGGCGGATTTCGCCTTCCTCAGAGCCTGGATAGGTCAAGTTGATAGCAATCTATCCGGCCAAACACCTCCATAACTAAACAGAGAGAACGATAAACCAATATTTCAATCACACTGAACACAGAATAGCTTCTTTGCACACTCACCGCTTTCCATGAGTCTTCTACTGAGTATGTCGCGTGGAGACCAACTGTACAGAATTCATATGGAAGCGTAATGTACCTATCCCATCAGAATAACAGGCTTATATACTGCCCAATATCACGCATAATAATGAGACATTCTTCCCTGCAGTTCATTTTTCGGATTTCTGGAATTAATCCAGAACGCCTCGAGAGTTTTGCGCGCTTGTGTTCCCCGATTCCTGTGCGAGGATCGTGACCCGTACTTCAAAGTCCTCCCCGTTATGTCTCTGGGTCCTATGCGTGCCTAGTGGGGTATTTGGTTTACGTTTACCGACTAGGTATTCTTTTATGCGCACACAGAGTGGTCTACCCGTTTCGCCAATGTATTCGTCTCCGCACGCCTTACAGGAGATCAGATAAACTGTACCCGAACTCATGCAATCACCTTCTCTACCATTAGGGCAAATTATGCAATTTTGTGTTGGACATAGACGGTCGTATAGGCGGTTGCGAACTAGCTGGCACTTAAGAGCACTCGGTGGCTTTACCGAATACACTAGACCCGCCCTTCTTAAGCAGCGTTTTATAACTGCACTTACATCATTTGAGATGAATGGTACGATAAACGGGACCTTTTTATCGCTAGAGTTGTCGTTTGGGGGCCTAGGATTTTCCCTACACCTATCCCCAGCTACAGTTTCGTAGCCATTAAAAATGGCTATTTGTCGTGCAAAGTTCGGGGACTCCTCTGCTCTCTTCCCGTGCACACGTTGGTTGCTGCTCGAAACATGTTTCTTACAAGCGCCCTTTTCATGTGAGAGGGATGAGAGGAGAGGTAATGAACGAAGATATTTTTTACTACTTGGCTTTCGATACCATTTCGTAACGTAGCCGTTTTCTGATAGGTTAATTTGCACGTTCAGAAAAGGAAGCCAGTTTTCTTTTGGTTTCTTTCGGGTGAATTTAATATACTCTGATTGTTCGTTCAACAACTCGGAACATTTGTCAATTTCCTCTTGTGTTGAACAAATGACCAAGCAGTCATCTACACATCTATAGTAGAGTACTCAGGTTAATTTGGCGATTTCTACAGTTTATCTGATCTCCTGTAAGGCGTGCGGAGACGAATACATTGGCGAAACGCAGACCACTCTATGTCCACATAAGAGAACACCTAGTCGGCAAACGTAAACCTAATACCTCACTAGGCACGAATAGGCCCCAGAGACATAACAGGGAGGAGTTTGAAGTACGGGTCACGATCCTCGCACAGGAATCGAGAACACAAGCGAGCAAAACTCTCGAGGCGTTCTGGATTAATTCCAGAACTCCGAAAATGAACCGCAGGGAAGAATGCCTCATTCACGCGTGATATTGGACAGTATATAAGCCTGTTATTCTGATGGGATGGGCACATTACGCTTCCATGTGAATTCTGTACAGTTGGTCTGCACGCGACATACTCGTGGAGAACTCATAGAAAGCGGTCATTGTACGAAGAAGCTATTCTGTGTTCAGCGTGATTAAAATCTCGGTTTAGCGTTTTCTCTGTTTGGTTATGGAGGTGTTTAGCCGGATAGATTGCTATTAACTTGACTTTTCCAGCCACTGAGGAAGACGAAATCCTCCGAAACGTCAGCTTTAACGGAATAAGGAATAAAGTAACACTAAAGTAACACTTCGTGTTTGCTCAACAAGAATATCGGGAACTATTTGATCAATGCTGAGGTTAACAGAAAGTTGGTCGTGGGATCAATTCTTCTTTGTTCTGAAAAAAATCCTGCGCAAAAGCGGTGGTCCAAGATCGTCCAGAATATTTAAAAGAAAGTCACGCTGGTTAGGTAACACTGATGATTTACTATGACGTGCTATATTTCATTAAGTGACTCCACTGAGAGACTCCCAAATCGATTATAAGGGAGGGCGTTTGGAAATGTGAGTCACCTCTGGTGGGCTTGATCCTCAGAGCGCCTCATCACCATATCCATTTTTTCCCATCCCGACCATCCCGGGTCTCGATACAGTGTTCTCCAGAAGTTCTCCTATATCCCATCATGCGATTGCAATCGTAAATAACCATCTCGTAGTTGGTATGACCTCTCTAGAATTTCTCAACGTCCGTATGTAGAATTTCTTCAACTCATCTTAGTGGAGGCTTGATAGTGGATCATAAACTATAAAGATTATCAATATCAGCATTGGACCACATCCCCTCTTTATCTTCATTCGTAAGCATATGATTAGGTTTGCTAGTTGTACAAAGTAAACAATGCACAGCTAAGTTCATGTCGACGAGATCGTCGTCATCCATTGTATTACAAACGGAGTTCAATAAGCGGTGTTTTCTCATTTACACCACACTAATTCCAGCCTTAATCTTAGCCTTAATCTTAACTTAATCTCAGCTCTACAGTGCTCAGCTACTATAAAATTGCAAACTTAATGGAAGGCTCAGATGTTAGTGTGGGCGCATTGGAAAACCGGATTACCCATACTCTTTCCAGATGTAAACAGCCTAGAATGACACTTGATCTTAGTACCCTTCGATTTCAGTGTCTATCACTCATACTACCCTACGCAACCATACTGGGTGATTTTTTGATACTAGGAAAATGGTGCTCACTTTTTTGGTTTCTCCAACGATTAATAACCACAAAGTGATCACTATGTTTCGCAATGGGAGTATTTCTTGGAGTATTCCGGACCGCCCTCGTGCGCTTCTCAGCAGCTCGGCTGCACTCTTTTACGCGAATAGACGTCCAAGATACAATATATGTCTACGAACGCAAGGTGGTTGTCAGTTCGCAAGAGAAGATAGAGAATCATTAGCAGAATCCATCCCTTCTCAAAAAAAAGATTAAGGTCACTTCTCTTCTATGTTTAACCGGTTATTCACAGAACGATCAGGTGATTTCACAGCTAACTGTTTGAGTAACTTAGTAAGGAAGTTCCATAGTTTCAATACATTAAATACTTTATCAGCTGAGGTAAAATAGTTGGAATCCGGGCATCTTTGCTAGTAAAGAAAAGACTTCTTTGTTTAATACGGTAGATTTTTTAGTGGTTGAGTTGCCACTCTTTATCATCCTCGAATACGCAATAGATCTTCCAGTACTTCGTTCTGCCTGTACCGATGTAAATCTTCCTTCAAAGCTCTTCTGCAGCTGGCATTTATTATTACCCGTGTTAAATGTGTTGGAGTAGGGTCAAGCTTCAGTTTACTTCCCTTTTCGGGCAACTCCTTAGCAGTAATGGAGATGCGATCCGATCTTCTTGCTTGAGGAACTGAGGCGAATTCGGCACAGCTTCTCAATCCTTCGACAAGCAGCTCGTAGTCTTTGGTCGAGTCTTCTTTAATCTGCCAGTGACGTTTATATAAGATTTCATACAAAATATTCTCGTCATATACAGCTTCACTTTTCCGTCGTGGTCGATGACACGAATTCTTCTTCAACTTACGAATCGAATCTTCGCGCTAGCCAGTACAGAGTGACGGGACTACAATTTGTCAAGTAGGCACCATCTTCTGTTTGTCACAATATGGTCGATCTCTGCATGAGTCATGCCGTTAGGGAGACTCCCATGTCCAGTAGCGGCTTTCTTTCTTCTGGAAAAACGGATAGGAGTCCTGCGATATGGTTTCCATTCCCATCTCTTTCTCCTCATCCAAAGATTCCGGTCCCTGCAATCGCTCTCGTTGGCCTTTCCTATTTTGTGGTTGAAGTCCCCGACAACAAATTTATAGCACTATTTATCATTGCCGATGACTTCCTCCAACTGATAGTAGAACGCATCCATTTCGTACTCATCAGCTGCATCGGTCTATGAGTGGCAAATAATGATTATGATCTCATGACCCGTCTGTTGAAGAACGAGATGGACCATGGATGGGTGGACGACAAAGTCTACGCCGCCGACACATTTTATGACGGGACCTTTTCTCCACGGATCCTTAGGGTCCCGTTGTTTAGTTGGCGTATGTTGGTCTTCTTGATTTTTTGTTTCCTGTAATGCGATCACATGAAATTTAATGCGATCTGTGGCTACAAGAAGGGTGTGAAGATCGGCGTCTGAGGAGAGTGTTCTGGCATTATACATGCGTAGTAAGAAATAATCTCCATGGCGTGTAGTGCGTGTGTTCGTCAGATCCGGTTCCAATGGCGTCCTGCGTAACCCGAGATTTCCTGGCCTCTCACCGGTCGTTTCACCGCCTGATGTCATAGAGATGAGCATCCAGTGTACGCGGTACTGAGGTTGCCTTATTGCTGGTTAAGCATTTGGTCTTTCCTTGGAGTCCTAACTTAACCTTGCAAGGTGTATCCAGGTCTTCACCACGGTGTGGATCCGAAGGAAGTATCTTTTCGGTAACGAGTCCTTCGCTCCGGCCTTCCTACTAGTTGATTCGGAGACGATGTTAAAAGCGAAATCAGAAACGAAAGTAGGAAAAGAAAAATGACCGTCCACTCAAGGGCGATGCAGAAGAGGAAACTCCAATAGGTATAATATAATAAAATACATATAAAAATATAATAAATTGTGAGTTAGTATACCCTGTTGTGAAAAATTGTAGGAGGCACTAAATAAAAAGGGTAACATTGTGATTTCTATTGCAGCTTCAGCTTAACTGGGTAAAATGCCAATTTGTGACCACCCCCCCCAGGTCGATCCCGTTGACGGGTGATTGCTGATGGCCCTGTTAAATAGAAAAACTGGCTGAGAGAAAGGCGAAACGAAGAACCGGCATGGTGTGGAGGTGAACACGTTACCCCCGGGAAAGGGTAATAGAGAGTTCGTTCCCCACCGCAGACACGTGAGATCTGGAGTTTTGCAAATATTTCTGCATCATTGTCGTTCTATGCTTATATATTTTCCACTCACTTCTCATTCGATTTCTACTCTATCTTACCTTTAGCACCTACATCAACATATGGATGGTGGCTAGGATTTCTAAGCAGAGGACAGCAAGTGTATTACAGTAAAAGGTAGGTGCAAATTAAAGATTCCAACACAAAGCTACGGTTGAGACGATGTTTCCTGATAATGCTTGGAGTGTGGCTAAAATAGACAGATCCAAATCATCTTCTCATTTATGGCTCAAGTTATAGAACCATCATATGGTACTTATCACACGTGAGTTAATTAAGGTGTTTATCTTGTAGTCAATAGAATGGAAGTGGTTAAATGCTCACTTCCCTGCTCACAAATTGTCTGCGGAATCTCGAAAACGTTTCATTTTTGGTGTGTTTTTTCTAGTAACAGTAATAATATAGTTCATGACTTAGTTAACGATCTATATGCCTGCCGAAAGTAAATCCATACCCTTTGGATAACCTTGAAAACCAAATTTGAACGATAACCTCGTGTTCTAACGCGTAATGTCCGAAGCTGGCTTTTCGACACCTGTCGATAACCTCTCAACTACTAAAGAATTTGGAAGATTTAGAATTTAACAGAACTGCTTTGCTCTGTGCAGTAAGGCACCTTGATCTATCGTCTTGACCAAATCTGTAGTTTGAATAAAATGTCCATTTAACTTTACATATCGATACAAATGAAATCTTTGAAGAATTTAAAAGAAAACTTAAATTCTTAAAATTTTTCGCACAAGCAGAGCGTTCACGAAAACCAATAATGCATTGAAAAAATGTCATCCTATCCTCCCTCATTAGATCCAGCTTCTGTATACGAAATCAATTGCTTCTGTATAAGAAATACCAGCCTTAACACGTAAAAGTGGGGAACATATCACGTTTGTAGGAGATAAAAAGGCGTGTGATGTGAGTTTGGAAAAAGGCGTGGATCCTAACTGCCTTTCTTTTTAATCCACAATGTCTAGTAGCAACTACGATATGTTGGTTTCATTGTAACAGTAACCACTGTTTCAATGATGCTGAGATATTTGCAAACTCCCGTGAAAAAAATTATAATAGGCAGCAAATAAAAAGTTACCATTGTGATTTCAACTACAACCCCAGCTTAACTAGGTTAAATGCCAATTTTTGCTCTCCAGATCAATTCCGTTGACAGGTGACTGCTGATGACACTGGTCGATAGAACTAGCCGAGAGAAAGGCGAAACGAAGGACCCACATGGTGTAGTGGTTAATCGAAACGAACGCGTTAGCCCCCGGAAAGGATAATAGCGCATTCGTTCTCCATCACAGGCACTGCAGTCCGGAGTTTTGCAAATATCTCAGAATCATTGTGGTTGTATTTCGCTTTATACCCTGCCGTGAAAAAAACTATAGTATGCAGAAATTAAGAAGTTAGTGCTGTAACCACTGTCTGTTGCATGTTCTGCAGTAATGGTTTTCTGTTCCAGATACCTCCGCCCGGGCGACCACACATATGAGTTCTCATCAGCGGATTTCTGGCTACCCTACTGGAATCAATTGTGATTTCCAGCCTCCACAACACCTCACATTGGCTTTAATGTCATTCAGACTGTTATAGATGTTCTCAGCTACATGAATGCTTGAAGACATCCACCATAAGTTTATAACCGCTTAACTTAGCTTTAGCGTTCCAAGAATTAGTTCCTTTGATAGAGAAGAGATACATTGTGATAAGGAAATACAATCTGACTTCCTAAAACAGGCATTTAAGTGATTTTCAAGCAGCAACGTTCGCAAAATCGACGAGCTTAGCCACATTTCTACCGCACATCTACATGTACAACCAATGCGATATGATATAACGGTGTATAGATTCTTATTCTAAGGCAAGATTCACACTTTGAAAAGTAAACGCTTAGGATCCCATGCTTAGTTTGGTGTCCTTGCTTCGTCCAACTTTACGCCTAATTTGTCGTTGCATCCACTGATTTGGTAACAACTCATGCCGATCGATCTTCATTCGTTTCCGCTCTGCAATTCTCCTTTTCTAAACGATTTCCACGAACTTCGGTACTTCTTTATTTTCCAAGTGTCCTCTACGTTCTTCAGTTCATTGTCTCATGTTTTGTAACAAATCGAATTCCCGTGTACGATATAACGCTTTCACGACAATGCGCGTTGATTTCAATATTAACGCCGCTGAACGTTTTTTGAGACCATACATCTTGATCTCAATGCGCACGCTTAACTTCTGGCTTAGTTTACTGTACAGAACATTTTTGCCAGACTATTTGCAATCAGTCGATCGCTTGTCGAATACATGTCTTAAATTGGGGGCTCGTCTTTGGATAGGTACTCTGCGCCATATTAGCGAAAAGTATACCACACTGTACTTTCGGACGAGTCGCCCTCTGTTTGAATTCCACACCGGACCTGTTGGCGCTCCCATATAGAGGTTCTAGAGGGGATTCTAGATAGGGGGTCTAGAGGTTAAATAATAAAAGATAAAACTCTCGACGTTGATTCATTCCTGAGAGATGCACCATGCATTAGACTTCACTAAGCATCGTTTGGACGTGATTGAATGCATACAAGGCCTTTGAAATGACTCGCGGTGGCCTACCGATGTATCGAGTTTGCGCTGCTGTCCTCTCAGACAGGGCTGGTACTTATCCGCCGACCCAGGAAGGATGGAGGGCTTGGTGAACCTGGGGCGCGAGATCGAACAAATGTATACTGCAGGGTACCTTTAACTATTACGCTACACGCGTCCCCGAAGTTCAGAGTGCATGGACATTTGATTGTCACGAAAAAATGGCATATAACCAAGAAGACTTCTACAAACGTATTAGTAGCATTCAGAAGGCATAAGCGTTCTCAAAATGTACATTTATCAGTTGGCAAGCTACACCCTTGGGAAAAGAACATATTCCCAACTTTTAATACACCTTTTTATCACCTGTGTTGTAAAGCTTCAGCTTAAAGGCATTTACCTCGCAGTGGTGCAAATTTTAGAAGGAGCTTACATGAAGGAATTTGTAGTGTGCACCAAGAGTAAGCGTAGATAGTGTGCGCCTTCATCAATGTGTAGAGTATTTCTTTAGAAAGAACGCATGTTCTTAATCCATATTTTCATAACGTCTTACTGACGCTATAAACCATGTGCTCAGGATATTTATTAAGCCATACTTCTCAGACTCTTATAATCAGCAGCATTACAATAGTCTGCGAAGAGTTGATAATTCTTGCATAAAACCCCCCGATGTATGCTTGTCATAGACTCTTGTACAGAATTTAAAAACACAATAGAATACAAAGTGAATGAATAGAATCTATAGTCATTGTAAACTATGCCTTTTTACATACAACCATATGCGATACACAATTCCAACGTAGAGTTTAAAATTCTTCCATAACAACAGTTCGCATTTCAACCATATTTCGCATAAGTAGTTCAAGAATACGTCTAGATAAAAAAGTGGGTAGATCGGAAACTTAAAAATAGGTCGAAAATTAGGTGAGGTCAAAGGTCGTCGGCAGATCAAAAGTGGATAGATCAAAATTTATAAGCAGGCCAAGGATAGGCTTAGACCAAAATGGGGGAGATCGAAAACTAGAAAAATAGGTCAAAACTTACGGGTAGATCGAAAATCATAAGTAGATCAGAAGTGGGTAAATAAAAAATATGAGTAGGTCAACAATATGTTTAAACTTAAAAGTGGATAGACCAATTAGAAATTTAAATCAAAAAGTTGTGGACGGGTGAAAAGTCATAAGTAGGTCAAAAAGTGGATCCCCTGTATTACTTGTATCACCTGTTGTCCTGTTTATCGTCGAGTGACTGGAGCTGCCGCCAGTAAATCTTCCATTTTTTCCGTGTCTCGTGCAAGAGTAGCCCATTGGCTTCTGCTCGCTCTAGGGACTAGCTGGGCATCATATCTTTCTTCTAGGCTTTTCGCGAAGAACTCTGACCATCGAGACGGTGGTCTTCCAGCAATGCATTTAACATCCCGAGGAATCCAGTCAATAACGGCTCGTGTCTATCGGGTGTCATTCATACCCATTTACATGTCCGGCCAGCTTATCTTCGACTGTTTGGCGTACAGAACGGCATCTTTGACTTTTGATCGTTGACGTAGGTCGGACCATCGGATCGCTTCCCCTTACTCGTGTGAAACCGGATGCTCCTAGCAGCGTCCTTTCGACCACGCGTTCGATAACGCTGAGTGATCTTTCACCCTGCTTACGCAGCAACCAGGTTTCCGACGCATACGTTAGGGCAGGAAGTACCGCTGAGTCGAAAAGGTGGGCAAAGAGTCGGGTATTCTTTGTTCTCTTCACTACATCCTCGATGCTCTTAAATGTTCCAGGAGCCGCTCGTTCCATTTTGCTCATTTCTGGAGCTAAGCCGTTCAACATGTTGATTTCACGACCTAGACAGACATAACTGGAACATTCGGAGATATTCGTTCCATTGAACGTGAACGGGGGACACGAAACCAGTCCGTTCCTCACGACCATCGTTTATCTGAGATTTAGTCGAAGACTAATCTTTCCACAGGCTCTATCAAAGCCGGCAAGTACACGTTCCGCTTGAATAATGTTGGTGTTAAAAGAACGATCTGAAAAACAAAGCGAAACTGGTGTAATTGCCGACCATCGATTTTCACTCCCATTTTATCACATTCTAGTGTTCGCATGACGTTCTGGAAGGTGGCGTAAATAGTTTTGGAAAGATAGTGTCACCTTGCCTAATCACTCTTTTGACGTCAATATTAATATTGTTGTAGAATGGTGATATCTTGGTTGTGAAATTTTTGTATAGCTCACGAAGAATCCTTATGTACTGAGTAGGGAGTCCTTGACTATCAAGCGCTTCCATGGCTGCTTCTATCTCAATTGAGCGAAAGCCCTTCCTTAAATCGATGAAAGTGAGACAGAGCGTACACTTGCTATACTTCAATGAGTCTTCTTATCGTGTGGATGTGGTCCATAGTACTAAATCCTTTTCGAAATCCCTGCTTGCTCACATGGTTGTCCTTCGTCCAGTGTTCTGGCAATCCCGTTTAGGGTGACTCGAGTAGAAAGTTTGTAGACGATAGACAGCAAGCAGATTGGGCGATAGTTGCCGATATCGTGTAGGTCACCCTTATTGAACAATAACGCTGTCCTGCCGGTCTTCCACTGAGTAGAGACCTTGCATTCAGACAGGTAACGTGTGAAGAGCCGAGCCAGTGTGTTTACGAGGACTGGCGGAAGGTTCTTCAGGTGTTCTGGTCTTATCCTGTCTGGACCTGGTGTTGTTCGATTTTTCACCGACGAAATGGCATGTCGGATTTCGGAAGGAACAGCCGGTGGTACAACACATCCACCCTCCTTTATTTCATATGACGGAGGGTGGACGTGGCTATAGAAGAGATCTGAGTAGTATTCGTGAATGATTTTCTATATTAGGTTTCTGGATGCTGTAACTGTTTCGTCTGATCGTCGGAGTGCAATCATCTTGGTCTTGTAATTGGCGAAGCTTCGGTGGGCTTTGCGAATGCTTTTCCCAGCCTCCCAGCTTCTGTAGCTTCGACCATTACGGCTGCTCTTCCCTCTTTAAGATCTTCTTTATCGCCTGTCTGCATTGTTTTGCAAGTTCGGACGTTAGTTCGCGGTTGCCTGCTCGTGCGATTCCACGTTGGCGTATCAGCTCGAGTGTTTCTGGAGACAGACGTCTCTTCGTGACTTCCGAACTCCCAGCTTTCAAGCGCTAGCGTGAAAATGTTGAATGAGCCGATCGTATTCTTCGTCGATGTTATCGACAACGGCATCTTCCCAACAGCCGACTAATGAGTTGAAAAAGTCCTAATTTACTGTGGTTTTGGGAGTTCTTTTTTTGAATATAGCGGTTTTCTCTCCTTTCTGCGAGAAATGGAATCTTGCACGAAGGAAGTTTGATCCCGTGTAGAATTTTTTGGACAACGGCGAAATCAATTAGGCAAAACCTTCGGTTTACTATGATGTGGTCTATTTCGTTATGGTACTCTCCATTGGGAGACTCACACGTCCAGCGTGTAGGGCGGGCTTCTTGAATTGCGAGTTACCATAGATGGTCTTGGTCGTCATTATAAACTCAGAGAGCCGCTCACCCTGTTCGTTCCATTCTAATCCTTGGGTTCCAATGCGACCTTCTTCAGACGTTGTTCATGGTCCAATTTTGGCGTTAAAATCTCCAATGATGACCTTGAAGAATGTATGGTCTTCTCTGTAGAACCTCTCCAAGTCCACATAGCACACTTTGACTTCTTCTTCATCATAGTTTGATGTTGGCACATAAACAACGAAACTGTCAGAACGGTTATTGCTTCACATCTCTTTAAATCGTAAACGTCCGATTCGGGTTGTTAGTTGTTCGAATGAATTCATGGACAAACTAGTGTTAACGAGAACGCCGACTCCGCCGGCTCTTCTACTGTAGCATGCTCCCAGGAACAGTTCTTCTCCCATGTCATAGACGGCGTTGAATGGGTAGCGTCGTCTCGTCTCGGCCAGGCCGATGACGTCGTACCTTATCGTTCTCGCTGTGCATGATCTTGCATGATCAATTCTTCCCTCGAGGACTCGGATGCAAATGTACGTGCACTGTAGGTAAAGATCGCCACCTTAACTCTTTGCGATCCAAGCAGCTTCCATTGACCCTGAGATTTTAGCAGCCTCTCCGTGCTCGTCCTACCCAACGCTGCCGAATTGGGGAGCTCTTTTGAGCTCAGAGGAATGAGGCCTGTTTCTTTTTACTGTGTTTAGCATTTTGATACCCATGAATAGCTTGCGGGGCCCTGAACATGGGGTTGGGTATACTCATGGGCTTACCAGTCTCTCCTAGAGTGGACATGGAGCTTATTTGTTGGAGGCGACTCTAACCGCCTCCCATATAGTTTTGGCCGAACTGACTCGTAGAATACAATCCGCATAAGCGAAAACACCCACACACGCATGCATGAATACGCCTCTCAAATACAGAAAGTATGTGCCAAATCGGCGCAACAGAAACTGGGAGTCCATACCCTGGATCCACCTGCGTCTCAGGGAAACATACGGTCGCTTTTGGTCCGCGATTATCCGTCACCTGGGGACACTCCACGTAGCCTCGCGACTAACCGGCCATCGGGATCCCTCACATGAAGAACCTCCGTGGATGACTCATCATAGTTTTTTGTAAGTGACATAACAATCAGTTAATGAGTGAAATTGACTCTTGTATAGTTAACATATGATTTACTGTATTCATTTCCTAGTAAGGAACGTATATCGTCAGTTTATAACTCGAAAGACATGTGGAAGAAGCATGCGACAATCAACACCCAAGTCACGGGAGACGACCACCTGTGCACTATCGACTCGGATCGACGCGGCACTCAAGAAGGCAAAAGCACCGAAATGTTAGCCGAACAACTTTTTTGTTAACCTCATCTTAATAATTGGGTTCGTGTGCGTAGTGGTCGGAGGAGCCTTGCAACACACACGTGGAATCGATCCTCGCACCCATGGCCCACCAAGCCTTCCATCGGGGTCGGCAAATTGGTACCGGACTTCTCTGGGAGGATAGCTGAACTGGCTCGATACATCGGTAGGCCACTGCGTGTCATTGTAAAAACCAGATATGCATTCCATCATCTCCAAACGATGCTTAATGAAGTCGAATGCATGTCGCATCAGCGATTGATCAACGCCAAGAGCTTTATCCTTTATCCTTTTATGTTAATCATTACATGCACGGTACTGGTTCGATACTGCTCCTGGCTCATCGCGCCTCTCGTCCCTCCGGGGTGAGCGAATTGGTACCGGAGTTGTCCAGGAAAAATCACTCCTTGCGGTGCAAATAAGAACGCTCTCTTAGGACTCCAAGGTGAATCGACTCGATCAGCAGCCGAAACCACATGTAAAAGTATGAGGGACCTTCATGGATGATGGATGCGACGAAAGGAGCTGAATATGAGAAGTGCTGGGATCCGCACTGTAGATGTGAAAGACAGGTCGCTTAAAACGACCCTCCTATTAGCTTGATAATCCAAAAAGGTATTTTCTATTTTAGAGAACCAGTCTTCATATCTACTGTGCTGCCCCGCAGTATATATGAAGACTGGTTCTCTAAAATAGAAAATAACTTTTTGATCTCTAAAATAGAAAATACCTTTTTTGGATTATCTACCCAGCACTTCTCCCATTTGATTCGTTTTCTCGCACCTGTCATCCACGAAGGTTCTCCGACTTTTGCATATGGATTCGACTACTACCTGAGGATTGCCCCCTTCTTTATTAAAGTAGTTGAATGCTGGTTGAGTCATTTATCCCTTTGAGTCATGGAAAGAGCGCTCCCACATGAATTTCTGAGAATGAACTGTTTCCAGAGAAGTCTGATAAAGTTTCTCCACCCCGGAAGAATAAGAGGCCTGGTGACGCTGGGGTAGAGTCGTCTGGGCACCTGCATTACTACCGCAGCGCTACCAGTGCGTATTTCCTGTTGTGGATTGTGTGGGTGATACAGTGTGTGTAAAATGTACTGGTTGTTGAAACATTGGTGTAGAAATTGTGAGCAGTATAGAAAACGATTAACTTGTGGAAATTACACCGTTATAAAATAAATCTGTGTGATTGTAATGTTTATACCGTCAATGTAATGTAACAAATGTAAACGTTGGAAATAATTGTACATTTTGAACAACTAGAATTAAAGAAGTGACAAAATCAATAAATGGCAAAAGCCGAAGACTAGAATTGGGAACTATGCATGAGAAATAAGGTAGCTATCGTGGGAATTTCGTCAGTAGAGTAGAAACATTCTTCTTCACAGCTGTTTTACAACATAATGCATACAAACCTTGTGCGTTACCTTCTCCTTTTGATCTAAAGGGCGATTGAAAAACGACTTCCTGTCTTGAAATCCCTACAATTTATTTGTATATTGCGATATTCCTTTGGAATATTCTGCGTATATTCTTCAATGTATGGAAATTAAATCGTTTTTCTTCACATCGACTAATTTTTCCGAAACTTGGAAGCCGCACAAACATGGATGAACGTTTGACCTTGCAAGATCGTGCTCAGTTAGCGGCACGTTTCGAAGCTTGGAGAGAGATTGCTCAAGTGTAGCGATGGTGGAGGAACTGCAAGCGAGCTCAAGTTGAGACAAAGACGATCAAGACTTGTGATGCAAAACTCATGGCTATAGAATTGTAACTAGTTCTCGAAAAAGTTGTTGCAGTCCCACTCGTAGGTGCTGCAAATTGTTCAAGAAATGTTCCCTTATAGCCAAATAATACTCCAATCTGGCTAGTTATTTCATGTGGGAGAATAATAAAGGTACCATTTCCATGTAAGATGGTACCCCTTTACATTTTACTATTGTTGCTCGTCAATGTCACAATGTTGGCACCAGACCACCACCACGGACGACGCTAGCAGGTGAGGGAAATGAGATAGAAATTATGCTGGACTCGCAATACCATTGAAGACAGGCCATCCATCCATTTATCAAAGTGTTCATGAATGGATAAATGCACCTTCCCTGGGAAATGCATGAAACGGCGTGGTCCGCATTAGTGCCCATCCAGAAATGCTGACTTGACACACCTTTCGCTTTGCAGCTAGTTGAAGAAGCAAGTCTGTTCTACCGAATCAACGAACTGCCAATACAATAACAGCCTACTTCTTCCAATTCACAAAAGTTTCTGGTGAAATCAGTTCACGCGGTCCCCGGACGGACCGAAAAGCTGGCGGCGAATGCTGGTACAAGAACGAATTTTGAATAAAACTCAATGCCATGCGCTTCCTGTTCACATTCATTTCTTATGGAAATTACATCTGAAATAAAAAACCAAGCCTTTTAAACTAGGAAGTTACCCTTCAATCACCCTGTGCAGCTGCAGTATAGCATGACAAACAAAGAATTCTACAAGCAAAGTAGCATTACCAATACAGATTTCAAATTCCGAAGAGTAATTACAAGTCTTTCGTCGTCGAATTAACACTTATTTTAAACAAGCACATTTAAAATACCCCAAAATAAAACCACATAAACAACATGTTATGGACGAATTCAACATTGACCTCGTTTTTTAGCGAACCTACATTACACTTACGGCCACCTAGCATTATATGATCTAACAAGAAAAACTCATCTGCGATCAGAACATTACTTATGTACCATTTAAACAACCTGATTTAACTTAACAATAAGTGATTCCACTGCACGACGGGTATATTTAAAGTCAAACAATAGAGTGTCAACAGTAAGCAGCAACCTGTTCAAGAAAATGTACAATGATTCGTGAGTAGTAATATTAGGAAGCGGCTTTTCCGAATGAGTTAAAATCCATGGTTAGTTTTATCGTTGGCTGTGGCAATAAATGAGCCTCCTAAAAATCAAGTTGTTAACAACAAAACATATCAGCAACTATTTCCATAGACGAGAAATACGTAACTTTTAGACGCCTACAGGAACATAAATATTTGAGCTTTCTTCGACCATATGTGGATAAACAATAAAAGATAAAGTGTTCCGCGTTCATAAATCCCCTGAGGGATACACCATGCATTCGATTTCAACAAGCATCGGTAAAGGTGACTGCACGCATACATGCATTATACAATGACGTGCGGGGACCTATCGATGTATCAAAGTATTTCCATCCTCTCAAACAAGTCTGGTATCAATTTGCCACCATGGAGGGATCAGAGGTTTAATGAGTCAATGGGACGGGACCGAACCAAACACCAGATGTGTATTTCCCAGTGTGTAGACCACGGCACCCCTAAGCCCCGCGCTACACGTACTCCTTGGGCTCGGCCTCTACTCAAGTTGTTTTACACCTGGATCGGTTGGTGGTGGCATCCCGTAATCTCTTGTATCACATGTCACCATGTTGGTCAACCAGCGACTCGAGCGGGTGCCAGTAGATCTTTCTATTTTTCCCTGCCGCAAGCAAAAGCAGCCCAGTGGGTTTTGCTTGGTAAACAGACTCGTTGAGAATCAAAATTTTCTTCCAGGGTTTTCATGAAGAACTCTGACCATCGGATCGGTGGTCTTCCTGCAGTACGTTTGACATCCCAAGGAATCCAGTCACTAACGGCTTTTGTTCTTCGCTTGCTGTCCATACGCACTACGTGTCCGGTCCACCTTATTTTCGACAGTTTGGTGTATAGAACAGTGTCTGTGACTCACTTCTTCCTTGATGAGCAAACAGGAAATTGTTACTTTATTCATTTATAAAGTAGATGATGTTTTGGCGGATTCCACCTTCCTCACAGCCGGGAAAGGTTAAGTTGTCTGGAACATACCTAGCCTCTATAATCAAGAAGAGAAAATACTAAACCAAGATTTCGACCACAGAAGGTATGTGCCAGATCAACGCAGCAGAAACACGGCGTCCATGCCCCTGGATCCACTTGCGCCTCAAAGAAGCAAAGGTCGCTTTTAACCCGCGACTTAACCCCCCACCCTCACCACCTTCAACACTTGAGGACGCCCCACGTTGCCTCGCGACTAAGCGACACTAGATCCTTCTATGAGGGACATCCTGTAGTAACTTTCTAAAAGTTTCCCAGACTGCTACAGGAAACAACAGAGGCTTGCGGATGGGAAGCATTTCTAAACAAGCCTGGAGCCATTTTTGCTTATCTCGCAAGGATGGGAGGTTGAGTTCGCCCAAGTCGATGTTGAAACAGCGGCTAGGCGTATGTAGTGCGGTATCTCTGACTACTGCGCTTTCCGCACCACAGTAGGAGTCAAATTTCTTCGACTTCCCCATTAGTACTCGGGATGATATATAACTAACTAGAAGAGAATAATTGAAAGTATTCATACTTTCTCTGCCCCCCATATAGATCTCATACAGACTAATTTCTAACCTTCGATTCAGCAGTGACTGCTTTTGCCTTCGCATGCTGTTGCACTTGCACCTGGCGACTAGATTGGAACAATAACGCACTTTCCAACTGCTTTTTCAATAGCGGATGAGATTCCAGGACCTGAAATTAAACTAGTGTTTTTTTTTAGCAAGTACATGTCTAAGAATTGGTAGTGTAGTAAGTAGTATCATTGTTTAAATTTCTAAGATAGTCACGAAACATCAGTCCGGGACGCTCTAAACACAAGCAATGGAAACCAACTACTACACAAAAGGCGAACAAACTAGTGATACTTTGCTCACCTGCTTGAACTCTACGGGCCATAACGGAGCAACTGTATTCAGTCTTTGTATAACGAACTCATGAACTCGACGAGATGGCTGGCTTAGCAATCGCCATTCATCGGCGGAGTTAGCACACAGTAACCGACATAAAGACTGTACGAACAGTGAAATGAGTGCGAATTCTGTAAAATGATCTTGCAACACTTCAGTCTTTAACTACCTTCTGCTACAAAAAAGCATGCGTTCCACAGGACGTATTTCAACCGTGTTCAAAAACAGTTACACTGCCGTCTAAAATCCAAATTGACACGATTCGGGTAATGAGTTTACATTACCGACTTCTTGACAAAAAGCTCATTTCTTACGCATACCACCCACTTCGTTTACCATCGGCTACTGTAACCGTGATCTCCAATGTTTTTAAAGCATCTTGCAAAACTTGCAACTTCTCTTCAGAGATATTCTGAAATTACCGCTTTAAACAAACAAGCTATTGGAAAAACCATTCCGTACCATATTAGTTGACATACTTTCACTTTTTTCAATATGATTATTGCCCGTAACAAACGGTCTGATCACACTGAACACGTCCTGACCCAATGAAGAAATAAACGGAGCATTCACATCACGGCGAGCTAATAGTGACGAAAGTGCTTGTAGGGTTTTCGAAACAACCTGCAGTGTCAAATTAGTATTGCCATGACTACTATACGCGAAGCATACAATACCAAAAACACTTTTGCTAGCCCTTCTACACAATGGCAACGAAAAAAATTGGAATTAGAACTACACGATAAAAAATAGAGCATATTCCTTATAGTGCGATTTCGGTGAACACAACAGTGAGATTTAAAACAAAAGAAAATTTTTCTAACTACGCACAGTCAGTCATGGTTAAACTTGAACATTACTAACATGAGCATTTTCGCTCTGCAGTTGAGAACGAATAAGTCGCACGAAGCGATACACACTCTCACGATGTCCGAGTACGACTTGGCTAGGGGCTACGGAAGCCAGCACAACACAAGACAGCATCAGAACACATTCATCTTTACGATATTCACCATCACAAAGTTGTAATAGTGAAAACAGCGCGCACTGCATTATTGTAATCCACTTTGACAGCGTTGAATCCGTGGGTGGTGAGGATGCCAAGTTGCGAAGCGCCCTAAACACAGAATGCAGTGCTAAACTTGTGTTCTACAGAATAGCCATAAATTATTGACTTGGTCCATTAGTTTCCACAAATTTATAAAATAAACGAAAATAAAAAAGACGAAAAATGAAAGTAACTTGATCAGAACGTCTAACAGTACATAATGTTGTTTCAGAACCGCCGCACGTCCCTTTGGATAAAACTACGACTTTTTCACATCCATTTCACCTTGACTTCCTATGGTATTGATCTACACAGAAATCGTTCTAAAAATTTATTCACGAAAACACCCCACACATTCATCCACGTTCGGAAGTCCTGTTGAGACCGGAACGCGGAAACGAACAAGTCGCCCCAGTGTGTATTGCAGGGCACCTCAACTCACTGCGCTACACACGCTCCCACTATTACTAAAAAGGGTATGTAAAAAGTGGGGGCACGTATAGCGCCGTGCTGAGAATTGCCTTGTAGTACACCCAGTGTCGCTGATTGGATCTCGCGATCGGGTGCAAAAAATTCCCAACATCCCTGCGAGGTCGCCGAATTGTATCAGAACTAAAAAAAACATCGACTTAACACATCAGTTGTCCACCAAAAGCTACTGTATGGCTAAATATCCGTTAGCTAACTGTACTAAGCTCAATGAAGATGAACGACTGATCCATCACTGAGGGATTGATCAACGTCAACACCTACACTATGTGCCAAACACACTGAAACGATCACCGCTTAAACTGCGATCTCCTATCTTTGTTCAAAGCCAACTATTTCAATGACAGGTATGCATTTACAGCACAATTTCATCTGCACATATCTCTTCAGTGGCTTACCATGTTATTCACAGACAGAAGGTGCCCGTAAGTTCCAAAAACTGTGTAAATACACAGCACAGGAATATAATATATTCATTTCATTATCAATAATGTTGTGCTCTAGGGTTTAAACCAGACGGAGCAGTTCTTCGTAAAACGGCTTTTTTTCGCACATTAACTGTAGCGAACAGCTTTCGTTACGCAGATTTCGACACTATCAAATGAATACGGATATGAGAAATATCGGAAAAAAAGAGCTATAGAGTGAAGTAAACGTAGATGGAAATTATGGCTTAAACCAAAGTACCTGAAGAGAAGCCGTGGCGACGGTGGTAAGGTGTCCTACTGATAGGTCGGGAAGTACGCTATTCTCATCCAATCGTGACGACTCGCGTATAAAACCAATTATGAGGTACAAGATACCAGGCAAGATAATTAAACGTCCTTCCGTTGAGCACAACAACGGCACCTTTAAATTAAAAGTTCTTACTGGACAAATGTTGGTAAACGGAAGTGGTAACACAACTCGTTTAGAATGTAAATTTCAAAGCTATGGAAAATAACTTCTATAATGCTGAGATATTTGCAAAACTCCGGACCGCAGGTGTCTATCAGGTTTTGCAAATATCTCAGCATTATAAAAGTTATATTTCGTAACATACCCCTGCCATTAAAAAAGAACAGGCAGTAAATAAAAAGGTTAGGGCTACGAAAAATGTTATAATTACCTTGAAAAAAATGCGTGTTCGTTGTCAAAAAGGATATGAACAGAAATATGATAAAGATATGCTTCGAAATAAAGGGCGCGTGTAGCGCAGTGATCGGCGGTGCCCTGCCATACACATGGGATCCATTCCGGCGCCCAAGGCTCACCGAGCCTTCGATCCCTCCGGGTCAGCACATTGGTACAGACTTGTGTGCGAAGATAGCAGCACTGACTTGATACATCGGAAGGCCATCAGGAGTCATTCTATAGGCCAGATATGCATTCAATCTGCTCCAACGATGCTTAATGGTGCCAATGCATGGCGCATCTCTCAGAGAGTGACCAGCGCCGAGAGCTTTATCCTTTGTTCTTTTTTACGTTTCAAACTCATGAATTAATAAAAAAACCTACATTGACTAGTAAATGGATACTGCTCGTAATAATATTCGCACTTTCAGTCGGTAAGCGGCCGAAACGTCTCGCATGTAGTGGATTCTTCACGTGTGCCGAGTTTATTTGAGGCAACTGAAAACTAAACTTCAGGGTTGAATTCATGAACTCAAGGATTCCGATTTGAACTTATTAGTGTGATTGACTCATCCAGCAAAATAATTAGCTACCACTATTACAATTTACGAAGGTACGATAAAATTACTCTGAAAAATGATGATGGTAAAATGATGACGCTATTGTTTATGAGATGGCAATGTTGAAGAAGAGAAAACAATATTTGTCTCCATCACGAATGAGATTTTGCTCCAAAATGAATCCACATGAAGGGTCCAAAAGTAGAAGTGATTACCACCCTTTCAAGTTCGTAGTGTGAAATAGGATAACTTACAAACAATACCTGTTACTTCTTATCAGGCTGTCCAAAAGTAATGGACGGTTTTAAATAGAAACTTCAAACAGCTTCACTCATCAAAGTAAGAATCATTAGAATCCAGACATATTTGCCAATAAGAAGATTTTTACTCCTGTTTTTTTTTGTCACAGAATTCTGGAGTTCTAGAAACAAGGAATTCCTTGCGGTGATTTCAGGCAGAAATTTCATGGTTGAATACATCGCTTTTTTATTTCCCAGATGCTTGATGAGAGGTCCATTGAGATTGGATAGTGCTGAAGGGTTTCTTAGCCAAACTTTTTCAGGTTTTACAGCATAGGTGTGCAATGTCTGATAGAACAGTCGCGCAGATAAAATTTATTTATAAACCTCATGAAAACAAAAATGATCACAATTTTTGTTGAGACCTAAAAATCTCGTTTATGCTCCCGTGAGTGATTACAAATAAATTTTGAAGGAGCATGGAGATATAACAAAGAAGATTAATCACCTAAGTAATATGGGTAATGAGTGTGCGCTCAGGGAAGTACCGAAAGTGATGGATGCGGAAGTCAAAAAAGATGTAGATAGGACGATGAATAGACGTGACAGTGCGGATGTGAGTAAAGGGTTAGCAGTATGAAATACGAAGCACAGAAAGAACGTGTAGATGGATAAAAGAAAACTGAAGATCCAAGAAAAGAAGATCGATGTCAACAGTTTACTATTTCGTTGCCAATAAGCGAGGCAGGGAACTGAAGGGCTCTTTGGCGCACTAACTGAACATTCCAAGGAAGACTTCGTCAAACCAACAGATAAGAGTGGAATACAAATAGTTCTAACGATTATAGAACTTTTGGAGGGTTCATGTACTCATTTAAATAAGACACAGACTGAGATTACAAGTTAAAAGCTGGGAAAAAGTATCACATTAAAAACATTCAAGCAAGGAGCTTTAAAATATATTATGCGGCAACAATGTCAGTAACTAATATATTAGAACACTTTTCCCAAATTTCTTAACGACAAAAACGGTCATTATTTTCCTATTAGCGTTATAATCGACTAGTATGGGTAGAAGACAGCAATACCAACACTAAAAATCATCAAATTACTGAGTGATCATTTTTGAAGCTGCAGAATAAAAAACCAACTACACGAATGTGATCACTTATCTTTTAACATTAGGATGAAATGCCCCAAATTACATTGGGTCCAATATGCTCGATGAGAGAATGATGGCCGCTTCTTACTTGAAACATACCTCATCTCACATTAAATGTTACTAGTTGAGATAAACCTCCAAACGGTTTACCGCCTCATTGTGGCTGGGAGGTGTTCCTGGGTGTCGGACTGCGATGTACAACGGGCAGATTCATCTCCCCTGGCAGGATTTCCCAAGCTGAGAAGGAGTCCGGCGTTTCCGTCAGGGAAGCCTAGCTAAGAGTAAACCAATACCAGGATCGACCACCGTCCCGGTATCAAACTAGTCGCATAGTATCAAATCTCCCTGCCATCCACAAGAAGGGCTGCCTGTAGTGGTGACAAGCTGGAGCAGACTTTGGCTAGGCTGACTTCGGGACTCCAGAGAAACACAGTAGCTAAACCAGGAAAAGTTCGAAAAATGGAGATTATGCTGGGGCCCGCACAACCACTGAAAACCGGCCGTCCAAGTATCCAGGATGGGATAAAAAACAACTAAAACCTACAAATCTCTTCTATGCGATGCAAGTTATCATGTAATATCAAAATAAAACTCTGCTTTTCTAGAGCACATAACATAAGTTTCTTTCACCCTCTTGCGCCCATGCTTTTATTTCGAAAGCGAAAGCACATAAACAAGCGGGATTCCGTGTATTAGGAACCAATACCCCTGTTCCTTAACATATCATTTACGGTTTGCAACTGCCGAGTTGGATATCTCATGATTTTAAATATCGTTTTCAGTCCTCTAAAGATTCTAAACATTCTAATTCTACCCTAATCCTAATTCTAAACATCTAACAATGAAGAAACACTCCATAAACGTCACATATGCATTTATAGCACAATACCAAAGTCCTATCTACCTTTAAAGTTATTTTCTCAAAAACTAGTAATCCACAAATCATCGTCAATTGTTGAAAAACCATCTTCGGCGGTTGTCGGTTAATCGGAACCGAAAACTTCGCAGTTTTAAGCCATTAATTTTCAATTTAATCCATTTTCTCAACTAGTTTTAATTAACGTTAAGAAACCCAGAATGCAATCCAGCATACCTGCCTCACCATCACACAAAGGCACAGCTCCATTAATGCAAACGTTAGAGTTGTTCCTTTAGCAATTCCATTATCTCCTTCACCTCCAGCGTACAATGTTTTCGGCAGACCACCATAGCCAGTTCTAGCGTTTGGTATATTGCCATTTTTCATATCTAAAAATAAATACAAGGAAAACTCCGTCTTGATGTCGTTGAAGTGGTTTCCAAAAATGCAAACCACCACAGTAAACACGAGATTAAAATTATCCTAAGGATATCACAGGCGATAATTACGTTGATAGACTAACGAACCAATACTACTGCTTATGTGAATAGACGAACGAGCTGCATTTAAAATAGCGAGAGCACAGTTGACACACAAATGTTGAGTGGTTAAGCTGTCACGCGTCAAAATTAACCTGTAAGAAGCATGACATGCTTGAAAGAACAAAAAAAACGGGGAAACTATTCCATCGAACAAATTTGTTGTAAATGACAAGTAATGTAAAATAAATAAAGAAAAATTTAATGTTACCCAGCACAACCTTATAATCTATCCATACATAAATCTATAATCTATAATTATAGTACACCTATATATAATCTACTATCTAGTTTCTCAAGCAAAATCACATCTCTATTACGACTAAGAAGTTGATAGAGAAGAGAACGAAACTGAAGCTTGATCCTACTACAAGACGGTTAATACGGATGCTGATAAATAGCTGTTGCAGGGAGAGCACTGAAGGATGGTCCATATCGGCACAGGTAAAAGAAACTCTTAGAAGCAGAACAAAAAAGAACCAATGTGAAGAAATGTCGGTCGGACCTCTGCGAGTATAAGCTTCCGTTGTTCGAAGGGGGTCGGTGAGGATAAGATCACTAAAATTTCCCGCCATAATATGGAGTCGATAATGGAAAAAATTCTAGATCAACCCATTCCGCTCCAGAATCCTCGTTCCAGACCCTAAAATCCACTCTGGAGTAAAAACCACCTGGAATTCATCCTTTTGAGTTTCAAGTAGCGATAGGAAGCATGGAAAAAAGGCACAGATCCAGAACCCGACAATGTCAGCGCTGACTTTCTTAGAACTGGGAGCCACAATCCACGCGTAAGACGTCATCCACGCTGTCCTCCTTCACAGGAAAGGTGACCGAACGGAAAACTGTTGTCCGATACGCCTGAGTGTACTCTACAAGCTCTTCACGAAGATTATCTTGTCGCGCACATCAAGGACACTCGATGCACAACCAGTTGAACAAGCAAGATTTCTGCAGGGATTTCGTCTCATGGACCACATCCAAACCGCGTCCAGGGTCACTGATGTTTGTCAGGAATATCAGCTGCCTTTAGCTCTGACTTCTGTCGACTATGACATAGCATCTGACTGTGTCGAAATCAACGCAATCCTATCAGCGATCGTCGACCAAGGAGAGGACCCGTCCTACTTAAAGACCTTGTCCGACTATTATCGGAACTACATTATGAGAATACAGCTTTTCCAACAACTTCTTACCATTCCCATAAGAAAAGGGGTTCGACAAGGCCAGATAATATCGTCTAGGGCAGTTGACTGTTGCATTTCGGCAGATAATAAAGCCACTTGGATGAGAAAAAACATTAGTATTTATGGAAAATACTTGTCAAAGCTTCCCTTCGCCGATGGTATCGTCATCTTCTCAAGCAGCACACTGGAAGCACAAATGATGATCAATGAGCTCGACGAGGCGGGAAGAAAGGTCGGACTAGGCACAAATCGGAAGACGATGTCGAGAATCCAAAGATGACGGTGCTAACGCGAAGAGATCAAACTGGATGGCTATTTGATTACAGAGACCATCTCGTACGTATACCATGGGCGTTCAATGAACATGGAGAACAACATGAAGGAGGAATTAGACAGAAGAAGGAAAGCAACATAAGTCGCATTCAAGCCCCTCAAAGAAACCACCGACAAACTAACGGAGCAAAAATGTGAGCTAACATACTCTAATCAACGGTTTCGGCAGCAGCTCCGTCATGCAGCGGAAATGTGAGCCGATAGTTCATCAAAGTAAAGAGAACTTCGCACTATTTATTGAGCGCTTGGACCATGTATTCTAAAATATTTCTTTTTTTCCTTTTCTAAATTTAACTGGTACACACACCTAGCTGGAGTGCGAAGCTCCGATCTCCGCAATTTATCTCATCTTCGAGAACCAGGAAAACAAATCGATTGCAAAACATAGATGGGTCATATAATGATAAGATCAGATGACAGATGGACGGAAAAAACTGTAAAGTGGAGACCTCACGACGATGCAGCCGTCTCCTAGGCCAATCAACCTACATGTTGAACGGACGTTTCGCAAGCAAAATCTAAGAAGCTGTGTTTGCAGCTGAATTTGTTTTACAGATCACAATATGAGACTGAAACCCGCAACCATGCTCGAATCAAACCACTGCCATAGATGACGACTGCGAGGCAAACAAATGAATGGAGAACATGTTAGGTTCCATACAACTAGTGAAGACGGGCCGCCTAACTATCGTAGTAAGTATTATTTTATAACAGTCTTAAAAATAAGAATAACATAACGTAACTTAATGTTGTAAAGTTAATATTCTTTGGCAAATTGTTGTAGATAAGGTGGACCGGACACGTAATGTGTATAAACAACCGAAGAACAACAGCCGTGCGCGACTTGATTCCCTCGGGATATCAAACGCACAACAGGAAATCAAGGCTTAGACCATTGGTCAAAGTTTTTGAAGATAAATCCCAGAAGAAATATATGGTGCTCAACGAGTCCCTATGGCGAGCAGAACCCACTGCGTTATTGTTGCACGCGACGGTTAGAAATGGAAAGCACCCGCTCAAATCACTCGACCATCAACGGGGCGACAATTGATATAAGTGAAAGTTTGTATTGTCAATGTAATTTTATTAATAAATTCGTCAACGTTGCAAAATGCTTTGCCCGAACAATGGGTTGCGAAAATCAAACAATGAACAAATGATTACTTTACCCGCTCCAGATACCACGAATATAACGACTCAAAGGAATGTACCTAATAGGTAATGTCCTTAGTGTAGCAAAGAATGGTTACCACTGAAAGTGTCATTTTGCCGAGCAAATTCCCTCCTAATAATTTAGTTACGACTTAATTAGTTAAGTTAAATAACTAATTTTGCAAAGTTACGACTAATGGAACAAGGAAAAAGAAGTCAGTACCGATGAAGTACGTTACACAGTTCGATGGGTAGTTTGACGTCTAACATTAACTGCAACTGACACCATTCACACTGCAACAGCGCATGAATCGCCCGAACACAACTCTGAAGTAGAAATAAAAAGTCTTCAATTTATCATTATATCGAACAATTTAAACACCAAAACAGGAATCCTCACATTCCTTTCAATCTAATTTTGAGATACATCTACAAATTTCATGAAATAGATAAGCTTCACATAAGAAATACCAAATCACCTGTATCACCTGTAGCACCGTTGATCGTCGAGTGACTCGAGAGGGCGCCAGTAAATCTATTTTTTCCTGTCGCGTGGAAGATTAGCCCAATGGGATCTGCTCGCTCTAGAGGCTCGCTGAGCATCATATCTTTCTTCTCGGCTTTTCGTGAAGAACTCTGACCATCGGGTCGGTGCTCTTCCTGCAGTGCGCTTAACATCCCGAGGAATCCAGTCACCAACCACTCCTATCCAACGGTTGTCGTTCATACGCACTATGTGTCGACCCCACCTTACCTTCGACTGTTTCGCCGTACAGAACGGCATCTTTGATTTTGATCATTAACGCAGGTCCAGGCTTCGGATCCCTTCCCTTACTTGCGTGACACGGGACACTCGTAGCATCGAACTTTCGACTGCACGTTCAATAACGCTGAGCGATTTTTTCATCCTGTTTACACAGCAACCAGGTTTCTGACGCATATGTTAACAGAAGAAGTACCGTTGAGTCGAAAAGGTAGGCACGCAGTCGAGTGTTCTTTGCTCTCCCTCACTACAACCTCGATGTTCTTGAAAGCTCTACAAGCCGTTCTCTTCTTCGTGCTCAACTCTGGAGCTAAGTCGTTCGTCATCCTGATTTTCCCACCTAGAAAGACGTAGCTGGAGCATGCAAAGATATTTGTAGCGCTAAGCATGAGTAGAGCATACGAAACCAATCTGTTCCTCCTGAACATCATTTTTTGTCATATTTAGCCAAAGACCAATTTTCCTACAGGCTTTATAAATGTCAGCAAGCATTCGTTCCGCTTGGCTAAAGTTTGGCGTTACGAGGACGATGTCATCAGCAAAGCGAAGATGGTCTAATTGCCGATCGTCGATTTTCACTCCCATGTTGTCCCATTTCAATGTTCGCATGACGTTCTCGAAGGTGGCGGTAATTTTGTCGAGATGGTATCTCCTTGCTTAGCCCCTATTCTGACGTTGATGTTAATATCGTTGTAGAATTGTGATATCTTGGTTGTGAAATCTTTGTATTGCTCATGAAGAATCTTTATATTATGAATAGGGACTCCCTGATTATCAAAGGCTTCCCTGACTGCTTCTATTCCAGTTGAGTGAAAGGACTCTAAATCGATGAAAGTGAGATAGAGCGGTCTTTTGTGCTCTCGTGATACACCAATAAGTCTTGTTATCGTGTCGATGTGGCCCATCGTACTAAATCCTTTTGGAAACCCTGCTTGCTCACATGGCTGTCCTTCGTCCAGTGTTCTTTCAATCCTGTTTAGGATGACTCGAGTGAAAAGTTTGGAGACGACAGACAGGAAGCAGATTGCGCGATAGTTGCCGATATCCTGGAGGTCACCCTTCCTGAACAATAGCATGGTCTTACTGGTCTTCCACTGGGTGGGGGAACTTGCGTTCAAAGAGGTAACGTGTGAAGAGCCGAACCAGTGTGTTCACGAGAACTGGGGAAAAGTTCTTCAGGTGTTCTGATCTTATCCTATCCGAACCAGGTGCTGCTCGACTTTTCACCGACGTAATTGCATGCCGGATTTCGGAATGGAGAACCGGTGGCACAACATATCCATCCTCCTTCATTTCATATGACGGAAGATGGACATGGCTATCGAAGAGATCTGAGCAGTATTCGTGAAGGATTTTTCTTCATTGCCACCAATTTACAGTGATTTTGGGACTTCGTTTTTTGAATTTTGCGGCTTTTTTCCCCTTTTTGCGAAAAAATGGAATCTTGCACGAAGGGAGGCGGTGGTCTGATCCCTTGTAGAATTTTGGGATAACAGCGACATCGGTTAGGCAAAACCTTCTATTTACTACAATGTGGTCTATTTCGTTATGGTACTCACCACTGGGAGACTTCCACGTCCAGCTTTGAGGGTGAGACTTCCGAAATTGCGACTTACCATGGATGGTCACGGTCGTCATGATAAACTATGACAGATCAGACAGACAGAACAGACAGAGACGCTCATCCAGTTCGTTCAAATCTAATCCGTGGGTCACAATGTGACGTTCTTCTTTGTCCAGTCTTAATGTTGAAATCTCCAGTGATGACCTTGAAGAATATAAGGTCTTCTCTGTAGAATTTTTCCAAGCCCATATAGAACGCTTCGACTTCCTCTTCGTCATAGTTTGATACGTAAACAACGAATATTGTCAAATCCGGTGTTGATCCACATCTCTTCAATTGTAAACGTCCGATTCGGGTTGTTAGTTGTTCGAATGAATCGATGTTGATAGACAAACTCGTGTTGACGAGAACCCGACGCCGCCGACTCCTCTACTGTCGCATGTTCCGAGGAACAGTTCTTCTCCCATGTCATAGACGGCGTTGAATGGGTAGCCTCGTCCGGTCTCGGCCAGGCCGATGACGTCGTACCTTATCCTTTCTTGCATGAGGAAGTCTTCTATGGAGGACTCGGATGCAAGTGTACGTGCATTGTAGCTGCAGATCGTCACCTTAGTTTTTTGCAGTCCAGGCAGCTTCCATTGGCCTTGAGATTTTAGCAGCCTCTCCCGTACTCGTGCTACCCAACGCTGCCGAATTGGAGGCTCTTTCGGGGTCAAGGGAGTGAGACCCGTTTCTTTTACTGTGTTTAGTATTTTGATACCCATGTATAGCTTGCTGGGCCCTGAGCATGGGGCTGGGTATACTCACGGGTAGCTTGCCAGGCTCTCCCAGAGTGGATATGGAGCTTATTTGTTGGAGGCGACTCCCAACCGCCTCCAATATACTTTTGGCCGAATTGACTCGTAGAATACAATCCGCATAAGCGAAAACACCCACACACGCATGCATGAATACGCCCCTCAAATATAAAGTATGTGCCAAATCGGCGCAGCAGAAACAACGAGTCTATCGTGGATCCACATGCGTCTCAGGAAAACATACGGTCGCTTTGGTCCATGATTAACCCCCTATCCGCCAATTGGGAACGCGCCACGTAGCTCCGCGACTAATCGGCTCGAGATCTCTCTTATGATATGAGGGACCTAACCTCCGTGGTCCCAAGAAATACCAAATATACATTTAAAATCCATACGCTTAGATATAACCTGTATTGTATTATCGTCCGCATACGTGGTTCGACTACACAGCGCTTCCACAGCTATACCAATCATCAAATGAAATCGAGATTCCGGTCCATTATCCCGCCACGTTTCTGACATCTAATAAGTGGACGAATAAAAACAACATGGTACAGAATAGCTGTTTTTTATAAGAAAGGTCCACACCTCCACATTTTGCGGCAGTTCGAAGTTCGACTTGCTCAACCAGACTGCCAGTGCTAGTAGAATGGGTGGCCAGCTTGCGCGATAGTATTCACGACAAGCCTAAATCATTAGTATTATTATCTTATTACCTTATCGTTCCTTTTACTTGCACAATTCCATTGCCACTATTCACGATCCGTGCTGGCCCCGACACAATCCCCATCTTCGAAGCACACCTACCATGGATTTTTTTTAACGAGTTTTTCATAACGATCTATCTTAAGTTCCATCATTTCCCTTCCCAAAAATTGAAGTGGGTGGTTGTTTTCCTCCAGAGGCTACTTTAGGGTGTCCGTACAGTTTTTTCCCTTTATTTCCATTTTTCTCACTTCCCCAAGGCAAGTAGGAATTCTGTGGATTTCTTAATACACTGGCTCTTTTGACGTTTGCAGCAAAGGCTGCCGAACGAACAGTTCTATTCCAGGGGCGAGTACCGCAGTGGAAAATGCCATTCAGCAAGACTGAGTCGCAGCTGCGACCATGCCCTCTCTTATTAAACCTCTCATTCACGGTCGGAAAATTGGTTCACACTCGCATGGGATCAGCTGACTCTTGCAATCCACAAAAGTTGGCATCTGGAATATGATGAAGATATTACAACGCGTTTGCATGAGTATTCCAGAATTCCAGGAACGAATGATTACACGAATGTTCAACGGCATTCATAAAGAAGTAGAAAATCGCCAAGTTACAGTCTAACCCACACCCAAAAATGTTCGATGATGCTGGATGGGACGAAAAGAGTCGAATGCAAGAAGTGCTAGGTCCACACAACGTGTAATGTCGGAGTCGTGTAAAACAAAAGAGAAATCCACTCTGTAGAGTGAGTTAGAAGGAATCAAGTTCATTGGGCAGTTTGGTAACCAAGCATCATATCCACGATCTCATAATGATACTTCCTGAGAAATGTTCTTTTCTTTTTAAGATATTCCCTTTTATTTCCTTCTCCCTATGTCCTCGGCAGAGATGTTTCAGCTGCCAGTTGCACGCTTGAAGCAAAAATAAAGACGATTTTTTCTAAATTTTACAAATTTGGTTAAAATGGTGCTTTCAAAGCGATAAAACCACACCGTTTCACCTCATATGTTCAAAATTCGACGTACATTTGCCTAAGGAACTCAAAGTGTTAACAGATCATGGGCCAGGTAAGCACTTTCTAACATATGATTCAGAGGTAGCTGGAAAAGTTTCGCAGTGGAGATACGAGTTCTGATCACAAAGAATGTTCTGAGTGCGCACAAACAGTTGATGGCAGGCATCTGAAGGCGATAGTTGAAACCAATCCACTAAAAACTATTGCAAAGATTGCAGAAGAACTGAACATTGACCAGTCAATAATCGCTTAATATTTTAAATATGCCATAAAGTTGAAAAGGTCGAAAAAGTGGGTAGTACACGACTTAACGAAGAATGTAGCTGCCGGCGTAATGAAATCTGTTCCTGGCTTCCTTTCCTCAGAAGAAACGTGCTAATTTTATCGGACTGTCAGCAATGAAAAGGACAATTAACGATGTTCAGAATTAATTCAGAATAATACGTCCTGACGCCTCGTGACACCACCACGTCCAAAAAAGTTTTAGGAAATCAAAGAAGCCCTACAGAAATTGCAGCACATCTTTACAGCATTTATCAACCTGAAAGCTCCAATCATCGTGGATTACTTCCATCATATTACCAGCTGAACCTGGACTACCCCTTTTTTGAACAGAGATCATATATACCCAACAGCGATTTTCTGTTAACCACGGCATTGATTGATAATTCGATGTTTTTCTTCAATGAGCAGACACGAGGTTGTTGTTATAGAATTTATTAGTATACAATAGGTGACGTTTCGGCGGTTTCGCCTTCTTCAGAGCCGTTTATTTATTGTAAGTATTTAGGTTAGATGGTAGATAGCAGCCGCACGGAGTAATACATGGGCGAGGACTGTCAAAGATTTAATATCGCTTAAGTCTTCAAAGATGTCATGTAGTTCAACATTAGCTGACAATGTTCTTGCGCTTCCTAGTAGGGAAAAAAAAGTCGTGGACACCGATTGCAGTCATTGCTGCTTCGAGAATGGTGATTCTATCCATAAGTCAGCCACATTAAGAAGTTGGCCAGCCTCATGCAAGGTTACAAATAAACCTAGACATAGATCCACAAATAAGAATATTTCTACGAACTAGAGTCACTAACATGTCAGGAGATAAAATGAAAACTTCAAACAACACCTCAGCACTTTCTGCCTTATAAAATGCACCACCCGAAGCCGGTAGTTGCTTCGAAAACTGAGCCGGAAGTGAAAGTAAGGCGGAATCCCGAAGAGAGGCCAGCCAGTAACTGACTAGGGAATCAAGTTCTGGACGGACTAGTGATAGAAGTGTTTCCGTTGAACTAGCAAAATTGTCATCTTCATCTGAAAATCTGATTTGTAAACCATAGAAATAAAAGTAAGAAGTCTTCACATATGGAAACTAACAGCTACTTGATTAATTACCATTTTTATTACGATTTCCATTGAACTTGGCTTCTTGAGCAACAGCTGTCACATATACCTCAGCCCATGCTTTGAGAATTGACAGCTTCTCTAGTGTTGCAGCACTTTCGCTATACAACTGCGTATTGATGGAACCATGCTTCAACTTGCGTAATGATGACACAAGAAGCTATAAAAAAAAGAAAATTGCACTTCATATAATTTCAGAAAAAAAGAAGTTAGATAGAAACGTAGAGAACATGGGAGGGAAACTTTATTTCACGGTCAAACTTAAACATTCCTTGTATCCCGTAAAGCAACACGTGCTACTTTCGCGCCAACGGTAGTGAAAAAATCGCAATGTATAACTTTTTTACTTACTGCATTATTTTTCCACAGCACAGGATTATGTGAAATAAAACAGCAAGGGCAATAAAATATGACAATAACTCGAGACCTCAGGTGGGCTTCGTACCCACAATTACCCTTTCCGGTGTTCCACTATCAGCCACACCAACGGAGGCGCTTGCTTTACCTTTCTCTCAGTCGGTCTTTTTACCCTAACAGTGTCGTTAGCAGTCACCCGTCAACGGGAACGATTTTGAGAGCACAAATCTGCATTGAACCCAATTAAGGTGACGCTGCAGTCTAAATCACAGTATACGGTTTTTATTTACTGCCCATTATTTTTCCATAGCAGGATATTATATGAAATACAACTACAATGAAGCTGAGATATTTGCAAAACTCCGAATCGCAGTAAATACAAAGCTAACATTCTGATTTCGATTACAGCCTCACCTTAACTAGGTTCACTGCCGATTTGTGTTCCTCGGATCAATCCCGCTGACGGTTTATTGCTGATGTAGATGAGAGAATGGCGAAATGAAGGACCCGCATGGTGTGGTGGTGAACGCATTAGCACCCGTCGGGAAAGGCAACAGCGTGTTCGATCCCCACCACAGACACCTGTGGTCGGGAGTTTCGCAAATATCTCAGCATCATTGTGGTTGTATTTCACACAGTACCCTGTCATGAAAAAATTGTAATGGGCAGTAAGTGAAAAGTTACCATTGAAAATAATTTAATTTGATTCAAAACCAATGCCGATTTGCATTGCCCAGACCGTTCCCCCTCGACGGGTGATTGCTAATAGCACCGTTAGGGTAAAAAAAACTGGTTGTGAGACGGCAGAGCAAAGGCCCCACTGCGGCAGTGCGTAATCTGTGAGCCTCAGGATTCGAATCTGGCCTGGGGTCGAAGCTTTGCAAATGTCTCAACGTCAATGTACAGTGAAAAGAGTGTCTTATATCGAACTAGGTGAACACTGAGCAATCCTAGCACGCAACAGAGATTTTATTTGCATCCACCCAAACTGCTCGATTAGCACCGGCTTCCAGTTGACGCATGATCACAAGGATGATAAGAACACAATACATGATCAAAATTCTACCCAAAATCTATAAGCATCGTCTGGTATTGCGTCAGGATACAAGAAAACTTAATCCGTTAATAGAATGTAAGAAAAACAATATTTTTTTAGGAAACGAAAACCAAGCTATAATAGAAGAAAAAAAAGAGGTTTTTTGCTCTTAGTAATAAAAAAAAATAACGGGTGAAAACTGTTCAATGCTGAAATAAAAAGCACATAAAAGGTGTCAGTACCTGATGCACCCGTCGTAGATCATTTAAATCTCTAGCAACTCCACTACCGATCCATGTACTGCATACTTGACAAGCGGCGGCTGTTACATCACTCGGAGTGTCTTCAGTGAATGCGGGACGAAGAGCAGCTCCCACCTAATAATCACCAAATGAGATATTTCTTGTAAAACATTAAAGTCATGATATTTAACTATTTACTACTTCAATGAAATAGTCGAAAAAACAGACGCGCTTGCCGGACTTAACTCTTGCACTCGTTGTGAATTGAAACCAATTCATGCGGCCATACTGTGTCCCGAAAAGTGGATCTGCTACCTTTGTTGTGTTGTTCGCCCTATGTAACTAGGTTTCTCTGTGCATTTCTAGTAATTTAACACTTTTAGATCCCATGTGTCCTCTATGTTCTATGCATTTTACCATGTTTATGAAAAAAATTTCCAACTGCTGTTTGTTGCAATGAAAAGAAAGCTGCACAACATCTAACTACCGCACAGAGGCTTCGCAAGATATGCAAAATACTTATACCGTGGCACTTTTTTTTCACAGTTGTTATGTCGGGTCACTCCATAAGATTAATGTGATCCACCCCCAAATATTGAAAAAGAATAAACAATCAATTTTGATAACGAGTTGAACTTTGTAAGTCTGAAACAACGGGAAGTGAGAAAACTTGTGCACTGTATTAAACAGTCTGAAGAAGGTTGGTTAGATAAGGAAGATAAAAAACAGTGATGAGGTAAGCAGGGAGCGGATAAATTCTGTAACGCTTTACAACACCCAGATTTTCTATTACAGTCAATCTGGTGTGGATTGACGGTTCATACTACAAAAAAAAATAGTAGAAATAAAAACAAAGATAGAAGAAATAAGATTTCAACGATATATACTTTCATATCTTATTTACCGCTGAAATTTGGGATATGCTTGCAATCAAGAGAAAAAAATATGGAGATATCGGATAGAAATTGTTGATCCGCCAAGTTTGAGTGATTACTAGAGTTCGATACGAGCCTATGGACGTAATCTTACTTACTCCCAAGCAATGAGTCAGGTATGAAAAAACGTCGACTCACATCTGTTTGAGAGTCCAATAATAGACTATAATTGATGAAACAGTTGTAGAAACCAGAACAGTTATAGAACATGTCAACACAAACTACGGGATTTCATCGATTCCGCAAAGATATATGCATCACCCGTCGTGTCGTTTAAACACAGGGTTACATTCTACCGGCACATCCCACAAAAAGAGACACAGATATGAAATAAACTCAAATTGTGCACCAAATGCATGCTTACGCGCAGATATACGCGCAGCAGTACGGTGTGTGCCTGCAAGAATGCCTTAAGAACGGAGCTGCGGCTAAATCAGTGCTATTGAGGTTCATAGAGGTCCTAGTGGATGATGGAAGGAATGTGCACTTCGATAATTGCGGTCTCCTTAGGTAATTTTTGCCCTTGACAAGGACATATTTCGTCAGCATGGGTACAAAGGAAACGAGAGGATTATCCCTGCAAAATACCCTACAGCTGTTGAAAATTAGACGATTGGGTGGGGGGTGGGGGGGCAGCAGAATTAAAGCGGTGTCATGGTGTTCAAATGGAAGTACAAACTACATTATTATGACGCCCCAGTGCATGATGACACGGCCTTTTCATGCAACAACCCATCACTCGCAACTTGTCGAAGGGTAAATCTGTAAAATTGTTTGACCACATAATCGACCATAAAAGAAAAAAAATAAAGCGTGCGTTATTTATAAATCTTTTAAGGATCCGCTATGCAATCAACTCCATTAAGCATCGCTGAGATCATTGCATTCACACATTCCTTATACAACGACCTTGCGAGATCCTACGGATATATCTAGGTTGTGTTTTTTATCCTCTCGCGGAAGTCTTTAATTAAAGCGCCGACTCTGGAGGGATGGACGTTTGCCCAGGGCGTGAATCGAACCAGTAAAAAATGTGGGCAGTGCAGGACATTCTGAGCACTGCGCTATTTGCAACCTTACAAGTGACCAAATGATGCTATATTTCCTCTATAACAGGAATATCTCAACACAGTGTTTACCAAAATCTCTGTGGTAGAAGACATTTTACTACATATTACAGTTCTCCTCAACAACAGTTTCTGTTATTGTATGGACAAATTTTCACTTCTTTTGTGAATTTTCATTTCTCGACAAGCCATCAACTGAATACAAAAAATGTGTCGCTCTCTCTTTCAGCAATCGCGAGGATGTTGTTCAGCACATGTTTACTTCCTTAAAGAAGAACACACACAGCCCAACGATAGATGATGTTTCAGCAGTATCGCCTTCTTCAAAGCCTGGAAGATGCACTGATATGTGACTTTACTAGGTCAAACGCTTCAACAGCACAAACAGAAAGATGAAAACCTGAACGATAATTACCGATCTGCATCTTCTCTAAAAACCCCACCGTTCCTTACCTGCCTTCCACCCAGAAAGAACGGTGGCCTAGAGGCGCATATGGCAGATGACTGCACCACCCCCTCATCAAAAACCAAAAATAAAAAAACCCCTCGTCAAAAAAATTTTAAAAAAATGGGCAGATTCATTCAGAATGGTTCAAAATGAATAACAGGGAAGAATGCCCACAGATGACATGTGATCTGGCCCCTAGATTCATTCAGAATGAATAGCAGGGAAGAATGTCCAGAGATAACACGTGATCTAGCCCCCTTACCTCAGAACTGCTTTTTTGATGAGGGGTGGTGCAGTCATCAAGCATATGCACCTCTAAGCGACTGTTCTTTCTGGGTGGAAGGCAGGTAAAGAACGGTGGGGTTTTCGAGAAACTGCAGATCGTGTAATTATCGTTCAGGTTCTCATCTTTCTGCCTTTGCTATTGAAGCGTTTGACCTAGTAAGTTGCGTATTAGTGTACCCTTCCAGATTCTGAAGAAGGCGACACTGCCGAGACCTCAGCTACCGTTGTGTTGTATGTATTCTTCTTTAAGGAAGTAAACGTGTGCTGAATAACAACCTCGCGATTGCTGAAAAAGAGGACGACACATTTATAATCCAATGCCGAGATTAATAGAAAGCCGGTCTTAGGAAATGAATACAAAGAGTTCGGCAAAACATGGTGTGGTAAAAGAAATCACCGGAAAAAATATAGGTACAAATCACTGCATACCGGCGTACTTGCGCTTAATTACGAGTTGAAATCAACTCAAGTCGTAGCATATTTGTTTCATCTAGATGACACATCTATTTAACACTGCATGCAAATGAGTCTTTCTAACACTTAGTACCTAAGTTATTTATAAATCGGCAATAATGGCCTGCTAAATGGACTCTAAAAATACCTGTGCTTGAAACTGCTCCAAAATCACATGTCCAGGAAATTCGGGTTCGGGTACAGTAGAAAAGCGAGTTATCACCTCCTAATAAAAATACAAAAATACCATATACCACCTTGAACACAACCACATTCTCACAATTATTATTACAAAGCTTTGTAGTATTCAAATCTGCCCCCTCAATGAATGCTTAACAATCTAGACAGAATAATTGCACTAGAAAATAAATGTAAACCCAACCTGTAGTGATTTCAGACCAGCCAATCTCAGTTCCGTATTATCACTTGTGGCACCCATGAATGACATTCGTACGAGGTCCGAAAGGTGCAATACCAAGTAGTCAGCACGACCACCTTAACAGACTGTATTTACAAAATTACTGCGCCACATGAATTTTATCCTATGCTACCAGAATAAGAAGATTCGATTCAGTTGTAAGCGGGAAAAAAATTCATGTCATCGACCATGAGGAAAAAGTCTAGCTGTATATGACCAGAACATTCTGAACGAAATCTTATCCAGATGTCATTAGCAGATTAAAGAAGAGCCAACCGAAAAATATAAGCTGCTCGCCGAAGGACTGAAAAGCTGTGTCGAATTCGCGTGTTCTAGAAGCGAGATCGGATCACCTCTCCATCACCACTAAGGAGTTGCTCGTAAAGAGAAGGAAACTGAAGCTTGATACCAATGCAACATGTTTAACACGGCTAGTAATATATGACAGTTGCGGAAGAGCTGCTAGAAGATCTACATCGATACAGCCAAAAGAAACTACTGGAAGCAGCACAGAAAAGAACCAGTCCGAAAAAAATGTCGTCAGGACTTGCGCGATTATAACGCTCCGCTGTTAGCCTTGACTAACGAAGATGGGATCCGATGTGTTTCTCAATAAGCAGACACGAGGTTGTTATCATAAATTTATTAGGATACAATAACTGACGTTTCGGCGGTTTCGCCTTCTTCACAGCCGTTTATTTGTTATCGCCCATGTTTTACTCTGTGCGGCTGCTATCCATCAAATAACTTAAATACTTACAACAAATAAACGGCTTTGAAGAAGGCGAAACCGCCGAAACGTCAGATATTGTATCCTAATAAATCTATAACAACAAGCTCGTGTCTGCTTATTGAAGAAAAACATCGAATTATCAATCAATGCCGAGGCTAACAGAAAGCTGGTTTTGGGAAGATGGGATCACCAAACCTTCCCGCAATGATATAGAATTGATAACGGGAACGTTCTGCAGCAACCTTTTCCGTCTCACAATCTCCATTACGGACTCTAAAATCCTCGCTGGAAAAAAAATTACCTGGGATTCTTAAGTCGGATGCTCAAGTTATGATGAAAAGCATGAAAACAGGAACGGCTCCAGGAGCCGATGACATCACCGCCGACTTCCTTAGAGCCAGAAGCCACAAATTACACGCACTTCTCGCAAATCATATGACAGCCTATCTTCAAAACGAAAACTCCAGACCAGTAGAGGACGTTGCGCACGGTTATCCTGTTCAAGAAAGGTGACCGAAGGGACCCCTCGTAAGCATCGTCCGATATGCTTGTTGAGTGCACTCTACAAGCTTTTCACGAAGATTAACCTCTCAGGCATATCAAGCACATTAGATGAGGCGCAACCAGTCGAGCAAGCAGGATTTCGGAAAGGATTTTGATGTGTGGACCACATCCAAACCGTGTCCAGGGTCATCGAAGTTTGTCCGCAATACCACCTGCCTCTAGTCATAACCTTTGTTGACTTTGAAAAAGCGTTTGACAGTGTCGAAACGAATGCAATCCTATCAGCGCTCGTCGACCAAGGAGTGGACTCGTCATACATAAGAACTCTATCTGACTATTATCGGAACTGCACTACGAAAATACAGCTTTTTCATCAGCCTCTTACCACACCCAAAGGAAAAAGGGGTGCGACAAATCGACACCACATCGCCAAAGCTGTTTGGTGTTGAATGGCAGTTGATAATGAGATCACTCGATGGGAATGAGAAAGGCACATGTATTGATGGAAAACTCGTATCCTATTCCTAAATAAACATCGTCATCTTCTCAAGCAGCACCTTCAAAGCAGAGACGATGATCAATGAGCTCAACGAAGCGGGAAAAAAAGATCGGAGAACGCATAAACCGGAAGAAGAGCCGGTTCATGAAAAACCCACGGTGCGAAGGAAAATAAATTGAATTGGGTGATTCTCTGATTGCAGAGGCCACTTTGTACGTATATCTTCGGTGGTCAGTGATCATAGAAAGCAACATGAAGAAGCAACTAAATGGAAGAAGGAGAGCAGCTTGGGCCGCATTCGGGCCTTTCAAGGAAGGTACCGACAATCTGAAGGACCCGAAAATCCGCGCTAATTTTTTCGATTAAACGGTCCTCCCAGCGCTCCGTTATGTTGCAGAAACGTGAGCTGGTCCTTCAACCACGTCAACAGTATTGCGCACTATTCATAAAGCACTTGAACGATGCCTTATGAAATATAACCGGCACACTCAATATCTAGCCGGAATGCGAAGCCCTGATCTTCGAAACCTGTCCCATCTTCGAACTCCAGGATAATATATATCGATAGCGGAACACAGTAGGGCCGGTCACATAATGAGAAGAACAAACGACAGACGGATGAAAAGAACTGTACAGTGGACTGATTAGATGAACCAGATGAGAATGTAGGCATCCCTTATGATGGACATCAACACGTTAGGCGAACGTGTTCGTAACCAAAGTCAATCAGCTGTGCTCGCAGCCGCAGTTATTTTACAGATCACGCTATGAGACTCGGACGCACCACCATGGTTTAATAAAATCAACACCGTGGACGACGATTGCAAGATAAAGAAACCAATGGCTAATGCGCTGGGATCCGCATAACTCGTGAAGACGGACCGTCCAAGTATCCAAGTAAGATACTCGGATAGTGGCATAAACATAACGCGTTTTAAAGACCGCCCTCATGTGAGCGACCTTAAATCTATTAGGAATATTAGGAATATAAGTGCGTGGTGGCTAGTAAAGACTAAACCAAAACCGGAAGTGATGATGTCTTCACAGCATGATAAACATGTAAAATGACGAAACATTTGTATATTGCCACGGACTGGCTTCATTTCCTGTAAAGTACATATGAACTGTGACTCTGAAGTAGATCCGGCTAAAAGGTTACAAGCAAATGACTAGAAAATGATACATTGGATGTGCGCTGGTCAGGAAAGCCATGGACTACATGCATAGCACTGGTTCCCAACCCACCTAACTAACTAAGCTTCCTAACAATCGGGTAATTAGTTTCAGACTTGTATGTGAAGAATTCACACCGATCTACAAACAATGCAGGCTGCTTGTGATGGGTACCTTAGCAACGCTCTAGTGTAGATATCGCAGCAGTCTGGGGAAAATCTAGCTACATAGCATTCAAGAACACTTATAAAGAAGACGAAAATGCATACGTGTCAGTCTATCGCACTCGCAAAGGCGAAGATGCTCGTGGATGAAGGAAGAAAAACGGTTCACAGAATGAAAAAAAAAGCTGACAACCGCATAACATTTGAGGATGGGTCATGATTTGCATAATGTGCAGCCTTGCTAATCATTGAATAAATCTAGCAGCAGATAGTAAAGTCTCCATTTGTCGTTCTCCATGCAAAAGTCTGTTCTCGCTCACGGACCCTGGACATTCACGAAGAATTCTCAACATCTCGCCGACGGTCTTTCTGTTGTGCGTTTAACATTACGTGAGGCCCAGTCGCTAAGAGTTCTTATTCACTGGTTGTCGATAACACGCATCATAGGTCCAGCCCTAGTGATTCTTGACATTTTGGCGCCCATTACGGCGTCTATGATCTCCGACCGTTAACGCGGATCAAATCTTCGCATTCCCTCTCGCAATTACGTGACATGATATACTCCCAGCACGGTCCTCTTCACTAGGCATGATGCGCTCATTAAGGTAAGATGAATCATAGAATAATTCTCAGAGCTGGAGTGCGAAGAACTGAACCAGTTCGTTGACGAGGATTGGAGGTAGGCTTTTACGATGTTCACTTCTAATCCTGTCTAGACCGTGGGTTTTATGGTTCTTTCCCGGAGAACGTAACATGTTGGAACACAAAACCGTTGCGACGTCATTTCGTTCTCAACAATTTGCCATATGATAGTTTTTCCAAACCCTACTTTAAAAGATTTCTAGTTTTAAAAGAATCGAATACTTCTCTCAAAGCACTGAAATCGTATCGTTTCGCTTAAAGAGCTCAAAGTTGGACACAGAACAACGGTGGTAACAAGAAATTCATCAAAACATGTGCCATGAAAAGGCTTTCGGACGTATAAGGTACATAGTACCGAGGAGAGAGTGCCCAGGAAATTAATCATCGCATGTGCTAGGGAATGGCATAGCAAAACCGAGATGAGAACCTCTTCTCTATCCGTCGGCAAATGACAACCTGAGGGATAACATCGAAGCTGACCCTCCGAAAACTTTGAGAAGTTGCAGAGAAACTCAATATTGGCCAAACAACAATAAATCGTCGTCTTAATAACACTGGGAAGGTGAAAAACAACGAGTTCCACACGCAATGGACGAGTAGCAACAAGATCGCCATTACGAAGCCTTCCTTTTCCTTCTTTTTGGGGTAATAAGAAAATCGATGAGTCGTACAATTCAAGAAAAAATCCTCCAGTATTGGTTAAAACTAAATCCAACATTTATTAAGAATCCAGTGCTAGATTTATAAGTTCCAGTACAAAAAATTGCTTGTGCTTAAAACTGCACCAGGAAACTAACCTGATGATATTTGTAGTTCCTTTGCTAGAGAAAGATCCAGATGAGCTCGCTCCGTATCACAAACGCTCATTAATCTCTGCACTATCTTAAAATAAAGCCCTACCGTCAAAAGACAAAAAAATGAAAAAGAAAGCTCGAATAAATGTTGAAGAACCTGCGTGGCGAAAACCCTCGTAGGCCATCGAGGTTGAACCTTTCCCTTATCTTGAACAGCTGATCGTGCATCACTCACTTGCAAGGTTGCGTCATCATCATCACCACCCTAGAAAATACGAAAAACCGTTAAACAATAGTGTCCTACAATAATAACGTGATACATTAAAAGCATGCTTCAACATATTTAAAAATGAGGCTGCTCTTCGAAAACCGTCAGACATTTTTCAATAACTTAAGCACTTGGGAAGTTAACGGCGCGTGTGGCGCAGTAGTCGGAGGCGCTCCGCAATACACATAGGGGTCGATCCCGGCGCTCCTGGCCCACCAAGTCTTCCATCCCTCCGGAGTCGGCAAATTGGTACTAGACTTGTTTGGAAGGATAGCAGCACTGGCTCGATACATCGGTAAGCCATTGCGAGTCATTGTACAGACCAGATATGTACTCAGTCACCTCCAACGATGCTAATGTAGTCGAATGCATGGCACATCTCTAAGGGATTGATCAACGCCAAGAGCTTTATCCCTTATTTTTTACTTAGGAAGTTCAGAAAGTGAAAAATTTACAGATTGTAGTCCAACGCTCTATGGTCACAGATATTTCTTTGCTAAACATTACAATTTCGAACTTTTGGAAGCACAAATACAAAACATTAAAAAAATAAGATGTTACTACCATGTTGATAGGGCATTTGCGAAACTAGAGACACAGAGAGGCAGTGGGGAAATTTTGAAGTAGAAATCACGACCCTCACAGTGGAATCGAAAACGGCAGCATGCAAAACATTCGAGGCATTCTGCATCAATTCTAAGAATGCGAAAATCAATCGCAAAGAAGAATGCCTCACAATCACGCGTGATACCATACAGCATCTAAGACTTATTTTTAATGTGAGAGGCACATTACGTTTCCACTGGACGCTGTTGGTCTCCACGTGGAATACTCAGTGGAAGACTTACAGTAAGCTCTGAGGGGCCTAAGAACCTGTTTTGTTTTCAATACGATTGAAATCTTGGTTTAGCATTTGCTCTGTTTGCTTATGGAGGTGTTTGGCGGCTAGGTTCCAGTCAACTTGACCTTCCAGCCTCTGAAGAAGACGAAATCCGCCGAAATGTCAACTTTTTTCGTCAACAAAGAATAAAATAACAAATTGTGTTAGCTCAGCAAGAATATAGAGAATCATGGTAGTTATATTTCATATCATACTCTGCCATGAAAGAAGAATAGGCAGTAAATAAAAGAAGTGATTACATAGGACGTTACATTTTTTAAGTGTAAGAGCAGCATACGTCAAAGTCGACAGCGGGACATCATAGTGTTGTTTTAGACGAGATACCGTTTAATCAATTTACATACTATTCGACATATAAGTTTTGACGAAAAAAAAAAGCGGAAAAATGCGTCCTGTTTTTCCTCTTCTTATAACAACTTCAAGCAGAAAAGACTTGTGTATGATGCTGAAACTAATAATATTGCAAAAATAACATAAGAATTGAAACCAAAGCATCCTACCTCGTCTTCTTCCTCGCCCTCTGTTACAGTTTTCTCTTCTCCAATAATCATGGTACTCCGGGTATTGTCGCTAGATGTGGCCAATATATCTTTACAAAGTAACAGCCACTGGTTCAAAAGCTCACCACATGTTGCTTGAACAAGAGAAATTATAGTTTCCTAAAAGACAATACAATATTTTATAGAGTGTGGAAAGATGCACTACTTTAATATACAAAACGAAATAGATTAACCAAGACACTTCTTCACACCTGCACATGGGCTCTCAATATTGGATCTGTTTCCACATCAAGCATATCAAAGAGGGCTCCTTCGAGACCAGTGTCAGGTAGTGGAAGTTTCTTACCCTCGTCAACAATTCCTTGAGGTACTAGTACCTGGGCATGTTCGCGAACCTGCAAGCAAAATGTTAACCGCCACAGTTTTGAATTCCCTAATAATATAAGGAACAAAAACAATGGACCTCTCTAGCTTCCCGCTGAACAAGCTGACGAAGACAGCAAAGAGATGCTTTACGAAGACAGAGATGTTGACTTGATAGGAACCTGAAATAATTACGAAAAAATAAACGGTACAAATTGAGACCAACAAATATGTGTTAAAATGGAGAATTATAGCAAGTTTTAAACATCGACACCTCTCGATAAACAGGCAAAATAAACATTTCTACAGTAATAATAACGAAAAAACAACTCACGTTGCTATGTCGACAACTAAATGACCTAAACTGACGTAGCGAGGGGCATAAAGATGCATCTGTTGTAGACCGCTAATCGCCTCTGACTTGATAAGTGGATCAGGATGAGAGAGCTACAAAGGTACAATAGTAGAATCGATTTCGAATGTGTTCTGCTTCGTAATTCGTTTGCTTCGTCAGATTTTTTTCGAAAAAAAATACACAAAAAATATTTCTCGGACAAAACTACTAAGAGGGCCGTAATCGAATGTAAAGAAGAACAGAAGACTCTAATATCTCATAAAGAATAAAGTAACTTGAAAAACAACCTGTATTGCACAAGCTGCCAGTAGCGAACCACGTAGACCTTCAATAGTGCCACATGAACCTAACTCCGGTCCAACACATGTCATCAACGCCGAAAGCTGTAATTTCGATTTTTTAAAGTTAGGCTCAATTTGTGTTTTTACCGATAATAAAATGAACTAATATGGTATAATTTTAAAAAAAACCAAAAAAAAACGTACCAGCTTACCGATACCTTGTACAACTTCCACATTTCCAGACTGAGTATTAAGTAGCAATGTAAGACAGTCGCTCAAAGCCAACTCGACGTAACCGCGAAACATTCCACCACCAGTTTCGGCAATTAAAGAAAGCGCGACCATTGCCCATGCCTGGAAAGGAGTTGTAAGCTGGCAGATTATATCAACACATATGTACAACGACAGCATCCTAGAATTGACTTGAACGGCCCGTCCTCACTAGTTGTGCGGGCCCAGCCTAATCACCATTTTTTCGGAGTTTTGCTGGTTAAGCCATCGTGGTTCCCTGGAATCCCGAGGACAACCTGGCCAAAGTCTGCCTCAGGTCGTCACCGCGATAGGCAGTCGCAGCCCTTGTGGATCAGAGGGAGATTTGCCACCATGCGACTTTGATACCAAGAGGGTGGTGGATCCTGGTATTGGTTTACCCTTAGCTAGGCTTCCTGATGGAAACGCTGGACTCCTTCCCACCTTGAGAGGCCCTGTCGGCGAGACGAATCTTCCCGCGGTACATCGCAGTCCGACACCGAGGAACACCTCCCAGCCACGAAGAGGCGGTAAGCCGTTGCGAGGAGGAGGGATTAACGACAACTAACAACGGTAAAAAGATAAGTGATAAAGATCTAGCCGTTAATCAATCTTTCAGAAATGTGCCATGCATCCGACTTCACTAAGCATCGTTCTAGGTGATTGAATGCACATCTGGCTTTTACAGTGACTCGCGGTCGCTTACGATGTGTATGGAGCTAGTGCTGCCGTCCTTCCAGACAACTCTGGCACCAATTTTTCCGACCCCCGGAAGGATGGAAGGCTTGATGAGCCCCGGTTCGGGGATCGATCCCATGTGAAATGCAAGGCGTCCCTGACCACTGCGCCATATACGCAATTAACTAATAGCAGTAAAGTGGGAAACGAAAAACTTTTGATTCTGTCATAGAGAGTTCATTATCCTTAGTTCATTCTATTTATTAGAACCCCACTATGTTATAGAGGTCCATTTTTTTTAAAAATTAAAACGCCTAAGATTCAACGGCTTTAATTTGCATTAGCTAAACCGGATACCTAAAAAACGAATGAAAAAAGGCAATTACTAAAGCTTATAACGCAGACTGCAAGTGAATGGAAAAAGAGATGGAACGTTCCGGATTACATGTATCACACAGAGATATATCATCTATCCTACATCATTAAGCAACGTAGAGGTGATTGAATAGACATCTATTTGGCACTGCACAAAAAATACCATTAAAGACTAACCGTATACCAAAGCTGCTTAATTCCTAGTTCCCTTTAAAACGTGGTGAGTATCGCAGTGGCAAGCGATGCTGATCACGAGCAGAGTGATGGTTCAACTCGACTCTGGGCTCACCAATTCTCTCATCACTTCTGGTTCGACGAATTGTACTACACTTGCGTTGGACACTTCGACTCTTTCCATTCCACGTGGAAACATCATTGCACGACTATTCCAGGATTCCAGGGGAGAATCCACTCGACCAGCATTCAGGAACATTCATTACGAAAGGAAAATCCTCAAGAAGCAGTCGAGCCCAAACACAAAGTTCGAAGAGCTTAGTGGATGGTGGATGCGGGAAAGAATAAATGAATCGAATGTAAGAAGTGCCGAGATCTACACAGTAGACAAAAAGACGGACTACGCAATAGCAAACTCTAAAGAAAAAACCTTTTTTGATTTCTTTCCTTTTAACACTCTCAAATAATTCCATTATCAGACTGCAGACCTCGAAGCGATGACGAGCTTGTTCAGTCATAAGTGTGAGATCCAACTAAACACGTAAGCATGTGCATCAGGGCATCTTTTAGGTTCATAAAGGTGCTTAGTTCTTCAAAAAATTTGTTAGGCTTTGATTTTAAATCCTCAAAAATTCTAAAAGATCGAATTTTTAAGGATTTCAGCGGACGAAAGGGTGACCAAAACACAACGATAGCAAAAAAAGGGGGATAAGAAAACTTGACTTATTGACAAGAATTTTACATTTTAGTTGTTTCAACTTAAATGTTTACTATAAAACTAAGATACGTCTGTTCAAATTTCGAAGGATACTTATCGGTCATGTTTCACCCAGAAATAGCAGTCACCGACCACGGTTTGTTAACCACAAAGCACCGCAAGTGATGCGTACTAAATCTAAGACAAGAACGAGCCTGAGCGAGAACAGAAACAAGACTGAACTAAGAGTAAGGAACTTGCCTGCACAGACGGCGCATTGTGATCTCGTGCCAACGCGAAGAGGATAGAAACACCCGTATGCAAATGTTGCCCGCTTCCCAGGCTTCCCACATGTCTGTGAATACAACCTAGTGTGAGCGCATATCCCGCTCGACGTCCATCACGAAACACACGCAATTTGTCGAAGCACGACTGAGCTCGTTGAGCGACGAACTGAATAATATTCAAACATGAGATTCTTGACTAGAGCCATGCATGGTAAAGAACCAGCAACGACCGTATGCACAGAAAACTACCTCTAATACTTGTGCTACAAATATCCTACTATAGTATAGTTGTGACCGCTATTAAATACCGAAAATATTGCTTGCTTATTAAAGCTGCATAAAAGATGTTCTATAAGCTTGTTGAGTACCAAAAGACATCAAGTACTCTACTTATCAAAAAGAATGCTACGAATGCAAATCGATATGCCATTTGAATTCCTCACTAAGTCAGAGGCAAAATCATTCAAGCGAACCTACCATTTTTAGAAATTGTTGCTGCTAGAAGATATGATATGCCTTTTGTAATGAGAATTACGTGTAGTAATAAAGAATGTATCATACGCAGTTGGAATGTAATTTATAGAAAATATAAAGTGTGCAACGATAATCGTCTGTAGTCATGAAAACTAAGAATGAGCTTAGTATGTCGACTAGTAAACATTATCTAGTAGAAAATAATACTCTCTATAGTAACTATACTCTATATATCTTCTCATAGTGATCAACGCCTCCAGATATGACCTAAAGAATTACCTGTAACAACAACAACAACGATAGCGGGTCAACCAACAATAAATAGCATCTATCCGTAGAACAAGAGCGGGTCACCAACGATAAACAGCACCTGCTCGCAAATTGAGATGTCAAGAACAAAGGATATGTTGGTATAAACAATACCATATATCTTCAATACCAGATGGAATACAATATTGTTCACGCCTTTGCCCCCATAATTGAGATATACGAGGACGACGCAGCGGTCAACAACGGTAACCATCTGCCCACCTCCGAGGCAGAATAAAAGGACCGCGGTCTGCTAGTGAAGCTCACATGTCGGCGTTCCTGCCACTCGCCATCTCCATTCCTGACAATTGCCATCTTCGTCCACCTTTTGTCATAGAATTGCTCTACCGTACTTCATTGTAGGAAACCTCTTAGGCATTGAGCTTCCCTAGTATATAAAATTATCATCACATTGTATCTCCGACAGTTAAGAAACACTTTGTAGTTTCGTTGTATGTTAACATCTCATCGGTTTGAGTATTGTCTTAGTCTTCACATTCTCGCTTCAGCTCACATTCAGACCTCAGTGGTTAGGCTGTCCATTAATATAAGCAGTACTAGTCACTGCTGTGCATTACATTTGTTACCATCCTAATAATAGCACATGCGTTGAAGCAATTTTATTCTTATATGTATCTCCTACCATATTAATCTCATTGTACTGTCACTGTTGTACTCTACCGAACACCATTCCTCACTATTAGTACGGTAGCCAATTACAGTATCCCACTCGCGCTAACAGCCATTTGGTCCCATTGGTGCCCGCGATACTATATGCTCTTTAGCTTTCTAAGTCAAATTGTATTTTTATGTGAAACCTCTTTCTCACATTAACCCAATAGCCAATACAACTACTCTCTTACCTCAAGGTGACTTCTTACTCATTGTCTTATGCTTATTTATTAATCCTGTTACCATCGCGCCACTTATACTGTTTAAATATCTTCCTTCCGTTATTGTATTGGTATTGCTCTAAGCGGGTTAATTACCCAAGTTTGAGAATCACGCTGTAGAGATAACGATCACAAGACCCGCGTGGCGAAGAAACAGCAGATACAAGTTCGTCCAAGCAAACAGTTCAATACCGTGTGGTTTTGCATTCAAAGGAGCAAGTCAGACACCAGAATCCTCACGTAGAACCCTAGTCGTGGGTTCATTTGGCAATCATAACCTACACATCAACTGTAGTACCACAGAACTACAATTTCTATTCCTTGACTTTCAATTCACAGCTTTTCAAACGTCAAAGGGTAGATACCTATATTACAGAACTATCAAATAAGAAGAATCACGAAACAGATTCACTTTCGAGTGTCAGGCAGAAACAACTAGTCGATAGTCTCTACACTATCTAATTTTCACTACAACCTAGAATTCTCACCACTGAACTACTACAAAGTAGTGAGCGGTTCAACGGTCACTACAACACAGGTGCATACATCGCAGCCGCCACTACAGTCATATCTATTTCGCATAAGGAAACATTTTGTACAGGTTTGCTGAACAAGCAACATTTTGGATATTTGATAGCGGTCACAAATATTCTATAGCAGGGCAATTTTATCAAGACTATTAGAGGTAGTTTTCTATGTATAGGGTCGCTGGGGGTTTTTTACCATGCCCGGCTCAAACTAAGCATCTCCTCTTGAATTCACCGAATTTGAACCCAACTTGTATGCAAAAATCTAGAACACTGACTTGCCATATCGGTGGCCTACTGCAAGTTATTGAATGGGCAAAATAAGTGTTTATTCACGCCTATGGTGCTTAAGTCAAATGCATAAAGCAACTCTAAAGGTTATATCTCCGCCAAATGTTCTTTCCTTTTTGCCCATTATATGCGCAGTCGTGTAATTTTTCCCACTTTCTCAGCTAATTGAGTACTATCGTTGTTCAACAGGTGTTTTCATACAAACGGCATTCGTAACACGTCGAATTTTTTGGTGAGAATTTATAACTAATATGTATACCCTTCTCATCCAATTTGATTTATATGTTCATTACAGCATTATGGTAAATATCTTTAACGATATTTGTCATTCTTTCGGACCCTTGTGCTATTTGGATGGCAAGGAATCGATGGGAAACCTGTATTTCCATAATGCAGCTATGATACCAGTCAGCTGGTGCGTTTATATAGTACGCATTTGCTCCTGCATTCAACAAAGGTTAGAAGTAGTGTTACGTGAGATAGTAGTATGAAGGTAATATACGCCACTTTGTGCAGCATGGATGTAATCCATGTAGCAAAATCCCTGTCGAAATCCTTTTTAGATAGTTCGAGTGTGCCTGGGGTCCCGCACTGGTCAGGGATTCTTTCCATGTGATTAAATGACATATTTGCTGCGAAAAATGTGTGTAGTTCGTAATTCCATGCTATAAGGAACTAGTCTAACTATGGTTTTCATTTCGAATGTTTCATAAGAATTCTATCTCTGTACAGCAGGAGGGTTGCACCTTGTTGACAAAGATCTGGTATTATTTATTTCAGTTGACAATAATCCCTATAAACTTATATAAAAGAAAAAAAGGATGAAGCTTTCGGCGTTGATCAGTCCCTCAGTGATGCGTCATGCATTCGACTTTATTAACCAACTTTGGAGGTGACTCAATGCATGTCTGGCCTTCAAGATGATTCGTGGTGGCCTACCAATGTATCGAGTCAGTGCTATTATCATCCCAGACAAGTCTGGGACCGATTTGCCGACCCTGGAAGGGACAGAAAGCTTGATGAGCCTGGGACTTGGGGATTGATCCCATGTGCATTGCAGGGCGCCTCTGACCAGTGCGCTACACGCGCCCTGAGCTGAGATATAATTGCGTAAAATTGTAGCCACGCAAACAATGAAATCTATGTTATAAACGTGTTTAAAATTAACAGTACTCCTTCGGAAAATATCTGCAAAAACATCCACCTGTGGATCTCCAACTGCCTGTGCAAGACGACCAAGGGCTTCCGCAGCAACAGCTCGAGCAAGCGATGTGGTGGTCATTTCCAAGCTCATTTCTATAAGACCTGTACTGGCCTTGCGCAACAATTCGTTGTCTAGGCGTACACCACCTCTTGATTCTGTGATGCAGCGAAATGCAAGAGCCATTGCACAAATGACGTTCAATTGAATCTAAAAAAAAAAAAAAATGAACTGCAGCGACACTTCATCGAGAAAAAACTATGAGAAACCCTTATAAACGAAAACAGAAGTTCTATTCCAATACTTTCTCCAATATTTTCCGTTCCATAACTGCATGAGCATCGCAAAATTACCGCTACAGAGAGCCAATGCAGAACTTTTGACTATAAAATCTCAACAATGATCATAAGAATGTGAAAAGAAACAGCTTCATCAGCAACACATATAACGGCTGAGTTCGTTAGCTGCGACCCACGAAATAGATACGCATTTCACAACCCACTACAATACTTTCCTTTAAAAGAAGAAGCTTCCTAAGCAGTGAAGGACTTTGTTCAAAGTCAACCAGCCCAAAATTGGTGACAGAAAAGACCTCCAAAACACCACTTTATTTGCATTTTGACTATGCTCTACAAGCTCACAAAGCAAAGACTAGCTCACAAAGCATATCTTGAAAAAAATTTGTGTAAAGCCCAACCAGATGAGCAATCGTGATTGCGACAAGGTTTCAGCTGCAATTTTTCCTTACAAAAGTTTTCTGCTGCGTTAACCACATCTAAACTGCATCCAAGATCATGTAAGTAGTGCCGGAATTGAAGGTCCAGTTTTTAGCCCATACAGACTACAAATAATGTCAAAATGAATGCAATTCCCTTAACGCTTATAAAATAAAAAGTGGAAAATTAACTCTACTTGGCTACTACCACAAATGCGCTATTAAAGTACGTTTTCTTCATCGTCTTCCTAAGATCTCCAAAAGGATGACTGCTCTACAAACAACAGGATTTCTACGTTCACTACAATGTGGTAGAAAATAGTGAAGTTACTGCACTACAAAGAAAAGAACATACGAATCTGTGAAGACCTTAATTTCAAATGTTAATTTTGTAGAAAAATATTGTCATTCTTCTTTTGAAATGTATCAATGAAGTAAAACAGATTCCCAAAAAGCTTGAAGAGGCAGTGATATGTCTAGTAATGTGTCGAAAAAAAGCAATTGTATGGAGAACCTCACTGTGTGATGAAATTGAGATAGGTGGTCGTCTGATTGATTACGTAGCCCAAGTGTGACTGAATAAAGGGTATCCAGTGAATACAGTAAACAGTATGTCGAAAGTTTTGTAGTAGGGAAGCTGCATAGTCGGAATACGCCGTGCAGAAATTTGAAGAAACATCGTATGTAACTTCAGCTCCACGATGAAGCTTTAGTAAGGACCACAGAATAAATTTGTTCTCTAAGGCTGCCACTTACTCGAATGCTGTACGAGTTGTGGCTCACGTGAAATCAGGTGCATTGTTAGCTCGGAACAATTTACATTTGACGGAATGGCATCTGCAGACGTCTCGCCCAAGGTGACCACTGTCACGGATGACAAAAGCAGAGCTAACATAAAATTAATCAGGTGCTAGTAAATTTCCTGCCTGCCCATTTCATATGCACGACATAGGCTCCGAATGCTCAAATAATACGAAGAATATCACATTATCACCTTAAGGTTCACGTTAAACACCTTTGTGAAAAAGTTTATGTAACGGGTGGGTGGCCTTGTTGTCTCCATGACATCCGTTGAAACAGTCCTTGACAGCTTAATACAACAGATATAGTCAAGATGCATCACACGTGGTATTGTATTGCTGCACAGTCGGTTTACATTTATTTTCTTCATTGGTTGCGTGATTGTCATCGAGACTAAGCTTGGTGCTCACTTGTGGAACTAGATGGTTCACTACGACCCAGGTAAACACCACTGCAACAATCCCCAGGACCAAATTTTGAATTGAACCTGGCATTGGTCGTGGACTATATCTCTATAAAACTCCCCGCTAGCAGACTCCTATATCCAATGATGAGTAGAAGGCTCTTGGAATTCTGCGTTACTATGAATAGTCTTAATCACCATGATAAACTGAGAAAGCCGCGCACACTATTTACTCCAATCTAATCCGTGGATCCTGATGTGAAATTCTTCATTCCATCTCTTACACCCATTCCTAACATTCGAATCGCTAACGATGACCTTATATAGAAGGTACAACGCTCTATGTAGAATCCCTTCAAGTCAAATAGATTGCCCCCTACATCGTCTTCGCTACAGATTACTCTTAGGGCACAAATGGGTGTCATAGCCAATACTGCTCTACATTTTTCTAGTATAAATGTTCGGTTCTATTTTTTTAGTTATTTAAAAGAGTCGATGTCCATGGTCAAACTCGCTCTGACAATGACACCAACGCCGTCACTCCACTTTCGCATGTTTCAAGGAACAGTTCTTCTCCGCTGGGATAAACGGCACTCAGTGCCGATGTCTTCTCGTAATGACAATCCAGTGACGTCATACTTAATATCAGCAACATGCACCGTCCTGAATAAAGAATTCAAACGGTTGTGTCAGCTAAGATGTCGCCTTAGTCATTCCATATTGAGGCTGTCTAGAACAACCCTAACGTTTTAGGGTTTTCTATGTCATCATCCTATCGAATAATATAGTGTCAGGAAACGCTTCGTCGTTCAAGGGAATGAGACTCATAACTGCCTTTAGTGATTGATACCGACTAGAAGCTTGCTGAAATCGAAATTTCCAAAAGTAGACGAAGAGCGTACTTGTTGAAGCGTCTTCTAACCACTTTCCATATACACCAAATACACTTGGTTACCGGTCTGATTCATACATGTGCATACCCACACAAATGTAGTTCATGAATAGTTTAGTATAGTTATACAAATACACTTTTTTTCTAAATTTTTTATACGACTCGCCATTACTACTACTGTGCAGATCTCAGTATTTCTTGAATTCCATTCGTTTTCTTCCATTCATCGTCCAAAGTGGTCTCCGAACATTTGACGTGTTGTTTCAGTTCTTGTTTGAGGATTTCGCTTTCTTTATGAATCTCGTAGAATACCGGTTGAATCGGTCCTCCTGGCAATCTTGGAGATAGCCAGACTAAAGCGTTTGCACGTGGATTGAAGGAGCGTTGGGAAGTGGATCAAACTAGCCTCCTTGCTTCTTGATCGACGTCATCACTGCCGCTTACACAAATACAGCGGGTAAAAATCATTTCGACATGGCAGAAACAGGAAGTCCAACTCTGTCCCAATTTACCAGCACCTCAATATAAGCATGGGGTCACTTTTGACCAAGGCTTGACTCCCAATCTGCCAATTAGCACCATGTGGCCTGTTAACTAATTAGCGACATATCAATCACTGAAGACGATCCGTGTCATCGCAATAAACAGGAGAGAGCTCACGGCGTCATTCCATCTTTGATGGATGCGCCATGCATTCCACCTCATCAAGTATCGCTAGAGGTGATTGAATGCATACCTGGCTATTAAAATGATTTGTGCTGGCCTACCAAAACACTGGGTCAGTGCTCCTTTCCTCCTAGACAGGTTTGCCCCATTTTACCGATCTCGGAAGGAACGAGGGCTTGGTAAGCCTGGGTAGCGAGATCGAGGCCATGTATATTGCAGGACACCCCTAACCACTGCGCTACACGCACTCTATCCGCCATCATAATACAAGGAGGAGTCATCACTTCTACGTTACACATTTACCAATCAAACGGAAGCTTGATGCAACAACTTACCGCTTGTTGGCGCTGCACCTGCTTACAATTTTTAATCACTTCCATGAAATGCTCCGTGATTTGGAGTTTTTGACGTTCGGGTACCATAGGAAACACCTAAAAAATGAAAAAAAAATTTGAACCAAAATAAACCGAAGCAATGAATGAATAGGTAAGAATAAAAAAATCAAGCGTCACCCTTCCAAATGCCTGCACCGCAGCGTCCAAGGATGCGACTTGTGGGGTATCAGGCTCTGGCCATAGGTTATGAACATCCCTCGCGCAACCACTGCATAGTGAAAATAAGAAAAACATGTAAAATAATTTCTAAACTTGACTGATGCACACTTTTCTTCCTTAGCAAGAATAAGTAGCCTGGGGTGTATAGGGTTAATTGTCGAAAATCACCGATCACCACGAGCATGATGCTGGTTCGATTCCACTCCGGACCCATCAAACCTATCAACCCTCTGAGGTAGGAAAATAGGTAACAGACTTGTCTGCGAAAAGTACACTATCTGCGATCCAAATGAGAGCTGTCCCTAGGAATCTAGGGAAATTCTACTCAACGAACATTCAACGACATTCATACAAAACACAATTCCCAAGCAGCAGCCGAACCCACACGTGAAAAGTTCGAGAACCTTCGCAGATTTGCGAGGAAACGAATCGAATGCAAAACGTGCTGGCATCCACACAGTAGATGTGAAGAAGGATGGAGCAAAGCAAATAATAAACAAAATACTTGGACATTTGGATGGCCCACCCTCACTGGTTGCGCGGGCTCCAGCATAGTTTCCATTTTTTTTCGGAGTTCTGCTGTTTTACCTATTGTTATTCCCTGGAGTCCAGTGATCAGCCTGGCCAAAGTCTGTCCCAGGTCGTCATGACCACAGCCAATCGCCCTCTTGTGGATCAGGAGATTTGCCACCATGCGAATGGTTTGACACCAGGTGGTGGATCCTGGTGTTGTTTTACTCTTAACTAGGCTTCCTGATGAAAGCGGCGGACTCCTTCTCAGCTTGGAAGACCCTTCTGGCGAAATGAATTCCCCGCTGTACATCGCAGCCCAACACCCAGGAACACCTTCCAGCCAGGATGAGGATAAACAAGATATTCATTCAGAATAAAATTAATTTTTAGAACGGCAATGTGGAGGACTAATAACAAACCGATATACAACCTAAAATTTACTATTACACATTACGGAAGGCTAATATTGACTGCACTACACCATTAACATAGAGCTAACGAGTGGTCCGACAAGTGAGAAAATTTTGAGCAATTACTGTTTACACTCCATTTACCCATCATAATAGTGCTTAGAATAGAGTTAACAAAATTTTAGTGCACCTAAAGTCAAAAACCAAACATGTAAAACACTTTTAACCTGATCAGGCATGTAACATCGTTCTCAAGTGCTCCACTACCCAACTGCGACAGAACTTGCAGCTAAACAATGATAACGTTCAGAATGGCAAGCAATCTTAGCACATGGCCTTATAACCGTGATATTGTACCAACCTGATCTTCTACCAACGCTTGATCGGTCGTCCCCCCACTCCACGGTGACAACAAAGTACGCTCAGCACCAGAGCATATAGTGTCAGCCACTGATGTCATCAATTGTGAAGCATGGTCATCCGAAAGTGTGATCTCCGCTACAAGCTCACGCAACAACGAATGGAACATATCTAAACATCGAATAGAATAGAAGGACTCTTCACCGTACTGTGGAAAATCAAGAACAGAAACTGGTATTCCGAGTAACTCACGCTCGTAACTCTTCGGTGGTAAGAGCATAAGAAGCTGATAAACGCGTACGCGGACACAACTAACCAATGCTCTCATCTTTGTGCCATATGATCGTATTAAGCTACCCACTCTGTAAGAACATTTACGATAAAATTCATAGCAGCCAAGAATAAGTGAATATCAAAAAACACTAAATAAGAAATACAACCGCGTATATTCTTCTTTGGCTTACAGAAATGAAAATCACTTACTGTGAGCTCATTACAAGGGCGCATTCCACTGGCAACAACATGGCCTTAATGGTTTCACTGTCACAAAGCTCACGATTACTAGCCACTGCCAACATAACACCTAATGCACCTGCGCGCTGTTCCAATGCACACTGCCAAGAGAATGCGTCTCCCTAAACATGTCCAAATAGAAAAGCAGGAACTTACAAAGCAACTACCACATAAATACACTTTACACATTTCCAAGAATACTCTCACTTGATACGTAAAAAATAGCTACTTCTATAGCACTCGAAGGAGATTATCATCAAACACATAATTCACCCCGTCCTTTCTCTGCTTCAGCTTCCTTAATGCTCCGTGGAAAAGCAGTTCGCCACAGTTGTACGATACGAGGCATGCTTTCCTTTACTGCTGGAGAACCTCAAACAACTTCCGAATAAATAACTAGAAAAAAGAAGTAAAAAGGAAAGGAATAATGAGAATGAAATCATACCTACTGTTACAACAGAATCCAAGAGAAGGTACCCAGCACAAACTTTAGACACTGCGAGGCGACTTTGTTGTGCTGCAGTTTTAAGCATTTCCTCTGCGCACACCAAAACTTGCTTCGGCTTTGCGTGGGGAATACCAAGTTTGCAATCGGATGAGGCTGCTATAAGAGCAGCAAGAGCTAAGGAATAACCACTGATTGCATCGTTGCATGATTTCATATGTTCGAGCCTGAAATATATTCATAACCTATCTTTACCTCCCACAAACTCCTCCTTGGATACTTCACGACAAAAAATAAAACATTATAACAAGAAAAAAGTGGGAGTTTTTAAAGGCTTCAACACAAATAAACGACTCCTGCCCTTCTTTCCCACCTGCTGAGACACCGATCAATCAGAGGCGTAAGTTGACTGGGTACGGCCATAGTTATGCATCTTAAGCACCATGCAATCGCCGTACGAGCAGATAAAATCGGATGAAGAAGGCATGCAAACACAGGTTCCATAATGCCTAAAAGTGTTGTTTTAGAAAAAGGCATGAAAATATTAACCACTGATGTTCCAGAGTTGTTAGATGGTCGTGGCCTACAACACTACTCATGGTTTAAACGTGAAATATTCCATAACTTAACGACAACGATGTTGAGAAATTTGCAAAACTTTGGCAGTTCGTGGTGCAGGGTGTAACACGCCAGCCCCGGAAAGCATAATTGTAGTTCGATATGGCCCAGGGTCCACGTCTTGCGAATATCCCAGGATCTTTGTGGTTGTATTTCACATCATACACTGCTGTGAAAAATTATAGTAGGCAGCAAATAAAAGGTTAACATTCCACAATTTATACCAAGGCACAAAACGGAATAAGCAAACAGTGACGAACAAAAATTATAATGGAAAACGAATGAACCTGATGCCTCAACAAATAATGGTGTCACTGCCGTTCCAATTTGACGAACGAGGTTTGACAGTTCAAGGGCGGCTACAGCGGTAGCTTGAGCACTGGAGTACGCTTCTGTGCCTAGCACGCGTTCCACTGACAGTTCGACAGAATAATCGAAAGAATTTATATAATCTGCAAGTAATTGGCCAAGATGCTTGCACGCTGTAATTTGTGCTTGTTCACTCAGCATCGCGCCCACAGTGGACCGCAGAATGTATGAAATACATCTGCGGAGAAAAACCGCTTCTGCTGCTTGCACAGGTGAGCTGAAAAGCTTAAGAATCCAAGCAAAAAAATCATCTTTAATCCTTCTCAAATGTTATAACTTCAACCATTACTTCAGTTCTCTGTAACATTTTCTCGTTTCCTCTATTTCATATAACGTTAAAATATCTTCTAAGAAACAGAAACAGAAACGGCTCAACAATATAAACAAATGTCGATTATTATAGTAGCGAGGTTAAGTGACGGTCGGTTTCAAAATTATTGTTTTGCTATTCGCAATTTGCAAGCTAACAAAATACCGACTGCTGCAGGCTGGATTATCAGTTGGGAAACAGATTATCATCAACTGATAATCATGTCAACAACGACCGCCCTGTATAAAAGAGCGTTGCCGGGTGTGTTCGGCTCATTCGAGATGCTCAACTGAGGAAGATCCGGTTCGAACGAGATCAAGACGCCACATCGAGAAGAGGAACAACTTTGGACCATCAACAAAAATCGTCGGCTCTGATGAAGGCAAAGACGTGGAAACGTTAACCGAATAAACATCTCGTATCAACCTCGTGTAAGCTCAACAATATAAACAAATATCTTCTAAGAGCTTGTAAATATCTATGGAAAACCACCTTCCTGCCCATATTCTCCTCAAAAAGCCTAATAATACTGAAAAACTGAAACTGTAACAAGAGGTCAGATTCTCACTTCTCAAGGAACGTAGTGAACTGTTTGCTGTAAAATTAACAAAAGAAAAACCTTAACAGTACAAATTCCGTATACTACCGACGGATTTAAGTTTCAAAACATATACACACTTTGTGCATGCGATGTAACCACATTTTGATGCAAGCTCCAATAAGTGCCTGCACACTAAGAAGAGATTTCGCTCAAGCCAAATTGCGCCCATTTCTCGCATGAACTCCACGTATCCCTGAAACCGTTCTTTTTTCAAGAAAACCTACAGAACACAACCTTTCAAATATATAAAGGGCAATAAAATGTACCATTGAAATTCCAGCGCGGACATCTTTCTGACCTCCCGGTGTCGCGGTACTCTGGTTTGATCCTCCTTTTAAAAAGCCTCCTATACCTCCTCGTAAAAATGCAGCCGCGAGTACATGTAGTGCGTCTTCCAAAGGCAGTGGACGAAATGCTAACACGCGAGTATTTGCCGCTGATTTCCCAGTACCTAAGTTAAATTTTCCTCATCAATAAACACAACATTAAGCGTCATTTCTTAAAATACGGAAGCTACAAAAACGTTCTGGTAGAATTGTAGCTCTAAATATGTCAAATCAACAGTGTTCGCTAGACTTCAGGAAATGACAAGCTATTGATTTCCTTAGACACAAGGTTGGTATTACAAAACTTATTAGGATACAACAGCTGACGTTTCCGTGGTTTTGCCTTCTTCAGAGTAACACATGGGCGACAACTGTGCCTGTGTCAGTTCATTGAATCAGCCTGAAGTATGGCGCTAGGTCACAAGTGATGACAAGATACTCCTCTTAGCGGTTCATTTTTGAAATTTTTGAATTAATCTGTGTGACTGCTATCCACCAAATAACTTAAATGCTTACAACGAATAAACGGTGGGTGTTTAAATGAAGCTGTTCCTTATGCGAATGCAAATTTAGTAAAGTTTTATCTGCTGGGGTTATGAAAGTGTTTGGCTGAGTAGATCGCACATCAATTTAACCTACTAGGCTCTGAAGAAGGCGAAACAGCCGAAACGTCAGCTATTGTATCCTAATAAATTCTATAATAGCAACGTTGCCACCTGTTTCATAAAACTACCGGCTTTTTACGATAACTAATTACTGTTGGGCTTAGAATACTACAAAAGAACAAAAGTAGTTATAGCAAATAACTTCTATTTGGTGATAAAGCTGAAAATGAAGCAATTGTTTGGAATATAAATTGATCAATTTTTAACCATATGGCACCACACACATACATAGAAACACACACGCACAATGTACGGTTACATTTTAAGATTATAAACATGCATAGATACACAGTGCTACCCCTTGGAAAATTCGGCAAACTACGATACTGTAAACAAAAGCTACTATCCAATAAAGACGTATTAGGGCTAATTTTATCGAAGCTTTAGCTAGGATGCAAGTGATTTCTAAAGTAGACAATACACCGACAACTTAGAAACGAAAGGTGGTAACTATAACATTCTCACTCTTTACATGCTTCAATAATCTAGAAAAAATTTTTCGAACTATGTAATTAAGGTGACCAATGTCCTTCGAGTGGAACAAGAACATGGCGATCAACTAAAAACAGAACACAAGCGACCAATAAACTTAATCAAACTCACAAACGAATGGAGCAGGTGGTTGAAGCGCAGTGGACAGAAGAACACCCAGTAAATGCGAGACAGCTCGTCGTGTCTCGTAATTAGATCCTTCTAGTGCCTTTGTGCATAGTGTTACCAGTGCCTCGAGCTCCGTCGTGAACAGTGGCGAATAAACTGGCACTAAGGCAGTAACACACTAAAACATTTCTCTTATGATGTTAACCATTTGTTTCCTGCCTACAACAATTTTTTCACGGCAGGGAATCACCTGTATCACCTGTAATTAGTATGATCGTCGAGTGACTCGAGCGTGCGCCAGCTTCCATTTTTCTCTGTCGCGGGCAACAGTAGCCCAGTGGGATCTGCTTGCTCTACGAATTCGTTCAGAATCATATCTTTCCTATAGGATTTTAGTGAAGAACTCTAACCATCGGGCCTGCGGTCTTCCTGCAATGCATTTAACACCCGAGGAGTCCAGTCACTAACGGCTCTTCTCCATCGGTTTTCTTTCGTTCGCAATGGGTGCCCGGCCTACCTTATCTTCCACCTTTTGGCGTAGAGAACGGCATCCTTGGTTTTCAATCACTGACGCAGGTCCAAGCTTTGAATCTCTTCCCTTACTTGCGTGACACGGGATACTCCTATCATCGTCCCTTCGACTTCAACAACACTGAGTGATTTTTCACCCTGTTTACGCAGCGACCAGGTTTCTGAGGCATACGTTAACGCAGGAAGTACCACTGAGTCGAAAAGGTGGGCACTGAGTCGGGTTTTCTTCGTTCCCCTCACTAAATCTTCGATGCTCCTGAAAGCTCCCCAAGCCGCTCGTTTACTTCTGCTCATCTCTGGATAAGTCGCTCATCATGTTGATTTCCCCTCCTAGATAGACATAACTGGACCATTCAGAGATAATCGTTCCGTTGAGCGCCAATGGGGCATACGAAACCAATCCGTTCCTCATCAACATCGTTTTTGTGAGATTTAGTCGAAAGCTAATTTTTTCTCAGGCTTTATCAAAGTCGGTAAGCATTCGTTCCGCTTGGCTAATGTTTGGTGTTATAAGAACGATATCATCAGCAAAGCGAAGATAGTGTCATTGCCGACCATCCATTTTCACTCCTATATTATTCCATTCCAATGTTCGCACGACGCTCTCGATGGTGGCGGTAAATAAATTTGGCGAAGTGGTATCGCCCTGTCTAACCACTCTTTTGACGTCGATGTTGATATCGCTGTAAAATGGTCATTCTTGGTTGTGAAATCTTTGTATAGCTCACGAAAAATCTTTATATTATGAATAGAGACTCCCTGATTATCAACGGCTTCCATGACTGCTTCTATCTCAATGGAGTCAAAGGACTCTAAATCGATGAAAGTGAGATAGACCGATCGTTTGTGCTCTCGCGATACACCAATAAGTCTTGTTATCGTGTCGATGTGGCCCACCGCACTAAACCCTTTTCGAAACCATGCTTGCTCACATGGCTGCCCTTCGTCCAGTGTTCTGTCAATCCTGTTTAGGATGACTCTAGTGAAAAGTTTGTAGACGACAGAGAGCAGATTGGACGATAGCTGCCGATATCCTGTAGGTCACCCTTCTTGAACAATAGCACGGTCTTACTGGTCTTCCACTGAGTAGGGACCTTGCGTTCAAATAGGTAACTTGTGAAGAGCCGAACCAGTGTGTTCATGAGAACTGGGGGAAAGTTCTTCAGGTGTTCTGATCTTATCCTATCCGAACCAGGTGCTGCTCGACTTCTCACCGACGTAATGGCATGCCGGATTTCGGAAGGGAGAACCGGTGGCACAACATATCAATCCTCCTTTATTTCATATGACAGAAGGTGGACGTAACTATCGAAGAGATCTGAGTAGTATTCGTGAATAATTTTCTCCATTGCCTTTCTGGACGCTGTAACTGTTCCGTCTGGGCGTAGAAGTGCAATCACCTTGACATTGTAATTGACGAAGCTTCGGTGTAATTTGCAAATGCTTTTCCCAGCCTCTGCCACTTCGATCGTAACTGCTGCTCTTCTCTCTTTAAGATCTTTTATCGCCTGTCTGTACCGTTTTACAAGTTCGGACATTAGTTCGCGGATGCCTGCAGCTCGTGCGATTCCACGCTGGCGTATGAGCTCGAGTGTTTCTGAAGACAGACGTGGTGATTTTAAAGATCTCAGCTTTCATAGCGCTAAAGTGAAGATATTGAATGACCCGACCGTATTCTTCGTCGATATTATCCAGAACGGCATCTTGCCAACAGCCGACTAGTGAATTGAGTAAGTCCCAGTTTATGGTGGTTGTAGGACTTTTTTTTTAATTTAGCGGCTTTTTCTCCTTTCTGCGAGAAATAAAATCTTGAACGAAAGAGGCCATTGTCTGATCCCGTGTAGAATTTTGGGACAACAGCGACATCGGTAATGCAAAACCTTCTATTTACTATAATGCGGTTCATTTCGTTATGGTATTCCCCATTGGGAGACTCCCACGTCCAGCGTTAAGGGTGGGGCTTCTGGAATTGCGCGCTACCATGGATGGTCTTGGTCGTCATGATAAACTCGGACAGCCGCTCACCCTGTTCGTTCTACGGCAAGGTATGATGTGAAATACAACCACAACGATGCTGATATGTTCGCAAAACTTGGACCCCCCAACCAAATCGAACCACGATTAGTCTTTTAGGGGGCTCGTGTACTTCACACTGCATCAGTGAATTTCTTCCCTTGCGTTTCGTGATTTCGACTACAGCCTCAGCTTAACTGGGTTCAATCCCGATTTGTGCTCCCCGATCAATCCCGCTGACGGGTTATTGCTGATGGCAGCGTTAGGTACAAAATTAGCTGAGAGTGTGTAGTAAGCGAGCCCCCAGAAACGGTAATCATGGATCGACCTAACTCGGGAACCATGTTTCGAGAATATCTCAGCATCGTTGCGATTGCATTTCTGTCGTGTTAAAGAATCGTCGTAACGACGTCCTAAGTGCTTGGAAGAGGCACAATGTATACCAGCTTTAACTAACCTGCAATGCAGCCGTACGAACAGCCAACACACGATCTGCCAGATGAGCTTTCGCTGCTTTGTATACGTCTTTATGAAAAGCCACTGCACCAGCACCAAGCCCCATAACCATACTTGATAACGTTATGAGAATTTCAGCGCGACCTTGAGACTAGAATTTGAAAGAATACTTCCCAACCAAACGATATGGTAAGGATTGCGATGTATGGAGATACAAAAGACAATAATTCAGCTAATAAGGCACTAATAAGACCATCCGAGAGAAGAATCAAACAAAAATAACAGTATATACGAACTTCAGCAACTTTCAGCCATTTCAGCACGATTGGGAACGTATCGACAAAATTTGATCCACATCTTCCCATAGTTTCATAAAATGAAGCTACGCAAGCGAGCGCTGCTCTGAACTGAATGTGATAACTGCGTAATATGTGACGTGCCACTGAACTAAACTTTAAGCTGCCAAAGTTTCGGGTTGCCGTCACAGTACTACCACTTACAAATAACCAATATCTGTACCACTTAATAATGAGTGTTAATTGCTGCCAACTACGTAAGATGCCTTCAGAAATGAGGCACATTCTGGGAACACGGTGGCTAACCCACATGATCCGGACCACTCACGATCTTTGGCCCAAGGCTCAGTAAGCTTTCCATCTGATATCAGACTTGTCTGATATGCATTCAACCACCTTTAACGAGGTTTGATGAAGTCAAATTTATAGCGCATTCCTTAGGGATTGGTTAACGCCTAGAGCTTTATCCTTCATCCTTCATATAACCTAAGAACGAAGAACGACCAAAGCAAATTATGCAAATAATAGACCTAAAAACTCACAACTTCACTGGGAGCTGACTAGGAGAATCATCTCTAATTTTTAGAGTGTCGTTGCAAAGGTTTAATGTGTCACCAAATGTCGAGTTGTCACCGATCAAATAAACACGCGCCAAGCATCTCGCCAAAAGATAACGTATTGGGGGTCCATTAATTGAGGTTAATCGAGATAACAACTGCTGAACTAACTTTGGTTGTATTGCCCTCAGATCTGTCTTTTGTGTAACAGGAAGAATTCTGTCTAAGTAGCGTAACCACTCATAGACAAACACTGGCTTTTTGGCATCAGGACAATTCTAAGATATACATTGTGCGAGAAAAAAAAACAATGCAGAAAACCAAACAAACAAATACCATGAACGACAGGGCTATAGTCCGACACGAACGGATTTCGAAGAAGTGAAACCTAGCAAAACACAATGCATAACGATGGACACTTGGATGGGCCGCTCTCACTGGTTGTGCGGCTTCAGCAAAATTTCTATTCCTTCGCAGTTTTGCTAATTAAACCATTGTGGTTCCCTGAAGACCCGAGGTCAACCTGGCCAAAGTCCGCCCCCAGGTCATCACCACACGCAGTCGCGGTCTTGTGGATCAGAGGGAGATTTGCCACCATGCAACTAGTTTGATACCAGGACGGAGGTGGATCCAGGTGTTGCTCTACGCTTAGCTTAGCTTCCTGATGGAGACGTCGGACTCTTTCTCAGCTTGGAAGGCCCTGCCAGGGGATGAATCCCCCCGCTGTACATCCTAGGCCTACACCCAGGTACACCACCCAGCCACGATGAAGCGGTAAACCGTTGGGTGTACAATGATGACTAATGAAAACTATGTTACGTACCTTTAGAGCCTCTTCATTAAGTAGTAAAGCATGAGACTCATTCATACCTTAAAAAGTTATAAAAAATCATTACTATAAAGCAAGCTTTTACAACGATGACATTTTATCAACGAAAAAATCCAAGCATTCATCAGGCTTATAACCCACATATAAAAAACAATGAGAAACGATTCATTTAAAGAATTTATAGTATCACAAATGTCCTTGAAGAACGAGCTGCTCTAGTGATCTTCCCGAAAATAATGTTTTAGCAAGCAAAACATAGATCGACAACCAACGAGTTACCCATCACCTGAAACATTTTACATTAAGCTGCTTAGTCCACGGACAAAATCGAGATTATAAAAAGCAAAGCACGAAGAAAATACGATGAAAGAAATCAAATATAACGAAGGAGATGGATAACGAAGATATTGATCGTAAAGAAACAATAAACAGCGGTATTCATGGAAGACCGAACCCACAGGAAAAAGGACACTATTTTCCTGTTTCAGTGAAAGCACACTCCACAGAAAAAGGAACAGTAAACTACATGAAATACAAAGAAAAGCCTTCTGGTTAAAGAAATCACGTCTGGAATAAAATTTTAATAGTATTCCTAGGAGGATCCTACCATACTTCTTCCAATGATGTACTAAGTCGCAGTTGGTTGCATGATCTTAACTGGAAAAGTGCGATGTACAACAAAGCTTCACCTCTCCAACAGGAACGCCCAAACTGTCACGAAATGTGAGAAAGACAACTGCTATGCTCCCTGTCTCCCCTAAACAAATCGAGCCTAGTGAGAACCTCTTGAGCGAAGAGGCGAACGGAAATTCCACGTATGCCAACACGTTTTACTCCACGTGTAACACGTACAGTCCAACTCATAGCTAGATCGGAGCATTTTCTACTTTTAACAACTTACAAAACCGTTTTACGGAGCAACTTGACTGTTGCCGTTATAGAAAGTGCCGAGATATTTATATTGGAAAAAAGTAAAGATTTTACACAACTCTGAACCATCTGAACACCATAGTTTGGCAATTACCTGTAGCTTTACGCTACAACGAAGTATAGTCCTTGTAGAGATCTACACATGGCGTCATCAAATTATAGTATTTGCCTATAAGGAGTCTACGTGTTCACTAATCTTATGCACATGGTGTGTATTATTTCCAACTCTTACAACCATTCCAGCGGCGCAGTGCTCGGAGGCGCCCTGCAGTACACAGGGGACCGATCCATCCCGGTGCCGCAGGATCACTAAGCCCTCCATCTCTCCAGGACCGGCAAATTGGTACCAGACCTGTTAGGGAGATAGCAGCACTGGCTCGACACATCGATGGATCAATGCGAGTCATTGTAAAGGCAAGATATGCATTCAATCACCTCCAACGATGCTTAGTGAAGTCGAATGCATGGCGCATCCTTCAGGGTTTGATCAACTTCGACAGCTCTATCCTTTATCCTTTATTTTTCAGGAAAATCATTATCTGTAAGAATACTTGTTAACAACATACCTCTCGCCGCTTGCATTTAATCTTCTATGATCTCATCGGAGAGAAATGGTCCTAGTCAATCCTTCTTCTCAATACATCACGTTCAAAATGCTCAGCAGTTATCTGTCCAAGCAGTCTTTGGCAGTTGGGATTGAACACAGAATATGCCGATACCTAGAACACTAACAAAAAGTTATTTACATGTATAGGTAGATATTACATCACATCACAATATCAGCAATCCACAAACGATCGCAGGAACTAACGAAATAGAGGTAAAGAGCTGATGACAAGCTAAATAAGAAGCTTATCAGAAGCCTAACAAAAAAACTGCTAGAAAGTGCTAAGAACAGTGGGTATTTTAGCAAACAAGTCTCCAGGTAACCAGCAATTTTCCGAAAAAATGGAGAATACGCTGGAACCCGTATAACCAGTGAGGGTGGACCACCCAAGTATTCAAGTAAGTATAAATCACTGATAAATGACACCTAAGCACAACTAAGTCTGCCATATTTTGGAAGAATTTCTATGAAGAAAAGCTAGAAAGGGCCAACCTCTCCTTCATTACGATTTCCCAAACTGAGACATATAGCTATAAGTACGGATGCAGCGAAAAACACTAATCCAAACTGAGCCCTGAAACATGGCATAAGAACAAATGACAAAATTGAGCCAATGTATACTAAAATTAATGCACAGGGGTTTCCTATTGATCAATCCCTGAAGGATAAGCTGTTCACTTGACTTCATCAAGAATAGTTGAGGTGACTGAATTCGCACCCTAGGCCTTCAGTGAATTGCAGTGTCCTACTGATGTATCAAGTCAATGTTTTAAGTCAGTGTTTTATCAAGTCTGACACCAACTTAGTCACTCCGAAGGGATAGAGTGCTTCGTGATTTCGGGACGCTGATCGAACTAGCAGCTGATCCTGTGCGTACTGAAAAACACTTGTAGCCACTGCGCTAGAAATGTCCATGAATATTCATATTACTTTTTAGGGTTAACTCGGTCGATAAAACGTTAAAAGTACAGCGAAGAAATATGTTCAGTAAAATAAATGACCGGGACGAAAAAAAGTAGATAGCAACCTATGCAGTCCGATTGCACTACAAGTGGGAGTGGAAAAAAATTCACATCGGGTACAAAGTGTTAGCCCAAAATAATTCCTACATCATACAGACAACCATGCACGTTAATCTTTGAAATTAATAGAATTTTCCAGCAGCACTAGAAGCTTCGGACATTCGCTTACCAAAAAAGTGAAAGACGAGTCATTCTGTTCACTAGAAAAAACTATGTCAAGAAAAGCAAAGACGTGAACTTATCAATGGTATATTGATCTGGAGGAGGCGCGTAGCGTAGTAGTAATGATGCCATTCAACATGAGCTTCCTATGCCTCCGGAATCGAGAAATCCGTACCATATTTGTCTGGTAAAAGTTCACTCTTCAATTCAAGTGGGAACGCTCCACCCCAGCTATCTCAGGACTCTAAGGACAATCTACTTGGACAGCATTCAGCGACATTCATGGGGAAAAGAAAATCCTCAAAAAGCAGGCGAACCCAAAGCAAAAAGTTAACATTTTCATGAATGATGAATTCGAAGAAACAAATCGAATGCAAGAAGTGCTGGGATCGGCAGAGTAGAGATGAAGACGGGTCACATAAAAAGGAAAAGGAAAGAAAAAAAATACTGATCCGTATGGAGAAGACACGGAATTTAAACGTTTTGCAACAGTAAAGCTGCACCGTTTCGCTGCTTAAAATTTGGAAAACAACTCTAGCTTAACACCAAAACTGCTTACCAGATGAAGAAAACTTGTCCAGTTATGTAGAATAAAAAAGTGACGATAAGAGTAGTCCACGGATTCGACTCGTACAATTTGCGCCAAGTACAAAACGGTGGTGCATCAAGAACGTCAACATTCAGCCACTGCCAAATCCCAAAGGAGTGCTGGCCATCGTAAGTGCTCTGATGAATTCGCAAAATTCGTCACTGGCAAAGGTCCAACCCTAATCAGAGGTGAACCCATATGCGAAGGCTATAAAGTGAAAAAGGGGTAGGTGGCAACCCAAATGCCTATGGCGGACCATGCCTTATTATTCGGCGCACCCAATATCTCGTGATTCCTAATGGGCCAAGTGCATCCGCTTCTGAGCTGCAGATGTAGCACCAACTTTTTCAGATGTCGATCTTTACGCTAATCGTGAACCCGCTTGTCGCATAAAATCCCATATGATCGCCCTAGTTACTTAGTTACTTGTATACTTGCACGGCCTATTTTCATTGGTTGTCCGCACCACATCATAATTTCCACTTTTTCGTAGTTTTTTTGGTTTAGCCATTGTGGTTCCCTGGAGTCCCGAGGTCAGCCTATCCAAAGTCTGCCCCAGGTCGTCACCACAGCTGGCAGTCGCCACCTTTGTGGATCGAAGGGATGTTTACCACCGCTCGCGACTAGTTTGATACTAGGACGGTGGTGGATCCTGGTACTGGTTTACTGTTAGCTGGGCTTCCTAATGGAAACGCCGAACTCCTTCCTTCTCAGCTTGAGACATCCTGCTGGGAGGATCAATCCCTCGCTGTACATTGCAGCCCAACACCCAGGAACACCTTCCGGACACGGTGAGGCAGTAAACCACCGGGAGGAGTACCTCATAATATGTTGCTGCAATTCAAAACCAGATATTGCCGCTATTTTCTAAAGTCTGGCGTTCGCAGGAATACCGTGCGCTTTCATGAAATCTAGTGCTTAAATATTTATGTAGTACAGCTCACAAATCGTGCATGTACCACAATCAGCTATCTACTTACAGCTCTCAATTACGATGGTTGAGTTTCTTAAATACAACTCAAGATGAAAATGGTATACCAGAAAAATTACAACCAGGTCGACAAAGCCAGATCAATGCTATAAGTACGTCAATATCTGAAGTCTTCATGTGCTATAGTCAAAAAACTGTCGGTAGTTACAGAGGAAATCTTTACCTGTTAAAACTACCACCTTGGGAAAATCTCTACTGGTGAAATTCGCGTATAAAAGCTTCACAAGGAAACGAATTTCATTTATGTTCCCTAAAAGAAAACGCAGGGAAAATTCTTCAAACAACTATGATAGAACGTACTCGTTGAGTCTCTGACGTTGATTCACTACTGCGCGACCTTGGCTTAAAACCTTCTATGGCAATTCTTCTGTAGGCCATCAATTTTTCTTTTGTTCTCTTCATCCTGCAACACACCTCGTATGATAATTTTCATAAAGTATAAAACAAGTAGCAAAACAAACGCTCAGCCAACGACACAAAAAGAGGAATATGAGGTCTTCACAGAACTAAAAGCCATTCTAAGAACCCGAACAAGCCGATACGATCTTCACAAATCATTTAAACAACGAGAAATCCTCATATGATGAAAAACACCAGCTCAGTGGAAAACACAACAAATGTTGTTGCACGGAGACGTCATTCGTTCCTTGTTGGTGTAACTACGGACACCGCAACGCGTAGACGGGTTTTATTGAACGACCCATACAGGTGAGTTGGTCCAATAAGGTACCGTTTACTGTCCCCACACATTTAAATTGAACAATTTCCTCGAAATATCCCACTTTTCAAGAAATCCTTATGCACTAAGATGATAATTTTTAAATATTAAGGTTATAGAAGGCACAGAAATTTTGGAAAGAAACAGAGGTTGTTCACTTATCTGTCCGGACATCTTGCACAGCTTGTCTCCTGGACCGGTGCAAAGACGAGCGCACTTTCCATTCATTTTCTTCTCTCGCGACCTTAGTCTCGGATGGCAGTTTTATTTGATTACTTGGATATCCCGTCTTCACTGGCTTTGCGAACTCCAGCATATTTTCCACTTTTTTCGGAGTTTTGCCGGTTTAGCCACTGTGTTTCCCTGGTCCCCACGTCACCCTGGGCAAAGCCTGTCCCAGGTCGTCCTCACCACAGCCAATCGCCGCCCTTGTGGATCAGAGCGAGATTTGACACCATGCTACCAGTTTGTTACTAGGACGGTAACGGATCCTGGTATTGGCTTACTCTTAGCTGGGCTTCCTGATGGAAACGCCGAACTCCTTCTCAACTTGGGAGGCCCTGCCAGGAGGATGAATCCTCCGCTGTTCATTGCTGCCGGACACCCAGGAACACCTCCCAGCCACGATGAGGCGGTAAACCGCTGGGATGATGTAATTAATTTACTTATTTGAGAGTTATTTTTGCAGACTGATCAGTTCTGTAATCGCAGGGGGAATTTTTTTTCGACAAAACCGTGGTAAATCGACCTCTTACATTCCAGCTTAAATACCGTTATTTTGTCTATGAAGGAGCTAGGAAATTGGAAAATATTGTCTATATGAAAGTATTCCACGGACCTCTCTCATATGAGGGACCTCGAGCCGGTTAGTCGCGAGGCTACGTGGCGCGTCCCCGGTGGCGGATAGGAGGTTAATCGCGGACCAAAACCGACCTTTTCCTCCCTGAGACGCAGGTGGATCCAGAGGATGGACTCCCTGTTTCTGCTGCGCCGATTTGGCACATACTTTCTGCATTAACGGGGCGTATTCATGCACGCTTGTGTGGGTGCGTTCTGATTTATGCAGATTGTACTCTACGTGTCAATTCGGCCAAAAAGCCTGTAGTCAAGTGACAGGGAAGTATGTGGGAGACGGTTAGGAGTCGCCTCCAACAAATAAGCTCCATGTCCACTCTGAGAGAGCCTGGCAAGCTACCCGTGAGTATACCCAGCCCCCACGTTCAGAGCCCAGCAAGTTATACGTGGGTATCAAAATGCTAAACACAGTAAAAAACGGGCCTCATTTCTTTGACCCCGAAAGAGCCCCCAATTTCGCAGCGTTGGGTAGGGCGAGTACAGGGAGGTACCTAAAACCTCAGGGCAATGGAAGCTGCCTGGATTGTGAAGAACTAGGGTGACGATCTGTACCTACTATGCACGTAAACTTGCATCCGAGTCCTCGATAGAAGACTTGCTCATGCAACCAAGAAGGATAAGCTACGACGTCATCGGCCTGGCCGAGACCAGACGACGCCACCCATTCAACGCCGTCTATGACACCGGAAAACTGTTCCTCGAAACATGCGACAGAAGAGGAGTCGGCGGCGTCGGGTTCTCGTCAACACGAATTTGTGCATGAACATCGATTCATTCGAACAACTTACAACCTGAATCGGACGTTTACGATTAAAAAGATGTGGATTAACTCCGGCCTTGACAATCTTCGTCGTTTACGCGCCGACATCAAACTATGACGAAGAAAAAAGCCAAAGCGTTCTGTATGCTTGGGGAAGTTCTACAGAGAAGACCATACATTCTTCAAGGTCATCATTGGAGATTTCAACGGCAAGATTGGATCAAGAAGAACGTCTAAAGAACGTCAAATTGGGATCCATGGATTAGAATGGAACGAACACGGTGAGCGGCTATCTGAGTTTATCATGACGACCAACGCTATCCATGGTAATTCGCAATTCCAGAGGCTCCACCCTCAACGCTGGACGTGGCAGTCTCCCAATGGAGAGTACCATAATGAAACAGACCACATTATAGTAAACAGAAGGTTTTGCCTAACCGATGTCACTGTTGTCCCAAAATTCTACACAGGATCAGATCACCGTCACCTTTGTGCAGGACTCTATTTCTCGCAAAAAGGAGAAAAAAGCCGCTAAATTCAAAAACCGAAGTCCCAGAACCACCGTAAACTGCGACTTATTCAATTAACTAGTCAGTTGTTGCGAAGATGCCGTTGTCGATAACATCGACGAAGAATACGATCGGCTCATTCAACATTTTCACGTTAGCGCTATGAAAGCCGAGAGTTCGAAAGCCACCAAGAGACGCCTGTCTCCAGAAACACTCGAGCTGATACGCCAGCGTAAAATCGCACGAGCAGCAGGCTACCATGAACCAACGTCCGAACTTGCAAAACGGTGCAGACAGGCGATAAAAGAAGTCCTTAAAGAGAGAAGAGCAGCAGTTACGATCGAGGCTGCAGAGGCTAGGAAAAACATTTGCAAAGCCCACCGAGGCTTCGCTCATGTCGACGCACAGACGGAACAGTTACACCGTCCAGAAAGGCAATGGAGAAAATCATTCACGAATACTACTCAGATCTCGTCGATAACCACGTCCACCTTGCGTTATATGAAATAAAGGAGAATGGATATGTTGAACCACCGGTTCCACCTTCCGAAATCCGACATGCCATTTCGTCGGTGAAAAATCAAACGGCACCAGGTCCGGACAGGATAAGATCAGAACACCTGAAGAGCCTTCCGTCAGTCCTCGTAAACACACCTGCTCGGCTTTTCACACTTGACCTGTCTGAATGCAAGGTCCGTACTCAGTGGAAGACCAGCAAGACCGTCCTATTGTTCAATAGGGGTGATCTCCACAATATCGGCAAATATCGCTCAGTTTGCTTACTGTCCGTCGTTTGCAAACCTCTCACACGAGTTATTCTAAACAGAATTGCTAGAACCCTACACGAAGGATGGCCACGTGAATAAGCAGGGTTTAGAAAACGATTTAGTACGATGGACCATATTCACACGATAACAAGACTCACTGAAGTATCGCGAATACAAAAGACCACTCTGTCCACTTTCATCGATTTATTGAAAGCCTTTGACTCAACTCGTATAGAAGCACTCATGGAAGCGCCTGATAGTCAGGGAGTCCCTACTCAATATATAAAGATTCTTTGTGAGCTGTACAAAAATTTCACAGCCAAGATATCACCGTTTTACAGTGATATTAATATCGAAGTCAGAAGAGGGGTTAGTTAAGGCGATATCATCTCGCCGAAATTATTTACTGCCACCATCGAGAACGTCATGCGAACATTGGAGTGGAATAATATGGGAGTGGAAATCGATGGTCGGCAGTTACACCATCTTCGCTTTGCTGATGACATCGTCCTTATAACACCAAACATTAGCCAAGCGGAACGTATGCTTGCTGACTTTGACAGAGCCTATAGAAAGATCGGTCTTCGACTACATTTCACAAAAAACGATGTTTATGAGGAACGGATTGGTTTCGTATGCCCCATTTGCGGTCAACGGAACGAACATCTCCGAATGCTTCAGTTATGTCTATCTAGGTCGGGAAATCAATATGATAAACGACTTAGCTCCAGTGTTGAGCAGAAGGAAACAAGCAGCTTGAGGAGCTTTCAAGAGCATCGAAGATGTAGTGGGGAGATCAAAGAAAACCCGACTGTGTGCCCAACTTTTCGACTCAACAGTACTTCCTGCGTTAACGTATGCGTCAGAAACCTGGCCGCTGCGTAAACAGAATGAAAGATCACTTAACGTTATTGAGCGCGCAGTCGAAATGACGATGCTATGAGTATCTCGTGTCACACAAGTAAGGGGAGGAGATCCGAAGCTCCGACCTGCGTCAACGATCAGAAATCAAAGGTGCCATTCTGTACGCCAAACAGTCCAAGATAAGGTGGGCCGTCCACGCAATGCGTATGACTGACAACCGACGGACAAGAGCCGTTAGTGACTGGCTTCCTCGGTATGTCAATCTCACTGCAGGAAGACCACTAATGCGATAGTCAGAGTTCTTCACGAAAAGCCTAGGGAGAAAGATATGATGCTTAACGAGTCCCTAGAGCGAGCAGAACCCATTGCGCTACTCCTGCACGCGACAGAGAAAAATGGAACATTCACAGGCGCCTGCAGGAGTCACTCGACGATCTACGGGACAACCGGTGATACAAGTGATATCGAACAAGTCTGGTGCCACCTTGCCGACTCTGGAGGCGGAGGCTTGGTGGGGCACGGGTTCGTGGATCGATCCCATGTGTGTTGCAGGGCGCCTCCCACCGCTTTGCTACACGTCCCCATAATCTAATATTATCTTCGGTTAAATATGGCACACAATTTGTAGGTGAAAAGATCACAATAGCGCACATTCCAAGTGTTGAGCAGATCTTTTGAATAATTGAACGTTATTCTAAAGAACAACATAAGTAACTGCCCATAAACGCGGTCTAATTTTTGTGGACTTTTTTCGCAAGGAAATGTCGAACCTTTTAGCTTGAGTGATTGTGCCGGTGTTGTGAGTAATCTGTTCTTGATCGCGGATCGAAATCCAGTAACACTTCCCTGCTAAGCGGGGGCAAAACCATTGAAAGGAAATTCCCCACAGTAAAATGACTACTGAAAACTGCTAAATGTCAAGGTCACCATATCCTCGGCACTTATTTGTTTCTACAAAGTGCAATTTGCACTTCAACTTGGTAGAAGAACTTCCCTTCCAAAAACCTTGGCAAGTAGTTCAATTCTGATTAGTGAATCGAATACATGTGAGTCATGGTTGTGGTCAGCACTCTGCCGATTGCTTCCTTTGTAGAGCAGTAAACAATACAGCTTAGAATTTGCCTCTCCACATGCTCAGTTTTTTCTTGTGTTGCAACAGCCATCTAAAATATCTTTTGTACGAAGTTGATGACTTTTCTACGAGAGTTACGGCGTAGTGTTGCGAATGTTAAGGTGATAGTACATAAAGTCCATCTGTTCTGGGCGATTTTCTGTTTCTCGTTGATTTCAAGTGGCCGATTAAACGATCGTCAATGGGCTTCGAAACCACGATTATCCTCACCTTGGACTCGCGTGCTATCCACTCCACCAACCGAGGCCCTTGCCTTGCTCTTCTCGCAGCAGGTGGTGCCATCGCCAATCCTGCGGTTGAAGCCCGCAATGGTGACTTTATGGGTGTGGTCTCCTCTACAGAACTTGTTCAAAGAAAATATATTGGCTTTAAGATTTCGCCGTTGTCAATAGTCCTTTTACGGTGTCAAATGTTCTCTCGATGGTTTTGCCCCCTTTAACAAGGAAATGTTTCTGGATTTCGAGCAGCAATCAAGAACAGATTGCTCACACACCGGCACAATCACTCAAGATGAAAAGTTTGATATTTCTTTCCGAAAAAAGTCCAGAAAGGTTAGACCGTATTTAAAGGCAGCTATTCATGTAACGCTCTTTAGAATAACGTTCAACTACAATGTTAACTTCTTGTTCACTTCCTGTTACAACTTTTCACGACGTGTGATACAACCCCGGTAGTACTAAGATATTTGCGAAACTCCGGACCGCAGGTGTATGCGGTGAGGAACAAATCCAATCCCATTTATGAGCGATTGCTGATGGCACTGGTCGATAGAACCAGCTGAGGAAAAGGCGAAATGAAGGACTTACATGGTCTGGTGGTGAACGCATTAACCCCCCGGAAAAGGTAATAGCGCATTCGTTATCCACAACAGGCACCTGTGGTCCGGAATTTTGCAAATATCTCAGCACCATTGTGGTTGTATCAAACGTACAACTATTTAAAAGATTTATTGGACAATTCGAATACTATTGCGGTATCCCCACCACCAAACTGTGTGTAAAATTTGACCTAAAACACATATTATTCGGTTTAAGGGTCTCATGAAAAACATGTCAAGGGCAAGTCCTAGCGCTCAATAACATAGAAGACGGTCTTGCTGTACAAAGCATTAGGACAGTATCGACACTTGTTATCGCAGTACCCCGCAGAAAAAAAAGCAGCCTCCAGTTGGTTGGTATCGAACTGAAAAAAGGGGCCACATACCTCAATACCTATCCGTTATTTTTGGCACTCTAGACACGAACGCACCCAAGGTTAGTGCTCCGATGCAGGAAATAACCCGTAGACAAATACAACCAATTGTGCGAAACATCTGTTCCTCATATGCTAAACCCAATAATGATTGGAAAGACTGACTTTCTTTAATCCCTGGATTAGTATCCAAGTTATTTCGATGATACGTAGCAGTCCTTGTTAGCTGACACGAGACTTTCAACCCATGTTTTTGATGTTCGAAGATTAAGGTTCTAACGACTTCTCTTTAGAGCCTGAATGTATTGCTATACAGCCTTACTCTATTATCAACAGTTCTCAGAAAACGTCCATATAAACCTCGTTCGTGTGAGTGGTTAGCTCTGACATTCGACAAGATATAGTTCTGATTGCCATTTAGTTAACTCATTGCTAATTAAAAGGATTAACTATGAGATAAGTCCTTCAACTAGTTCCAAAATGGAACGCATAAATGATCTTATGATTTTCCAATTATATCTGTTATAGCCGTGATAATTGCATACCACATTGGCACTATCAAATCTCGGACTAACGGTGCTCATTGAAAAACAAGGAGCAACTTCTTTGGAAATTCTATGAGCTTGCAAGAGTAGGCAAAAATGCCGTGGGTGTTTATCGGAATGCAAGAAAAACAGTTAAAATCAGCTACTAATTGACATTTTGAGACGATAAGACGAAAGAACGTTGCAACAAAACAAAATCAGCACTTCACTTCACAGAAGAACGCGGTAGAATGACCTTCCATGCTTAAAAAAAGTAAAAAATTTGATGAAGAGAGAACATAATACAAAGAAGATACATATGCGAACTAGTACTCGTACTGAACGCCGAAACCGCGTCCTTTTCTTTTCAATACGCGATTGCCGATAGACGCACTAGTTGACGGGATGTGCTCAAACTGGAAAGTAAATTAAGTACATCAATCTGCTCAGCATCTGAATATACGTATATAAATACATATGCGTATACATACATACATATGTGTACACGCTTATATAGATGTACACTTAACGTACTAGTTCATCCCCACGATAAGTCACGAACTGACGATTTGGTCTCCTCTTGATAAAACGAACACCGCTACGGGCGGAAGGTTGGATCTGGAATTTCAAGAGAGTATCTGAGTTACCACATCAGTAGAATGCAGATGAATCCAACAAAACAGTTTACTGAACAAAACCCTCTTAAAAGGTGTGGGATATATGTTTAAAATTAATGCGACGCTTAAAACCATCTCTTCAAAAACCCTCTTTCAAACTGACCACAAAAGAAACTTCAAGCGACTGTTCTGCTGCTCAGAAAACACGTTGTTTTAATCATTGGTATAAAATTCAAGCCACCGAAAAAAAAATGAAAAAACTACACAATTAAACAAAGGGAAGCACCGTTGCCTCCATAAGACAAAAAGTCAGTTAAAAATATTTCGGAATATCATGCAAGTGTGCATTGATGTGTTCTCGTTTATGCGGATTGTATTCTACGAGTCAATTCAGCCAAAAGCTTGCAATCAAGTGAGAAGGAAGTAAATGGGAGGAGGTTAAAACTCGCCTCCAACAAATATACACCTCACTGCAGGAGAATGGCAAGCTACCCGTGAGTTATTCGGTAGCCAACATCGAAAGATCAGTAAGCTATATGTGGGTATCAAATGATAAACATAGACACATTAAAGTAAGTGGGCCTCATTCGCCTAACCCCGATAAAGCAGCTTTGGGTAGGATGAGTAGGGAGAGGCTGCTGAAACTTCGGGTCCACTCCAGAACACCTCAGTTTCGAAGGACTATGGACCTACAGCGCGCGCTCATTTGCATCTGAGCCTTCTATAGAGGACTTGGTCATGCATTCATGAAGCTACAAAGTCACCCGTTCTCAAAGCTAGACGTAGGAGCCTCCCAGATGACATTACCATATCGAAGGAAACTACATCACACTAAATCGAAGATTTTCCCTCAGCGATGCTAACAAATTGCAAAATGGAATCACAAAACTATAGTTAACTACGATATATTGAGATTAGTCAGCGCTTGGGAAGATGTCGCTACCGATAACATCGAAGAGAAATATGACCTGCTTATTCAGCACTCATGTTAACGGTATGAAAGCTGAAAACGCAAAAGTCACCAAGAGCCGTCCAATTTCATAAACATCACAAGTTTAAACTTGCAAAACACTACACAAAAGCGACAAAAGATCGTAAGAAGGAAGAAAACCACTTATGGCTGAAGCTGCTGAGACTGCGCAGAGCAATCGCAAAGCCCACAGAAACTTCGTCAATTACCAGACCCAGGTGACTGCACTCCGACGGTTAGACTGAACAAACAGTAACAGCTTCCAGAATAGTACTATAGAAAATCACCGATGATTACTTGTCAGATCTCCTCAACAGCTAGAAGCCATTTCCCCTCATATTAACTAAGAAAGGGCGGATATATCGTCCAGGTGAAGAATCGAACAATACGTGGTACGGACAGTATAAGATCTGAACACCTGAGAAACCTTCCGCCAGCCCTCATCAACACAGTGGTTCGGCTCTTCACACGTTATCTGTCGGAATGCAAGATACCCATTCAGTGGAAGACCGGCAAAACTGTGTCACTGTTCAAGTGTGAACTCGACGGTAACGGAAACTATCTCCCAATCTGCTTGCTGTATGTCGTCTAATAATCTCCTCACTCAAGTCATCCTAAAAAGGATTGACAGAACACTATAAGACGGACACCCGTATGACCAAGTAGGGTTCTCAAAATGAATCAGTACGATGCAGTACAGATGAGGATCATATCCACATGATTACAAAACTAATCGAGGGATCGCGAGAGTACAAGAGACCGCTCTGGGTATCAGTTCCATCTATTTAAAGTGAGCATTTGACCGAGAGACCTCGGCAGCGACGGCACCCCCACTAGATACATAAAGAAGATTCATCGTCATCGATATAAAAATTTCACGACCGTTCTATAATTATTTTAACATCGACGTCAAAAGTGGGGTTAGGCAAGGCGATACGACTTAGCTCCAGAGTCGAGTAGAAAGAAACTAGCGGCTTGAGCAGTTTTCAGGAGCATCGAGGATGAAGTGAAGAGAAGAAAGAACGCCCTACTCCATGCCTACCTTTTCGACTCAATAGTGGTACTTCTTGCCTTAACGTGTGTGCGTCAGAAACTCGGTCGGTGAGTAAGCAGGATGAAAGACCACCAGCGTGATTGAACGCGCAGTCGAAAGGACAATGTTAAGAGTACACCGTGTCACACAAGTGAATTAAGGTATTCGAAGCTCCGACTTGCGTCAACGATCAAAAATGAAAAATGGTGTTATATACGGCAAACTGTTGTAGAAAAAGTGGGTCGCAGACGTAATGCTTAAGAACAATCGTTGAACAAGGGCCGTTGGCGCCTGGATTTTTCCGAATGTCCTTCAGACTTCTTCACGAAAACCCTAGGGTGAAGATATGATGCTGATGGGGTACTACTGCGACAAGGAGAAATGGAACGTTTACTAAGTCCGCTCGAGCCACTCAATAGTCAACGGGATAGCAGTTGATACAGGTGATATCTTACAAGAGGGTTAGGACATAGACTGTTTGAACTATAACTGCTAGCTCTATTCTTCAGGAATTTTGGAAATACAAGTTGTTTTTCTTTTATGAAAAGGCTTAGTGATCAATGAAGTTTATACGTCCAAACGATGTGACTCTCTATACCACATTTAAGAATGGAGAACTCCACCGCCCTCCAGAAGAACCTGGACTTTGAAAACAATTAATTTGAAAAAGGTCTACATAGCATCAAGTGCGCTTGTCATACTGTGCTGCACTACCAAACTATGATAAACTAACTTCTCTTTTACAGATAGAACTCTATATTACATGTCATTAGGTTAAAACCACAAAGGAAGTCAATGCAAGGAAACACTATCTACTTTGATCAGAAACTAAGTTTGGAACCTCGGTCTAGATGTCATTAGATGACAGCACTGAGGTAAATCTTGGAGGTTTCCAAAATGTTATAATTTCACAAGAAAACCAGTAAACTTAGTTAAAGACAATCATTAACTAACGACTTTAAAAGTTTGTGACTTTACACCATAACTAAAAATGTATAGTACTAACGATGAAAATAATATGCGTTCCATGTCTTACCCGTGAACTCATTTCCTCGTTAACGTAAATAACATTTGCTCGAGGATTCTGGCGTCCAGTACCATAGACATTCTTCCCAATCAACGTTTTGCTGGTAAGAGGCTGCTGTTGTGCGAAAACACGGTTACGCCTGATAGGAAACTGGGCAGAACGCTGCTGGATAAATTGTCGAACTGGCATCACGGCTGCACGTTGGCCATTTTGTAAAACTCGTACTGCAGCACGCTCATTACGGTACACAGGTCTCACTTGGCGTCGGCGAATCACTTGTGTAGGCGAAGGTTCACGCTCGACGACGCGTACTGGCTGGTAAACGAATTGTTCCGACCTACAATACAACTCATAGAAGTAACCACTACAACAGTGGACAACCAAAATGAAACCACCTGTGCAAATGCACGTCCTAGAAATGTTCAAAAAAAATGAAAAAACAACGCACTCTTCCTCAACTTGTGGCCGACGAACTGAACGAATACGTCTTGGTCTTCTTACGACCTAAATATTCCCGTAACCATTAGATCTTCCTAGTCAGTCATTGACTTTCACCTAGAATGTTGACGCTAGGGTTTATAGCCGTTAAAGCAGTAACGCAAAATACCTTATTGATACTGAACATCTATGAATTGATCATAACACCTATACAACTTAATCACTGTGGCATTACTATGGCATAATTGATGCAACGACTAGATGGAAATGCTGTACCTTGACGATAGTTTCCTAAGCACGTTACAGTCATTAGCGTAATGAAATATCAGCTTTTACCTCATACTATTTGTACGCATTTCAGTAGAATTAAAGTTGGCGATATTCACATGGCCTTCTACCTACACGGAATCCAGCGAAATACTGATGAACTTACGATTCTAGGAATCTGCACAACTCTCTTACGAATTCCCTGTGATCGCACACTCACTCCAGTTAGCGCTGCATCAGCATAAACCTATAAACAAAAAGTAATGCAATGAAAAACAAAAGAAGATAACCATACTGGAAACCGGAAAAAGGAAACCAGTTCTTGCACATCGCCGACATGACTCGACAAGTGACCAGAAGTGTCCGGCACGATCGGGAAGACAGAACACTTGTTATTCGTTTCCGTAGGTGAAATAAGGGATTAGTCACATCTAGCGAGCGAATGGCAGATATTAAGGACGGGTGCGTTTGCAAGTAGCAGTACTTGTGACTTTCCATTATACGCAGATGGAAAATGACAACAATAGTTATCGGAACTCGTCCATAACGAGTCGAGACACTGTGTTGTAGAAAGTGTCGTGTGCATTTAAAAACGTACTGCTCCACGATCTGCGACCCTCGGTGTGCTTGTTGCTCGCATCCTTCGTATTGCTTTCTGAAAAAAAAAGCAAGAATAGTACTACAGAACGTAATTATTCTAAAATGATACAACTACCCATATATACAATCACAATGATGCTGAGATATTTACAAGACTCCGGACCGCAGGTGTCTGCGGTGGGGCACGAATGCAATATAACCCTTTCCGAGGGGTTTCACTACTACACCATAGGAGCCCTTCGTTTCGCCTGTCTTTCAGCTGGCATTGGTAGACAGAAAACTAGCTGAGAGAGAGGCAAAAAGAAGGATCCACATGGAGTGGTGGTGAACGCGTTAGCTCCAAAAATGGTAACAGCGCGTTCGTTCCCCACCGAAGACACCTGCGGTCCAGAGTTTTGAAAAAGTTAGTATTTACATAGACACAACAAGCGAAACAGAAAATTACATAAGCACAAATATTTCACCAACATTGACAAGTTTCTTAACGAAACGACGGGTAGCAGCATTATCAACAACTGCGACGTTTGTGGTGGGAGATCCAATGCCACGGCGCTGAATGAATCGTGTGCGTGCACCTCGTCGCTGACCGATGTTCAGAGGAGCACCTCGGCGACGAGCACGACCTCCTCTTCCGCGTGAGGTGATGCCACTTCGTCCTTTCACCTCAAAATAGATCTGCTTATATAGAAAAAAGAATACAATTTAAAAAAAGGAAAAACATGAATGTCGTTTGGAAATTCATTTCTGTGAAGTTATGTAAAAAAAACGCATGGTATTTATGCAAAGCGTTGCAAGTCGTAAAGTGGGAAACAAACTCAGATACCCACTTTATCTAATCTTTTTTTTTCGCCACATACGTCAAGCAATCACTACCCTTAACTACAACAGAAAGACTGTTTCTTGATAACATGACTTCTGTGTTAATGAAGTTATAAAGGAGATAAAAACCTAACAGGCCCATAGAAGAGACTTTGCTCTACTACCATAGGTGTATAAAGTTTCCATGAAACATTCCTTTAATTTTAAACGTTTACCATTAAGACTGCTAAACAACTGACAGTGAAGCAGTTTCTAAATTTTTGAAATTTTCGTGCACGCACGGTAGCCCAGAATTCCAACGATGTATTGGGGATCAACATCTGCTGAACGAAATTCCACTTGTTCACTATCACGTGTTTGAAACACGAGTGAAGGAAAACGGGAGAAACACTTTCCCTGGTGTTCAGAAAATCACAATTTCGTTACGGCGAAACAAGAGAACTAACATCCTGAAGAAGATGCGAAGATTCTACTAGCTTCTATAACTAACTCACTTTTTTTACGGGCGCAGGTAGCTTAGTGGTAGGAGGCTCCCTGCAATACACCTAGAATTGGTCTCCGTGTCCCAGGCTCACCAAGCCATCCAACCCTCCGTGGTCGGCAAATTGCTACCGAACTTGTCTGGGAGGACATCAGCACTGGCTCGAAACATCGGTAAGCTACTGCGAGTTATTGTAACGGCCGGATATGCATTCAATCACCTCGAACGATACTTAACGAAGTCGAATGCATGGCGCACTCCTCAGGGATTGATCAACGCCGAGAGCTTTATCCTTTTAGCGTTAACATCCTTTTCTATTACTATGAACTTAACAAAGTTGTTCTTCGTCTTGATGTGGCGTCTTCGTAGTCAACGGAAAGTCATCAACAACAACCGTCCTGTATAAACTGCCGCCTCCGTACGACTACGAAGACGCCACCTCGAGAAGAACAACTATGGACCACCGACTCGGATCATCGGCACTGATGAAGACGAAGACGACGAAACGTTAACAGAATAAAGATTTATTATCAACCTTGTGTAAGCTCAACAATTTAAACATGTTGATTACTTTGCTACCGAGGTTAAACGACGGTCAATTTAAGAATTAACATCTAAGTTAACATTGAGATAATGTTTCAGCTTAGTTACGGACCATGCTGCCTACCTGTCGGACGCGTTCCGTACTTCTCTTGACCACCTTCCCCGCTCGTTTTCTCTTATTCAGCTTAATGATGTCATCAAGCGCCATATTAACTTTATCGTCACTCATCTGAAAAAAAAGTGAAAATCACATATTCTGCACAGAAATATACCGTGTAATGAAGGAAGAAGCTAAAGGATAGGACGCTGAGTAGCAACAGCAGAACGAAACCAATGAAAACACCCACCGGTTTCAAACATGTAAAATTCTACAATGACATGGTTACTTTAACAATCCACTTATCTACTTACTTTTAATGAAGTGGGAAAAACGTAGATAGCAGACATACCCTCCTACGTTTAACCAGAATTATGCGCCTTACCAGGACATGACAAGAACGAGAAAAAGCAGTACTATTCCTAATAGGTATGTTCATTAGCACAGCTAAACAGCATCCACCTCTGCCTCATGTTAAATCAACTCATCTTCATTAACACATCGTTGACAGTTAAAACCGCCTATGGAAGCGTCCACATCCTGAATTACCAACCAACTATTAAATGGAACCTGGGAAAGCAACTATTCGGCTCGCCATTAACTCACCTAAGAGGAAGCTTCGTATACACACTTATTGTAAACAAACGTCAAAGTGGAGCATTTAGCCTAGTTCTTATACCATTAAACAAACTCGTAAGCATTTTGGGTTCAAGGTTATACCACTTCCACTAAGTGATAGCGGTATCAAAAAGCAATTAGGAACGTCATCAACGCTTTACATTCGGTCCACAAGATTCAAGTGGTTTCCATGGGAAACGCTGGGGAGGAATCATGCATTTGTTCAGAAGCTTCTGGATTACAACCCAACAGATTGCATTGCCTTATGCGATCAGGAAACGTGGAAGCAGAAGTGGATCAGTTTTTCCATGTTTAGAAACGAATACAAACAAAAAAGGATAGGAAAAAGAGTTGGAGGTCTCAACAGGAGAGAAAAAAATGCAGCACATCCTACCGGAACAGGAAAAAGGTATATCTCTAATAACCATGACCGAATGCATATCTAGCCTCTAGATTTCCCCACGGTGGCTTAGCCATGTATCGAGTCAGTGCTGCTATCCTCCCAGACAAGTCTGGTACCAGCTTCCCAACAGCAGAAAAGTGGAATGCTTAGCTCGGGACGGCCTGGAATCCAGGACGGAACCAAAAACCACGTTTGTGTTGCAGGGCACCTTTAACCACTTGCTACTCGTATCCCTTAACAACCAAAGCTATGAAGCACACTTGGTAGGATATAGAGCAAGATAATGAGCAAACAGAAGAACAACAGTTGATAAATGCTAGGTAGTTTGCCGAGGAACCATGATGAGGGAGGAGGCCCCCACACTGCAAGGGAGTGTATTGATTGGTGACGCCTGTCGCGTACGCGTTGCCTTGCTGGGTTGGTCCGGGATGTAGACACGTTGCGTCTAGAGATTACATACTAGTTATGGTAACATTAGTAATATTCAGTGATGTTGATGCGGATGCTATATCTCAAATGGTTCTTACGATCGTAAAAAGGATAAAGCTCTCGGCGTTGATCAATCCCTGAGGGATGCGCCATGCTTTCGACTTCATTAAGCATCGCTGGAGGTGATGAAATGCATATTAGGCCTTTACAATGACTCATGGTAGCCCACCGATGTATCGAGCCGGGCTGCTCTCCTCCCAGACAAGTCAGGTACCAATCTGTCGACCTCAGAGGGATGGAGAGTTTGGTGAGCCTTGGGCGCGGGGATCGATCCCCTGTGCACTGCAGGGCGCCTCCGACTACTGCGCGATACGCGGCCCTCCTACGGACGTAAAATGATGGTAAGCAGTGCCTAGTGGAGTGATGAAGATCGATGTCCAGAAGCATGACATACGGTTTACAAGGTACTAAGTGCAGTCAAATAGGCTCTACCAACAGGCAGGAGTCAAACATTGGAAATGTGAAGCGAAGGGAAAATCATGCCATTTAACCCCCAAAATCATGAGAGATGCTTCTTTACGGATCGACTGCGATGGTTCCTCAGAATCCAACTGTTATGCGTATGATGCTCTTCTCTGCGTAGCACTTCATGAACTGCGAAACTTCTCACACTTTCATCCAGAATCCGAACACTAAAAAGGATGCCTATGCTTGAACTGCGACTGATATTACGGCGACACTCTTTAGGACAGTCAGCAGAAATGAAGGAGACACGCTGAGCCAGGCGTGGAAGCCTGGTGGCCGCCCGGCCCTTCGGCGTCGACACCACCTGCTAGCAAGGCTTTCCAGTGGGGACCTTACGACAGGCGCTATGTTTGGGGCGATGTGAGTGACGATTACCAATCCTACTGGAACACATCGGCGTCAGATGGGTGTCCAGGCTCGCTGTTAGTGTCCCAGAAATTTCGGATGTCTTTCAGAGTTTCACATTACCGTATGAGGAACTCGACGAATAATGGAATAAATTATCATTTATGCAATTCTCGAGTAGCCTAGGACATCTCTGTAAACCTAGTATAGAGCAAGTTATTTGTATAGTTGACTTACTCGAGAAATTCCGTTGTAAAGCAATGCAAAATGTTTAGGCTGATGACAAAATGGTCCGGACAAATGCTGTACAGAGTATCGAAATATCGTCGTTGTCTCCCTAAATGTAAGATTGTTTCCAAAAATGAAAACCGGAGCCACAATGTTACCCCTTTATTTGCTGCCTAATATAATTTTTCATGGCAGGCATGATGTTAAATACAACCACAACGATGCTGAGATATTCAGAAAACTTGCCCGCATCTGTCCCGAGGTCCAAGTTTTGCGAATATCTCAGCATCCCTGTGGAAACCGGAGTGCTGAAAAGAATTACGATCCAAACCGTTATTTACTCCTAGATAGAGTTTCTATGAAGTTAAAGATTCTTTCCACAGATGACGAGCCACTTTACAAATGGGCATTTTCCTCCAACTTGTTCGCCTTCTTGGTACGTTGTTACTCCTTCGTACAAGCACGTTATTTTCTTTTATCCGAACAAAATGCATCGCTCTTAAGAAGTCTGTGACTATTACCTCGAAAGAATCTGGCTCTGATGTAGTCTGCTACATTGTCCAGCTTCGAACATCAAAGTCGAAGATACGATTGGGTTTTTCCCTAGTTGAGAATTTATAAGTGTTTGAGGTAGGGGTATCGTGGATCGCGAAAGATCAAACGTCGAACACTTCTTTACCAATTACATATTATGGTGTGGGGGGGGGGTTGTACGGATCTCTATCATAGAGAGGGACATGCCGGTTAGTCGCGAGGCTACGTGGCACGTCCCCAGGTTGTGGATAGGGGGTTAACCGCGGACCAAAAAAGACCTTCGCTTCCCCGAGACGCAGGTGGATCCAGGGGATGGACTCCCTGTTTCTGTTGCGCCAATTCGGCACATACTTTCTGTATTTACGAGGCGTATTCATGCACGCGTGTGTGGATGTGTTCTAGTTTATGCGGATTGTATTCTACGAGTCAATTCGGCCAAAAGCCTGCAATCAAGCAACAGGGAAGTATATGGGGAGGTATATAGGAGGCGATTAGGAGTCGCCTCCAACATAAACGCTGTAGGTCTACTGGCAAACTACTAGTGAGTATGCCGTCTCCACGATCAGAGCTCAGCAAGGTATACGTAGGTATCAAACAATAATCACAGTGAAATGAAGGGACCTCATTCCGCTGAACCCGAAACAGCCCCGATACGGCAACTTTGGGTAGAATGAGTACAGCTGCCTAAATCGCAAAGGACTAAGGCAGCGATTTGTACCTACAATGTACGCCCACTTGCATTTGGGTTTTCAGTGGAGGAAGCAGACGTCGCCCAGCCCATTCAACGCCGTCTATGATACCGGAAAAGAATTGTTCCTTGGAACATAAGAGAGTAGAGGAGTCGAAAGCGTCGGCATTCTCGCCAGCACGAGTTTGGTCATGAACATCGATTCATTCGAACAACTAACAACCCGAGTCGGAAGTCTATGGTTGAAGAGATGTGGATCAATACCAGCTTAGAAAATCTTCGTGGCTAACGCACCGAGATCGAGCTATGACGAAGCCGAAGTTGAAGTTTCCTATGTGCACTCGGAAAAGTTCTATAGACAGAGCCGTACATTCCATAAAGTTATCATTCGAGATTTTAACTCTAAGGCTGGACTCAGAAGGACGTCTGAGGAATGTCACATTAGGACCCACGGACTAGAATGGAACGAGCCGGTGAGGGGGCTGTGTGATTTTTACCATGACGGCCAAGACCATGGTAACTGGCAATTCCAGGACTGCCATCCTCAATGATGGAAGTGGGAGTCTCCCAATAGATAGTACCTCAACGAAATAGACCACGTCATAGTAAATCGAAGTTTTTGCTAACCGATTTCGCTGTTGTCCAAAAAATTCTACACGGGATCAGACCATCGCTTCCTTCGTACAAGATTTCATTTCTTACGGAAAGGAGAAAAAAGCCACTAAATTCAAGAAACGAAGTCCCATACTTACTTGTATACTTGGATGATCACTAAGATGTTCCTCTGTTATCTCAACATCCAGCTGACGAGGAATAACTTCGAACTCACCCCTCTTATCACTAACAGACAATCTTATTGTTTTTGAGTTTATTAATTCTCTAATTTCTCGCATGCCACATTTTTGTGCGGCTGTAAGGTTAGAGATAAACTTTCTATCGCGGTAATGATCAAGGGTCTTGAAAACGCCGTCCGAAAAACATGCAGAATTTTATGTCAACTCCATCGTTAGGGTCCTGCTGTCTGAAAAAACCTCTTAGGGAAAGGAGATGGTGGTAGTGTTGCCGTCTGTTGATCTTTATCTCTATTTGATGTTTCTTGTTTGGCCTGATAGCGGAGTCGAAAACACCCAAATGTTCCTAGAACGTCTACGTGACGCGTCTTCTAATAACGCATACGTGAGGGAGTCTTTCGACGTTACAGCGCTGTAGTACACCAACGTATCGAATGACTCCGCAATGCAAGCCATCTTCGAACTTCTTGTTAAATATGAAGGAAGAATAAATATGCATGGCTTGTCCATCCAGCAGCTAATGGCTCTCTTAAAGGAGTGCCTAAACTGCTCAATTTTTACATGGTCTGGAAAATATTATGGGCAACTAAGGTGGTTGGCAATGGGACAGCAACTGGCGCCAACCTTTGCCATTGTGTTTACGTAGATAGAAGCCCCAGTTCTCATTCTCCGGTCACTACTCTACTGCAGATATGTAGGTGATTGTTTTGTCATCTTCTCTACGCAGGAGGAGGTGGACAAATGCTTTGAATTATTGAACGAGCAGTCTGAGTACATTAAGTTCACCCGGGAGAAACCGGGAAAAGACTGGCTTCCGTTTTTAAACGTCGAAATAAACCTATCAAGTAGCGGTTACCTGATAAATTGGTACCGAAAGCCAAGTAACAAGAACATCCTCGTTCATTTCCTTTCTTCAAAACAAAGAGGGCGCTTGTGAGAAACATGTTTCGAACAGCCACCTCTGTGTGCACAACCAGGGAACTAAAGGAAGAATCGCGCGACTTGGCTCGGCAAATAGCCATGTCCAATGGCTACGAAATAGTAACCCCACGACATAAGTTTAGAAGGAGAGCGACGCGCCCAAGCGAAACACATGGCCAAAAGAAAGTCCCGTTTATGTTGCCTTTTATTAGCGATGAAGTAAGCGTAGCTATTAAACGGTGCTTAAGAAGGGCAGGTCTAGAGGAATCGGTAGCGATAGTTGAAATACCACCGGCTACTCTACGTCGTCAGTTCGTTCGTAACCGCCTGTATGACCGTCTATGTGAGACAACAAATTGCGTAATTTGCCCTTAAGGCAGGGACGGTGATTGCATGAGTTCAGGTACGATATACCTGATCTCTTGTAATAATTGCGGAGATGAATATATTGGCGAAACGGGCAGACCTTTGTGTATTCGTATAAAAGAACATCTAGATGGCAAACGAAAACTAAGACAAAGTACCCCACTAGGCACGCGTAGGAAACAAAAGCATAGCGGGGGGCGATTTTGAAGTAAAAGTCAATATCCTTGCGCAGGAGACTAAAACACCAGCGCGAAAACTTCTTGAGGCTTTTTGGTTAAATGCCAAAAACCCTACAATGAATAGCGAGGGATGAATGCCCAGAGGTCACACGCGACCTGACCCCGTATGTTCGCATCAATTTCTGATGTGGGATGGTGCAGTGGTCAACCATATGCGGCTGTAATCAGCTGTTCTAACCCTCCTCATTGGAAGGCACGTAAAAAAAGCGGTGAGTTTTTTCGAGAAGCTGTTGACCATGTAATTACCATAGAGTTTTTCGTCTTTTTGTAAGTGTCATTGAAGCGTTTGGCCTAGTGGGTTGTGTGTCGGTGTACCTTTCCGGGCTCTGGAGAGGGCGATACTGCCGAAACGTCAGCTACTGTTGTATTGTATTGTGTTTTTCTATGGAAGTAGTAGTTATGGTAGCAGATGCAGATGGAAAAGCGTTCGTAAAGCCCACCGAAGTTTCGGGAATTACAAAACCAAGATGACAGCACTCCCTTCCCCAGTTGGAACACGTTCAGCTTCCAGAAAAACAGTGGAGAAAATCATTCACGAATACTACTTAGATCTCCTCAATAGCCACGTGCTCCTGCTCTTATACAAAATAAAGGTTGGATATGTCGTCCCACCGGTTCTCCCTTCCGAAATCCGACACGCTTTTTTCGTCGGTTTACAATCGAACAACACCAGTTCCGAACAGGATACGATCTGAACACTTGAATAATCTTCCGCCATCTCTCATAAACACACTGGCTCTGTTCTTCACACGTTAGCTGTCAGAATGCAAGGTTCTTATTCAATGGAAGACCAGCAAGACCGTGCTATTGTCCAAGAAGATGACCTGCACTGCATGAGAACTATCGCCTAATCTCCGTTCTGTCTGCCACCCACAAACTTTTCAGTAAAGTCGCCCTCAGCAGAATTGACAAAACACTACACGAAGGGTCGCCATGTGAGTACGCGCGGTTTCGCAAAGAATTCAGTGCGATTAATCACGTCCACACGATAACAGGTCTCACCGCTCTGTTCCAGTAGACAAAGCTATTGACTCAGTTGAAATAGGAGTTATGGAAGCTCTGGACAGCCAGGGCGTCTCTTCTGTGTTTGCAAAGATTCATGGTGACAAGCATAAATGTTTATTAATCGAAATATCACCATTCTATAACGATATTGACATCGATTTGAAGAGAGCGGATAGACAAGGCGATACCATCTCGTTAAAATTATTTACTGCCACCCTCGTGAACGTCATGCCAAGATTGGAATGGGACGGCACGGGAGCGAAAAATCTGATGACATCGTTCTCATAATACCAAGCATTAGCCAAGAGAAGGGAATGCTTGACGACTTTGGTAACGCCTGTAGAAGGATTGGACTTCAACTAAATCTCACATATAGGACGTTTATGAGGAACGCTTTGGTTACTCATACCGCATTCATGCTGAACGGTACGAATATTCTCCGTATCATCCATCTACGTATATCTAGATTGGGAAATCGTGATAAACCACTTAGCTCCAGTATTAAGTAGGAGGAATCTTGGGGACTTTCAGGAGTAGCGAGGATGTAGTGATGACAAGAAAGAACAACCGACTTCGTGCCAGCCTTTCCAAATCCACTATTCTTCTTGCTTTAACTTATGTGTCAGAAAACTAGTGGCTAGGTAACTATAATAAAGTATCACTGAACATTATAGAATGCTCCGTTGGAAAAGCCATGCTAGAAGTATTCCATACCACGCAACTGAGGAAAAGGATCGGATGCTCCGAGATACGTCAACGTACAAAAGATGCTCTTCTATACGCCAAACTGTTGAAGAAAGTGGGCGGAACACGTAGTGCTTATGAATAATAGCAGAACAAGAGCCGTTGGCGCCTGGATACCTAGGGATGTCAAACGTACTGCTGGAAGATCACTGCTCCTATGGTTAGAGTTCTTCACGATAACCCTTGAAGGAAGGTATGGTTCTTAATGAGCCTAGAGCAAGCAGAAACCACTGGGCTACTCATGTACGCGACAGGGAGAAATGAAAGATTTACTGGCTTCCGCTTCAGTCACTCGAGAAGCAACGGACCGACAGGTGACACTGGTTAAGGTGGCAGCTGGTAATATTCCCTGCCTTCTTTTTTGACTTATTATTTACTGCCTACTCTTTTTAGCGGCAGGGTATGCGTTGCGAAATATAACTTTAATGATGCTGAGATATTTGCAAAACTTTGGACCGCAGGTGCCTATGGTGGGGAACGAACGCGCTATTGTCCTTTCCGGGGAGTAGCGCGCTCACCACCACACCATGCGGGTCCTTCGTTTCGCCTGTCTCTCAGCTAGGCAGTAAATAATAAGTCAAAATTGTGATTATAACTGCAGCCTCAGCTTAACTGGGTTCGTTGCCGATTTGGGCCCCCCAGATCAATCCCGCTGAAGGTGATTGCTGATGGCAAAAGATCAATAGAACTAGCTGAGAGACAGGCGAAACGAAGGACCCGCATGGTGTGGTGGTGAGCGCGCTACTCCCCGGAAAGGACAATAGCGCGTTCGTTCCCCCACCATAGGCACCTGCGGTCCAGAGTTTTGCAAATATCTCAGCATCATTAAAGTTATATTCCTGCCTTCATTCACCAGTAGTTGATGGACAAGCATTGTATTCGCAAGGATCCAAACAGATGTTCGTCAGAATGTCTTTTTTTGAGCTGCTTCCAATAGTTTCTTTTTTGCCTCCACCGGCGCAAACCCTCCAGTATGGATCTCCTACAGGTAGTATTTATTATCATCATGTTTGTTGCCTTAGAGTATAAGGATCAAGCTTCAGTTTTGCTCTCGAGAAACTCACAAGTGGTAATGAGATCCTAATATTTCATTTGGAGTACTTGCGCAAAGAAAGTGGTTATTAGGCTCGTGCAGAATTATCGCGCTATGGAGTTGTAAAATAGGCTATATGTTTTACTTGAAAGGATGTGGTTGAACTCCGTATCTCCTGTGTTTTCAGAAGACTGGTATGTTCCGTGACGATTTTATTTTTTCTCGGGAAACGAATTTCTATTTCGGTATCCCGTTCCATAAATCTCGACTCTGCTTGGTCACTGAATTCTCTGATAGCAGTTTCATAGGATGACTGCTGAGTAGCGAATAATGAAGCTGACATTCTTTAAATTTGGAGTTTGGAGACGAAGAATGGCCACGCTGGGGGGATGGGACGTAGTTGGAGACGATACGATAACTAATGGACAAGTGTGTTATGACGGATTTTTTCCTCCTCGAATGGCAACGCTTTCGCTATCTAATTGACTTATGAGAGTCGTCTTGCCTTTTATATCTTATAAGGCGATCACGTGAAATTCGATGCCACCTGTGCTGTCAGGAAGAATGTGATGATCAACATGTTAGAAAAACTGTTTTGGTGTTATAGCTGCAGAGCAAGAAGAAGTTGCCATAGCTTGTCGCGAATCTATTGTTTTGATCCGTTTCAAATGATGTTCTGAGATTTGAATTCCTCTTATCGGTTGTCTCACCGTCCGACCTCGTATGCGGAAGCGTTCAGTGTGCTTAGTGCAGAGGATGATCTCTTGTTGATTAAGCAACTTGTGAGTCTTTGGAGTCCCAAGGCTAGCCTAGCTGCAAGTGCATGGAAAACTGAGGAAGATTGCATGGGAAAGAGGTTTGGTCATTTTGGGGACATGGCGACGTCTACGCATCAATCTAAATGCATTTCGCGCGTACGGAGGTTAGGATTGGTCGCATATGTGTGGATCACCTGTATCACCTGTATCACCTGTATCACCTGTAGCCCCGTTGTTCGTCGAGAGTGACTCGAGCGGGCGCTAGTATATCCTCCATTTTTCAGTGTCGCGTTCAAGAGTAGCCCAGTGGGTTCTGCTTGCTCTAGGGACTCGCTGAGCATCATATCTTTCTTCTAGGGTCTTCGTGAAGAACTCTGACCACCGGGTCGGTGGTCTTTCTGCAGTACGTTTGACTTCCCGAGGAATCCAGTCACTAACTGCTCTTGTCCATCGGTTGTCATTCATACGCATTACGTGTCCGGCCCACCTTATCTTCAACTGTTTGGCACAGAACGGCATCTTTGATTTTTGATCGTCGACGCAGATCGGAGCTTCGGATTCCTTCCCTTACTTCTGTGAAACGGGATACTCCTTGCATCATCCTTTCGACTATGCATTCAGTAACGCTGAGTGATCTTTCATCATGCTTACGCAGCGACCAGGTTTCTGACGCATACGTTAACGCAGGAAGTACCGTTGAGCCGAAAAGGTGCGCACGGAGCCGGGTGTTCTTTGTTCTCCTCACTACATCCTCGATGCTCTCGAAAGCTCTCCAAGCCGCTCGTTTCCTTCTGCTCAGCTCTGGAGCTGAGTCTTTTATCATGTTGATTTTCCTACCGGTCCTCATGAACATCGTTTTTTGCGAGATTTAGTCGAAGACCAATCTCTTCACAGGCGTTATCAAAGTCGGCAAGCATTCGTTTCGCTTGGCTAATGTTTGGTGTTATAATGACGTCATCAGCAAAGCGAAGGTAGTGTAATTGCGGACCATCGATTTTTCACTCCCATATTATCCCATTCCAGTGTTCGCATGACGTTCTGGAGGGTGGCAGTAAATAATTTTGGCGAGATGGTATCGGCTTGCATAGCCCCTCTTTTGACGTCGATGTTGGTATCGTTTTAGAATGGTGATATCTTTGTTGTGAAATCTTTGTACAGCTCACGAAGAATCTTTATATTATGAATAGGGACTCCCTGATTATCAAGGGCTTCCATGACTGCTTCTACCTCAATTGAGACAAAGGCCTTCTTCAAATCGATGACAGTGAAGCAGTGCGGCCTTTTGTACTCGCGCGATACTTCAGTGAGTCTTGTTATCGTGTGGATGTGGTCCATCGTACTAAATCCTTTTTGGAAACCCTGCTTGCTCACATGGCTGCCCTTCGTCCATTGTTCTGTCAGCCGTGTTTAGGATGACTCTAGTGAAAAGTTTGTAGGCGACAAACAGCAAGCAGATCGATGGTTGCCGATGTCGCGTAGGTCACCTTCTTGAACAATAGCACGGTCTTGCTGGTCTTTCATTGAGTAAGGACCCTACATTCAGACAGATAATATGTGAAGAGCCAGCCAGTACGTTTACAAGGACTGGCGAAAGGTTCTTCAGGTGTTCTGGACTGATCCTGTCCGGATCTGGTGCTTTGATTTTTCACCGACGAAATGGCATGTCGGATTTCGGGTGGTACAACATATCTATCCTCCTTTATTTCATATGACGGAAGGTGGACGTGGCTATCGAAGAGATCTGAGTAGCATTCGTGAACGGTTTTCTCCATTGGCTTTGTGGACACTGTAACTGTTCCGTCTGTGCGTCGACGTGAAATTGTCTTGGTCTTTTAATTCACGAAGCTTCGGTGGGCTTTGCGAATGCTTTTCCCACAACTTCTACCATTACTGCTGCTCTTCTCTCTTTAAGATCTTCTTTTGTCGCCTGTCTGCGTTGTTTTCCAAGATCAGACGTTTGTTCGCGGTTGCCTGCAGCTCGTCCGATTCCACGCTGTCGTATGAGCTCGATAGTTTCTGGAAACAGAGTCTTGGTGGCTTTCAAATTCTCAGCTTTCACGGCGCTAACGTGAAGATGTTGGATGAGCGGATCGTGTTCCTCGTGGATGTTATCGACAACGGCATCTTCCCAACAGCCGACTAATGAATTGAATAAGTCCCAGTTTGCCGTGGTTTTGGGAATTCGTCTTTTGAATTTAGCGGCTTTTTTCCCTTTTTCTGCGAGAAATGGACTCTTGCATGAAGGAGGCGGTGGTCTGATCCCGCGTAGAACTTTAGACAACAGCGACATCTTTAAGCAAAACCTTAGGTTTACTATGATGTGGTCGGAGCTTATTTGTCGAAGGCGACTCCTAACCGCCTACCATATACGTCCCTGTCACTTGATTGCAGGCTTTTGGCCGAATTGACTCGTAGAATACAATCGGCATAAACTTGAAGGTGGCCTCACACGCGAGCATGAAGATGCCTCGTAAATACAGAGAGTATGTACCAAATTGGGGCAGCAAAAACGGAGAGTCCATCCTCTAGGTCCGCCTGCATCTCAGGGAGGCAAATGTCGCTTTTGGTCCGCTATTAAGCCCCATCCGCCACCTGAGGATGACCCACGTAGCTTTGCGACTAATCGGCTCGTGATCCCTCATATGAAGGAGATCCGTATGTGTGGATAGTATGGAAAAATGCATCTTTTTCCGATGGAGTTTTTTCGTTGATTTTAATCGTACAGTGGGATTGCTTTGTCTCTACATAAAAGTCGGTCTGTTGTGGATGCGTAGTCACCAAAATCCTTTTCACTATAAGATCTAAGCGTTCATAGATTTAAATTAAAGTCGTCCGATCATGGGTTGTATTCAGTGGCAAGATTCTTTCTGCGTGCCATATCATCTCCTCGGAACCATTCACGTCTGAACTGTTTTGCGGCTCCATGAGGGGTGTCACACTATTCGACGGTGATACGATAATTGTTGGTGTGCTTCCGTCCACACTCGGAAGTATCGCACGACGGAGCCATAAGTGTTGCTTCTTCTGGGTCGAGAGCATCGCAAGCCTGGCCAACCACAAGACGCTTCATGTTGGCTGTCTTGATCACCCAGCCGATGGGTCGTCCGGAAATGTTGATGATCTTGATCTGGTAGATGTGCTTGTCGTCATACGATGCGTTGAAAACAATCTTGAAATTCGGCTGAGTATTGATGTCACCAAGAGGAAATGAGGGACATTTTCCTTGTTCTACCTGGTGTACACGCTCATCAATTTACCTCCATACAGTGTACCTTGTTCCCAATCCTTATTTTCATTGCAAATGCGGCGCCTAAATGAATTTATTTAAAATTCTGCAGTTCTTACTATTTACAGTTTTGATGTACTATCAACAATTTCGCAGAGTTCAACTATTACGTTTAATATTTAGCTCTCATAGCGGTCAAACCCTGCAACCTTTACAGTGAACACTTTTTATGGCCACTGTTGAAGCTGTGTACGGAAGTACTGACTGTTTTGGCTGCATCTAGTGTTAAGCATCTTGAAACATATGCAAATATATTCCTAGTTTCTTGCTAATAACTTTTACCAACGAAGAGATTGCCTCTATTTTCGAGTTTTCACTAAGACAGGGCTAACGTAGAATATAGTATTAAGTAGTCTGCTAGATCCTCCATGTGTTCACGAAATACGTCTGAGCGAGTAAATGGAAGGCAGTCGTCTGTACCCTTGGAAGAGAAAAGTGTCTATACATAAACCGTGGAGAAGCAAAAGTGTTCTCATTACTTCCTAATTCTCCTGAAATGTGGAGAATAGAACAGAATCTTGTCGGCTGTATTCACGAATCCTTGGGTTGGTGCTTTCTAATGTTTGTTCCTTTATGAGTTGGTGGCCATGTGTCGTGAACACCATGATAATGTCTCTGATAATGTTATAATTTCAGTACATCACAATCATGACGCTTCTGCTTTGTGGGAGCTCTAATTGCTCCGTCCTCAACTTTCGCTGACAATGTTCTTGCGCAGTGATGTAGATCGTCCAGTGATTTGTGCGGGAGTCTATAAGATTTCCGTTTGTCGTTATCTCATTAGAGAGTGGCCCAGTGAGGTATGTTTGCTCTAGCGACTCATCGAGCGTCTGTCTTTCTATAGGATCTTCACGTAGAACTCTGATCATCGAGTCGAGGAATCCAGTCATTGACGACATTCATCCATCCGTTGTCGCTCCGAAGTACCACGTGTTCTTGTTCTAACCTTACCGATGTAAGGGTTAAAGGACGAAGCTTTTGACCGATGTGCCATGCATTCGATTTTTATCAAGCATCATTAAAGGTGATTGAATACATATTTGGCCTGAACAATGACTTGCGGAACCTTATCGATGAGCCAAGTCAGTATTACTACACTCGAAGACAAGTTTATTACTAGTATGCCCGGAGGGATGGAAGGCTTAGTTAGTCCAGGACGCGAGATCGAACCGAAGAACTCGTGTGTATTGCAAGGCACCCCTAACCACTGCGCAGTTCGCGTCCATACTTTACCGGCATTCCGCATAATATTGTATGTGTAACCACCTCCTGGGTGTGTGGTGCAGTGGTCCGAGGCGTCCTGCAACACACACGTAGAATTGACCACCGTACCCATGGCCCACCAAGCCTTCCATCACTCCGGGGTCGGCAAATTGGTACCAGACTTGTCTGGGAGGATAGCAGCACTGGGTCGATAAATCGGTACGCCACCGCTAGTTATTATAAAGGCCAGATATGCATTCAACCACCTCGAACGATACTTAACGAAGTCGAATGCATGGCGCATTCCTCAGGGGATTGATCAACGCCGAGAGCTTTATCCTTTTATCCTTCAACCACCTCTTGTATATAATTTGAGTGATTTTAACCAACGTTTTGTCTCTAGAGTGCCATGTATTATCACAACAAGACTTTATCTCCGAACTACACGAGGAACTCGTCAACACAAACATTTCTGCGAGGTTTGTTGGCTGCCTGGAAATTTCTATTGACTAGTTATATAAACAACCTGCTGCTATAAAAATTCTCCCTTTCTTCATTAACTGCATTGTTTACGAAATGAAGATGATTCAACTGTTTGTTAAAACTATATTTTGACATAACTTGAGACTTAACAGGATTGCATCCGAAGACTGACCTAGAAGTCTCACAATCGTTCGACAGAGACAATTCAATAACTCCCACTTGAAGACATGGAGAGACAAGTTCTTTCATCATTTCAATAGTTCTCGGCTCCCACGACTGGTCCTTCTTCAGACTGTTCGTCTCATTTACAATCAGAAAAACAAATATTATCCATAAATTACTCAAAGGAATATCTAAACGCCAAAAGCACTGTGATAGAGGGTAGACGAGTTTTTTTTCATCACGCAGATGTTCCAAAATTTTTCCGGAATCCCGGTGTTCAGAGCAGAAATTGTAATAAAATGTAGTATATGTTTAGACTGATTGGCGTGAATCAATATCCACTTATAGCGAGCATTGGAATTTGTGTTCAACTGTGTCCGCCGACAGCCATATTTGATAGAATAAGACGTTTGCCTGTGAGTGTTAGATGTTTTTGGACATCAGCATACAGTATTGAAATCAATTTACTGCACACGAATTAATGCGGTTGCATGCACTCAATGGCCTGTGAGATGACAAAAAAAGATGGAAGGATATAGCTCTTCGAGTTAATCAATCCCTAAGGGATGCGTCATGCACTCGACTTCATTAAGCATCGTTAGAGGTGATTAAATGCATATCTGGCCTTCAAAATGATTTGCGGTGGCCTACCGATGTATCGACCCATTGCTACTACCCTCTTAGACAGTCTGGTACCGCTTTGCTCACGCCGGAGGGATGGATGGCTCCGTGAACCTTGGACGTGGCGATCGATCCCATGTGTATCTTATGGTCGGTCAGCTTACATTTGGTGTAGAACTTATCCTTACGATCTTTTGTTGTACAACCTCACTACTGCCATTTTTGAGAATAAAAGTGTTAGTAGTATGATTAAACATGGTAAGATGTAAAATACATAAGAACTTCATTCACCAATATGGAAAATAAAGACAAGACAAAAAACCAGGCAGAATAACAAGCACCCGACTATCAGTACTGCTGGTTACTGATGCACGTCATCAAAGAAGCCGTGTTGCGGCCATCAAGTATTTCCTTGAATTCTTCAACCTTTGCATCAAGTTCGCCTGTTTTGCGATCAATGTAGAGAAGCGTCTCCATTTGGTTCTTTAATATTTGTGCAACCTGATCTTCTGTCGCTTTATTCGCATTAGACATAGCTGTTTTGAATTTGTGGAGTGCAGACACCTAAACCCTTACTAATCTAAACGAAGAAGGAAATTAGCGTGAACGTTTTAAAAGTACCCTTCATGATGGTATGACTATATCGAGCTTGTCATATGTCATTATGTAGATAAGAGTATAGACAATACAGTGTTAGTGAAGTCGTTCCTTAAGTACAAGGTCTCCGTTCGAGCTATCCAAGGCAAACCAAGCCTCCGATCCCTCCTTAGTCAAGGAATTTGCAGTTAACTTGTGTGTGAAGCTTCTCCTGATCCACAAGACCCAGGAAAGTTGTAGTACTCCTGAGCAACAGCTCATGTAGTTAGAAATTTACCGATTGAATGTTCTCTTATCACACTGAGATAATAGCAACGATCTCTCCAGGCGAACATAAAGCGGTTTTTTGTAAATGATTAAGTGTTGAGCTCGCAACAGCTTACCGCCACATCGTGGCTGAAGTTCTTCTAAAGTGTCGAATTGCGATTTATAACAGGGATTCATTCCTCAATAGGTTCTTCCAAGCTATAGAACATGACATTCCCATCCAGAAGCCTAACTAATATTAAACTATAGCCAAGAATAACCGACATCCTGCCAGCAAACTAGTCACAAGGTAGCAAATTCCCACTAGTACCTAGTGCTGGTAACTGCTTTTGATATTGTCTTCAAAAAGTTCCAACTATGCTGGATCGGGACTCCTGGGAACAACAAAGAACTAAACCAGTCTCAGTACCCCGCACACTCGTCGCCCCGGGCAACACCGTTTTTGAGGCAACCGATGAAAGAAGATGAAATCTCAGGTTGCACAGAACGTCATCAGCCTCAGATAAAAAGAATTTCTACAACATGATATGAAGCTGTTTCCGCTGTATCTACTACACAGCAGGGCTTCACAGGTCCAGGAAGTCAGACATTTCCATCTGTAATTTAGCTAAGAGTAAACAACGCTGATGAATAATTCAATAAACCAGTCAAATCGAAGGAGGCCCTAGCAGCTCCCGGTGATCTGTAAAGACGAGATATTCAAGTGTGCAGTTAACGATTAAGCATATAGGAATAACTTTCTACGGAGAACGCCCAACGCAGAATCTGTGTTGGATCGGCAAGCTGTCGACAAAAGATAAAAAACATAGTAGAAAAACTCTGTGCAACAAAACAAACTACCGCAAAGACGATGTAATAAAACCGACGAGTATTGTCCAACTGGACTTTGCGCATGCATTGGAGTCGATGCCTACGGTGACTATATGACCTCATTTTCATTTCAAATTTAGCAGTCACGGGTATACTCTAATGACCACCATCCAAAGCTGAGCAAAGCTTTGTATAACGAACTGGTGCAGCCATAGATGATCTCTTTTTGGAGAACAAAAATGCTATGGAAGTTTTCTCAGCGTTAAAAAATAGAAAATAGTTGTAGCGTTAATGGTAACGTTAGGCAGAAAACTAGCGAAGAGAAACGCAAAGCAAGAGCCTCAATGACTCACTGTGTAATAGACGTGCCCCCGGAAACGGTAATCGTAGTTCGATTTGGCCCGGGCTCCATGTTTTGCGAAAATCCCACCATCATTGTGGAAAATAGTATTGTAAAGATACAAGAAACAACCTGATCAACGATTTCTTGCAAGTCACAGTCTGTTTCCTTGATTTGTGAGTCCACACTTATAAGTAGTTGAAGGAGTTGTTGCCTCTTGACATCACTTGGAGTCGCAGAAAAGGCATCCATAGGAAGATCGCTGTTCTGATCTGTCCAATCCGGAAGACCTAATGACTTCTCCATCTCGCTTACCGCAGCATCCAATGCTAGTAATATTAACGCTTCCATTAGAAAGCTGTTTTCACTTACTACATGAAACACAAGTTAAACGTCCAACCTTTCTGCTCTTCACTAATACAACTGATATTATACATCATTTTGCTTTGTTTTTCCTCCAAAGTTGCTAACTTTGCATCAACGTCAGTGATCTGTAAAACGGTTAATCAGAACATTCTTTTTTTTTCAAATCTCAAAGAAATTGAAATCCGAAGACTATGGCTAAACTACCCTCTGCATGTTTTCCCAAAGTTGCCTGTCATAAGCATTCAATTCAAGTAAACAGTTGAGAAAAGCACGTTCATCTGCAGCTAGATCCAATGTCATTTTCTGCGTAATCTGCAATCACGAGTTTAAGTCGCATAAAAGGTTAAAGTGTAAGGCTCTAGGCGTTGATCAATCCCTGAGGGATGCACCATGCATTCGACTTCATTAAGCATCGTTTGGAGGTGATTGAATGCATGTCTGGCCTTTACAACGACTCGTGGTGGCCTACCGATGTACTGAGCCAGTGCTGCTATCCTCCTAGACAAGTCTGGCACCAACTTGCCGACTTTGGAGGGATGGAAGGCTTGGTGGGCCAAGGGTGCGGGAATCGATCCTATTTGTACTGCAGGGGCGCCTCTGACCATTACGCCACACGCGTCCATGTCGCATTACACCAACTCAGTAACCTCATTATCAACGACAAAATAAAAAGACCAGACCACCATAATTTCCGCTCAACCAACTCATTTTAACCAGAAAATGAAAACAAGTGTGGCAATTGAAGGAGTAGCAAAAAAACAACCATTATATAGCTAGTCCAACCTCAGCGTGGCCATATAAAATTATGAATGACACCAAAGCGAAGACCAAACGAAATAAATGTTGCTAAAAGGTTTTCGAACCTGCGCAGGGTAAGCCCTTCTTACCTAAAGGCAAACTGGGAACGCTCATCAAGCAAGAAACACCTGCGGTTTGATCTTTACCATGCTCCAATACCCATTAACTCAAACATTCATTTGCAGTGAAGCAGTACAGGATGATCCTTGCCAAAAACTTACAGATGATTGTGGAGTCAGTGCAAAAAAAATCACAAAGGAATGTCCCCGTGATATTCGTGAGTACAAAAGTTCAGCTGCCCCTTCTTCTTGACGAGGACCGGGAAGCTACAGTTTCCTACTTAAGATAATCGACAACAAAACGATTGTATCGAAATCTCTTCAAATTCAAAACAAAAAAAAGTGTACCAGATCCTACCATTCATTTTGCAAGAACGCCACGGATGATTAAATGTAGATCAGCTGAAGAAAGAACCAGAAGCTTGAACGCGGTTGACTCAATAAGTTTGTAACCACCACCTACACGCTCTACTTTCAGTGCACATAACTCTATATCAGCAATTAGGACGGATGAGCGACCGGCGCAGGATTCACGAGCTAAAACTTAACTCGAACACTACAAAATTTTAAACACACGGGACCAAGGGGAAGTCCAATAGATGTGGCAAGCTGAGCTGTATTTAGCAAAGGACTTACTTCCAGGAATTACAGTAAGACACATTCGAGTGTTAAAGTGGTCTACAAGAAGTATTAAGTACCTCTTGCCCAATATTTCGTTAGCTATGAGAAAGCGTATAGCGCAGGGCTCTGAGGTGCCTTGCAATGTACATGGGACCGATCCAAGCGCTCCAGGCTCACCAAGCCCTCTATCCCTCCGGGGTCAGTAAATTGGTACCGGAGTTGTCTAGCAGGATAGCAGCACCGGCTCGATACATCGGTAGACCACCGCGAGTCACTGTAGAGGCCTAATATGCACTGAAGCATCTCCAACGATGGTCAATGAAGTCGAATGCACGGCGATCCCTAAGGACTTGATCAGTGCCAAGGGTTTTAGCTTTTTTTTTACCAGAAAGCATTCGACATTGTAAAGACCGCTGTCATCCTGTCCAACACAGTAAATAAAAGTATAAATGTGTTATATGTAAAAACGCCTGCTGACTGAAATAGTCAGTGACTAATGCAAGTACAACTTTTTCACTCAAAGATGTTCACGGGCACCTACGAATGGTATGTGCCGTTTTTTGTAATGCGACAAAAAAAGTTACTTATTGATGTGCAGTTTCTCCCACGTTCACTTTACTGATGACATTGTCCCTTTCTCACGTATTACCATGAAAGAGGAGACAATGCTTGTCAAGCTTAACGAACTATAAAGAAAACCAGATTATGCATCATTAGCAAGAAAAAACCAGTTCAGGAGGAACGTGTGGTGTGAAAAAGGATAGATTATCCTAGGTGGAATCGCCGACTAAGGAGATGACAACCTATGCATATTTGGGATGTTCAATGAACACGTATAACGAATTGGAAGAAGTCCAGTGAATACAACATCGAAGAATGTCGTATCTTCTGGAACCCCTGAATACCGTAAAACATCTCGGAAGTAAATATCGACATAAGTATGTGTGCTGAGAACGGAACTATGGTTTATTCCGAGGGAAACAAAAGAACTTAAAAGGAGACCTTCGTAAAGATGCATCAACGTGTTTGGCGCACGTTTAAGTTAGCTATGCTCAAGGACGCCACGGATCTCCCTCATATGAGGGATCTCGAGCCGGTTAGTCGCGAGGCTACGTGGCGCGTTCCCAGGTGGCGGATAAGGGGGCTTAATCGCGGACCAAAAGCGACCTTTTCCTCCCTGAGACGCAGGTGGATCCAGAGGATGGACTCCCTGTTTCTGCTGCGCCGATTTGGCACATACTTTCTGCATTAACGGGGCGTATTCATGCACGCTTGTGTGGGTGCGTTCTGATTTATGCAGATTGTACTCTACGTGTCAATTCGGCCAAAAGCCTGTAGTCAAGTGACAGGGAAGTATGTGGGAGACGGTTAGGAGTCGCCTCCAACAAATAAGCTCCATGTCCACTCTGAGAGAGCCTGGCAAGCTACCCGTGAGTATACCCAGCCCCCACGTTCAGAGCCCAGCAAGCTATACGTAGGGTATCAAAAAATGCTAAACAGTAAAAAACGGGCCTCATTTCTTTGACCCCGAAAGAGCCCCCAATTTCGCAGCGTTGGATAGGACGAGTACAGAGAGGTACCTAAAACCTCAGGGCAATGGAAGCTGCCTGGATTTCAAAGAAAGAACTATGGTGACGATCTGTACCTACAATGCACATACATTTGCATCCGAGTCCTCGACAGAAGACTTGCTCATACAAGCAAGAAGGATAAAGTACGACGTCATTGGCCTGGCCGAGACGAGAAAACGCCAGCCTTTCACCGCCGTCTATGATACCGGAGAAGAACTGTTCATCGGAACATGTGACAGTAGAGGAGTCGGCGGCGTCGGCGTTCTCGTCAACACGAGTTTGCCCATAAACATCGATTCATTCGAACAACTTACAACCTGAATCGGACGTTTACGATTAAAAAGACGTGGATTAACTCCGGCCTTTGACAATCTTCGTCGTTTACGCGCCGACATCAAACTATGACGAAGAAGAAGCCGAAGCGTTCTGTATGCTTGGGAGAAGTTCTACAGAGAAGACCATACATTCTTCAAGGTCATCATTGGAGATTTCAAAGCCAAAATTGGACCAAGAAGAACGTCTGAAGAACGTCACATTGGGACCCACGGATTAGAATGGAACGAACAGGGTGAGCGGCTCGAGTTTATCATGGCGACCAAGACAATCCATGGTAACTGGCAATTGCAGGACTCCCATCCTCAATGATGGACGTGGGACTCTCCCAATGGAGAGTACCATAACGAAATAGACCACATCATAGTAAATAGAAGATTTTGCCCTAACCGATGTCGCTGCTGTCCCAAAATTCTACACGGGATCAGACCACCGTCTCCTTCGTGCAAGATTCTATTTCTTGCGGAAAGGAGAAAAAAGCCGCTAAATTCAAAAAAGCGAAATCCCAAAACCACCGTAAGCTGGGACTTTTTCAATTCATTAGTGTGCTGTTGAGAAGATGCCGTTGTCGACAACATCGACGAAGAATACGATCAGCTCATTCAACATCTTCACGTTAGCGCTATGAAAGCTGAGAGTTCGAAAGTCACCAAGAGACGTGCGCCTCCAGAAACACTCGAGCTGATGCGCCAGCGTGGAATCGCACGAGCTGCAGGCAACCGCGAACTAACTTCCGAACTTGAATGCAGACAGGCGACAAAAGAAGATCTTAAAGAGAGAGAGAAGCAGTAATGGTCGAAGCTACAGAGGCTGGGAAAAAGCATTCGCAAAGCCCATCGAAGCTTTGCCAGTTACAAGACCAAGATGATTGCACTCCGACGCCCAGATGGAACAGTTACAGCGTCCAGAAAAGCAATGGAGAAAATTATTCACGAATACTACTGGGATCTCTTCGATAGCCACGTCCACCTTCCGTCATATGAAATAAAGGAGGACGGACATGTTGTACCACCGGTTCTCTCTTTCGAAATTCGACATGCCATTTGGTCGGTGAAAAATCGAACAACACCAGGTCCGGAAAGGATAAGACCAGAACACCTGAAAAACCTTCCGCCAGTCCTCGTAAGCATACTGGCTCGGCTCTTCACACATTACCTGTCTGAATGCAAGGTCCCTACTCAGTGGAAGACCAGGAAGACCGTGTTATTGTTCAAGAAGAGTGACCTACACGATATCGGTAACTATCGTCCGATCTGCTTACTGTCTGTCGTCTACAAACTTTTCACTCGAGCCATCCTAAACAGGATTGACAGAACACTGGACGAAGGACAGCCATGTGAGCAAGCAGGGTTTCGAAAAGGATTTAGTACGATGAACCATATCCACATGGTAACAAGGCTCATTGAAGTATCGCGAGTACAAAAGACCGCTCTGTCTCACCTTCATCGATTTACAAAAGGCCTTTGATTCAGTCGAGATAGAAGCAGTCTTGGAAGCCCTGGATAGGCAAAGGAGTCCCTACTCAGTACATAAAGATTCTTCGTGAGCTGTACAAAAATTTTACAACCAAGGTACCACCATTCTACGACGATATTATCACTGACGTCAAAGAGGAGTTAGGCAAGGCGATACCACCTCGCCAAAATTATTTACCGCCACGTTCCACAACGTCATGCGACCATTGGAATGGGATAATATGTGAGTGAAAATCGATGGTCGGCAGTTACACCATCTTCGCTTTGCTGATGACATCGTCCTTATAACACCAAACAGCCAAGCGGAACGTATGCTTACCGACTTTGATAAAGCCTGTGGAAAGATTGGTCTTCAACTAAATCTCATAAAAACGATGTTCATGAAGAACGGATTGGTTTCGCATGCCCCATTCATGTTCAACGGAACGAATATCTCCGAATGCTCCAGTTATGTCTATCTAGGTCGGGAAATCAATATGATGAACGACCCTAGCTCCAGAGCTGAGCAGAAGGAAACGAGCGGCTTGGGGTGCTTTCAAGAGCATCGAGGATGTAGTGAAGAGAACAAGGAACACCCGACTCCGTGCCCACTTTTTTCGACTCAATGGTAGTTCCTGCTTTAACGTATGCTTCAGATACTTGGTCGCTGCGTAAGCAGGATGAAAGGTCACTTAGCGTTTACGAACGCGCAGTCGAAAGGGCGATGCTAGGGAGTATCCCGTTCCACACAAGCAAGGGAAGGGATCGGAAGCTCCGATCTGCGTCGGCGATCAAAAATCAAAGATGCCGTTCTGTACTGTACGCTAAACAGTCGAAGATATGGGCCGGACACGTAATGCGTATGAATGACAACCGATGGGCAAGAGCCGTTAGTGACTGGATTGCTTGGGATGTCAAACGTACTGCAGGAAGACCACCGGCCCGATGGTTATAGTTCTTCACGAAAAGCCTAGAAGAAATATATGATGCTCAACGAGTCCTTAGAGCGAGCAGAACCCATTGGGCTACTCTTGCACGCGACAGGGAAAAATGGAAGACTTACTGGCGCTCGCCCGAGTGACTCGACGATCAACGGAACTACAGGTGATAGAGGTGATGGTCACGGACGAAGTGAACTTTCACTTTATTAAACAGCACCAAAACCTACAGGCAAATCCATTGTAGATCCTAGTTAATTCCTAGCTAGCCCAGCCTAGTTGCAAGTCCAGGACAAACAACAACCATATGGGAAGCATTTCGTGAATTTGACATCTGTCAAAGAACCTAGAGCCACATCATGGAATGGTGTTTAACCGATTAGGCTCATTCTCCCCTACCGAGGAACCAAATTGTGACAAAGCCTTAGCTTAGTGCTAATGAAAATGTAAAGTTTCACATTGTGAGTTCCTTATGAGCTCTGATATGCCTATAAACAAGGATTAAAGTGCGTTCTAGTAGGAAACCAAGATATTCGCTTTCGTTTCATACCGGAAAGTTGAGCGCTACGAGATCTCCATTATCTTTCTGTGACAAAGCCTTAGCTTAGTGCATATGAAAATGTACAGTTTGAATAGAAAGATAATGGAGATCACTGCTAGCGTTGTCATGCCGGCATGAAACGAAAACGAACATGTTGGTTTCCTATTAGAACGCCCTTTTAATCACTTGTTTATAAGGGACATCAGAGCTCATAAAGAACTCACAATGTGAACATAAAAAAATTTGGTATAGAAGAACAAGAAACTAATAGGGATATTTAGCCCGTTGCGGTCAAGAAATGAAGCAAGTAGGCACACCCCATAACAACGAATGGAAGGATTGCTTAGTTAACGAACCAAAAATTCCCACTAATCAAGCAACCGACGGAAGAACAAACCGCAGATAAGTCAGAAAAACTGATTTCCGTGTCGGCAGTCATCATTGCGAGCAACTGCGAACATGCCGAAACGACAGACCCTTCCTTCTCGAGCAAACCCTTCAACGAAGCCCCAGTTGAGGCCTCTGTACTTGTCGCTTCTGTCGTTGTCCTAAAAAAAATAATTAGAACACTACTTAATCGATTTTGACAAAGAAAACGTGGTACCTCGCACAGCCTTCGACAGGATGAGACAGTGCTTTGGTAGGGCCTGAAAGAAGGAATTCATAAAGATTAGGAGCACGTCTATTACTGCAGCAAAGGGATAAGAGATCAAAGCAAGCAATTTAAAAGAAACAGTTGTATTATACACAAAACAAACCTCCAAACAATGATGTAGCCTGGGAAGTCGACGATGCAGCTGCAGTGGAGACAGGGAGAGAAGAAAAGGGTGATGATCCAGCGACACAGGTCGAAGTTGTTGTTGAAACAGAACTGGTGCCAAACATCCTGAAATCAAAATCCTTTCCTAATAACTGTTACAGGAAAAAGGATAAAGCTCTCGGCGTTAATCAATCTCTTATTGGTACGCCATGCATTGACATCATTAAGCATTGTTGAAGGTGAATGAATGCATAACTGGCCCTTTACAATGACTCGCGATGGCTTACCAATGTATCAAGCCAGTGCTGCTACCCTACCACACAAGTCTGGTACTAACTTGCCGACCCCGGAGGGATGAAGGGTTTGGTGGGCCTGGTGCGCGGGCATCGATCCCATGTGTATTGCAGGGCGCGTCGGCCCACTGCGCTACACGCACTCCGTTAATAATAGTTACAACTAGATCTTCGTAAACAGAACCACCAACACTAGGCAACAAGGAGCGGTTCTATTCCTACAAATGCAAAATTTAAAAAATGGAGAAAGGATGGGAGACTCCGGAACATTTCGCAGGTGAAACAAACTCTAAGGTGACACGCTTTCGATACAAAATCGAGTTTCCATCGACCTTATAGGTATGGATCTATAACAAAACCTCGAACGTTGACTAGCACGAGGAAGATCTATGTAATTTAGAAGAACTACATATTCTGGAACATTTTTTTTAAACGCGCTTTGAAGGAAACATCGGAATCAGAACTCTAATAAATCCCTGCTACCAAACCCTGCACCATTTATAGCCAAATTATGGAAGAAAAAAAGAAGTGTGGTGGAGTCATCTCGCTACAGATAGGAAGTCCTGACAGTGAAAGCAGTACTTGCATCCGCTGCAGTACATAGATTAGGACGCAGACAAGATCCGAAATGCTTTGGAAGTAAGCGCGCTCTGCTCAACGGCTGGCGTCATCATTGTTGCTCAGATGTTTTCCGCGCGAGATATATCACACGTCGCTTTCGTAGATTTCCAGGAAGAACAACGTTGGGCCGAGCTCTCGACACGTCTGGTTACTTCAGCACTTGGCAGGTGTACTATACTGTACTACTGGTGTACTCCTGTTCCTTGGATGCATGCTGTTTTCTGAATTCCGTCTGGATCATTAGTTAAGGCTTGCAGGACCAAGCTTTCGACACGCCTCGCTCCTTCGTTCTCTTCTTCCGTATTTAGCAGACGTCCTTCCTCCTCCTTGAACACGCCATCTTTTCTGAATCCTGTCTGGATTATTCTTTGATGAATTGGACGTGTTTCTGCTGTTGACTTTGTGTATTTCTGGGGCAATAATGTAAATACTTATGTTAAGAAAACTTGTCAGTAGCTCGCACCGTAGTTCTTAGTGTTATTTGTTAAAATGCCAGTTTTTAGCGGCCATATTACCCCGTGTCATATGCTAAAATCGTGTTGCTTAAGTCCTGTTTTGTACTCTCTATATTCACTTCCTGCTGATTTCTGCTTGAACAGCTCTCTTAAATTAGAAATTAACACTCCCATAAGATTCCATTCGGCGTATCTTTGAAGGTAAAACCGTAATGAAGCTCTTCCAGGCTAAGATCGTTTTCGAAATGACTGGCAAGACTGGCGCCCCAATCAGGGTCAATAAGTGGGATGGACCAACTGTGAAGAACACCTTGGATGATGCAGTGAAACAGATATTAAATGACAAAATCGGATGGAAGGAATACCATTCGTTGATGGATGGACGGCTGCTCATATCGTTCATTGCCGTTTCTTTTTCCGCAACAGCAATCGTCTACGATTACCTTTACCCCTTCCCGAAGTCCAAGATAGTCCTTGCGGTCTGTTCCATCACGTACTTCATATTGATGGGTGTCCTACAGCTGTATCAATGGTACATTGAAAAGCGTACGTTCTATCAAGCTGAAGAATCGGATGGTAAGCAGAAACGGGTGTGGAAATGGAGTTCAGAATTAAAAAGGTTTGCTTCCTTACTGTATATACCTACTTACAAGTTTATTTTGTGTTGTAACGTTTCTTGAATTACCATAGTTACGACGACAAGTACACCCTTTCTGCTGAATTCTCGAAGGAATGGCGGTCTGGACAAGGGAAGATTACTAAATCAATTGGTGCTTACATAAATGAACTTGGTGAGGTGGGATAGACTTTGATGACGATTTTATCCGCATGGACCTTGGCTGTCATATACTTCACATATTTCAGATCGTCATACCGTTGCTGAAGAAGGATGTTGACCACCTCTATGAGAATTTACTGAAGGGCGAGCAATGAACGTCTTTATACCGATTTTTCTGAGACTTCTTTATCGTGATTTATCACTATCTCCCTCTATTTATGGTTTTTTTCGTTTTGTTGATGTTACTCATCCGCTACTCCTGATATAATCGGATTTTTTTTTTCATTTTTTTCGAACAGGAGTATTTTCGAGCAATTATCTGTCGTGGTACTTCATTTTTTCTTTATTTCTAGTGTAACATTCCTTAGTAAGGTGTAGGTAATTTGTTGAAATAAGAGTTCCGATTATTTCGGGGCCAATCAATGTTTGTTCCTAAAAGCAGGAAGAACAGAGCCTTGTGTTCCCAGTGACTGAAAGGGCTGGAATGTTGTACGGAAAGTTAGCATGGACCGGAGTATATAGGATGGAGCTTTGTTTTGTCATTTGAAGTAAAGGCTAGCAGAATTCATAGGTCGTTGCCAACAAGTTATGCTTTCTTATTTTAGAACAATGAATTTTTGAATCTCTGTAGCCATGGGACGAGTTTTTCTCGTTTATCCATATCTCTGAAGTTGGATCGAATTGAACAGGCAGGACTTCGTCCAGCGTGACGGTATTCCCTTAGCGTGCCTTAGTTTTTGTGGATGCTTTGCACTGGACATTCGGAAAGTATAAAACAGAAATTCGTGCTCAGTATCTTGGGAATTTGGATTTAGGTGAAATTAAAACTGAGAGGAAGGAGGGACTATGTGTAGTGGGTGCGGATAGTTAATTGGATACTTAGATGCCCCGTCTTGATTTATGGTGTAGGCCCCAGTATAATTTTCATTTATCGGAGTTTTACTCGTTGTTTACTCGTTGTATATTTATATATATATATATATGTATATATATGTATATATATGTATATATATATATATATGTATATTTATATATACTTACTTGGTGCTTGAATGGCCAGTCCTCACTGGTTGTGCGGGCACCAGCATAATCTCCATTTTTTGGAGATTTGCTGATTAATCCATTGTGCTTCTCTGGAGTCCCGAGGTCAGCTCTGGCCAAACTCTGCTCCAGGTCGTCGCCATCACAGGCAGTCGCCGCTCTTGTGGATCAGAGGGAGATTTGAGACCATGCGACTAGTTTGGTACCAGGACGGTGGTGGATCCTGTTACTGGTTTACTCTTAGCTTGGCTTCCTGATGGAAAGGCCGGACTCCTCAGCGTGCGAGACGATGCCAGGGTATGAATCCCGCGCTGTACATTGCAGGCCGACACCCGGGAACACCTTCCAACCACGATGGGGCGGTAAACCGTTGTCTGCGGATAATGCATGAAATATTCTAGTGGTCGTTGGGCCACCACTTGTAATAATTCGATGGTTTGAATAGTGAGGTAAAAGTGAGTGGTCGTGGGTGCAGTACTCGATTCTCGAGCTTGGATTTGTATTGTGATGTTGACTAGTTGAAAGTTCTGCAATATGTAAATGTTGCCCTTGAACGTTTTCAGTAATTCTTCTTTTATTACACATGACTCATCACGTCTACTCTTTGCGGATCCCAGTATTTCTCGCATACGACTCGTTTTTCTCGCATTCATTTTCCACAAAGGTCTTCGAGCACCTTATGTGTTCTTTCGCTTCCTGCATGGGAATTCCGTCTTCTTTACTAATGTTGTAGAATGCCGGTCGAGTCGACTCTCCTTATAATCTTGGAGATAGCCGAGCTAACGGGTCCCCACATGCGTTGAAGGAGGTCGTGGCAAAAGAGATCGAACCAGCACCCTGCTTCCGGATGGACTGCATCACTAACCACTTTGCCACCCACCCCTAAATTGCTTTGTTAAGGTACAGGAATTGAGCTGTAGGCTGTAAATGCCAGGTTCGCCCATGACGTCATGTTCTGGATAAGAATGCAAGGAAGTGGTTTGCCCATTTAAAAGAACTTTCTCATGAGATTCGCGGATTACTTGTATCTGCATATGTCTGATGGGTGATTAGTTAGTTATTGGACCCATATTTCTGTCAGACAAGTACGGAGTACAATCAATAAGTGCTCACGTCATACGTGATGGAAAAGTTATACGGCTGCTGTGAGGAAGGTAGACCTGTAATTCGTCTGAACAGATTTTCTGTGTGGTGGGGAAAATTCTTTACATCATGTGCTTGTCCTGAGACGAGGCTAGATTCAGGTGATCGGCGAGGCATTGTTTTTCTTGGAATAGCTGAGACAAGACAGGTATGGTTGTGTCTATGGCGGTTGTTCTTTGCTGTTTGGTTCGACGAAAACCATGGATTAATGGATGAAAACTTCCGTGGTACCGTCTTCGAAGAATTCACTGATTAACAGTAGTCGGATCACTACTCGAGTTAATTGATGCTGAACGGAACTGTGGGTGTCCACCGATGAGTGTAGGAAGTCGCTATCATTATTATCTACTATGGATTTTTAGTGTCCTACAAACATTTAGGGAAGCACTCTAATGGCACAGGTAGCCAACTGGTAAAAGACGTATTGACTAGTTTCGTTGTGGGTTTGGGAACAGTGACCAAGACACTGGTCATCTGGACGGTCCACAACATATTCGCGACGAAGACCAGCAAGTCCGTAACAGACGAAAATTAGGTGTCGTGGCGCACATCTGGAGAACGAGGACGAAGGATAGATGTCTACGAATATTCTAGACGGGGAAAGACTTTCTATCCAAGAATCTGAGGGAACGAGAAGGCGTAATGGGCCGAAACGTCAGTTTTTGTGAATGGAGAGTCCTTACAACTTCATGGGTGCCTATTAGGAAGACGAGTATTGTGGACGTGCTGTGTGTTTCGACTTGTGACATTACCCTTGTTTCTGGAGTGTAACGTCGTCACCTGTTTTACCTGTAGTCCCGCTGGTCGTCGAATGACTCGAGCGGGCACCAGTAGATCTTCAATTTTTCCCTGTCGCGTGTAAGAGTAGTCCAGTGGGTTTTGCTCGCTCTAAGGACTCCTTGAGCATCATATCTTTCTTCTAGGCTTTTCGTGAAGAACTATAACCATCGGGCCGATGGTCTTCCTACAGTACGTTTGACATCCCGAGGAATCCAGTCACTAACGGCTCTTATCTATCAGTTATCGTTCATACGCATTACGTGTGCGGCCAGTGTAACGGAAGGGTCTTTAAACCTGATTCGAATAAGTTCCGTAGTATGGCACTCCTTCGATGGCTTGTGAGGTAGCGGGATTCTTGGTGTGTTAATGATGTCGATATTGTTTCTTCATGGGAACGGAGAGGATGGGGTATACGAATGACTGCTAAACATGGTCCCTTTTCGATTTCACATACGTGGCTACAGAAACAAATCGGCACTGGTGGTCTCATCAGGCTCTCCAATCAAGCGAATGTGTACTACTAGTTATAACCGTCGTCTTTGCGATGCAGTCGGATTGTCATCGCCGTTGAGGTTTTCGTGTTGGAGCAGTCCCTACTAAACTAATGACTAGTCCCTTCTGACCACTTCCGACGTCTGTAAGAAGAGACCATAGTTCGATTATTTGAGTATTTCGATGAGGTGGATGCGTTATTGCGTTCGAGTAGAAAATAGCATGCTTTAGTCAAAGTGGTTATTGCACAGACCTCTTTGAAGTCTTGAACATTGTTTATTACTGGATTGTGTTCAGTACTATTAAGTGCTTGACGGATAAATTATGTGGAGCGGAGAACAGCCTTGTTTATTCCATGATTATGACAACTTCATTCGCTTGATATCTTATTATATTATCTATTCAGTGATGAAGTCGACCGTTTTCCATTGGTGATCCTTCCAACTTTAAACAGTTGATTTCTGTTTTATCATGATGATGAAAGTGATACTACGAAAGTATTCGTTCTAGTCAGCTTCTATACTAATGGCCGTTATGGGAAATTCCTTAGACATGGGCAACTTACCTCCGAAATTGAACGGAGTCAAGAAAGGGTATGTTCATCCTTTTGTTTTAGTCGTTAGCCATGTCATTACCTACTGTAAAAGTTGCCTTCTAGTCTAAAATGTTACCTATTATCTGAAGTGCACTTCAGCACCTTTGTGTTCTTCACAATAAGCGAGCGTTTGCCAAGAGTGATCGCAAAGATTGTCGACCACTTCCACTGCCAGAGGCGGACGTTAATAGAACAATATGGAGCGGTGACAATAGCTTTTCTTGTTCTTAAAGCAATGCAAATTCTCTTTCGGGGTATGGGATAGCCCCGATTGAAAAGCGCAGTTTCTTTCTGGTTCATATCGGCCATTGTTGTTTTTGCTTACCTTACAGTATGTTCTTTGATTACCCATCTTCCTTGGTCTTGGGCGCGTTTAGCACAGTGGTCGGAGGTGCCCTGCAATAAATACGGGATCGATCCGCGCCTCCAAAGCCTACCATGCCCTCCATCATTCCGGGATCGGTAACTTGGTACCAGACTTGTTTGGAAGGATAGCAGCACTGGCTGGATACATCGGTAGGCCACCGTGAGTCAATGTAAAGGCCAGATATGCATTCACTTTCCTCCAACGACTTAATGAAGGCGAATGAACGGCGCATCCTTTAGGGATCCTTTGGGGATTGCTCAACGCGAAGAGCTTTCAGCATTATGTTCTTCCAATGGTGAGCAGTTAGGACGCTTGAGGAATTGCTTTTGAATTCTTAAGCCTATGAAGACACTAACGAATCAATGTACACCATTGGGTTACTCCACACAGCTATTGTTTGTGTGCTTAAGTTCTATGTGGACATAGTGAAAAACTTCACTGTTTTGCTCGTTGAGATAGGCAATATTCTACTGTTTATTATTATTTCTATTTCGTTTTTATTTTTATTTTACATCATCTTAGTACTTTATTTTGTGTAATGTGTTGTTACTTCAACATCACCTTCCTTCATGTTGTTGGGTACGTTGAGGAAGCTGATGCAGACATCAAGGCAATTATTGCGGAGTTATCGGAGATGCGCTATCGCATAGCCACCGACAAGCCACTTGAAGACATCAGCGATACTTCGTATAGCCATGATATGTGGAACAGAATGTTGGCGAATCTGAGAAGAAAACATGGTGAGGATGGAGTGACGTGGTTCAAGACAGAATGGCTGTTTACGGAGTGTTATATGTACAGAAGGATCGTTGGTACCACGGCCAAGTCAAAATATTTAAAATTTTTTGATTATTTTCGCGAACAGAAAGTTGAGGGTTTCAATGACCATTTGGGACAAATTCGCGACTGTATCAACTACATGCTCGTCGCATCCGAAGAGGTTACTGTTATTCAAAAGCAACGGGAAACTCTAGAAGTTATGTTGAAGGCAAGCCTAAAATTGTGACTGAGTTCCAAATTAGTTTTATATAATCCCGTTTTTTATATAATGTGTGCTAATAATAAATAGTATACATCCTTACTTACTCGGATACTTAGATGGCCCTTCTTCAATGGTTGTGCGGGCGCCAGCATAATTTCCATTTCTTCGCATATTTGCTCCTTTAGCCATTATGGTTCCCTTGAGTCCCGAGGTGAGCCAGGCGAAAGTCTGCTCAAGGTCGTCACCACCATAGGTAGTTGCCGCCCTTGTGGATCAGCGGGAGGTTCGCAACCATGTGACTAGTTTGATACTAGGTTGATGGTGGATCGTGGTATTGGTTTACTCTTAGTTAGGCTTCCTAATGGAAATACCGGACTACTCATCTTGGGAGGCGCTGCTCAGGGGACGCATCCCCCCAGCTGTACATCTCAACCCGGCACCCAGTAACACCTCCCAGCCATCATGAGGCGGTAAACTGTTAAGAGGATATATACATATATACATATATATGTATAGCTGTCTATAGCTCAAGGCTGTTGATATGTATTATATATATATACATACATAATATATATACATATATATATTACATATATACATATATAATATATATACATATATATATACATATGTAATATATATACATATTGTATATATATATATATTATATATATATATATATATATATATATATATATATATATATATATATATATAGACAGCTTTAACGATATTGTGTCGCCTGATCGAACCTTTTCTTATGGGGGATGGTAAGAGGTCGATGGAAAAGCTGTATTTTGTTGGTGTAATTTCGATAAGTCTGCTAGTTTTCGCATATATGTTCATATATATGGCGGATCCACTCCTTGGTCGACAACCGCTGATAGGATTGCACTCTGTTTCGATGTTCTCAATCATGTTTCGATGTTTTTCGTAGTAGATAAAGTTTGGGAGAAGGAGTAGGTGGTATTCCTGACAAACTTTTGTGAGCGTTGACACGGTTTGGATGGGTATACGCAGGAGAATCGTTGTCGAAATCCTTCATGTTTAACTGCTTGTGCCTCATCTAAGATCCTCGACGTGCACAGAAGAATAATTTTTTGTGAACAACTTGTAGAGTACACTCAGCAAGCATATGCTCATATATTGGACGGTAGTTGCGAGAATCTCTTTGGTCACCCTTCTTCACTGTAGTGATTGTGCGTGAGATCCTCCACTTGTCTGGGGTTTTCTTCTTCTGAAGGTAAGATATGATGTGCGCTGTGAAAGATACATGCAATCTTTGGCCTCATGGTTAATTGGCGGTGATATTATCGAGCGCTGGAACTGTGACTCTGTTCATGCTTTCTATCGGATTTCACCTTCAAAGGGTAGAATCTGTGGCGGTTTTTCACCAGCGAGGATTTCAGGGTCGTGTCAAGGATTATGGAGCAGAAAAGATTGGTGTGACATTTTTTCGTCATCAGTTCTGTTTCATTGTGGGATATAGTGATAGTCCTATCTTCATTCATCAAGGAAGATAGCGGAATATTATAGTCGCAAAGATCCTGACGTCACTTCTTCAAACTGGATCGCTTTGAGTTGCTTCTAATAACTTTCTCTGTCTATACCGATGTAAATATTCCTACAAAAATCTTCTGCAGCTGATATTTATCATCAGCCGTGTGAGTTATGTTGCAGTAGTATCAACCTGCAGTTTCCTTTTCTTCTTAAGCAACTCCTTAGTGGCAATGGAGATGCAATCTGAGCTTCTTGTTTGAGGAAGTGAACCGAATTCGGCACAAGTTTTAAGTCCTCTGGCCGGTAGCAGGTCAGATCTTGCTTTACCTGCAAGTAATTTGAGGAGAGGACTCCATTGAGAATTACCATTGTCACAGCGATCACAGGAGTTCTCTTCTAGCCTATGTATCTGAATCAAATCTTCGCAGAGGCCGATGGTCAGATCACTTACAGAATGCAGGTAGCACTGAGGTGTTGAGAAGGTGCCAGGTGCCGTTTTCTGTTCGTGAGAATATGGTCGATTTCCGTGTGATTCGTGCCGTTGGAAAACACCTATCTCTATAGACGATCTCTTTTTTCAACAAGAAATGAATCTCCTTTGAAGAAATGTGTTGTGGACATGAATCGTGTAAGGTGGATTCCATTTTGTTTCGATCTACCATTTCACATTTTCCTGCACTGTAACCGTTTTCGTTGGCCCTTTGTTGGCATTGAAGTATCCAACAACGAACATAAAGGACTTTTCGCTGCAGATTATTTCATCTACCTGGCTGTGGAATGCGTCCTATTCATTCTCATCAGCCGTGCGAGTTGGTGAGTAGCAGTAGATGATAGCGACTTTCTTTTGAAGCGGAAGTTGGAGACGAAAAATGGCTAAGCGTGGTGGTAGGTTTCGCACGCGGTTAAATGTATGGATAAAAGCCAGCGCTGCCACATCCTATGCTATCTGAAGTTTGACCGCTTGTCAAGGGGTTGTGTCAGCGCATGAAATTGTAGACGCCAGCGACTGGTCTGTAGTGTAGTGTAGCCGGAGTTTCGATTGTTCAGCCACTGTGGGTTCCTATACTCCCGATGTCAGCCTAGCCGAAGACTTCCTCAGATCGTCACCACCATAGGTGGCCCCGGCCTTGTGGACTAGACGGAGATTTGCCACTTGCGACCAGTTTGATACCAGGAGGTTGGTGGATCCTGGCACTGATGTACGCTTAGCTGGGCTTCCTGTTGGAAACGTCGAACTCTCTTCCAACTTAGGAGCCCTTGTGGGGAGGATGAACACCCATCATCGCAGCCCGGAACCCTGGAACACCTCCCTGTCATTAAGAGGTGGTACACCTTCGGGAGGATATATATATATATATATATATATATATATATATATATATATACGTGTATGTATATGTATACACATGTGTATGCGAATATATATATATATATATATATATATATATATATATATATATATATATATATATATATGTTCATCCAGCGTATGTCCATATGAGCATACACGTACAGCTTACCAACGGTTTACCGCCTCATCGTGGCTGGGAGGTGTTCCTGCGTGTGGGGGTTGCGATCTACAGCGACAAAATCATACCCCGGCAGGGTCTTCCGAGCTGATAAAGAGTCCTGCGTTTCCACCAGGAAGCCCAGCTGAGAGTAAACCAATACTAGGATCCACCACCGTCCTGGTATCAAACTAGTCGCGTGATGGCAAACCTTCCTTTGATCCACAAGGGCTGAGACTGCCCGTGGTGGTGACGACCTGGGGCAGACTTTGACCAGCTGACCTCGGAATTCCAGGGAACCACAATGACTAAACCAGCAAAACTCCGAAAAATGGAGATTATGCGGGGCCCACACAACCATTGAGGAAGGGCCGTCCAAGTGTCCAAGTATGCATATACATATATAATTTCTGGAAATTTCCTTGTATTGCTTCTAATCGACCAGTAACAAATCAATTTGCAAACTGTTGGAAGTTTTAGATGTGTCTTTGGGGAAATCGCTGTGACCTATCGTTGTCGTGTGGTGGTCCCACAAAAACTTGTAAGTTGTTTTCTAAGTTTTTTTGCCAATTTGCCTTTTGACTCTAACATTTTTTCATCTGCAAAAGAAAGAACCATGTGTCGAATCTAGGCTCATTCTCCAGTTGAAAGTGCTCGGATGCTGGATTCATACATTTTGTGTGATGATATTGGAGCAGCTATGGATTCCTACCTATTAAATCTCAAGTTAGTACTGTTGTCAACTAATTTAATAGTTGGGAGGGTATATATATATATATATATATATATATATATATATATATATATATATATATATGTAGTGCATACGTAATTTCACAGTTTTACATATGTATGTAAAATTCCATAGTAATTGTCATTTTTTGACCTTCAGCAGATGATCTCCACTACTGTTGTTAAGGCCGAGCGGAAAGGGTTCAAGACAATTTCATATAGTTCTTGATAACACTGGACCGGAACTACTGGGTGATCTAATCCTCGCAGAATACCTTATGGGAGCAAAGCTTGTGGATAAAACAGTGCTCCATGGAAAAGAGTATCCCTACTTTGTTTCTGATGTAACTGGTAATGATTTTGAATGGTCTTTGAAAGAGCTGAATAGGCTCGGAAATGTATTTCAAAGACTGTATGAGAAACTCTGTGGAAGGATTAAGAAGGTGGTTTGAAAATTTCAAGTTGTATTTATGGCGTTCAAGTTGGTGTATTTATGATATTGTGATAACCCGTTAACTAAATGGAACAGTTCAAAATAAAATCACATGGAAGTGCTAAACTGATCTGGTAACAAAATCAACTTTGGATTAAATAGTTGTTTGGAACTACATTTACGCCCTGAGGGATCAATTAGGTGGAACTTTTTATGCAGTAGAGTTCTTGTTTGTCGGTTTACCTTTAAGAGGAAAGGTGGTCGGTAACAGAAGATTTCAAAATCCATACAGTAAGTGAGCCCTTCTTTTCTTATTCGTACTGTTGTGATAAAAAACGGCGCGTGTGGCGCAGTGGTCAATGGAGCCACGCAATACACATGGGATCGATCTCAGCACCCGTGGCTCACCAAGGCTTCCATTGGTACCAGACTTGTCTGGTAGGATAGCAGCACTGGCTTGGTACATCGGTAAGCCTCCGCGAGTCATTGTGAAGGTCACATATGCATTCGATAACCTCCAACGATGCTTAAAGAAGTCGAACGCATGGCGTATCGCTCATGGATTGGTCAATGCTGAGAGCTTTATTCTTTATTAGCTGATGTTTCTCTCGCTTTCCTCAGATCCTGGAAAGGTCAAGTTGACGGTAAGATAGTCAGCCAGATAGCTCCATAATTTCAACAGAAAACCACTAAACCTAGAATTCAAACGCATTGGAAACCAAGCACCTTGACACACCGTCTGTGGAAGTATTTGGCTGGCTAAGTTACAGTTAACATGACATTTTCAGGTTCTGAATGAGTCATTCTCCGAAACGTCTTCTACGGTGAATAAGTAGTATAATAACAACCTCATGTGTGCTCATCAAGAGAACAGCGAGTTGTTGACCAATGCCTAGGTTAAGAGAAAGTAGGCCTTGGGTCCTTTCACCATATTTCTTTTGTTGTTTGACACATTTCACAGTGGTCACTTTTCGCTCCCAATCCATTTTTTTAAACCAACGGGTCTATAAGAACTTCTTTATTCAAAGTAGTACTTATATGCTGTTGTGATAATCAGCTATCCTCCCAACGGCTTACCGCCTCATCGTGGTTGGGATTTGTTCCGTGGTGTAGGACTGCGAGGTACAGCGGGGAGACTCATCCCACGGCAGGGTCTTCCGGGGGTGAGAAGGAGTCCGGCGTTGCCACCAGGAAGCCAAGCTATGGGTAAACCAATACCAAGATCGACCACCGTTCTGGTATCAAACTAGTCGCATGGTGGCAAATCTCTCTCTGATCCACATGGACGGCGACTGGTTGTGGTGGTTACGACCTGGGGCATACTTAGGCCAGGCTGCCCTCGGGACTCCAAGGAAATACAGTGGCTAAGCCAACAAACTCCGAAGAATGGAGATTATGCTGGGGCCCGCACAACCAGTGAGGACAGGCCATCCAAGTATCCAAGTAAGTGATGGTCAGCTATATCAGAACGTCAATGTGAATGGTTTATATCTGAATTTTTTCATTTACCGTCTGCTGGGTTCTGGGCATGTTCTCATTTCTGTAGACTTACATCAACCCTGGTCCTGGTAGAAATCGTGCTATTGATATGATGTGCAAATAAACTGGTCTACTCATAGGGCGAGTTGGTATTCCAAGATCATCGTTTCTGGACGTATCCGCATCCATACTGCGAAATGAAATCGGTGGCACCAGATCTTTATGAGCAGTTATCCGAAGCATCTTTCATCATATTCAAAGGAGATCTGAACTATCGGAAGTTGGTAGCCGATAGAGATTGGCCGTTTGAAACATCTTTCAAAGTAAGTTCTTACTAAAACCCAGTAGTTAAATATTGACGCATATATGAGACATATGCGGCTCATAAATGCTGCAAAGCATATCCTTTTTTTCAGATTTGAACTAGCGCATCTCAATTTTTTAGAGCACTTTGGTTATTGAAACAAAAACGATTAGAATCCATTGTTTTTGACAACATGACACAGCTTTTCTTATTTTTCATCGGAATGTTTCAAGTTGTATGTTCTTGAAGTTCATAAAACGCATTTTCTAATCGTGGCTCGTATCTGGAATAGCAGTTTGGTTGACCGAGCGAACCTTCATTCTGAAATGCAAAATGGTATCCACTCAATACATTTTGATGCTTTTAGCAATCCTGCTCACGTTAGAATCTCGGAAATCTGGTTATTTTTCATTTTACGAGATTTGAATGTCGAACAGATTTGAAGTGTCAATAACAGTCCGGAAAAGTAACACGAATAGCGCAATAAAGAAAAAGCTTTTTTTTTAATGAATACCATGTTTTCGACTCACATTGTTTATCGGGCATTTAGGCGGTGACGGACGACAGTTATGAGCCGTCGCTGTTCCGAAATGCATTGAATGTAATGCATTCTATGCGATAATATTCACCGCTTTCATCGTCGAACCATTACGTCAGAGTTTATATTGAAATATATTAATTGAGACAGAAAATATTAGAATTTAAAAATTTTCGCGTACAAACCGCAACTTTTCTTAATTTACCTGGATGAAATGTTGGTTTTCTGGAGTCGACAAGACGCAAATTTTCTTTTACACCAGATTTTTTATTTCGAACGCGAGAGCAATTTAACAAGTGGAAGTAGAATTAAATTTTAGAAATTTAGAATACGACGCCATAGTGTTCTCCAACTGCACTGTCTTGGTTGGATTTTCTGAAGAATCAGACTTCGTTCTCAATTTTTTAAAAGAAGAATTTCAACTCTGAACATACTTAATAATGAGAGAATGTTTTATAGAAGTTATTGTAAATGTTTATCTTGGTTTCTAACAGGCTTTTATAATTGAAATTGGTTCTGGATCGCTTGGAAGCAGATTTAATTTCATACAAGATTACAATAGCGGTGGATTCTTCCTTGTTGTCACATCTAAAGCAAAAGTTACGTCTTATATAAAGTAGTTTGTTTAGACTGCTCTATGCGGTTTCCTGCCTGCTCCTATCCTTGCATTGCGCACGATGAAATCAGAAACAGTCGCCGGTCTATCAGAAAATGTGGCTCGACGGATGCGCAGTGAACCTGATATGAAGTGGATGGTTACCGGCGAGTACGGAATAGCAGAGCTTGCTTGTTAGGAAAGTTGAGGCGTATACTTCAGTTTTTCGGTGTTGTTTTTTGTGATTAGGAGAAATATCATATGTTGATGTCTGGAACATTTGGCACCCGGCATACGTTATTTTTCATTCGGTGATCCTGCTGGTACTCCATGTTTTCTTTTTAGCTTAACATTTTAATTTGTACTTTTCATCCGATTGCTTGAAAGGACGTGAGTGTACATTTTTTCAGTAGGAGGAATTGGTAATTATTGTGTTACACCCCAAATACTGCATATAACAAATGTCTCAGTGATGTTAAACAAAATTATTGAGTGGATTGAGATTGGAACGAAGTAAAGAGAGTGTCAACATACTTTTTAGTATTTCGTTGTATTACCCTTTCTTTATCCTAAAGTGCAAGTGAAATACTGAGAGGTTTCATGTCTGGAAGCACATCAACATTTCTGACTTCATTACTATCATTATTATTATGATTATTCCTATTATTATTATTGTTGTTGTTATTATTACGTTGTTACTCATCAGATTATTACTATTACACAATTGTTTATTATTATTTTGTATTTATTATTTTTGATTTGTATTATTGTTATTATTAAGGGCGCGTGTGGCGCAGTGGTTGGAGGTGCCCACCAACACACGTGGAGTCGATCCCAACGCCCATGGCCCACCAAGCCTTCCATTCCCCGGGGTCGGCAAGTCAATACTCAACAGTACATCGGTAGGCCACTGCGAGTCATTCTAAAGGCCAAATATGCATTCAGTCATCTCCAAACGATACTTAATGAACTCGAATGCATGGGGCATCCCTTAGGGATCGATCAATGCCGAGAGCTTTGGCCTTCTATCCTTTTATTATTATTATTATTACCATTATTATTATTATTACTATTACTATTATTATTATTATTACTATTATCATTATTATTATTATTACTGTTATTACCACCATTATTGTCGTCACCCACTATTGTTATTAACGTCATTGTCACTATCACTTTTGCCATCGTCATTATCGTCATCATCGTTATCATCATTATGAAAACTCAAACCGGAAACAGATCCACTGCTTGTGGCTTTCTAGAAATTCTCACAATCAACCAAACAAGTTTGAATGAAATTACGGGGAGCAACAACTATATGTTGCCAAGCTATGAAGGAAGAAGAACCTATGGGAAGACTTGCTAGTTCTCTTTATGAACGGCGAATGCGACATCTTGCCCTTTATAAAATTTCCTTGGTTATGTTTCGATAACATGTCTTGATGAATTTGCAACATAGGTGCTGCACCGTGACCTTATAATAGTACCACTTTCCTCTTTTTCAGTTGTGCATGTGCACCGCTTTGATGGTTTAGCTTCTCTTCACACTCTGCTAAGTCATACGTTTGTTCACTCTTTTTTTTTCCTTCTGCAGTGGTTAATCAAAATGGTCTTGGTGTGCGGTATGGTCATAGCGAATGACTGCCCCTGACCGTACCTGTTCTTTCCTTTTACAACCACATTCCAGGTCTCAACTATAAGCGGGCTACTGACTGTTGCTTCAGTAATGATTGCTATAAAGAATTATAATCATTGCATGGAATGTACGGGTATGAACAACATCGAAATAGACACAGCATAGCTTCATTAGGCACCAATCCATTGAGATTTTCATCATTCCAACTTGCTTTAAATATCGAAGGAGCGTAGAACGGTTGACATTGAGTCTTTGGCAATTTGCCGTTTAGAGTAAAAACTTTGGTGAGAAAAAGGCAAAGCAAGAGTCTCGGTTGGTGCGGTGCATGAAACGAGTAGTCGCGTGTTCGAAGCCTTCAACCGAGGTTCGAGTTTTGCTCATATTTTAGCATTGTTCTAATTGTATTTCTCATAATAGGAGGCCGTGAAAAACAATAGTCCGTTTAAAAAATAAAGGTGAAATGACAATGTATGACCTCAATCAACTGTCCACTACTTTTTTTCACGGGAGAGTATTATGTGAAATACAACCACAATGATGGTGAGATATTTCAAAACCTTTTCCCAAAAGAAAGAAATTCATAATCCCCATTCCTTCCCAAAATAAAAAAACAATGGGCTTTAGATAGAACTCATACACGATTTCAGTTGCAGCCTCAACTTAAATTGGTTCAGTGCCGATTTGTACCCCCTCAGCACCGTTAGGGTAGAAAGGGTAAAAAAAGACTGGCCTGAAGAAAGGCAGAACGAGGGGCCTCAGTGGTGCCGTGCGTAACACATGACCCTGGAAAGAGTAATCGCGGTTCGATCTGGTCTGTAGTCCAAGTTCTGAAAAGTGAAGTGTTCCATGACCTTCGTGGACGATGACAGCGAGGAAAACGGATCGAATGAAAGAAATTCTCGCTCCGCATAGTAGATGTGACAACGGGCCACGTAATCAATAATAATAGTAATTCTCTATATTTCTGCCCAACAAATAACAGGCGTTACCTTATTTTTTTACTACGATAAATTACGTCTTGGCGGATTTCATCTTTTTCGGAGCCGACTATTCTACTCCAAGGGCGGTCAGCCAAATACTAAACACAATGATGTTCCTTCGCCGCGCACTTCTTCCAGCTGGTGAGCATCTGATCCTGTTTGATTCGTGGACAGGCTCATAGTATACGCATTTCGATGTCCAATACTCGGTGACTGTCCTCTGGTAGTCCGCATACATCGTGTAGTCGTCTTCGTTTGATGAAGTTCATCACGACTCGGTGTTTTAGACAGCGGTAGAGAAAGTGTATTGACTGTCGAGCTAAGACGATCTTTTGTCTAAGTGACAGCGCTTCTTTTTCGAGTCGGAATTATCTTGCTGGCACGTCTTGTAATTCAAATGGAGGGTTGGTAATGGGACAGCCACTGGCACCAAGCCTTGCCATTGCATTTATATCTAAGTTGGATGCACCAGTAACCGAACTCCGTCCATTACTGTAGTTATATAGGTGATTACTTGATTACTATTACTACTTACTTTGCTCAGCACAAGAGGAAATGGGCAAATGTTTTGAGTTGTTGAATGAAAACAGTCGGAGTACATTAAGTTTATCCGAGCGAAACTGAAAGGAAACTGGCTTCCATTTCTGATCGTTTACATTAGCCTATCCGAAAACAGCTACATTACAAAATGGTAGCGAAAACCAAGTAGTAAAACCATCCTGGTTCGTTACGACTCCTCTCACCCTTCACCCACCAAAAAGGTGCTTGTGAGAAATATGCTTCGAAAAACCACTATTCTATGCACAGCAGAAAAGCAGAAGGGAAGTTGAAACTGAAATTGGCGCGGCAACCATTTCCAGTGGCTAGGAAACTGCAACTCAGGGTAGCTGTAGGAAAAGAACTACACCTCGGAAGAATAGTTCTAGAGAGAATAAAGTCCCTTTTGCCCTGCCGTTCATCTCGAACAAAATATGTGCAGCTATAAAACGTTGCTTAAGAAAGGCCATTCTAGAAATTTCGGTAACAGTAATTGAAATACCACTGAACACTACAAGACGACAGGTAGTTCTTTACCGTTTCTATAACTTTCTTTGCGAAATGCAGATTTGTATAATACACACAAGCGGTAGAGACAGCGATTGCATGAGTTCGGGTACGGGTACGGTTTCTTCGATCTCTTGTAGAGCGTGCGAGGGCGAATACATTGGCAAAACGGGTAGACCACTCCGCTTCTATGCATAACAATATCCAGTCGGTGTACTTAAAATCAAACCAAATAATTCATTAGGTGCACATAGGACGCAGGGAAGTAACAAAGATGATTTTAAGGTAGAAGTTACCATACTCGCACAAGAACCGAAGGCACCAATGCCCAAAACTCTGAAGACATTCTGGAGAAATTCCAAGAATCCGAAAAATAAACCGCAGGAAAGAATACCTAGTAATCAAGAGTGATCTCAAACAGTATTCAAAACAGATATTTTAATGTAAGAGACACATTATGCTTCAATGTGAACCTGGTTGGTCTCCAGGTGAAATTCTCAGTGGAAGACTAAACAAAGCAGTGAATGTGCGAAAAAGCTGTTTTGTTTCCAGTGCGATTGAAACCTTCGTTTAGCACTTTCTCTGTTTGGTTATTAAGGTGTATGATCGAGTAGATTGCAATCAACTTAACCTTTCCAAGCTCTGGGGAAGGCGAAATTCGCCGAAGCGACAGCTTGTTCATAAATAAAGGACAACGTAACATCTCGTATTTGCTCAACAAAAGTATGCTTACTTACTTGAATACTTGGATGGCCCATGCTCACTGTTTATGCGGGCCTCAGCACAATCTCCAGTCGTTCGGAGTTTTGCTGGTTTAGCCATGGTGGTTACCTGAAGTCCCAAGGTCAAGCCGCCCACAGTTCAACCCAAGTCGTTATCACCACAGGCAGTCACAGCACTTCTGGACAGAGAGAGATTTGGCACAATGCGATTAGTTTGATACTAGGACAGTGGTGGATCCCGGTATTGGTTTACTCTTAGCTTGGCTTCCTGACTGAAACGCCGGACTCCTCCGCGTGGAAGACCCTGCTAGGGTGAAGAATCTCTTCACTGCATATCGCAGTTCGACATCCCGGAACACCTCCCAGCCACGATGAGGCGATAAACCGTTGTGAGGCAATAAGAGCATAGAGAATAATTTGATCAGTGCGGACGTTAATAGAAAGTCGGTCTTGGGGTTCCATTATTCAAATACATTGCGCTCAACGTCCGGAACCATTTTGCATCCATTTTTATTCTGTTTCGGTGTTTTTTATACGGGTACACTTTATACAGTGACCATAGTAATTAAAATACAATTACAACAAATGCCGGTCATATTGCTGGTCAATTAACTCTTTCAAGGAATGGACTTTGTCAATTATTAAATGTAGAGAATGGTTGCTCTGGTCTCACCCTCCTCCATCTCCTTTCGATTATCTATCGAACAAATATGCACAGCGCGGTAAAAAAAAGAAAACTCTGGAGCCTACTAAACTGACTATGGACCCTACAGTGTCCATGCAAGACATTGTGGGTTAATAATACCCGCAGAGTGTACATATGATTTGCAAATTGTAGAGTAAACTTTTAAGCGTGACGACTGCATACAAAAAGTGCCTTTCTGTGAGAGGAAGTATTAAGGACCTATAACGTTTTCAAGGACAAACATTGGTAAATGCTGGAGCTGGGCTCTTATAATTCTTCTTCACGCAGAAACATTGGTGGCTGTGACATAGGTGTATACTACATACGAAGCGATACGTACCTCCTCAGTGGTTTATCATTGCCCCATTGTGCGAACGTGTACTTAGGTGTTGCACTGCAGAAGAAATATCTTTGTACCCTCCCGATCACCAATAACCTCTATCGTACTTAATCTTTGCAATAGTCGGAATTATTTCAAGATTCACAGAGATGAAAAAACTTTAGACAGCGGTTTTATGTAATCTGTGATTGTAGGAAACACCTTTCTCGAACTAAGCATAAGTGGACGGGAGGTGGAAATGAAGGATGGAGTGAAAAAGATGTGATAAGAAGTTGAAAAAGGATAGGGAAGACGCGGTGTGAACATTCTCTATCTTTTTTTTGCTCCACGTTTCTTATGTTAAACGTGTATTGTGCTTCATGCGCTTTAATCCCATCTCGTGTGTTACGAAATTATCCTCTCCATAACATATACACTACGCGAAACCATAGACGACAAGGATTTCGCAACACACATTTTCGAAGACGCCACAAAGTCCGCCCGCTCTGGAACCTGTCTCTGAACTGTACTTCCAGTCGTTTCTAGCTCAATAACTCCTCACATTTCAAACGGTATACAAGGTTCACTACTGATCTGCAAGCTCATCGCGTTCAACATCCTGTCACGATTTCAACCGATTTTGTTTTTCTTAGCTAACGCTGTATGACATTTCTCCTTCTGCTCCTGGTTACACCATTGTTTTTGTTGTTCATTTGGGCATTTGTAAATCTCATTGTCATCATTATTTTATTGATGTTGTCTATAATCTCTTATCCAACTTACTGGACTGGCGTAAGTCAAAATCACAGTGACTGGCGTGGCAGAGGAACACACAACTCATATATCGCGCCGTCAATTAATTTTCACTAAAAAAGGCATTTATGTAAGACGAATGAACGCGAATGTAATGTGTCAATGCTATATTTCGTCGAAGAGCACTCATTCGCCTCCAGTTCGACAGATTTGAGTCTGTAGATGGGTGGTCGATCTATTATAAGACATTTTATCTATTATAAGACATATATAAGACATTTTCTGGAAGTTAACACTTTCGAAGAATTGCTTTGGATTCGTTTTGAAAAGCTCTTTTTTTTCTTCCTTGCGTTCTGTTTCACTGGGAGAACCGTGAAGTAATCGTGAGGGATTAGTGGTTCGCCGTGAACCGTACAGCGATAGTGAAGCGCCAATGGACAACAACTGTGTGCTGGGAGTTCTGGAGATGGTTCTTCCACGTGCTCTCTTGTTTCTTTATGCCAGGCTTGATTCGTGTGCTCCGTAGTGCTTGCGCTTCTATACATGCTGTTAAAAAGCTAAATACTTTAGCAAAATCATAGTTACCGAGAGCATTCTGCTCTTACACACTGAAGTTTGCCACTAACTAAACGGATGATCTGATCCCGAGTTTTAACGTTCTTGAAATTTTCACCCTTTTGCCAGAATTCCATTTAACATGTCGGAGATCATCCTAATGTTTTACATCCCTACTTTGAAGTTTTAAGCAGTCTGAAACGGCCATATTTTCATGAAGCCCGTCATCACTTATCGTCTACCGTTTTCAACACACGACGCCTCAAAATTGATTTTTCGGCAACAGACGAAAATTGCTCGATCGCTAGGCGATTTAGGAGGTGAGGATATCGCAAATTAAGAGAGACAATAGAGGGAACTTTAATCTTTCCCTGCCAAGTATGGATAAAATTTTTTACAAGATATCTTTTTTATTTCGTTATTTTTGGAGCAGAAATTTGGAAGAAAACAAAAGAAAGTCAAAATTATAGAAGGCGGAAAATAAAAAGTTTACATTGTGAATTCAACTACAGCCTCAGCTTAACTGGGTTCAATGCCAATGTGGGCTGGCCAGATCAATCTCGTTGACGGGTGGTTATTGATGGCAATGATCGATAGAACTAGTTGAGAGACAGGCGAAACAAAGGGACTCGTATGGTGTGGCGGCGAACGCGTTAGCCCCCCGGAAAGAGTAACAGCGCGTTCGTTCCCCACCACAGATAGCTGCGGTCCGGAGTTTTGCAAATATCTCAGCAATATTGGGGTTGTATTTCGCTCAATACACTGCCGTAAAAAATTATGGTAGGCGGAAAATAAAAAGTAAACATTGTGAAAAGAAAGTCAATCTTTCGAAGTTTCCAACGCTTGCAGAGCAGCTGTAAGAAGCAAATGAGTCTGGGAACATCATTCTGTCGATTCTAACAGTTTTAGTGTTAAGCAAAGAAGTTTTAGAACAAGTTCAGAGATACTAGTTCTATTTTGAAAACTGCCATTATTTTAACAATGCATGTCAGGATCTCTGTTTAGTGGAATGTCTTCATTGTTTTCAAGTAATCATGACAATAGTCGCTGATATGAGAGGATTGATAGGAATTTATCATAAATCGCTACGCATTTTTCATAGCTAATCAACGTCTTCGTCATCCGTTGCACTGCGACGATAAACAGCCCCTCCGACACGGTTTTGTTTTTGTCGAATCCTTTCTGCTGTGGAGATTAATATTGAGCGGTGGAGGATTTGCGTTCTCATGGTGTATTTGAGTTAACAGTCTGCTAAAGTTCCTAGCTGGGATGGGTTAGCTCCTTACTCAACAAGCGTTGAAAGGGCGGTGTTGGTTTTGTTATTACGGAACGCTTTTTATAGACGACGAAATTTGGAAAATGTGTGAAGTGTTGTTGTGGGTAGGCATCCATAAATACAACCACAGTTCAGCTGGTCCATGCAGTTGAATTTCTGTTGTGATCCTCGTTCAAATGGTTGATCATCACTCAGTGTTCTTCATATGTTTGATAGCGCAATTATCTTGATGAGTAATTTCCATGATCGGCTTTCTATTAACCCCTGCATTGATCAAACAATGCTATATGATCTTGTTGAGCAAACACAAAGTGTTACTTTTGCTGACGTTTCGGTAGCATCGCCTTCTTCAGAGTCTGATGTGGGTTGGTGGATAAGAAATGGGTGATGTGGAGTGGAAAGCATTTTAGTGGAACATTCCCGCTATTAATCCACTTTGCCAGTTATGGTCATTGTACCTTCGTTGATGAGAGCTGATAGCGAAACAGTACACTTGCGTAGGTCTGGGCGGCATTTTTTGGCCTGGTTGTTTTTTTAAAGATTTTTTTCTATCTGCACCGAAGGATGTACAAGTCCAAAGTTCTTCTGCACTTTGGTTTTGTTGTCGACCGTGTTAAATGTGTTGCAGTAGCATCAAGTTCCAATTTTTTGTTCCAAATTTCCAACGTGTTCGACATAAGCGATAAGTCACTTAAAGAACCAGTGTTCGGTCTCAATTTTTCTCAAACAATATTCTTGCGTTTTTACAGCTTGAAAGTTTTTGGGTTTTCATGAATGCCATTACATTTTGAGAATGTCCGATGATGGTTTTCATTGTAATTCCAAGATAGCCATGATCAGGTTTTTTCCTCATGTCTTCACAACACAAGCAGCCGGGCTTTTCTGGTCAGAACAAACAGTTCCAAGACAATGTTTAACTTTTTATCTACTGCCTATTATTTCCTAAACGGTAGGTCATTGTTACACATTGTGATTTGGACCACAGCCTCAGCCTAACTGGGTTCAATGCCGTTTTGTCCTTCCCGGATAATTCCCCTGCTAGCGAGTGATTGCTTATGGCAGCGTTAGATAGAGAACTAGCTGATAGAAACGCAAAGCAAGGGGCTCAGTTATTCAGTGGGTAACACATGAGCCCCCTGAAATGGTGATTGAGAGCTCCAATCTGTCCTGTAGTCCAAGTTTTGCAAATATTTCAGTATCACTGTGGTTATTCCAAGGCAACAATAGTGATGCTGAGATATTTTCAAAGCTCAGACCCCAGGGCCGCTTCTTCCCAGCCATCGCACTTTCCAAGGGTCCAACTTCTGCATATATCTCAGCAACGTTGTGGTTGTATTTAGCGTAATATCCTGCCGTTTAAAAAATAACAAGCAGTACTAAATGTTAAACATTGTGGTTTCGACTGCAGCTTTCAGCTTAACTGGGTTCAATGCCGATTTGAGCTCCCTGGATTATTCCCGCTGACAGGGTGATTGCTGATAGCACAGTCATTTTAAAAACCTGGCTGAGGAAAGAGCAAAGTTAGTGTTTCAGTGGTACAGTGGATATCTCGCGATCCTTCCGAGAGGGAGACCGCAGGTTCGAATCTGTCCTGAGGTCCGAGTTTTGTAAATATCTCAGCATCTTCCAAGACAATGCCTTACTTTCTTACATACCTGGACAATCCTTATCCATGAATGTTGCGTGCACCAGCACATCTTTTATTCGTTTCTTGTACGATCGTCGGTCTTGACGGGCCCTACTTCGTGCATAGTGACGTATGCAAATCCCATTCCCTTATCCCTAAATCGTTTCTCTATGCAAAGTCCATCTTGTAGTATCCTAGGGAACGCTTCCATCCTTTTGGGGTTCGCTTTGAGAGTGTGCTATTCTTCCCTTTTTTGTTTGTCGTCAGCATTTCTTACTATGCGGCTGTTCTACTTAAGTTTTGGTCCCGATTTGTGTTCTCCTGAATATCGGCTATGGAAAAGCTTTCGGAACGGTGAGCTGCGCATTCCGACTAGATCTTGTGTGTATTAACCAAATTTTGGAACACATTATTCAAGCGCTCCACTCTATGATACCGTGAAAGAGGCCCCACTGCAACATATTCTGCTCTCTTTTCTTGGTATGTGTCTTTTTTCATACTGTCCTCCATATTCATTTAACGTCCAGAGCTCACGAATGATGTGGAGTTAATAATTAAAAATATCGGTGTCTGCGGTGGGGAACGAACGCGCTGTAACCCTTTCCGGGGGCTAACGCGTTCACCATCACACCCACCATGCGGGTCATTCGTTTCGCCTGTCTCTCAGTGTCAGATACCTGCGGTCCGGAATTTTTGCAAATATCTCATCATCATTGTGTTTATTTCACATGTAATACCCTGCCATTGGAATTTATACTAGGCACTTAATAAAAAGTTAGCATTAAAATATTGGTCATCCTGTTAGATTCTCCCACTTCGTACCGCGACCCATTCACGAACTGGATTTTAACAATATCTTCACCGGTATATTTTGCATAAATGATCTGACCAGCAGAGCAAGGGCTTGGCTGGAATTGGTTATTAATACCCGTGTCGTCTTCATCCTTGTACTGTTTCATTATTTTTGTGCAATAGGATGATGAACAGGTGTGACGAAATGTTGTCGCTCCATCAGACCTACTTCATATGGGATTGTAAGAAATCAACGAAAGCGTAGTATTTTCCTGCCACAATTACGATAAGGTATGTTGGAGTTTTTGTCTAGGCCGGGTCTATTTCTTTATGAGCAAGCGATGATAGGTTTACGTTAGTTTCGGCGCCATTGCAAGGTTTTTTCACATCAAAGATTAGGGATATAGGAAGGTGGTGTTTTATGAAGGTTTTGCAGTAAAATTCTTTGATAGATTCAGCTCCATGCAGCAGATTCTCTGGTGTAATCCTGCATGCTCAGCGGATTTTTGCATCATCAAAAGCGACCAAAGTTAGGATATCTCAATCATTAGTTCAGAGGATGTCTTTCCAGAAAGTAATAGGACGCATTACTTCTGTCGAGGCTTGCTCAGCTGGTTCAAATAGTTAGATTTAACATCTCTATGTTGTTTTGATCATTACTAATGTTAATCATAACGTCGAAAGTTGATTGGTAATCAATAAGAGTTTAACACAAACTTTAAACAATATTAATGTCACCAGTGATAACGCTCCAGAAAACTGACGACGTCCTCGAAATGACAGATTAGGGATTGCTTTCGCGTTACCTTCTAATATCTGGATTACTGTTTTATCTTGACTTACTAGTATTTGCAATTTCTTAGCCTTAAATATTCACAAAGGGACGTTGCAGTACTTATAGGAGTCCCTCGTTTTTTGCTAGTGCTAATAGCTCAATAGTATGGATTTCGAGAAATCCTAGTGTAACATTTGCATCGAATCATTGTCCCGTTCGTAATAAGGAATCGGCTCCCACTCAGTGGCATCAGCACGCCAGCCGTTTCATTACAACACCGTCTATGGAATCGCAATCGTCGCATAAAGCCTTCGATTCGAAAACGCTTTGCATACACAAGCTCATTAATTGATCAGGGTGTGCTCAAATCCATACAGCGATCGTACTTCTCTTCATCAATCTTGAGCTGATTATTGTTTCGAGGTGGTTCGTAAAATATGTAGTGCACTTTACTCTATCACCAAGCTCGGTCTCACGGTGTCTAGGGAGAAATGGTCATGCGTGATCGCTGAAACTATATGCATTGATGGATTGCATTTTGACGCTTTGCACAGCTTCTTTCCATTTAATGGACTGGTTTTATTGGATTGTTGCTGGCCAGAACGCCTATATCTCACAGTTTAAAACTTTTTTAAGATATGATTTATGCGTAGTTGGTACTCAAGCTCTCATCCGTTCGTTCTTAGTGGGAACAACAGTACATTTGGTAGGCTGGTCAGTTTTGAAAGGTACGGTTTCTGGGGCAATCGACAGATGTGCAAATCCGATGTTTTGAAACTAAAAGCTGTTAAAGCATGGATATGCTTTCGATTGGAAAAAACCCATTGTGAAAATATTTGAGTTGAGGAGAACAAATTTCTTAATATGCGAAAACTTTTTAACCTATAAATCTGTAAATAAAAAGTGTTTGAGGTCGCCGTTGAGATTATTACCTGCTTATTTACCAATTTCTTTTGAGATTGGATGCGTTTTAACTGGGCTTTCAAAACTTCGTTGTGGGTAAAACCGAACTTAACCAGGTTTTAGGATGAAATGGCGTGTTTTCACGAAAAGAATAACCCTTTGAGGAAATCTCGAAAGTATCAATGCATAGAGTTCCATCAAATTTTCTTTCTTCCTTACAATAAAAGGACTTTATTCAGTAACTGAATTTAGTTGTAGAGATTTCGACTTGAAATCAAAGTGATTCCCACTATACAGAGATCGTAGCTCTTCAGAATTTTCGGGGTATCTATGGTAGAACACTTTGTCGACCATTTGTTGTTTGTAGTGTCACATTAGTCATATGTTAGCGGAGTTCTTCTTCCATTAAATGTTGTGATAAGTATTAAATAAGGGTAATTGTTGGTATGGCATGGGAACTCGTCCATGATTGTCAGCGTTATTGCTGTACATCATCAGAACCTTCAAATGGTCCTATGTGGAATGTTGCTTTCGCAATCGAGGGAAACTTCATTAAACTGTTGAAACACGAACTGTCTGAAGATAGATTAGAGTTCGTGATTTTCAAGCCTCTTCCCATTTGTGGGCAATCCGGTCAGAACCATGTGAAGCTGAAGCGTCACCTTCCCAGTGTGGCCGCCAGCTGCCGCTTTACAACACCACATATGGCATACCGGCACACTTTTACGACTTAATGAAGGCGTCACATCACAAAAGCTTCAGAACAAGGAACGACCGTGTGATCTAAGTCATCGTTGGCGGTTACGGTAATGGAAGTGAAAGTAATTGGAGTTGTGGAACAGGCTTAAAACAGAAGAGTTGAATGAGCAAACGAGCTTAGCTTCGAGTGGAAGGTAGAAATCACTTAGCTATTGAGAAAGTACTATTCGTTTTTCTATAGAATGATCGTGATATACGACAAAAAGGCGACATGAACCAAACATCACCGTATGACAGTTTCATAGCTTTTTTTAGCTTCATGCTCCTTAGAACAACACATAAATTTTCGGTCTCACTAGGGAAAGAAGAGCATTAGTTATTATTGACTAAGAAGTATGGTTAACTATTACACAAATTCTCCACCTATTGTAAATCATTAAAGGAACGGAGAAATCACGAGCACGCGGCGACATTAAGCGGAGTTCAATTTCACCGAGGGATGCTGGCACTTTCCTACTCCACTTTCGCTGACGAAATGAAAAGCTGGCCTGAACAATGGGCGAACCGGAGGCGTCAGTCAATAGTCAAGGCATCGTTTGATCTTTCTGAAGCGAATTTTTTCCGGTTTGCTCTTTCTGACAGAAGGGAAGACTTCATTTGCTTGTGGAAATAGTGGACGAACTATCACGTCAATGCACTGCCCTCCATTGCATTACATCAAAGATCTTTTATCACACATGATAATCCTGTTGTCATGTAGAGAATTATGGTAGAAGTTGATATTTTTGTTCAGCACTTTTCCGACTACTTCTAACCGATTACTTCCTATTTCTCTTAGTATCTGCAGAAGCCGCCATCTGAAAGGTGTTTATTGGTAATCTTAAATTCCCATCGCAGCCAGTGAAGCTGTGACGAGCGCACAAAAGGCCATTGCCGTCGCTTGCTTGCGTTCGACCACCCACGACGAAGTGGTGTTCATTGCCGTAGATGAGAGTCATGGAAGCATTTGACAGTTGTAACTAATCTCTTAGTCGTTGGAAGGATAATCCATCTTGCAATTCCAGGGCAGTAAAATAATGTCATAGAATTTCAAGTGACCTTCTAAGTGTCAATATTCGTTCAGATTCTTGCACTACCATGTTTTAACACCACTTTTAACCTATTATCGGTGGCATCCCTACTACTTTTCAGGGGTCTGAGCGAGCAGCAACAAAACCTCCTTACCTGTTTCGCGACGTAGCTGTGCTTTATGCTTTTGTTGATGGAGAGACGGGAACAGTATCATATCTTCCATACAGCATCCTTCTCTCCAATCCAAGGTGAGAACGTACTTACACTTGAGCTGTGCCGCTGAAAAGTTCGTGTGCTCACCGGTAATTTTGCATGGAATGAATTAAAATTATTTGTTATATTGCTATTTAGTAATTAAATGACATTGTTATTTAGTTAATTACTAGGTCTATTATTAAGAGTTCGAACTGCTTGCTTTTTACATTTAGTAGCTTGTATGGAAGATACAACATGTTCCCATGCACAATCCACGTATGAACCACAGATACTACCAATGCAGGAATCCAGCCAGTACGTGGCGATACTTTGTGGCGCGTCAGCAAATGGCGGATTGAAAGGTGAACGAATGAAGCGCCCATGTACTGCTCTGAAAAGCACGTGAATTCAGAAATTTCATCTGTGCTGGGCCTGATTGATTTATACTATTCGCATAGATATTATTTTTGTTCTACATTGTCATGCTACTATCATCGTTATTTGCCCTATTCTTATCCAATTTTTTTTACACTGACCGTAACTTCTCGATTTTTTAATTTCGTAATTTTAGAGTAGCATTGAGGGCTGTTTATAAACAGAGCTGTAGCTCAATGTCAGCTGGGAAGAAAGTTGATTCGCCACATTCCGTACTTTTTGCGGTGACGTCATACTTTTCTCTTGTATGTACTGATAACTAAATGTTGCAGATACAAAAGAATGCTAATCATCATGTGGGAAAAGGAAGCAAGTAGTCATTATATCTCTTAAATATCACATGGAAATTATTTCGTCAAAGGCAATCTAAGATGCACATATGAAAGCTGTTCAGAAAGAAGCGCTAGTTTGGAGGCGAACGTAGGTGGTCCTTTTTAACGATTGTATCAACCACGATCCCGACAAACCATGCGTGTCAATGGAAAAACGTTGTGGAATCGGCGTTTTTTCTCCTCCGGGCGCGCCACTTCACCGTCTTCGCGCCATTCTCTCCATTTCTGATAGATTTTCTCATGGCAAATTTCACAACTACGACTCAATAAAAAACATTGCACTCTGATGATTACTAGTTCAAGGGACCCATATTCAACGGTCTGAACAATGGGCAATAACTTGGCAAATAGATTAGTAAAGTAACCAGCCAAATATGGCGTGGTCCTATAAAAAGAAAAGCCGGCTTGAAGTTTGCTTCATTTTTACTACACGTCAAGAACAGCATATCTAAGACAGTGCTATGGGATTCTGAAATGGTATTATTTGTAGCTTTGTTGTAATATCTTTGATAACCAGAAGGAGATCCCTTATTTGTGCGTACCTTCATGCATGTCTGGAAAGCAAGTTGCGTACATTGACGTGCACATCGAGTTGACTCTCGTATATATAAATATCCCATTTCATTTTGGCTACGAAGCAGTAAGTATCATTTTCTCTGTGAAACCTTCCAGATTACATTGAGCCAAAGGTAGTCAGATTTTTCTTAACGTTATAACCATCATTGCTGGTTACGGACAAAGAGAAGATCGTTCCCATATTGTGGTGGTGTCCGAATGGCGCTGTGAGGAGGGACGATCGGGGAGAGAAAAAACTTGCCATGTCGTGGCTCGTCGACAATCATTGCATAGCGGGATTCCAGCCGATATGATGCGCAAATAAAGAGGCAGCACCGAAGACGACGACCTCGCACAATTATGAATCGTGACACGGAACCGAACAAGAATCCAACAGACAGGTTACAAGACCGTGAAGAACTTACCTGTAGGAAACTTCTCTGGGATCTAGCGATGCGTCCGAAGCGCTCACGACGCCAGTAGGATCTCTACAGCCACTACCGATGACATCAAAAATTGACGGAACAAAAAATGTCCCATGCGTAATTAACAAAGAGCAATCCTTAAGGAATAGTATTTCTGAATGGTTGACAAGACTTACTCAAACTAATCTGCAAAACCACGACGGCTATTTAATAGGTTCTCAACTTTCTGCGTTTCTTCGGACAGGAGATCACCGATGCGTGGAATACTTCAACATTGCTGTTCGTGAACGGGAATTTCAGTACATAGAACGATATTAAAGTTATCAACACAGTAATAAGAGAAGGAATGTTGTCTTACGAAGTTTACCTACCTAGCTTCCTTTCCTGCTGAAGTAAGTCTTATCTTCAACGTATTTTCCAGAAGATGAAGTGTTAATGAGTCATCTAGGTGGAGACTCCGTATAGTCATGCAGCTAAGGGATTACACTCATTTGAGCCTATATCAGCTCGTAGCACATTTGCCCAAAGAATACTTGGAATTTTTTTTATCAGTTTTATCAATGAGGATAAAATATTGATTTTGTCACTTCAGTAGGTATCTTTGCTTCATCGATGAATGGATGGTGTTCACTGTAATCAAGAGGTCGGATTCTAGATCAGGCAGGATCCTATTTTAATGTGACTGCAGAGCGCCCCACTTCTATAAGGGGGTATTGTCTCAGCGGAATGCTGCACTTGGAGCCACTTCTGGGTTGAAACTTGCTCAAACATGGCGAGGTGAAGCTCGTGATGTCTAGTGAACAGACTTCTTTTGGTTCTCTCCTCCCGAACCTCGTATTTTTTACTCTCGCGTTGAATATGTTTCTCTTTGAGAAATTTGAAAATTTACTGTATAATTTAACTGTACTTAACTTGAAACAGAGAATTTGACGTTGTTGTCTTACCTTCGAGTGTTTTTTTGTTCTGCAGTAGTACTAGTACTGGCGACACAGTGCTCCTCTTCCTTCCGACCTGTCTTAAAAATATCTTCTATGTGATAAACATATGCATAGACTGTGTATAAAATAATTTTATCTTCAGTATATTCGTGGCTTTAGCTTTTTGATGTCCGCCTCTGTTTTTATTGGTCTCCTTAAGGCATTTACCGTCACCTTCCCTTCTATTGAAGCATTCAGCAGGAACTTCTAGGAAATTTATTCTAATTTGCATCGAGGTTGTAGAATGAACAGATAACTTCATTTTACATAGTCTTTCATAGTTGTCGTTTTCTTTTTTAGATATGTGCGCCACATTTCCACCCTAATCGAAGGATGGAATTTCGTTGAAGAAAATAGTTATAGCATCAAATTTTCTTCTAATTTTAGCCCTCAAGTCTGATTTCTAGATATTTAGACTTATCAACATTTAAGTCCTCACCGCAGCTTTCACGGAGACAGCTGAATTTCTTGCAAAAGTCATTGTGTGCATGAACGTTGTGGTTGAAAATCGCAGTAAGTTATTATAGTTTTAAGCAATATTACAATTTATGCACTTCCATTAACATTGTGAGAGCACGTCTTTGAGGTAGAACTGGTTACTTATCGTAGTGTAGTGCTTGAGCTCCATAGTTGAAAAAATCTTAAGCAAAAGACTCTCTCTTGTGTGACGTAAAACTCTTATGGATGGAGAATTGAATGATGTATAAGGAAATGATGATGTTATTCACAATCCACTCAAGTCTTCTCTTAATTCAATTCACTAGCCATAGACCAACGTTATCATTCCCACCGTTTTTTAACTTCCGAAAACTATCCCCTGAAATTCCGCGTCGAGGAAGATTACTCGGCTTGTGAGTCCGGTTGAACGTCCCACGAAAGCTGGCGGAGGCAAAGAGCTTTGTTTGTCTATATGGAGACAGTTGGGTGGTTTGTTCTGGAATTGGCAAGAGCTCGACGAAATAATGTAGCAACGAGCAAAGCGCAGCGTCACCCGTTCCGCTCCAGCACCGCCTATCGTATCCAGAACCTGCGGCCGATTGGCTCCGCCCACACGAACTCCCTGAAGAATTCGAGTGTCAACGATTAATTCCGAGGTCTACTGTATGTTCCCAGGATTTCTTCCTACTGCTACTAATTTTTGATTGGCGCTTGTTCTTAATCATGAAATTAATTATGAAAAAATAACTTCGTGTGAAGTCCACCTTACCAGAAACTTTTTACTGAAAAATATCATCCCTACTATCCATTCCTTTAATCACTTACGATTCATATAGTTTCTGTTAGGTTTGGTCTTCCAAATCACTTGGCCATTCTTCTTTTTGAATGGTTGAAGTTCTCTGGATTTTTTTTTGCCTTTTATTGTGGAATAATTATCGAATGATTCACTCAAGTTTCTCGGTACGTGTTTGCTATGTTTTTCTTGCACCTGACAATGTAGAGGTTCAAATGAATATCTACGAATGCCAATATTTTAAACAGTTGTCTTTTAAATCTACTTTGTTCGTTTGTATTTTTGTTAAACGCGTAGTATTGAACAGAAGAAAAACGGTTTCAGTAATCCCGAACTCAAATCGTTTGCGGTGTTCCCCTCACTTCACTCCCTTCCTAATCGTCCACGTAGAATTCATATAACTGTCTCTGAGCACGATCTCTAGGGAACAACCTAAACTATCAAAGAATGACTGGTAAGGAAGAGCGGGCTTTCATCCACTATACACACTATCCGTTAACGTCTTTTATAACGTAACGTGCCACTTGTTATGATCTGCTGGAGTATAAAACAATTTGATTCTTGTCCAGATACGAGGACTCCTTAAAAACTACCAAATTTTTTTTTGCTTCCGTTTTGCTGATATCTTGTAAGGAAGGCGAGGCGACGCTTTGGTGTTTGGAGGAAGGGGGACGTAGTATGACAGTTCTTCACTAGTCTAACACTGATAAGTATTGTTGCAAGTACAACCACAAGGTTTCGAAACCCCTGAGTTTTCGAGTTTTTCCCTCGTATCTCAGCATCCTTGTGGTTGTGTTTCACATCACACTTTGCCAAGAAAAAAGAACGGGCAGTGTATAAAAACTTAAAACCTTTCACATTCTAGGAGTCTATTCTCGATCAGGAATTTCGCACTTAGAATACGCGCTCTAATCACAATTGTGTTTTTAATGGAACATCAAGCAATTCAGTTTCCTTGATGAGCAGTTACAAGGTTGTTAACACCGAGATTTATCCAGTAGCATATTGGCTGACGTTCTTGCGCTTTCTCCTTCTTCAAAGCCTAGAAGAGTAAATTGACACTCAATCCACTCAAATACTTTTAATAACCTCTCGAAATAAAACGTAATACTTGATTTATTCGCATAGTGAAGAGCTTCTCTTAAACCCTTAGCGCTTTTTGTTTGCAAGCCCTCCATTTATTATTGGAGACGAGCCGCACAGAGTTTTACATGGGTGCCTGGCTCAGATCAAAAAATCGATCTGAAATACGGCCGAAATCACGCGATTACATGGCGGCGCTTTGCGGTTCATTTCTGGATTTTTGGTATTAATCCAGAAGAATTCACGACTTTTAAGCACTGATGCTTCGGATTTCTCTACGTCAATCATCAACCGTTTCCTAAAATATTGTACATTCTTGATTTTCGAAATAACAGTGGTGAAGAGATGTTAAGGCTGTTTCAGGCTTAGCCTGTCTCTTCGTAATTGCGTTATGTATGCTAAGTCCCTTTTAAGGAAACGGGTATCGACGCATTATTTCCCAATATGCTCTAGCGGTTACGAATTTCTCAATGCTCACTTCAGTAAACAAACCAGTTAGCTCCCTGAACGACTGCAAGCGCTCTTAGTAGGTTAAAGAGAAGCCTAAATGACAGCAGGAAAATGAGGTCGCATTAGGTCTAAATTCGCTACTAAGGAGTTCTTCACAATTGGTTTAATTTTTTCCAGTTAATGATTACGTTCCAATTAGATATTTCATACTGTTCTTTAGTTCCCAGTAGGATCATGAGCCATCCATTCTTTCAGCATCCTCCCGGCAGGTGGTGAAAGCTGTTGTCACAACACATATCTAGGTTTGTTTTACGTAATGACAAACCCAGATCAGTTCCTTAGAGAACCACCAGCGCTTTCCCACCCACGCACCTACTCCGCACTTCCATCAAGCCGGCCGGCCAGCTTTTTCCCTCATCGGACATCGGGCGTTCCTTTTTCTACGCCTCCCATCCGCTGCGGTAGCGCTGTAATGTTGTGCTTCGCATGTGCTTATTTGACGCTTCTAGGTAGAGTCCTATATCGCCATTCATTTCCAAGTCTGTCTCTCACTGAGCGGTCTAATCCATTAAATCGATCAATAGGCACGCCATATTTACTGCGGCAATTTTTTCTATTTACATAGTTCCTCTACGGTAGATAAATACAATTTCGCTTTTCTTAATGAACCGAAAGGCAATCTCAAGTGTTTAATGATTCCATGTGACATTCGGGGCCGGCTTTATCATTGCTTGAGCTCATGTCAGAGTAATTTTTCCAGTATCCGTTCTAAACTGTTATTTCGCACCAAATGATTTATTAGTTAGTGGAAACGAATTTATAGTAGAATGATTACTGGAATGTGGTTGTCATGACTATTCTTTTTTTGGATTTGATTTCTGATTAACAAGAGCTTGCCCTGATCCAGCGCTTATTGACCAACACCATTCTGTCGAAGGCCACAAATCTAAATGAATAACCTGTAGTATGGAAAGATTCTGTTCTCAGTATGGCGTGTCCTTCCTTTACACGGCTAATTATGGTGATTATTGAGTTTTGACGATCTTGTAGGTATCGTTATAGTTCGAGGACATATGCTCCACCAAATCAGAACCTTGAAAGGCACAGCGATGTTACACAAAACCCTCGGTAAGGTCTTTGCTTTCGGGTGACCTGCTGCTGTTGTTCTTTATAAGCGAACAGACATTCCCTGTCCTATACGCGCAAATATCGCTTACATAGTTGACCGACGTCCAACAGCAATTTTTGAGCTCCTTAATATTCTGAACTGCTCTGCCGTTTAAGAGCTAATGAGTTTCTGTAGGCAGCCAGATCTATTGTGTGTATTGAAGAATGTTGGAGATTCTTCTTTTCCGAATTTAAATCACTGCAATCTTAGAAGTATAGTAACCAAGTTGTAGCACTATTTTAGCGACTTTATAATATCTGACTGACTAGCCAAAGTTTTCTAAATCGGATCATTTCAACTACACTAGAGAGTGCATACGGTAGTTTTCCATCGTCGTTTCTCATACCGAACACAACGCTGTCGTTGGTCGAGTATTGTACGGTGCTGTTCCCATTCCAGTTCTAAAGTGTTGGCTATGCGGCAGAAAAAGCTGGAACAGAACGAACGACACGATTTGATCGTTTCTTCGTGGTGTCATTATTAGGGAAGCGCAATTGACCCCGATCCTGCAGTAACAACTACTGACGAACGCCGCACAACAGTTGAAACACCCGCGATTCCTCATTTGCCGTCGCCTATAGGTAGCAATAAACGCGATTAAGGACGTAGAATTCTTATTGCAGAGTTTATCAATGGTTAGCCCGGGAGGTTGTTCTAAACTAACTAAATCACTGAGTTCCGTCATATTTTATTCTGTTAATCATCTTCTCGATGCTTGAACAACAACTTCCGCATACTTCAGACTTTTTCTAAAAGTCGTAAATATGATCTGTTAAGTAGCACATACAACATTTCTGTGACTCCAGTCGATGTGAAATGATGCAGTTTTCGATTGCTATGATGTCTCAGACCTATCCGTTTCGTTCACCTGCTCTTCACTTCTTTGATTTCGCATTAATCACTTCCACAAGAAAATCAAAACACGGCTGCAGCTAATTTTCCTGTAGCCTCAGTTTCATCGTGATGCCTTAGGTACAAATTTTATACATAACTATGACTTATTGGCAGTTGAGGATAGCCGTTGCGTTGGAGGGCGATTTCCACAATGTTAATGATATGGCAAAAAAATGACCGGCCGTGAATCATTTCAATGACTGATGACCGTTGCCACGTTAACCGTTCCGAGTCAAATACTCAGTTATGGCTCGTCTATTTCTGTCACGTATTGATTTTCGTGCAGCCGATTTCCGTTCGGAAATCACTTGTTGCTTCAACAACACCTAGCGGTCGCTCTTAGTGCTTGTGTGCTGATTTTTTATTCACGTTGCTAATTTCTGATCTCTTTCAGTCAGAACCGTCATACTGCGTTGAAACAAACCATATATGGCTCGTAGAATTGGTTTGAACATGTAATCACGTGTGCTATATCAGTTCGGAGATAACCACAGAACTCATCATGTGCCACGTGGATGACTCCATGAAAACTTTTTCCTTCTGCTTCTTTAATTCACCATTTCTATACGATTTCGCTGCAGTTCTCGCTTTACTTCGTCAGTTTTTCCATTCAGAAATCGATTTCTGACATGAACGGCTGTAGTTTCAGCGTGAATCATGGAAAATTCCTCACCAGAGTTAGCGCAGCTAATGCACCACCTCCAGGGTTCATCATCTTCCCAACCATCATTGCCTGAATCGACGTCGACTTCAACGTCAGGACTTTTGCCGAATGGCAAGAAAACCAAAGGTAAGGGACTGCGGTAGAATGTGCATGGTACCTTAAAATTTACTTGCTTTGTTTTATATGCAAACAATAGATGTTATTTTTTTAGGTCGTGTCAAGATAAAAATGGAATACATTGGCAACAAACTAAGGCGGTACACAACGTTTAGCAAAAGAAAAACGGGCATAATGAAAAAAGTAAGGAGTGATACTTTGACAAATGTGTGAGTACAATTTTTAGTCACTTAAACTGCAGTACGCAGCTCTTTTGCTTCGTAGTGTCGGAGGAATCTAATGACGCTGTAAAGCTCAAGAGCTCGACATCATAGGAGGTGAAGTAACTCGCCTTTGAAGTCATGAAATTCCATTTTCCAATACAGAAGTTTGTTTTTATCCTAAGGTGACTGGACATTTGTTAAAAGGACAACTTTAAATCCTTTGAAGCTGATTAGGAATCTAATGGAAAGAAAACGTCCAACGATATTGGTATCGAAATCATCTTGGAACATGTTAATGCCTATTAATACATGGAGCACATTTACGAATGTTTCCATCAAATTTAGGCATACGAGTTATCAACGTTAACGGGCACACAAGTGATGCTATTGGTGGCATCGGAAACCGGTCACGTCTACACCTATGCAACGAAGAAGCTCCAACCGATGATTTCTTCAGACACCGGAAAAGCACTCATTCAGACATGTCTAAATGCTCCTGGAGGTAAGTCAGACTTCATAGCAGGGTTTTGCACTCCTCGAAGATCATACCCACACTTGTTGACTTGAATCAAATATATGTTGCCACAGCAGACTCCTACCTATCCACATGATACTTCACATTTCAATGAAATGAAATGATTTCATGAAGTAGAAAAAACTATGAAGAACTGTAAATCACACGTTTATTCGTTTATTCAATGCATTATCGACCAGTGTAGACCGAGAGGGTAGACGGACTAAGTAATAGCCAGCTTCAAATATCGCTTCAAGGGTTAGTCCACTGAGGTCATCTTTTAATAGACTGCATACGTTTTGAATGGCTTGTTTTTACAAATCCTGAGTAATTCACCATGGTTTTGCTAATACTTCCTCTGCCTCGCGATTGTCGTGCACTGTAGTGGTCTATTTCGAGCTTGTTGACGTCTTCATGGAAATAGTATAGCAGAGACATTGATATCACATAAACAGTGGTTGGATTGTCGATGACCACGCTTGGTTTTGGTAACCTCTGATAAAAAGAATAGATCTGGAACTGGTCGGATTTCCGACAATCTTCTATTCTTTCAGTAATTGCACTTATGGTGTCTCCTCCCCTACGAGTCATCGAGAGTATAGACTCAATGGTTATTAGTTTTATATACATATTCGCAGTATAATTAAGCGCAATTAGCTCATGCCTTCACACCGAATTGGGGTAGTTTTTTGGCGAAACTGGTTTATTACGATAACACTCCTGAAGAGAAAGACGTTTTCTTTACTTTGCCTGCCTTTTCAACCATTCTTTCCTTTATTTCTTCAGATGGCTCGGATCTGCAACCGAATCGAACTGAATTTACATTCGAGACTGGGACAGCACCACCCAATCCACGGAAACGACGCGTAGCAGACACACCGGACACAGCCGTGAGTAAATATATGCAGTGATTTAGAAGATTTCTTGCTTGCTAAGTAGTGTTTTGGGAAGGATCTTCTCTAGTATTTTTGGTAATCCCCACACTTAACCAGCGATTACCGTATACTGCCGGCCAATTATGGAACATGCATGCCCGCCCACTTCGGCAAACGCATGCGCACACACCGTACTTGGCTTCGGCCGGTGGAGAGGGGACGGCAGCGCGGTTAGCGATGCTAACTTAGAATTATCATATTTGACGAGAACCGACTGAGAATCGATCAGTGCTATACCGATCAATAATGAGTGCTTATAATAACGAGCTTTTTTATGTTGGAATAATCAAACTTTTGACTAAGTAGTACATGAATACTTGTTCATTTACGGATACTTAATTTTGAAGGAACTAATCCAATAGATACTAGGTAATGTCTCTTGCTATTTAGACTGTCTACAGAGCGCCACTTTTTAACAAATAGGGCCATTTTTTTACAAATAAATACAAAAAGTTTACAAACAGGATTATTTTTTCTTGCTTGACTGTGTTGTTGTTTCTAATGGTATAGGAGTACTCACCATGGAAAAGATTGTAGAGTGAGGTCTAGTTAATGTTCGATTATAATACCTTATTTATTTTTGTCATTAAGATGTTTTCTCTTCACCTATCGCCAATAATCTAGCGCAATCCCCAATTTTTTCCAGACATTACGGTTAAGGTGGTCCAAAGTAGGAGACGACTTCAACTTTTCACCACTTGACTGATACTGAGAAACACACGCGGCTGGCAGCTTTGTTCACTTAGGAGCACAGTCCAGTGGCCTTTCCTTGCGTTATCATCTTCTTTTTATCATAGTACAGTCGGCTGATCTGTATTACGATTACGTATTTCATCCAATTGCGAAAATGAGGTATTCTACGAATGTAAGGAGATGTTGGAAGTTCGACATAATAGGGATCATAATAAGTTGGAAGTATGAGATATAGGGTATTGTGCGTACGTAATTTGTATTATATAAGTTGATATCAGCGCTGAATAAGCACTTAGACGAGACTGCTAGGAGTTCGCTATGGCCTCGCTCGAATATCGCCCCAATGAAGTAATGATGCATTTTTCCGCCGCACCGATCATATTCCGGAAGTGCGTTAACTCATGTAGGGGTGAAAATCGTAAATCGTACTTTCGATTTATTCGAAGCGTCTACTGTTTGAAGCTGTTATGAGGATCGGCGAAATCGATTGCCGTTGAGTGGAGTGGAAAGTGCTCGGGTCACAGCCATATGTGTGCACCATTTTGTCCTTCTCTATGACATCACAGCATCGAACGAAAGCTTTTAACTTGGAGCAAATCTTCTTAATGGGATGGAGGATATGCAGCCATTCGTACTTGCAAAGTTGTTTCCGAAAATATTTAAGGAAACTTCACAGCAGTATTTTTTGCTGTTTCTGAATGACCTAGTTCATTGATGAATTTGTTACTGACTGTTGATGGATTTCTTGAACAAAGTATACCTTTCCTATAAAAGGATAAAAGGGTAAAGCTCCGGGCGTTGATCAATCCCCTGAAAGATGCGCCATGCATTCGACTTCGTTAAACATCGTTAGAGGTGTCTGAATGCATATTTGGCCTATACAATGAGTTGCGCTGGCCCACCGATCTATCGAGCCAGTGCTGCTATCCTCCCAGAAAGGTCTGGTACCAAATTTGCCGATCCCGGAGGGATTGAGGGGCTTGGTGAGCCTGAGGCGTAGGACCGATCGCATTTACATAGCAGGGCGCCTCTAACCACTGTATAGTGAAAGAAGAGAGCTACACATGCTCTCTTCTTTCACTATAGTGTATAAAAAATCTGAAATTCAAAATAAAGTTCTGAAAAAACTGGCAGAATGACTAAAAAGTACAGACCTACACGAAAGCATGTAAACAAATTCTTCGGATTAATAGTGGTAAAGTGGAGAAAATCATAGAACATAGAACTATTGGCTTAGTTTCCATCATACGTTCACATTTTTGTATCATAGATTATTCATCGACGAAGATATTCAGGAGTCATTATTTCACCAATGGAACGTTCACCAAAGAAAAAAAAGATTTTTGTTAGGGCGGACCATTTTACATTGGGTGTTCAAAGTACCAGCTTTATTTATTGACTTTTACTTCGCCAATACTTCGCATCATTCAGATGCTGAATGCACAGCTATGAAAAAGCTGTGGAAACTAGTAGACTGACCGTCAGTTTAGTCCAAAAATTTGTTAATGAACGTCTCGGTTCGACACGTGATTTGTGGGAGAATTAAGCCGTCGTTATTGCATGTTTTTGTAGACAAAATGTTTATACATTGAGTCAAGTGAGATAAAAAGTGGTGCAGAAATGAGTGAGAATGGATGCTCAGTGTGGGAAAGAGAATAATGTAGCAGTGCGACGACAATGTTTAATTTACTGCCACTTTTTTTCCTCAGAACTTGGAACCCACGCTAGATTCGCACCCGAGATGGTTGAGAGAAAAAGCAAAATACAGGCCTCGGGTAACATGTGAGCCCTCGGAGAGGATAATCGTGGATTCGAATGTGGCTTCGGGTCTAAGTACAACGATAGTTCTTTGTTACGCTATTTACACAAATCCCGTTTGTGAAGAAGGTTCTATAGTCGTTGATCATGTTGTTGAGCAACTTTTTTTTGCTAGGAACGTACAGATTTCTTATTCCTCAGCTTAGCGTGAGTGGACTGTTATGGAATAAATGCACATTTTTAAAGAGAGCTTTCACCAACCTTTATGCAACAACTGTGCTGCTAGGAACATAAGGATTCCGTAGCCTTAGTCTTAGGATTCGTGAATTGTTGTAGAGTAAATGCACATTTTGAAACGGAGTATTCGCCAATTTTTAAGTTTCTACCAGTGTCCTCAGAAGGTGAAAAAAAACAGAGTGGTCAGATGACTTGAAATCGATAGTTCCTGCTATTTTAGTTAACTTTGTTGACCCACTTATATTTCATTAGTGCTTTGAGCACTAACAGAGAAAAGAGTATAGTCTAATTACTTTTAATGAAGTCGTCAGAGATTTCCTTCAGTTCTGTGGCTGCCCTTAATCCTTTACTGCTATTCATTAACACAACATATTACTTTTCATTTCCTGCAGTCCGGTTTCAGTTCATTCAACCTTTGCACTCGTATCACGTCCGAAGCTGGGATTCACTTTTGCTTTTGTGATAATATCACAGCCGTGATATCTTCATATTCGCTTCTCGTTTCGTTGCTCATCTGTGTAGCTACTGCATTTGTCGCTTCCGTATTTTTCTGTACACTATTTCCCTATTTATATGGGAACAGTCATTCTAAAGGGGAGCCCATTTATACCTCACCACTCAAGGACCGCTTGTATATTTGCAGCATATTGCTCCGTTTTTTACAATGCCGTTCACGTACAGATTTAAGGAACTACAGAAGTGCTTTTTTGGCTGAATAGGCCTGATTGGCCGTGATTCTGTTTCTCAAAGCACCACGGACGGCACACACGTGCTGTTGCTGCTCTTTTGACGCGAAGCTCTCTATGGCACTTTCGATAGTGTCTGTGTCTGAGTGTCAGTTGTCATGCTAGAGAGAATGAGAGAGCGAACACCGTCAACCTAATTTGTTTTGGATCGAGCTCGTCTGCCTCCCAGCACTAACAGACGTTTTGAGACGCATGATCTCAAGCCTCAGCTGCTGTTGTCGACAGACTTAGAACGACAATAACATCGGGAAGAGGTGAGCGAAGCCTATGGACTTCACGAGCTTGGTAACAGCGATGCTTTCTGCAGTTAGCTGGAAATCTATCCTAGGGGACTCTATAAGTAGGATGCCTGGAGGCGTTCGTTTTAAGAATTTGAAAAACTAAATGAACTAATGGAATACTTATTTACGCATGGAGTAGTCAGTTTTCCCTTTTATATAGAGAACATATTGCCTAAAAATTCATACAAGCTTTCTAATCCATGTGTCAGAAATTCTCACAATACTCTGAAACGACTATAGGCAAAAGTTGAAAGAAGAATGAGACTGCAACAAAGCCCTAAAGTCGGGAGGCCTAATCCACTCAGTAAAACACACTTAGTACAGTCTCGATTTTAGAGTTCTTGGTTAGCATCTATCTATGCATCTATCGCCTATTTAGCCGATGCCATGCATCTACACGACCACGCCAGAGATAAATCCTATAAATGACCGTCACCCAATCAAGTTTCTCTCCCGAAACAGCCCTACGGGGGAACTGCTCAGACCACAAAGCAAAACTCGGTGACTATTTGCATGTTCCCATCGTGACCAACAAGGGCGCTCGATATCGGCATAGTAAGCACTGTAGACGAGTCTCTCAATGAGTCGTATGCAATCATCGACATAATGACGAAGCATCATCGGAATGGCATCAGAGTCGATCCGACTCCTGTCTGCGTCTCTGGCGAGGACGGGCTGACCATACGCAGAGGAGGCCCCTCTCTCCCTATTACACAATCTTCACGTGTTTCCAAATAGCTGGGCTCCTGTCAGGCTCTCTCTGGGGGAGGCTTACACTCAAATTGGGCAGTGTAAAGCTGTTTTCGAGACTCCTTGCCGGGATCTTCTGCGACTACAAAGAATGACGGGGCGTTTAATAGTGGTTAGAAATCTGATGCGAAATTTGTGCATTGTGGGAGGGTAAGCCAAATTAAGATGTTCCTAAAAAGATTGCCTTCTATTTAAATCTTCTATAATTTCCCATTATATTTCGAGTTAGGAAGGGGTAGCGCACCGGTTAGCGATGCAGTCCATGAGGAACTAAGATACTGGTTTAAACCTGTCCCCAACGCTCTTCTCTGATCCGCGTGAGAACGCCTTAGTTTGACAATCTCCAAGATTGCAAGTAGATTCAACTCGACCAACATTCTACGACATTTGTTAAGTGGACGAAATCCTGAAAAACCAGCCAAAACAATACGCGGGATGTTCGAGGACTTTTGTGAACGATGATGAATACAAGGAACGCGAATAGAATGCAGGAGGTGCTGGGATCCACACAGTAGATGTGACGATGGCTCATGTCAATCGGAAAATGCGGAAGACCATAGAAAGTACTTTCAATGAGATCTTCTATTTTCCAGAATTGCGGAGTTCTCAGGGGATTAAATAGCTTGATATGTAGTCGGACGTTAACATACGCCTTCTGGAACCGGTTTTGTTTGAGTTATCTTTCTCAACCTGCTTGCTGGAGGCACCTAGACAATAAGTGGAAGAGTTCGAAAGAGTTCATGAGCACTCTGTATCGCAGCATGGATTGTGTAGGCAGCACATCCCCTGAACGTTCTCGGAAAGCACTTTTGTTGTCTTTGTCGACGCGCGGCGCTTGCCGTTTGCGATTTTACGGAAGGCGGTGGCGACTTCCGGAACCGGTTGCGCCGCCCGGAGTGCGAGCATGGCGAGCGCTGCGCGTCGCCCTCGCCATGCTGCCTCCACCGTCTGGCCGGCTGTGTGTTTAGTCAGGGAGAGTCAGGGGAACACTTGCCGCGAAAGGGACCCATCCTTCTCTTCCCGAGTCAAGAAGCTCATCTCTGCTGTCGCGATCCATCGATCGATCTGTCGACGCTGGCAATTAGGGGTTGCGTTTGAGGGTTCGAGTTCTCGCCGCTCTCACGTAAAAGAACAGTCGTCGACTGAACCTATTGTACTCGTACTGAATTTCAAAATGTTTATGTCAGTTTCGAAGGCTCCAGGACTGTGAGAACTTATCCCAATGAAGATTAGCTAGTGTTCTTAATGTCCTAAAAAACGTCGTTTGAAAATTGTTTGTTATGTTGGTTTCAACCGTGGTATCAAAGCACTTGTATAAGTTCAGTTTCTAGATTTTGCAATGTTTTGTATACTTAATTAAACGGGTGGACTCAAATGAAGAAAAGAGCAGATAGCTTGGAAAATACTATAGAAGTGCTTCACGATACCGTAATTATGAGAAATTTGTCGTTGAGGACTCTTAACACATTTATTCTTGTGATATCATGATAAATTTTGGACACATCAGGTTTCCTGACTGCCTTAATGATGATAATCTCTATTATATTTTATGTCCTCTTAGAGAAGTAAAAGAAAATTTGAAGTCGCTGATTGGATACCGAAACTTCCTCATGAAGCCTTCGATTCATAAGCGACGTGCTGTTAAGTCACAGGGATAAACTCACTTCTGAGAAAAAATGAAAGTGGGTGTAACGGTTAAGGTAGTAGTTAACTAATACTACTCATTTTCTGGAAGAGCAAATAAAATTCTCGCCCGTTTAGAAGTGCGTTCTACTCGTTTTCTTTCGCTTTTGTTCTGTCCTTTGTTTCAACACCTGAAAACGAATGCGTAGCTCATTTAATAGAAAAAAATTGAGTTGTTTCCCATTCGGAAACTACTTTGACTTCAGTGTTGGAGTTGGACGACTGCGACGCCTGTTGAGGGGACCACGGGAAGGCGGTAACATTTCAGATTCAGCACTAATTTCAGCGCAAACCGCGGAAGCACATAGGAATAGGGTGTTTACTGAAAAAGGAATCTGCAGCATTTAATTTCGCAAACAATCCACGATACTTCCATAGAACTTCCAAACTGACTAAATACGGTGCGCCAACAATAATGGTGAACTTGAATGCCGCATAAATGCTATTGCTAGGTGATCAAATTTCGTAGAAGAGAGGAAAAACTGTGGGGCGATGTTGCAGCACTATGGAGGTGATATGACACAACAGTTTTTGAGCTGAATCTCAATAGCTTCTTACGGAAGACCAACGATTTATGATCCCTCTTTTCGAGCACTCGACATTCCAAATGGGAAACGCACTCAAAATGAGTGACTCCACAGTAATACAAGCACAAGGATGCTGAGAAACGAGCCCTAACGCGCGATTACACTTTCGAGAGGCTTCCGTGTTATTAGCCACTGCGCCATTCAAGACTCTTGCGTTGTCTTTCGCTCAGCTCAGTTGTTGCAATGGATAGCAAATGAGTTCCAGAAATAGTAACTTCAGGTTCAGAGCGCACTTGAGGTGCTGAGATTTGCCCGTATCTCTGCATTTCTTGCTGTTGTATTTCACATAATACTCGGTCTAGTAAAAAGAATAGGCAATAATTAAAAGTTAAAACATTGTGGTTTCGCATGCATCTTCAACTTAACTGGCTTCAATGGCGATTTGTCTCCCCGGACCATTCCCGTTGATGAGTGATTAGTGATAGCACCGTTAGAGTAAGAAACTGGCGGAGAGAAAGTCAAAGCAAGGAATTCAGTTAGTGCAGTGGACAGCGTTGTCATATTTCACACAATGCCCTGCCGGCTAAAAAATACTAGGCAGTAAATAAAAGTTAAGGAAAACTTAAAAGTCATTTCAATGTGCTTGACATCTATGTCAAACTAATAGTTACACAATTTCATTTTTTTAGCAATTCGTCTCCTTGTTGCCCACAATGGTTCCTACGGCACTGTTTAGCTCATTCAGCGAAGAGGATTATAACCAGGAAGACAGCGGAGACGATTCGGACAGCGAGGAACCAATGGAGACGAAGGAGGAAACGCCAGTTGTAGAGGAGAGAAAAAATGGTTCGTTAAACGGCGACTTTAAGTTTAGTAGCAAGCATTTCAAACAATGCTCGTTTGGTCAACAAGTAAGATATTATCAGTTTTCCGGATTGCTCGTCCAGCAACATTAGTCAAAGAAGTTAGGCTTCTTAGATTTGAGAGAATTAGATTTGCCTGTATTTACCCAAGTTAATTCGACTGATATCCATCACTAAGCAGTTACCTACAAATACCTAAGACTTGAAAACAGAAATTCAGTGTAATAGTGTGTAAGAGTACACAGTTACTGCATATATCCTCGCATAATTAAAAATTTTAAACCGCGTTGTTTTGCAAAAGAAATGCCACTCTTTTCCACCATAGGATATCCCTTATTTTATGAACCGCCAAAAATTTTTTCTGAGAAATGAGCTGACTATCCACATAAGAGACTGCATAAATAAAAAGGATAAAGCTTTCGGCGTTGATCAATTCATGAGGGATGCGCCATTGCATTCAACTTCATTTAGTAACGTTGGAGGTGATTGAATGTATATCTGGTGTATACAATGACTTTCAATGGCCTATTGATATATCAAGTCATCAAGTCGGTGGTACTATCCTCTCAGACAAGTCTGGTAGCAATTTGCCGGCCCCGGAGAGATGGAAGGCTTGGTGAGGCTCGAGTGCAGGGATTGATCCCATGCGTATTGCAGGGCACTTCCGACCACTGCCCCACACGCCCCCCCAAGACTACATGAACTGTCATAAACCACCATTAGTATATCTGCGGTTGTAAATTAGGAATTTTTTACACGACCTCATATCACTTGTGGGGATCTTATCTTTTTTTCCATTTGGTTCGTACCTCTCGTTCAAATTCCACAAGGGCCCTCGGTATTTTGTATGTGGGTTCAGCTGTTACTTGAGCGTTACTGGCCTTCTAAATGTCGGTTATTGCTGGTCAGATCTATTCTCCCTGGAGTCTTGGGATAACCGCGCTAGCACTTTGCAGCATAAAAAGCCCTAAAGCTGTCGGCGTTGATCAATTTTTAAGGGATGCGCCATGCATTCGACTTCATTTAAGTATCGTTGGAGGTGATTGAATGCATATCTGGCCTTTACAATGACTCGCGGTGGCTTACCGATGCGTCGAGACAGTGCTGCTATCCTCCCAGACAAGTCTGGTAACAATTTGCCGACCTCGGGGGATGGAAGGCTTGGTGGGCCATGGGCGCAGGGGATCGATTCCACGTGTGTGTCACAATGGCGCTTTTAACCACTGCGCCACATGCGCCCCTACGTTGCAGCGTAATGTGCATAAATTGATTTTCCGTTTGAATGAGTCCAACACATATTTGAAATTTTAAAGCCCACTTTTGTCCTAAGATAAACACGAAACTATGGATGCTGTCGATCTTCTAGGTCAAATACAACTTTCTGAGAACGTTATTCTTCTCTTTTTCTATTCTTTTCTCTAAAAGGAGTTAATCTGTTCGAAGTAGAATGTAAAATTTCTTTTTTACTGCGCTTTCGCATACTGTTTTAATTATGAAATTCTGGAAACTGGAGGTAGCACGTTTTTGTCTTGGAAGTGGCGCTAGGAGCTAGTCTTTCGTTCATAGTCAAGCTTTCTGTTTGCCTATTTTTCGGGGACCAACCGCTGCTTCATCACACACCCACTCAAACGCATCCACCCAGAGAGAAAAGAGAGCATGAAGGGATAAATGAAGATAAAACTTGTAAGTGTAAGATCTAAAATGCCGTTTTTTTTCTTGGATGTGGCGTCAAAACTGAAAACGCACATAGATTTTCACTTTTTCAGTAGGAAGGACTACTGTATACGGAATGTAATCGAATTTTTTCCCATTCATGTTCGATAGTGCAGAAATTTAGTATTGTTAATGATAAATTGTAAGTTATGATTGATGTGCGAATTAGGAACTTCTCAGTAGCAACCGTTTAAATTAGGGTTACTGATAGAAAGTAATGTCTGTTTGGAGCTTTGGAATTTTTAACAAACGTGGGAGTAGATATAAAATTCAAATGAACAATTTGGTGCAGATGAGTCGAGTTACTAGCCCTATAAGGGCAAAGGATCGGGCAGACTGTGTGGGAATGCAGTAAAGAGTTTGTAACTTTCATATAGTGGGTGGTAAATGATTCAAACGTATCTTTCTATTTAATTCTCTTGCGCTCAGTGCTTCCAAAAAGTGTCTCATGCAAAAAATACACCCGCCCATACAACAAGGGTCGTCGAGTTTGGCAAAATGTGTCGCTATTTTGCAATAAAAAGATCTAAGTAAACTTGTTTGACACAGTAGAGTAGTTTCTATAATTTCAGAACAAGCCGAGTTGGCTGCCAGCCTTCAGCAAACGTTAAAAGAAGCTCTGAAAGCAGCTGGGAATAACCGTTTGATGCAGCAGAAACGACGACAGGCTACTCCTCCACAACCAACCCCGAGATCTCAGTCGGCAGCTGCCAACACCAACGCATTTCTGGCGCCGTTTCTACTATCAGGTAATGCAGCATTTCGCGTCTAATTTCAACACCGCAACAGTTATGTTTGCGGTTGAAAGCGTTACTCTGAGCTGGCGGTCAGTTGAGCTAAACTGCATAGTTACTGAGTTGCTTGTGCCGAAAACGAATTTCTTGGTCTTAACCAAAAATTTTTCTTTCCCGACATGCTACGAGGAATGGAGCAGAGGATCACTTGACTAGACCATTCTTATGAAAGTGCAACTGAAAATTTTTTGATTTGAAGGCCTCAACTCACCTTTAGTGAATTGATGTTGCTTATCATCACTGAAAGGCAGTTTGTCAAGCGGAGTTAGCGACGAAAAACCTTTTTCCTATTTCCAGCTTAGCTTCTTTCACCGAAATTTGTCCTCGCATGTACAGGATTTCCTTGCTTTCTGACTCTCCCTTACTAACCTCTATTAACTGCTAATTATTTCCTGGAGTTTTCATATCAACTGCTAGCTTCACTTTTACTTCTATCACCCCATTTCACTCTAGGCCTCACCGCGAATTGCTCGACTAATGGCACGGTATTCCAATTACCACAGGGCTGTGTGTACACGAATTCTCCGAATAATGCTGATGGTGAGTTAGGACAGTAGATTAGGAGCGAGAAGGCTAGAAGGAGACCAGTTCTACTTTGAAAATCGTAAAAACTTCTCCAAGATGTGTTTCCACACATTGAAGGTGTGAATACGCTTTTCAAAAAAGTGATGACATAGGAAAGCCATTGGTATTGCTATAGCTACACTAGGAAGGTCTTGAATGCTCTATAAAGTCATGAAGTACATGTTGAGGTGGAGCGTCAGCGAACAGTGTGTTAATCAACTCAACAAAAGGCGACGAAAGTGCTCAGCCGACGAATCCACTACTATCGTTCCCGTTTCAGTTTAATTTCCAACAGGTTGGTTTTTTTTAGGTGAACTCCTTTCATCTATTTTATTAACGGTTTTTAGAACGGCATTAAATAATTCTTAGATGAGGAATGAGGGCGCGTGTGACGCAGTGGTCGGAGGCGCTCTGCAACACACGTGGAATCGATCCCGCACCTATCAAGCCTTCAAGCCTTCCATATCTCCGGGGGTCGGCAAATTGGTAACAGACTTGTCTGGAAGGATAGCAGCACTAGCTCGATACATCCGATAGGCCGCGTGGTAGGCAACCGCGAGTCATTGTGAAGGCCAAATACGTCACCTCTAAAAGATGCTTAATGAAGTTGATGCATGGCGCATCCCTCAAGGATTGATCAACGCCGAGGGGCGTTATCATTATTGCTGTTAAATGAGGAATAAACGACCATATCCACATTGCTTATCGACCTCGGCAGGATGCGTCATCGCACTCCAGTTTCCTTCGTAAGACTTATAACCGCTGAGACATCGAACCTAAACTTCACATATTGAAACGGTCGCCAATAAACTTATCACGTACAATTAAACTATGTGGCTAAGTATTTCAGTTTTACTGCTATTTAACAAGGGGGATGGACAGCGAATAGTTCATCTTGGGGCTTTAAGAAAGGAGGTTAAGCGCGTCCCATAGCAAGCAGCCTTTGTTCGCCACCGAATTCCCTCTTATATGTGCTTCTTAGTATTGAAGCGAAGGCATTCTCTAGAAGAATGAACACTGTTCTCGACATGACGTGCCCAATTCGCTATAGGGAGGGCTATCACGATACAAAACTATTGTTTTTTTTGTGGACGGAAATGTAGTACAGTGGGAAACGACAAAATTGTAAAGTTGGAATCCAGTGGAGTGTTTGTGTGGTGTGCAAAATAAGCACTTAACTCAGTTACATTGTCGTCACACTGGATGAGTTAATTATCGCAAAAGAATTGTGGTTTGAATGCGGTGTTTTTAACACTGTCAATAAATAATTACAGTCCAGAATTAAGTAATTTGGTGTTACGGTGATCCGGTATCGATTTCTTGTTGACACAACGATTACAAAATATCAATGCTAACTTTTATTTGCTGCCTGCTACAATTTTTCACGGCAGGGTACAATGCGAAATATAACCACAATGGCGCTGCGATATTTGCAAAACTCCTGACCGCAGGTGTCTCCGGTGGAGAACGAACGCGCTATCACTCTTTCTGGGGGATAACGCATTCACCACCGCACCATGCGGGTACCATATCTCAGCATCATTGTGATTACAAAATATGTTAAAAAAAACGGCAATTTTAGATGATGCTTATCCTCCTTACGGAGACATAGGCATCGTAGTGGAATGTTATATGTTCTTACTGGTTTTTACTTTTTTCTCTCAATTAATTACTTTTTTAAGTTAATGGAATCCGCAGCATTGGGTGCTCAAATTACCAACACCGATTGAAAACGGCACTACTTCAATCCTCTGCTCATCTTGATTCTTTAGGAGTGTTCTGCAATTATTTTCAGTATGATTACTACTCTTCTAAAATCTGTGAGACTCTTCTACCTATACAGGAAAGATTCTGTTGTACTGTGTTATTATGGTATTCGACTTCGACTCGTATCCGTTCATTTTGCCAAAGAACATGCTTGTAAATCGCTTGAAGTATTCACGAATCCTCTTAACTGGTCAACTACCACATTACAACTTTCCTATGCCGCTGCTGGATACGTGAACTGGTCTATGTCTATACTGATCTATGCACTATCTGTATGTCTGACTATAGAGGATTTCTGTGAACGTCTTTGCATAATGTGGTAAAGTTCTATCTGGCGATTTCAATTTTCCAAATATGCTACTGCAATTTCCTAGATTTAAGCAAATATTTGGAAGATTTAAACGCTACGTAGTTCATCGGTTTCCGGTCGCTTTTGCTGGTGTACTGTAGTGTTGTTGCTCCATCTTATAACTGAGACCTTCCTAGTGCCTTTCATAGGTCATTACAATTGAAGTGCCTTAAAATCTGGCCGAATTTTTTTGTATTTTGCATCCATAGCATTTAAAAGATCTTTATTATTGTATCTTTTTAATATTTTCGTCATGTACTGTTGGAGTAATTAGAGTTCCGCATTTCCTTCTTTTTCTTTGCAAATAAAAATTGCAGAAGAAATGTGACTGTGGTCAGTTCTCGAGGTAGCAACGGGCTACTTCAAACACACATGTTTGGGTATTCGGAAACATTTATTAGATAGACTATGGTAGGTAATAGAAATGAATTAGTTTCTCATGAACGTCGTGAAGTGATGATCCACCTGAGGCCACTTTTTCCCAGAAGGGCTGTCGATATTGCAATAGTTCCGTCTGTTGATACTTCGTGTTATGAAAACGATATTCACTAAGGCGACGATAACGTAGATCCGGGCTATCGTGTACCACCTTCATATTTTGCATTTCAATTTTGAAGACGCTCGTGAACAGCTTTGACCACTTTTTTCACGACCCGTCGTCCAAACCCTAGTGTGTGGACCTCAGCCCTTCTTTTATTTGACTGGTTTCCTCGAATCCGTCGCGCACGAGGCGCTTGCAACATTTTGCATGTGGGGGCCTCTGCCGCTTGAAGCTTTTCCTTTCGTCATGAACATCGTTGAATGCCGATCGAGTAGTCGCTTCCTGGGCTCCTGGAGAGCTTGGGTAGAGCGTTCTCACTTGGATTTCAGAAAGTGAACTTTCCCAACCAAGCCTGGTACCAATTTCCCGACCACGGATGAATTAGAGAGTCGTTGAGCCTGTGGTCGGGTTGAACCAGGATTGTACTCATGTTGATCGGCACCGCCAGAGCTGCGCCACCTACCGACATTTCAAACTAACTGCCCTGTCGAAACCCTTTATTAACCACAATGACGGCGCGCCTAGGTTAAATTCTGGTGGCGAAATTGGTGGTTAGGTCATAAAAGATTTTTTGCACTCTAAGAAGCGCCTCGCTCTCTAATGGCCATAAGCTTTCATCGCAACTTCATTAGAGTGAAACTTATTTGACTTGCTCTAATCGGTGAAGCTCAGACGATGTGGCACTTTGTAGTCTCGCGATATTCGCAATATGATTTGTATTTCATATATAGAGTGTAGTAAGTAACTTGCCAATCAAACCCTGCTCGCTGGAATTACTGCACTTCGGCGAGTGTTCATTCTTCATTGGGTAAACTCATGTGAAGAGTTTCCAGACTAATCCAATCCGATGAACAGATGGTAGGTTCACAATATAGTCATGGATTATTTCCTCGATTGCCTTCCCAGAAAACGTGATTGTTTCGTCTGGGAATTTGGTCATACTTTTCGTGAAACTGGCGCACTCTCGACAGGCGTAGTGCATGATATTCCAATGTTATGCTTCTTCGGCCAATACGATTGCATTTTTTTGTCATAATCTAATTATACTATTCAATCAATACTTTGTATGCTCGAAAGGTAGTTGCAGGCGACATGCAACTCCGCAATGGCGTAGCAACACCAGGGTTTCCAAAGCGTCGCTAGCTGATTTTCAATCTTTTTTAAAACACTCTCGAATTGTTGAGCAAACGGCTTCTACATCTCATTGATGCTATCAATGAGAGCATTTTACTCAAATCCAGCTAGTGATGTGGATCCCAGTGAGAGCGTCTTAGATATTTATTGGGTTGTTTAGAAATAAATGAGCGCTATAAAATATTTTTTTATTCTAATGCAATTGTTAACGATGAAATATTCGTTGCACCTTGCAGTATTATATTTATAAAGCTGATTTTATGCTTTTTTCAATTTGTTTTTATTTATTGTCAAGCCAGTGATCTCCCTCATATGAGGGATCTCGAGCAGGTTAGTCGCGAGGAATGTGGCGCCTAGGCAGCTGGCGGATAGGGGGTTAATCGCGGACCAAAAGCGACCTTTTCCTCCTTGAGACGCAGGTGGATCGAGAGGATGGAGTCACTGTTTCTGCTGCGCCGATTTGGTACATACTTTTGTATTTATGAGGCGTATTCATGCACGCGTGTGTGGGTGCGTTCAAGTTTACGCGGATGTATTCTACGAGTAAATTCAGCCTAAAAGCCTGCAATCAAGTGACAGGGAAGTATATGGGAGGCGGTTAGGAGTCGCCTCCAGTAAAAACAAGGAGTCCTCTAAACACTCCAAACTCCATGTCCACTCTGGGAGAGACTGGCACCCATGAGGGTACCCAGCCCCCCACGTTTAGAGCCCAGCAAGCTATATGTGGATATAAAAAAAGCTATAAACAGCAGTAAAAGAAACGGGCCTCATTCCCCTGACCCCCAAACCAGCACCTTCGGCAGTGTTGGGTAGGACGAGTACGGAGAGGCAGCTAAAATCTTAGGTCCAACGTAAGCTGCCTGGATTTCAAAGAAAGAACTATGGTGACGATCTGTACCTACAATGCACATACATTTGCATCCGAGTCCTCGATAGAAGACGTGCTCATGCAAGCAAGAAAGATAAGCTACGACGTCATCGGCCTAGCCGAGACGAGACGAATAACTAAGAACCCGAATCGGAGGTTTACGATTAGAAAGATGTGGATCAATACCGGCTTTGACAATCTTCGTCGTTTACGCGCCGACATCAAACTATGATGAAGAAGAAGTCAAAGTGTGCTATGTGGACTTAGAGAAGTTCTACAGAGAAGGCCACACATTCTTCAAGGTTATTACTGGAGATTTCAACGCCAAGATTGGACCAAGAAGAACGTCTGAAGAACGCCACATTGGGGTTCACGGATTAGAATGGAAAGAATACGGCTGAACGGCTCTCCGACCTTATCATGACGACCAGGAACATACATGTTAACTCGCAATTCCAAGGGCCCCACCCTCAATGCTGGACGTGGGAGCTCCCAGTGGACAGTACCATAACGAAATAGACCACAGCATAGTAAATAGAAGCTTTTTGCCTAGTCGATGTCGCTGTTGCCCCAAAATTCTACACGGGATCAGACTTCCTTCGTGCATGACTTCATTTCTCGCAGAAAGGAGAAAAAACCGCCATATTCAAAAAAAAGAACTCCCTAAACCACTGTAAATTGGGACTTATTCAACTCATTAGTTGGGAAGATGCCGTTGTCTAACATCGACGAGGAATGCGATCAGCTCATCCAACATCTTCATGTCAGCGCTATGAAAGCTGAGTGTTCAGAAGTCACCAAGAGACGTCTATCTCCAGAAACACTCGAGCTGATACTCTAGTGTGCAGTCGCACGAGCTGCAGGCAACCGTGAACTAACGTCCGAACTTGCCAAAGAATGCAGACAGGCGATAAAAAGAAGATCTTAAAGAGAGAAAAGCAGCAGTAATGGTCGAAGCTGCAGAGGATGGGGAAAGCATTCGCAAAGCTCACCGAAGCTTCGCCAATTACAAGAACAAGATGATTGCACTCCTACGCCCAGACGGAACATTTGCAGCGTCCAAAAAGGCAGTGGAGAAAATCATTTACGACTATTACTCAGATCTCTTCAACAACCACGTCTTCATGGCCTCATGTGAAACAAAGGAAGACGGACACGTCGTACCACCGGTTCTCTCTTCCGAAATCCGACATGCCATTTCGTCGGTGAAAAATCGAACAGCATCAGGTGCGGACAAGTTAAGACCAGAACACCTGAAGAAGTTTCCGCCGGTCCTCGCACAAACACTAGCTCGGCTTCCCACATGTTACCTGTCTGAATGCAAGACCTCTACTCAGTGGAAGACGAGCAAGGCCGTTTTATTGTTCAAGAAGGGTGACCTCCACGATATCGGCACCTATCGCCCAATCTGCTTGCTGTATGTCGTCTACAAACTCTTCACTCGAGTCGTCCTAAACAAGATTGACAGAACACAGGACAGAGGACAGCAATGTGAGCAGGCAGGATTTCGAAAAGGATTTAGTGCGATGGGCCACATCGACACGATAACAAGACTTATTGGTGTATCGCGAGAGCACAAACGACCGGTCTATCTCACTTTCATCGATTTAGAGTCCTTTGACTCCACTGAGATAGAAGCAGTCATGGAAGCCCTAGATAGTCAAGGAATCCCTACTCAGTACATAAAGATTCTTCGTGAGGTACAAAAATTTCACAACCAACCATTCTACAGCGATATTAACATTGACGTCAAAAAGAGGAGTTAGGCAAGGCGATACTATCTCGCCAAAATTATTTACCGTCGCCCTCGAGAACGTCATGCGAACATTGGGATGGGATAATATGGGAGTGAAAATCGATGGTCGGCAGTTACATCATCTTCGCTTTGCTGATGATATCGTCCTTATAACACCAAACATTAGCCAAGCGGAGCGTATGCTTGCCAACTTTGACAGAGCCTGTGGAAAGATTGGTCTTCGACTAAATTTCACAAAAACGATGTTCATGAGGAACGGATTGCTTACGTATGCCGCATTCGCACTCAATAGAACGAGTGCTTGCAGGCTTTGATAAAGTCTATGGAAAAAATCGGTTTTCGCCTAAATCTCGAAAAAACGATGTTTTCGTGAGGAACGGTCGGGAAATCAATATGATGAACGACTTAGCTCAAGAGCTGAGCAGAAGGAAACGAGCGGCTTGGAGAGCTTTCGAGAGCATCGAGGATGTAGTGAGGAGAACAAAGGAAAATCCGACTCCGTGCCCACCTTTTCGATTCAACGGTACTTCCTGCCCTAACGTATGCGTCAGAAACCTGGTCGCTGCGTAAGCAGGATGAAAGATCACTTAGTGTTATTGAACGCGCAGTCGAAAGAACGATGCTAGGAGTACTCCCGTGGCACGCATGTAAGGGAAGGGATCCGAAACTCCGATCTGCGTCGACGATAAAAATTCAAAGATGCCGTTCTATACGCCAAACAGTCGATGATAAGGTGGGTCGGACACGCATTGTGTGTGAATGACAACCGATGGGCAAGAGCCGTTAGTGACTGGATTTCTCGGGATGTTAAACGCACTGCAGGATGACCACCGACACGATGGTCGGAGTTCTCCACGAAAAGCCAAGAAGGATGATATGATGCTCAAAGAGTCCGTAGAGCGAGCATAACTCACTAGGCTACTCTTGCATGCGACATAGAAAAATGGGAGACCTACTGGCGCCCGCTTGAGTTACTCGGTGATCTACAAAGCGGGACTACAAGTGATACAGGTTATATTGGCGGCAGTCTATTTTTTTTAAAAATCAGTTTTTGAGTTTTGCAATTTTTAGATGTTAGAAATGAATTTTCATCAAATTTTCTTTTATGAGTTCAAACTCGGTAGAAGTGCAGTAGAGACAGCTCGAAATATTACTGAAATTTTGGGTGAAGGTAGTGTTGGTGAATCAACAGTGCGAACGTGGTTCCGGAAATTCCGATCTGGTTATTTCGACATCGAAGATTTAGAAGGCCACGGACGTTTCAGTGAACTTGACGACGACGAATTGAAGGCACTAGTGGAAGCAAATATGCGAACAACTGTTCGAGAGCTTGGAGAACACCTTGGAGTAAGCACAATAACAATTTCCACTCCCTTGAATCGCATAGGAAAGACAAAAAAAACGACTAGTGGGTGCCATTAAACGAACATAGAAAAAAACTGCCGTTTTCAAGTATCCTTTGCTCTTATCCTGCGCAATAAAAAACAACCTTTTTTCTTGATCGGATTATGACTTGCGAAGAGAAGTGGATTCTGTTCGTCAGCCGGCGACGCTCAGCTCAATGGTTGGATTGTGATCAGGCTTCCCAAAGCCGAAATTGCTCCAAAAAAGTTGTGTCGATTGTTTGGTGCTCTGTAGCAGTACTGATTCATCACAGCTTTTTGGATGTGGGCGAAAACAATTACTGCAGAGAAGTATTGCCAACAAACCGACGAAATGCACCGTGAACTCCAACAACGACCGGCATTAGTCAAGAGAAAAGGAACAATCCTTCTCCACAGCAACGTCCGGCTCTACGTTGAGGAGCCAGTGCTGCAGCCATAATCAGCAGACCTCTCGCCTAACGACTATAACTTCTTCAAGCACCTTGACAACTTCCTGCGCGGGAAATGCTACACCAACCACGATGACGCAAAGAATGCCTTCAACGAATTCATCGCTTCTAGAACTCCAGAATTTTCTGGAACTAGAATAAATAAACTTACTTCTCGTTGGCAAAGATGTGCAGATTCAAGAGGTTTTTATTTTGATCAATAAGGTTTTATTTGACGCAAGTTATGACATTTTAAATATTATAGTTAAAAAACACCCATTTATTTCCGAACAACCCAGTACTGGACTGGTCACCGCGTGTCCGGCGAGCTCCGGCGTTTCCTTTGTTATAGTATTATCACATTTTTGCCACACTGAATTTTTCCCACCGTAAATATCGATTCAATTTGACGTTGCTAATCGTTTAAAGATTTTGGTAAAGCTGGCGAACTTCGCCAACGCGTACTGCACTACGCTTCGAAAAAATTTCAGCATCATAAATTGTGCTTGGTTGACTCTTTATTCTCTCTTCTCGGCCACTGTATCATTTAAACCTGCTCGTCGTCTTAATTAGGTGTTAATTAATTTCAGCCAAGGAGTTGTGTACCAGTATTCGCTAGGTCTAACTGCATATCCTAGTCGTTCACAATTTAGGCATATAAGCATTGCAGATTTGCCTTGCCATTTTAACGCAGTCTTCTTGCTCCTCCTACTTCGAACTGTCGTTTAGGTGACTCTTTGTATTGTCAGTAGAATGAGGCCTTTTGTTTTTTTTACGGCTTCTCGTGATGAATACCCACGTATTGAACGTGGAGTTTATTATTGAAAGTGATCGCGAACTATTTGCCATAAATTTCCCAGACACTCGTCCGCAATCTCGTGGTTTAATCGGCGTCCAGAACGCAACTGGCATGCACCTGGACATATCCACACGCACAAGCGTATGTGTGTAGCTGTATGAAGTCATGGGTGAATATATGTACATACTGATATCATGTGTCAATTCTACACAGCAGAAAAAGCATGACTATCCCAGAATTAATTTCCACCCTAGAGCAAGCTCAGGGTTGCTTTTAGACCTTGTCTGATTTCCTATCCACCATATCATAACGGGTTACATATCCTCGTGACTAATGTCAGAAATTCTCCATTGAATAAGATTTCTACTGGAAATAACAGAGAAAAACACATTTTTTAAGTAAATACCTAGTACAGACAAGTGAATAACCAGTGAAATATATTTATTTATGTGGTCTTATAAACTGATCTTCTTTAGCTGATCCGAGGTTGGTATAGGTGTTCGTTGACGTTGTCGTTGTTGTTGGTGTTGTTTGTCGATGGCTGACGTTTCGGCGATTTCGCCTTCCTCAGAGCCTGGACGTATTTTGTATTAGAGTACTTTAGTTATTCGGTGTAAAAGGCTAAAGTATTAATGAAAATCAAAGTTTCAAATAGATGGTGGGTTAGGATGTACGGTCATACTGAAAGGCTACTCACCGTGATGTAACGAGTAGGACTGGCCCACGCGTTGTTCACGTGAGGTCGCGAGCACGACACAGACCGGGGTCAAAATATCATTTTGAAATAGGGCGCCAGGTCACGTGTGATAGTGAGGCATTCGTCTTTCCGGTTCATCTTTGGATTTTTGAAATTTATCCAAAACGCTTCAAGAGTTTTGCGCGTTGATGTTTTCGTCTAACTCTGGATGTTCTTGGTGCGCAGTCTATTTCATGGATTTTACTTGCAACTTGACCAGCGGTGGTCCTTTGATTTGACCTTTTGAGCGGCGTGACAGATCTTCAGACTTTTTCCTTAACTTGCTCTTAGTATCACACCGAATCTTTTCACATACCGATTTAGACCCAGCTACTATTCGCCTATAGAACACACTAGTTCACTACCTCTCCTCTCATCCTTCACACATGAAAAAAAGCACTTATCAAAAACATGTACCGTACGGCAAAAAATGTGTGCACAGGGAGAAGAGGAAAGGAAGGAATCGCAAAAGCTGGCACGAAAAATTGCCATTTCCAATGGCTACGACGTAGAAGCCACTCGGATTAGACAAGAACGTAGGGTAGTTCCCCCAAAAATAATGTTTCGGACGTAAGTAAGATCCCTTTTAAGCTACCCTTCATATCAAATGAAATAAGTTACGCCATTAAGAGATGCTTAAGAAAAAAGTGGTCTTGAAAATTATATAACGATTATTGACATCCCACCCAATACCCTACGCCGTCAGTTAGTTAGCAACCGTCTCTATGATCGTTTGTGCAGCTCAGAAAAACTGTTTGATCTGTCCTAACGGGAGAGGCGGGGGATTGCATGAGTTCAGGTAAAATATACTTGATCTCATGTAACACATGCGGTGAGGAATATATTGGGGAAACGGGTAGCCCACTTTGTGTCCGCATAAAAGAACATCTGGATGGGAAAGTTAAAATTCGTCAAAACACTCCTCTAGGGACGCATAGGGCACAAAAGCACAACGGCGATGATTTTGAAGTGACTGTACGGGTCCTAGCGCAGGAGTCGAAAACATTAACGCGCAAAACTCTTGGAGCGTTTTTGGATAAATTTCAAAAATCCAAAGATGAACCGGAAAGACGAATGCCTCACTATCACATGTGACCTGGCGCGCTATTTCAAAATGATGTTTTGACCCCGGGATGTGTCGTGCTCGCGACCCCACGTGAACAACGCGTGGGCCAGTCCCACTCGTTACATCACGGTGAGTAGCCTTTCAGTATGACCGTAGCATCCTAACCCACCATCTATTTAAAACTTTCATCTTCATTAATACTTTAGCCTTTTACACCGAATAACTAAAGTATTCTAATACAAAAATACGTCCAGGCTCTGAGGAAGGCGAAATCGCCGAAACGTCAGCCATCGACAAACAACACCAACAACAACGACAACGTCAACGAACACCTATACCAACCTTGCATCAGCTAAAGAAGATTAGTTTATGAGATCATATAAATAAATATATCAACTATCTATGCCGAGGTTTATAGAAAGTCGGTCTTTTGAGTTATTAACTAGTGAAATAGTTGATAGAAGACTATCTATAAATAAGGCGATGGCCCCTAGGAACTTTATTTTGTGGCTAGCTAATCTTACATTCTAAATCCCTCTAACGGTTAATTGCTGATGGCAAAAGATCGATAGAACTAGCTGAGAGACAGGCGAAACGAAGGACCCGCATGGTGTGGTGGTGAACGCGTTACTCCCCGGAAAGGACAATAGCGCGTTCGTTCCCCACCGCAAACACCTGCGGTCCGGAGTTTTGCAAATATCCCAGCATCATTGAAGTTATATTCCTGCATCATTCTGCGTTGAAACAGGTGGGAATTTCCTGCGGACAGCTTCATCTACTCATCACTTGTCATTCAGCAAGGCGTCAGTCAGATCGTTGATGATTCCATAAACATCTCTTTCAAAATATTTTATGCCAATGATTTGTTGCGAGAATATTTTCAGTGGTTTCAAGATCGTAGAGATCATCGTTTCGGCTTCATTGCCAGACTAGAAGAGAATGCTGACTGGTCGCTCGGAAAAGAGCGAACAGTCAGGGTGAGCTGTACAGGGTATAACTTCTATCTTCTTCATTGTTTTTCAAGTTCCATGTTCTGTTTATATGGTCACTTCTGGACTTTGTGTTGAATTAGCATGTACTTCTACAGATCCAAATTAAATGCGACGATAATCACCCATCGACACCGCTGGAGTGCAAATTAGTGCCACCAATATCCCACATAAACATTTTCGAATCAGGTACGTGACATCTCCAAACTAAGCGTAACCTCACTGTTCAGTCTGGAAGACATAGCTTGACATTATTTGATCTCATGACTTCTAGAACGGGTCCAGTATACAAACTGCAAGCCGAAAGTAAATATAACCTGACTTTCGAAGAATTGAGCAAAACAAGCCGACAATTTTGTGGAACTTTTCAACATTATAGGCTTAGTTTAGCATTATATTCTCCTGTTTTCTAGCTTATTCTAATGAGATGTGTCGTTAATACACAAGCGGACTTTAATTCGAATACGCATTGCTTGGTTAAGAATATAGACATCGAATAAATAACGGGAAATCTTTATCCTTCATTACGTAATTGGTAACAGGCGGAACCAAAGCGCAGCAAACCTCAGCTATTCCATGGTTCAACCGTGTCGTAGACCAATTTCTGACTACGATGAGCTGCAGCGCACGAACGCAGTATTCCTTTGCGAACCCTTTGCGAGGGCTATCGCATCCATCGCCACACCATACGGATCCTTCGTTTCGCCTGTCTCTCAGCTAGCTTTCTATCTACCAGCTATCAGCAATCACTCATCAGTGGCATTGATCTGGCGAGCGCAAATCCGTTGATGACGGTAGTAAAGAAAGTCTCCGAATCTTACTGGGTGAAAGCTTTCTTTCGTAGCATTGAATGGTGCAAGAAGCGAGAAATGCTTGAGACTACCGAAAACGCTACATCCTTGTGTGTTATAAATGTGGTACCACTCTAATTGTTTAAGATCGCACATGGCGAAAAATGTGGTTTAGCTTCAGTGTGAGGCTAAATCAATTTCAGCTTCCTGTGCTGTTTAGAGGTCTTGATGGTCCAATCCATCCAAGACGATTTCTAACAAGGAAGTTCTTTAATAGCTTCTAAATTTTTAACGAAGAGTGCATGATTAGGAAGCAGTTTTCAAACCGAAAGTGCGACTTCACCGTAAGTTAGTGGAAAACCTTATAACAGTAGCTAGCTTGAAGGGCTGCTAGTCTATGGTGCCATTTTCAGTTATAACCTAATGACTCACGTTTCGCATAATTTTTATCTTTTTATTTTATTTCGTTGTTTTCTTTTCGAAATCGGCCAGAAGATGGTAAGTTCACCTCAAAAGACCACATTGTGTGTCATATCCAAAGACAAGCGGATGCCCTAGTTGTCGTCACAATATGAAGGTCATATAAAATTGTACTCGTAGCAGACCGGACTGCTAATGACAGCAACCAGAGACAACTCAACAATGCCCGAAACTCGTGGGTTCATTTGCCCAAAAATGCATTTTTTTCTTCCGTAATAAGAAGTTGGCGAGCTTATTGTTTAATAGAAAATGCCTGCAGTATGAACTTTCTCTTCTCCTCATTCTCGTAGCCTATAATTACATGTGCGAGTGGAAAAAATGCACCAGATCAATCGGAAATCTTTTCAGTTGGATGTGGATAAGATTCACATCCGCAACACAGCAAATGGCTTCATTCATATTAAAAGAAGCTGGTGACTTTTGCACTGCAGCAAATTCGACGAGTAGCAGTTTGGCATCAGATCTGAAACAGAGGAGCCGTTTCATTTTGCTGCGAAAAGATGCAGCAGGTGATTTCTGCACTGCAGCAAATTCTGTGCGCTGCATTGTGGAATCGATTTGATATTCATTTTGCTTAGGAAAAAATGCAGTAGGACAGATCGTCCTGAAGAAACAAGTGGTTATCCCCGGGTAATCACCGTTATCGAAGACAACCGTCCTGTATAAAACTACATCGCCGGGTAGTAGGCCGTCGTCCGAGAGATGGTCGACGATCCGACTCGATACGAAGACGAAGACGGCACATAGAGAAACGAACAACTATGGACAATCGACTCGGATCGTTTGCTATAATGAATACAAAGACGTCGAAACTTTAGCCAAAAATAAAGGTTATTTGTGGACCCCGTGTAAGCTTACCAGAGAAAGAATACATATTGATTAGTCATACCGAGGTTGAAGGAAAGTCAGTTTTGAAACATATCACTCAGTGTTCTTTCGCTACTCATCACTTCCGTTAGCGGTCGATTTTTTGCTTATTAATGTATTTTCTCGTCCTCACATTTTTACGCTGTTATGGTTAAGTGATAAGCTAAGGGCATCATTTTTCTCTTAGCGAACTTGCAATCTGGGTAAATATCGTATTAAATGTGCTTTGTTTTTAGAGGATAAACGCACACATATTTCTCCATCTTTTTTTCGTTGTAAAATGAAGTGATCCGTAAAATAAAGCGTTAAAATGCCTTACGAGTGAAGTTGGAACGTGGAAAAAATACACTGCTACATGCGACTGTGGACGTACGACACCATGTTGATCTCTGACGCTTATCTTCCAGATGGCGTGAACTGTTCCAAATATGATGTAATTGCTTTTCAAGAATGTGAGAACCGGAACGCTGTCACCCACTGGGTGAACAGTGGAACCTTTTCTATCTTTGTTTTGTTAACGAAAGAAATGAAATTATGTTCAGCTAACGTTTTTTAATTTTTTCTACTGTTTGCTGCATCTCTTTTTACAGGACTTGGTCCGATTATTAGTTATGAGTACTTCGGACCGGCAGTGTCAGTGTAATGAGGTGTTTTAGCTTCTCGAACCAGCTTTCATTCCCGATAACTTGGTGGTGCGACTTAAACAAAACGAATAAAACGATTTGATCATGACTGTCATAATCGAGCCCTACTAAAACCTTCTCTGCAAGCTCTGCGACTAGCTGTGCTGCTTCGTCTTCGTATCCTTCATTTTTTCTAAAGCATGGAACAGACAAGGTGCTTTAGAATTGATAAATCCCTAAGACATACATCGTGTAATCGACACCATCCATAACATCGTAGAGGAGCTTGAATGCATATTTGGTGTATGCGACGAATCGAGGAAGCCTACCGATTGATCTGCTTCCTGTTTTTAGTCTCCTAGGTAAGTTTATTGGTTTGGCGGCGACTCGGGTTAGATCGAACCACCGATACGTAGGACATTTTTAACCACTGCACCTTTTTGATTTTCGGTATAAAATTAATAATCATTGCACTTTATAAATATTAAATGAGGAAGCTGACAATCTGTGTTCAAGATTATGACGTTGATCGACGACGATCAGCTTCAGGTGTGGGATTGACGCTGTTTCATCAACAGTACTGTCTGCTAGCGCTTTTTCCTGATGAAAATCGACGGCCACTGGCATGCTTCGTCAATCGAATGCTGAACTTATGGAATGTTGACAAAAAATGCTTATATGTTGCTGTATGATCATCTAACAGAGAACGTTCCACCAATGAGCGATTAGAACAACAAATTCGCAACGATGGTGAGGTTAGACGACAACGTTGTCAAATGTCCAGAGAGATGCATGTGGGAGAATCTTAGAGAATCAGATGACTTAAATTAGCTGACAATAAGCCTTTAGGAAAACAACTGTAAAAAAATAGTTACGGATTTTTTTTGTCTCTCTAGTTAAAAAGTTGTTTTATAAGTTTGCGAAAACTAGTCCAATTTATTTGCTATTTATTCACCTGACTGCATCTTTTTGCATTCAAGCATTAAGGATCATGAAAGTCATACCCGAAATTTGTCATAGCATTGTAGCAGAGTATGTATGGATGAATCAGAATTCTCCAACATATTGTGTTAGTTCAATGTATCTGGTGGGAAAGTCGGCTGGAGCTCGTGCTTTTGCTCTCAAAGGAATAGCTTGAGCTTCAGTACTTTCTTAATGGAGAGAGTAAGTCGGCTTTTTTCCCTTTAAAGGATTTGTTATTCACTGGCATATTAGCCGAGTCTGGTGGTATACGACGAATGAACTGGGCAAGAAGTGTAGTATTCCAGCCGATAGTAGGCGATATTCTAGTGTTGTTCTTGCAGGTCATGCTTGCTAAATGCCTTCAAGCGGTGTAAACTGACTTACTAGTCCAATCTAGCTTAACATATTTTTAACATATCGTGATTTCTATGGAAATTTAATGCTGTATGAGAATTAGGCAACCTATAGAATTTCCTTCATGGGTTCTTCAAGTGTAATGCATCTCAAAAAGCCGACATCGTTCGCTTCTCCATCGTTTAAGACTTCATATAAGATGAATAAGGGCTGCCAGACACGGGAAACCTTTCAGTGTCATTCTTCAATGAAACCTTCGTTCGACGTACCGGAATCGACCACTTACCAGTATGCTCCATTAATTTTTTCTTACTGACGACAATCTGAATATCGTGATTTTCTCCTTAAGGATATTGTAATAATGTAAAATTGATATCTTGAATTATTATTGTTAATCACCATATCCTTAATGCTTTGAAAGTGTGTAAAAACGTTCTAAAACAAACATAAAGAGAAAATATGGTTTCTCGAAACCTGCTTCATTGATAAATTGAAAAGTGTGTGGAAGAACCGCAACAGATTAAAAATCTAGCGTGTTTTACTTCTTGTTACCGTTATCATCGTATCAATGCAAAATTGGACGACAAAGAAGCAAAGCACTGTTAGATTTCTAACTTGCAGCTTGAACAGCATCTTCGCCACACTCTACCATATGGTAGTACTATGACAGCAAAGGAATGAAAAACTTTGTACCACTTGTCCTGAACGTTTCACAAAAAGTGTTCTGAAGTCATGATAGGGTATAAAGAGATAGATCCGAAGACGAAATGAGGTTAATGGAAGGCAATCGGAATTATAAATGCTGAAAAATCTGGACCTGCCAACGGTTTAGCGCCTCATCGTGGCTGAAAGGCACTCGTGGTTGTTGGGTAGCGATGCACAGTGGGAGCTTCATCCTCCCAGCAGGGTCTCCCAAGCTGAGAAGGAATTCGGCATTTCCATCAGGAAGCCTAGCTAAGAACAAACCAATACCATGATCCACCACCGTCCTGCTATGTACTTGTGACATCAGCATTGTGGTCCCGATTTTTTGCTCTCTTTTTGAGGGTGCCATCAAATTTCACGTGACCGCCCAAAAACAGAAGGAAACCGGGAAGACCGACATAGCCAATTAGATCACGGAACCGTTATCATTCGTGGAGTGAAGTTTCCGTAACGAAATGTTGGAGGGCTTCTTGTGCACCCATCTATTTCCTTTCCTGTCACCTCGTGCGAAATCCTATGACAGCGCTCGGCCATTCTTCGTCTCCAACTTGCGTGGTTAAATTCGGTATCACTAATTGTTATTCACCTACTTGTACAGCTGATAAGGTCGAAATAAACGTGTTCCACTACTAAATGTAGAATATAGTCCACAACGAGAAGTCTTTCTATAAATTTGTTGTTACATTCTTCAAACCCGGATAGGAACGGCTAGCGAAAATGAACAGAAGATAAGAAAATTCTGAATGCCAGAAAGAAGTGAAAATGAAAATCGTGTTGTAGGAGATCCATCCGAGCACGTCTGTTCCATGGGAATGCATTTTTCTAGAAGAAAGAAAGTCGTCGATGGAGATGGGGAGTCCCTTAACGATACGACTGGTGCGGATATCAATGATATTCTCACGGGCAGAAAATAGTGTCCCCTTTGACACCTCAGTGGTATCTGGACTCTGTACTGGATCTGATTATCGTCCTCTCCATACAAAGATTCGACTCAACCACAAGCTGAAAAAAGAACTCTTCTCATCGGCTATGAAAGAGGAAACAAGTATTATTACGTGACGAGGATATTCTCAATGAAATCCTCTGCTCATGTGACTGGCATATAAAGGAAATCCAACTGGGGGATTGCAAGTTGCTTATCGAGGGGCTTAAAACTTGTGCCGAACTCGCTTAATTTCCTCAAACAAGAACTTTAGACCTCATCTCCATTACCGCTAATGAGCTGCTCGAAAGAAGAATGAGGGTGAAGCTTGATCTTCTTCGAACTCATATAACGCGGCTTATAATAAATACTAGTTATAGAAAGATATTGCAGAAGGATTTACATTGGTACGGGCAGAAAGAAAGTTATTCGAAGCAGCTCAAAAAACGATCCAGTATGAAGGAGTGTTGATGATATCTTTGCAAACGTAATGTTTCCCTACCCGCCGTGATGAACGAAGACGAGACTATCATTACATTTCGCCATGATATAGAATTAACTCAAGCTGAAGTTGAAACAGGAAGCACGAACATAGTGCACTGCTCCAGGAACCGATAATATCATCGCTGATTTCGTCAAAGCTGGTAGCCACAAACTACGTGTAGTTCTTGAAAGCCACGTGAAATTTAACCTTTAGAAAGTGAAAAACCCAAACCAGTGGACGTTCATTACACCCAAGAAGGGTGACTAAAGGGATTCTCGCCACTACCGTCCAGTATGCTTGTACTCTACAACCTCTTCACGAAGGTTATCTTGTCGCTCATATTAAGTTCAATGGATGAGGAACAACCAGTGGAGCAAGCAGGATTTCGTCAGGGGAATTTGCGACATGGATCACATACAAACCGTGTCACTGCTCATAAAAAGTCTGTCGGAAAGTACCATCTACTCTCTGTCCTACCCTTCATCGACGAGAAGGTGTTTATTATGAGCGTCGAAACGAATGAAATCCTACCAGCGGTTGTGCACCAAAGTGTGGACCTGCCATGGATACAAACATTAGCGGGCTGTTATCGGAACTGCAACACAAATACACAGTTTTTTATGGGCACTTATCCATACCAATGTAGCGGCTCACAGCACAAGAGTATGAAGAGTGTTCGAGAAAGCGAATAATAGTGGGAGCCATTTGTGGAGTACCTCAAACTTGGGTAATTAAACCTTTATTCACACATATATACTATTTACACAACAATGCAATGAGGTTATGCACAACAAACTACAAATAAGGTGGTTCAGTGGATTTCTTATGCACAACAAACTACAAATAAGGTGCTTCAGTGGGTTTCTTCTTCTTTCTAATAAAATGCCTTAACGATAATGCATGCACCAATGTAACGGCTCACAGCACAAGAGTATGAAGAGCGTTCGAGAAAGCGAATAATAGTGGAGAGCCGTTTGTGGAGTACCTGTGAACGATGAGAGCATCGAAATCATGTCAACACGTATGCGAAAATCAACGATAACATTAATGTAATAACAATGCAAGAGCTAACGGAGAAATAAGAGCAAGAGCGAGAGTGATTACAGTCCCTATCACTACGACCTAAGCAAGTGAAACTGTAAGGAAAGATCAATCGGGAGAGAAGCAATGATGGAGCTGGCGACGGCGCTCACCAAGGCGTCGCCTGGCGAAATGCAGGTGGCGGTAGGCGTGGCTGCGTCCTAGCGAGCGGCTTGCCCATTGGCCATAACTGGACATAGACGCAGGGTACGCACGCGTCGGTGTAGTAACGCGATCTCCATCGACCCATAGGATGGATTGATTAGGTAGATAGAGAATTTCGAGGATTGATAGAGGGAATTCTCTATAACCAATAGGAAAAGGAGCTCGACGAGACGGCGTAATATCGGAAAAGCTGTTTACCACTGCAGTGGATAATCAAGTCACTCGAATGAGATGAAAAAAGGGACACTTATTGTTGGAAAATTGATGTCAAATCTTCGTTTTTTCCCACAAAGTCGTCATGTTTTCGAAGAGTACCAGTTAAGCAAAGGCAATTTTCAATGAACTAAACGAAGCGGGAAAAAAGATTGAATGGCCCGTAGGAAAGGACGAAGACGTAGTTCGGGGAAAACCCAAGGTGGGACGATGAACATATCGAACTGAATGGTTCTCTGATTGCAGAAACAGCCTCGTACGTGTACCTTGGACCATGGAAGAAAACGTGAACGAGGAATTGAACAGAAGTAGAAAGGAAACATAGATCGCATTCGAGGCAATCAAAGAAGCCATCAACCAACTAACGGACGCAAAACTCCGTGCTCACTTTTTCCCATTCAACACTCTTCCCAGCGCCCTGTAACGCAGCAAAGGCAAGGGCTGACACCTCAACCATGCCAAGAATACTGCAGATCACCCAAAGAGCACTTTAACAACGTCTTCTGAAATTTAACCGGCACTCATAGCGTTTAGTCGGGAGGCGCAGCTCAGATCTTCGGAACCTAACTTTGCTGGAGGCCACACAACCATTGAAGATGAGCCATCCAAGCATCAAGTAAGTAACGGAAATCTGTAACCATTCCGTGAGAGGCTTCACCATGGATATGTACTCCATGCTTTCTTTATTCCGCATGCTCCAACCATGGATTTCCTTCAATAAATGATCTGATTAATTCTTGAGGTAATATTGAATCTTATATTGAATTTAATTAATTAATTAATGCTCCATGAAGAATACGCAACTGAATCACTTATATCTTAAACAGACATGATCACGCCTCATCGGTTAGCTCTTGCCAAAAATCGAGTTATTTTGCTTTACCGTAAACATGGTGAGCTGTTGATTCGGAGTCTTCCTCGTATGTCAGCTTTTTGCTTGGTGCAAAAATCCTAGTGAATGAGTTTTTCTTACAAGATCAGCGTGTGTTGGTAATGGAAGGAGAATGCTTATTACCGTTTGTATTCTCTGTATTTTGGCAACGAATTTAAAGACTTTCCTTATCACTTGATAAATGCAAGCTGCTGGTCCCATATCTCTACAGTTATTTATTGCAAAGCAATTCCGGAATTAGAAAAGAATAACCGAAAATGTTGTTATACAGTGTTATGCCACTGGTCATTTGCTATAAACCATAATCGATTTCTATATCGGTGGGTGAGAGTGTGTGTAGCGGAGTGGTAGGGGAGGCGCCTTATAATATGTATGGGTTTGATCCGGAACTCCAAGCTCACCAAGCCTTCCAATGCTTCTGGTTTAGCAAATTGGTGGCACACACGTCTGATAGGGTAGCAGCAGTGATTAGCTAAATTCGCAGGCAACTGCGAGTTAAAGTAGCGGCCAGATATGAATCCACTCATCTCTTACGATGAACTCCAATGCATGGTACATCCATCAAAGATTGTTCAACGCCGAGAGCTTTATCCTTTAGGTTTCCAATCTTCATCGCACATACTTGATTCCTTTTCCAGACTTGGCCATTCTTCATCTTCAACCTCCGGTTCATCCTTCTCTTGGAAAATGAGTTCATCAACCATCTAAGAAAAAAAAAGGGAGAGTATGCGACAAAAACATTACACAGGATCCTCTTCCTACTACTTTCACTATTCAAGGAAGAATCGACTTAAGTGTAGTACAAACTGCTTCTCAAAAAGCTCCAAAGCTGCCGAATGTGCTTAATTTATTCAGCCAAAAAATTCCGATGCTGCCACAATAGCACAGCCGATGAACTCCTGAGCAAGAAAGTAAAAATTATGCGGTAGCAGACAGCAACGCACGCAAGGTCATTAACTGAAGTAAATTTGCATTTCCTCTACAATAAATGAACTGCGAATGAATTCTTTTTGACTTTCATAAACACATCCGTCCTTGAATTTCAAGTGGACGTACGACCACGCCGATAACCCTCATAATACTACATGCACTTGTTGACGCACTGGTGGGCAGAGTGTTGTATTTGGTCACATTATATCTAGTTTTCAAATATGTTTAAAGCGCAAATTTTTTTTCTGAAACCTCCTTCCACTTCAGGATAGTTTTCCCAGCTGACTCAGTAGTTTAGTTTGCAGTCACGATTTGTAGTAATCACGTAGAATCGAAGAAGTGGATTTCAGTCACGAATGTCCATTGATTCAGAAACACTTCTTTTTTCAATCTACAGTATTTTGTGAATATACAAATTAATAATTCGGCAGTCAGATTCCACTATGATGCACGTCGGTGGCGAATGCTGAGTATTTTGGCGAAAGAGATTTACTCAGCACGTGTTAGAATCCTGATGGATTCGCCTTCTAGTTTAATGAAATCGTTGAACTCCGAGGGCACTAATATTAATGACCGCCAGTAGGGGGGAAAGAAAATGAAAAACAAACAGATTCAGAGAGTGGAGTGGGAGTAGCCCTTGTATGGAAAAAATTGTCACTATTACACTACTAATAAAAAAACAACGCAGATAGTTTCATCATTTATTGGTACGACTCATCATCACATATTGAATACACTTCATTGCTTCTGTCATTTGGGCCGTTACCTTGTATACGCTATCCGTGATGCTTTTCGAATTTTCTCATAAGTTCGGCTGCTGTATAATGATCGGTGAGTTGATCTTCATTGGAAACTTATAACAACTCTATTAAAGCGCTACCAGGTTTTTGCTACAGCTGTAGCAGGCCTTTACGGGTCGGGCAGACGTGGCTTTTTCTAGATACGTCTGACGCCTAATTACCGATCATGGAGCGACAAGGAGCTTGCTTGGTTCAGTGCAGTATTGAGCTAGTGGCTAAGGTGCGTTTTAATCTACGGCACTTTTAAGCACCGTCATTCCCGTGAACCATAGTGTGCATATAAATTTGGACTATATAGAACATTTCAATGATGCTGAGATATTTGCAAAGTTCCGGACAGCAGATGTCTGCGGTGGGACACGAACGCTCTATTGTCCTTTCCGGGGAGTAACGTGTTCACCACCACACCATGCGGGTCCTTCGTTTCGCCTGTCTCTCAGTTAGTTCTATTGATCTCTGCCATCAGCAATCACCCGTGAGCTGGACTGATCTGGGGAGCCAAAATCGGCAATGGACCTAGTTAAGCTGAGGCTTTTAGTTATAATCACAATCTTAACCGTCTTGTTTACTGCTTAATCTTTTTTAGTGACAGGGTATATGCAAAAGAAACGAAGGACCCGCATGGTGTGGTGGTGAACGCGTTACTCCCCGGAAAGGACAATAGCGCGTTCATTCCCCACCGCAGACACCTGCGGTCCGGAGTTTTGCAAATACCTCAGCATCATTGAAGTTATATTTTGCAATATACCCTACTATTAAAAAAGAATAGGCAGTAAATAGAACGGTTAAGATTATATAGAACATTGTTTATTTGAGCAGTTCTACGGTAACTCATTGAACACACTTATGGTGAAAATGGTTTTTATGAAAATTGAGACATGAATCAAATGGTGCAATATTAGTTATGTTCAGCATGTTTTAAAACCAACTTTCATTAGAACTCTGAAAAACAGCCGGTAACTTCTACGATTGTTAAGTTAACACGGCCACCACATGAAGACCTTTGACTCATATCAAACCGGTTCCAGAAGAAGACGAAGACGTCGAAACGTTAGGCGAATAAATCTCTTTATCAACCTCGTATTAGCCCAATAATGGGTGCTATATTCTTGTCTGCAGAGGAGATTTCAGCAACTAGAAGAAAAAAATCAAGATTCTTAGATGTCTTAGGAGGAGTTATTTTTACAAGTGCAAAACGGTCGTAAAATATCATTCGTCATACATTCACCATTGTTACCATACTTATCCAAGCGAATAAATCGTTCTTCACTGATTTTCATCTCACCACGTTCTGTACGAATTGGTATCTAAAGAATGAAGAAAACTCTATTTGACTAACAATTAAGCAAGTATTAGCTAAGGTCTTAAGAAAGTTTTCTCTGCCAACACCCACTTGAAATTGTCCCTTGGCAGGTGGAGCAACTTCAAAGACGAGATTGTAATCGTTGACTGTAGTGTTTTCATTTGATAGAACATACTTCTCGACTTTAATCACCTGTAATATCTTCAATTACGAAGTGGACTAAGGACTAAGGAACAATGGAAGAAGAAACAAATAGAGGTGAATAAATGAGGCGCTCGACGTTGACCAGTTCTTGAGGAATGTCCCATGATTTCGACTCAATTCATAGCACTGAGGTGTGTTTGTCCTATTCAGTGACTTGCGGTGCCCCATCCCAGTTGGGTCTTGGAATGAGCACCAGAATTTTCTGGAAGGATATAAGCAGAGACCTAATACAACGACAGGTCACTGCAAATCATTGTTGCGGGCAAAATGGCTCCCTCTAGGATGCCGTAGGGCGTTTGATTACCGCAGTGTGCAGAAGCGTGTCAACTACCGACCAGTGTGTACTGTAGAGCAGTTCTAAGCAAGCCGCTAAACGCGACTCAGTGTAAAACGACGATGATATAATGATAATTAAATAAGTGCGATGATAAATAGTAGAATGTGCTGTCTACTAACTTTTTTCTAAGGCAATTTTCTCACAAATGGTAGAAACACGGTGCGATTCCAGCACAGAACTGAGACGTTTTGCCGCGAACTGACCAAGTTCTTCGGTCCTATTTGATTCACTGAAACAAATATATTTTTTTGCACAAACCCAAACTCTTTGGGAAGCATTTTCCATTTCTCAAGGTTTCTCCGCCCTACGATATATTACCGTCATACGATGAAGAAATGCCCATGAAGAACAGTGTAACCCTAATGTACTGATTTTAGTTAATTACGAACAATATGTAGGAGTTTTAGGAAAATTTTCAGCTATCTAAAATAAATAAGATCGGAGCCACCGAAAATCCATTGCTCACAAACGCTTCTGCTACAGAAATGTAAGTTGTACTCTAGAAGAATTAATTTCTCAAACTTCATTCCCTAATCAGAAGGCGCTATAGCTCAATGATTAGGGTGCCCTGCAATACACACTAGGTCGCTGATTTTATGTTGCGTAACAAACTCAATAAACCTTCCATTTCTTAAGGGTAAAAAAATTGTGCCAGGAATGCTTTCAGACTACAGCAAGCCTTTACATTGGCCAAATGTGCATTCAGTAACCTCCACGATGATACGAACGGAATTGCACACATCACCAATTCCCACATGTTGTTCACCACCTAATACTCAGTACTTTACATCTTGGCAGAAATCAGACAGAGTTATTGAATAAGCAAGTGCAAATCCTTCAGCTTGAAAAACTATACGCATAACAAACGAAAACATTATCTGGAAGAATAGATGGCTTCTCCTCATAAATCGTGAAGTCCTTAGCACGATGTTCCTTCGAATGGAACACTGCTGGTAGAGCAAATTTTTTTTTGCTCTAGAGAGCTATATCGGAGCTTCACCAGATTATCGTCGTTGAAATTTAGTCGATTCTTACAAACAGTGAAGAGACATCGCCTTGCGAGTTTACTTCTTCTAGTGTGATGGAAATTCGTGTTTTATGTTGTCATTTTCAGCTATCTGCAGAGAGAAATGTTGAACTCTTCAACCTTAGTGATTCTGCCAGGAAGATAGAATAACTCTTGCCTTATATTGTGGTTTTAGTGGACTTGGGGCAGCGTTTTATGCGTTGGAGTGTTGTGACATTGCTGGAGCACGGATAGTTACAAAATATTTTTGAGCGTTGTTTAATTTGCTGAATCGCGCGGGTATTCTGAAACAGACGTAGTCAGAAGCTGAAGAATACGTTCAACAAGGTTGAGTCGCCTGACATTGCCTTCATCAATGAACTGAGAAACGATTAATTAGGTTTCTTTGTACCTTCACGGAAGAAGTCCTACAAAATGGGTGGTATAACAAGCAACTTCAATTTCCAAGACAGTCATTTGATCATCAGATGCGTAGAACATATTTAATTGCTGTTCATAAAGCAAAAAACCTATATTGGCTTGGAATAACTACAACGATGCTGAGATATTTGCAAAACTCCAGACCGCATGCGTCTGACTGGGGGACGAACGCGCTATTACCCTTTCCGCTGACCAACGCGTTCACCACCGCATCCATGCGGGTCCTTCGTTCCGATTGTCTCTCAGCTGGTTCTTTAGATCAGTGCCATGAGCATTCAGCCGTCAACGAGGTTGATCTGGGGAGCTCAAATCGGCAAATAACACAGTTAAGCTATTACGGCATCATTGTGGTTGTATCACACATAATACTCACCTGTGAAAAGTTGTAATAGGCAGTAAAAAAAATTTAACATTGTCTTGGGATATTTGAAAGCTTTTTATTCAACAGGGCTGACTGAAAGGAAAGAAATCCAAACAATGAAGGCGAAAAAAGTGGATTGCGAAGGACCAACTGGAATTAACTATTTACTAAGAGCAGACCGCATTTTTACGGCTATAAGACCACGGTGCAACTAAGTGAAGTTTTTGTAAACATAAAACATTTCATAATTCTCACCTTACAATCTCCGTTCTGTACTGACATATACAGTAATTGAATGAAATCGGTAGCGTCTTGCACGTTCGGCGAATTCCATCTTCAAATCGTCGCAGTAACGAGGAACCACGAGGATTACTGTCGAATTTCATGAATGTGACATTAGAAAACGATGACATTGGTTGATACTGAAAATACAGCGCTTAGTGAGCTTCAGAAAGCAGGACGCCTACCGTATGACAGTAAATAGTGCCGTACTGATCTAATCTCGGTGGATACGACACTTACCGCATGACAACTATTTCCTTTCAGTATCCCAATGATTCCTGAGATTTATAGAAGTGATATTTCGAGATCAAATCTTGTTATTGCTCCCAATGAGCTTAATTTCTTCTTATTTCACTTCATTTTAAATTTATTTGCTACTATTCTACCAACTATTGGCTTGTTCCTGAATCCTTTTGTCGGACAGTCAATTTCAGTATATTTAGCTCTTTATTTTCTGCCTTTTATACTTTTTATGGCAAGTTATTATTATGCAAAATACAGCCACAAGATTGCTGAGATATTTGCAAAACTCCGGACCGCAGGTGTTTGCGGTGGGAACGAACGCGCTATTGTCCTTTTGTGGGTTTAATGCCGATGTGTGCTCCCCAGATCAGTCCCGGTGACGGGTGATTGCTGACGGCACAGATCGATAAGAACTAGCTGAGACAGGCGAAATGAAAGACCCGCATGGTGTGGTGGTGAACGCGGACACTCCCCGGAAAGGACAATAGCACGTTCGTTCCCCACCGCAAACACCTGCGGTCCGGAGTTTTGCAAATATCTCAATCAATTTCAGCGTCTTCAAAAGAAAAAAAATTTCTTCCAATTTTATACCAATCCTTTGATCAAAAAGCCAATAAGGGGGTTAGAGTTATTACATACCTTCTACTTTATCTCCCTACTTTTTCCACCTCCTTTTTCACAGTGAAAGAATGCTGCCATACTTCTTTCAAAGTGGGGAATGAATACAATTATTTCTCCCACGTCCGGCTTTCTATTAACCTCGGCATCGATCAAGTAATTCTTCGTATTCTTGTTGAGCAAACACGAGGTGTTATTTTTATTCTTTATTCACGAACAAGCTGACGTTTCGGCGGATTTCGCCTTCCTCAGAGACGGGAAAGGTCAAGTTGACAGCAATCTATTCGGCCAAACACCTCCATAACCAAACAGAGAAAACGCTGAACCAAGATTTCAATCACATTGAACACTGCTTTGCACACTCACCGCTTTTATGAGGCTTCCACTGAGTATGTCGCGTGGAGACCAACCACACAGAGCTCACATGGAAGCGTAATATGCCCCTCCCACCAAAATAGCAGCCTTATACACTGCTCAATATCACGCGTGATAATGAGGCATTCTTCCCTGCGGTTCATTTTCGGATTTCTGGAATTAATCCAGAACGCCTCGAGAGTTTTGCGCGCTTGTGTTCTCGATTCCCTGCGCGAGGATCGTGACACGTACTTCAAAGTCCTCCCCGCTATGTCTCTGGGTCCTATGCGTGCCTAGTTGGGTATTTGGTTTACGTTAGCCGACTAGGTGTTCTTTATGCGGACACAGAGGGGTCTGCCCGTTTCGCCAATGTATTCGTCTCCGCACGCCTTACAGGAGATCAGACAAACTATACCCGAGCTCATGCAATAGCCGTCTCTAGCATTAGGGCAAACTATGCAATTTTGCGTTGCACATAGACGGCCATATAGGCGGTTACGAACTAGCTGGCGCCTAAGATTACTCGGTGGCATTTCAACTACTTTTACCGAATTCTCTCTATATATATATATAATATATATAATATATATAATATATATAATATATATAATATATAATATGATACAATATAATATATAATATCTCATATAACGTAGCCTATGACTTCAAATCTCAGATTATCGAAGTTTCTTTCCTCTCGATTACGGCTTTCATAATGTAGTATTGACGGATTTCTTACAAAAAGATATTTTGTTCTATTTTACACAGACATCTTTTACAGGTACGGTACATGAATTTGACACTATGATCGAAGTATACCCTCAATACCGATGTTATGGGTCATTTTCGGTTGCCCAGTCAACTGAGTGGGTATTTTCCCTAGTGTTCTCCATCACTAAGCAACTTTCACCGAATTGTTCCTAAATCATCTGCCTCATCACTTACATAAAGAATATCCTTGAAAGTTGAATGGAGGTCGTGATGAGTTACTAGTTCTTCACTATTTCGTCGTAGTTGATTGTACATTGTCGTATGACGTAGATTCTTTGGGGTGATCACATAGAGAAACGGATTGTTCCCTTCTTGTTTCCCGAAATCGGTGTAAGCTTCCTGAAAATTTGACCACGTCATTTGCATTAGTTGAATATCTGTCATCCCTTATCTACTGAAGCATCACACCAATTCCTTTTATTCATCGAATCTCGCTTACTTGAACACTTGAGTAGTCCGTCATCACGAAAAAATCATTCAAGCCTTGCGCAAATTCCATCTTACTATTGGTGATTTAGTGCTGATTGGGTAGGATCTTCTTTCCTACGAGTCTCGACCTACTTAAGACAAGGCTTCAGTCATTAGCACAGAGCATTCACAAAGTATTACGGAGGGGAGCGACAGCTCTATCTCTCGCTTAAATGTTTACCAGGGCGACGATAATTTCTGAAGTTCATTTTCTCTTATATAGGATTACGTTTGGAAATAGGAAACTGCCACGGAGGTTGAGAAATCCTGATGGAGGTGGACTTGCAGTATTGCTGTTCAACGGCCAGCGGCATCTCCTTGCTATGGGGTGGTGCATAACCACTGCATGAATATGTCCTACGGATTCAATAAGGATAAAACAGAAACTCACCAAAAATCTGATTTTACTAAAGAGCATAGTAAAAAGTAAGTATTCTTATAAAAAAGCAGAAGTTAATTTTTGCATTCTTAGTGACTAATGTGTAAAACAATACGATAAAGTCGATAAAGAGATCACTATTATTTGTTTCATAATCACTTACACTTCCGAATCTAGGCCCGTGATCGCCAAAAAAGAAGGTGAACGAGTTGTTGAGCTGAAAAGATCAGCATGAAGTTTCTAATATGTGACAATATACAGAAATAATAGATAGGCTAAGATGTCAGGAGATCGAGGAGAGGATCAGAAGAGCAGATGTTGACCTATACCAGAAGCATGCGCTGTGAGTGAATTCGACCCCATTCGTACCGTCCTAGGGATGACTGAGTGCATTGCTGGGCTATTCAGTGACATGTCGTGGCCTACCAATGTATTAAGTTAATGCTAACAAGTCTGGTTCAATTTACTGACTCTGCAGGCATGGAGAACCCTCATGCCAACCGGTCGTTGGATCGAAACAGTGATAGACTGTACGTGTATTTCACGGCACCTATAGCCAATACGCTACACGCGCCATCCGCATAAAAAAAGGATGAAACTCTCGGCGTTGATCAATCTTTAAGGAATGCGTCAGGCATTTTATTTCATTAAGCATCGTTTGGAGGTGATTGAATGCGTGTCTCGCCTTTACAGTAACTCGCGGTGGCCTACCGATTTATCGAGCCAGTACTGCTATCCTCCCAGACAAGTCTGGTAGCAATTTGCCGACCCCGTAGGGATGGAAGGCTTGATGGGCCATGGGCACGGGGATCGATCCCATGTCTGTGTTGCAGGGCGCCTCCGACCATTGCGCCACACGCGCCCGCCCCCGTACAGATATAATATACATGTGTAATGTACTCGAGTTACATATGGCGGAAAATGGTGAAATTCTTACGGCATCACGATTGTTGACGAAGAACTGGTACAAGTCGTAATCAGCTCGATAAAGATCATGTGTATTGTCGTGTGCCAAATTCACTAACCATGAAAGCGAGAATTTAGATAAGCCTAAAAAATGGGCTAATCTGATTTTTTGGTCGAAAGTAGTTACATATAGGACGTCTGTTAGGAAATGAAAAAAAGACATCGAAACGCAATTTTTTAGCATCAGAAAGAAGCCAACATCCATAGCAATCAGCTAAAGTAATCGATAACTATGATACCGGTTTAAACTTAACTTTATAGGAGTCGAGGAACTTCGAGAGATAGTCGACGACATTATTGCGTGATTCTCGACATGCAGACTTCTCATGGATACTCTTCAATTCATCATCGTTTGATAGTCGTAAATAAAAGGGCCTGCATTTTAAAAACAGTAAAAATTTTAGTAAAATAATGAAATACATCAGGTCTGTGATGAGGTATGAAGCGGTTTTATTTCAAGAGAAATGATTTTAGAAGGCTTTCCTCAGAGACCGAATTATTTTGGTGATTTCATCGACCGTCGACCGATTAGATAAGATAAATGCTTTGATTTCTTTGACTGGATAAGAAACGAGTTCTAGACTGATCGGATAAGCGCTTAGATTTTTTCTAGAATTTAAAATACATATGAGGTCGCTGGTTTGGCTCGGCGGTAGGAGCTAATTCCCTTCTCACCATCCTTTCGGAGACAACAAGTAGGTACCAAACATGTATAAGAGGATAAAAAATAAATACTTAGAGGGGCACCGATAAATACTTGTACAGATAAATAGGGTAAGTATGCACTTGATTATATCAACGGTGTTACGAAAGGAGTCGGATGCATATTCGATCCCTTAGAGATTGATCAACGCCTAGCGCCTTGTACTTTATTCTTTGTCCTAAAAATTCCTCGCTGCTTCTTCACCGGTTACCCAGATATCTGATGAGATCTGCACGACTGAAAATTGTCAGTTAAATCAGTGGCCCCCGAAGACGACAACTGTGGTGTGCACTGGATCGCCAAGTATTCGATAGAATTTCGAATGACAGGTATATTATCACAATATGGAACGATATATCGTTCAGCTTCACAAACTTTGTTTTCTGTACCTGTCTGCTTCATTTGATCTCTATTACTTGTTAAAGAAACCAATCTTCTTTTTTTCTCGATTGTAAATTATCACCTGTAAATATGATGGAACTGCTTCTGTTTCATTCCGTAACAATCCGGATAATTAAGGACACTTGTGACATAGTCTTCCCCACCAAAAAGTCTGGAAAGTAATAAAATAACTGGGATTTGCAAAATAAGCTTAGTCAGATAGTTGAAATGGTAATCGTTAGTAGACTGGAAAACAGTTCTTCAATGTGGTAGAACTAGTTGAAGTAAGTCTGGCTCTAACAATTTACGTTTTGTTTCAGAAGCAGAACAATAATCTAAGAATAGTAGTAACTCTGTAGCAGCTATTAATCAGAACAGATAAGTTTATTGTTTGGCTTTATTCGATAAAAGAAGCTCATTTAGCGCAATGGCTAGAGGGTCCCACAAAAATGCAGGTGCTTAGTTCAGTGCCTCGCCTCTGGCTTTCCAAGCCACCCATTTTTCCCCAGTTCGGAAAATTTGTGTCGTACTTCTCTGAGACGACAAAAATTATTGTCTTGATACATAGGACTCCGAAAGTCATTGTGTATAGTATATATGGAATCAGTCACCTCTACGATGCTTGGAATTGAAACAAATATACAACGGGAACCTTAGTGATTGACGAAGGCTCTGCGCTCTTACGCTTTCCCTAATAAAAAGTTATATAAGTTAGGTAATTATATGGCTTGTCTTGACTACTGCACAGTCCTCAGCACTTTTTTAATTCGTTTCGGCGTCTTGCAAAAATGATCCATGGAGGTTGTCGGTTTTGGTGCGCAGTTTTTTTCTTCATCTTGAGCACCGATCCTTTTCTCTACTCAAAGAGATTTCCTGAATTCGCTCCTCCTTGATTTTCCATATAGCGCTATTAAACTGTTCCTAGATTCCACTAACTCTTCCAGGCTTCTGTGGATGGGAGAGAATCTTACCGCATTATGATTAATATATTTATAGGAGTACTGCGATCCCAAAAATCAGTCGACTTATAGAGAAGGAGTGTGACCTATATATCGAAAAAAATAGGCGCTAATTTAGGTACTGTGATTACCTTATATCCAGCTTTCATGTACTCTAACGGAATATATGGGTAGTCGTCAAGATATTGTTTGCACAACTGTTTGTAGGTAAAGTCGGCTTCGATTGTTGGTAGATTCATCTGTGTTCTCACCACAGCCTCTGTTGTCTTTCCTAGGAAAAACATTCATTATTTAATAGTAGTAAATAAGTAAGTAGTAATCAATGCATGAAATTTCCGGATCGACAGCCCTGTTTAATCAAAAAGTCTTAACAGCTCTCTTGCACAGTAAAGTAATGGTTTAAATTTTTAAATTCATCAATTTAAAAACATTAAACATCAATTTTGCTGCGTTACTCTTTCCCATATTTCTAAAAATCCGATGGTCTGGGTTTTTAACAAATATTACTTAAATAATAATCATATGTACTTTGCAACATTTGCTATCTCATTAATCATTGAATGATTCGAGCGACTTTACTTTCCGTCAAAGATGCCTGTTGGGTTCCACTTTCCAAAGGGCATGGGGAGTACCATACTTTTTTATTAGAAACCTCACTATTTTAGTGTTCTCGACGAGAAAAAACTACAGGCTTTGCCGCAGGACTATGCTCCAACGGCCTAACATACCATGTAGTGCCTAGTGGGTTGGATTCCAGCAAACATCATAGTCCTCTCTTGGATATCAATTCTAAATCGAAATGTTCCACTTTTTTCAACGCCCAAGAATTGGCAGTAATTTGAAGTTAAGCATTATGATTCCAACTGCAGCTTCAAACTAACTGGGTTTAAGGCAATTTGTGCTTCCCAGATCATCCCGGTTAACGTGCCATTGCTGATGCTGATAGCAAATAGAACGTTGACTGAGAGAAAGGCAGAGCAAGGGCCTGGGTTGGTGTGATAGTTAACATGTGACCCCTTTGTAACGGCAATCGCAAGTTCAAAGTCCTCCTGATGTTTCGAGCTTTGCTCACATTTCAGCATCCTTGTATTATTTCGCATAATTCCAAATCCTCTCGCATTCGCTTTCCGGCCAGATGATTTATATATAATATGTCAGCGGAGCGATGTACCGGATACTATTCGCACGTACGAAAGCACACCTAGGCACGTATGAATGCACACGGATGCGTGATTACGGTCGATATAAGTCCGGTGCAGAACAGCAGGTGTGATAATGCTTTGATACTTTGTCGTATCCATAATTCAGTGAGTTGTCCTTGCAAAGTTTTGTTACCGATATGTGAGGGCAAATTACAGATCTTACGTTGGGATCTAATTATAGCGCAATCTCTCCTTCATGAACTCACCGAGAAGTGTGACGAATGCGTTTGGTCGACTATTTGAGCCAACTTTGTTAAATTTGCGAAACTCTATGGCCCCCATACCATGGAGTAGAAAGTTTATGGTTCTTGGTAGAGCTCTGAAACTCATAAAAACCAAAGATAATAGAACCCAGAAAGATATAATCAAACAGATCTAGAAACGACAAAGTGGAAACTATTTTAGGTACAAATAAACCTTTGTCGAAGATGTCCATCATGTTAATTGTCTAGCAACACCGGCATGGAAAATCAGGCCTTACTAAGATTGACAGGCAACATTTTTATTAATAAGCCGACTTTATTCAATGGCTTATTCGGTACAATTTTGAAGAACAGCATTTCATTTACTTTGGCTTAGCTGCTGAATTTGCTCCGATGAGATTGAGAGGATTTGTCAATAAAAGAATTCGGTAAGGATATTTTAAGGGTTCATTGTCATCGAATAGAACCTCCAACGTGGGAAGTTGGAAGACATGCGCATTTTGTTCTTGCATCTTCAAGAAATCTTGTTAGTACGTGTGGGCAGCAATGTCTCGTAAATGCTGATTCACATGGTTCAGTAATTGCCTGTCGGACTGTTTGGTTGTAACTATATTTGTGGCAAGTCATTGAGTTAGGGCTTCGTTAGAGCTAAGCACCTTTTCCCACTTGTTAGTGTGGTTTACATGGAGCCAGGTTTTGAAAACACTGAAGATACAACTCACAAACAGCTTCACCAGCAGCAAACTGATGCAAGAAGGTGTGGAAGGATAGGGGAAGAGAAAGGAATTTATGAAGGATGCAGTGGGTAAGCCAGAGCCCAGTTATCCAAGAAACTTGTAGGACGACAGCACTTTATAGTTTACCGTGTGATCAGCCTGATTACAGAATATTGATAGTAATAATCACCACATTCGCAACAAACAAATCCATGGATTTAGAGGACGACCTACAAATTCCATTAAAATATAGAAGCGAGGATTTGCTGACACTTTACTGTTGCCCCAAAACATTTTCGAAATTGCAGCGCTAACCCACCAACTACGAAGCCATTAAACTCAAAAAATTATAGGAAACAGTTTTAATACTAAGAAACGAAAACTAACTAGCCTGATTATCTGTGTCGATGCTACTGAATCGATAACGATAAGGTGAACATCAGGGTTTTCTACAGAATTTAGAATTTTTTCGTTGGGCGACCTGAATTCAACAGTTTTCGACTTTTTGAATCATTCAAATGGTAGTTAATAGTTTTCTTCTGCTAACTAATTCTACTTTTGAATTAGTGTGACTGATGATTAAGAAAAATCGAAGTAGCAGAACTTGTTTTACAAGGTCCAATTATGAAAATAGTAGTTGGCACCTTTAACTGAAGGATCGCAGTGCTCGCAGATCAATGCTGCCGTAGTTAGGAACTATTAAGCTACCTTACCTGATTTCTAGTTTTATTCCAGTATTATCATATATTACCACTACTCAAGCCAAAGGTGATATTAGAATGTGCTGGAACTACTTGGTGATAAACCAAAGCGATGCTGTGATATTCGCAAAACTTGGACCCCGGACCAGATCGAACCACGATTTACCTTTCCTGGGGATCGCGCGTTACACAGTAAGCCAAGGAGCTTCTTTCTCTGCGTTTCTCCCAGCTAGTTTTCTATCTACCAGCGCCATCAGCAATCATCTGTCAACGGTATTGACCTGGGGGAACCCAAATCAGCAATGAAGCCAGTTAAGCTGAGGCTGTAGTCGAAATCACAATGTTAACTTTTTACTTACTGCCTATGATTGCTGACGGCACTGATCAATAGAACTAGCTGAAAGATAGGCGAAATCAATGACGAATTACTATGACAGCTTCGCGATCTTCTGACACAGTTTCAATTGATCACTGAACTCTATCTTTATGACTTATTTCTTTCTTTTTTCCCTCACAAAAATAATTATTAATACGATACGTAATGGGTTACAGAAAAGGATTGCTGTTTCGTATTTACAATAATTCAGTAGGGAAGCGGATGCCACAGTGGTAGTGATGTCCGTCACTACGTGCGTGGTGCTAGTTCGATCCCGCTTTGGTCCAAGCAAGCCTCTTATCCCTCCGGGGTCGGGAAATTGTTACTGGACTCGTCTGGAAAAAATCACTCTCTGCAATCTAATTGGGAACGCTCCAGCCCGGCTATCTCAGGACTCCGGGTAGTACTGCATGACCAGCATTCTACGACATTTAAGATGGGATGAGAAATCCACAAACAGCAACTGAAGCAACACGTAAAGTTGGAAGATCTTCGCGGATGCGAGGAAGTGAATCGAATGTGAGGAGTGCTGGGACCCGCTCAGTAGACGTAAAGTCGGGTCATATAAAGTAAATAAAATAGGAAAATAATTCAGAAATTTTTGACTTAATAACTCTTAACATTGCTTAGTTGCTGGAAGGAAAAAAGGAAAGAAAGAAAAGACAAGTCTTTCATACCACAAACCTATCGCTTTCCAAAGTGCAGTTTAAGGAAGGGTTTCGAAAGAAAACGAAAAGAGACATGGATAGAAAAGCTTACGTCTCCTCGGATATTTGAGTATGAATGAATCTATTCGTTGTCGTATTCGATTTACAACTGGTTTCGACAAAATCACACTTGAATTCGTTTTTCTCAATTGACTTCCATCCAGCTGCTTCATAGTTGTTGTCATCCACATAATTAATGCACCTAAATTTCATTTCAGTGAAACGTAGAAATTCTGTGTTTAAAGACCATTAAAATAGCATTTGTTCATTTTCGATATAGAAAATGATGAATGCGGATCGCAGAAGAAGATGCTAGTAGGAAAGATTTTCATTAAAACGCAATGATGATGGTCTGAAGAGTCCCAGCGCCATACCGCCCGATTTCGACACTGCTTTCTCGAGAGACACAATAGATATCCTTTTTAACAGTCTCTTTATTTTTTTTCCTTTTATAAATTCTGGAAGCTTTGCAGTGACATCGGCTTGTTTACAGGTGGGCTTGCCATAGAATTGTCGAAGTCTTTCTCATTCTAGGCGACTACATTGGAAGGAGAAACGTCCAGCATATCACAGTCAATCGTGGTACCCTAGTGGCACTACTGGAAGGTAATAAACTCTTAAAAGACATATTAATGATCCAATTACTTATTCATGTGAGCCAGCTTCACATCGCCTGTAGCACCCGTCGTCTCGTTGATCGTCGATTGAATCATGGTGGCACCAGTAAATCTTCCATTTTCCCCTGACGACTGCAAGAGCAGCCAATTGGGTTCTGCTTACTCTTGGGATTCGTTGAGTATCATATCTTTCTTGAAGGGTTTTCGTGAAGAACTCGGACCATTGCGTAGGTGGTCCTCTTGCTGTGCAATTGATGTGCCAAGGAATGCAATTACTAACGGTCCTTGTCCACTGGTGGTCGTTCATACACAGTACGTATCCGGCCCACCATAACTTTTCCAGTTTGACGTAAAGAACGACATCTTTAATTTCTGATCGTTGGCCTAGCCGAAGCTTACGGTCTCCTCTCTAACTTCCGTGGTATGGGATACTCCTAGCATCAGCCTATCGATGGCGCGCTCAATAGCGTTGAGTGAAGTTTCAATCATCCCAGCGGTTTACTGCCTCATCGTGGCTGGTATATGTTTCTGGATCTCGGACTGAGATGTAGAGCAGGGAGGATTCATCCCCCCCCTAGCAGGGTGTCCAAGCTAGAAAAGAGTCCGGCGTTGGCATCAGGAAACCCAGTTAAGAATAAACCAATGCCAGGGACCCACCACCGCCCTGGTTTCAAACTGGTGTAGTGGCAAATCTTCCTCTGATCCACAAGGACGGCGACTGCTTGTGGTGGTGAAGACCTGAGGCAGACCTTGGGCAGGCTGACCTCGGAGTTCTACGGAACCACAATGGCTTAAGCGGCAAATCTCCAAAAAATAGAGATTATGCTGAGGTCCCGCACAACCAATGTGGATGGGCCATTCAAGTGTCAAGTACCATGTAACGCTCATGAAGGTTCAACTGTTGATTTTCATTACCACTCTATCCTTTCCACTGGTTCACCCACCGTGCTTCACATGAAAATCCTTCATGTTCTTCTTTGATGATAACCGTAGCGTTTTTTAATTCAGTGATCGGTTGCAAGGTAATGTTTGGTGCACAGTCCTGAATTTAAGTTTCATTATCACCTTAACTATAGATGCTCACATACAGATAACAAAAGCGGTCTTAATGTTTTTTGCGTTTGAAATCAAGTTCTGTGGCTTGAAACGACTACCTTTAAGAAGCCATACTTTACATTCACATATTTCAAAATAGTTGAATCCCATGGATCAGGAAGTTCAAATGGACAACTATCAAACACGTCTCCCGAATTCGAATCCTCCACGGTATTGTTATTTGCTGAAAAACTGGACTTTTTGAGGGAAATTAATCATTAAGTGTTGTTTTTAGTAGTAAGATCGCTTTTGAAATATTGTTTGAAAAATGTTTGTAATGGAACAAATGAGATTTGAAGTGGTTTTTGAAAACAGTAAGCTTGTTCGGGTACTAGACTTTGGGATTTGCAATTTTGGGATTTTTAGAACATTGATTTTGAAAACTCTGGTCATATAACCTCGATAGTCAAATAATCAACATGTGTTTATATTGCTAAGCTTACACGAGGTTCATAGAGATGTTTATTCGGCTGACGTTTCGACGTTTTCGTCTTCATCAGAGCCGATGGTCCGAGTCGATGGTGCACAATCGTTCCTCTTCTCGATGTGGCGTCTTCGTCGCTCATCGAGAAATCGTCGAAACATTAACCGAATAAATAACTTTGTCATCCTCGTGTAAGCTCAACAATATAAACACATGTTGATTTGGGATTTTAATTTTTTTCGCTTAGAGTGAAATATATGTATATTGTAAACAACTGCGAATTACCCAGATGCAGTAGTAAACAAGTCGAAAATTACTTAAGATTAGTACTTAATAAGTTAGTAATCAACATTTGTTTGTATTGTTAAGTTTACACGAGCTTGATATGAGACGTTTATTCGGCTAACGTTCCTACGTCTTCGTCTTCATCAGAGTCGACGATCTTTGAATAACGGTCGATATGGACGTACAATTCATACATGGTGTGTCGAACGGCCATTATGACCACCATGCGGGTCATTCTAATTCTAATGGTTTATTTTGGCGCACATAGTCGTTTTTCTAAACTTCTTGGAATCACTTGACCGATTATTCAACAAGGATTTTGTGGTGGTTCTCTGCCGCAAGAAAGCTCCAATCTGCAGTTGAAAATTTGCAAAAAATTTCTTCTCTAACGAGTTCTTTGACCGGTAACTTCACCGGCTATTGGCAGTTATTTCAATTCTGTTTGCTGTAATAAACGATGGCGAATGTGTAGAATACGCGAATATAATAAATACCGAAAAAGAGAGCTGCCAAACGCTTCGAATTGCTGACAACAAAGTAGGATCATAGTAGCATAGACTAAACAGCACCAAATATACCGTTCATATCTACAGTATGAATGAATCAAATTTCTCTTGGTAACCCTGTGGTGTTCCTAACTCCTCATGTCCACTAATTATCGACTAAATATTGCTAGCTCTCAGAATATCAGATGGTTGCAGAGGATGAAGATTAAAGGTTTCCCGTTAAACACCACGGGCCCGTTATGTGTTAAACGTACACTTTGAAATTCCAGCCTTTGCAGTAAGTGACTATTTTGAAAGAGTGATAGCTCCCTAAATTTTTTCGCTAAAAAATGCGATTATTGAAATTCTAATATGAGTAATTGACTTACCTTCTTTCATTCCGGCGATTTCTACCGAATTTGAATGCGGTTTCGTATTTGCGCTATCGATAAAAACATTATAGCAAACATAGTAAAATAGTCCAATAATAATGAAGCTGTACAGGACACATAAACCCGTCATCTGTGATATCTAAACCTAAAACGTCTTTGTTAGGATACTGTAATGATATCGCCATAAGCATATTATAGTTATACGGTATAAGGCGTGCACCCATTTGCCACAAATTCGTCGAGAATCTTTTCGGTGATGATGAACCAGTAATAAAACAAAGACTAGTAAGCCACACAAAAAGCATAATTTATACCGCGCTCGGAGTTGACAAATCCATTAGGGATACGCAATGTATTCTACTCCACTAGTAGTTAGCCTTAGAATAAAGATCTATATATTAAGTAAGTGCTGTTTAACTTCTCAGACAAGTCTGGCATCAATTTCCTAACCCTTGTAGGATGGGAGGCTTAGCAAGACCTGGGGGTTGGACTCGATTCAAGAACCGTCTGGTACGACCAACTCTATCCACTGCGATAAACTCACCTTTGAATAAAGCATATCAGCGATACTGTGGTGATATCTTATGCAGTTACGTGTAGCGGATTTATTTACAATCAGTCGTTTCGTTAATAATAAAGGGTCAATAAACTGGAACAGAATAAAACACATTTTGTGTGCATAAAGGATTAATGTGAAGACGTAGCAATTTGGAGACAAGTATTTGTCACACACGAAGTCATTCATTCGATCACGACTCATTGCGATAGGCTGAGCAATGAGTCGTCATCAGATCGCTGATAACATTTAGAGGGTAACATTCTGCCTTACTAGAGACAAAACATGGCAAGTGGTGAAACAATGATTCTTTGGACAGTTTTCGGTGACTTTCGATAAGAAGAATACTTAAGGATGTGGGAAACTTGATGACCTTATAATTGAGACTTTGGTACAGCGCTCTAAAGGTATACGTATTGATTTTTCCTTCGCGAAATATGATGTTTATTAAATACATAGAACGAAGGAACTGAAAAACAAAATTCAGTTCCCTTAAAGCACGCGCTCATCTCCCCAACAGTAACGACGGTGCAAATGGGACTGCCATCGCATTGGGCTAAACGAAATCCGTTTTGTTCTATCGTGTCCGAGCTACGATCTATGAGAAGAAGAAAAAAGAAGCTCCATGGGTTCTAAAAAAGTAGCACTTCATCTTAGTCGAATAAGAAGCACTTCGTATCCAGTTGCCTAGGATCTGTGGATTCCAGGGAGCTTCATATCAATTACTGAAGTTTATAATGTCGAAAAGCGAAAGAAATCAATATGTGATAGAAGGAGCTTCGGAATGATGCCTTGTCGTGCTGATAAACTTAGGCAAACTCGTTATCATCACTAAGATGGGACTTATTTCCACGAAAATTCTGGCCACAGTAAAAGTTACTTCAACAACGTTGTGCAGGTCTGTCAATATAGTAATACATCCATCATGCTGTTGTTAAATGAAAGCCACTTTCTTTTTGATTTTATACAAGAGCATTTCATTTCCACTGAGCGGATCTGGGGACTTCTTCCACTCGATTCGTCTCTTTGAATCCATCGTTTATGGTGGTCTTCCAACTTTTTGCCTCTGGGCTCGACTGCTGGTTGATTTTCTTGTCGCCATAGATTTCGCTTTGGAAACGTGTCAGTTTCGCAAAAATAAAAGTTTGCTTCTCAGGGTGTTCACTCGAGATGGAAAGGCAGAAGGGTAGTATGAAACTGGAAAAGTACTTAACACGGGATTCTTTTTAAATGGCAAAGTTTTATCCTTTCCGGGGGAGGGGGCAATCGCGATTCGGTATGACCTGTGGTCGAAGTTTTGCAAGTATCTCAGCTTCATTGCAGTTGTTTTTCAGGTAATACCCTGTTGTGAAAAAATGATAGATAGCATATACATTGTTACTGTTTTTAGACCTGAAATCACTTGATTTGGTTGTCTTCAGCGGGTTTCCTGAGTTGGATGTGTTGTCGATATTCGAAGTCGAGTTGAATTGAATTGACTAGAATCGAATAGTGTTAAATAATGTCCTGTGCAAATGGATATAGTATGATGCACGAAAGGAATTCGATTCTAAATTTGCTAGAAAAAGAAGGTTATGACGGCTTTTTCAAACTTGAAAGGCCGTAGATGTATCGTAACCAATTCTAAAGTCTCACGCTGGCCCATACGCTGTAGTAAAATGTATTTTAGGAAAACTCTAAAATAACAAGAAAGGGTAAGTCACAATATAGTCGTTTTTATCTACTGTCTTTTCTTTTTTTATGGCATGGTATTACGTGAAATAATAATTATTCTGAGATACTTGCAAACTTCGGACCACAGGTGTCTGCGGTGTAGATCAAGCACACTATTACGCTCTTCATAGTTAACGTGTTCACCACCACACCATGCGGGTCCTTGGTTTCCCCTTTCACTCGGCCGTCTTTTATCCTATAGGTGCAATCATTCGTAAACAAAATTGTTCTGGGGACACAAATCGACATTGAACCCGACTAAGCTGAAGCCATAGTATAAAACATGATGTAGTCACTTTTTATTTACTACCTATTTTTTGCGTTCGAATATGAAAGTCTGACTTACCGAGACTTCCAGCTAACTCGATCTATTAGCTAGACCAGTAGATCCCTAGTGAATGTCACTTCTTTATCTACCTCGACAACTACAATTACAGCTGAACTTTACTGCAAAATTTGAAGTAAGAGATGGACGGCTGGTATAATTTCTTTTTCTGTCTACTGAAAATAATCTTTGACTCTGATCGTTGATAAGAGCAGGGACAAATGTGTGACGAAAAAGAAGAAGCATGACTCATTATCAACGATAGGCCGCTGAGTGAAGACGAATGGGACTTCCACTATATGTGATTCAATGACTCTCAAAGCTGCAGATGAGGTCCATGTATAGCAAGCCATTGCTACTTATTTTATTATATTTATTGTTCTTACTATTTTTACTGTTTGTTCTTGATGCTGCTGTTATTGTCATCGACATCTCATCATCAGCTATTTTGCCGCTTTGTTGATATCGCATGTATATGATCCATTATACTTTACTCTATCTTTGTAACTGGTTCAATTGGGATTTGCCATGTTTCACCATCCTCGGGTGACCGAGTGAAGAATGTTAACATTATCCGCTGTCATAAGAATCGCAATTGCCCCGGACGGCTTCGAGTCGCAAGTTAGTAAATCTCATTGAAAGGGTAGAAACTGCCTGTGAAGATGACTTGAGAACACCCTTCCAATCGGAGATTCAGAGAAATCGCGCTTGATCAGCATTGAGAGTGGCAATGGAAAAAGACGGCAGGTCCTCAAGTTCCAGCCGAACATACAAATGAGCCCAATCACTTAAATGGATGAGGGTTACCAGACAATGAAAACATTGGAAGGAGTGCTAGTATGCGATATGCGAAGACAAGTTATTTAGGTAACCAAGCAAGCGTTTGACTAATTTGACCCCATCCATTTTATCTGAGAATGTGTGAATTTCTTGTGGTAGACAATTAATATTAAACTGATTTCTATATAAACACTGATATTATCGAAATATGACCACCGGTTACATTTCCAGATATCTGTCTATGATTCTGTGAACGATTGATAGAAACCGTAGACAAATTTTGCTTTTTGTGAATGTTATCTTAAAATCCTTACACCGTCATTTGGTTGTCCATCAAGTAGCTTGTTAACTCACTCTTGGAAGGTGGATGTTCAAAAGGGTCGAAGGGCGTTGTGAAGCGATAATTCATCATCCCAGCAGAGTCTTCTCAACCGGAAATATTTTGATAGATCTTGATGCTCAACTAGAAGCAAACCGTACCATAGTAGAGCTTGACGAGGCTCCTATAGATCTCTGAGGTCTGCTTCAAAACTGAATGAAAAAACCAGCTTGCTTGACAAGGCAAGACAGATCTTCGCACATCTCGTGCACATTAACGAAGCTCCACACCAGAAAATGGCGATTTCGATTTAATGGTGTTATTCTTCGTATAAAAAACCCAACATGACGATAGCACAGAAAAGACCTGAGCCAATGAATTGTTGCGTAAGTTAAGCAAACAATAAAACTGTCTATTCTCAGTGAATCAGCCCTTTATAAAAAAGTGTCGAATGACTCCGCTAAGCAAGCCATCTTCAAACTCCTTAGGCAAGACGAAGTGATAACAAATATGTATGGCTTGTCCAAGGGGCAGGTGTGGCGCAGTAGTCGGAGGCGTCATGTAACACACATGTGGAATTGATCCCCGCGCCCGTGGCTCACCAAGCCTTCCATCCCTCCGGGGTCAGCAAATCGGTACCAGACTTGTCTGGGAGGACAGGAGCACTGACTCACTACATCGGTATGCCACCGCAAATCATTGTGTAGGCCAAGTATGCATTCATTCACCTCCATACGATGCTTAATGAAGTCTAACGCATAGTGCATCCCTCATGAAATGCTCTAGGCCGTCCTAAAGAAGTGCTTAAAGTTCCTATCCTGGGATGGTCCGGAAAATATTATGCACAAATGTTGTTGGCAATGGAACAGTGACTGCCACCAAGTCTTCCTTTTCCGTTCATACCTAAAGTGGAGGCAACGATAATAGATCTCCGGCTATCACTCTATCGAAGATGTACAGATTAATATTTTGTCATTTGCTCCACACATAACGAAATGGACAAATTCTTGAGCTGCTGGACGAACAGTCAGAGTACATAACATTCAAGTGGAAGAAACCGAAAGGAAACTGGCTTTCATTTCTGAACGTTCATAATTAACCTATCCAAAAATGCCCACATCACCAAGTGCTAACGATTGCCAAGTAGCAAAAACGCGCTGTTTGTTTTGAGAAAAAAAAAGAAACATGTTTTGCACGGCCAGCAGGGTGTGCAAAGGAAGAGAGCAGGGGGAAGAGTTTTCGAAAGTCGTGTGGCAAATAGTCGTTTCCAATGACTACGGAACAGCAGTTCCTTGGGATAGATGTAGAGGTGTAACCATGCTCCCACACGATAATTCTAGCGACAGTAAGGTTCTGTTTATCGTGGCCTTTATTCCCAATAAAATAAGTGAAGTTACAGAACGTTGCCTAAGAAGAACCGGTCTAGGAATTTCACTAGCATTGATTGAAACAGCACCGAGCACTAGAAGGCGCCAGCTACTTGGTAACGGTTTGTATAACTTTTTCTGCGAAATGGAAATTTGCACATTATGCACAAACGGTGGAGAATGTAATTGCATGAGTTTGGGTACGATTTTTATGATCGAGGAGCATATAGGACACAAGTATACAGTAGAGGTTTCGAAGCAAAGCTGCAAATTTTGCGCAGGAATCGTTTTAAGCAGAATTGAGAAGAAATCGAGAGCCTGTTGGGAGTTAAAATAAGCTACATTAGATACCAAAAGAATAACGGGGCGAGACATGTGACACAACGGAGAAGATTTTGTAGTAGAAGTCACTATCGTAGAACAAGAATCCGAAACAGCAGCGTTTAAAACTTTTGACTGTCTTGGATAAATACCAAAGATCCAAAAATGAACCGCAAGGAGGAGCGCCTTGCGATCACGCCTTCAGGCTGATTTTTTGACCTCAGCGAGACGCGTTCCTCGCCCATTTAATACTTTGTGTGGCTGGCCCTCACCAAATAACTGCAAGGTTTACAAAGAACAAAGCGGTGAGTATTTAGAAGAAGCTGTATATTATGCGAATGGAAATTTATGTGTCAGGTTTTGTCTGCTTAGGTTATTAAAATATTTGACTGAGTTGATTGCTTTTCAATTTGATCTTTCTAGTGGCTGAAGAAGGTGGAACCGCCGAAACGTTAGCTATCCTGTATTAATAAATGTAGCAATAATAATCCTCCTAACGGAATTCCTCCTCATCGTGGCTGGGATGTGTTCCTGGATGTTGGACTGCGATGTACAGCGCGGGATTCATTGCCTGGTAGGGTTTCCCAAGCTGAGAACGAGGCCGGCGTTTCAATCAGGAAGCCTAGCTAAGAGTAAACCAATTCCAGGATCCACCACCGTCCTGGTATTAAAGTCGCATGGTGGCAAATCCCTCTCTGATCCGCAAGGTTTGCGACTACCTGTGGTGGTGAAGACCTGGACAGACCTCAGTCAGGCTAACCTCGGGATTCCAGGGAACCACAATGGTTTATCCAGCAAATCTCCGAGTAATGGACATTATGCTGGGGCCGGCAGGGGGGACGGGCCATTCAAGTGTCAACCATCAAGTAAGTAATAATAATCTCGTATTCGCTCATCAAGAAAACATTAAATTTACTTTCACTTTTTATTTTAAATAACCCACCATCACATTTGCTGTAGGAGCCGCAGCACTTCTCATATTCGATTCGTTTTTCTCCCTCTCATCGTCCACCATGGTCATCGAACATTTCGTATGTTGTTTCAGCCACTATTTGAGAAATTCGTCTTTTCTAGAAATTTCGTGGAATGGTGGTCGAGTTAAATGTTCTTGTAATCTTGGAGATAGGCAGGCTAAAGCCTTCCCACGTGGATTGAGGAAAGCTTTGGGGGCGGAGATCGCACTAGGGTCTTTGCCTCCTGCTCTACAGCTCCACTAACAATTGCATTATTCCCTCTCCCAAACAGTAAATTACTTTGTTGTATGTTGTGTTAATCAATGCGGCATAAGAATAGTATCGCAGCTTTCCCGCAATGCATCTAATACTTCTAGAGATATACGACGAGAATCCCAACTAGAAGCAAATCCAGTTTCAACGACCTGATGTGTATTGGTTGACATCTCCCAGTGACATAACCGTAAAAACGTGTTGTAGTGGCCAACACGAAAATCGAAGAAAAGAAAATTGCCTTATACAATGGCTTGATGGTCCTTAGGTTGAGCGCTCAAAATTAGATGACATCTATTCGTTAACAACTGTAGTCCAGTGGTTGCAGGGAGAACGAATTTCGTGTGCGGGCCATCTGGCTTTTGCAACTGGATGGAAACAACAGTGTCTCTTCCTGATGGTTCTTTATCTGGAATTCAGGTTCCTTCTCTTACTTCCATGCTTCCTTAATGCACCTTGCACCAACCACTCGAATGCGCATTGGAAGCGAGGCGTACGTAAGGGATCACCAACTGTAAAATCGAAAAGGAGGAACAGATGCAAGTCTTCCATTTTCTTTCTGTTGTACTCCCATGCTATTGGAAGCCCTTAAAGTCGATCCTTCACTTCTGTTTAGCTAGTCATTCAAATTGTTGACATCTGGATCCCGGTACACACAGCCTCTTTGTCTTCGAGACTCAGGATAACATACATCAATAATGAAACATGGACAGGTCAGTCATATAATGAGAAGAATAGGCAACAGAAGGGCGAAAAAAACTGTAGAGTGTACTCAAAGAGCATGCAGGCGTCCCCTATGACGATTATCTTTTCGGCGGAGGTGTTCGTAATTAAAACATCGGGTACGAATACGTCATTTACATTCTTGAGTAATGAAGATCGATTTTTTTCAATGAATTGAAGAAAGGTGAAAATCCTTCGAACTGGCTAATGTTTAATGCTATGGAAGCGGTATCAACAAGAAGAAAAATTTAAGAAAAAACTGCCTTAAGGAAGTCAAAGTGATCCAACTGCACGGCCGATAATAGCTGAGATTTCGATCGAATGCGTTTTATAGTGCAACTGATGACTAATTTACTTAGTTTGATTACTTGGATGGCTCGTCTTCTCTGGTTGTGCGGGCCCCAGCAAAATTTCCATTGGTTTCTTTCTCGAGCAATCGTTGTCCGTGGTGGTAGTCTTCCTCGAATGTGGTGACGTTAACGAAGCTGAAACTAATAACTGAACAACTAGAAAAAAAATAATTTTTCATTTTATAGAGCCCTTATCTGAGAAAAGCGAATCCTTTTGTTTATCACTGTCTACCTCATACGACTGAACGGTTTTACTTCAATCCCGGTTACTACTTTGTAGGAAATAAATGTTTTACCACAGGGAGGTTTAAAAGGCACTCTTTAGAGTATAAAAACATCACATATTTCTCTTCATAACTATGAAGCGACTTGCTCTAAAATCTTTTCTACATCAGTGTACTTCACAATGTAGCCACTTTTTATTGGCTGTCTATTCTTTTTTCATGCCAGAATATGACGCGAAAAATAGCCACAATGATGCTGAGATATTTGCAAAACTCTGGACCGCTGGTGTGTGAGGTGGAGATCGGACACGCTACTACCTGTTCCGGGAGCTAAGATGTTCACCATCACACCATGCAGGTCTTTCGCTTCGCCTTTCTCTCAGCCTGTTTTTACCTATAGGTGCTATAGTTCACATCACACACTGCCATGAAAAAAGAATAGGCAGTAAGTAAAAAAGTGAGTACGTTGTGATTCATACTACAGCTTAAGCTTAACTGGGTTCAATGTCGATTTATGTTACCCAGATCAATTCCGTTGATGGATGACTGCTCATAGCACCTATGGGCTAAAATATGGCTGAAAGAAATGCGAAGCCGAAAAACCGCATGGTATGGTGTGTGAACACCTTATTCTCCGCAAAGGGTAATAGAGGGTTCGTTCCCCACCGCCGACAGCTACGGTCTGGAGTTTTGCAAATATCTCAGAATTATTTTGGTTATATTTCAGTGTACGTTTCAAAGGTCACTGCGAACAATGACAAGATGTTGGTCCAATTGCCAGTGTTTGCGTTAAAAGTGGGTGAGGAATTGATATCGCAGTAGAATAGCAGAGGATAAAGCGTTTGCAATCGATCAATTTCCTAGGCACGCACCACGTCATCACTCCACTTCTAGTATCGTAGGTTGATTAAGTGCACATTTGGGAAGCACAATGATTTATAGAGTCTTATCGATGTAACCACTCAGTGCTTTTATGCTCCTAGCCAAGCATGGCCCAAATTTATCGATCTGTAGGGATTAAGGAAGGGCTTGGTGCACTTGAAGCATCGGATGGCATCGGATCGAACCAACAACGACGTATGAATAGCAGGGCTCTAACTATTGCGCTACTTCCGCCATTTAGAAAACCAGTCTTGTTCACAAAAAATCTAAAAAAAGCCATAATGTACTCTTCTACTTCATCTGACAGAACACAGCCTTTCAAATAGAAAAGTGATCACGATGGAGCCTGCCCAATAGGAACAGAGCAGACGTATGTAAATTCATTAACGATTTCGTAGGCTAAATAATCTAAAACATAAGCAAAAAATTTCCGACTAAAACGTAGTTAACGTATGAGGCTAAGTGCTTAAAAACATCTGCTTGCAAATAACTCGTTAAGGAGCTTGTGCAATACAGTGGTTTGAGGTACCGTGCAATGCAGACTATATCCCCAGCTTCGATCCCTTTCCAGGCCAACAATGCTTGCCATCCTTTCGGATTCGGTTGAATGTGGTAGAACAGTACCAGGTTTGTTCCTGAAAAGCTTCCGGTCCACAAAGACTGGCATCTTACTGTAGCAAAGCCCTGGAAGCGTTATAGCAGCACCATCCCAAAAGTTCACTAGGTTTTGACTCACCCAGCATTTTTCGACGTTTATAATGAAAAAATATAATGCTCAACCAGCTGCTTAATTAGATGGTTCTACGAAGATTTTCGTGGATTATGAATTCGGGGTAACGAAGGGAATTCCAAAAGTGCTAGGAACCGCAAAGTAGTTGTGAAGACGAGTCATGTAAACAAATAAATTTTGAAATAATGGAACTAATACATTTGCAGAAAAATCAATTGAAAACAAGGACCATAATGAGCACGTATATCGGCGCAGCACATATAGTGAACGGGAGGAACGATACTTATGCGTTGACCATTAACCGGAGCTGATCGTCCATATATGCCATCGCCCTCCCACCTCTCTATCAACTAGCTAACAGATAATCTCATTGTTGATCATCTTTTTCATAAAAAACTTTTCTACGAAAAGCAATTACGTAAATTAAATAACTTAGCGTACGCAAATTGGCGACTCAGTGACCGCGTCCTGTTTCAAATCCTAGCCCTTCCACGACCATGACCATTGATTATCGATATGTACGCTGCTCTAGGCTTTGACTAGCACAATTTGATTTCAATGCGCAACCTTTTTTGTCCTATTTTTAGGTACACCACGCATCTCCCTCATGAAAGGACCACAGGACCATAGCTTTTTTGACAGAGGCTTAACCATGGACCAAAAGCGACATTATACTTCCCTGAGATGAAGGCAGATCCAGGAAATGTACTTCCCGTTTCTGCTGTCCCAATTTGACATATGCTTTCTCTACTTACGAGGAGATGTTCATGAATGCCTGCGTGGTGTGCTCTCGTTTATGCAGATTGTACTCTATGAGTCAATTCTGCAATTCCAAAAGCTTGCAGTCAAGTAACAAAGAGGTATATGGGAGACGGTCAGAAGCCGCCTACAACAAATGAGGTCCCCACTTACTGTAGGAGAGAATGGCAACCTACCCGTGAGAATACCCATCCCAAAAGTTCAGCCTTCAGCAAGTTATGCGTGGGTACCAAACGGTAAACACAGTTAAGTAAACGGGCCTTATACCACTAACGCCGAAAGAGCCTCCAATACTGAAGCGTTAGTTAGGACGAGTACGGAAGTCTGCTAAAATCTAAGGGCTATTCTATGCTGCTTAAATCGCAAGTGATTAAGGTGATGATCCGTAGCTATAATACACACACTTGCATCTGAGTCCTTGATGGACCATGCAAGGAAGAAACATAAGGTACGACGTCACTAGATAAGCCGAGAGGACGCCACCTGTTCAACACTGTCTATGACACCGGGCGCGTGTGGCGCAGTGGTTGGAGGCGGAATCAATCTCCGCATCCATAGCCCACCAAGCCTTCCTTCCCTCCGGGGTCGACAAAATGGTACCAGACTTGTCTGGGAGGATACCAGCAATGGCTCGATACATCGGTAGGCCACCGCAAGTCACTGTAAAGGCCCAGATATGCATTCACTCACTCAAACGATACTTAATAAAGTTGAATGCATGGCACATCCCTCAGGGATTGATCAACGTCGAGAACTTCATCATTCATGACACCGGAGAAGAATTGTTCCTTTGAACACGCGACAATAGAGGAGTAGGCAGCGTTGGCGTTCTCGGCAACACGGGTTTGCCCATGAACATCGCTTCACTCGAACAATTAAAAACCTAAATCAGACGTTTAAACTTGAAAATATGTAGATCGATACCGGCTTTGACAATCTTCCCCGTTTGTGCTCCGACATCCAGCTATGACAAAGTCGAAGCCGAAGATGAATGGACTTCGAGAAATTTTACAGAGAAGAACATAAATTCTTTGAGATCATCATTGGTGATTTTAACGCTAAGACTGGACCAAGAAAAACGTCTGAAAAATGTCACATCGGGATGCAAGGATTAGAATAGAACGAACAGGGTTAGCGGTCGTCCGAGTTTATCATGACGACCATGACCATCCATGATAACTCGCAATTCCAGAAGCCCCACCGTCAACGCTGGACGTGGGAGTCTTTCAATAGAGAGTACCACAACGAAATAGGCTACGTCTAGTAAATCGAACTAAAGGGGGAAACGCACGACTTGGCTCAGCAGTAGTGATATTCAATGGCTACGAAATAGTTAATTTACGAGACATGTTTGCAAAGAGACCGACGACCCAAAGCGAAAGGCTTGGCCCCTAGAACATCCCGTTTGTGTCGCCCATTATTAGCGATGGAGTAAGCGTAGGTATAAAATGATGCTTAAGAAGAGAAGATTAAGCGAAATCGGTTGCGACAATTGAAATACCACCGGATACTCTTCTTCGTCAGTTAGTTCGTAGCCGCCTATGTGACGGTCTATGTGAAACACAAAATTGCGTAATTTGCTCTTTTGGCAAGGAGGGTGACTGCATGAGTTTAGATACGATATACCTGATCTCATATTTGCGGAGACGAATACGTTGGCGAAATGGGCAGACCATTATATTTCGGTATAAAAGAACACCTAGACGACAAACGAAAAGCAAGACAAAGTACCCCACTAGGCGCGCACAGGATTCAAAAACATTGCGGAGACGATTTTGACATAAAAGTTACTATCCTCGTACAGGATGCCCAAGCACAAACGCGCAAACTTGTTGAGGCTTTTTGAATGAATGCCAAGAACTCCAGGATGAACAACGGGTAGGAATGTCCAGAAACCACATGTGGTCTAGTCCAGTATCTTCGAGCCGACTTTCGATGAGGGGCACACCACCACATGTGACTCTAATCAGCGGTTCTTCCTCAGTCGAAAGCTCGTTAAAAACGATGGATTTTTCAAGGAGTGTTGATGATGTGATTGCCATTTAGATTTCCATCTTTCCATATGTGTTATTGAAGAGTTCGGCGTAGTACATTGCATATTAATGTATCCTTCCAGGCTCTGAAGAAGGCGATTCTGCCAAAACGTCAGCTATTGTTGTGTTGCATGTTTTTGTACGGAAGTAAATGTATGCTGTATAACAACTTCGCGATTGCTGAGAAAGAAAACCACTCATTTATAATCTAAAGCCCAGGTTAACAGAAAGTCGATCCTGGGAACTGATTCCCTTCATAGTAAAAAAAAGAACGAAAAAAAAGCCGCCAGGTTTGAAAAACAAAGTCCAAAATCAAAAGAAACTGGAATTTATACAGCTGATTAGTCTGAGGTTAGAAAGATACGGTCCTTGACTACGTCGACCAGGAATACAACCGAATTATTCAACGCCTTCACACTAGCGCGGTGAAAGCTGAGAGTTTGAAATTCACCGAGAAACGTCTGAATCCTTAAAATATCCTCGCTGATACACCAACGTGGAATCGCACGAGAAACAAGCAACCGTTGGCTCACTTCCGAACTTGCAAAACATAGGGACAGGCGATAAAAGAAGATCTTAAAGAAAGAAGAGCATATGGGCGAATATGCAGAGGATGGGACAAGCATTCGCAAAATCCACTAAAACTTCGCCAATTACAAAACCAAGATGAGAACATTCTGGCGCTCAAACGGAACAGTTACAGGTTTTAGAAAGGCAATGGAGAAAATCACTCGCGATGGCTTCTCGTATTTTTTCGACAGCCACGTCCTTCTGACCCCATATGAAATAAAGGAGGAAGGATGTATAGCACCGCCGGTTCTCCCTTTCGAAATCCGACATGCTATTTCGTCGGTAAAAAATAGAACAGCACCAGGTCTAGACAGGATAAGATCTGAACACCTGACGAAGCTTCCACCAGTCCTCACTAACACACTGGCTCGGTTCATAACACGTTAGCTCACTGAATGCAAGGTTTATATTCAATGAAAGATCAGCAAGAACTTGTTGCCGTTTAAGAAGGGAGACCTCAACGATATCGACAACCATAGCACAATATGCTTGCTGCCTGTGGTTCACAAACTTTTCACTTGAGTCATCCTAAACAGCAATGACATAGCAGTGGACTAAGAAAAGCTGTGTGATCAAGCAGGATTTCTAAAAGGATTCAATACAAAGGAACACATCCACTCCGTAACAAGAGCAACTGAAGTATCAAGAGAGTATAAGTGAACATTCTGTCTCACTTTCATAGATTTAAAGAAAGCTTTTGACTCAGATGATATAGAAGCGCCCATGGAACTCTTGAGCAGGCAGGGTGTCCCTCCTTACCATGTAGGGATTTTTCGTGGACTATTTAGAAATCTCATAATCAAAATATCATCATTCTATAAACACATTAACATCGACTTCAAAAGAGAGAGGTTAAGCAAGACGATACTATATCACCAAAATTATTAAGCACCATCACTGGGAACGTTATAAGAGCACGGAGACCGAACTACACAGAATTAAAGATCGATAGTTGGCCATTACGCCATCTTCGTTTTGCTGATGACATCGTCCCCATAACGCCAAGCATTAGCCAAATGCAAGACATGCTTGCCGACTTTAACAACGCCTATGGAAAGATTGGTCCTTGACTAACTCTCACAGAAACGATGTTTACAAGGAACAGATCGGTTTCGTGTCTCCCATTTACGCTCAAGGAATGGATATCTCCGGAAGCTTTAGCTGCGTCTATCTAGGTCGGGAAATAAGCATTTACTGCTTAGCTTCAAAGCTGATCAGGATGAAGCGACCGGCTAGCGGAGCTTTCATGATTATCGAGGATGTCGTGAAGAACACAAAGAGCATCTAACTCTGTAACTACCACCTTTTCGACTCCACGTTTCTTCCTTCCTTATCGTACACGGAAGAGACCTGGTCGATACGTAGGCAGGATGAAAAATCACTCAGCGTTATTGAATGCGCAGTCGAAAGCACGATGCTAGGAGTATTCCGTATTACAGAAGTTAAGGAGGAGATGTGAAACTCCGACCTACGACAACGATCAATCAATAACGCTGTTCTATACGCCAAGCTCTCCAGGATACTGTGATGTGGACACGTTTTGTGGTGAACGACCACCGATGGACATGCTAGTGATTGGATTCCGCGAGATATGAAACGTGCTGCAAGATGCTCAACGAGTTCCTAGAGATTCTACTGACGCCCGCTCGGCTCACTTGACGATGAACAGGGTTACAGATGGTACAAGTGAAGCACTTCCTGAAAATTAGTCTATTGGCATGTGAAACACTTTAAAACTCACCCACTTTTCAGTATGGATGGTGAGTTAAAGAAGGAATTCATACAATACTTGGGGCACTATGTGACTTAGTGAAATAAAACTTCTCTGCTCTAACCACCTTTTGTTGACTATGAAAGTGCTTCTCGAAGGGGCTAAAGGAAAATCGTCCCATCAACCGGTTGCCAGTAAAAAACTGGATTATCGCGGAATCGAGCTGTATTTGCTTGAGAAGCCTCATATCACACTTATGAGGGCGTACAAAGATTATAATTAGTCATATGAAAAAATCTATGCAAAATCGACAACGTGCACTGATGGTGGCTCCAGGGAAGATGAACACAACCACAAGTGAGGAAATTAAATTACCCTTTAGTGAAAATATTGGGAATTGTGTGAATTTTCTTGTTGCTTGCATGGACCTGATTGCGCGGCTGATTTCTCCAATCATCGTCTGCATGCACGAAACCGATCACTTTCATGTCTCCATGAACGATGATGGTCGTGAAAAAACAAAGTAGTTGAAAATGGTTGAATCTAACAAAATGGCTAAATAAATTTAATGCATATATGCCTATACAATGAATGACCCGTGGTGCTCTACCGACGTGTCCAGTCAGTGGTGCTATGTATCCAGACAGTTCTCGTACCAATTTACGTACTTCGAAGGGATGGAGAGCTTGGTGAGGTTGGGCGCGAGATCGAACCCATGCGTATTGTCTCGGCGCATCTAACTACTGCGCTACACGCGAATGGGTTCGAGAACGTGACACATCATCGCCAGGGCTGTTTACTTCCACGTTGTAGTGGGTTATGAAATCACTCGGTTGAGACGAGAAAGGCATACCCATTGATGGCAAATTCCTTCCAAACCCCTTTGTGGTGGATGACGACGTCATCTCTTTGGAAAGTACCATTCAAGTCCTCAATTAACTCAATAAGGCGGAAAAATTGTGCATGAGCAGAATGATGACTCAGTTCATGAACAGCCCGCGATGCAAAGATAGGAAAATGAACTATGTGGTTTTTTGATTATAAAGAATACGTTTAACTTGGGCGTTCAGTGAACATGGAGAACAGTAGCAATGAGGAATTAAACAACGATGTAGGGCAGCATGGTCCGCATTTGGGCCTCTTACAAGCTAGTGACCAACTCCTTTTGAATTCATCAGTACTCCTAGGTCTCTGTTATTCAGTAGAGTGGGCCGCTTCTTCAACCACGTCAAGACTCTGCGCACCATCGACAGAGAGCTTGAAAAATGTCCTCCGAAATTTAAGCAGCACTCACAATCTCTGGATGAAACGTGAGGCTCAGACCTTCGCACTCAGCGCCACCTTCGAGATACAGCAGAATGAACATGGACTGCCAAGCACAAATGGACTTATCACATGCAAAAAGAACAGATGACAGATGACCGAAAAGAAAAGTGGAGTGGGTTTCAAGAGAATGCAAGCATCATTTTGGACGGCCATCCAAATGATGGGCGGACGTGTTCGTGGCTAATGCCAACCATTTTCATTGAAAAATGGGAATTATTTCAAATCCACGGAGTGGGCTTCGCGGACATCACCATGTACGAAGCAGACCACCACTATCGAAGACGAATACACGAGAGAGAAAGAGAGATAGACGGTGAGAAAGAGAGAGGGAGGGAGAAAGAAACGAACAGAAATTGTCCTGTGTAGGTCCAGTAAAGATTTGCCATCCAAGTATCCAAGCAAATATGAGTAAGAAGAACGCATGGCTAACTCTTCGACGGTTTGTTGTTATCCTGAAGAAAGGAATGGGACTGTTACGAGAATTGAAGATCACGTTCAACCCTCAGCAAAGCCATTGTCCGAAAAAAATTCCCTAGGTATATTTCTAGGGTTTGAATCAAAGGTGGAGATCCCTGAAATTCTTCACTTAAAAATATTCGATTTCAAGTATCAAATGCGACTGGCAGCTCAGTGAGTTGACCTATGGTTAGTGATAAGAAGGACATTGACACTAGTGATCACTGATCATGACTATCTTTTCCAGAGGAAGCACAAAATATATCATGTGTAGTGCCCATTGTTCCCCCTGAATACGAGGACCTGATTCGAGTGCCGCTCGCCGATTACTCACCATTACGTCGGTTCGTAACAGTACAGCGAGTAAGCGGAACCACCTTCAATAGAATGTTTACTACGTAAGAATAGTTCTCTTATTTTTCATGTTCATTTCGAACAATCATAATGCCGAAAACAATTACAAGGACATGCGTTTCAATCCGTTTTTTTATGCGCTAAGAATTCGTTTCTCCTTTGAAGTGAACGACCAAAAGTACTTCTGCTCTATTTCTACGACTATGTCAATATGTTTTCAAACCTAGCTATAAAGCGTCCTTCAAAACAGAACAAGGATTTATTCTTTCTTTGATAAGCGTACATGAAACTGATAAAAGATTTCTATTTGGCTAACGTTTCTACGTCTTCGTCTTCATCAGAGCCAATTGGAAAACAAGGATTTCTGAGGAAATGGGTGCATGAGTACCCCTTTCTGCTAGCTAGGTTTTAAACAAACGTATTCCGTCTTGCTTACAACAATCCGTTATTTAACTTGAATTAATTTTTACTGACAAATCGTGATAGCATTCAAAGCATAAAGTAGGCCATTTGAACAGATACAAACCACTAATCTAGTAAGAGGCCAACCATTTGGCCTATATTGTTGAAAGTCTAATATTTTTCTCTCATTTTCCAGTTTCAGGAGTATAATGTGTACCACGGCAAGGCGCAGAGAGCTAGCCATGACTATCTTTTCCAGAGAAAGTACATTATACATCATGTGTAGTGCCCATTGTTTCCCTGAATACGAGGACTTGATTCGAGTGCCGCTCGCCGATTACTCACCATTACGTCGGTTCGCAACAGTACAGCGAGATGCTACGTATTCAGAAATCTTATACCTTTAGTTTGCTTGATTATCAAGCCTAATGAATGGACGTCGCGAATCAAGCTAATGACTTCCATAGATGACTGTGCCAACCAAAAACCAAGGCTCTCAGGGGCCTTAGTTCCTCTTGCAAGCCGTTTATATATATATATATATATATATATATGGATATATAATATGTATATATAGGTTTATACGTGTATATTTATATGTATATATATATATGTGCACAAAAAGTTGTCTGTACAACTCTTTTGTTTTTTAATGAGCAGACATGAAGTTTTCAATACAACATTCATTTCACATTCAATAACGCCTCGACGGTTTTGCCATCTTCAGAATCTAGAAGACGGCCAACACGAAACGCATTCTTCTCAGAAAAAAAGATCCCTTCCATTATCCGAATGTGAGAAACTCCAATACTGAATTTTAATCGCGTGGAACTTCATTAGCATTCAACGTTTTGTTTTTCGTAAGTCTTCCTGTTATTGTTGGACATCAGTCGTACAGAGTCTTGCGTGGGTGAAGAATGTGCACGAGTAAGATCAAACAGTTAGTCTCAGGTATGGTGAGAGTTTAGGTGTGATCACAGGGCACTCCTTCTTGCAGTTTATCCTTGGAGTTTTGGAGTTTATCCAAAACGCTACAAGAATTTTGCGCACTGATGTTGAGGAGAGTGACTTCTGTTCCAAAAATCTCTCCATTGTTTCACTGTGTTGTTTACTGGAATATTTTGTCACCTTAAGTTTCCAATTTAGGTTTACTCGTTTCTGTCAAGGTATTCGCTCACAGGCTTGGGCTTGACAGATCAGGCGCACCGTATTGGCACTTGGGCAATAGCTGTTCCTACTGTAGGCGCAAATTATGGAATTTTACGTTGTATATAGCTAGTTGACAACATGAAGCCTTTAACAGTACTGCAATCACTGCCACAGACTTCTATAGAGCAGCACTTTTCAAGTATCGTTTTATGGGCGCACTTATTTCCCTAGAGAGTAGTAGCGTATGGACTGGAGTTTCATTTTGGCCATACTTATCGTTTGGAGCCTTGTCGTTGACTCTGAGATTGCTCAGAGATTACAAAGAGTCTTCACTGTACATACAGTAGAAGCGATAACCGCGCATCAAGTACCTTTGCGCGAAATCATCATAAGAAATCGATTTTTCATAGACATCTCGAAATTTCCTAACTCGCATCTCCGTTCCGTAGTTCTAGAAAGGTTTCCGATAAAAAATAGCTTTACACTTCACAAGTGCTTTAAAATGTCACGCTCTTTTTATTTATCCACAATCTAGTGAAGTGACCGAGCAAATCCGATACGTTTCTGTCCGATGTCGAAGATATGACAGTATTGGCGGAAGACTGGAGTGCCGAGAATCCAATTCGGTCTGAAGCCACCGGACTCGATTGAAAAAAATGGCGAAATAACATGTATTTGCTGTCATCTAAATTTAAAATCGTTTGACTATGAACTGCACAAATTAAGCATGTTGTAAACACGTAACCTTTTTAGAGGAAGATTGGAGAATAGTGCAGTGGATAAATAAATGAGGTAGGAGAGCAAATAAGGTAACTTATCTTAACGACGTAGTTAGCAGGCTCTATGCGATACTTGTTTGTTCCGATTGTTATATCGAGAGTTAGGTGTGTGACGTTACATTCTACGATGTATAAATCCTCGGTGGCGTTATACTAGAAACATGTAGTAAATAATGCAAAATAGAATCGATAGATTTCTGTGCTAGACTTAAGACACCAACGAAGTAATACCAGTGCTCCACCAGCTTTAGCGAGGAGGTCGACGACAGACTTCGGTCCGCCGATGAGTGATGTACCAGTGTCAGCAATAGCTTCGTAGGTTTTCGTTTGCGTGTAATTTCCCATTCCAATGGCTGATATCTGCAGATTTTCACCTCTCAAGCAGTGGAAAGTCTGAGCACAGTTATGTGCAGACAACTAGCCTTAAACTGGTAATAGGTTGATGATGACAATGGCTCGTAGGCGATGATTGGTCCACAATTTTTTCGTGTCAATTGCACCATATGTGATGAGACCTCCAGGTGTTCTCAAGGGAGTTCCACAGTGTTGCATCCAAACAGTGAAGACTGGGTGATCCAACAAATCTTAGAAGGATACTTATTAAGGACTACAGAGAACAATCATGCAATTGTTGAAGTGATATTTTCTCACTCTGGGTGATAGCGTTGAAAAGAGGCGACACGGCTTTACTAGTGCCCGGTTCAGTGAATGAGAGACCCAGAATTCCATCTGCGGGGTCCTGCAGTAAGAGCAGATGTTACCGTTTTTATGCCTGGAGCATTTTTACCAACCTCTTTTAGATCGGGGGATATATGTTTGGCAAGACCAAAGATGGTGTTTGGAACCGCTAATTGTTGCTCATCCAATCCACCGAACTAGAAATACATATAATTCGAAGTAAAAAATATTTTGACATATGTCATCAACCTTCATGGTGTCAGTTGCGAGAACACCTCTAGCTCTTCCCTCTTCATATTTGACAGACCAGGTTGTGTTGCTGCCCACAAAGGTGCTTGATGAGCTTGATCCGAACTTGTGCTTCGCACCGCATGATTCACTAAAAGCTTTCATCTTTTGGTTAGAATTACTTTCGCGAAATCTTCCATTTTCAATTCCGAAATAGTCTGCATGGTCTTCAATATATCACTCGAAACGTGAAAAAAATCAAATGATCGGATAAATGTGGCTGTTTCAAAGGTAAAAACTTCCCCACATGAGTGACCTCTGGTAGAGGGTTTACCTTAGCTCCTCATAGAATAGAGTCTGAGTCCATTTCTTTATTGAGCATTAGTAACTTATAGGGGAAAAATTGTTTTTTAGAAGCTTTCGAACATGAGGGCTTGGATAATAAGGGTTATTTTTGGTCTCCATGAGGTGTTAGTGCTGTAAGACCAAGGTTTCCTAAAATGGTCACAAATACTCACTCGCAATCACTTCCTGGAACCCAAAGGTTGGATGCTCCGGTGTCAAGCAAGACGGAAAACTGTTGGGCAGGAGTGCCGATCGTTATGTTCCCAACACACTCGAGGTCTCCGGAGCTGTGCATCTTAACGAATATACGTTCTTGTATACAAAGCTCTTACACTCATTGAGCCCTGTTTGCTTCAATGAAAAAAAAACAGCAATTTAAGCAGTATGGGAGGAAGGTAGAATAACAGATCGATTGTGATTACATCTGGAATCTATATGGATATACATTTGTAGGAAACAACGAAGAGAAGCAAAAGATCTCCCCTTTAGTCGCAGTAACTTTACTACATACTCTTTTTGAAAAAATAGACTTACAGTAACCACTACATATGCAACTAATTATAAGTACTCAGTTTATGAAATTTTGGATCTGCTTCTCCGAACTAAAGCAAGAGAAAGCTAGTCCAAGAGTGTTAGGATGAGCAGAGCTCTAATGACAGTTTTGATTCTCATCAGCAGGTGATGTTTGTAGAACACTAAATTTGAAGGGAGCAGTATTCGCTTCGCATACGATTTTTTTATTTTATTTTCGCGCATTTCACTTTCTGTCTATGCTTTTTTTCTCGTGTATTCTACTCGTTTTTTCTAGTAGCGTCTAGAACACCAAAGGTGCGTCAGAAAAATCAAGGGCAACTTATGCTGTAGGTGTAATACACAAAAAATAAAAACAAAGTAGAAGTAAAAAGAACACAAAGTAAAAAAAAATAATACAAAACCCATTTGTAAATGTAACATGCGTCGTTTTATGGACATTATCATAAGAATAAACGCGACTTATAATAAAATAATAAACGAAACGTGAACTTGAATCTTATGGGATAAGTCGTTCCTACCCGCTGTGTGGTAGTGATGAGTGAAGAGGAGCGCCAAGCATTACGGTGCTTGACGAAAGCAGCATAGTCGCCTCTTTCGATCATTTCCATCTATAAAAAAGCGATCAGTTTACTTGAAAATGCTAGATGGTTTTTTAGCTAATTGTTAACACCATTTTTGGCTTACGCCACATGACAGCGTGCTGAAGGATAGCTGCCGTTGCTATGCTGACACTGACGAGGAAAACTGCAGTGCGCATCCTAAGAAAGAAGTTACAAATTATCTAAAACGACCTGTTATCAATGGCACATTTTCTGTTGTAGACAAAATATACAGCATGCATTTTTTATTAAACAAGAAGTTAAAGACAAAAAAAGGGTAGCTAAGTTAGGTAAAGGTAAAAAAAGGTGACTGGCTAGTGACAGGGTTCTTAAGGAAGCAAGGTTCAGCTCAGAACCTTTCTCAACGCTCACCTTCAATCCGCTGGGGAAGCCCCTAGCCTAGCTATCTCTAAGATTTCAAGAAGAGTTGACTACACCAACACTTTTTCGACATTTATAAAAAAAATTCCTCAAGCACCGGCCCAAACAATACGCGAAATTTTCGAAGACCATTGTTGATGTTGGATGGAAGGAAAGGAATTGAAGGCAAGAAGTGCTGGAATCCACATAGCTAATGTGTTGATGGGTCATGTAATAAGAATAGTAATAGTCACAATTTTAACCTTTTTGCTTACTGCCTACTATTTTTGATGGTAGGGTATATTGCGAAATATAACTTCAACGAAGCTAGATATTTGCAAAACTCTGGACCGCAGGTGCCTATGGTGGGGAACGAACGCGTTATTGTCCTTTCCGGGGAGTAACGCGTTCACTACCACACCATGCGGGTCATTCGTTTCGCCTGTCTCTCAGCTAGCTCTATCAATCTTTTTGCCATCAGCAATCACCCGTCAACGGGATTGATTTTTCGCAATATACCCTGCCATCAAAAATAGTAGGCAGTAAGCAAAAAGGTTAAAATTGTGATCATAACTATAGCCTCAGCTTAACTGGGTTCAATGCCGATTTGGGCTTCCCCAGATCAATCCCGTTGACGGGTGATTGCTGATGGAAAAAAGATCGATAGAACTAGCTGAGAGACAGGCGAAACGAAGGACCCTGCATGGTGTGGTGGTGAACGCGTTACTCTCCGGAAAGGACAATAGCGCGTTCGTTCCCCACCATAGGCACCTGCAGTCCAGAGTTTTGCAAAAATCTCAGCTTCGTTGAATAGTAATAGTATAATGATGATAATAATAACTGCAATATTAGCAATATTTCCAAACGATGTAGAAAGCCTTCGCTCAAGAAAAGCCTGTTATGCACTAGAGCAATGCTTGAGACCATATTTGTGAAACACTGAAGAAAAAATTTCTGTTAGTGCTAGAAGAAGTGCAAAGATGTTTGAGCCAGCGCTTCTAGTCTTATCGCGATTACCTTTTATACACGCTCGTACTGATATAATTCATTAGCCTTGGTTGTTTTCAAGGGAAAGGGTGCGGCCCTTTAATGATTGATTAAGAAGCGGTTCTTGAAAATCTGCAGCTGGAAAGCATGTGATGGCACACGATGTTTCAAATGGTACACAATGTTGACGCAATGCAGACAAAATCATTTGAAGCAAAGTGAGAAACCGTGAATGCAGAACTGATGAAACATCTTCGTCTCAGAACTTCGTTCACATCAAAAACGAACATTTATGTGTGCTATACATAAAGCCACGAAGCCACTGGCGTGACCGGAAACTAGCGTCGGAGGTTTTTCATTTTTCTCGCACATATTTTTGCAGAACTTCTCCTTGGAATTTTTTCGTGTACTCTTTCGCTCCGAGTAATTACTCAATTCGATTTACAATTACATTCCATTACACTTTACATTTACAACTTAAACTGAGCTTTTGGCACAGTTGAAGAGCTAAAAAATCAGGTGTCTGAACAGCAGTTTCAACACACCTACCTCTATGAATTCAAATTCGGGCGCACACTGCGCAAGCGACTGGAAGCTTTGTTAACGTGCAAGGTCGAAGACGTGTTAACGAATATAGCAAATCTTAAATTTCTCCATAAGCAAACACGAGGTTGGTGCTACAGCATTTATTAAAAAAAGAAAAGCTGACGCTTTGGCGATGTCGTCCTCTTCAGAGCCTGAAAAGGTTAAATTGACTTGCACTCTACTTAGCCAAACACTTTCCTAACCTTGCCAGAAAGCATTTAACGCATAAATTTTCATTGGCATAAAAAACGGCCTTTTTTAAACACACGCCGTATTGTTCTTTGTAAATCTTCCAGTTACTCGGTGAAGATCAGCCCCCACAGAGTGTAATATGGGGAAGGAATGTGTCTTGCTGATGTCAAAAAACGAGCCTGAGCTAAGGGAGGAGGCCGCACTTTGTCACAACACAGTTCCCTTGTGGTTCATTTTTGGATTTTTGGAATTAATCCAAAACGCTCCAAGCGCCTTCTGCGCTGATGCTCCTGCGCGAGGGTAGTGAATTTTACTTCAAAATCTTCTTGGTCATGTTTCTTTGTCCCATGAGCGCCCAGTGGAGTGTTTGTTTTCAACTTAAATTCACCAATTAGGTGTCCTTTCATACTGATGCAGAATGGTTTCCCCGTTTTTTCCAACGTATTTCTCCCCATGCGCTTTACAAGAGATTAGGTACACCGTTACCAAATTCGAGCAATCGCCGTTTCTTCCGTTAGGGCGTACTAAGCAATTTTTGCATTCTGCATAAACGGCTAAATGGTTACCAATTAATTGGCGCCTTAAAGTGTCCAGTGGCATTCCAACGACCGTTACCGAATCCGCCAGGCCACACCTTCTTAAGCAACGTTTTCTAGCCGCATTTATTTCGTTGGAAACAAGCGCAGGATAAACGGTGCTTTTCGCTAGAATTATCGTCTGCGGCCTAGGCTTTCCTCTACACCTATGCCGAGGAGCTACAGTTTCGTAGACACTCGAAATGGCTATTTACCGCGCTAATTTCGAGGATCCTTGCCTCTTCTCTCATCACACGTTGTAAGGGTGTTCGAAGCATATTTCCCGCATGCGCCCTTTTGATGTGTGAGTGGTGAGAGGAGAGTAATGAACAACTGTTTTCTTACTACTGAGCTTTCAGTACCACTTTAATGCAGCCGTCTTGGAATAGGTTAATTTGAGCTCTCAGAAAAGAAAGCCGGTTTTCTTTTGGTTTCTCTCGGATGAATTCCATGTCCACGGACCTCCCTCATATGAGGGATATCGAGCCGATTAGTCGCGAGGTTAGATGTACATCCTCAGGTGGCTGATAGGGGTAATCGTGGACCAAAAGCGGCTTTTGCTTCCCTGAGACGCAGTTGGATCCAAGGGGATGGTCTCCCTGTTTCTGCTGCGCCGATCTGGCGCATGCTTCCTGTATTTGCTATGCGTATTCATGCATGCGTATGTGGGTGCGTTCTCGCTTATGTGGATTGTATTCTACGAGTTAATTCAACCAAAAAGCCTGCAATAAAGTGACAGGGAAATATATGGGAGGCGGTTAGGAGTCGCCTCCAACAAATAAGCTCCATGTCCACTCTCAAGCTATACGTGGTATCAAAAAGCTAAACGCAGTAAAATAAACGAACCTCATCTCCCTGACCGAGAAAAAAGCCAACAATTCGGCAACGTTTGGCTGGACGACTATGGATCTCAAGGCCAATGTAAGCTTCCTGGATCGCAAAGAACTAAGGTAACGATCTGTACTCTACAATGCATGTACACATGCAGCCGAGTATTCGATAGAAGATTACTAGATTAGATTATGCAAGCAAGAAGGATAAGGCACGACGTCGCCGGCCTTGCCGAGGCAAGACGACGCCGCCCATTCAACGCCGTCTACGACACCGGAAAAGAACTGTTCCTCGGAACATGCGACAGTTGAGGAGTCGGCGGCGTCGGCGTTCTCGTCAACACGAGTTTGTGCATGAACATGGATTCATTCGAACAACTTACAACCCGAATCGGACGTTTACGATTAGAAAGATGTGGATCAATACCGGCTTTGACAATCTTCGTCGTTTACGCGCCGACATCAAACTATGATGAAGAAGAAGTCAAAGTGTGCTATGTGGACTCTAGAGAAGTTCTACAGAGAAGGCCACACATTCTTCAAGGTTATTACTGGAGATTTCAACGCCAAGATTGGACAAAGAAGAACGTCTGAAGAACGTCACATTGGGACCCACGGATTACAATGAAACGAACAGGGTGAGCGGCTCTCTGAGTTTATCATAACGACCAAGACCATCCATGGTAACTCCCAATTCCAGAAGCCCCATCCTCAACGCTGGGCGTGGGAGTTTCCCAATGGAGAGTACCATAGTGAAATAGACCACATCGCAGTAAATAGAAAGTTTTGCCTAACCGATGTCGCTGTTGTTCCAAAAATTCTACACGGGATCCAACTATCACCTCCTTCATGCTGGATTCTATTTTTCGCTCAAAGGAGAAAAAGCTGCTAAATTCAAAAAACCGAAGTCCAATAGCCACCATAAACTGGGACTTATTCTCAATTTTAACCTTTTTACTTACTGCCTACTCTTTTTGATGGCAGGGTATATTGCGAAATATAACTTCAACGAAGCTGAGATATTTGCAGAACTCTGGACCACAGGTGCCTATGGTGGGGATCGACAGAACTAGCTGAGAGACAGGCGAAACGAAGGACCGGCATGGTGTGGTGATGAACGCGTTACTACCCGGAAAGGACAATAACGCGTTCGTTCCCCACCATAGGCACCTGTGGTCCAGAGTTTTGCAAATATCTTAGCTTCGTTGAAGTTATATTTCGCAATATACCCCTGCCATCAAAAAAGAGTAGGCAGTAAGTAAAAAGGTTAAAATTGTGATTATAACTATAGTTTCAGCTTAACTGGGTTCAATGCCGATTTGAGCTCCCAGATCAATCCCTGTTGACGGGTGATTGCTGATGGCAAAAAGATCGATAGAACTAGCTGAGAGACGGGCGAAACGAAGGACCCGCCTGGGACTTATTCTATTCATTAGTCGGTTGTTGGGAAGATGCCGCTGTCGATAGCATAGACGAAGAATACGATCGGCTCATTCAACATTTTCACGTTACCGCTATGAAAGCCGAGAGCTCGAAAGCCACCAAGAGACGTCTGTCTCCAGAAACACTCGAGATGATACGCCAGCGTGGATTCGCACGAGCTGCAGGCAACCTCGAACTAACGTCCGAACTTGCAAAATAAGGCAGACAAGCGATAAAAGAAGACCTTAAAGAGAGAAAAGCAGCAGTAATGGTCGAAGCTGCAGAGGCTGGGAAAAGCATTCGAAAGCCCATCGAAGCTTCGCCAGTTACAAGACCAAAATGACTGCACTACGACGCCCAGACGGAACAGTAACAACATCCAGAAAGGCAATGGAGGAAATCATTCATGAATACTACTCAGATCTCATCGATAGCCACGTCCACCTTCCGTCATATGAAATAAAGGAGGATGGATATGTTGTACCACCGGTTCTCCCTTCCGAAATCCAGTATGCCATTTCGTCCGTGAAAAACCGAACAGCACCAGGTTCGGAGAAGTTAAGACCAGAACACTTGAAGAACCTTCCGCCAGTTCTCGAAAACACACTGGCTCGGCTCTTCACACGTTACCTGTCTGAATGCAATATTCCTACTCATTGGAAGACCAGCAGGACTGTGTTATTGTCCAGGAAGGGTGACCTCCACGATATCGGCACCTATCGCCCAATCTGCTTGCTGTATGTCGTCTACAAACTCTTCACTCGAGTCATCCTAAACAAGATTGACAGAACACAGGACAGAAGGACAGCAATGTGAGCAGGCAGGATTTCGAAAAGGATTTAGTACGACGGACCACATCCACACGATAACATGACTCATTGAAGTATCACGAGAATACAAAAGACCGTTCCGCGGGACCGACACGGAAAACTAGACATTGTCACGAGCCACATTTAAATTAAAGTAATAATGGTTTTTTAAAGCTTACAAATTAGTGGATAGAACAGTTCGAATAAAACGAGGAGAGAATTCGCTAAAGTGGAGTGATCTCAGAACGAACGATGTGCATTGTTTACACTCGCAGGTGATCCCGAAGTAGATGGTGCGGTTGTGTGCCATGTATTTCATTTCCATTGGTCTGTTTTCCTATTTATCAATTTTTTTGTTGTTTTACATTACGTGACGTTACACACTGTTACATCGTGAGGTTACGATAGAAAATCGATCCTGGGAGCTGTTACGCATTGTGCTATTCCCAACACTTCTTTCATTCTTTCCGTTACCTCGCATCTGTTGTGCATGAAGATCTTAAGATTCGCGAGTGGATTCGGCTGCTGCTCGAGGATTTCTAGTATTAATGAATGTCGCTGAATGCTGGTCGAGTTGACTTTCCATAGAATTCTGGGGTAATACTACTACAACTTTCCTGGGTCTTGTGGATCAGGAGAAGCTTCACACACAAGTTAACTGCAAATTCCTTGACTAAGGAGAGATCGGAGGCTTGGTTTGCCTTGGATAGCTCGAACCGAGACCTTGTACTTAAGGAACGACTTCACTAACACTGTATTGTCTATACTCTTATCTACATAATGACATATGACAAGCTGGATATAGTCATACCATCATGAAGGGTACTTTTAAAACGTTCACGCTAATTTCCTTCTTCGTTTAGATTAATAAGGGTTTAGGTGTCTGCACTCCACAAATTCAAAACAGCTATGTCTAATGCGAATAAAGCGACAGAAGATCAGGTTGCACAAATATTAAAGAACCAAATGGAGACGCTTCTCTACATTGATCGCAAAACAGGTTTGCCGCTGGCAGAACAATTCTTTAATCTCCTCACTGTTATTTAAAACATTGCTTAATAGGCGAACTTGATGCAAAGGTTGAAGAATTCAAGGAAATACTTGATGGCCGCAACACGGCTACTCTTTGATGACGTGCATCAGTAACCAGCAGTACTGATAGTCGGGTGCTTGTTATTCTGCCTGGTTTTTGTCTTGTCTTTATTTTCCATATTGGTGAATGAAGTTCTTATGTATTTTACATCTTACCATGTTTAATCATACTACTAACACTTTTATTCTCAAAAATGGCAGTAGTGAGGTTGTACAACAAAAGATCGTAAGGATAAGTTCTACACCAAATGTAAGCTGACCGACCATAAGATACACATGGGATCGATCGCCACGTCCAAGGTTCACGGAGCCATCCATCCCTCCGGCGTGAGCAAAGCGGTACCAGACTGTCTAAGAGGGTAGTAGCAATGGGTCGATACATCGGTAGGCCACCGCAAGTCATTTTGAAGGCCAGATATGCATTTAATCACCTCTAACGATGCTTAATGAAGTCGAGTGCATGACGCATCCCTTAGGGATTGATTAACTCGAAGAGCTATATCCTTCCATCTTTTTTTTGTCATCTCACAGGCCATTGAGTGCATGCAACCGCATTAATTCGTGTGCAGTAAATTGATTTCAATACTGTATGCTGATGTCCAAAAACATCTAACACTCACAGGCAAACGTCTTATTCTATCAAATATGGCTGTCGGACATAGTTGAACACAAATTCCAATGCTCGCTATAAGTGGATATTGATTCACGCCAATCAGTCTAAACATATACTACATTTTATTACAATTTCTGCTCTGAACACCGGAATTCCGGAAAAATTTTGGAACATCTGCGTGATGAAAAAAAACTCGTCTACCCTCTATCACAGTGCTTTTGGCGTTTAGATATTCCTTTGAGTAATTTATGGATAATATTTGTTTTTCTGATTGTAAATGAGACGAACAGTCTGAAGAAGGACCAGTCGTGGGAGCCGAGAACTATTGAAATGATGAAAGAACTTGTCTCTCCATGTCTTCAAGTGGGAGTTATTGAATTGTCTCTGTCGAACGATTGTGGGACTTCTAGGTCAGTCTTCGGATGCAATCCTGTTAAGTCTCAAGTTATGTCAAAATATAGTTTTAACAAACAGTTGAATCATCTTCATTTCGTAAACAATGCAGTTAATGAAGAAAGGGAGAATTTTTATAGCAGCCGGTTGTTTATATAACTAGTCAATAGAAATTTCCAGGCAGCCAACAAACCTCGCAGAAATGTTTGTGTTGACGAGTTCCTCGTGTAGTTCAGAGATAAAGTCTTGTTGTGATAATACATGGCACTCTAGAGACAAAACGTTGGTTAAAAATCGCTCAAATTATATACAAGAGGTGGTTGGAGGATAAAAGGATAAAGCTCTCGGCGTTGATCAATCCCCTGAGGAATGCGCCATGCATTCGACTTCGTTAAGTATCGTTCGAGGTGGTTGAATGCATATCTGGCCTTTATAATAACTAGCGGTGGCGTACCGATTTATCGACCCAGTGCTGCTATCCTCCCAGACAAGTCTGGTACCAATTTGCCGACCCCGGAGTGATGGAATGCTTGGTGGGCCATGGGTACGGTGGTCAATTCTACGTGTGTGTTGCAGGACGCCTCGGACCACTGCACCACACACCCAGGAGGTGGTTACACATGCAATATTATGCGGAATGCCGGTAAAGTATGGACGCGAACTGCGCAGTGGTTAGGGGTGCCTTGCAATACACACGAGTTCCTCGGTTCGATCTCGCGTCCTGGACTGACTAAGCCTTCCATCCCTCCGGGCATACTAGTAATAAACTTGTCTTCGAGTGTAGTAATACTGACTTGGCACATCGATAAGGTTCCGCAAGTCATTGTTCAGGCCAAATATGTATTCAATCACCTTTAATGATGCTTGATAAAATCGAATGCATGGCACATCGGTCAAAAGCTTCGTCCTTTAACCCTTACATCGGTAAGGTTAGAACAAGAACACGTGGTACTTCGGAGCGACAACGGATGGACGAATGTCGTCAATGACTGGATTCCTCGACTCGATGATCAGAGTTCTACGTGAAGATCCTATAGAAAGACAGACGCTCGATGAGTCGCTAGAGCAAACATACCTCACTGGGCCACTCTCTAATGAGATAACGACAAACGGAAATCTTATAGACTCCCGCACAAATCACTGGACGATCTACATCACTGCGCAAGAACATTGTCAGCGAAAGTTGAGGAGGGAGCAATTAGAGCTCCCACAAAGCAGAAGCGTCATGATTGTGATGTACTGAAATTATAACATTATCAGAGACATTATCATGGTGTTCACGACACATGGCCACCAACTCATAAAGGAACAAACATTAGAAAGCACCAACCCAAGGATTCGTGAATACAGCCGACAAGATTCTGTTCTATTCTCCACATTTCAGGAGAATTAGGAAGTAATGAGAACACTTTTGCTTCTCCACGGTTTATGTATAGACACTTTTCTCTTCCAAGGGTACAGACGACTGCCTTCCATTTACTCGCTCAGACGTATTTCGTGAACACATGGAGGATCTAGCAGACTACTTAATACTATATTCTACGTTAGCCCTGTCTTAGTGAAAACTCGAAAATAGAGGCAATCTCTTCGTTGGTAAAAGTTATTAGCAAGAAACTAGGAATATATTTGCATATGTTTCAAGATGCTTAACACTAGATGCAGCCAAAACAGTCAGTACTTCCGTACACAGCTTCAACAGTGGCCATAAAAAGTGTTCACTGTAAAGGTTGCAGGGTTTGACCGCTATGAGAGCTAAATATTAAACGTAATAGTTGAACTCTGCGAAATTGTTGATAGTACATCAAAACTGTAAATAGTAAGAACTGCAGAATTTTTAAATAAATTCATTTAGGCGCCGCATTTGCAATGAAAATAAGGATTGGGAACAAGGTACACTGTATGGAGGTAAATTGATGAGCGTGTACACCAGGTAGAACAAGGAAAATGTCCCTCATTTCCTCTTGGTGACATCAATACTCAGCCGAATTTCAAGATTGTTTTCAACGCATCGTATGACGACAAGCACATCTACCAGATCAAGATCATCAACATTTCCGGACGACCCATCGGCTGGGCGATCAAGACAGCCAACATGAAGCGTCTTGTGGTTGGCCAGGCTTGCGATGCTCTCGACCCAGAAGAAGCAACACTTATGGCTCCGTCGTGCGATACTTCCGAGTGTGGACGGAAGCACACCAACAATTATCGTATCACCGTCGAGTAGTGTGACACCCCTCATGGAGCCGCAAAACAGTTCAGACGTGAATGGTTCCGAGGAGATGATATGGCACGCAGAAAGAATCTTGCCACTGAATACAACCCATGATCGGACGACTTTAATTTAAATCTATGAACGCTTAGATCTTATAGTGAAAAGGATTTTGGTGACTACGCATCCACAACTGACCGACTTTTATGTAGAGACAAAGCAATCCCACTGTACGATTAAAATCAACGAAAAAACTCCATCGGAAAAAAGATGCATTTTTCCATACTATCCACACATACGGATCTCCTTCATATGAGGGATCACAAGCCGATTAGTCGCAAAGCTACGTGGGTCATCCTCAGGTGGCGGATGGGGCTTAATAGCGGAACAAAAGCGACATTTGCCTCCCTGAGATGCAGGCGGACCTAGAGGATGGACTCTCCGTTTTTGCTGCCCCAATTTGGTACATACTCTCTGTATTTACGAGGCATCTTCATGCTCGCGTGTGAGGCCACCTTCAAGTTTATGCCGATTGTATTCTACGAGTCAATTCGGCCAAAAGCCTGCAATCAAGTGACAGGGACGTATATGGTAGGCGGTTAGGAGTCGCCTTCGACAAATAAGCTCCGACCACATCATAGTAAACCTAAGGTTTTGCTTAAAGATGTCGCTGTTGTCTAAAGTTCTACGCGGGATCAGACCACCGCCTCCTTCATGCAAGAGTCCATTTCTCGCAGAAAAGGGAAAAAAGCCGCTAAATTCAAAAGACGAATTCCCAAAACCACATCAAACTGGGACTTATTCAATTCATTAGTCGGCTGTTGGGAAGATGCCGTTGTCGATAACATCCACGAGGAACACGATCCGCTCATCCAACATCTTCACGTTAGCGCCGTGAAAGCTGAGAATTTGAAAGTCACCAAGACTCTGTTTCCAGAAACTATCGAGCTCATACGACAGCGTGGAATCGGACGAGCTGCAGGCAACCGCGAACAAACGTCCGATCTTGCAAAACAACGCAGACAGGCGACAAAAGAAGATCTTAAAGAGAGAAGAGCAGCAGTAATGGTAGAAGTTGTGGGAAAAGCATTCGCAAAGCCCACCGAAGCTTCGTGAATTAAAAGACCAAGACAATTTCACGTCGACGCACAGACGGAACAGTTACAGTGTCCACAAAGCCAATGGAGAAAATCGTTCACGAATGCTACTCAGATCTCTTCGATAGCCACGTCCACGTTCCGTCATATGAAATAAAGGAGGATAGATATGTTGTACCACCCGAAATCCGACATGCCATTTCGTCGGTGAAAAATCAAAGCACCAGATCCGGACAGGATCAGTCCAGAACACCTGAAGAACCTTCCGCCAGTCCTTGTAAACGTACTGGCTGGCTCTTCACATATTATCTGTCTGAATGTAGGGTCCTTACTCAATGAAAGACCAACAAGACCGTGCTATTGTTCAAGAAGGTGACCTACGCGACATCGGCAACCATCGATCTGCTTGCTGTTTGTCGCCTACAAACTTTTCACTAGAGTCATCCCTAAATACGGCTGACAGAACAATGGACGAAGGGCAGCCATGTGAGCAAGCAGGGTTTCCAAAAGGATTTAGTACGATGGACCACATCTACGCGATAACAAGACTCACTGAAGTGTCGCGCGAGTACAAAAGGCCGCACTGCTTCACTGTCATCGATTTGAAGAAGGCCTTTGTCTCAATTGAGGTAGAAGCAGTCATGGAAGCCCTTGATAATCAGGGAGTCCCTATTCATAATATAAAGATTCTTCGTGAGCTATACAAAGATTTCACAACAAAGATATCACCATTCTAAAACGATACCAACATCGACGTCAAAAGAGGGCTATGCAAGCCGATACCATCTCGCCAAAATTATTTACTGCCACCCTCCAGAACGTCATGCGAACACTGGAATGGGATAATATGGGAGTGAAAAATCGATGGTCCGCAATTACACTACCTTCGCTTTGCTGATGACATCGTCCTTATAACACCAAACATTAGCCAAGCGGAGCGTATGCTTTGCCAACTTTGATAAAGCCTGTGGAAAGATTGGTCTTCGACTAAATTTCACAAAAACGATGTTCATGAAGAACGGATTGGGTTCATATGCCGCATTCACGCTCAATGGAACGAATACCTCCGAATGCTCCAGTTATGTCTATCTAGGTCCGAAAATCCACATGTTGAACGACCTAGCTCCAGAGCTGAGTAGAAGTAGACGAGTGGCTTGGGGAGCTTTCAAGAGCATCGAGCATGTAGTGAACAGAACAAAAGAACACCCGACTCCGTGCCCACCTTTTCGACTCAACGGTACTTCCTGCCCTAACGTATGCGTCAGAAACGTGGTCGCTGCGTAAGCAGGATGAAAGATCACTCAGCGTTATTGAACGCGCAGTCGAAAGGACGATGCTAGGAGTATGCCGTTTCACACAAGTAAGCGATGGGATCCGAAGCTCCGACCTGCGTCAACGATCAAAAAGTCAGAGATGCCGTTCTATTCGCCAAACAGTCGAAGATAAGATGGGACGGACACGTAATGCGTGTGAATGACAACCGATGGACAAGAGCCGTTAGTGGTTGTATTCCGCGAGATGTCAAACGCACTGCAGAAAGACCACCGACTCGATGGTCAGAGTTCTTCACGAAAAGCCTAGAAGAAAGAAATGATGCTTGACGAGTACTTAGAGCGAGCAGAATCCACTGGGCTACTCTTGCACGCTACAGGAAAAAATGGAAGGTTTACTGGGGCCCGCTCGGGTCATTCGGCGATCAACGGGACTACAGGTGATACAGTTGATGGTAAGCGTTTGATTAAAGGTTGTATTTGTGTACTGCAGTTCAAATAACAGCCAACTAGTGTTTGTATGTAGGATGGATCTACTCTTCGGTTGTTATGACGACTGATAGGATTCATAAAACCAACTTTCACTGAACTTTGCTAAAAATAATAAATAATTTTCTATGTGATTGAGCTGACAAGAGGTTGGTATAAAAACTTCATTTAGCTCGGAAAGTCTGTTTTTGAGATAATGATTTCTATGCTGTATGCTAGCAAATGGAGTACCGACTACTACTGTACGCTACAATCTGCCCAAAGTAGACCACATTGAAGGAGGCCAGAAGGAGGGACCAAAAAACAACTACATCGCGACAACGACTATCTGCGGACCATCGACTCTGAAAGAAAACGCCACTCTGAGCAAGGCGAAAGCGTCCAAACTTTAGCGAAATAAAAGGTTTCATACCAACCTTGCGTCAGCAGAAATGTAGAGTATATTTACACCCACTCGAGTCACTCGACGATCAACGGTGGCACAAGTAATGGAGGTGATTATATATTACCCGTCTTCACGTCTACTCTGGCTATCCCAGCACTTCTTACATTCGATTTGTTTTCTCGCATACTGTGTCTTTAATGTAGTTTTTATTCAGGGAGAAGTTCTATATCAAACTTTTTCTAACTCTCCGTTCCCGTTTAGGACCTTAAAACTATCGCTGGTGAAAAACCGTGCAGGATTCACTAGTCTGAGACTCGTAGAGATAGAAATTACGAAGAAGGCGATGCTTCACTACGTAGTAGTTTCACAGCCAACTTTCTTCGAGCGAGAGACCATAAATTACGTGCACTTCCCTCCAAATGCATGTGACATCTTACCTTCAGAAAGGGGAAATTCCAGACCGCTGAAAGACGCCACGCACAGTTATTCTGCCCAAAAAAAGACTGACTAACCTTTGTAAGCCTAGTATTTCGTTGAGTGTGCTTCGAAAGCTATTTGGGGAAAGTTATTATACTCCGCACATAGTAGAACTTCAATAATACACCTTTTTGAGCGGAAGAACTACAACAGATACTTTACTGCGTTGACCATGTTCCTCCATAGCTACAAAAAAGAGTTTGACAACGTCGGAATGAATGTAGTCCTTTCTGCGCCCCCGACGAAGAAGTCCACTACTCTTCTGTATGACTCAAGTTTACTGCTATCGTATTGCAGCACGAGAGTGTTTTTTATTTTAAGTTTTACTATCGCCACAGGAAAAGAGGTCCGTCAAGACGAAAAAAATTTCACAAATGCTGTTTGCCGGGGCCGCATTGGGTAATTGAGGGACGAAAAACAGTGCGCGCGCTGACAGAAAATTATTTAGAATTTTTCGGTGTGCTGAAGAAATTATTGTTTTTTTCTGAAAAAAGTGCCACTCAAAAATGATGCTCGATGAGGTGAACTAACTGAGGTAAGTCATAGCACTACGAATAAAAAAGGGCGAAGACCCAGTTCATGGAGAACCTACGGTGAGGGGCTAACAAATCGAACTGTGTGGTTCTCTGATTACGGAGACCACGTCTTACGTGCACTTTAAGCGTTCGATCGACAACGAAAAGAATATGAGAAAAGAGTTATGTGATGAGAATAGAGCATCGTGAACCGCGTTGAGCCTCTTGAAAAAGGCACTCACCGGCTGATGAACCCCAAACTGTGCGCTCAGATTTCTGACCCAACGATCCTCTTGTGTTAAATTTTTTGATAAGGTTAGCACTTTAGAACGAAGGTCGCCTGACACCGGCTCCATTTTAGATTTTGAAGATCGCTTTGTTGAAGTTTATGTCCTAAAACAATTTTCTGCGCCGATTATTTTGCTACCGTGGTTGAATGACGGTCGGTTTGAAAATTGTTTTGTTAGTCGGCATATGGTAGCGGTGCAGAGTGGATTATCCGTTGAAAAGCAATTGATTATTAACGGATAGTCATATCAACAACAACCGCCCAGTATAAAAGAGCAATGTCGAGTGAGTATGCCTCATACGTGCGGTGTTCCACTGACGAGAAGATCCGTCTCGGTGCTATGACGAAGACGACAGCCACATCGAGAAGAAGAACAACTGTGGACCATCGACTCGATTCATCGGTTGTAGTGAAGGCGAAGACGTTGAAACGTTAGCCGAAATAAATCTGTTCACTAACCTCGTGTAAGCTCAGCGATTTAAATTCATGCTGATTTAGGGCTGCAATCAGTCCATTTCGAGGCATCAAGTACTATTTGAATAAACTACTGCTAAAAATTACAAGAAACGAGACATGTAGAGAATCTGCTGAAACGGCACCTCCGGCCTTTCGGTTGCTCATTTTCTTCCTCATTAGAGTGCGCCATTTCCTTCATCACTATTTTCATTAGGCCAATGAAAACTGTATGGAGATAGATAAAACTCTGGACGATTTTCGGATTCATAAGAAGAATAATGGTAAAGCTCTCGTATTGATCAATCCGTGGTGGTTGCACCATGCCTTCGACTTCATTAAGCATCGTTTAGAGTTGACTAAATACACATCTGCCCCATACAATGACTCGGGGTGGTCTATCTATGTGTCAAGTCAGCGCTGCTGTGTCTCCAGACAACTGCGAGAAAATTTTCCGACTTCGTAGGGATGGAGAGCTTGATGTGCCCAGGGAGCGAGGTGTAGCCTTGAGTAAGTAACTATTGCAGAGCTCCTCTAATCTCTGTTCTACACGCGCCTTAGGATGAGATAGAGCTTTTAAAAAATCACAATTTTTCAAAACAAACCGTAGTTCTTCGCCGAAACTTTGTCTTACACTCATTTAAGAGCAGAATCTTCTTGAAATTGATTCAGACGGCTTGCACTAGTTTTTCAACAAACAGTGTGTAAGCAGGTGTCACAAGAACAGCCTCATGCCACAAAAACGTCTCTCACGCTTAGTTTGGAAATCACTAGCAAATCCCGCAAAATCCTTACGGTCAAACATGTACAACTAGCAACTGACAAGAGTTGATCTTCACTCACTACAGCGTTAATTTATATCAAGTTGTTCTTCTTTTCAAATCGTTCATTTTGGTTTATCGAGTTTCTTTTGTACTCGTTGCACTCATTCAATAACAGCCAAACTAGTATTTTAAGACTGGGTCCAAAAAATTTATTCTCACCACTTAGTAGTATTCAGAATAATGCTAAGGTATTTCCACATCGTGCAGCAAGCAATGACGTTGTTCAAAACCTTTCCAGCTACATCATTCCTCTATCGAATCTTAACCTTAAACAACTATCAGATTTGCTTCATACTTAAATTCGGGTGGTGATGAAGACTGCTTCTCAGCGGGAGGAACTCTACAAAGTTTGTCACTTATGTGTACTACACATCGAGGTGATGAGAGTAAAAGAGGCTTTTGAAAAAATCGGAGGTGTTGTCGGCCATTTAGCGCAGCAGATTTTTCGGACGTTTCATCACATTAAGCATGCAATTTGAAACATAAACAGTTTTCTAGAGCGTGTATGGACGTATACCAGAAAGTATCCCTAAAAACCCAAAAGATCGACTTGTTACAAACATCAGCATAACAATCGATATATGCATATATATGTTCTTACGAACTGCCCTTTATTCAACTGATATAAGGTTGGTATAGATGTTCTTATTGTTGTTGTTGTCATGGCTGTTCAATGGTTGACGTTTCAGTATTCCTCGTACTCATCATCCCTCGTGAACAATGCACGGCTGGTTCACTGGCACGGCACTGAGGAAGGCGAACTCCCCTGAAATGTCCGCCATTGAACAATGACAAAACAATGATGTGACATCTATACCAACCTCGCGTCGGCTAAAAAAGAGCAGTTCGTAAGGAGATGTGTACAAATGTCTCTAGAAAGTAAAATGAGAGGTAGGGCACTCAAGAAGAGACGTAGATCCCTTAATGGTCACGTGTCAATTCCACTGTCGTTACACAGAATCCAGTTACTTTAGCTACAGTTATATGAGAAAACAAATGTGTGAACGACGATGGAAAAGGAAAAGACTGGAACAATGAAGCATATTTAACTACTTGTGCTTGATGGTATGCTCGTCATAATTGCTTTATTGTTGAAAGTGCCAGAGTATATACAACTAATGCTGTTCTGACTATAATACAATGGAAATCATCTCATGGGTTCCGTTCAGAAATTTTGATGTCCTCAACGCGAGTGGTGGTCTGCGATTTCAACGGTTGTCGTACACTGCATTTTCCGCTCACATATAAGAAATATCTGCGATATGTTCTAAATGATTTAAATTGCCTAATAAACGTGTTAATTCATTCGAGACACTAAAACTAAGTTACTTTATGGAGATAGTCCATATTACCACAGAGTGGTGGAACATCAAACCCTTCACACCTTCGTGCAGTTTAGTCTGCTTATTTTGTCCATGAAAAATACGATAAAGCGTTAGGTGTCGATCAAACCTTGAGCGACGTGCCATGCATTCGACTTCGATAAGCATCATGAGACGTAAATGAATGGATATCTGGTCCACACAATGATTTACAGTGACCGTATCAAGTCAGCGTTGCTGTACTCCAGGGCAAATCTAACACCATTCATAAAGAAGGGTAAATCCTCAAGCCGCTATCGAAACAACACGCAAAATGTTCAGCTTTTCTTCCTGACTATTTTTTTTCCTATTCCTCGTCTGTTATGTGAAATACAACCATAAGGGCGCTGAGATATGTGCGAAACCCGAAACTTCGGATGGGCTTCGAACCATCGATTAGCCCTTCCCGGGTTTCACGTGCTGTCCGACACACCAACTGAGGCACTTTCGTTACCATTCTCTCGGCCACGTTTTTTAGTCAAGAGGTGTGATCAACAATCACCCGTCAACGGGAATGATCTGGAGAGCGCAAGTCGGTATTGAACCAAGTTACGGTGAAACTGCAGTTGAAATTACAATGTCCAACTTTATTTACTACCTACTCTTCACAAATTATATAAAGATAGTATATATATATATATCCTCCCACGGTTTACCACTAAATCGTGGCTGGGAGTTGCTCCTGGGTTTCGGTCTGCGATGTACAGGGGGTGATTCATCTCCTCAGCAGGGTCTCCCATGCACAGAAGTCCGGCGTTTCCATCAGGAAGACTAGCTAAGAGTAAACCAATACAGGATCCACCAGCGTCCTAGTATCAGACTAGCCGCATGGCGGCTAATGTCCCTATGATCCACAAGGTCCGTGATTGCTTTTGGGTGGTGATGACCTGGGAAACCTTGGCCGAGGTGACCTTAAGACTCCAGGAAACCACAATTGCTAAATCAGCAAAATCCGAAAAAATTGGGAATTACGCTGGGGGTCGTACAACCAGTGAAGACGTGCCATCCAAGTATCCGAGTAAGTATGTGTAGTTAATAGTGTTTTGTTTGGGCAAAGTCTGATTACCAAATTATTAAGGATTTTTTAGAGGTGCTGACACCTTTCCAGTTTCCCTTCTGTACAAACAGGGGCACTGTTACCATTATGGCCATTGTAGGGGTCATGATATTTTTTGATGGTTTACCTTCGCGCAAGAACCCCTTTCCTGCACTTTGTGCAGTCAATCAATGTCTCTTCCAGATGAGGCATTACGGTTGGAGTCAACCAGGAAAGGCTCCTTTTGCGCTTAAAAATATACAAAAACTTCTCCAACCAGTTCATTACCGATAATTTAAGAACAGCTGATTGTTATTTCAATTCTAAGCGCTATGATGGATCGTTATTATTGTTTGAATTACGCGGATCCAAAATACGGATATAGACTCCATATAAGCTGCAAACACTACCAAATGCTTACAGCAGTTATTCAGGAGACGGGGCCACAGCGACGTATAGTAACTGGCAGCATGTATACCACCTATGCCCATAAAGCAAACGAGCAAAGTCTCTTCTACATCTTTCTGATGTTCACAATTCTTTAGATCTTCCAGTTAGCAAGAAATACCGTTTACCCTAAGGGTGCGTGTGGCGCAGTGGTCGGAGGCGCCTCGCAACATGTGGAATCGCTCCCTCGCGCGCGTGGCACACCAAGCTCTCCATACCTCAAGGCTCGACAAATTGGTACCAGACTTGTCTGCAAGAATAGCAGAATTGGCTCGATACATCGGTAGCCCACCGCGAGTCATTGTAAAGGCCAGATATGCAACCAATCACCTCTAAACGATGCTTAATGAAGTCGAAGGGGTGACGCATGCTTCTGCAATTGACCAACGCCGAGAGCTTTATCCTTTTACCCTTATCGTTTACCGTCCCAACCTAGTATGCTCGTAACAGTCGAAAATCAGGCGTCGACCCTGCTTTCCGCACATAAAATTAGGCGTCATCGCAAATGTGTTAATGCCGCGTAATTTCATCGTTCGTGCACACCAAAGTGTTGTCCATTTACCCCATTAGTCGAAAAAGGTTCCGGTGCAGTTTTCTTTACTGCATACTGACGCCTACGAGCATAAATCCATGGTTTGTAAATTGTTTCTAGCCGTTCATACTTAGCTAAGTAATTACAAAATACAACGTTTTGAAGTAATATTTCAATATCCCAAGCCGAATTGTGATATTGCACTGTACCTGTTGGTTATTAACAGTGAAATAGGTGCTGCACCAGAATGTAATATGACGATAGAATTAAAAAATATGGTAGTAGTGGGGAGAATCAGAAATTGGATGATACCACAAATAAAGCGCCACTCCTGAGAACACCAATATCTGGAAGGAGTGCAACAAAAGCGGAAACTCGACACGTGCGTTTCGGACTAGATTTCGCTGAAGTGCATCCGCTTTTCAACGAATGTTGTATTGTAGAGTAATGGATAATTCAAAAATCGTTGAATGAAAGGAGAAACACTGGCATACATTGCATAATAGAAGCACGAGGATGACAAGGTAGACGATGAAACTCGTGATGTACAGAAGTTCGCCAAAGTAAAAATCCATTGTGCGCGTGAAGATTGCAGTAAAAGATGATTCGTCTGTAAGAAACCCAAGATTAGAGAACGTTTGTGCAGCTTGAGTGCTTTTTTCATGTCTAGGCTTCTGGGATTCCATTTATCCCACCATGTATCCATTCATTGGAAAGCAGATATCGCTTAGTGATAGATATGTTATTTAATCAACTATGAGAGACGAAATAAAACACGTGTCGAATGTGCAGAAGGTTTAGCACAAAGTATTTTCCAGATGTTAAACTTCTGAGATTTTACGCTGGCTATGCGTTTAGGTAAACTAGTGTTATCGAACTCACTTGTAAAATAGAACGTTGGGACAGATGGGTCCCATAGCGTTTGAATTTCTCCAGAAAGACAAAGAGCACCATTGAAGGAGCCGAAGACACAGCACAAAAAGCAAAATTATCTAAAAGCGCTCTGTTAGGGAAATCGAACTCGTTCCAATTAGCAGTCCGTCCATGAAGTAGCACACCTTTGTTTTCCTTGCGTCAAATATGGAATCCAGCTTCTTCGGAAAGACTACTGCGATGAATCTATTGAAAGCGAGGACGAAAATCGTTGGATACTCCGCAGCGTATGATGCTTGAAAGAGTGCGCCCAAAAGCTGAATTGTTGTCGTCTTTTTTGTTCTCAAGGAAATTAAAAGCTTTTCAGAGAGCCGACTTCGCAATCTCTGTTATGATTCCATTAACGTTTTATGTCGCACATGCTGATTGAAATGGAAGTTGGAAATAGAAAAAGAATATACGTTATGAAACTTTTTATCCACAGCTTTTTCGACCTCGTTCTACTACGTTTTACATGCTCGTGATTCGCTCCAGCACGTTACGCTATAAAAGTCAGTTTTTCACTAGTAGACATGATCGAAAGGTCGTGAAAACAAACGAGACACCTTAGAATAGTTGCGGCTAAGTGCAGTGTGTTGAACATGTCCACAGAAAATTTTGCCATGAAGCACACAGCAGTAGAAGCTCACCAAATTCGTCGTTGGATGGATGATACGGGCGCGAAGAGTGCAAACCACAACAGCAACCTGGGCTCCACAATTCACAGCATTAGCAGCTGAGGCAAAAAGGATGACTCGATAGGCAGAAGAAACCCATAGAGATTTGGATAGTCGAATAACCTGTAGTCGTTTCGACACACTATGGAAGGTTCTGTGAGAAATGCATAAAGTAGTGTTCGAAAGTTCTCTCGTATTTAATAATTAGACTACGAATTCACAAGACCGACTTTCTATTAACATCAGCACTATTGAAGAAGTCGCCCTTTTCCTTAAAAAACACACACGAGATTATTTCCGTCAAAAAGCTGAATTCTCGGCGAATTTTGCCTTCTTCGAAGCCTAAGGGTCTTCCACTAACTGTTTCACGTGGGGATCCATAGGAAGACTCATAGAAAGAGGCCCTGAAGAAAGCGAAATCCACCAAAAGGTCGGCTTTTTGTGTGAATAAAGAATAAAAATAAAACCTCGTGTGTGCTGATCAAGAAAGGAGCGAATTAGCCATAGGAGAGTGTTGCATTTAATTGACCAAATTATTACAAACTCTTCAAGAAAATAGGACAACAGCACACATATTCTTACCAGTATGGTCTGCAAATTCAGCAGCAAAAAAGTAGATCCCAAGAATATGTAGAAAATGAAGAAGTGGTCGTGAAAAGGGTAGTCGTAGGTGTTCATGCCGTCTTCTAAAATGGAGTGTTTCACTCGGTTGTTTCCAATTGAAGTGTTTGTTAGAAAATTTTCAACAGGAATATCATGATGGTGTCAAAAAACCAACATTGTACTATGGTGCATCACATAGAATTACACTGTAAATAGGACTTTGGGATATCAAAAGTGCCGCAGGAAGACCACCCACTCGATGGTCACCGTCACAAAAAAGATATCACGCTCAACGAGTCCTTAGAGCAAGCACAACACATTGGGTTAATCTTGCATACGAGAAGAAAATTTGGAAGGTTTACTGGCGCCCGCCTGAGTCATTCGCCTATCATCGGGACGGCAGGTGATGCAGGTGATAGTAGTAATGATACAATAACAACAATTTTCCGACACGGAAACAACACAGCCCAAGCAAGAATATTGAGGAACAAACCGTGCCGCGAGAGATCAGAGCAAATGGTTGGTAATAAGAGTAGCTTATATGATAAATTGGAGCAGTAATGTGACAAACAACTCTAACACAATGTAAAGAATAGCTGAGGCATCGGCGGTTGGAGAAGAAAATGCATAACGCACAACTGAGGATGGGGCTGCTTATATTAATGAAGAGTTCAGCACTTGAATTCTACTGCGTAAAATGAAAAGACAAGAAGATGGACACAGCAAGGGCACTAGCTGAGCTTACTGAAAGATGATTAGTGATGACGGTGATTACATGGCTCCTGTAAAAGGCGCAGTGCTAGTAGAGGAAATTAGAGTTAATGGTCAAAGGAAGATTATAAAAAGTTTCTCAGTTAGCACAGTCTAATAGCGCTGAATCGCATTATTAAAGAGCTGGCAAAGAAAGGTTATGTGGAAGTGATGTAATATCCTGTAAAAAAAAGCACCTCTGAATTTACAGAGAATAGATAGACAGCATTCGTTAATTCTTGGAGAATGTTGTCCGTACTAAATATGAGTTAAGGTAGTTAAAAATTGTTAAAGTTATGTTAACGAGCGTCTTCAAACCATGTCATAAATTCGTCATAAAAAATGTAGGAATCAAAATGTTCTTTTACGGCCGATCAACACTCACTCCAGAATCAAGACATGGACTGGTACGCTCCTCCTAATGCATGACACCTACTCAGATGGTAAAATCTCGCATGTTTTCGTGATGTCCTCTCATCTGTGCCTACCTAATGTGTTTAGCTGTCTTGACTTCATTCGATATGACTCCATGAAATTTACTACCCATCGTGTCACTCCTTCCCTGATGCTGAAATCCATTAATTATCGGGATATCCCGAGACCTTTCTTTTAACTACGGCACTGATCAATAATTTACTGTTTTCAGGAAGATGAAACACGAGGTTGTTATTACAGCATTTGTCCATCCACAACAGATGACATTTTGGCGGTTTAGTCTTCTTTAGAGTCTGCGGAAGTCGAATTCAGACGCAGTCTGGTCAACCAAACGCTTTCTTAAGCCGAGGAAATAAGGCCTAATGTATAAAATTTAATAGGAATAATAAACATCCTCTTTTGAACATTAGTCGTTTTCGTAGTGTATAACTTTTATCTATTTATTATTACTTTTCTTCCACGGCAGGGAATCATGTGAAATACAACCACAGTGATGCTGAAATATCTGCAAAACTTGGTTAGCACACCAGATCGAGCCGCGAATACACTTTCCGGAGGCTCACTTGTTGCGCACGGCACCATGAGGGGCCTGGTTCTGCCTTTTCTCCCAACCAGACCCTTTAGCCTAACGGTACCATCAGCAATTATCCGTTAACGGGAATGCTCTGCAGGGCACAGATCGGCACTAAACCCAGTTAAGCTGATGCTCTAGTCAAATCAGAATGTATAACTTTTTATCTACTGCCCATTGTTTTATTTTCATGGCAGGGTTTTTTTCTCAGTAATCGTTTTGCTCTCTGTGAGCCTTTCTGTTATTTAGCAGACAACAGCAGCCCGGCCGGAGTCTTATATGGGTGAGAAACGTGATTGGGTCAGGTCAAAAATTAAATTGAACTGCTCATTCTTCGGAAAGTAAGGAAAATACTACGCACAAATGAGAGGAACGGCAATGGGACAGCGACTGGTACCAAGTCTTCTCAGTGTTCTTCGATTACTAAGATAACACGAAGATGATGAAGACGGCTAATCGGCTAGCGTTTCGTCGCCTTTGTTTTCCTCGAAAGAAAATCTTGCTACTGGATTCATGTCTAGAGTTGAAAACTCCAGTACTTAGTCTCCTGCCGCTACTCTAGTGTAAAACTGTCGACAGTATTGTAAGCATATATAGGTATATCGACTACTTTTTGTCATCTGATTAACACAGTGAAAGATGGGCAAATGTCTCAGATTGTCGAATTAACAGCCACAGTCCATAAATTCCAACTGATAGAAACCGAATAAGGATCGATTTCCGTAAATGAACATTCGAATTAATCTGTCTTAGAAGCCTCCGAAGCCTCTGAATTGCTAAGTGCCAGCGAAAGTGAGGAACAAAGAATTACTGGTTCATTACCTCTCCTCTCACGCTTCACATGGAAAAAGGAAGCTTGTGAGAAAAGTATTTCAAACAGAGGCCTTTGCGGGTACAGGAAAAAGTGTGGAGGGCGGAGTCTGTGGACTTGGCGCGAAAAATACCCATTTCCAGTGGCTATGAACGGTACTCCACGGCATAGGTGTAGAGGAAAAAACGTGCCGCTGACGATAATTCTAGCGAGAATAAATTTCCGTTTGTCCTACTGTTAATTTCCCATGAAATAAGCACGGCAATAAAACGTTGCTCAAAAAAGGGTTAGGCTACAGAAATTGGTAGCAGTGACTGAAATACCACCAAACCCTCCAAGAGGCCAATTGGTTGGTAGCCGTTTGTATGATCGTCTGTGCACAACGCAAAAATTGCCTAATATGCCCTAACGGTAGAGACGATTGCAATAGTTTGGGTACGGAATACCCAATCTTCAACACCTGTGAAGCTTGCGTGAAAGATTACACGGGCGAAGCGGCTACACCACTTCCTGTCCGTATAAAACACTAGGCGGTAAACGTAAATTTACACAAAATACTCCACCAGGCGCACATGAATGTTTCGCTATCACTCTAGTACTCATAAAATATTTCAGATTGATATGTTAGGGTTTGAAAGGCTTTTAATCGATTCATGTGAGCCCTGTAAGGTTGTATTTAAGTGGAATACTCAATGGAAGATTCGTAGAAAACGGTGAGTGTTCGAGAAAGCATGCCGTTCTGTCTTCAATGCGGTTGAAGTACCGGGATTTTTCTACTGTTGTTATGGCGGCCTTTCGTCGCTAGATTGCACAGTTAACTTGACTTTGCCAGGCTCTGATGAAAACTAAACCGCTCAAGCATCAGCTCTCGTGAATGTATAAATGCTCTAATAACAAGCTCGTGTGTGTTTCCAAAGGAAATAGCGAATCAATGTCAAGATTAACAGGAGGTTTCTACTATGAATCAGTCTGCAATTGGAAAAATCTAATTATGAACAAAATCTGACTACAAAAAGCGCCTTTGTTCTTGCGAAGTGTGCCTCCTTGTAGATCCTACCATAGCAGTTTCACGACTTGAGTTCCTTGTCGACTGCATCAAACTTGCCGGTGAGCAACAAATCGGGAATTTTTTTTGCACACGTACTGTATATCATACTTATTACCAGAAATTTATCTCCTGAAGATCTTATCTCCGCAATTTAAGCAGCAGTTTCTTATCTAAATTACCCGCGACATTGATTATTTTTTTATTTAATACTTATTATAATCTAATATTATTTTGATGGGGCGGTTAGCACAGCGGTAGTAATATTCGTCATCACGAGCATGGTGCTAGTACGATTCCGCTCCTGGCTAACCAAGCCTCTAGTCACTCCGCGGTCGTGAAATTGGTGCCGGACTTGTCTAGGAAAAAATCACTCTCTGCAGTCCAACTGGGAACGCTCCTATCTGGCTATCTCAGGAGTCGAGGGTTGAGTATCTCAAGAGTTGCTCGACTAGTATTCTACGACATTCAAGATGATATGAAAAACCTTAAGCAGCAACCGAAGCCACACGTAAAGTTGGAAGATCTTCGCGGATAATGGATGTGAGGAAATGAACTGAATGTGAGAAGTGCTAGGATCCGCACGGTAGATCGATGGAGGGTCAAATAAAATAAAATGAAAGAAAAATTATTATTTATCGCGGTAGGATATGGTGTGAAATACAACCACAATGATGCTGAGACATTTTCAAAACTTCGAGCTTCGGCCAGATTCAAATGCCTCGCCTTGAAATAATAATAACCAGCAAATAGAAAGTTATTCATTGTGATTTCGACTGCAGTCTCAGCTTGACTGGGTTCAATGCCGAACAAAGCAAGAGCCTTAGTGATGCAGTGGGTAACACGTGAGCCATCCGAAAGGGTAATCGCGGGTTTGAATTTGGCCTGGTACCCAGGTTCCGCAAATATCTCAGCATCATAGTGGTTGTATTTTACCACGAACATTGTTAGCAATAGATCACAAACTACTCCGAAGAGTTATTTGGCTTCCAGTCCCTAGCATAATGCTTTACTCATTGGGATTGGTAAGGCAAATTTGAATTGTCAGTTAGAAGCTTCACTGAATAGCATTCGGTGTGCTAGGTGTTTGGGAACTCTAATGCTATTCAGCAACGAAACACTGCGATGTTGAATTGTTTGTGTATAAAAGAGGAGGCCATAGTGTTCTTTTCCACAGACGCGTCATCCAGTTACTTAATAGGTCAACAGAACGGTAAAGATCGTAAGAATTCTTATTCATCGATGTCTACTCTAAAAAAGCACCGAATAGAAACCGAAGAACCAATGGAGTAAGCAAAACATGGCAGTGCTATAGTTCTGAATTCAGCACTAAACCTGTTGGAAATCTCTTACTTTTCGGAGTACTCTTTCCGAAAATCCTTGCAGTAAGAGTGCGAGGTCGAAATTCACGTAGATGCTGCAACTAATCCATGCCTAATTTTACGCCGCGCTTTGAATTGAGGCCAAATCATTCTGGTCGATTTGCCTTTTTTACTTGATTGTTTTCAAATTACAACATTTAACTTTTTGCTAACTACCCATTATTTTTTATGACAGGGTACTGTATGAAACACAACGACGAGGATGCTCAGATATCAGCAAAACTCGAAACCTCATGTGGATTTCGAGCCCGCGACTGGCTTTACCCAGAGCTCACGTGCTATCCACCACAACAGCAGAGACCATTTCCTTGCCGTTCTCTCTTCCAGCAATAATAGAGCTGTTTGCTCTGTGACGAATAATTCCAAAACAACAGGAGATGTTTCCAAATATCAAACCTCAGGTCAGATTCGAATCCGCGATTACCCTTTCCGAGGTCTCACGTGTTACGAAATGCACCAATGGGGCCCTTTGCTTTGATTGTTTTTACCCTGACAATGCCATCAGGAATCATCCGTCAAAAGGAATGAGCTGAGAAGCACAGATCAGCGTTGAACCCAGTTAAGGTGAGGCTGCCCAGCCAGGCAAAAAAGAGTGCGCAAGTCTGTAACATGTAAGCTCCTTGAAACGGTCATCGCTTGTTCGATTTATCTATGCTATTGTTGTCTATGCCTATATCTATAGATCTACTTCGATGCTATCAATAACGACATCTTCTCAAGAGGAGACCAAGAATTGAAGAGATCCCAGTTTATGGCGCATTTGGGAATTCGTTGTTTGAATTCAGTTGTTTTTTCTCCTTTCAGCGAGAAATGCGATCCTGCGCGATGGAGGCAATGTTCTGTCACGTGTGGAATTTTGGAACAAGAGCGACATCGGTTAGGCAAAACCTTCGATTTACTATGATGTGGTCTATTTCGTTATAGTATTCTCTATTAAAGTCTCTGACGTCCAGCTTTGAGAGTGGAGCTTCAGGAATTGCGAGTTCCCGTGAGTGGTCTAAGTCGTCGTTATAAACTCAGACGGCCGCTAACCCTGCACATTACATTGTAATCCGTAGGTCCCAATGTGACGTTCTTTTGGGGCCAATCTTTTCGTTAAAATCTCCAATGATAACCTTAAAAAAATGTGTGGCATTTTTTTTAGAGGTATTCTAAGTTCATATGAGACGCTTCGACCTCGGCTTCATCATAGATTCATGTCGGTGCTCAAATGGAGAAGATTGTCAAAGCATGTATTAATCAACCTCTTTTCAACTGTAGACGTGTGAGTCGATGTTCATGGAAAAACTCGTGTTGACGAGAACGCCGACGCCGCCGACTCCTCAACTGTCGCATGTTCCGAGGAACAGTTTTTCTCCGGTGTCATAGACAGCGTTGAATCGGCGGCGTCGTCTCGTCTCGGCCAGGTCGATGACGTTGTACCTTATCCTTCTTGCTTGCATGAGCACGTCTTCTATCGAGGACTCGGATGCAAGAATACGTGCATTGTAGGCACAGATCGTCACCTTAGTCCCTTCTGATTTGGGTAACCTAGAATGACCTTTGGATTATAGCAGCCTATCCGTACTCGTCCTACACAACGTTGCTGAATCAGGGCTATTTCGAAGTTAGGCGAATGAGGCCCGTTTATCCGTGATAATACGGCAAGATATTACGTGAAGTACACCGCAGAGATAACACCTGGGCCCGAGGAAAGAGTAGATGTGGGTTTTGCAAGCCGTCTGAGATTCCCAGTTTCGCTTAAATTTCAGCAAGCTTGTTTTGTTTTCTTCATCTTTACAACAAAGACTATATGGTGGTTTGCATGTATTTAAAAGCTGCCGATAAGAATAGAACCTATAGTGAAAGCGGTAATAATTTATTTGCAGTGCATGTAGAACTCCACCCTGCTTAAAACAAAATAGTAAAAATATACTACTGCGCTGCCTCTCCTCTCATGCTTCACACGTGGAAAGAACTCTTACCAAACACGTACCGAACGACAAAAATGTGTGACACAGGAGTAGAGGAAACGAAGGAATCGTTAAACGTGGCGCTAAAAATAAAGGATAGGGGATAAAGCTCTTGACGTTGATCAATCACTAAGGGATGCGCCGTGCATTCGACTTCATCTAAAGTATCGCTGGAGGTAATTGCATGCATATCTGGCCTTTACAACGACTCGCGGTGGTCTACCGATGCATCGAGCCAGTACTGCTATCCTCCGAGACAAGTCTAGCACCAATTATCTGAACCCGGATGGATGGAAGGCTTGGTGAGCCATTGGCGCGGGGATCGATTCCACGTGTGTGTCGCATTGGCGCCTACTACCACTGCGCCACATGCCCCCCGTCGGTGCGAAAAATAGCCATTTCTGATGGCACAAGCCACTTAGTTCAGGTCGAAAAAAAGGGTTAAGGCTCCGAAATAATGTTTTAAACCTAAGAGAGATTCTTTTAAGTTACCTTTCATATCAAAGGAAATAACTTCCGTCCCTAAGAAGTGCCTAAGAAAAAGTGTTCTTCAACATTGTGTGGCAGTTACTGACCGACCCTACGAGGTCAGTAACTTCTCAACCGCCTCGTTGAGCGTTATGCAGCATAGATAATTGTGTAATCTGTTCTAACGGGTGAGTTAGAATGCCAGAAGACACGAGTTCAGGTGCAATATACTTGATCTCCCGTTGGGCAAGCGGTGAGGAATATATGGAGAAAATGGGTAGACCACTTGGTATCCGCATAAAAAGGACATCTAGATGGTGAACATAAAATTCGACAAAGTACCCCCTAAAGTAAACATAGGGCATGAAAGCTTAACGCTGGTGATTTCGAAGTGACCGTCAGGATCCCAGCGCAGGAATCAAAAACTCAACGCGGAGGACTCATGAAACGTTCTGAACAGATTTCAAAAGTCCAGAGATGAACCGGGAAGAGGTATGCCTCACTATCACGCGTCGCCTGGCGCCTTTTTTCCAAAGTGATTTGTAGGCCTCACTCGTAATCCCACGTGAGCAACACACGGGTAGTGCCATCCCTTACAAAATGGCGAGTAGTTTTTCAAACAAAGTGGAGCTCATTTGCATATTAGATCTTCATTGTTACTATAGAAAATCCACCGAATTATATGGAAGTCGTTACATAAGGCACGTCCAGGCTCTGAAGAAGGCGAAATCGCCGAAAACTCAGCTACTGAATCAAAACAACAGCAACAACAACTTATACCAACCTGGAGTCAACTCAACAAGGTACTTCGTAAGAACATATATAGATACGGCGTTATTTATTCGCCATGCTACTAACTAGTCGACTTAAAGTGATGTACAAACAGGGTCGTGCAAAAGAGCAAAACGCAGCGGAGTAAACGCCAACAAGTCTGCTACCTTAGGCCGCGGAAACTAACATCGAGAAGTAGCAACTTGCTTTGAGTCCAGAGGCAAACCACAATCTACCGCTTTCATTGGAGATATGGATGATCATTCTGTCGTATTTAACTGCTCGAAACAGGTTCAGAAGTTATAGAATATTCCTTCGCAATCACTACAAAGAATCAACATAAATTGAAATCACAGTTGTCGAAGCTGTTAAAAAGAATAGCCCAATCATTTCTACCGCACGTGCGACAAAACCTTCCGTTCACTTGAAATCTTTTCAGGTTTCACTCAGAGAAGTTAGGAACTAATGTTATAATAGACTGCTTTGATTGCAACGGTGATAATTCAGTATTACATGTTTGTTATCGTTGTGCGAAAACAGCAATTAGCACAAGTAATGTGCACGCCATCTAGAGCCGTCCAGACTGAAATAGTTCGCACCATGTCACATTTCGTAATACCTCGCGATAAAAGTCAACACATCACTTTAGCTTCTGTAATGCTCGAATCAAAGAATAATGTGGGATCTCATATGGGAGCACAATCACAAGCTTCGACATTAAGGGAATTCTAAAATTTAAGGATGTGGCTAAGAACATATTCAATATATGGTTGGAAAGAAGTCGGAAAAGGATTCGGAGGTACAGTGGCCTGATTTTTGGAGCAGCTGCCACATTCATAAATTGCTGCAAAGCAGGAATTACTGTAACAATTCTGGTAGCCTTAATGTTCGAACTATTATATATCTACCTTCCCACTTTTTGAACTATAAGACAAATTTTGCGTATTCATATGATTACTGCTACTACTACAAACATTTTGTTGGCTAATGTTTCGCAACCTCGCAACGGCGCAACGGTTTACCGCCTCATCGTGGCTGGGTAGTGTTCCTGGGTGTCGGACTGCGATGTACAGCGGTGAATTCATCCCCCTGGCAAGGTCTCCCAAGCTGGGAAGGAGTCCGACGTTTCCATCAAGAAGCCTGGCTGAAAGTAAACCAATACAAGAGTCGACCACCGTCCTGGTATCAAAGTCGCACGGTAGCTTAGGCAGCACTAAGACCGATGCAACCGTCATCAACATCATCATCGCTTTATTTTTCATCGAGGAGAATTATAGACAACATTCTCTACAAAATAGTGAATCTCCGCTATCAGTTTTTCACTTAAATTTACACAAAGTTTTCTTGAAAACTGTTGTGTCGCTTCCAGAAGAGCTTTTTGTATAAGCCGCTTTATCGCTTTCATATGAACTTGATGTGCAAACAGCTCTGCCAGATTTTACAAACAGAAACTTTCTCGAACTTTATTTTGAGCATTAACTCTAGTTTCTTCCTTAATCTCTACTCTCACTATAGAAGTAATATGAGCGTCATCGTCAGTCATCCTTCATTTCGCTCAATAGTGTTCTTACAGTCTCCATTTTCTTCTGGCTTTCTGGTTCCACGAAGTGGAATCCGAGTAGCAAACTCTTTATCAATATTAGCAAACTTAACCTCAGTTTACGTTATGCCTTTCATGCTCCAATCATCGATGTCTCAGTTATTTCCCTATTCTTTGCTTAAGTTGTTCTTCATATTGGTTCTCAAGTGTATTCCACAAGCTACATTCGTTACCATCCATTTGGTCTCACTTCTTCCCACGCTACCATTCAGCCCTTACCTTACTTGGTCAATTGTATCCTACCTAGAACCGTCTTTTCATGTTACCTCATTTGGCTATTGTAGAAGCAGCTGCTGTCTAATTTCCAATGTAGTTTCTTGGTCACCAACTTTGCTTGTTGATTCCGTTGTCGTTTAGACGCTCGTTCTGTTTGCATTTCTTAGCAACGTCACATCGTTATTATTGTATTGTTATTGCTATGGACGGCTTAATTATCCAAGACTGGTTTTTGTTTCGCGGCGACATTAAAAACCAAGGCGTCTAAAAAAAGCAACATCAAAAAGCCCCGCGTGCCAAAATTCGTCTCATTCCATCTCGAACTGGTGATCATTCGGTACAGACACCTGACTTGAACTACTGCATTCCACGGAGCAAATCATTACAGCGAATAACCAATTCTGAAAGCTCTATTCCTCTGTCCTTTTACAAGTGTGTGGTTTATTGTCAAATTCGTTTATTAGTGATCAAAAGAATGTCTGAATGCGCTAATCATTGTACATCTTTCTGAGGAATCATCAGTGATGGTATCAGCTCCCAAAGCTGTCTTTGCTGACCACAAGCGAAGAGATGAAAGAGCAGAAGCAACCAGCGTGAGAAAAACAGCAATGATGGTGACAATGAGAAATACGATGTCGTACTTTTTGCACGACGAAGGATCGTTAAGTTGTTCACCTCTAGTGCAAGTGAGTAGTGAGCCATTGAGATACTGCAATCGGAGGACAGTAGAAACAATGGTTTGCTCGTCGCTGAGACATAGGCCTAACCAGCATTTAAAAAGAAATGTAAGATATATTGACGTGATTTTGTCAATGCGATATCCCAGTAGAGGAGCAGGTACGCACTAAACAAAATGCGAGCTATTCGGTGGAATAAGGGGTGATGACATTTCTGGGAATAAACAAGAATTTCTAAACAAACCACTGTCCTTTTAGGCATATTTTTGCACTTAATCGACAACTAGTGCTACGGGGCTAAAACCAAGATCTGTTCTAAGTCATCCAAATTGCTGTGATTAAATCCGTTCCTGCAGCGCGACCATTCGCTACACGTAACAGAGACACGATAGACACGATCCTATCAGTGTAGAACAGACGTCACTTCAAAGTTAAGTGTAGGTTGGATTGCGGTACGATAGTGATGGAGGAATCTAAAGAGGTGTTGGTTCGCAGCTGGAGCTAGATGCACCCCGAGACAGAATATGCCAGCCAAATTCGACAGATTTTTTACAAGTTAACTCCTCATTATTGAGTGTGAACTACCGTGGTGCACATAATTTCAGTGCATTTATGGTCGATATGAAGACAGAACAACTTTTGTTCTGTCTATTCGATTACATTAAACATATGTTTTCATTGTGTTGGCGGATGAGAACTGCTAGTGCTCACAGCCTTGGACTTCTACAATTCTACTAAAACGATGGTTTTCTTTCCACGAGAATTCAGGTTGAGACCAGCCAACGAACTCTTTGTTTGTTTATGTGACACCAGTTCTGCATCAGCATCACCGCGAGAAAAATGCTTTACAACAAAAAATGGGGAGACATGGAAGGAGCTTAAATTTGCTAACTAAGCATCTCGTGTCTAACATATTATTGATACACAACAAGGCTGAGTTCACAACTACGCCTTGAGTTTTCTCATTGAACGACTCCGAATTTGATCAATTGGACCTCCTGTGATGTTGCTCTTCGATATTTCCTCATTGCTGCAGAAAAAACCGCTCGGTTACCACTTTGGAAGAATCGGTATCTTAGCTGTGTGGAGCACAGATGAATGTTGCGACTTTGCACCAATTTATTTGCTGGTTGTAAGGTTGAAGTGCACCAGTTAGAAAAGGTGGTTCCAATCATATTCCACTTACATCATTTGTAATCAATGAGAAATAATTTCACTGTAACAAGCTCTATTGTAATTCACAGTTTGGACAAGAAAAACAGAATTAACGTTTAATAGCAAAACTTTAGCACCAACCTCTACATAGGCAATAAATTAATGTTTTCTTCTTGGGCGTGTGTGACGTTGTTGGTAAAAGCTTTATTCAACAATGGTTGATGTATCGGCCATATATATATATATATATATATATATATATATATATATATATATATATGCACATATACATATGTATATGTATACACATATATATATATATATATATATATATATATGTATATATATATATATATATATATATATATATATATATATATATATATATAGCTCCTCCCACCCGTTTACCCGCCTCATCGTGGCTGGGTTCCTGGGTGTCGGAATGCGGTGTACAGCGAGGGATTCATCCCCCTGGCAGAGTCTCCCAAGCTGAGGAGTCCGGCATTTCCATCAGGAAGCCTAGTTAAGATGAATGCAATACAAGGACCAACCACCATCCTGGTATCAAAGTCACATGGTGGTAAATCTCCCTCCGATCCACAGGGGCTGTGACTGCCTGTGGTGGAGAAGACCTGGGGCAGACTTCGACCGGGCTGACCTCGGGATTCCAGGGAACCACGATGGCTTAACTAGCGATTCTCCGAAAAATGGAGATTATGCTGGCGCCCTCACCGCAGAATCAGTGAGAACGGGCCATTCAAGTATCAAGTATCAAGTAAGCATGTGCTAGAGCTTACGCAACATTTTAGTAATTTTTTACTGCGGAATGCGGTTCCTTGCCATCAAAACAGAATATTTTGCAGGTCTGAAGAACATGGAGCTCACGCTGTAATGTGCAGCTGCTGCCCATCTAAAGGACTGAACAAATGAGTAGAACATTGCCAATGTGGTAATTACGACTATATAACGTCGTTTGGTCAGACATCCACAAAAGGCGAGGAACCAGAAGGCGCACATGAACTCATCTGTAAAGGAGTATAATCACACACGCACAGTTCATCAGTTCTTTCTCCAGCCATCGTTCGCTATCACTCCTTGGGAAACCATGCGTATATACCCCACTTACATATTTGAATAGATATTATGGTCCCAAAAAGTTACAGAAGGCGAGTCACAAGAAAAGATCAGTCGTTTGGCTACTAAAAATGCTCAAATTTGCTAATTCATAGGTGGCTGTCTCTGCTACATTTTACTTTCCTATTGCATGTTAAGCAAAAATTGTCTAGAGGCTAGCTCTTTAGTTGCAGAACTTTTTCACTGCCGACAGGTTTCCTAATTTTTAATGCAAGATTCGTCAAGCCAGACCTTTTTCCTTATGTATGGCTCTATAGTGTATAATCTACTACTTAAAACTAACAAACCAAATGAACTCGAATCATCAGTGGTAACTTGTGACTCCATTGCAGAGGAGAGTGTTTTCACAAGGCTGCCCAGGAAGTGAGAAGTGCACAGTACTACAGATAGCAAGAAATCTGCTGCCCTTATTAGATTCCCCATCGATTATCTAAAACTTATACTTATACTTATAAATTTACATTAAAAGGACCTATTATTCAACTTTCAATAGAAACTGCAAAAAAAACTTTTGAAACAGTAGATACCAAGAATTTCACAAACTATAAGTCAAAAAAGAGATTAGCTATGTCAAAGAAGAGTGTGACGGTATTAGATCTTACAATAGGTGCTTATTGACTTTGAAGATTTATGCAGTCATGTGGTGGGTTTCTCTATGAAGTACTGAGCTGTAGTTGAGAGGCTACACACTGTTCAAATTTGGGTGTTTACAATCTTCATCGGTTCAAAATATAGACATCGATATGGTAGATGGTTAAGACTAATCGCCTCGAAATCCATGCACCACACAACCGCCTCCCCCATTCTTTAGAAAGTATCACTTATCACTGACTCTGAAGACAACGTTGTAATCATAAACAAAAAAGAAAGAAAAAAATGACAACATGACGATTCTTCTCTGATTTCAGACTTGTTATGTCCCATTTTCTTGCGGACTCTAGAATCGCCGTCGCAACAGAATCATGATAATTGTTCTATACTACACACATTATGCAATGAAACTTTGCCAACCAAACACAGGCAATGTACTTTTCGGCTTATAGTTGAGATTATCGATGCTTTCGTGAATGCTTCTAGCCAGACATGAGTGTTACGAAAGCAAGCCGAAAAATAAGCGCAACGTCAGTTTCGCGCTTTCCACCAGTTTTCTTACTCGTTCATAAATCTGAGCACTGCCTTGATAACACATCAACACTCACCAGTTAGTGTCACTACTAGTAAGCAATTAAGTGACCCAGCCTAGAGGGTTGTTTATGTTCGCCATATCTTGTGATATTTTTATCACCGACATATCACGAATAGAAAAGTGTTTCTTGAAATGAGCGGTCGATTGTGGATTAGACGAACCGCTAACTATTTTCTCAAGTTTAAAAAATGTAGATATACCTGTCACTTTGGATGATCCGGTCTCAAGAAGAGTAGTGCAGGAATGAAAATTCTTCATTTCACTATTATTTGGCAGTTCGGAAAGTTTTTTTCTGCTAATATTTCAAGATAGCAATGGCAAGACACTTCCATATCGTAAGGGCAGCCCAGTCATTGTATGTTGCAGAGGAAGTTAGTCTTCTTGGATCTGCTTTTCTTCTAGGAATGCCGATATTTGGGGGCAAGCAAGACTATTCTATTTAGGCTTCCGGAAAAAATCTTCGCCCACATTTCAAACTTGGATATCCATGTGAGAGGATGAACGTCCTGCCGTACATTGCCGTCTCACAACCAGATTCATACTTTCGGTTAGAAGGTAAGCGATTAGAGCAAAAAGTGACAGATATGTGGAATACAAACACAGTAAACATCTGCTTATCATCAGCCCTCTTTCTCACTGAAAAAACCTTCCGTTTGCCTTACAGCGAACTGAACGCTTGAACCATGTTTCCTCTCATCAAGTTTCTTCTTAGGATTTTTGTAAAGGCAAGTTTCATACCTGTTAACACAAAATACTATTTTTTTACAGGCAATTTCATTTCAGGCTGCGGAAATCTGACCGTTAAGATTTGTAACTCATATAATTATTGCAGTTATGACTCAGGGAGTCTCGAAGGAGTCAGACCGTTAGGGAATCCGTTCAGCAGATTTTTTGAAAATGTCGCGATGTCACTACGGTTGTTCAACAAGTGGTTGCCGAACTTATCACGGTTATCACCGGACAATCACCGCTGTTGATAAGAACCAACCATGTATAAAAGGGCATCGCCGAGTAAGTATGTGAGTATGACTTATTCGAGAGAGATGTTCCACTGAGAAAACCCGACTCGATGCGCGTCGAAGACGCCACCTCGAGAACACGAACAGCTGTGGCACCACCAACTCGGATCATCGCTCTGACGAAGACAATACCGTCGAAACTTTAGCCGAAAACAAACATCATTTATCAACCTCGTGTAAGGTTATCAAGGAAAAATACATATTATCACTACAGTTATTAATGTTTCCATCCTCTCAAAAAGCTCACCGCCTCGTCGTGGATGAGAGGTGTTCCTGGATGTCGGACTGGGATGTACAGCGAGGGATTCACGAGCTTACCACCTTTCCCCTTTCCCCAACCCTGGGACTTCAAAGCTGAGAACTAGTCCGACGTTTCTATCTCGAAACCCAAAAATCACCACCGTCTTGCTATCAAGCTAGTCGCATGGTGGGGAATCTCACTATGTTCTGGAAAAATCGAATCGTTTGTAACAGAGACCACCTATGTGTAATTTGCGCGTTCAGTGAGCATAGAGAAAGACGCTAAGCAAGGATTAGAGAGAAAAAGAAAAGCAGCACGGGCTTCCCAGATCAATCCCGTTGACGGGTGATTGCTGACGGCACTGATCGATAGAACTAGCTGAGAGAAAGGCGAAACGAAGCACCCGCATGGTGTGGTGGTCAACGCGTTACTCCCGAGAAATGACAATAGCGCGTTCGTTCCCCACCGCAGACACCTGCGGTCCGGAGTTTTGCAGATATCTCGGTCCTTCCAGCCTTCACCTGTGCGGCAAAAATGTGGGCTAATAATTCAATCACATCAAGAACTTTGCCAGCCACCCACAGAGCACTTGAATGATGCCTTCTAAAAATTTAAGCGGTGTACATAAGGTCTAACTGGAACGCGCTTGTCAGATCACTGAAACCTATTCCATCTTTGGGATCCATGATTATAAACATTGATAGCGAAGCAGAGATGGGCCGGTCACATAATAAAAGAATAGGTGGCAGATGGACGAAAAGGGCAGTGGACTGGACTCTAAAAGAATGCTAATGTCCTCTTGGAAGAACACCCAACAGATGGCCAGGCGTTCTCCTCCGTCTTGAACATCAATCATCTGCATTCTTAGATGGAGGCGATTTTTACATTCGGACTAGGCCCCGCCGATGTCTACCATTATCTAAACATTGCACCACTACGAAAGACAATTACTACAGAGAATATTGAATGCAAAGTATTCTAGGACCCGCATATCCAGGGACGATGGGCCAACCAAATATCCACGTAAGGAGGTAACGTTTCTAATAGTGTTATGAGCGAAGTCAAATGAACACTATCTAAACGGAAAACTTAATCCGGTCAAGGAAAAACTGAAATTCTTCTAATTAGTGCTATTTCAAACCGCGTGTGGAAAACAACACAACCACATTGCACTCCTTAGCAGCTGGAATCTCTGCCAACGACTGACATCTTTCCGTAACAACTTGGGCAAACGCTTCTGGTCGTTTAAGCAAGATTAAAGTGAAGGGCAGCATACCAGTGCCAACACGTCCTACTTAAGAAACAGGGAAAAAAAATTGTTTATCAAACCAGTTGAATGAACATTGTGCTGGAGCTAACACGATTCTTTGCGAAAACGAATTATTTGAACACGAACTAAGAAAGTAAGGAAAAAAATAGGAAAAAGCTGGGTTCCTTTTTCCATTTTTCTTCACAACAATGTGGTTAGTGGAGCCTTCAGTGTTGCTAAACAAAACCACTACGTATTTAAATCTGGATCTTCTGGTTAGATCAATACATCTCTTGGTTGAAATATGCTTTCTTCTACTTATATTTAGACCACGTGATTCACTTAACATTGTACGATCAGAAATAAAAGCGCCAGTGGGACTAACCCAAATGCGTCGTTTTCTTATTCAGCAATCGTGAGGTTGTTATATAGCATACGTTTACTTCCGTACAAAAACAAACATACAACACAGCAGTTTCGGCAGTATCACCTTCTTCAGAGCCTGGAAGAGTATTCTGTTACGTAATTGACTACGCCAAACGCTTCAATAACATGTGAAAAAAATCTCTATGGCAATTACATTGATCAACAGCTTGGCACTACGGGATGACACGTTAGAAACAGTGACCATTTCGAGAAGCTGTCGATCAAGTGATTGCTATATCGATTTTCGTCTTTCTGTATGTGTTATTGAAGAATTACGTAATGGTGTACCCTTCCTGGCCCTGAAGAAGGCGATACTATAGGAACATCAGCTACTGCTGTGTTGTATGTGTGTTTTTATATGGAAGCTAAACGTATGTAGCTATAACAACCTTAGGATTGCTGAATAAGAACGCGACGCGTTTATAATCCAATGCCGAGGTTAATAGAAAGTCGATCGTGGGGAACCAACCCGAATTTCATCACGATATTTCCGCCTAGAGCTTTGTCATCGCAGATTTTCCTCCCACCTTCTTTCATTTCATATGGATAGGGAAGTATAACGCTATGATCTATGGCGAACGATTTTCCCAGATTTATCACCCATGCAAAGTTCCAAGTAACGTGCTTTCCAAAAAAAACTAAGTACATTTCTGACCCTAAGCCCATAGGACTAGGTTTCACGTCCTTAATTTTTCTAAATTCAGACAGAATCTTTTTCTTGCCTTTTCATCATAAGTTTTTAAAACACATGTTACCTCAAATCAGCAAAAGGGACTGCATCAGTAGAGGTTTTCCCTTTAGCCGTAACTTTTACTGATGTCAAAGCAGTAGTTTAATCTATCGAGACAAATGTGTTACCAAAATTCCGATGCCGAATTCGTAGGGACCAACACAACGATCAAGCTTGTCGCAGACCACCACTGGCCACAGCGTCAGGTGTGGAAGGGTTGTGAGACAACGCTCCCAAACGGCTGCCGTAGACATTCTTAGATGCCCTTTTATAGATCGACCTTTCACAAAAGACAATTTAGATCTGCTATAAGATTGGCGTACAAGCTATCGTGGCTCGAAAGGGCACACCTTGAAACCTTGAAACTCAACTACAGCAATGACGTTCTTCATAAATTTAATACCTTGAGGACCTACAAACCTTTCTAGAAACCGGTCCCTTAAACTGCTTTGTCACCATTCACTCACCGCTGTTCTATATGTTCACCATGGCGAGGCGATATTAATGGACTGAGTTCCAGTAACCACCTCACGGCTTACCGCATGACCTTGGCTGGGAGGTGTTCCTGTATAGAGAACATACTTCGTAGAGTTGGAATGTTCTCTATTCTTCAAATTGCTTAGTGGTCTCATAATAGAGCAATGTCCTTTGCAAACTTTCCCATGAAGATCTGATAAGCCATATGTAAAACCATTCGCTAGCTGTTATCTCATCTAAGCGCTAGCGAGGTACAGTATTATGTGTTGCATCTTGCCTTATCAGATTGTACTTTTGGAGAAACATTCCAACACCTCTTAGCAAATACGTCTTCATCTATTCGAACCTTACCACGCCCATCATTTGACGAATATAAGCAGCCCCTCAGTTAGCTTTCGTATAAAGTTGTGAGCTCAAAGCCACAATATAAATTTGGTGCATCGGCCGGGAATCGAACCCGGGTCGCCCGCGTGGTAGGCAAGCATTCTACCACATTAACTGAACCTTAACTGAACGATAGTAGACAACCGCATTTGCTATCCCGCCGAAACACAGGTCAATTGCAGGTGTAAAAATGTAAATATCGCACCGTGGTTCAATAGCGTGCAAAGCAGGCTGCATATAATCCTTCCCTTCGATATCGTTTCACCAAAACCAAAACGGGAGAGATCACAGCAAAAGACTTCAGTATGACAACAGCAGAGATAATTTTCAGCATTCAGGATAAATTCGAAGCCAACATCATAGCAGATATATGTGCTGTGGACGATGCCATGCTACAGGGATGTTATCGCTGCCGGAAAGGAGAAAAGCGTTGGTACGTTGCAAATTATCCAGGCCTACCCAAGCAGAAAGAGAATGCCCTACGGCGACCTTCACAATACCATGCGACAACGATGGAAAACAACCAACACTCCAATTCAGCTTTAGTCATGTCAGGATCGATGAAAAAGTGTACGATCAAATGGGGATCCATAGCTACAACTTTCGCGATAAGGTGCCTACTAAAATCCACGACCGTACCCTAATAGCATACTAGACACGTGGCTAAAAGGACAGGCAAACACGGAATTGGAAGTCGAATGGCCAGATTTCTGCCACATAGCCGATATATTCATGAATTATTATAAAACACCTACTGCTGTACCTATTCTGCTAATCATAATATTCGTGCTCACCTACGCGTGTCTACCTACTTGCACAATCCAAGTCGTATTATGCATATTCAAAGCAATCAAGCTTTTCTACTAAGCATGGGCAAACTAATCTGCCTTATCCGTCCAAGTACCGTTAAAAAATGAAGAGCCACGCACGCAAAACTGTTATAAATAACCAAACATGTTCCACGAGCTATTTAACGCACCTATAACCTATATCCTATCCCATCCTATCCTATATCCTACTATTCTATTGCACTACTTTCTTTCTGCTACATAACACTCCTATTGTCAACGAACACCAACATCAGTAAAGCGAACACGAACACCAATGCCCGACACTCACGCAATGCTGCCTCTTGTGTCACCACAATAAGTAGCAGTCCAGCATCGCTACCACATCACAGGTTTCAGTACAATCAACTGCACCATAACATTCATAAATAGTTCCAGACTTCAAACAAAATGGACAAAGCCACTCCGCCACAGGCAGACTCCAGCACACGAACACCACTCAGGCTGTGTTACCACGCCGCAACACAGACGGAAATTACAAAGCCACAACAGCAACTACAAGCGATTCCACTCAAACACCACGCTTCCACCCAACAGGACACGCCAGTACCGCGACGCAAACACTACTTCCCAATCCACCAGGAATTTCATCAATAATTGCACAAAGAGAGTGAGTTGTTGTTGTTACCTTATAGCCACCCCCCTTCCCATCTCTAGATTCCTGCACGGGGGGTAATGGAATGTTCTCTATTCTTAAAATTGTTTAGTGGTCTCATAAGTGCAATTTCCTTTGTAAACTTTCCCATGAAGATATGATCAGCCGTATGTAAAACCACTCGCTAGTTGTTATCTCATGTAAACGCTCGTGGCTACAGTATTATGTGTTGCATCTTGCCTTATCAGATTGTACTGTCGGAGAAACTTTCCAACACCTCTTCGCAAATACTTCTTCATCTATTCGAACCTTACCACACCCATCATTTAACGAATATAAGCGGCCCATCAGTGAGCTTTCTTAGTGTTCGTAGTGCTCGTCCAGTGTTCATCCAGTTCGTTCATTTCGTCCATTTACTTCGCTCTAATGTTATTGTTGTTATTGCTACCATGATCATAATGTTGTAACCCAGTGCCTCAAGGCGTTCGACTCAGCGACTTACACATAAAAGACCAGCGTGGCCGCTACAACAATTAATGTTCCAAACGACTTGGTATTCCTATAAAGTTGTGAGCTCAAAGCTACTACATCCTGAGTGTCGGGAGGCTGCGATGTACAGTGGGGGATTCACCACTCGGGCAGGGTCTCCCAAACTGAGGAGTCCGACGTTTCCATCAGGAAGCACAGCCCAGTAAACCAATTCCGGGATCGACCACCGTCCAGGTATCAAACAAGTCGCATGGTGGCAAATGTCCCTCTGATCCACAAAACCTGCGACTGCTTGTGGTGGTGACGACCTGGAGCAGACTTTGACCAGGATGACCTCGGGATTCCGGGGAACCACAATGACTTAGCCAGCGAAACTCCGAAAATGGAGAGTATGCTGAGGCCCGCACAACCAGTGACGACGAGCCGTTCAGGTATCCAAGTAAGCTCCAGCAACAGGCTACACTCAGCCAGTGGTAACGAACTAAATACACCCTATTAAAATTTTATCGTTATTTCAGGAACAGAATTCTTCTGTCGTAATCACGGTGAAATAAGAACTCTAAAAATATCACTTTTTGACAATCCGCTTTTACGAATTTGAACTCTCTTTCTGTAACTTCGTAGTGTTAATCTAACGCGAGGTTAATGAAAAGGTTTATTTGGCTAAGATTCCGACGTTTTAGTCTTCCTCAGAGCCAATGATCCCAGTCGATAGCCCACACTCGTTCGTCCTATTGATGTGGTGTCTTCATTGTCGTATCGAGTCGATTCTTTTGTAATTGCATAGAATCGGAGCATGCGCTGCGCCGCCGAAACCTACAGCTGGTTAACAGCTGGTTAACATTTTTTAATATTTCTATGTTGTGATATATCGTCTTAGGACCTTCACGTGTATGGTCTGGTTGCTGATGAATCAGAACGGCTGCTGCGAAATAGCATTGTAGAAGAGAGATTTCTGGGGATCCTTTCCGTATATATGCTCGCTTAGGACCATGACGACAGAACCATAGCGTTTTCGCGCTCAGAAACATCTATGAAGCTGCCTATTTCTTTTTCGTCTTGTCATATTTAGTGGTCGAAATAAGCCTACTATACTTAGGTCGTCTTCAACTGCGAAATGCAACCACTTCATAGTTAATCACAGACATTCTGTCTTAGTACACCGCAAACAGCTGGAAATATTGATGTGATATGTGACCAATTTAGTGTTAACGAATGTGAAATTCGACGTTGGCTTATAAAATTCTGTAGTGGTGAGCTCGACTATGGTCGTGAAGAAGGTCACGAACTTCTTTCTGTTACTGCCGACGATGGATTGAAGCCCTTGGTAACAAATAGAAGGATAATGACTTCAGAAGTTGCAGAAAAACTTGCTGTAAGCATCTACTGTTTTAGCTCATCTGCAGAACACTTTGAAATAGAGAAAGCTCGCCCAACGGATGCCATAAGAATGTCACACCGCCGAAGCACAAGAGCATTGTGCGCAGTCGATCCCGCACGGGCTGGGCTTGGGAACTCTTCCTCATCCACCATATTCACCCGACCTCTCGTCTACATACGACCACTCCTTCAAACATTCAAACAACTTCCTGTTGGAGAAATGCATCAGAAACCAACTTGTGGCCGAAATTGTGTTCCACGATTTCTTCCAGTCCGGTACATGAGTGCTTCAAGCAATCGAAAAAATAGACCTATCTCCTATACGCAAAACTGTGCAAATTCTAATGGTTTTTATTTCGATTAATAGATGTGCACGTATCAGATACCCACATGTACATTTAATCAACTCTTACGTGGCTTAATCAAGTCGAATGCATGGTGCATCCCTCGGACGGTGATCAACCCTGAGAGCTTTACCCTTTAATCCTTTCTAATATATATGCCACTCTGAAAGTAAAGGTCCAAGTCCGACATTGATTTTCGGCGGACCAAATATTTTGGACATTTTTGCTTTCCGCAACATCATAGGGGGAGAAGTAAAATAATGTAGGAAGCCACACACAGCTTATTCTTGTACTTATTAAAGCTTACTTCTCTAAAATAAAAATAGGCTCTAGGATGGAACATTATACTAGCCCTCTCTATGTCGGCGCTAGGTGTGAGAGATCCACTTTGCCCTATCAAAGATCTGCAGCGAAGCCACACTGTTGGAGAACACCTTGCATTTTCACTCATTTCTGAACAGTATATGACTGCCAAGAATAACCATAGAACTTCTGTCTGATGTGGTGCAACGTGTGGAAACAAGGGATGCCCATTTTCACTGCTTGTATGGACCGGCCTGTAGAAACTCCTAACCCAGGCTGAATGTGCTTTGATGGCTTTTATCCTAGGAATTCTACTACCAAGCCAATTAGATTTCAGTTAAAAAAAGGGGCATACCGAAAATGTCTTTTAAAAAAGTAAAGCGAATGATTGGAATTTCAAAGCAGCCTTCTAATAGAAATATCGTAAACAAGATGGGACTGTGTAATGGTCGAATCACACAAACAAGCTGCATCAGTTCCAAGTATTTTCTTCCGGACCCAATACCTGCCGACATGCGAGGATAAGGAAATATGTTAGCTCTATTATTGGAAAAAAATAAAAAAAAGGCGTAATATGCTACAGCAGAAGCCTTTGGACAAGTCTTTTTCCAATAGAAGTACGACCGGTTCAAATCGTAGATTGAATAAAAATACTTTGAAATAAGCTGTTTGCTCTCTTCTTCAAAAGCACGCACGAGGTTGTTACCATAGTCTTTCTTCACAAGAGCTGACGATTCACCTTTTTTCAGAACTCGAAAAGTCAAGTTGATTGATTGATCTGATCTGACATGATTGCAATCTGGTCAGCCAAACACCTCCGTAGCTCTAATTAACTAATTTTTTAATTTTAATATATTTTAATTTTTTGTTATAATTTAATTTTTTAATTATTTTAATTATTATATTTTTATATAATTATATTTTCTTATAATTATAATATTTATAATATTATAATATTCATATTATATTATTATATTATATATTATTAATGTTATTAATATATTAATATATAATATTATATATTATTACAATATAATATTAATAATATTATAATATTCATTACAATTTATTGTAATTATATATTTTTAGTGTACTATATAATTATATTATTTTGTAATATATAATTGTTGCATTACAATTAATTATATTATATTATATTTTAAATTACTTTAATTTTTTATACTTTTTTAATTTTTAATAACAAATTTTACGAAACGTAGATTTAAATCGTTTTGGATGCAAAGAGAGCTTCTTCGAACACTCACCGATTTCTATGAGTCTTCCACCTAAGTAAAGTTTCCAAATAGACCGTCTATTAACCTCGGCATTAATAATCAAAACATTTTTTGGTTTATTATTAGCTCTATGGCGTATCTCACCTGGAAACCAACCGCACAGAGTTCACATGGATTGGTAGTGGGCGTGTCTGACACTAAAATTTCAGTCTGAGATATCTCTTTGCGGTTCATTTTTTGAATTCTTGAACTTTTTCAGAAAGTTTCGAACTTTTTTACACTCTGAAGTTCCAGATTCTTGTGCGAGGATTATGACTTCTACTTCAAAGTCTTCACCATTATGCTTATGTGTCGTTTACGTGCCTAGTGGAGTATTTTATTTAACTTTATGCAGTCTCTCCAGATGTTCTTTCATATGGAATCATATCATAGTGGTCTACCCGTTTCGCCAAAATATTCGTTTCCGCACGCTTTACAAGAGAACAGGTACAACAAACCCGAATACATTCAATCATCCTTTCTACTCGTCAAGGCATATTACGCAATTTTGCGTTGTACATAGCGGTAATAAAGGCAGTTGCGGATTAACTGGTGTCTTAAAGTGCCCGTTGGCGTACCAATCATTGTTAGCGAGTTCTCTAGACCCGTACTTAAGCAACCTTTTGTAGATGCACTTATTTCGCTGGAAATGAAGAGCAGGATAAACGGGACCTTATTCTCGTAAGAATTATCGTTTAGGACGCATTTTCCTCTCCTCGCCCACCCTGTAGAGCTACAGTCTCGTAGCCGCTGGAAATGGCCATTTGCGGCGCCAATTTCAAGGATTCTTACTTCTGCCCTCTTCCTGTGCACACGTTCGTCGCTGTTCGAAACATGATTCTCACAAGCACCCTTTCTGTAATGTGGGCAGTGAGCGGAAAGGTGGGAAACATTGTGCTTTTGCTGCTTGGACTTCGGTACGACTTCGTAATGCAGCCGTTTTTGAACAGGTTAATTTGGACATTTGGAAGTAGACAGTTTTTTTTCGATTTATTTCGGATGAACACAGTGTACTCTGACTGCTCATTTATTAACTCAAAACATTTCTTAATCTCCAGTCTTATGGAACAGAATCATCTATATATCTACAGCAGAGTAATGGCCTGAGGTCGATTACTAATGCCTCGACAGAATACAGAAAGGCAGTGGCAAGGCTTGGTTCTAGTCACCGTTCCATTGCTAACCCTCCAATTTGTGTGTAATATTTTCCGGTCTATCTGAAGATCGAGCAGTTTAGGCAAACCTTTAGGAGGGCCTTGAACTGCTGGATTGGAAAGCCATACATGTCTGTTGCCTCCTCGTGTTGCAAAGGGAGCTCGCGGAAAGCTTGTATTGCCGAGTCATTAGACACATTGGTATGATGGGCGCTTTCGTGTAACGACTCCTTCACGTACGTGCTGTTTGGACGTGCGCTACATAAGGGGATGTAGGAATATCTAGATGTTCATAAGATGAGCTGGAACGTGGCACAACAACTGGGTGAGTATTAGGACTAGAACCATGTTATTCTATTCGTTGGCCCATCTACATAGCTGGGTGATAGGATCTAACTTTGAATTATGTTTGATCGATATATGCACGATCGCCACTGAATATTAACTTATATGAAATACAACTACAAGGATGCTGAGATATGAGCAAAACTAGGAACCTCTGGCGTTTTCCCAACCACGATTACCTATTCCTGGAGCTCATGTGCTGTCAACCACACAAACCTTGCCCCTTTCCTTTCTTTCTGGCTGAAAAAAAGAATAGGTAATAAACGAGCTTCAACTTTTGTGGGTTTAATGCCGTTATGTGGTTCCCAGATTTCTCCGTTTGACGGGTGATTGCTGGCAGCACCGACAGCGCAAAGGTATGGATGGAAACAAAACATGAAATATATGGACGCAACAAGTAGGACACGCTGTGTCTGCTTAAAAGAATACCTAGACCCTAAGCGTAAAGTCAAACAAAGTACTTCAATAAGCGCACATGGGACACGGAGACGCAACGAGGAAGATTTTGGACTAGAAATTACCATCTTCGCATAGGTGCCTAAAACTTTTGGCCCATACAACTCTCGAGAAATTCTGCAAGAATTCCAAGAATCCAAAAATGAAGCGCGGAGAGGAATGCTTCCTTATCACACGAGATCTCACGCAGTATCTGAGAGTAATATTTTTTATCTGGGAATGGCTCATTATCCATCCATGTGACCTTTGTAGAGTTGCTCTCCACGTTTAATACTCAGTGGAAGACCCATAGAAAATGCTGCTTGTGAAAAAGTTGGTTTGCTTTTAGTACAGTTGTAATCTAGGTATCATGGTCTTTCTTTTGAAGTTATAGAGGTGTTTGGCCGACTAGGTTGCAGTTAACTTGACCTTTCTAGGCAATGAAGAAGGCCGAATCCGCCGAAACGTCAACTTTGGTAGATGAGTGATTAGTTTGGTAACAACCTCGTGTGCTTATTAAGAAAACAGGGAATTGTTGATCAATTCCGAGGTTAATAGAAAGTCGGTTCTGAGGACAAGCTCTTTATATGTCGGAGTTCCCTTTTCAGTCACGCCAATTGGATATTTATTGGTTTCTCGGCTCCCAGAATCGGTAAATCAGGCCAGCACACGTCATCGCTCATGCTTGGAAAATTTGAAGCAAATTCATTATCTGTTGAGAGTCACTGATAGCTCACACTTGATGGAGAAATTTCTTGTGCAAGGAACTAAAATAAAAAATTTGGTTGCTAGCAATTTAGTTAGTACTGGTGGAGAATAAAAGCAAAAGAAAGTGCAGTATCACAGCTCGACCCCCAAACAGCGATCAGTTCAACAGTAGTTTTACGAGTTTGGTGCAAGGCCACTTTTATAAAGATAAATCATACACGTACATTCGTAGCAAATTAGTTATGCGGCTTTTCCTTACAGCTTCCTCTTAATTGTGTGTCGCAGTTTCTTATAATGCAATAAAACGACAAATAAAGGATAAAGTTCTCCGCGTTGATCAATCCCTGAGGCATGTGCCATGCATCCGACTTCATTAACTATCGCTGGAGGTGATTGAATGCACATCTGGCCCTCACCTTCACTCGAGGTGGCCTACCGATGTAGCGAGCCAGTGCTGCTGTCCTCCTAAACAACTCTGGTACCAACTTACCAATCCCGGAGAGATGGAAGGTTTGGTGGTTCAGGGGCGCGTGGATTGATTCCACGTTTGTGTTGAAGGGCGCCTCCGACCATTGCGCCACACGCGCCCCTTATAATGTAATATAGGAAAATTTTTTTTGGAGACATGTAAAGATATTCTTAGCAGACTTTTAGCTCAGATTCACGTGGCATTCACTACAGGGTGATGAGTGGAGCACATGCGGTGTTCACTCCTCGTTGAACTATTTTCCTTGCTACCATCGCCATTAAGGTAAGCTTGATGGACACACAGATCATGTCAACATTCACGATCACAGTATTGTCAATGTGCGCAGATCTGTCGACTATTAGCTAAGCTACCAAATACTGTTCTTCTTGAAGTTGTTAACCACCTAAGTTGACCCTTCAAACTTTATTTGGACACTAATAGAAACCAGCTGTTGATCAACATCGATGATACTTGGTTTCGTCTTTTGAGCACAAAGTTCGTTTGTGACGATACCTTGTATCATTCATGGTTTGAGACTCTACATTGAAACATTGAAGTCAGTGAATATTAACTCGTATGATCTACCGTTTATTAGCTGTGGTTTTACATTGCTGTGCAAAAATGAAGCGGAAAGCGACGACGTCATAGAAATTACCTCTTCAACGGTTGTAAAAAGAAAACACCAATCATGAATGGATGTTCGCAAAACAACATTAATTATCATTGATTATAATACCACATTTGCCAGGTAGTCTACTCTTCGTTGAAAATACATCACTAAAGATGGAAATCGATAAATGCTTTTTTTAAAGGAAGGCCATGATTACAAGCTGTTGAGTAGTATTTGCAACTGGATGGGTACTGTGGACAAAAGAATCAGTTGATTAGTCGTTGCTCTTTAGCGAAGAACAATCTGAAATCACAAATACTCATGATATACACTACACTGTTCTCGTCTGTGGTAGTCCACATATTTTTCACTGCCACGAAATGCATGAAAATAATCCTTAATCGATTATGAAGTAGTTCTAAGATGTTTATCATGACATGCACAACTCTTCCCTACTGTTTACCACTACGCTCTTGGAAGTTTACGATGCTTGTGGTTCATGCTCTTGAAGGATTGTCCATACTGCGAGTAAGTTTCACATATCAACCTCCAAACCAGGGCACAGAAAACGTTATTGTATGTCTCAGCCTGGCAAGCTAGCGCAGGAGCTTAATACCAAAAACAATATAAACAAAAAGTCTTGAAGCAAAAGTGTGAGGGAAAAAAGATCTGATGGACTCTTTGCTAATGCCTGTACTAGTAGAGTTAATTGTTTACTCCAAATGATGTAGATGATGTACTGCAGCAACAGTGCTTGTTTGTACAGTTAATTAGAACCGTTTCTGAAACGATGAAGAGGTACTTCGGCCAACGTCTTTCGATTCTATGAGAAGTAGTGCAGTTGGATAGTCACAGAATTTAACAGTACTCATTCGCTTCAAAGTCATGCGTTGCAGTGAAAACAGTGGACGTCAGGAAAATTGCAGATTTCATCAATGTTTTCAAAATGCTTCTACAACCGTATATTATTCTTCATAGCAGCCTTTCATTACCATTATTATTAATGTTATTGTCATTGCAATCATTGTTATTACTATTATTGTCATTGTTATTATCATTATTATTGTTATCATTATTGCTTTGGAGATTTACATGCATACTAAGGTATCCGAGCAATTTCAAAATTTTCGTGAATACGTGTAGTAGATTTTTTCTGGAGCTGATCGTTTCTGCTGCTATGAACTGATATGAACTGATATGAACTGCTTTAAGCATCGACATTAAACTAACCTATACATGCCTACAGCTAATAGAGCTCCGAGCGATGGACCTAGGTAGTACACCCAGTGGTAGCTCCAGAACCTATCTGCAAGCTTGTCTTGCATGAATATCGTCGCAACAATGTTCGGACCAAATGAGCGACCGGGATTCATTGAGGCACCTGAGATGCTTCCTCTGAAAAAGATGTAGGTGATTGTTGAAGGATGAGAAGAAATCAGAAGCATTTCTTTTCATTTTTAATTTTATTTTAATGAACCAATTTTTCAGAAGTGGATTCTTTTTGTATCGGTGAGGAAACATAGAAAAAAAAGCGAAAAGATAGCAACTTGTTGCAACTGGTTTCCCATTAAGCTTTAACAAATTTGATACTTACGCAGCCAGAATATCCACGATGAGTGTGAAACCGATAGCAAGCGGTGCGAGTGCGGTCGAAGAATCGACGGCAGTCATTAGCACTGTTTGCATGAGTAGGTATGTAGTGAGAACTTCAGCAATCAGAGCCTTAATAAATAAATGGATATATATATATATATATATAATGTTTTACTTTTTATTTTCTGGCTACTACAATTTTTACGGCAGGGTATTAAGCGAAATACGTCCACAACGTTGCTGAGATATTTGCAAAACTTCGGACCGCAGGTGTCTGTGGTGGGGAACAAACGCGCTATTGTCCTTTCCGGGGAGTAACGCGTTCACAACCACACCATGCGGGTCCTTCGTTTCGCTTGTCTCTCAGCTAGTTCTATCGATCTTTTGCCATCAGCAGTCACCCTTCAGTGGGATTGATCTGGGGGGCCCAAATCGGCAACGAAGCCAGTTAAGCTGAGGCTGCGTTATAATCACAATTTTTAACTTATTATTTACTGCCTAATCTTTTGCAAATATCTCAGCATCATTAAAGTTACATTCCGCAATATACCCTGCCGTTAAAAAAAAGATTAGGCAGCAAATAATAAGTTGAAAATTAATGGCTTAGTTGACCTCATTCTGGAGACCTTGTTGTCTTTAAGCTTAAACGGTAACAGAAAAGATTCGAAATAAAATTGGTATACTGGTTCACAACAACGACCAGGTGAGGGCTGTTTTGCATTAACTATGGTTGGAGAATTTCAATGTGAACGACTAGTGCAGCAAACTAAAGGCTACGAGGACTCACCTGATACCACATGACATCCATTCCGCACAGGGTTGCTCCGCCTTGTATGGATACATACTGATCATATGACAGTAAAATCTACAAAAAGTGTGATTGGTTTCATCTTACTCATTCAGCTTGTACAAATTATCCGAAGTGCCAAACAAGCAAAAGCAGTTGAATAGAGAAAACTGGAACATAGCGGATGAATTGTAGACAAATGCAGTTAGCGCGTTTCAGTCCAGTTGTCTTACAACACAGCAATTCAAAACAGGTCAGTAGTTAAGGAAATGAGATCAACGCCGTCTACAAGCCAACTTGACAATAAATTGAAAGTTGGGGAACTGCTAATGTTATCAAAATCAATAAACCAGTAAAATTCCAGTGTTAGCAGTAGTGGACTTACCCTGACCATCAGTGAGCCAAAAACTCCGCCGAGAAGCTGAGCGACGATGTATAGAACGGCCTCCAACGGAGGTATCTTGCCAGCCGCTGCTAAGCCAATGGTGACTGCCGGATTCACGTGACCACCACTACAACTTGGATGATGCATGGCGAAATCGACATCAATGATATAATTAGGCAGAGCTTTGATTTTTCACTATTTTATAGTTGTTCAGACTAGTTTTTTTTTATTTTTAACGCCAATTTATTTTGAACACCAATGAATTTAAAAGGACGTCCCAACGGTTTACCTCCTCATCGTGGCTGGAAGCTGTTTCTGGGTGTCGGGCTGTGATGTACAGTAGAGGGATTCATCTCCTGGCAGGGCCTCCCAAGCAGGAAAGGAGTCCGTCGTTTCCATCAGGAAGTCCACTAAGGGCAAACCAATACCAGGATCCGTCACTGTCTTGGTACTAAGTAGTCGCATGGTGGCAAATCTCCCTCTGATCCACAAGGGAGGCAACTGCCTCTGGTGGTGATGACCTGGGCCAAACTTTGGCCTGGCTGACCTAAGGACCCCAGGGAACCATAATGGCTAAACCAGCAAAACTCCGAAAGAATGGAGGTTGTGCTGAAGCGCGCACCACCAGTGAGGACAGGCCATCCATGCATCCAAGTAGTTTAAAACGCCTTTTGTATACAAAACAAGAACAATTTCAGGTATGAAATAGTTGCCTGCTCTGAAATCAATAACCAATTTGCAATTCCATCTTTTCCCATGTACGTTTTAGCACTAGTTCTTTTTTTTCAAATAATGTGCTATTAATATATATCATTGAAAAGCTAATTTTACTCACTTCCATTCCGTATGATTGAGTTATAGTAGAAATCGTATTTTAGACAGTTTTTGAGGGCTAGAATTTTAGATATAAAAATAGCAATTAGGACAAATCTATTTCTGCGAACTCGAGCAAGGACATACACAGCGCAAACGGCTCGAAACAATAGCTAACCATGTGGTCAAGGAAGTGATAACAAACACACTGCAATTTTGGCTTGGAAAATTTCGTCGTGGAGAACTGAGCATGAAGGTGGTGAAGATCGCGGACGACCTTCTGTTGCTCCTGACGATGAATTGAAGGCTTTCACTAAACAAATTACGCGCAAATCTCTTGCAGAAGAATTCTATGCAAGCATTCTAACTGTTATGGTACATTTAAAGAGCATTAGAATGCCAAAAAAGCTTGATAAATCATTGCCGCGTGACTTGAATGACAAGCAACGAAATTCCAGTCTTTAGTTATCTTCTTTGGTCAGTCATCGCAACCAACCAAAACGACACGTTTCTGGACCGTATGTAACATGTAACGACAAATATATTCTCTAGGGTAGTCGGTGACGATCAGCTCAGTGGTTGGAGTGTAAAGAAGCTCTGCAGCACTTCGCAAAGCCAAAATTTCCTTAATGGATAGAAACTCACTAGCATTACCTCAAAATACACCGAATATCGTAGTATTATAGAGGAAAACAGCGAGATTTCTAGAGACTATAAAAATCAGTTCTATCATTAAAAAGGTCATGCAGACTGTTTGCTGTTGTACATTTGGTTGGAACCACTAGAGCTTCTTGAATTCGAGGGAAACGATTACGACGGAAAAGCATGTCCGGCAAATCGCCAAAAAAACGGAAACTTCAGTGGCTACGCCCCTCTCGCTTCACAATAACGGTCGGCCACATGTCGCACTAATAATGCTGCAGAAACTGATCCAACTAAGTTACAAAACTCCACCTAGTCCACTGTGCTCCGCGGACTTCTTATCTCACCGCTACCATTTTTACAGGCTTTTCGGCAAGTCCTGTGGGAAGAATGCCTCGGAAATCAATCCGAAGTGGGAAGTGTCTTTAACGACTTTGTCAAGTAGTCCAGAATTTTAAGCAATCTGTGCAGGTGAACTTGATTTTCGTTGGGCAAGATGTGTAGATTTTAATGCTTTGTTTCGATTAATGAAGTTTACTCACAGCTGAGATACGCCACTTTTAAAACCTACTTACTTGGATACTTGGACGGTCCGTCTTCACGAGCTGTGCCGACCCCAGCACATATACCATTCGTTCCTTTCTCTCGCAATCGTAGTCCATGGTGGTGGTCTTGTTCGAGCATGGTAACGCGTGCGAGTCTCATACAGTGATCAGTAAAACAACTGCAGCTGCGAGTACAGCTGATTAACTTTGTTTACGAACACGTCCGTCCAACGTGTAGGTGGTCGTCCTGGAGGACGTTTGCATTCTCTTGGAGTCCACTCTACAGTTCTTTTCGTCCGTTCTTCTCATTATGTGATTGGCCCATCTATGTTTCGCTATCGATGTATATTCTCCTGGATCTTGAAGACAGATTTCGATGGTCGGAGGTTCGCATTCCGGCTAGATATTGAGAGTGCCGGTTATATTTCAGAAGACATCGCTCAAGCGCTCTGTGAGTAGTGGGAAGCATTCTTGATGTAGTTAAAATATCAACCCATGTCTCCGCAGCATAATAGAGCGCTGGGAGGACAGAAGAGATGAGCGCGGATTTCCGGGTCCTTCAGTTGGTCGGTGGCTTCTTTGAGAGGCCCGAATGCGGCCGAAGCTGCTCTCCTTCTTCTGTTAAGTTCCTCCTTCATGTTGTTTTCCATGTTCATTGATCGCCCAAGGTATACGTACGAGGTGGTCTCTGCAATGATAGAACCATCCAATTCAATTTTTCCGCCTTTGCAACATGGGTTTTTCATGAACTGGGTCTTCTTTCGATTTATGCGAAGTCCAATGTTTTTTCCCCCGCTTCGTTGAGCTCGTTGATCATCACCGCTATTTCGCTAGTACTTTTTTGAGAAGATGACAATGTCGTCGGCAAAACCAAGGTTTGAGGAATTTTCCATCAATACGTATGCCTTTCTCATCCCAGTCGAGTGACTTCATTATCCACTGCAGTGCGGCACTGAACATCTTTGGCGATATTGTGTCGCCCTGTTGAACCCCTTTTTCCTATGGATACGGTACGTAGAGGTCGATGGAAAAGCTGTATTTTCGTAGTGCAGTTCTGATAACAGTCGCACAGAGTTCTTATGAAGGACGGGTCCACTCCTTGGTCGACGAGCGCTGATAGGATTGCATTCGTTTCGACACAGTTAAACGCTTTTTCATAGTCGACAAACGTTAGGACTAGAGGCAAGTGGTATTCCCGACAAACTTCGATGACCCTGGACACTATTTGGATGTGGTCCATACAGCAAAATCCTTTCCGAAATCCTGCTTGTTCGACTGGTTGCGCCTCATCCAATGTCCTTGGTATGCGCAAGAGGATAATCTTCGTGAAGAGCTTGTAGAGTACACTCAACAAGCATGTGGGGCGATAGTTACGAAGATCGCTTCGGTCTCCTTTTCTTGGGCAGGATGACCGTACGCGACGTCCTCCACTGGTCTAGGATTTTTTGCGTTTTGAAGGTAGGCTGTCATATTATTTGCGAGAAATACATGTAAATTGTGGCCTCCAGCTCTAAGGAAATCGGCGGAGACATTGTCTGGTCCTGGAGCTGTGCCTCTTTTCATGCTTTCTATCGCAACTCGAACCTCCGACGGAAGAATTCCAAATGGTTTTTTCTCCAGCGGGCATATTAGGGTCCGGGACAGGAATTGTGGAACGGAAAAGGTTGGTGTAGAACGTTTCCGCTATTAATTCCATATCATGGCGGGAACTTTTGACGATTCCATCTTCGTTCATCAGAGCTGACAGCGGAATATAACCACACAAGTCCCGACGGCATTTTTTTCAGATTGCTTCTTTTCTCTGCTGTTTCCAGTAGTTTCTTCTGCTTGTACCGCTGTAGACCTTCCTGCAAAGCTATTCTGCAGCTGGCATTTATTACTTGCCATGTCAGACGTGTTGCAGTAGGGTCAAACTTCAGTTTCCTTCTCTCTTCGAGCAACTCCTTAGTAGTGATTGAGATGCGATCCGATCTTCTTTCTTGAGCAACTGAGGCGAATTCGACACAGCTTTTCAATCCTTCGACAAGCAGCTTGTAGTGTTCAGTCGGGTCTTCTTTAATCTGCCAGTCTCGTTTGGATAGGACTTCGTTTAGAATGTTCTCGTCGTATACAGCTAGACTTTTTCCTCGTGGTCGATGAAGAGAGTTCTTTTCCAGCTTGTGGCTGAATCAAATCTTCGCGCGAAGAAGGCGGTGATCGGAACCAGAACAGAATGACAGGACTACCGGTGTGTCAAGTAGGCACCATCTTCTGGTTGTCAGAATATGGTCGATCTCCGCATGAGTCATGTTGTTGGGAGACTCCCGTGTCCAGCGGCGGCTTTCTTTCTTCTGGAAAAACGAGTCTCCGTGGAAGAGACCTGTTGCTGACACGAGTCCAGCGAGGCTGTCTCGATTCTCATTTCTTTCTCCTAATCCAAAGTTTCCGATCCTGTATTCGCTCTCGTTGGCCTTTCCTATTCTGGCGTTGAAGTCTCCGACAACAAATTTATGATATGCTTTATCATTGCGGATGACTTCCTCCAACTGATAGTAAAACGCATCTAATTCGTACTCATCAGCTGCGTCGGTCGGTGAGTAGCAGTTGATGGTAATGATCTTCTTATGATGCGACAGTTGAAGACGGAGGACGACTATGCGAGGGGAAAAGGATCTCGTATGAGTCGACGAGATGGACAATGGACGGGTGTACGACAAAGCCTACGCCGCCGACATTTCGTGACGGGTCCTTTTCTCCACGGATCACAAGGGTCCCGTTGTTTAGTTGGCGTATTCCGGTCTTCTTGATTTTTTGTTTCTTGTAACACAATCACGTGAAATTTAGTGCGATCTGCGGCTACAAGAAGTGCGTGAAGATCGACGTCTGTGTAGAGTGTTCTGGCATTATACGTGCATAGTAAGAAACAATCTCCATGGCGTGTCGTGCGTGCGTGCGTCAGATCCTGTTTCAATGACGTCCTGCCTAACCCGAGATTTTCTGGTTATCAATGCTTTTCAGTATTTCACCATGACTTTGTTGCTGTGTCAGCATGTCTGACCACTTGAACACAACGTTTATACAGGAATTGGGCGATTATCACTTGCAAGGTATCCGAGCAATATTTACAATCCAGATCTATTCCCCCTGTCGACCATCAGAGGGCCTTGAGCATTCTATTAGGCTACCAGTGGTCGAATGTGATCAAGAAACGGACGACGACAAAGAAGACAAACTTATACTCCTCTCAGTTCCTCGTACAACAACAGCCAACCAGCAAATTCAAAGTTCGTAGATTTTTTGGCGTCGATCCTGTCGTTGCTCCTTTCTACATTACTTTGTTCCCTAGATTTCCTCGAAGTTGACTTCCAATACTAATAGATTGGTTAAATTTACGGCAGAAAAGGAAACTTGTGCACACATTTGGATTCAGTGTTTGCTATGCGGGTGGGTGTGAGCCTATCGCAGAGAGCAGGTACAAGGAATGTTGGTGTGGTAGAAACTCATATTTTGCTCTCGTTTATAAGTCCTTCAAGAACGGTTTCCTCTACTGGCACATCACTATGACACTGGGGAAGCTCGACTTTTGATCGCTAATTAATATGGATCTATCCCACGATCCTTCTGTGGTGCCTGAGTGCGTCGAGATAATCGTCAATGATAAAAAGATGCCATAGCCTCTTCAATTCAGGCGGCTGTCTTAAACGGTGAATTCGCACAATAGGCGGTTGATGTCAGCGATGGAGTTGCATGGAGTTCACGACCAAAGAGACGTTCCAGGTATGTGCGATACTTCTCCGCTTTGTTTTTTGGTTGATCTCTACTACATGCGCAACCACAGTTTTCCGTTGGCAGAGTGGTGAAACGTTTGGAATAACCAATAATATTTCCGAAAATAGCTTACCAAAGACCAGTTTGAATTAGAAAAAAAAACGATTCTTTTCCGAAAATTTTTTATCTTTAACGTCTCATCAACCCATTGCCTTTCGAACTGGAAGAGATTCAAAGGTGACTTTGCAAACTGTGCCAAAATTAGCAACGTTTAAATTCAAAACCTACTCACGCAAGGTAAGAGTTTAAGACACAAAAAGATAAGGTAAGACATTAATAACTTATTGGGAATAAGAGATTTTAACAGATCAGGTAAACAAGGCAACAACAAGAAAGAAATTTGTAGGTGCTAAGAATGTCAGAAGGTTGACATTCTTTAGAAGTTCAGTCTTATCTTAGCGGATTCTCCTCTGCAGCACCTAAACAACGAACTCACCTGATATGTGCAAAGACTGATACCAGCACGAATATAGCGACACCATGACAAAGAGCAGCGTGAAGAACTCCATCGTGGGTGGTTAGTGCTTGCAGAGAACCTGAATTCACTATGCTGAAAAGCATCGAAAGTTTACATTTGCTTGTCTAACTAGTGGATGTTTCGTGTAACTGCTGTTTAACTAAAGGCTCAGAAAAATACTTCGTGAATGCCAAATAAGATCGATGCGTTTTAACGGGAAATCTCACGGCGTTCGCAACATTCACCTCTACCATTAGTAATTCTGTTGGTCATCAATTTACTCTAGCATGTAGCATTGAAGTGGACATTCGTGACTTAAAGCTGCACAATGAGATCCGCTGGTGCTAGCGAGATAGCAGCAGTCTCCGTATAGATCTCTTTACTCTTGCTGTTTTTTGCGAAATGGTAACTACAGGCAACTTAACAGGATTTCTTGGCGTACAAGGAACTTTTTTGTTTTTGGCGTAGTGTAACTGTAGGAATCAATCTCAGCCCTCTTCCAGTCTCTTGAATCCAAGCGTTTGATGGAGCAACGTTAGGAATAAGATTCTCATGCATGCAAACACACACACGTATACATGAATGTACTGATCTCTGCATGAAATGTATGAGCAGGCTAGTGCAGCGGCTAAGAAGCAGTGCTTTGCGAATATCTAGCTCTATTCCTTTCACAAGAGAGGGATCCGGACATTTGAACCATTGGATGGATGCGTAATCGTCACGATTATTCTACGAAAAATAGATTATTGATAACTGGTAGCTATAACTGTAAAGAGGCAGATTCATTTATGAACGTGCTAAGCGAATGAAAGCATTGGAACATGCGTCTAATCCAACAATGACACATTTGCTTGTAGTCCATCTTTACCAAGTCGATGGGCCTCAACATAATTTATTCCTCTAGCATTTTTTTGTAGTTTTTTTTGGCAAGGTTCTCTTTTTAGAAACTTGATGCATTGCAGCAAAGCCGTTTCTACGTCTTTGTCACAGGCTTCTTAGGGTTCTTCTAAGTTAACGATGGTACGTGACGTTGGGTTTACTTTCAGCTTCAGTTTATGAGGTGGAAAATGGAAATTTAAACTACGTAGACTCATATAAATGGATAAACTTCTGATGGTAATGGCGAATTTCCTCTAATTGTCTAAAGTTTCCAGTGTTTTGTATGGTATCCAGCGCAAAGAATACGGCTCTCACTCGACACCGCAACGGTTCACCAAGGCTGTATCCTACCAGGGTCGCAAATTGGTGCTGAACTTGTTTGAGATTAGCTTATTTTTTTAAATTCACGTGGGGACGCTCTAAGAAGACATCCGAACACTCCAGATAGAATCGACTTGACCACCAGTCAGCGACGTTCGTGATAAAGACAAAAGTCCTCAAGCAACAGCAGAATCCGCACTCGAAAGTTCGAATACGTTCATGAATGATGGAAGAGAGGAAGTGAATCGAATGCAAAAAGTGCAGAGATCCCGAAGTGTATGTGAAGACAAATCTCACAATAAAGTAAATTTTTGACTTAACTTCTGCATGAATAGTCAATATTTCTGTTCGAAATGTTCAGCTTACACGAGATTGTTATATAAGTTTTATTCGACTGACATTTCGACACCTTCGTCTTCCTCTAAACCGATGATCGGAGTCGTCCAACTTTTTCAATTTGGTGTCTTCGTTGTCGTGTCGAGTCGAATTTTCCTCGGTGGAGCACTGCTCGAACAAGCAACCTCATCAGACTGTGTTCTTTTACATAAAACGGTTGTTGACTATTTGTCGACTTATGATGACTTCTTTTTATCGCGATATCAAAAGTCATAAATCATTATCAACCGATAACCATTCACAACCGCCCTGTATAAAACAGCACTGCCGGGTAAGGCTGCCTTATTCGAGCGGTGCTCCACCGAAGAAGGTCTAACTCGCTACGACGACGAAGACGCCACATCGAGAAGACGAACGACTGTGGTGGACCATTGAATTGAATCCTTGTCGCTGAGGAAGACGACGAGGTCGAGGCGTCAGCCGAGTAGAACTTATGTAACAACCTCGACTAAGCTGGACATTTCAAAAAGATATATGTATGTGTATTCAACTATTCACGAGGCGATGGGCTGTTCCTTGGCATCCAGCAACAATCCTTATGAGGTCCTTCAAATCTTCTAGACTAAAGGAGCTTGAAGAAAGCTTTTCGTGTGCTCCTCTGAGAAATCAAGAATTTGCTTGTACGCATTATAGTCACTCGATGGTCAAAGGAGTAGTAATAGGTGGAGGTCAATTATTACAAGTAGTATGCACTTCCCTCCCAACAGCTTACCGCCCCATCGTGGCTGAGAGGTTTCCTGGGTGTCGGGCTGCGATGTACAGCAAGGGGATTCATTCCTCTGGCATGGCCTTCCGAGCTGAGGAGTCCGGCGTTCCCACCAGGAAGCATAGCTAAGAGTAAACCAGTACCACAAATCACCACCTTCCTAGTATCAAATTAGTCGCATGGTGGCAAGCTGGCTGTTGTGGTGACGACCTGAGGCAGACTTTGGTTAGCTTGACCTCGAAACTCCAAGAAGCCACAATGGCTTAACCAGCAAAACTCCGAAAAAGTGGGGATTATGCTGGGGCCTGCACAACCAGTGAGGACGCGCCATTCAAGTACCAAGTAAGTAATTATGCAAACAGCACTGCCGGGAGCACCTGCCGCTAAGAAGAGTAGGCAGTAAATAATAAGTCAAAATTGTGATTATAATTGCAGCCTCAGCTTAATTGGGTTCGTTGCCGATTTGGGCCTCCCAGATCAATCCCGCTGACGGGTGATTGCTGATGGCAAAAGATCAATAGAACTAGCTGAGAGACAGGCGAAACGAAGGACCCGCATGGTGTGGTGGTGAGCGCGCTACTCCCCGGAAAGGACAATAGCGCGTTCGTTCCCCACCGTAGACACCTGCGGTCCGAAGTTTTGCAAATATCTCAGCATCATTATAATTATGCACTTCTGTTTTTTAGATTAGAAACCCGTGGAAGCAAGCGATGTAATATACTCACCTACTAGGACGAAAGCCATAACCGCTACGAATTCAGCTGCACATCTAGCGGTCACAGAGTACGGTTCGGGTTGTTCAGACATTGTAGTATTCTGGCTTACGTTTTGAATATTTCGATTCTGAAAATGTTGGAGTCTACAGGTTGGAACAGCAAACAAGAGGAAAACAACTCAAAAGAGACTTTCAATATGTTAGAAGTTCAGTCAGTCGAAGTGGTTCTCAAGCGTTAAAAATTTCATTCTGTCCTGACTCCTAGACAACATTCTTTTTATGCACAGTAAAAATGCTACGCTTTTCCCACTTTCTTAATTATGTGCTAAAATCCGTGGCAGATTCCCAGATTCAGTACAAGTTTGTGGCAAGTTGGTATTGTGAATGGATTATTAGAAATTTTCAAAGCGTAAAACAACACGTTGCTTTTTTGTGGTCTCGTGAAAAGATTTTCTTGATAAGTGCTAATAGGTAGCTACATTTTCTAGCCAATCGGAAAAGCTAGAATCGAATGACTTCAGAGCAGAAACAAATCAACTTATTCTCGAAGATTTGGAAACCATAAAAAAGGATAAAGCTGCCGGCGTTTATCAATTTCTGGAGATGGGCCATGCATTCGACTCCATTAAGTATTGTTTGGAGGTGACTGAATGCATATCTGCCCTTTACAATGACTCGCGGTAGCCTACCGATTATCGAGCCAGTGCTTTTATCTTCCCAGACAAGTCTGGTGCCGATTTGCCGACCCCCGAAGGAACGGAACGCTTGGTGAGCCGGGGGCGCGAGGATCGAACCCATGTGTGTGTTGCAGGGCGCCTCCGACCACTGCACCACATGCGCCTTAATGAAAACCATAGCGAAGTTTACTCGATGTTCTTCCGACCGATGAAGCTATCGGTGATCATGAGTGTGCATTCGAAACTTATTTCTAAGCATGTAGATAGTAAAATAAAGGATGAGAGGTTCAATGTGGTGTAATCCCTGGAGAATGGGCCATGCTATCGACTTCATTAACTACTGTTAGGGGTGGGTGAATGTTTCTGTAGTCCGTAGATTTTTCTGAGATTATAACTTTCTAATTTGAATCCAACACTTGAAGAGACATGACTAGCGGCACAACTCTTCATATCTCTTAAACAAGCTGCAACATTTTCGAAGCATCACTGCCTCTCTTATAAACACTGTTATCGCGATGACAAACTAATTTATAGTTAATTCTGACCTCTAATCAAAATGCATATGATATTACGCGTCATATTCACAAATATATGAATTCACAAAGTAATTCCACTGTCCCTGGTACGCGTCTACTTCTTGAATATTAGCAGGGACCCTAAAGCGCCGCGAAAGTTGGGCGATCAGGCGTTTTTGGATCTTGTTTCAAGATCATAACCCCGTAAACAGATGGTATATGTCAAGATCGCTGCATCGTTATGCTTTTGTGAACTGGGCATATCCCAACGTAGAGGGTGGGTAGCATAGTGGTAGTGGTGGTGACCATCACGAGCGCATTGCTAGTTCGACGACGCATCGGTTCACCAAGCTTCTCGTCGCTTCGGGATCGGGAAGTTAGCATTAGAACTATCTGGGAAAAACTCACTCTCTGCAGTCTAAATATGAACGGTCGACCCCGGATATAATGGAACTCCACGGAGAATAAACTTGACCGGCATTCAACGACATCATGACGGAAGGAAATTTCCCAACCAGCATCAGAACCGATAGGTGAAAAGTTCGAAGACCATCGTGGATGATGGCTGGAATCCGCCACAGAAGATGTGAAACCTCCCAAAGATAAACAGCTTCATTCTAGATGGAAAGTGGTCGTGGGTATAGGGGCTACGATGTAAAGCGTGGAGATTTGTCCTACCACCAGGGTCTACAAAGCTGAAAAGAAGGAAACGCAGCTGATAGTAAACCATTATCCACAACCGTCCTGGTATCAAACTAGTCGCATGGTGACGAATCTCTCTCTGTGATCCACAAGGGAAGCAACTGCATGTAGAAGTGACGACCTGGGGTAGACTTTGGCCTGGCTGGTCACAGAACTCCAGGGATCCTCGTTAGCTAAAGGAGCAAAACTCCGAAACAAGGGAAATTTTGCTGAGGCCTGCTCTATTATTGAGTAAACTTATCACGAAAACAGTGATAGGTGTACTGGAGAGTGCTGTAGCGACTGGGGATTAATCCACCAAGAGTACGTGGTGCTAGTCCAACAAATGTCAATGTTCTTTCTTAACCAGGATGTGCTTACTCTCCGAAAGTGACAAGATCGAAGAATGAAAATTTGTCAAAACATGGCTTTTTATCATGGATACTTTCTTCCTTTCAAGTTTTCAAAAGCAAAAAAAAACAAGAAAGGCAAGCAACGGAAAGGAAAAGATTACAAGTCGTTTTTTTAAAGCCTTCTCGTTTTTCAGAGGAATTTTCTCAAGAGGTAATGTCATTGATGATTAAATACATAATGAGCAAGTGGTTTTTATGCTTTCGATGCGTTGCCGCACTTTCAGTTAAACTTCATCGGATGACAATGGAAGGGCTTAATCGAAACAGTTTTCCAAGAGCAAAAAAAGCTGTCACAACGATTTGCACGTATCCATTAGTAGAATGCTTTTAAACGAATATGTTTCTGGCCTGAAAAATATTGCCAGGCATTCAGAAGCTGAGACAGGAAGATTGTACGGACCTCCTAAAAGGTATTAGTTGTTCCCCCCGCGGTCATCAAGGGTTTGCTCACAGGGAAACCAATGGTGATTTTCACGATTTCCTTCGAAAAAAAAGACAAATTACATTGAAGTTTCCCAGACAACTACTAGGTTTACTTCCATTTATTAGTCAGTAAATGTGTATTAACTTGAAGCATTTGGATGGTGTTCTATGGTTATCTGTATACAAGGTAAGGGGGATTGGGGGAAGTGGGATAGCGCAATGGTTGGTCATGGAATTCATCAGGAAGCAAGGTGCTCTTTTTCAACACCCTCCCCAACGCTCTCCCCATTCCATGTAGAAGCGCGTTAGCTCGGCTATCTCCAAGACTGCAATTAGATCGACTCGATAAGCATTCACAAGGATGGTAATATCTTCAAAGAGCAGCCGAAACAACCCATGAAATGTTCGAAGACTTGGTGGAATCCACACAGTAGATCTAATGACAAGCGTGGAAAAGTTAGTACTTCCGCAGATCTCGTAGAAAGTCGGATTCCGGATGGTTCTGCCTCTTGAGCTTAATAATGGTTACAGATAGTGGAAAAAAGCTGCAAATGTGAATATTTGAAGTATGGTAGAACAGAAAAGTGCACAGCTGGGTCTAGAAGCTTCGATCCGAGTATAAGACACTCAGGAATTAGGAACATGCCAGGCGATCACTGATGAATTATAGCAATATTTTGAATGAATTTCTTAATTTGACCGTTAATAAACCGCTGACTTCACAGATAGGGGGTTTCAAAGCCATCTGTCATTACATGGTACATTAGAAATCAAGAGTCGGATAAGTAAGAGCTGTACGGATCTTGGATTGCCAAAGATTGGGGTGAATCAACCGTACGATTTCAATTCTACCAAAATATCTAAAACTCCATTCAATAGAACTGTAGCGTGTAATGAAAAACGATTTCATTGAAGCACATGAAACGATCGGGTCGGTGGCCGCCAGCTGCTGAGTGACTGACGAGCTCTCCTAAGCCTTATCTGCGCAACCTATGAAGAGATCAATTAATAAAAAAGAGCGGAATTGAGTGCAGGTTTTTTTTTACTAAGCCCGTATCGAAGATTAATGTATAAAATAGTAAAATGCGAATCAATAAAAAGGCGTGCGCGCGCAGAGGGTAGAAGTGTCCTCCTATGCACATTGTTGTTGGTTCGACACCACGCCGCGAGCTAACCAAGTGACAAGCCATTTTGGACTGGAAAATTGTTACCCACTCGTCTAGGAGGATAAGAGAAACTTATTTCTTACTTTGGCAATTCCACTCAAAATAACTGTATAAACCTAATGCGCGTTCAATGACCTCTACAATGCTTAACGTAGTCGGATGCATGGAGCACAAAATCAACGTCGAGGCGGCTTCATCCCTTATTAATCAATAGTCAATGAAAGAGGAAGGCTTCACAAAATGCACTAATAATTGCGATGTCACAAAATTAACAGATAGCGGCAAATTTTGTGGAGACCATTGTCAAGTTGTCATTGCAGTATACTACTTGTCTTAGATGGAACGACGAAATGTGCGATGGTGGTCGGCGAAGCAGAAAAGTGACACATGTGCAAGAGACCCCAGAATTAAGACATGTACTAAAAAGCATATTGCAGCTATATGGTGATTCCAAATGTGTCACTAACTCTTCTTTACTCTAGTGTCAATTTCAGAAATGAGGAGACCACTTTGACTTTTAAATCAGTTGTCACTGGACTTCATGGCACCTGTCCACGGCAAAGTTAGTAGCAGTTTATGAATATAGTAGAAACCCTGGCCTGCCCAAATAACCAGAGTGATTAGAAGCCACCTAATTTCGAACTACCGCCTAAAGTATTTAACGTTTTGGTCTCTGGTCATCAACAATAACTTTCAAAAAACTGAGGGAAATTCCGTTATCAGTTTCGATAGTGCCTTACTGTGATATCGACCATCTATGGGTGCGATTCACTCTTACAACCGAGTAATTTTTTATAGTTACGACCGTGCAAGAATTCGTAGCCTGCCCCCCAGTTGTTCAAGCTGGACGAATGCCACTATTTCGCAAATTAGCTCCTCTTCCTTGCGTTAGTGTTCTACTTTTTTATGTTAATCTGTTTTTGCACTTAGGTAATTGAGATAAAAATTGAGAACGTTCAAATTCGAACGCACTTCTCTTTGCGAATTCAACAACTGAAGTCCGACGCCTGAATCTCACTGATGCCACATCTATTTGAGACCTAGTTTTTCATCCATTTCCCAATGAGTTCACATCAAGTAACACCTGACGACTGCCTAGAAATTTCTGAGTTGAAATCTGTTAACGTAGGACTCTAAGTGTTAAGGTGGTAGAGGCATATCCACTGATGGAACTGGCAAAATGAAAGTCGCACTTGCTCAGGAAACCTCATTCACGAAGCCTTCGAAATTTTGTGTGCGAGAACCGGAGAAATAGGAAGGATTATAAACATTTCAGTGTTATCAGCGGTTATCACAAGATGCTAAATGAAGCGGACTCATGTAACAGGCTCCCATTCCCGTGCAGAATGAGGAGTATTTAAGATGGAAACTTCAGAAATCCTTAAACGAATTCTGATGTAAAAAAAAACATAGTGAACAAACGGGTGTCGCATGAACCAATCGAAAAAAACAGGGAAATAGTAGTGCAAACAAATGAAGGAGAGGACTGGCAGAATGGGTACAAAGTGCATACACGCATTAATGCAACAGCATAACGATTAGATAACGTCTTTGTCAACCACCCTTGAGTAGACGTTTTCACGGAAGGAGGAGAACTTTTAATCCAATGAAGACATCTGCGAGTCGCCGTTCAAAAAGCAGATTGACTGCATACTGAAGGAAGTCGGCGAATGAAATTGTGTTCACACGATGGTGAAGGAAGTTTAACTAGTTATCCTAGCAGAAAACGAACCGGTGATGAAGCGTAGTAGGATAGTACAAATCACTTACGTCATCACCAAAAAGTTTTTGTCGTTGAAGTGAAAGCGTTGAAGTGTTTTCTGATATATTAAATATGTAGATAGGGAGTGGAGTGTACATCGGCTTTCAGTGAATGCAAAAACGATGAAGCACTAAAGTAATTTCCGACCTAAATTTATTTCGGAAAGACGGTTGCAATAAATTTGCCGCATTAAATCGGAAACTATAAAGTTTCAACGATATTATGACAACACACAAATTGGGAATTGAGAAAAATACCACAGCACCAACCTCTGCGCCAGCCGCTGTTAATTAAAAAGGGCTATTTCTAGTTAGTGAAATCGTAAACTTGATGCATCGCAAACTATGACCCAGTATGATGCTAATGTTAAGATATTAGCAAAACTTAGACTCCAAGGAAGATCGAACTGCAATTAACCTTTCCGGGAGCTCACGTGAGAGACGCGGTAGCAGTGAGGCCCTCGTTTCTCGTTTTCACATACCGCCCCTGTTCTGAAAAAAATAATGGACATTAGAGAAAAGTTATGGACTGTGACTTCGACTACAGCCACAGGTTAACTAGGTTTAATGCCGATTTGTGCTCCCCAGATCGTTCCCGTTGACGAGTGATTGCCGATGGCACCGTTAGGGTAAAAACACTGGCTGAGAGAACGGCATAACGAGGGCCTCCGTGGTGCCATGCGTAACATGTGAGCCTCCAGAAACGGTAATCACGATCGACCAGGCCTCGGATCCAAGTTTTGCAAATATCTCAGGATCGTTGTGATTGTATTTCATACAATACCCTGCCGCGAAAAATAATGAGCAGAAGCTATACATTGTGTAGTAGTTATCTTGCACGATGAAGTTTGAGAATTAAGGGCACCTGATCACCACAACAAGGTGGAAAGCTGTTAACTCAACTTTTTTAAACGTATTCTGGTAAATAGGAGGGTTACAGCTGTACAAAGTGCTTAGTCGTCAATGTGTGCTGAGCGACTTTGGAAACACTAAAAAAAATCTCTCAATGCCCCCAACGCGTGTATTGTTCTATTCTTACAATTACCACTTTTTTAAAAAACTATTTAGAAGCACTAAAAGACAATGTCTTCAGTGAACAGCTCTTGTAAATAATTTACTTGTGTCTTCAATCATTACAACAATACATGCTTTACAGCTCTAACTAACAATAGACTGATGTCAAACAATGGAGGCCAATTAATGATGATAAAGCAGCATTCCAATCTGTGTATCTTCTCATTTTTGCCGAAAGGAGGAGGATAAGATCGAAAAATAGAACAAGTGCTCTAAAAACTCTAAATATTGGCCTTTTAACAATTCTCATCTGGAGGTACAGACCAGTAAATCACTTCGTCTCTTTAACAGTTGACGGTTACTTTGACTCGTCTCTCGCCTGCCTACATCTGCTAGCCCCTCTTACAGGAAGTTTCCTTATACCACCATAATTAATCATTACTTATAACATGACTCGTCATCACATCTTCTGTGCGAATCCCAGCACTTCTTGCAAAAGTATTCCTTTTCCTCGCATTAATTGTTCACAAAGTTCTTCGAACATTTCGCATGTTGTTTGGGGTTTTGTTTGAGGATTTCGTTTTTTTTAATGAGCGTCGCAACTGCTAGTCGAGTCGACTCCCTTCTCTTTGCAATTTTGGAGATAGTTAGGCTTACACCTTCCAAAGTGGATTAGAGGAGAGTGTTGGAAGTGCGTCGAGCCAGAGACCTTGCTTCCTGATGGCCTGCATCAGTAACCACTTCGCTACACCACCCCTTTACTTGCCTGACTATAGCAGTAGTACCACTCCAAACAATTCGTGAAAACGTACTGGCTTTACGCATTCAAGTATTAAGATGGTCCACTTTAAATGGATTCTCAATGAAAATGCAACATTCATGAGAAACGATATTGTCTGACTGCGGCCAGAGGTTTATCACCACCGACTACCTCGGCGTCAACGCCTCCGTGTTTACCCAGCAACATTTTTCATTCTTAATAGAAAAATGAAGGATAAGAAGAGGCTCTTTGTGTTGATCAATCCTTGAGGGATGGGTCATGCATTCGATCTCACCAAGATCGTTAGAGGTGACTGAATGCATAGTTGGACAATGACTTGCGGTAGACTAACGATATATCGAGTCTCTGCTGCTACCTTCGAGAATAGGTCTACCAATTTGCCGACTCCGGAGGGATAGAAGGCTTGCTGGCCCTGGATCACGTGATCGATCCCATATGTATTACAAGGCGCCTCTAGCCACTGTGCTCTATGCGACCATTCGACCATTCTTCATCGATAGCTAGCACAAGAAATCCCATCGGGTCATCTTCAATGAGCAATCGATCGAAAATAAAGCTTAACTCGGCTGCCACCGACATGATCGCAGTCAGTGCGATTCAGTTACTACCAGTAATTTGTTGCTATTTCATTTCCAACCGTTATGATGATTCAGTCATTATGTGGAATTGGTGTGTACGAAAGAACAGAAAAAACACCAAGGTACAATTACTAATATCTGAAAAACCTCACCAAATACTGATAGCATTGTGGATGGATGGCAGACGTGTTCTCTTTATTAAACAGAGGAGTTGGATATATTTTTTAAAAAAAAGCATGGAAATCTATATGTGCATGGAAGAACATGGGGAAGGCATAAAGAGGCACAGATGTGGAGCAAAAGTGCTCGCAAAAACGAGTTGCAGAGCAAGAAGCACAACGTGGACGCGCAGCCAATTTTTGGGAAGAGAATCGAACCGTGTGCATTGATTTCAATTCATAGCCGCGCGGAAATGAAGGAAGCACAATCTCAAGCACCAACTGCACAAGATTGTGGACAGCCGCATATGTATTAACAAACGAAAACATCGGTGGTACAGTGCTAGGGCTTGTTTACACAAAAGGAAAATGCTAAAATGTGGCACATTTACGAGTAATAACAATAGAAGGCGTCTGTAGTCCTTCTATAGCGCATTAGCCTCTTATATAAAGAATAAATCTCTTTGTAATGAAAATTCGAGTGGGTTTTATCAGTTGAATAGGGGAAGAAAGAATAAGAAATTCTAGCGAAAGCGGTGAGCTGTGGGCTGAACGCAGTGAAATAGGACTACACGTACCATGTTCATAACCCTCGAAAGGTTTTTTTTTCACCTGCGGACACTTGTGCTTTGTCACGGTTAACGTTTCGTTTCTTGCAAACAGAGGGTATGTGCACAATAGCGTCTTTTAAAAGCGGCTTTTTTTATCGAATTCATTCTTGTTGTGAACATCTCGTTGAGAACAAATTCACATTCGCTTCTTTCGGTTTTCTATTCCATGATATTCTTCCTAGTGGTGTATACGTCACCATATTCGAGCTGGACTTTACTTGAAAGCGACGAATCAACACTGAACTTTTCGCTTCAAAAATCCTTCACAGAAAAGTTTGCACTTTCCATGGTGAGAAGCTTTACAGTTGGAACAAGCGTTCTTGTGTGTACGGAACAAATAGTCAGATCGTGTGAGGGAATCAACAGAATGGAAATACGGGAACAAGTAGTGAAAGAAAAAAACAGTGGTTTGTTAACAACACTATACCGAAATAACCATTTGGGGTGATATAAAGCCGAATAAGACTCGCCTGAAAAGCATAGCATTCCAATAGTGTTCAACAAAAGCGATTTTTTGTCGATTTGGCATCGGCATATTGCAGGCGTTCATTTCTATGTAAAACCAATAATGTGTCAGCACCTGTCAATAGCAGATGTGCCTGCGATCGTTCACTAGCTTTTTCCAAAACGTTCTATCCAAAAGGTCCGGAAATTCATCGACACAAACTTGTCCCGAGGAAGTAATGGTTTTTTATCAAGCCCCTATCTCCTTTGGGTGGTACTAATCATTTTAACTGAGAATCAAATTCCGCTGTTCTGGAAAGGTGGGAGGAGAAAAAGCTCCTTGGTGAGTACAATGGTCGAAATGGAGACTGGTTCATTTGGTAGAAATACGAGAAAAACTTAGTTCCTAGCTTTCTGAAGAGCCCTGTCATGTTTTCAACAAGTCCAATACACAAGTCCAAACGTTCCAATACAAAGCAAATATTGATACTTTTTTTCAAGATCGGACCTTACTTTTTTGCATCTACGATCTGCTGAATGCAAGCTCTGTTTCTAATAGCCAATGGTGGAGAATTTCGAAGTTGAATCAAGGCTTTGTTTTCACACACATATTGAGAAGGGCTCTAAAAGTTCTTACAGAACTAGCCTCTTGTTTCCATTGCGATTAATTTACAATTTTTGGCTGGCACTTTACGATCCTTTCATGAAGCGTCATAAATATCTACGCTGTAGAGACAGAATGTGGAGAATTTCCTAACGATAGATGTTTACTTTTTAGTGTGTTTGTGGAATCAGTGGTTGCCAGGTGAGAAATGGAAACTTGTCCCTTTTTTGTTTTTTTGGTTATACTAAGTATGATGATATGCGCTTGCGGTGAGAGAGAATAACAACACGTGAAACAATGCTCAAAAACTACCCTGTAGTATTCGTGAGCAAAGCGGAGCGAAAGCGTTGGTCAGCACTTAATGCTCCACCGATTGTCGAGTAATTGTCGTGAATCAGAGCGAAGGCGACCCGCCTGCCATGGCTCGTTGAGCAATTTATAACTGAAGCGAAAACTCATTGGTTTACCACCGATAGAAGGACGATCGACGAAACTATGTATTGCTAAGCCAGCCGGTCCCCTCGTCAAAAACATAGTGCGATAGCTCATAAATCACCTGTCAAGTGGCCATTTAGCGATCCCGTAGATTATGGTAGGCATCAATTTTTATGACAGCATAAGTGTTAGTGGGCATTGAACATAGGACACGACTGACACAACTACAACACATAGAAACAGATATATGGAAGATGCTTGCAAAAATTGAAGTACTTACGGTATGTTAGAGATATCTTACTGCAGAAACCAGGGTTTCAAGTGCTTCAGTAGCCAGTGATTAGCGAAGAAAGACCTGATACTAATACGATTCCAGTCTACTCAAAATAGCGTTAAATAGTTTCTCCGTTTCCACGCTTTCGGAAGTAGAACCCTCTTAGACTATCAATTAAGCTTTTCCATGATAAATTCTGTATAAATTCATTGTCCGGTACGAATCGTGTCCACAGTTTACTCCTAATGAACACAATAGGAGCAACAGTCGCCTGAGAACGAAAAGGCAAGTTTTAACCCGGATAAATGTTTTGTCTCCGGTCCACCCGAAACAGTTCAGAGCTTTCGAAAGATTCAAGAATTCTCAAAACGATGAACGGAATAGAACGACTAAGATTTTTGGGGGACTAATTCATTAAAACGTCGTTGGACCTACTTTCTCAATCCTCACATAGGTTCTGCTGTTTGAAAACTATGTAGATCTGAATACTAGGGTGTACGTTACACTATAGTTAAACGAATAAGCAACACTTAAAAAATTGGAACCAGTTTTCGCAAACTCCATAAAGAATTTCAGCGCGATTCTGTGCAAGATTGCCACAACGGTCGTTATGCGACTAAGTTTTAGCTTATAATGATTGAGAATAACTACAAATCGAGCAGGCAATTCAAGTTACTTCTTGAAGTTTGACAGTACAGAAGATCGTAATACTCTCAGCAACGTGAAATAGTCCTGGTAGAGCATGGTTCCCGGACCTTACGTAATCCTCATTCTTCTTGAAAAGCACAGTTCTACTAATGTGTTCTTATATCGTAATATCATAGGACTAAGGGTTTCCTCAACAATGCAGAGATTTTGGAATATTTGTCATTAAAATAGGTATTTTTTCTCACAGTTGCACTTTATTTCATTCTACAGGACTCATTGATAGTGAAGTGATTACTTACTTGGATACTTGTATGGCTCGTCTTCACTGGTTGTGCGGGTCCAAGCATAATTTCCATTCTCCGGAGATTTGCTAGTTAAGGCATTGTGGTTCCCTGGAATCTCGAGGACAGCCTGGCCAAAGTCTGCCCCAGGTCACACTACCACCACAGGCAGTTACTGCACTTGTTGACCAGAGGGAGATTAGCCACAACGCGACTTTGATACCAGGACATTGGTGGATCCTGCCATTGATTTACTCTTAACTAGGCTTCCTGATGGAAACGCTGGACTCCTTCTCAGCTGGAAGGCCCTGCTGGAGGTATGAATCAACCCTCCGTACATCGCAATCCGACACCTAGGAACAACTCCCAGCCCGCGAAGAGGAGGTAAACCGTCGGCGGGAGTGAAGTAATTACACAGTGAAATTTTTTTACTACTAACACTAGTAGGTCTCTGCATAGCTAATGATTCACATAAGCGCTAGACAGTGAAAATTTTATGAAAGTTGAGGATGTTTCTCGTGTATTTGGAAATTTTTTAAGACGTCCAAATGGTGAAGTAGTTGGTGGAAATTCCACGGAAATAAATGGCTGTGACATCGTACGACGTTCGTCAAAATAAAGAAAAAGAACAAACGCAGTACCTCATTAAGAAAGGGCTATTCTTTAGAGCTTACTTGAATGGTCACTTCGTGATTCTTCACATCTCCCACGACAACCATTGTAGACATTGCCACCTGGAAATCGAATTGCGACTACTTAACGTTCTTTCGCGACCAATGAGGAATAGCTTTTACGTGATTTTCCTTGTTGAAGTGGCTGCAAGTCATCATGATGAAAACTGCGATAGAGATAGGCAAAGTTCGGAGAGCTGTATGTTCTTAGATTAAGCTCAAAATGATAGCCAATGTTTTCTTGCCACCTAAGCATCAGCCGACTCTACGCGCGAATAAAGCTAAAGAATAGTACGATTATTGTGCTTCAATTAATGATCGTGATCGTCGTTGGGAGGCTATATGGTTTATGATATAAAAAAAAACAATGGAGAGACGAAAGGAAAAAACGTGTAGACGATGAAAAAAATGATTATGAATTTCTACGAAGAATATTTTTTCATGACTACAAGTCATTCTACACCAAATCAGAAGATCGCCGTTCTTTTTCAATGACGCCAGAACAGACTTACAGAGCAACATGTGGACGAACAATAGGTGAAACATCCCATGTAAGCTAAAAATAAAACAGGAGAGAACATGGTAAAGAACTTGTTTTGAAATCTGTACGCCTGAGGGCAGAATTTAATGGACCACTTCTGCTACAAAACCAGCTACGACTTCTGCCTGTCAGAGACTAATCTAAACCAAGTACAAGTCAGAGATCAAAGGTGGAACGGTTTTCAAAAGCAACCCATAAGCGCTTAATAGTTCTTTGGTTCCGTGCAAACATCGCCCAAATTTTAGCGGTGGTAGAAGCAGAGCCAAAGAACATTTAAACGGAGATCTCATCTAAACTCTTTGCTTCTGTATGCTCTAGTGTCGGTTGTAATTATTATGTAACAAACTTCGAAAAAAATTGTGTTTTCACAGAAAGTTGTTACAAACATCATCCTTTAGGTAATTTGATTAGCGGTGTTTTATTTATTGAAGTGCGGATAGCACAGCGGTTAGAGCAGGTTGGAAGTCCACACGTGGTCTTGGGACTGATCCCGCATCCCATTAAACGATCAAAGCTTGCCTGGCAGGAACACTGATTTGATACATCGCTGGTTCCTCGCAAGTCTTTATATAGGCCAAATATGCCTTAAACCACCTTACGAGGCTAACTTAAGTGGAATACGTGGTGCATCCCTAAGGGATTTATCAACGCCAAACGCTTTTTTATCGAATGAAAATTTTTACACAGTTTAGCAAAATTCTTTTGTCAACGGATGCACTTTTAATTTACTTTCTCGAGATCTCTTCTGTTACTTTTTTCATCGCGTTGAAAACTGGAAGTGCCTTCCCTCCCTCACATGTTTTTTAGATAGCTGCGAATTTACATGGTTCCGTAGTTTTTCTTCTAAATGTGGCTCTAAATTGACCTTATGGAAAAAGCCAAACTCGTTTTGAGATTAACTGTCATCAGTTGGCACATTTTTTTACTTTCACATAAGGACGCGTGTGGCGCAGTGGTCGGAGGCACCCTGCAACACTCACGTTCAATCGATCCAAGTGCCCATGGCCCACCAAGCCTTCCTTTCCTCTGGGGTCGGCAAATTGGTAAGAGAGTTGCCTGGGAGGATAGCAGCACTGGCTCGATACATTGATAGGCCACCGCGAGTCTTTGTAAAAGCCAGATATGCATTCAATCACCTCCAAACGATGCTTAGTGAAGTCGAATGCTGCATGGCGCATCCCTCAGGGATTGATCAACGCCGAGAGCTTTTAAGCCGGCACAATGGTGAATGCAGGAGCTAGGGGGTTTTAAAAAACTGTGGAAGAAAATTTTAATTTTCGCTGCTTTGTAGGCTGCCATAAACAATGTTATTCCCATAAACTTCATGACACTAATAAGTTAGGATGCCTCCTCTTTTTTGTTCACATAAAAATGTCAGGAAATTATCTAGCGCTCGCAGTGAGAGAACATCAGTGGTGGAAATAACAATAACACTGGAAATAAAAGCAGCGGGCGATTTTCACAGAGGCATTTATGTGTTACAATAGGACATTGATGCACACTGAACTTTGAGTAGGCACTCATATTCGTCATAAAGACATCTTCGATGTGACGGCAGCCATCGATCTTGTGAATGATCTCGAAATTTGAGTTTGATTGGTGATCGCAGTGCTTATCACTCATTTCGACGGTGGTCTTTAGACAACTTCAAACCAAACGATGAGGAACGTCGGTTGCACGGGTATTCAAAATTCCACTCTCTTTTATGTGGTCAGTAGGAGTACTAGTCTAAAGAAAGATGCTCATCATTTGAAGCACGAAATAGGTTCGCATGGCAGGCTACACAATTACCATGACCATTCTTAGTAGCACAGATAGGGGGAAGTAGTCGGGGTAGGAGGATCACTGCTGGAGACGTACTTTTCTAATCATGAGCAACCTTCATCGAGTATTTAGTGGTGATTTGATGGCGATGCCTACAAAGAAGCACAGCGTCATCATATGAGACATCACTTATTTGAAGTCGCTTAACATCGGAAAATGTCCATTTCTTAGTATGTGCAATAGAAGAGGAGTTAAAGGTGTCGGTGTGCTCTCTAATATGAGCTCGACTATATAATATTCACTGTTTAAATGTTAGAAAAGCTAATTGCACGTTCCCAGCGAAAAGAAGCGACTAATGTTGCAGTTTCATCGCACTCGCCCTTCACGTCGCCACATCAAGCTGTGATGAAATCGGGGTAGGAACAGTATAGATGATCCTGGAGAACTTTTTCACTAAAGAGCTCAGCTTCCATAAGAGGATTGTAGTCGCCTTTAAATTCAAGACTGGGCCAAAGAGAACATACGAACGGGCAACATACAAAGACCAACGTATGGGAATGGAGCGAACGGAGTGTGAGGTTATTTTGTTCCTACAAATTGTCTTTGATAAGATGGCGCGAGGATAACACCAGGTTCTTGGATCTCCATGATGATTCTTAATCTTTCGGCAAATTCCGGTTCCTCAGGGCGTGAACGGTGACGTACAAACATTAATTATGATAAAAAGCACCCATGGTTTTTCACTTTTCTACCTTCCAGGGAGTGAGACCACCTGCTTGCCGTTAACAAAAGAAAAGTCAAGGTAAATGAACCTCATTTAGCTTGCAAAAGTTTGAGTGAAATCGTGCTTTCGATTCATTTTTAGATTCTTGACATTCGTCGAAAATTCCCCCATGAGCGATGCGATGTTTTTGATTGCTGCGCTAGCACAGTAATGCGATTTTAAAACAATCATCGTTTTAAGCGAAATACAACCACTACGATGCTGAGATATTTGCAAAACTCCTGACTGCAGGTGTCAGCGGTGGGGTACGAACGCACTGTTACCCTTTCCGGGGGCTAACGCGTTCACCACCACGCCATTCGCGTCCTTCGTTTCGCCTGTCTCACAGCTAGTTCTATCGTTCGTTGTCACAGCAATCATCCGTCAACGGGAATGCTGTGAACATTGTGATTTCAACTACAGCCTCAGCCCAACTGCGTTCAATACCGATGTGGGTTGCGCAGAACTTCGGTCCGCAGGTGTCTGCGGTGGGGGAACGAACGCGCTATTACCCTTTTTGGGGCTAACGCGCTCGTTCCCCACCGCAGACACCTGCGGTTCGGAGTTTTGCAAATATCTCAGCATCGTAGTGGTTGTATTTCGCATAATACCTTGCCGGAAAAAATTGCATTAGGCAGAAAATAAAAGTAGAATCATCGTCTTGTTTCTGTAAGCTCGGCGCATCTAGTGGAGTACTTTGTCGAATTTCATAGGTTTTTCTTTGTAGGTGTTCTCTTAGACGGCTACAGGGTAGTCAACACACTTCGCATATTTCTTGAACACCGCATGTTTCACCGAAATCGGCTATACTGTAAGTGAACTAAAATTCGTTTATAAGGCGAAGTCGTAAAAATCTGTGTTGTCTGAATTCTGTGTGTGTGAAAGGCCAATAAAACACACGGATGACGTGAAGAGTTCGTTGATGGTTGAAAAACTGTGATAGAATTCTCTAGACTAGCTCTTTTCAGACACTGCTTAATGACAGTGCTTAGTTCGTTCATCGAAAAATTGACCAGCCGAGCCCTCGCTAAGAGGACCAGCCAATGGAATTACACAGAGAGTTTGGTGTTTAAAGTTTGGGTTTTAATAGCAGAAAATAACATGAAAGTTGAACAATTAGACTGTGATTTTATTGAGAAGTTGAATAATAAGACTGTGATTTAACTGAGAATATTTACGATGAGCAATTTCATGATGCAGAGGAGAATTAACTAAGAGAACACGCCAAATGACTTTAGCACTGATTCTAGCAAAAATGCATTTCAAATCAGGAACAGTCCCTTAAATAGGTTCCGGTTATGTGGGCATCAATTCCACTGAGAAGTGACCTGTTCCGAGCTATTTTTCTAAATCACTTGACAACAACACCGCGGAGAATTCGGAGTAATCGCTCAATCACGACGTTTATGAACGAAAGGAAAATCACTTGGCAGACATTAATAACATCATATGTTGTTATTTTCGTCTAATTTTCAACCATGTTCGTTAATAGATATTGACAAATAGAACTTAACAGCTTAAAGTATGCAAAATGCTGAGATGCGAGCAAAACTCGGAACCTCAGTTAGACTTCGAACCCACGATTTCCACAAATCACTCGTCAGCAGGAATCACCTCGGCGGACCCAAATGGGCATTGAACCTAGTTAAGCTGAAGCTACAATCGAGATCACAATGTTCCAACTTTTAATTACTGCCTATTCTTTTTTACGGTGGAATACGATGTGAGATAAAACCATGAGGATGCTGAGATGTGAGCAAAACAGAGAGAGAGTGGCAGAGGGAGAGAGGGAGAGCGAGAGAGAGGGCAAAGATGTAACCTCCGCAAAGGGTAATCGCGGGTTCTAGGCCTAGCTCCGGTTCCGAATTATGCTGGCATCTCCAGCATTCTTGTGATAGTATTTCCAGTAAATAACAGTTAAAACGAAAGTACGAACGTAACGTACGCAGTACATAGTACGTCACGAAATTGGTCCCCATCATTTCCTGCAAGTAAGGAAAAGCCAAAGCACAACCCTGAAACTTGAACAATCTCGTTCACTAAAGAAATGCTGAAATGAGCACAGGTGTCATATACTAGTACAATGCTTCATTAGGAAAAGTTCGCAACCCAGAGTGTAAATGAGCGAGCAAGGGAGTGGTCGTTCAATGACACTGTGAGAACGGAATCTATTTACTTATGCTAATTTCAATATGGGAAAGTAAGAACCAGCTGAAGAATCAAAGAAAATTTATTCAAGGGAAAAACTGCAAAGTCATGAAACCGTGTTATGCTTGAAATTTTATGTTTAATTAAAGTGGAGAAGTCGCGGTCTACGAGATAGAGGCAGAGCAAAAATTTCTATGAAAGCTAACTGGTCACTTCTCCGAGTTCTTCTTCCATGCTGCGGTTGCAGGGAAGAAGCACAAGCGGAGGACATAAAAATCACCAGTGGACTCAAACTGAGAATATAAAGGTGCATCTGTCGTAAGGTTGTCTAGAATTGCATTCGTAGGGAAATATAAGTAAGCCACTGAGTCAACAGCCTTTCAATCCTTTTTTTTCACTGTTTTTTCGAGACGCACAAAGTGCAAACGGGCAACCGAGATCCACAAGGCTCCTCCTTACAATAAAAGTCCTAAGGAACACTATATCTAATGAAACACATACATGTGATCCAACAGCGAAACCGCCGAAAACTCGGCCAAGCAACGAAGTGAAAATACTTACATGACTCGGCATCACACTGCGTGCATTTCAAAACACTCTCATTTTATTCGATTCCTTGCCTCGCATCCATTACGGAAGAAAGTCTTTAGATCTGCGTGTGGGCTCCGATGTTGTCTGGATTTCCTCTTCTTTATAAATGCCTTTGAATGTTGATCGAGTATATTCTTCATGGAATCCGGCTGTTCTAAATGCTTCAACGACAACAGTCGGTAGGCTTATGGATCGGAAAACCTCTTCTCACATGAGTCTGGTAATAATTTGCCGAGCTCAGAAAGGAAGGAATATTGGCTGGCCAGAGTTCAGACGGAAATTGTGGTATCGCTTACTAACACTTTCGCAACACCTACAGGTGTCATAATGGTTTTGGCTGGAATGGCCGACAACACATCTATAGGTCTCATTTTTGCTTCGAGTGGTTTGATTTAAAGAGTACAACTCAAGACCGGCTTTCCACTAATCTCGGCATTGATGAATAATTCGCTATTTTCTTGATTAGCACACATTTTGGTAGTTCTTATATAATATTTATTTCTAACAGCTGACGTTTCGGCGGGTTTCTGTTTTCAGAGCCTGGAAAGATCAAGTTAACTGCAATATACCCGCACAACACCTCTACAGCTAAAAATGCGGAGGTGAGGAGGTGTTATGGAGGTGTTTGGCTGCGTTGATTGCAGTTAACTTGACCTTTCGAGGCTTTCAAAAAAGGCGAAATCCACCGAAACGTTGTAATTGTTGTAATTAAATAATATTTAATAGCAACCATATGTGTGATAATCAAAAAAATGAGGCCACAGAACTATTTTACCTCTCTTTTTGTTACTAAGTGATGGCTTGTAGAGCAATGATAATGTGTTGGGGGTTGGCCAGGAAAAAGCGCTATTCTGCACTTAGGAATCCATAAAAACCCATCCACCGACCGAGTTCGCTAACCCTAAGATTTAGGTGCTAATCGACTAAAGTTTTAATTTTAATTGCTGTTGTGATTGATAGCTAACCTATAGAGCGTGTGGGTATACAAAATACTTAAATAGAGGCCCACATGTAACAAAACACTTCTAAATGCTTACAGCGATGTGTTTGAATGAGGGACCACGGTAACGTATAGTAAGCAGCATCATAAATAACAATCACACCACAGAACGATAGAGAAAGGTCTTTTCTACAATTCAACCAGGTTTACAAACTACGAAAACGTCTAGTTATCAGAAAAATACTATCTATTTTCAGAAAAGCCAGTAAGTCCACGAAGGCTGGAAATTAGGCGCCATCCAGTCCACAACAAACCCGAGATTACGCATTGTCGCCAAATCCAAGATCATTATGATCTGCTTCGTCAGGATAAACTTGTGACGAATGTAGTTCTGTGAGGCGGCACTTGTGAGAACAACGACTAACTACAGTAGACGCAACATAATATATTTAAAACATCGTGTGAATGTAAGCTTAGTTTCCACTTAAAACACATATTTTCGAATGCTTTGTGTTCCTACCTGCGAGGCCATTTCTTCTTTGTGAACTTCTTGAAAGATTTGTTCCATACTGAGCAATTTCCCTCATTTGACGCTAATTTGAGCCTAGAGTTTTTCATGTTTGCCCTTCCTTTTTTGGAGAAGGGTTTTCACATTAGTTCCGTCCTTAAGATTGCCTGGGCCATAATAATTTCTATGGCAGAAGGATGCTAAAAGGTGACGCTCTGCGGTTCGTAAAGCTTTCACAGTTTCCCTCTCACCCCTCGTTTTTCCTTGTTGAATATGGCTGAAATCGGATTCTGTATAGCTCTGTTTATAAGCTGATCGTTAGGGCAATGTCAACAAAGTGTGGCCCTTACAGTACATATCGTGATTGGATACCCAATTTTTTATCTGAAGTGCAGCTTAATAGCCTTACTAAATAGAATGGCTCAGCGATTTGAAGAAAAGAAAACTAAGCTCAAATAACATGGAAACCTCAGATAAAAGAAGCACACCCGTTATCGGAATTGAAACACTTTAAACTCAAGGCTTCTGGTGCTTCGCCGTGTTTCATTAAATAGTAACCTTAGTATAGTATTATCTGAGGAGCCTTCCAACGGTTTAACGGCTCATCGTGGTTGGGAGGTGTTCCTGGGTGTCGGACTGCGATGTACAGCGAGGGGGATTCGTCCCCCCGGCAGGGTCTCCCAAGCTGAGAAGGAGTCCGGCGGGAACATCAGGAAGCCTAGCTAAGAGTAAACCAATACCTGGATCCACCACCGTCCTGGTATCAAAGTCGCATGGTGGCAAATTTCCCTCTGATCCACATGGGCTGCGACTGCCTGTGATGGTGAAGACCTGGGGCAAACTTTGGCCAGGCTAACCTCGGGATTCCAGAGAACCACAATGGCTTAACCAACAAATCTCCGAAAAAATGGTGATTATGCTGGGGCCCGCACAACCAGTGAGGATGGGCCGTTCAAGTACCAAGTAAGTACTTGAGGAGAGAATGAGGGTGTAAAGGTGAGAAGTAGACTAGTTTTGGAACTAGATCGTTTTTTAAAGAAGTTTTCGACACAATCTTCTTAAAAGACCAGAAAAATGTAAAAGTAGGGAAGACTAATTTGAAATGGTGAATGATACTACGGTTTGCACTGGCCAATTTTTGTAAAAAAAGCACTAATGCAAAAATGACGATAAGTCTAAAATGAGACTGAGCTGACCGAAGAACTTCCGATAGGGGGGCTGTGAAAAAATGGCCAGTAGCAGAAAACAAGATTGCGGGTAATTTCAGACGAGGCAGTTCGCAGTCACGACAGAAGATGAGTTTACATGATTGAACACATATTCGAATGGACTCCATTTGCAGCGTAATACATCGAGTGGGCACTGACAATACCGGACGTGGGCATCGCTGCCATGCATGTCAACGCCGACGTCCCAGCGTGGACTGTCGGCCAGCCGGCAGTGACGCACTGCTCCCTCGTTGGTACCGTACTCGAAAACGACCTTGTTTTGTTGTTAAATGCAAGGAAGTCACTAGTCACTGAACAACTTTTTTCTGACTTTAAAATATTGGAAAGTGAATCACTAGTAACCGAAAGTGGGCGGCAGTTCAATAGCAGACAGTATTCTTCTTGATGAAGTAGTGAGCAGAACCCACAATGGAACTGGTTGGAAACCCTGGACAAGCGTAAATGTATTTTGCTCACAAACTTTGCTCTGGACGATGTAAAGATGGAATTTTTTCAAATACATTTATGAAACGCGATTGACAAGTCGGCCGATTTGGCTCCAAATCTTAGATGGGAACTAATTTCTCTGTCTCGGAACACCTTCTATTACCCAGCTTACTTAGCTGCATACTATTGTCGGCCAAATTATAAAATTCCAATTAATACCCAGTTCATTAATTCTATGTTCTTTTTAGATTTTTTTTTGGCTCGCTAGGTACTATTTTTTAAATCATTTCCACCAAAACGAGCTCATTGCCATGAATATTCCTCTCAGTAACTTCTGTAGCGTGTCCCAGAACATAATTCACTAGGCAAAGATCGAGAAGAAGTCGAATCGCTTTTTTGGAGGATGGAGAACTGTGATTATTAAAACTGGAATGACTTTGTAAAACGGAACGCTGCAACAACGTCGTGAATAACTGTCGTCATTAAGATCTAAAGTGAAACCGTTTATGCGAGTAAAACAACATGAGTGTAATAGCTACCAAATAGAGAGTTTTTAGGAATACAGTGCAACACTCCCAGCAAATCAATAGTCTTAGTGAAAGTCTGACCAGTACCAATGTCACTAATAATCCTATGAATCATCAGGTAACTCATGTAGACACCGGTGAAATTCGTTCGTGTCGTGGCATACCGTGGCTCCACTTCAGTGAGTTCTGTTCGCCAAACAAAACTATTTCGGCATGTCATTTCCTTCACTGGTTTTGGGGAGAAGATAGCCCCAGATTGTACGTGTGAGTTAGTCTTGGCATATGTCTACTCATAGATGTGCTATCGAAAGAAAATCGAAATGTCGAACTCCTTTTTAGCTTGGTTCGATGAACTCTCGCTGTGCATGATAAAAAGATAAAGCTCTCGCCGTTGATCAATCCCAGAGGGATGCACCATGCATGCGACTTCATTAAGTATCGTTTGGAGATGACTGGATGCATATCTGGCCTTTACAATGGCTCGCGTGGTCTACCAATGTATGGAACCAGTGCTCCTATCCTCCCAGACAAGTCTGGTACCAATTTGCCAACTCCAGAGGCATGGAAGGCTTCCTGGGCCATGGGCGCGGGGATCGATTCCACGTGTGTGCCGCAATAGCGCCTCCAACCACTGCGCCACACTCGCCCTGTACGTCATAGTACCCAGGATAACCATGCATCCACGATGAGACCGTGAACCTCTTTTTTTTTGCAAAAAACCACAAGCGAAGAAAACATAACATTGGAAGGACAGTCAAGAAGGCCTTTAAAAGCGCTTCAATTTTTTATAGGCTTCGGCGTGCCCAAATGATTTCTAGAAACTTTTGTCTTAAACTCTTTTCATTACATGACTAGCTTCGGCTCGTCTACTCTTACTTCGCTTCCTGTGTCTAAATCGCTAGTATTGTGTATGTGGCAGTTGTATTTCAGAGGAAAACTTTCAGTTGTATGGTGAGCAAAGTTCTCGTCGTGAGCGAAGTGTGAAATTACGCCTGTGTTGCACAGTGGGACACTGCAAGGAAACTGAATCGAATATATGATCTTGGAGTATTTGCTTTGTCATTGGAATGGTGGTCTCCTCTGTGAAGCCCAAATTCCAATCTTGCTGTTCGCCATCTTCACAATGATTCACCCTTTATATCGTTTTCCGTGTCAGTTGAACGGGAATGGCGCCTCTGTAAGCGAAGAGGTATCGAAGTCTATTTGTTAAGCCTCGCCATGGGTTTTTCAACCTTGCTTTTTCTGGGTTTTGCGTGCAATACTAGTCTTTTTGTTGAATCGTTTTCAACATCATCAGTACTTCACCGTTGCACAAAAAAAATGAAAATGTCAACATAGAGAAAGTTTGACAGTCGTTGAACTAGTTGAAGGCGAGATCCGCCGAAACGTCAGCTTGCTAGTGTATGAAGAATAAATGGCACCTCACGTTTGCTCAACAATAGTATAAGAGTTATTTGATCAATGCCGACGTTAATACAAAGTCGGTTGTGGGAATTAATTCGGTAGGTGTCCTTCACCAATGTTCATGCCATTTCCGTTGCAGTTAAGCGATTTTACGCTCCACTAAATTACAGTGCTAAACAGATTTTGGAAGAAAATGTCACAGTGTTGACCACGTTTTTCGACAATGATGATTAGCGGTCAGCTGGAGAACTTGTCGTTACGTGGGGAATTTCTGGTAGCAGTAATCTAAAACTTTTATATAAAACTGATCTGATAATAATAACAAGAAGGAGCTGATTGAATGGCTTCGTCTCGAATTGTCCAACGTGTTTTCATAGTTGACAGGATTTAGTGCAGTGTAGATTTGGTATTCCAGCCATAATGATAAGACCCCGATATCAGTTAGGTTATTATCTGTAAGACACATTTCCTGTCGGAATTCTGCTTAATAAACGGAATGAGTTTCAACCAAAGCACCAGGATAAAGTATGATATAATCTTAGCGCTACATATAGATCTATGATAATACAATCTTAAGCCCACAATTTCAGCCTAAACTGGTTCAGCGACGATTTGTGCTAAGCAGCGATCAACATAATGAACAACTTAGCTCCAGAGTTGAGCAGAAGGAAACCAGCGGCTTTGGGAGCTTTCAAGATCATCGACGATGTAGTGAGGGAGAGCAAAAAACGTCCGACTCCGCGTCCACCGTTTCGACTCAACGGTACTTCCTGCCTTAACGTATGCGTAAGATACCTGGTTGCTGCGTAAGCAGGATGAAAGATCAGTCAGCGTTATTCAACGCGTAGTCGAAAGGGCGATGCTAGGAGTATCGCGTTTCACACAACTAAGGGATGGAATCCGAAGCTCCGACCTGCGTCAACGTTCAAAAATCAAAGATGCCGTTCTATATGCCAAACAGTCGACGATAAGGTGGGCCGGACACGTAATGCGTATGAATGACAACCGATGGACAAGAGCCGTTAGTGACTGGATTCCTCGGGATATTAAACGCACTGCAGGAAGACCACCGACTCGATGGTCAGAGTTCTTCACGAAAAGCTTAGAAGAAAGATATGGTGCTCAACGACTCCCTAGAGCGAGTAGAACCCTCTATGCTACTTTTGTACGCGATAGGGTGAAATAGAAGGTTTACCGCCGCCCGCTCGAGTCACTCAACGGCTAACGACCAGGCAGGAGATGCAGGCAACACATCTGAAATGTAGATTGCTGAGCAGAAGATCAAGAAAACATTTACACTATTTAGTCCAAATTATAGATAAATTAGTTCTTGTGATGCGATCCGAATTTCATGATCAGACGTTCGTTGATATTCGCTGGACTCTTGACGCTCTTTGACGACTATTTAATTTTTCACCTTGGTTTTTCATTATTTACCTCTGAAGTACTTGGACGAATTGGTCGACAGCATGTGTATTTTTTGTTTTTTTTCTTCGTTCAGAGTGTCTTCTTCTCACATAAGGTATTGTAATTCTCATATTAAGAGGTGATAGTTCTTTTTCAGCTTCCGGTCGAATTGAATACGCAGGTATGTTTATCGATCCATTATAAAATGATGACGTTACCGCATTCAAGCAGGGACTGTGTGGTGGAGATGTTAATGATCTCTGCACACAGTTGTGCGATTCTCATAACCAGAACTGATTTTCTGACATGGAGAAGGACCGCGTAGAGTTTCTGGTTTATGCGCCGAGCAAGACGATGTCACTATAGTGTGTCGGGCTCATGTTTGTTCTGGTTCTGTTCTCAGTCCTTAGGAAATTGAAGTGCGTTCTTGTTTAAAGACGAAGACGTCTTCATCAGAGCCAATGATCCGATTCGATGGCCCACAGTTCCTATTCTTGATGTGGTGTCTTCTTGGTCGTAGCGAGTCAGATCTGAGTCAGGTGAGTACGCCTCATTCGAGAGATGCTGCACTGAGAAAGATCGGACTCGATAAGAAGACGATGATGCCACATCGAGAAGACAAAGAACTGTCGACCATCGACTCGGATCATCGGCTCTGATGAAGACGAGGGCCGTCGAAACGTTACCCGAGTAAAAGTTATGTAACAATCCCGTGTAAGCTCAATAATTTGTTGTATCCACACACAGACTCAAAAGATAGACTTTCTATGAATATTGGCATAATAGTTCCCAGGATCGACTTTCTATTAACCTCGGCATTGGAATATAAAAGCGTCGTTTTCTTGTTCAGCAATCGCGAGGTTGTTAAACAGCATACATTTACTTCCATACAAAAACACAATACAATACAACAGTAGCTGACGTTTCGGCAGTATCGCCTTCTTCAGAGCCTGGAAGGGTATACTGACATACAATTTACTAGGCCAAACGCTTCAATGACACTTACAAAAAGACGAAAAACTCTATGGTAATTACATGGTCAACAGCTTCTCGAAAAAAACTCACCGCTTTTTTTACGTGCCTTCCCATGAGGAAGATTAGAACAGCTGATTATGGTCGCATAAGGTTGATGACTGCACCATCCCACATCAGAAATTGATGCGAACATACGGGGTCAGGTCGCGTATGACCTCTGGGCATTCATCCCTGCTATTCATTGTAGGGTTTTTTGGCATTTATCCAAAAAGCCTCAAGAAGTTTTCGCGCTGGTGTTCTAGTCTCCTGCGCAAGGATATTGACTTTTACTTCAAAATCGTCCCCGCTGTGCTTTTGTATCCTATGCGTGCCTAGTGGGGTACTTTGTCTTAGTTTTCGTTTGCCATCTAGGTGTTCTTTTATACGGATACACAAAGGCCTGCCCGTTTCGCCAATATATTCATCTCCGCAATTATTACACGAGATCAGGTATATCGTACCTGAACTCATGCAATCACCGTCCCTGCCGTAAGGGCAGATTACGCAATTTGTTGTTTCGCATAGACGGTCATACAGGCGGTTACGAACTAACTGACGACGTAGAGTAGCCGGTGGTATTTCAACTATCGCTACCGATTCCTCTAGACCTGCCCTTCTTAAGCATCGTTTAATCGCTACGCTTACTTCATCGCTAATAAAGGGCAGCATAAACGGGACTTTCTTTTTTTTGGCCAAGTGTTTCGATTGGGCGCGTCGCTCTCCTTCTAAACTTATCTCGTGGGGTTACTATTTCGTAGCCATTGGAGATGGCTATTTGCCGAGCCAAGTCGCGCGATTCTTCCTTTAGTTCCCCGGTTGTGCACACAGAGGTGGCTGTTCGAAACATGTTTCTCACAAGCGCCCTCTTTGTGTGTGAAGGGTGGGAAGAAAGGAAGTGAACGAGGATGTTCTTGTTACTTGGCTTTCGGTACCACTTTGTCAGGTAACCGCTACTTGATAGGCTTATCTGGACGTTTAAAAACGGAAGCCAGTCTTTTTCTCGGTTTCTCCCGGGTGAACTTAATGTACTCAGACTGCTCGTTCAATAATTCAAAGCATTTGTCCATCTCCTCCTGCGTAGAGAAGATGACAAAACAATCATCTACATATCTGCAGTAGAGTAGTGGCCGGAGATCGAGAGCAGGGGCTTCTATCTTAGACATGAATACAATGGCAAGGCTTGGTGCCAGTCGCTGTCCCATAGCCAACCCCCTTATTTGCGCGAAATACTTCCCAGACCATCTGAAAATCGAGCAGTTTAGGCACTCCTTTAGGAGAGCCATTAGCTGCTGAATGGACAAGCCATGCATATTTATTCTTCCTTCATGTTTAACAAGAAGTTCGAAGATGGCTTGCATTGCGGAGTCATTCGATACGTTGGTGTACAACGCAGTAACGTCGAAGGACTCCATCACGTACGCGTTATTAGGAGACGCGTTACGTAGACGTTCTAGGAACATTTGGGTGTTTGTGAGGTGAGCTGGAATATGGTTAAGCAACTGGGTAAGTATTAGGCTTAAAAAACCAGGTTATTCTATCCGTTGGCCCGTCTACACAGCTGATGATGGGTCTAACCTTAAATGATGACGGATTGGTTGACGCAAGATCATCAGGTGATACCAACTTATGTGTTTTAATAAGTAGGTATAGGACGGGACATGTTGGTGTATCGATTTTAAAGTGCGAAATAACCGATGGTTTTAAACCTGCAGCCTTTCGCCACACTGACCCATTGATTGTTTAGCTTTCGGTATTGACTTTTGTATTCCTTTTCAGAGGATGGGCGATAGAGGGTAGCATCACTAAGATGTTCCTCTGTTATCTCAACATCCAGCTGGCGAGGAATAACTACGAACTCTCCCCCCCCTTATCACTAACAGACAATCTTATTCTTTTTGAGTTTATTAATTCTCTAATTTCTCGCATGCCACATTTTTTGTGCGGCTGTAAGGTTAGAGATAAACTTTCTATCGCGGTAGTGATTAAGGGTCTTGAGAACGCCGTCCGAAAACATGCGGAATTTTATGTCAACTCCATCGTTAGGGTCCTGCTGTCTAAAAAAACGTCTTTGGGAAAGGAGATGGTGGTAGTGACGCCGCCTCTTGATTTTTATCTTTGTTTGATGTTTCTTGCTTGGCCTGATAGCGGAGTCGATCTTGAAGCTCATAAAGGTTACATGCTATCCTACGCAGGGTCGTTTTAGAAATGGGCTGTGATGGTGCAAAGCTTGGGCCCAATTCTAATAGCGAGCGCGTACTCTCAGGTATTGTTATGCCCCCCCAATCACGGTGACCCTAGATTTTACTGGTGCATTATCAACCCTATTTTGACTATTATCAGAACCGTGAAAAAATTTGTTTGCGGTAGAATTTTCTTGAAGCTGAGACATGTGAATTACCCAAAAGATTTTCGAATTTTCGTGCAGCTAATGGCTCTCCTAAAGGAGTGCCTAAACTGCTCGATTTTCAGATGGTCTGGGAAGTATTTCGCGCAAATAAGGGGGTTGGCTATGGGACAGCGACTGGCACCAAGCCTTGCCATTGTATTCATGTCTAAGATAGAAGCCCCTGCTCTCGATCTCCGGCCACTACTCTACTGCAGATATGTAGATGATTGTTTTGTCATCTTCTCTACGCAGGAGGAGATGGACAAATGCTTTGAATTATTGAACGAGCAGTCTGAGTACATTAAGTTCACCCGGGAGAAACCGAGAAAAGACTGGCTTCCGTTTTTAAACGTCCAGATAAGCCTATCAAGTAGCGGTTACCTGACAAAGTGGTACCGAAAGCCAAGTAACAAGAACATCCTCGTTCACTTCCTTTCTTCCCACCCTTCACACACAAAGAGGGCGCTTGTGAGAAACATGTTTCGAACAGCCACCTCTGTGTGCACAACCGGGGAACTAAAGGAAGAATCGCGCGACTTGGCTCGGCAAATAGCCATCTCCAATGGCTACGAAATAGTAACCCCACGAGATAAGTTTAGAAGGAGAGCGACGCGCCCAATCGAAACACTTGGCCAAAAAAAGAAAGTCCCGTTTATGCTGCCCTTTATTAGCGATGAAGTAAGCGTAGCGATTAAACGATGCTTAAGAAGGGCAGGTCTAGAGGAATCGGTAGCGATAGTTGAAATACCACCGGCTACTCTACGTCGTCAGTTAGTTCGTAACCGCCTGTATGACCGTCTATGCGAAACAACAAATTGCGTAATCTGCCCTTACGGCAGGGACGGTGATTGCATGAGTTCAGGTACGATATACCTGATCTCGTGTAATAATTGCGGAGATGAATATATTGGCGAAACGGGCAGGCCTTTGTGTATCCGTATAAAAGAACACCTAGATGGCAAACGAAAACTAAGACAAAGTACCCCACTAGGCACGCATAGGATACAAAAGCACAGCGGGGACGATTTTGAAGTAAAAGTCAATATCCTTGCGCAGGAGACTAGAACACCAGCGCGAAAACTTCTTGAGGCTTTTTGGATAAATGCCAAAAACCCTACAATGAATAGCAGGGATGAATGCCCAGAGGTCATATGCTATCTGATCCCCGTATGTTCGCATCAATTTCTGATGTGGGATGGTGCAGTCATCAACCTTATGCGACCATAATCAGCTGTTCTAATCTTCCTCATGGGAAGGCACGTAAAAAAGCGGTGAGTTTTTTTTCGAGAAGCTGTTGACCATGTAATTACCATAGAGTTTTTTCGTCTTTTTGTAAGTGTCATTGAAGCGTTTGGCCTAGTAAATTGTATGTCAGTATACCCTTCCAGGCTCTGAAGAAGGCGATACTGCCGAAACGTCAGCTACTGTTGTATTGTACTGTGTTTTTGTATGGAAGTAAATGTATGCTGTTTAACAACCTCGCGATTGCTGAACAAGAAAACGACGCTTTCATATTGGCATAATAATCGACATATACATATATGTATATAAAAGTGTCCCGAACTGCTCTTTTTTTTAACTGACGTGAGGTTGGTATAGATGTTCTTATTGTTGTTGTTGTCGTTATTTAATGGCTGACGTTTCGGCATTTCTCGTACTCATCAATCCTCGTGAATAACATACTCACCTGACTCCAACCGCACTGCTCTGACAAAGGCGAAGCCATTGAACAAGGACAACAACAACAATAAGAACATCTATACCAACCTTGCGTCACCTAAAAAGGGAAGTTTGTAAGAATATATATATATAAATATATACATATGTAGTCACTTTTGTACACCGCCTATTGTTTTTTTCACGGTACGGTATGATGTGAAATATAACCACAATGATGCTGAGATTGCTGAGATACTTGCAAACTGCGGACCGCAGAAGTCTGTGGTGGGGATCGAACCCCCTCTATTATCCTTTTTCGGGGCTAACATGTTCACCACCACATCAAGCGGGTCATTCGCTTCGCCTTTCTCTCAGCCGCGTTCCCAACCTTTAGGTGCTACCAACAGTAGCGGATTCGATCGCCATTGCAGAAATCTGCTGTCCGGAGTTTGGCAAATTTCTCCGCATAACCGTGATTGTAAAGAATACATTTCAAAACATCATTTTGTCCCGTTTAACGAAACGCCGTTTGTTCGTCTGCTTTCGTTCTTGAGGTGTGACCCTCAAGCAATAACGCGGAGAAAGAACGGGAAGTTAAAGTTTTTAGTTTAACGAACATTTGCCGTGTTTAAATCGGGGCGAACGAGTTCACGGCTTTTTGTTCGCGAAGTGAACAGTGGTCGCCGATGTGTTAACATAATCATTTCCTCTAGCCATTTTGATTACAATGGTTGTCCAATACCTCTGTTTTCTTTTTCTCTTTTTTCTTCAAGCTGTAAATTCTTCCCTACGTACCTGTTTACGGTCCCATCTACACGATGGTCCCGCCGTTGTAACGAAAGATAAAGCAGTGTGGGCGGCCTTCATCGAAAGCCTGAAATTGGCTATCTCGTTCAAGTGTACATTAAATGAAGAACTGTTTCCATTATTGCATAGCCGCCAGGAAATATCCGTCTGCAGATTCTCATGCTTTCATAGAGCTCGGGATTGACTATAAAAAAACTGATGACAATGACTGAAAAGCTCTAAGCGGTCATTTGCAGATTACTGGCTACAAATTTGTCAATATTTAATTTGGCACGTTCGCGGCACCTAAAGCAAGGTAACTGTGAGATAATACTACTATTTCACATATTTTGTGGGCACAAACTTGGCTGCGTTGCACTTTTCTTGTGTTTCTACCTTTTTTTCGTCGCTATAAACATATCAACGAACACCCTGTCAGTCCTAAGTAGAAACCCTTTATTTCTTCCAGTAAGCATATTCTAAGCATTTCTGCCTTTGCATTTGGAAACCAAAGATTTGCAATCCTTGCAGTACCCGTGGCAATCGTTCTGAATTTCTCTATTGGAAAAAGGGCACGTCAGTGTAGGTCGGTGAACTGATGAAAGCCACACTGTTACTTATGAGAGTGGTTTTGAATCTTCACCGAAAATTCTCGCTTGGTGTTGCACTGTCTTCGTCGAGACGTATCTTTATGTAATTGCGAACAATGACGCAGAGACGGTCACTTTCATTTTCTTCGAGTCGCTGTAAACACGAAAATCAAAAAGTGTAAACACATTTACCATCCCTGTAATAATCGATCTGACACGAAAATTCAATAAGTTTTGCGGAAGCTTTTCGCTCCTTCCTTTTGTAATTTTACATGCAGCGATTTTTTTTCGACTAAGAAAGATGCCGATAGAGACGTTCAACAATGTACGCGTGGTCGTTGGCCCGTGCTCGCGTTCCTTATGAACAAAGCAACTCATCGTTTCGGAGTCGGCAAATTGCTGCCGAACTTGTCTGGGCGAATAGAAACGCTGACTTGACTTGGTACCTAGGTAACAATCCACTAGTCAAACCGAAATGTAGTCAGTTACCTACGGAGTGTTTAAAAGGAGTCATATTCATGTCATGTTGAATGATAGTGATAGAATGTCTTCCGTACTGTTCAAGAAGGTCCCACCGAGTGAGAATCTTCGTTCGAACGGTTTCACTCGTTGCGTTGCACGAACGAACAACCACATCGCGAGGGACGGCCAGCCGTGGATCGTCGACTCGGATTAATCCGGCTTTGAAGAAGACCGAGACGTGGGAATGTTAGCCGAGTAATTTTTTTACCAATCTTGTACAAGCTTAATAAGCGAAGAAGCTGTGATTTCTTTTGCCGACGTTTAATGAAAGTCAGTTGCAAGATATTTTGCCAAGGCAGAATATTCAGTTCCCAAGATCGACTTTCTGTTAACCTCGGCATTGGATTATAATGATTCGTTCTCTTTCTCAGCACCTAATTTTTCTTTCTCTTTTGGTGCATTATCAACTGTATATTGAGTCCTAGCATGGACCGTTTGTCTGTGGTTTCTTGACGCCGAGACACGCGAATTATTCAACAGATTCTAAAACTTTCGCTGCAAGGCTATTTTAGCATTGGACCTAATAGATTTGCATATTAACATTGACCCACCAACTGTTCTCCTCCAAAGTTGATCCTCTAAATACAAAGCACAAAGTCGTTCCTTCGTCACACATTTCATCTTTCTTGCGAACATTTCATTCCGCTTGCTTCGTAGTGCGGCGCGAAGTAGTTTCATTTCAATGCTTCGTACTTGTTGGCTCTCCTCTGGTTCGCCGCGTATCTCGTGAAGTCGTTTCCGTTTTATAACCATCGGCGCGACTCGGTGTTCAATGCAGCGGCGGAGAAAGAGAGAAACATCTGCAAGTCGAATATTCATTTGCTTTTTCACAAATACAAATAACGAAGTAGTCATTTATTTACTGTCTCTTCATTTTCCATGGCAGGTTATGATGTAAAATATAACTGAAATAATGTTGAGGTATTTTGCAAAACCCTGGATCGCAGATGTCTTCAGTGGGGGATCAAACTCCCTGCTACCCCTTCCCGAGGGTTAAATCGTTGAAAACCACACCGTGCGAGTTCTTGGTCTCATCTTGGTCTCCTGCTATAGGGAAAAAAGAATACTCAGTGAACAAAAAGTGACTACATCGCGATTTATACTACAGCTTCTGCTTATCTGCGTTCAATGCCGATTTGTGTTCGCCAGATCAATCCCGTTGACGGGCGGCTGAGACAAAGACGAAACGAAAGGCCCGCATGGTGTGATGGTGAACACGTAGTGGCGGTTTCGTTCCCCACTGCAGACACCTGCGGTTTGGAGTTTTGCTCAATGGTGTTATATTTCACAAATTACACTGTTATGACATTAGTATGTAGCTGTTGTTGTTTTTTTTGAGCGGTTCCTCCTCACATCTACTGTGCGGTTCCTAGCATTTATTCCATTCTACTCGGTTAACCGCATTTATCATTCACGAAATGCTTCATATACGCGTGTGGATTCGGTCGGCATTTGAGATTTTTCCCCAACATTATGAATATTGGTGAACGATGGTCTAGTTGATTTTCCCTGTTCGAAAGCCGATCTTGAGACAGTCGATCCGTGTAAGTCTAGTATCAACTCCCTGACTAGGTGGTTTGAGAAACTTTGTTCATCTAGGGCTCGAGGGCAAACCAGGGTCATGAGTCTATTGAACAGCATCACTACCGCTGTGCTACCCGCGCCCCATTTCTGTTGTCATCCTTGTTATTACCTGTTATTAGAGATACAAATACTAACGTGGCATTAGCATCCATGTTATTTTACTATCCCTGGCAGATCGACTTAAATGAGATAGCCTCTTTGCCCCTAGCAGTTGAAGCACGCTTCGACGAAGCCCGTTTTGTAATAGGCCTCTGCCACTCCCACATTTGACATTCTCTCGAAATCTGTTCGCTCAGAACATTCTACTATTCATTTAATCAGGAGTTATTCCCTTGTTCTGGGTCTTTGCCATTTTCGGCACTAGTCGTGTTCCTTTTGACCGACTCACCCGCAAAGAAATGTGACGTTGCCTTCCGGCTATATTTCAAAAGTAACCTTTTTTCTGTTACACTCCTTCCAACACTGTTTATCATTACGGACTGCAATAAGAGCTCTCTTACGACTTCAACACAGCCGAGTTACCTTGCAGCCAGCCTTCGTGCCCTGTGCCTTTCTCCGAGCACAAAGATTCGATGTCGATATCACAAGAATAAGAGCAAAAATACTGATTTATCAGGTTCTCACAGCTTATTTACATTTTCATGAATCAAGTTGAAAAATATCCTTATGTACATAACCGGAAATAATTTCTATGAACATTTTTTATTCCTATTAATACTTGGGGGCTTAATTGCCTCGTGTGAGTTCGCCGGAGGAACTACATAACCTTGACTTCTGGATGGTTTGCACAATGTCCGAACAGCGGAGATTTTGTATAAGCCATCTAGGAGTGAACAGTTTTTCCTAACGGCTCCCAACAACGGCAAAATACTTAGACGTAGTTTTAATAAATTAAACATCAAGATATGGGTTTTCATCTAATTTTTAACACATATGTTTCCGTATATAAACACTGTGCGTAGACGATATTGACACGACTGCTGCAGGACAGAATGTCCTAAGAAAACAAGCAGTTATCAACGGACAATCAATATCAGCAACCGTCCCCGCACGGAAGGGTGAGGTTACTTCACTCGAGCGGTGCTCTACTGAATTCGACTGGATGCGGTAACGAAGACACGGAAAGGAAGAAGCAGCTGCGGACAATCGATTCAGGTCAATCCAGCTCTAAAAAATTACAGGCCCCCGAAACGTTAGCCAAATAAAGTTTTTTGTCAACTTCATGTTAAATCACCAATCATAAGAAACCTGTTTATCATGCCGAGGTTGAAGGAAACTCGCTTTTTGAAACATTGCGTCTTCTTTATATTCTTGTTGAGCAACTACAAGGTGCTTGTCTATTCACTAACAAGCCGACGTTTCCCGCGGACTTCGCCTTCCTCGGAGCCTGGAAGGTCAAGTTGAACTGCGTTTTATCGGCATTTCTAACACTGTTACAGTAACGCATTGTATATTTTTGTATTGTATATACCTGGCAATACGAGTTTGTCTGTGAGTACATAAAACAACTTATGTGAGCCACACCTTGCTCATCTTGCCTCCATTTTGTTTGATACATCTAGAACTGAATTTTTTTAAACATTTTTTATGGATTGGTTTCGTCGTTAAAAGGCGACACCCAATTTGCTTGGGGTTTTCCTTTATACGAAAATCAAGTGAAAAACAAAAAGCAGCTGATTTTTTGATTAAAACTCCAGTCATCTTGATGAATGGACGAGTTTTATGGTAACCAGCTTGAGGCTACGTGAAAATTTTGAAACAAACTAGGACACACTGGCAATCTTATTCTATTGTCTTTCTTGTTCATTCTTTTCTTTCTTTCCCTACAGGGAGTTCTTATAAACTCTTTAAAGCTTTGCACAACTTTGAACAGCTTTTAAACTAAATTTTCGTGGATTTTTTTTCCAGATTACTTCTTCAGGAATTCAAAGTAGAAGATCTCATAGAAACCTACGAACCTACAAGCAGTTTACGTCGTTTTTTACAGTAGCTCTGGTTTTACCGTTATCATTTCGGTGCTTTTTACGAGAATATTTTTCAAAAAGTACGGAAAGCATCGCGACCATGAAGGACATTCTACCATTGCGACTACCCACCGAGATTATCTACCTCAGAAGAAAAAATATAGTTGAACTGACAAACAGTAGAAACGTCACTTGACCGCTTTCCAGGCCGAAGGAATTGTTGGGTTACAAACGTGGAACGGAGAGGATTTTTAGGATGGCAATGCCTTCTTTGGTTTACCAAAAACTGAGTGCCAGTGTAAGTGCTCTTCCCGTGTTCACTGAAATTCTTATCCAGAACTCAACAATAATGTCGTAAATTCAGAATAGGCCATTCACTTTTTGATGAACTCTCTGATATTAGTGATTCATCAAGGAACTTCATTAAAGAATTTCACAAAAAAGCAGATGAGAATATTTGGGCCAAAGTGTTAACTCAACCCTGCGGCGAAGTGTACGCCTTAGGTGGAACTGCACTTATAAAGAGCGGTACCTCAGAGAAGAGTGAACAAAAAGCGGTGTGCTATTGGAAACACCGCCTAACTATGGCGGTACCTCTAATAAATAGTGCCATCCACGACGCATTTGCACGACTCCATAAGGCGCTCATCTGTTTTGCTTCGAGCAAGCAGTATTACAGTATCCATTTCCACTTCTGTGACACTAATTTAATCTCTCGTCCACGAATTTGCTATCACCTGTGTTCATTCTACGTAGCTGTCCCCGAGATTTTCACTTCAGCGAATAACATTTAGTAGTAATGAGAGATAGTGAGATTTGGAAAGAAAATCTTTATAACATCGGCTTGGGTTTTCATACTTCCTACGTTTGCACTGGAATCAAACTGCGGAGAGCAGAGATTCACGTAATTAAGTCACAGCGCCTCTTCTGAACATATGAAACCAAAGCTCGAAAGATTGACCTTGAGCCACATTTCAAAATTTGTTCACAGAATCTCGATTTGGTCTGTGCCTTCTTTCACAAAGACGACAATCCCGGCAATACGCTATTCTTTGGCGAATTTACTTTTAATACTTCTTAGAATCGCTTTAGGATGTCTGCTACTAACTGATAACTCTTAGTATGTTTCTCTAGGCAACGAACGGTGCTTGCCACTATTTAGGCATTTTATGGCAACCCATCCTCTATTAAAGATGATTCTTCAGAAGTGGAATAATTCAGTTGATATGGAATAGCTGAAACTTCGTCTCAGTCGTTTCACTTCATCATCAAGCGTATACTTTTCTGGAAACCTGTTTTTATCATCATCAACAGTCTCATAACTTTTGCGGAAATGAAAAAGTTTCGCCTTCTATGGCAGATACTCTTTGGTTACGTAAACGTTAATACTTACGCTTTTCTGGTTTGATTCTAAAGACAGAAACACCACTTAATGAAATTTTTGTTTCTGTAAATGCAACTGTGAGCCGTCCTGGTCACTGCTGTGCCTTTTTTCTCAAGCATTATTGGGAATGCACCAGAGTGAACTACCATAACCATCTTACAGGATACGGTAGATTATTGGGCGCAACGCGTCGGTCTTCCCGCGTTGGGGATTGGGATTAAGAAGCACCTGGCTTTAATGTGGAATACTGTAGCTGAAACGCATGCATCTTGCGTATAAGATGACCATTCTAGGGCTTCCTAAGATATCGTTATTCTTTGAAAAATAGGTGGAGAATTCGCCAATTTCGTTACCAGTCCACTTCACATTCCGGAACTGTTGCACATGAGTTCATCTATTGTGATGTTTTCGCAATTTCATTTGACGTTTGGACAACTTATCAATGTGCTAAAATTTGGCTAACTACACTTCTCTTTCCTTCATAGTAAAATAAACCCTCGAAATATCATCGCTATGTATACAAATTTGTGACTTTTCTAGTCCTCATACCTCAATAAGACTCTTTATTGAACAGGTATACGATTTTACCTGAACAAACATAGAAATTCTCCACTGTCTATGAGAAAAGGGAGATGTGAGACCCACAAAAATGGCAGATTTCGCCTCAGTACGTGTTCCTCAGTGTAATTACTGCCCTGCTGTTCATCGAGTGTTTCATTTCCCTTAACAGAGTTAGGCGTTCATGGGGCGGTGATTTTGAAACACTCAGTTCCAGTCCAAGAATCATTTGCAAAGGTATCGTTCTTTTGTGTGCGAAATTAAATAATCTATTCTCACAGTCTTTCATCTAGTTATTAGTTAAAAATGCTCTAGTTGTTAATGTAAAATTGAAGATACCACGACTACTTGGTTGGAAAACGCTCATTTTTTCCTTTCGCTCGCCAATATTTCTCGAAGAGCTGAACTCATGATGTTTCATTCTATGAAGAAATTTCCATACGCAATTGATTTTCAAGATCGGAAGCTTCTCTGTAGAAATGTAAAACGAAACCCAGTAATTTCTGCTTGCCGGGTGATTACACAAAACATTGAAGTGAAATTTATTTGTGAACAACTAGAAAAGAGGTTTAGATTTCATAAAGTGTCAAAATGGATTAAGTAAGAAAACTCCGAATCAGATTGGAAACTATAGTGTCATCTTCTCAGCCCATCCACAAGGCCTTGGTTCTGTACAAGGAGGAGGGGGCAATGAGGTGAAGTTCAGCACTAATATGCTTGTTGAATGTGTTCTAGTTTTCCACAACAGATTTGCCACATAACTGGGTCGTTCAGTGAGTCCGAGCAGCTCACGACGCCGGATCCTCTCAGATGCATGAAAAACACCATGGAAATCAAGCCTATGGACAACAAAAATCCTTCGGAACTTAGGAGTTGAAAATTGCTACCCTACTGGCTTCGAACGTGGGAAGCTAGACTAGCACAGATTTTCAACAAGTCATTCTGCTTTTCATAAAACCATAAAGCGATGACTGGCCAGCATAACTTGGTGAAGATTTGAAACTGTTGCTCGATTTCAACGAAGAGGACAAAACCCAAGATTGAAATTTCGAAGAAGGCCGAAATGAAAGAGACACAACAGATGCTCAGTGTTTTTTTTAAAAAGCCACACAAAATGTACACGGGCAATACCCAGCCAATGAGGATGAGCTCTTTTTTATTGTTATTTGACCAATGATAGTCAGAAATCTGAAGAAGGAACTGGGATTTGAAACGCCTAAAAAATAACAAGTCTTTATTATCAACTTAAATTAACCGCCAAACAGCTGTTACATGTCAGTATTTCAAAAGAAAGTACTGTTTACACTAGCGGAGTTGGGCCATTCGAGCTTCAGAGCATAATTTGACTCCGGATGTAACATCTGTGCTTAACTCCTTCACAGTACTGATAAAAGGGATTTTGCGTTCCCAAAATAGTGGAATGAAATACTGCACGACACACGGAGAATTCCCATTCAAAAAAGGCATGCGTGAAGAACTGAGTCGGTGAAATTTGTTGGTGCCGTGGGAAACTCCAAACTAGTGCTCGTGTTCTTCTGCTATCTTCAGCACTGTCGTTCTCTACTCGTCTTCAACATTTTATTTTTACAAACTTTTTTGCCTTAATCTCGGCAAGATAATTAGAGAAGAATACGATTTCTTATTTACTGCATCCGTGGCTCTTTAACGACTGCATCAACTTCCAATTATCTCGCTGTCCTACTGTTTTCTCAGCAAACGGTGTCTTTCTAGCTTGCGCCGAAATAAATTTACTCCGCTATGAAAATAGCGCGGTTCGATCGGCTTGTTTTCAAATGAGATCGTTCATATCCCTTCAAATGTCAATGTGAAATCTTTCCTAGTTGCTTTTCAGTTGTATTATTGTCTGATACAATGTAATAAGCAGCACTATCGCGAACCTGATAACGTCTTATAATACTTACTGCCCGGTTAAAATCGATAGAGGGGCAACGGAAGCTCTAAAATGTCACACCATGATATGGCATGCTGTATGTTCTAAGTGGCTAAAGTTTTGATAGAGTATGATATCGAGCAACGTGCGGTGCCCAGCAAGTTTTGCTCGCTAATTCAAAGCGAAGATTAGAACCAGGTAAAATACATCTAAAGTGATCAAGACTTTGAACTGTAAACATAGTTTCCACTTCTTTGATTTCCTACTAGTGTCAAGGCTTCTAACATGACTACAGTCACAGAAATTCTGTTAAAGCTTCTAAGCTGCAGAAGCTTCTTTCCAAGACAGGAGGTATTAACTATTTTGCTTGTTTCCATGACGGCTCCTGATGAACATAAAAGTGTGCGCCAGATAGTTCATACGTGTTTCTCTGTTGAAGGAAAATAACTGCGTTATAATTGACTTTCATCGTTTCCATAGCAGGCTCTAGGAACTAGAACTATTAAGTGGAAAGCGAGCATGACGTCACGAGCAGAGGTAATTCCAGCTGAACTGTGAACCACTGGGAGAATCAGTCCTGCTTCGTGTACACTGTCTATTACAGGCATGCTGAATCCATATTTGTTCAATGGCTTCCACTGCTTTGGCTTTGTTCCGGGTTCCCAATGCTTTACTCAGTTGTCTGACAATTAATCCTAACCGCATTCGTAATCAGAAAAATCATTGCTATGGCGTAGTCGGACAGCCGTAAATAGCAGAATATAATTTTGTCAATTTGATATGCTACACTAATTTTAATCGATAGGGCAACAAACAAATAGATTTTTCGCTTTGAACATCATTGTTAACTTTGGCAAAAATAATCGCGTGTGGAGCTAACCGCTTATAATGCTTTCTCATAGTCACAGGATATCAGGTACGTTATTTTTTCGACGATTTAGCTTTTTAAAGGGAACATGCCATCACGAAGTCTTTACCATTGTACGAGTTTCATTTAATCATAATCTGCTTCAAGCATTCATAACAAGCATAAGGTTTGCAATAATTCCCAGGATCGACTTTCTATAAACCTCGGCATTGTATTATAAATTCGTCGCATTCTTTCTCAGCAATTGCGATGTTGTTAAACAGCATACGTTTCCTTCCATACAATAACACACATACAACACAACCGTACCGACCTTCAAGTTCAGCAATTGGCACCAGATTTGTCTGGAATGGCAAGTTCACTGACTCAACATGTCGGTAAGCCACTGTTTGAGCAGATATGTAATAAATCGCTTATACATTGTTTAATAGGTTCTAACGTGGTGCAAATCTCTAAGGGATTGACAACGCCTGATACCGCTTAATCCTTTTACAAATGGCGTTGTCGCGCTTCGTTGAACTTGCATACTTAAGTGTGGCCCGTCTCGACGCGTTATCTAGGCCCTAAAAATTCTCTATTCGTTCTTTGTCTCGTATTCGCCTTTCATTCTGGTGGTTTGATTCGAGCATGGTGGAGTGTGGGACTCCCATGCTGTGACCTGGAAAACAACAGCAGCTGCCAGCACAGCTGATCGACTTCGGCCCCGGAACACCATGGACCGTCGTTTGGGTGCTCATCCAAGAAGGTATTTTGATTCTCGTAGGAGACTATTGAGCGGCAATTCTATGTTTCGCTATCGATGAGTGTTCCTATAGGGTCTCGAAAATGAAACAGGTTTCAGAGATCAGAGCTTCGCATTCCGGCTGAGTTTGTATGCGCCGACAATAATTAAGAAGACATCGTTCAAGCGCTCTTTGTGTGGCGAGAAGATTTTTTTGACGTGGTTCAAGTATCAGCTCACATCGCTGTTGCATAGCAAGGTGCTGGTAAGACTGTTGGTTAGATCGAAAAGGTGTGCTCGGATTTCGGGGTCCTTCAGTTAATAGGTGGCTTCTTTAAGAGGCCCGAATGAACTCCTGCTGTTATGCTTTTCTTGTGTAATTCCTCTTTCATATTGTTCTCTATGCTCACTGAACGTCCAAGGTGCACGTAAAAGGTGGTCTCTCCAATCAAAGAACCATCCATTTTGGTCCATTTGCCTGTACAGCATGGGTTTTCCATGAACAGTTTCTTTTTCCAGTCTCACCAAATCTTCCATCCCTCCGGGTTGGCAAATTAGTACCAGACTTGTATGGCAGGATAGCAGTACTGGCTCTATAGCACCGCGTATCATTGCAGAGGCCAGACATGCACCTAATCCTCTTTTACGATACTTAGTGAAGTAATGAAGTCTAGTAGCGCATCTCTCAGGGATGGATCAATGCCGAGAGCTTAATCCTTTTTCTATTAAATCATTGTTCATTAATCATTTTTATTAGGACTGTTGAATATTTACGGAGTGAAACAATAAAACAATTCGTCCGGGGTCTGATAAAGACGAAGTCGCGTAGACGTTGGCGGACATAGGTCAACGATGCGTGTTAAGAAATTCGTATAAGCTCATCAAGGAGAGTTCGGAGCACTAATGCAGCTTGATTATTGATGCTGAGATTGAGTGGAAGTCCTTTTTCTAGTTGTTTTACTCTAATTGTGCTTATGCTTAATAGTCATTCAGAGTTGCCATTTTTCCTATGTGTGTCATAAAGTGACTTGCTTATGTTGGATGCTTTCATTAGTTCGTATTTAAACAAATAAACATCTTTCATTAGGACCGCAAGATAATGTTTTACTTCGAATGGTGCTTTACCGACTTAAGATTGATCACTGAAGAACAGTCAAATCACGAACAGTTGGTTACATGGGAAACCATGTGAATGTGGATAAAAATTACTGACAAAGAAACATATGGATCGGCTATGCACTACAATAACCGCTCCATAGTTTTCATGGGTACAATTTTACCAGAATATCTTGTCCTTATGAGGAAATCAAGGATGAGTGCGTATTCCTACGACGAGTAGTGTGTCGATCGATGTGTGGACGTCAATGGAAAAAGTTGTATTTTTTGTGGTGCAGTTCCGATGGCAGTGAAATAAAGTTCTTATGAAAAAGGGGTGCACTCAGATCTCGACGAACGCTAACAGAATTGCATTCTTCTCAATGATGTCAAACGCTTTTTTATAATAGACGAAAGTCAGGACTTTGAAAAGGCAGTATTGCCGACAAATTTCTATGACCCTGTATAGTGAAATTCCCCACCTGATGCTCTCTTCGGCTAGAGTCGTAATGCTACTAGGTCGCTTTACCTAATGGCTGATTTCTTAACGTGAGCTAGCCACGTTCCCGTCCATGTAATACTCCGTGCGGCAGATCTCCACCAAATAGCTAGAAAGCTTATAAACAACAAAACAGTGGGTGTTTAAAGCAAGCTGTTTAGTGCTCACTGAAAAAAGGCGAAACAGCCGAAACGTCAGCTATTTTGAATTGAAATGCTGTAACTACTACAACGCTGAGATATTCGCAGAACTCCGGACCGCAGGTGTCTGCGGTGTCCCCCTCGGGTCCCCCGTTAAAAAAGAATAGGCAGTAAATAAAAAAAAGGTTAAGATTGAAATGCTGTAGTAAAAAAACTCGTGTTTGCTGGTCAAGGGAAACAGTGAATTATTGATCACAGCCCTGTGTTTCTCATGAGAGCTTTTATCTGACTTAGCATTTGTTCATAGCTCGTAACTATGAGAAATTAGTGCAGCTGTAGAATGGTATACGAATAAATTAAGAAATTTCGAAAAAGCCTTTATTAACAATCCCGATGGCAGTGGTTTTTTTTGACGTCACTGATTTCGCCGTCTTCTGAATGCAGGATCGGAACCCTGCACTTTGTGGGACATCTTCGCGTTTTGCGTAGAACAACGATACAACTGGATTGTACGTTTTTCTTTTGAGATTTGAATTAGACTTTGTTAAGCAAGCAGTGAGAATTGTAAAGGTGCATCCATTGAATCCGAGGTTCTCGAAAACGTTTCTCAAGACTGAAATCGTGTTGTTCGAAAAGTAAAGAGGGCAGATTGGATAAGGCTTACAAATAAGGAGAACTTATCATGGCCAATGGCTTGCAGTGTTCGCTCATTTGTCGGATAAGTTTTTTGCCTTGGCGTTCACGTTGTCTTAAAAAGAGGATCACACGGTTTTGGCCAATCATGATCGTGAAGTTCCCAATCTTGTGATTCCACCTAGTGTTTCCAATGCAATAATTGACCAGTGAATGGCAGGAGAAAAAATGGTATATGGTATAGTTTTTTTTAAATGGTATAGATTTTACTTCATTTTACGAAGTCGTCTAGCCAGACCATGCGACTTCAGCCAGTTCATCGGCAGAATTGGAATTTTGGACAGCAATTATTTTTCTTATTCTATTTGATGCGTCTTCACGTCTACCGTGCGGATGCCAGCACTTCTCACATTCGATTCGTTTCCTAGCAACCATCGTCCACGAAGATCTTCCAACTTTTTACATGTGGTTTCGGTTGCTGCTTGAGGATTTCCATTTCATCTTGAATATCGTAGAATGCCGTTCAAGCAATTCTTACTGGAGTCCTGAGATAGCCGAGCTGGAGCGTTCCCAATTGGCTTGCAGAGAGTGATTTTTTTTTCCAGAGAAGGCCGATACCAATTTTCCGACCACAGAGAGATGAGAGGCTTTGTTGGCCCAGAGCGGAATCGAACTAGCATCATGCTCGTGACGGCGGGCATCGCTACTACTGTGCTATCCGCCCCATAGAGCAGTTATATCACCAATAAACATGTAACAGGAAGAAAGCAATTTCTTTTGTTTCTAATGCAACACTGATAACTTGTGTGCTGCTGCTTCGAAGGATTTCTATGTCAAGATATAACTCTGCAGTACTTTCCATTATTACAAAAGGACGCATCGTGTTTTGAGTGGTATAAACCCCACATCCTTGCAGGAAATACGCATGGGTAACAGATGTATTGGAACGCTATGAATCGAACATAGACGGTGTTGTATCGCCCGCATTGTGACAAATCACCACTGTGTCAAATAGGCCGGATCTGGCGGGGCTGTAAACCACCTCGTTTGATTTTATCGGTATGCGTCACCAATCGTATAGTTTGGCCCATCGAACGCTAAGGGTCGAAATCCTGTATGTCATGCTGGTAGATGAACTTGCTACAGTGTCACTATAAAATGTCGATTTTGTTCGATTTCACGATTTTTCAAAGTGAACACTGTGCTCAAACTAGAGCTGCAGACGCGTCTACTCACTGTCAACTCAGCGGTTGAGAAAAAGGATGGAAAAACATCATTTATCTAGTTTAGATTAACCTAAGTGATTCGGGGTCCGGAATTAATAAGAGAGATATATGTTCAGTTCATATGAGGACAATTTTAAGTCACACAACTATTGAGTAAAAAGAGCGAAGGCAAATTCTGACCAATTCATTTCTGGATAAGTTGTCGGTTTGACATTGTTCTGGAAGAAACACAAACAAACTATATTCGACATCAAACTTTTGCTTACAGCTACTATTAGTTAATACCAATAATAAGCAGGAAGTGAAAAGTCATTAATAGTAGGCAGTAAGCAAAGGTTTTACATTGAGATTTCAACTGTGGCCTCCTTAACTGTGTTCAAAGCAGATTTATGCTCCCAGATTGTCCGGGTTGACGGGTGATTGCAGAACGCAACGCTAAACTAAAAAGGTGACTGAGAAAAAAGCTAAAGCAAGGGCATCAATGGTGCAGTGGGTTACACGTGAGACTCCTGAAAGTGTAGTCGCTGGTTCGCATCTGGTGTCTGGTTTGAGTTCTGCAACCACATCACATAATTGTGGTTGGATTTCGCATAAAACTATATTCAATTAGAATGTGGGCATAAATTGAGGGACATTTCGTGAAAAAATAAATTGCAAGTGGAGATTGATATACTTACTTAGCAACAATGTATTTCTTTCTACGAACAAAGACATTTGATCCCATGGGACACCGAGTGAAAGTTGTTTTTCATGGACAAAAGTATAGCACACGTTTACCACCACAAAGGCCACTAAAGATAAAACATTCTGGATGGAGATTGAACCAGCAGTTTAATCTTACACTATGCGATTAATTTCTAGTGACACTGTTTGCTCAGAAAAATTATTGCGCTACAATTACACGTACTATGTACTTATCAGCGAAGGCGGCGACACCAAAGCCGTGAAGTGAACATGTGACAAACCGATCTGCTGACGGATGCGAAGTGGATGGCGTGACGGACTCTATCCGGTTTCCGTGGCACATTCAAATCTAATTTATGTTTATTGTTTGTCTAATCCTAACTAGATCTCAAACCAATGTTTAGTTTATCATAGAAGTAAAAACATTGTTATTCTCCTGGTAGAGAAAGTTTTCAGACCTATGTTTATCGTTTATCGCGTTTCCTAGAATAATTGCTAATTTTGCTCATGGGTCATTGTCAATTTATGGCTGTTTCTATTTACATGGAAACATGAGCGCCTGCATATAAGAAGCATTCATACGGCAATCTTGAGAAAACCGTTTAACTGTGAACTTGTTTTCAGAGTACTCTTTGACATGACCTAAGTAAAAATCCAGTCCACGATTTCGGGTCCTTTAAAAGAACAAGTGGACATTGCGAAAGATGCTGCAGATATTCTCCCTTCTACGTTACCGAGAACAGAGATTATTACTAGTGAGGAAAACACTCGAATATTCCGATCAAGGCACCTAGAGTGTGTCCTTACCACTGTTCCTCCACATAGTATTTCTTCATGAACACTGCAGGGCTCCCGAGTCCCTCGTATCGAAGCATGTGTAGAAATAGACAGTATGCCTAAAACATGAAAGTCACAGAGATCAGCGAAAATACCCATGGAAAACTGAGTTTCAGAGCGAAGGACATAAGAATGAGAGTGGCCATCTTCTGGGCACAAATGACCATTGAGCACAGCGCATGCAACGCGCTGTGAGAAATTTGACGTACTCTCACGAATCTGCGAAATTAGACTTGATCGTAGACGTACTAATTGGCTTTCTTTTGCCAGTGCTTGAATGTATTGCATCGATATACAGTTAATTTTACCAAAGATTTTTTTCTTTAGTCAATGCACACACGAACATAAAGCGATAGGGATTAATGCTAATGTTATTTCAAAAAATGGAAGGTCTTAGCGAATTTTCCTCAAGTTTTAATTTTCACGCATTGAATTTAATTACAGCAGTGGTGGGACTCTCCCAACGGTTTACCGCCTCATCGTGACTGGGAGGTGTTTCTGCAAATATTCCTGTGATCCACAAGGGCAGCGACTGCTTGGGGGTGGTGACGAAGTGGGGGAAGACTTTGGCTACGCTGACCTCGGGACACCAGGGAAACCATGGGTGGGCCGACAATGGGACTGCAGAGAACCACGGTGGCTAAACCTGCAGAACTACGAAAGATTGGAAATTACGTTGATGTCCACACAACCAGTGATCACGGGCCATCCAAGTATCCAAGTATGTGGTGGGACATCTGAAAATCATGACAGCATTCAAGAATGCACTGCTACGTAAGCCCAGTATTGGACAAGAAAGAGTTAACAAACGTTAGCGAACTCTGTGACCAACCCAGTTAACACTTACAAACTAATGCTCGGGCTATTGTGTCAGATTATCTACATAGAAATTTCCGATCTGGAAATATGGTGAAGCAGCCTTAATTGAGTAATGCGCTATGCTGATTCCCATCTGTATCTTGTAGAATATCGGAAACTCTCGAATCTTCCCCAATCTTGTGAGTTCATACAAACCACGGGGTGACACCGGCGTTGAGTCCCCGGGACCGCACGTTTCGAAATTTCTCTCATAATTCGCTCGATTTGACGGCGCGTAAACACCACCGACCTATTAGGTCACTCTGTCTTTTTCTTCACTCATCTGCCCTTACGTGACGATCGCCAACGATTTCCGGATAATATCCCATGTCTTTCTGACCTGATTCTCAAAATACATAAAAATCTTTCTTGCAAGTAGGGCTTGAGTGGAAGCACGGATGCTCGTACGAATTCTTTCCCGCGTCCCGTACTCCTTTTTGTTGTTGGTTTTCGTTTCATCATCATTCATCCAAAAGCATTTGCTTTTTAATATTCTCGTCTACCTAAAGTGTAAACTAACTAATTATATCTAAAACTAAGCAGTGGGCATCTTTTCCAACTGTTGTCGGAAGTAATTAAATGAGCACTAGCCTTCTCATCAGCGTTTCTTTCCTGAAGAAGACGTATGCTACTTGATGAATTTTACTGACGATTTGATTTTTTGTGCTATGCCCTATTATTCCCTCCTTATTTCTTCTAATTTTTTTTTCTCACATAAAGATCTCTAAGTAGCAGTGGAAATGGCAAATATCGTGGAAATGGGTTCGGACCCGGTTTATGGAGAGTTGACGTCCTTCATTCTCCTGAATATCGACACCCTCCTTTTTTGCCTTGTCTGCATTATAGATTGTAAGGCTATCTCAGTGACTATATTCATTGAAATGCTTATTATGCAAGGGCAACACAGTACGAAGGCTGGTTTCTTTTACTGTTATTATCCATAAATATTCCGCATCGGTCAACTGCCTCTTATGGTTCGGCGTCATTTCTAAGTGTCGAATTAAGTCCCACAGCTGGGTTTTTATTCCCCCAACGTGTCCACCCAAGTCAACAAGGTTTTTGAAGTTTCTTTCCTATAGAAACCAACTATCCTAAAATTCTCCTACTAGGTACTTCTACGAGAATACACTTGGAATACGTGGGGCACCCCTTTTCAAGTGAATATAGAACACCTCCATTTCGTCTAAGTTTTCCCAACGCATGTTGGGATTATTCGTTGCAAGAAACTCCTGAACAGTCCTGATCTAATTCCGAGTTAATTGGTAATAAGCTGGGTGAGCCGATGTACAGGGTGCAATCCATATCTACGCCGCCATTCTCATGCATGCATGAACGAACTATCTATGTATAAAAAGATGTATGTCAATCCGATACGACATGGGAGACAACCTATCTCCGAAATTCACCTACGTAGGGAATAACTGATGAGGCCCCTACGGGTTGTAAATAACCTGTTTTCTTTCCGGATGCTTGTGTTGCCAAAGAGTTTTCTAGTACAGTTTTGCATTCAGTCGATAACTCTCCAAAACACATGTTGAACAAGATATCGGCAGAGCAAAACTATTCTCTGCATAGTGCCTTTCACGAACACTTCTTTATGACGACTAACCCCATTTCGTTGACTTTCGCGTAGGCAAATTTCTACAAGTACTAGGATGCTAGGATATCTCCATTGTATTATTCACCCTTGTCATACCTGTTGTTGTTTCACTGCCTTAACTTCTTTCTAGTGGTATTCCTGCGTGATGAAATACGCTTCATATCGGGTATTCGTCTCCTAATAGGGCCACGCGAGCTGAGACGGATTCCAATATTTCCATCTAGAAGCTCAAATGAGACTAAACAAATGAGGAAAAGACCTCTGTACAGTGAAGTGTTTGCTCGCAAGCTGAAAACTCCGCTTCGGATCCCTATGAGCCTATGAGCTGGCATCTGCCCATGATAACGCCCTGCCAACGCTTTGACAGAAGCATCTTGATAATCTAGGTCGAAAAATCTTCCAACCAATAGTGTATGATTTCGACTGCATGAGAAGTGTGCTGTGGCTACCACGAATTTTTTTATAGAAAAGGACCGTTCATATTTTTCAGATCATGTTCTAATGTTAGCTGTGTGTGAAGATTTATTATTTTAGCCCTAAGGATAAAAGCCAACATTATTTTAGAAACAATGTACTAGTAACTTCAATGATGCTGAGATATTTGCAATACTCCGGACCGCAGGTGTCTGCGGTGGGGGAGCGAACGCGCTGTTACCCTTTGCGAGGGCTAACGCGTTCACCACCACACCACGTGGGTCCTTCTGTTTTGCCTGTCTCTCAGCTAGTTCTATCGATCACTGCCATCTATCAATCACAGAACGTTCTGACAAAGTGGTGATCTGACACTTTGAAGCGCTTTCTCTAACATTCGAGATTTGAAGACAAATTATCCAGATTTTTGTATGAAGCCTAGTTTTCACGTTACGATCAGAGCACTTTTATTGGAAAATTCTTTAATGTTATCGCAATAGTCTGTATAAAGGTTTGATAATTATTGAATGGCCATTTCACGGAAAGTGCCGTTTATTGACTGCCTCATTATTAGCCTGTTCTATGGAAGAATTACAAACAGTTCCATTCATTTTTTAGATGTCGGAAAAACCGCCTCATTCAAAGACGGAGAAAAAACGACAAGTTCCTACGGTTGCTTTGCCCAAGGAGCCAAAGGAAAAGAAAGGAATTTTAAGAAGTCTTTCATTTCAGGTTTGAATAGCTCCGTTTTAAAAAGAAACAAGTGTTAGGTGGTAAATGACTCCTCAATTTTTGGTTCTTGTGCTTTCAAAAAAGTTTTTCGTCGACTAATAAAATGTTTTACAAGCTGATTTTCACCGCAGAATTTCGCTGGAAACTTAAGTACAGAGTTCATTATGCCAATAACAAGAGTGTGGAAAAATTGCGCAGCTCGAATGTTGCCACTGAAATTGAAGTTTGTTTTTGCTAATGAAGTTTTTAAATTTTTTTAGTTTTCGAATCTTGGGAAGAAGAAAGATAACCACTATGACATGACACCAGAAGATATGAGCAGTGAAGAACTGGGACCGGTACGTGGTGTTCAGTGTTACGGAACCCCTTATGAAAAAAGTATAAAAAGAAGAACAGGCCAGCCAAGTGGTCAAAAAAGGTATTTCTCATTTTTCTCGTAAAGTTTTATTTGTCACCCATGAAAACAAAGTGTTTCTGCTCTAGGTTTTTCGTCCTGAAGGAGTGCTTCCTCATCTACTACTCAACAAGTTTCAAAAAGAGGTTTCAAAAAGACCAAGAGGATAGATCTACATCCGAAGGTTGGCCTGAGACGCACGCACCGTTCTTTATTGGTTAGGCAAGTGTGCAGTGTGGTGAAGTAAGCCTTAAATGTCTGAGGGTTTCTGGAAATGGGACACGCCCAATCGAACATACTTTTTCCTGTGTACTTTTTAAATGCAACAAAATACTGATGGAGTTCAAGCAATGGGATGCCGAGATATGGAAAAAACTCGGAGTTCCACGTGAACTTCGAACACGCGATAATCCTTTCGGTGTTCTCACGGGCTCACGTGTTATCCACTGTCCTAACCGAGGTCCTTGTTTTGCTTTTCTCTCAGTCAGTTTTTTACTCTGACGGTGCTCTCAGAACTCACCTTCAAATGGACTGATGTGGAGAGCACAATTGGCACTGAACTCAATTAAGCTGAAGGTGCAGTCGAAATCTCAATGTTCTAACTTTTATTTACTATCTATTCTTTTTTTTATGCGAGGGTAGAATGTGAAATACAACCTCTGGAATGCAGAGGTACTAGCAAGACTCTGAGAGAGCAAAGATATGAGCTTCTGCTAAGGGTTGCCGCGAGTTCGAAACGCAGCTGAAGTTCCTGATTTTGCTATATCTCATCATCCCTACCGTTGTATTTCACATCGTAACGTGCCGTGAAAAAAACAACAGGCAAGTAAGAAAACTACTATTTGCTTCAAGCTTTCAATTTTGGTGGTGGTGGTCGCGGCAGTAACCTCAAATACCATTAAACTATGGCCTAGAAAAGCGCTTCCAAAAGCTCAGTAGGAAGGTGTTTCACATTCTTAACTTATTACTTACTACCTACTCTTTTTTTAAAGGCTGGGTATATTGCGAAATATAACTTCAATGGTGGTGAGATATTTGCAAAACTACGGCAGACACTCGCATGGTGTGGTGGTGAACGCGTTACTTCCCGGAAAGGTGTTTCACATTGTTTATTCCAGAAGCATGAGTTTTCTTGATGAAGGAAGTCAACGCTTACCAGCTGCTTCTGATAACAATTTGAAGCCCATAATGGAAGCTGACCCTTCAAAAACTATTCCACATCTTGCAGAAGACCATTTTGGCCACTCAAGAGTAGTTCTTCATTTGAAAACACTGGAAAAAGGAAAACGCACGATAAAAAGTGGGCGGCACGAATTGGGTGAAGAGATGGGCGATATGAAGTCTGCACTGCTCTTGTGCTGCGCAACAACAACCTCTGCACTTCTCAATCGTGTTGTCGTACGATACGCGACGAGAAGTGTATCCTGTAGAAAAATTGACTACGTCCAAGTATTAAAGCAAGGTTATGGTCTGCAGTCGGGCTAATTTGCAAGGATGTTCTGAATTTTACGAAAGAACGGAGGAAAAAAAATTGGTCACGAAATTGATGAGATATGCCCTAAGAAACTTAAGCTCATCTTTCTAAAATTGACCAACAATCCTCTTAGAGTGCTTGAACAACCACTGCAAAACTAACGTTGTAGATGCTGAGCGAATCGGGGGTACGGAATGCTACCTGTTTCTATGTACTCGTCGGATCTCAACCGAGGCCACAACTGGTTTTGCAAGCATCTTGACAACTACTTTCAGGGGAAGATCAAAAACTACTCTTATGAGGGATTCGTCGTCGCTGAGTTGATTTCAATAACGAAGGCGTAGATTGAGAAACAGCCACTCAACTGAGAATAACAATAGCACTTCTTGACCCTTTGAAGTTTCTTGAGCCATAGATCGACATGAAGCAACCACAGAAAGCTTTACTCATGAGATTTGCTCAGGTGTTTTCAAACTTCAGTTTAACGTTTACAACTTTTTCTTATTTGCTTTTAAACGATGTACTTTTTTCTCAAGTTGTATGACTTGAATTGAATTACTGTCTTACCATTATTTCTTTAGGCGTAATTAGGTAGTCTAAGAAATTGCAGCCTAATAAAGATCTTGCTTTATGAAGTGTAAGCTTTTTTGACACTAAGATTCTCAGATTTAATTATTAAAAATCATACCTGTTCAGGGTATCATCCCGTTGATTGGCTGCTCGATCGTCTGTGGGGGGAGATGTGGGCAAGAAACACTGCCTTCTCATCGCTCATCCCCAGTTCCCATCCGCTATCATAGTAGCAGCTCCGGATTTCAAAACACAAGAGGAGTGGTTGAAGGCGCTGAGAAGTGCCACAAAAAATGTCAGTTTAAGATGTGGCATTGTACTAAGTGTTGGTAGGTTATGCCGTTAGGAGTGGGCTAGCATAGTGTACTCGGATGCTAGTCGCTGCGCGAACACTCGATGGATCAAACCATGTTCCATTCTTTCGCCAACGGCTTCTTCACCTGTTCGTCTTCAACTGCGTGAATGGGCTTCTGTAGCTTGGCTAGGCATTCTTAAGCTGAGCATCATTGCGTATCGCATCATCGTGAAGAGTTAGAGCACTATGAATTTTGTTCTTTGCAAGCATTTTTTGAAAATTTTACAACACTCTCGCTCGATCATACATGTGGCGCGGAAACTAAATTTAATCCCATTCTCCCACCATTTTACCTTGCTTTATATAAAATTGCGTCACTTATTGATTTGGCCCATTTAGAACAGTATTTTCAGTTGTATTCAACGTTTGTAAACCGCATCTAGATTTTTTCTTTCAATATGATGGCCTCGAAAAAGAATACATCAAGAAAATAAAAGCCTACGAGAAGAGAGTAGGGAAGACAGCCTCTAGTGGACTATTAAAGGACCTAAACATCTATTGTTTGGACCTACACTGTTCGAGTTGTGCATTGCAGGCACAAAGAATTGCTTAAGTAAGAAGTGGCCCAATTCCCAAAGCCGGAAGAAAAATTTATTCTGCTTTAACATGTTTGCAACCATATGACTAAAATGTGATTCCTTTTTTCCCTGTTTGTTTTGCGGCACAGAGTCGCTTTTGCCGATTTTTTTGTATCTAACCCGTACCTTCAGTAGAGCAGAGGTCCTACTAGATTCAGTCTGAACAAGGGAATTCCCTCTTAAGAGGTCACTTTCCGCACGAATTTTTTCGTACCGCCACTGGTTTGTTAGCTATGAGGAGTTCTTTAATTCTCGCGCGTCCTTTCAGAAATTGGTAGACTTGAGTCTATACATAAAATATTTCCGTAAAGTTTCCAAGATGACGCTGATTTCTTATCGCATTAGACTCTTTTGTAATAAAAAACAAAAAAAAACGTAACCAATAGGTGAAAACTGTGTGTACCTACTACCATACAATAGTTGGTAACGTAATGTATTCAACAAAAATGTGTTTTTGAGATCGTTCAAAAAACACATTGGTCGGCGAGACGATGATTCGCGAGTTGGAAAGTCGTGGTGTGATTTTGTGCGAGGAGAAGAAGACGTACGAGGAGAAGCTGGAGCAGGAAGCCAAGGCGCGCCAGGAGGAGCACGATCGCGCAGCGGTACGTTCGTCGTCATCGCTCTCTTCCAATGTTTCAGCGTTGCAACACTCAATTTTCGCAGAGAAAACAACTGTTATGTGTTCCTTCATTGATAAGGACAAGCGAATCGGATCAATCTGGCTTTGAGGAAAGCGAAGGCGCCGAAACATTAGCCAAATAAAGTGCTTTATCGACCTCACGATGATTAGTCATACCAAAGTTGAGGGAAACTCGATTTTGAAATAACTTATATGCATAAGACATGTAAAACCAGCGCTATGAGTAAGAGATAGAAAACAGTGAATTTATCTCAGCTTTATGGAAAAGGACATCATTTCAATAGTGAGAAAGATTTGTCTCTGAAAGCTTTTTCTCAGTTGAATTATATCTTCTCCTTCCAGTCCTCTCTAATTTCCGAGCTCTTTTTGTTCTCTGAAGTTAACTCTAAAAAAAATCGTTCTTTCATTGCAGGAATTAGCTCTAATGAAGGCGGAACTCGAAAGTGAACGCGAGAAGCTTATTCGTACAACGAAAAAAGCTCAAAGATGATTTGCAAAATGTCAGGAAGTGAGCAGATTTGTAAAACGATGATCAGAATAAATTTCTTATAAAGCCACCAGAATAGTCAACGCTTCCATTCCTATCCGTTGACAGATTTCGTGTTACTTCAAATCTTGCTTCAGCGAACTGAAAGTCACTAACGAGACCAAAATGACGCTGGAACAAGAAAAAATATCTCTAAACTCTAAGAACGAACATCTCCAAGCAAGCATGGAGGTACAAATTTGTTTTCAGAACATTGAATGGTTCACATACAAATGAATTTCTGTAGAAGTATAGTGCTTCTTAAGTGAGCGACTGCTGATTGATACTCTAAACAACTAGGTTGGAAAGTTTAGGAAGGCATCAGCTTTGCTAACAACAAATCACTTAGATTCCTGGATCCTTGAATGGCCCGTCTTCAAGAAAAACCGCCTCATCAAATCTTCTGATTGATTTTTAAGTGAATAATTTACTGGTTGAATGAATGTTTCCTTCTTGGAAGCTGTGCCAGTAATGCCACTAACATTCCCATGTCGTCAGCACGACCGTTCGCAGATCGTCACTGATTTAAGGGAGCACTGACTGCTCAGTGGCGTTGATCGCTAGTGAGGGCACGAAGAACAGAACACCTTGGCATGAATCCCTTATTTTCACAATTTCGGCAAGAACAGAAACTAATAACTCGCTGAACTCTACTGTACCATAAATCTACTCTTTGATAGGCTTCTATGGAAAAAAAACGTTGAACACCTCAGCTTAAATGACACTGCTGATGGAAAACCGAGCGTCTGCTGTGCAGGGGAAGAGCGAAAACCTCTTAGAATGGACTGAAACACTTCTTTAACAAAATATACAATGACCAACCAGTTTAAGGACATATTCTCATTGCTTAATTAAGTATGATCCGACGAAGTCGTTCGAAAAAAGGCAAAAAAAAGTTGACGAAAGCACTTATTGAACTTAAACGTGTATAACAATCAGCTATGAAACGGTTTAGATTTCTTGACTGTAGAGTGTTTGTGCTACTGAAGAATGTTGCAGTCTTTGAATATCGAGAAGGAGAAGACTGAAGAACAATTGCACAACATTCTGCGAGAACGCGAGCAGTTCCTACTGGAAAACCAAAATCTGTCGACGACTACATGCCAACTGAAGAATCGCCTGGCTGAAATCGAGACGAAGACGAGTTGCATTCAGGTGGAAAAGGAGAAAATCGAAATGCTGTGAGTGCAAATTAAGTTTGCATAGTAAAAAACAATAAACGTCGCAATCTAAATAAGAAAGCTCGATGCCAACGCCTTCAGCCAGACATCAAAGAACAATGGAGAAAGTCTGCTAGTTTATGTTGTAATACGGAAGTGAAACACTTTTTCTGGCTCATGGTCAGATCAAAAATATGATTCTTAGGAGACATTTCCAATCTACTGAATCACAAATCCATTGCTGAGTTTTGTGTACAATCGCGCCATTAATCAAAGAGAACCTTCTAGGGTGCCTGTTTAGACATTAGTCGACAGGGCACTAATCTACATGACTTCGAAAACCAAGATCCCTTAAACTCAATATATCCCAACCTTTTTTTTTCTGCGATATGGCAGATTAATTCAGGCTTCATATGAACGAATGCAAAACACAGGACCTCGAAAAAAGAACGACAATATTATACTAATCAGACCAAAGAGCTACTCCAAAGTCTCAAGGTTTTTGGACTTTCTTAAAGATTTATTGAACAAATTTTTTCTGCTTATCAGAGCTAATAAAATTGATTTTCGAATCTGGTTTAGGAAGTGAACGAGCAAAAGGAACATACTGAATCGGAACTTCGCGAACAAGTTATGGCGCGTATTGGAGCAGAGAAACAACTGCAGGTAAGTGGCAATGGTTCGAGAGAGCGCGAAAGAATATAACGAAGCCGAATTGCATATTGCCCTAACCCGGAAGGGGTTTCAAAAAAGACGAATTTGAATAAGAAACATCTAGCCGAGTTAGTTTCTTTCGATATCCTAGTGGATTTCTTTACCAGCGGAACACCCGAAGCAGAAACATTCTATATATATATATATATATATATATATATATATATATATATATATACTTACTCGATACCTGAACACCAGCATAACCTCCATTTTTTGAAGATTTGCTAGTTAAGCCATTGTGGTTCCCTGGAATCCCGAGGTCAGCCTAGCCAATGTCTGCCCCAGCTCTTCACCACCACAGGCAGCCGCAGCCCCCTGTGGATCAGAGGGAGATTTGCCATTATGCGACTTTGATACCAGTACAGTGGTGGATCCTGTATTGGTTTACTCTTAACTAGGTTTCCTGATGGAAACGCTGAACTCTTCTCATCGTGGGAGGCCCTGCCAGTGGGATGAGTCTATCCGCTGTACATCGCAGCCCGACTCTCGGGAACACCTCCCAGCCACGTTGAGGGGGTAAACAGTTGGAAGGACATATATATATATATATATATATATATATATATATATATATATATATATCATATATATATATATATATATATATATATATATATTCTTAAAGGGTAATTGATGATGACACTGGTAGATAGAAAACTAGCTGAGAGAAGGACGAGACGAACGACGCGCATAGTGTGATGGTGAACGCGTTAGCCCCCGGAAGAGATAACGTTTTCGATTCCAACCTCAGACACCTGCCGTTCGGAGTTTTGCAGATATCTTAGCATCATTGTGGTTGATTCTATATAGTATTGAAAATCCTGCGAGCGCATTTTGAAATATTTTCCCGAAGGGTAATAGATTTTCTCCTATTACACTAGTGATAATTATATTTTTCATTGCTATTTAGGGAAAAAGACCAGGGAAGTCTGAAAAGAAAATACGTGTTACTCTTCCTATTGCTGTTGTTGTTGAAGCAACTCGATGTGAGAACAATATTTGAGAAATATGCGAGCAAATTCGTCCAATTTTATGTGGCGTTCGCTTGGGATTATGTATAATCCTTCCGTCATAAACCCGGAAGAGCTCTTTGAAGAACTTCTCTGTCATTAATTCTATCACATGGATAACAATTATTTCCCACCCGTTTTCTTCCGACCAAGCAAAAAAGCAATGTCCTACTCAAGAAATAACGACAAAGTTCTCTGCGATTTAGCGTTGTTATTCTATCCCAGAATCGTTTCCTCTTGTCATCAACTAAGATCTTTTGAACCGTCTCCGTGCAAAATGGTGTTGATAGCGCATTTCATCGTTCTTCTACGGAGCGGTTGTCCACTCACAGGAGTCTCTCCAGTCGTGGAAGAACGCTAGTAATGAGAAAACCTACGAGCCATACAGGTTGGCGACTACCTATGCTGAACACATGGGGACGGTTTATGACGGCAATCACGAGGTTCCAGAGAAGAGCTGGTTTGACCAACGTGTAACAAAAGTGGATATTATGAAGTCTCAAGCAGCAGCCGAAAGAAAATGCAAATCCCAACACCTTTGTGAACGATAGTTACAAAACAACGAAACAAATGAAGAAAGAGTCTCGCGCCTCGATGTTCCTAATGTAGAAGCCCATTAGTTTTGCTCAATAAACATTTTCGCTTATCACTAAAGTAAAAACCGCCAGCTCTCGGCACAAGTTCTCAAGCCCTTCAGCAGGATGTTATATTCCGTTGGATCCTCCACTTTTGCGCCAATGATAGTTGAATATATTAATGCCGTATATAAATATACATATATAAGGTTTTACTTTCTATTTTTTTGCCTACTAGAGTTTTTTACTAGCTGTAGTTACTAGATTGAACTAGCTGAGAGACAGGCGAAACGAAGGATCCTCATGGTGTGGTGATGAACGCGTTAACCTGCGGAAAGAGTAATAGCGCCTTCGTCCTCCACCGCAGACAACTGCGGTCCGGGGTTTTGCAAAAGTCTCAACAACGTTGTTCTTATATATATATATATATATATATATATATATATATATATGCATGTAATATACATTTTTTGTACAACTGTTCTGTGATTAAAGTGAATCTTCGCAAGCAGAAGAAGGTGGTCTGTTCTGATGCAAAAGCCTGGAATGCTATAGATGTCGAATAGAGTTCTTCCTCCTTCACATGTGTATAATCGGTTTCTGTGTGATTCTTACCGTTTAATACCTCCGCCCGAATGGCAACTGTAATATTTCTTCATGAAAAAGGGTTTCCTATGAATAATTGGAGGAGTGTAGCCTCTCAAAACGAGCGCACTAATCGTTATGATGTTCTGATGTGGATTTTTCCACTTTGTATTCATTTTCTTTTTCGCGCCAATCCTTACGTTCAAATCGCCACTGACAAATAAAGAACGACTCCACTAGCGTCGTATGGTATGTGCGTATTCGCATGCAGTCTCCAAAGGGTGTCATGTTGCTTCGTTGTCGTTCTGACCCGGAGACGCCTTTGTGAACGAAATTGTTGAATAGTAGTTGACAGTAGTAGTTCTTTCTGTATTAATGTTAGGGCGTACACAAATATTCGCTGGGCTGGATCAAGGGAGACTGTTGCCATATGATGATCAGCTTTTAATTTAATGAAGCGACTCCTTTGTAATTGTCTATATCCATTGCCTACTGCTCTAAATTTCGAACATAGTCAACCACAACCCTTAATGGTGCCCTTTCCGAAATGCGCGGAAATTAGAGAGAGTAATGGATACAGCTTTTGGCGTCCTTAAAGGATGCGCGATACATTCGACTTCATTGAGCACGTTGGAGGTGATTGAATGCATTCCTGGCTTTTACAATGACTCGCGGTAGCCTGCCAATGTATCGAACCAGTGTTGCTGTCTTCCCAGACAAGTCTGGTACCAATTTGCCGAGCCCGAAGGGATGGAAGGTTTGGTGGGCCTGGGACATGGGGATCGATCCCATGTGTATTGCGGGGCGCTTCCTACCACCGCACCAAGTGCGCCCTTGAACCACCATGTGAAAAATGATAGTAAAAAAATCCCAGCTAAGTGGTCAAAAGATGCTAATTAATATCAAGTATTTTTTCTGCTGTGCAAAGCTTTTGAGACAATTGTCGAAAAACGTTTTGTAGCAACTAGCTTTAAAACATTCGTGAAGGAAATTCCCAGTTCTGAATGTTCAAGAATAGCTTTTCAAAACAGCAACTTTCTCTACGTGTTGTTAGAAATGGGAGAGTAAAGTCATTCTTGTGCATCATTCTGCTCATCCGGTATCTACAGAAAGACATTAGTGTCCCACTCATGAAAGTTTAAGGAGCGAATGAGATGACATGGAGTTGCTTCACAGTGTTTCCAATTTTTCATACCACTGCACTACTTATTTTATTTTCTTCTAATCTTTTTGCTATTCCCTGAAAGACCACCGAGCATAGTTTGAAATTATAAAATTACTTGTTACTTGAACTTACTTAAACTTGAATGGTCCGTCATCACTAATTGTGCGGGCCCCCAGCATAATCACTATTTTTTCGGAGATTTGCTGATTAAGCCATTGTGGTTCCCTGGAGTCCCGAGGTCAGCCTGGCCGAAGTCTGCCCTAGGTCGTCACCACGACAGGCAATCGCAGCCCTTGTGGATCAGAAGGAGACTTACCACCATGCGACTTTGATACCAAGACGGTGGTGGATCCTGTTATTGGATTACTCTTAGCTAGGCTTCCCGATGGAAACGCCCGACTCCTTCTCAGCTTGGTAGACCCCGCCGGGGGGAACGAATCCGCTAGCTGTACATCGCAGTCCGACACCCAGGAACACCTCCCAGCCACGATGAGGAGGTAAACCGTTGGGAGGAATTCTTATATAAATATATTACATAATATATAAATTATAAAATTGAAAGAAGCACACTCATCTTTGCTTGCTTCAAGTAATGATGCGCTTTAAGACTTATATGAATACGACTGCTGTCTTTTACTACATATGTAAGATCAGTTTTTCATCTCCATTCTTCCAGAATCTGAAGCGTTCTGTTTTCCTGGTTGCTGGTTAGCATGCAGGAAGACGTCAGCAGATTTCAAACCTTACTCTCGCAATGAAGCTTTTGTTAACACCGTGCAATGCCCGCATTTCTAGACTCTTAGATGGAAGGTGATAAAGATCTACAACCAAGATTCTTAAGAGAACTATCATGTTGCGATCAATTTTTTTCTTCTGACACACCTGTTTCTGCTTCAGCCATAAAATACTTTAGTCGACGCTGTCCTACTTCTGTGCTAATTCGACAATTCTACGCGAAAACTGTTTTCGAATTAAAAAATTGACTCTAGACACGACGTTGAAGTATTTTAATCTAGGCTGCAGAGAAGGCTCTAGAGCACCTCGAAATGGCGTTGAAAATGACCGGTGCTCAAATGACGGAACTACAGGAACACATTATGCCCGATGTACATAAGCTCAGAGGTTGGTCAACATTTCCCATTACGGAATCACTTATTTTACAATTATGTTAGACTTGTTTAGTTCAGTAAACTTATCTGGTGTAAACAGGAACTTCGCTTGCATAAGAGGCCAGTAATGGTAAAAAATAGCAAATATCTAATTCGATTTTTTGTCGTTGGTACTATTCCTAGAAGCGAACCGATACGACCAGAGGATTCCTTTATTCACTCGGTGGAACGGTATACTGCGTTTTGCTGGAAGGTGTTGCACTTTAGTCTATGTGGATGACTTCGCAGGTCATTTCCGCTACCTGAGAAAAAAGCGCACCAGGAGAAATACAGTCTCCAGGAGGAATTCCATTCAGATTTTTTTAGAAGCAGATTCCAAGAATTATTAATATGTTGTTCAATGAAATATAATAAACTGTTCTCGACAAAAGCCCTGCACTACTTGCGATCAGTACTTGGCTTTTTGAAGTTTTGAGAACAAATCTGTGGACAGAAATCGAGAAAAAGAAGCGAAACTATGAAGAGAAACTCGGGGTGAAATAGATATCCATTGTGGTGAATACATTGACCGGGAGGAAATCCGCACATGGCCTACGAACTATATGCTCGAACTCATCAGTCACCAACGTGTGCACAATTAGTATGCGTAGTGTCATCGGCAAACTATTTGCTACATTTTTTAAACACATTTTACACTTTTTTGGCATTTTTAGTCATACATATTATTTGTTGCAGAATACTTCGAACAATGTGCGCATGAAGCCCAGCTTGAAGCTAATCGTGCTGGAATCATGCGGCAAGCTATTTATGCAAGGAAGTGAGCCTCTAGAGTATTTGATCTAAAAGACACCAAGGAACTGAAAAAGAAGTGCCTTTGTCAAGGAATTTATTAAACAGTGAACAACTCACATACCTTCGATACTCATAATACAAGAGGAAGAATAAGAAACTCTTATGGGTGTATTTTACTTTCACTTTGCTAAAGAATACCAGACGATGAAACGAAAGGAGGAATGTGCTGTTAGTTCACCAACGCTAGGTAAGAGTCTGTGAATACACGTAGTAAGAAAAAAGCGGCAACCTTAGGGATTGTTAGACGGGTTACAAGATAGTCGTCTTTTTGTCCTAGCAGACAAATTTTGTTTCTTAAGCTTTGCAGAATCTGTTGATTAGCGAATGTGGAAGGATAGATAGTAGTTATTTAACGGTAGCGCAATTCTCTCATCGTATAAAAAGAATACAGCGAGCATACTCAACGATTTGAAGCAACTTTGTTATACTTGTTTCAAAACGATTCCTATTATTTACCAAAAAGTGGCTAAGATAGAGCAAGGCTATGGCATCGGTGCTGAAGGGGGGGAACACGTGAACGTCCCGGCAGGGTCATAGCTTATTCGAAGCTCACTTGAGGTTCCGAAATTATCTCATCACCATTGTGATCGTATTTCACATGGTAACGTACCCCGGAAGAATAGTAAGTGGCAAATAAAGATTAAACATTGCAAGTACTATTAGTATTCAAAAGATCGACTTTCTGTAAACCGGGACATAATAATCGATATATCTGTGTATATGTTCTTACGAACCGCCTTCTTTAGCCCAGGCTGGGTTCGTATAGATGTTCTTATTATTGTTACTGTCTTTGTTCAACAACGGCTATTCAACAAGGTTTCAGCGACTTCGCCTTCCTCAAAGCCTTGCCACTGGACCACACGTGTGTTGTGATGTTCATCCCCCGTGAACAACAAACGGGTGGCCTAACGCCAAGGATCTGAGGAAGGCGAAGTCGCAGAAACGTCAGCCATTGCTGAACAAAGATGGCAACAACAATAAAACCATCTACACCAACCTCGCGTCGGCTAAAGAAGGCGGTTCGTAAGAACATACATACAGATACTATTAGTATTGTTAGTAGTTATTAATGCTGTCGTACTAGTGCTATACCATAACTGTGTATTGTTCGCTCACGCTCAAGGAGGCATCGCAGTGCTCTCTCTTTGGAGCTGAGAGAGAAGACGTGAAGCAAATAGCGAAGAATTTGAGAGAGATCAACTGTTAATCATCAGCACGGTTTCTGTTCTCTAGTATTTGAACAAGCCCAGAATGCTGTCATGTCTGCTTGTCACAGGTAGCGTAGGCCATGGAGTAGCGTCAGGCAGTGGACTCAGCGGTGGTCATATGCAATTACTACTGTTTTCAGGAGCTAATGCGCGATTTTAACCTGTATATTTGAAGTGGCATATTTCAGCACAAAATATCGAAACAAAGAGCTATTGGAATCTAAACATTTCTGCCGTGCCCCAAAACAACTATTTCTTTAACTGTCATTCATGTTCGGCATCCGTTCGAGTCTCTTTGACTCCCCAATTTGTCCAAATATTGCGAAACAGCTGAGTAACGCACACCGAGTTCTTCTACCAGGTGGTTCAAATTGTTAAGCGGACGGCTGAACCCACACCGATGATCCTTGGACTTTGCCTCGAGCGCACAAAGTTCCCCATTCCTTCGGGGGTCGGAAATTGCTGCCAAACTTATGTGGGTCAAGCTCATTTCCTCTAACCCATTTTGGAACGTCGTCGCGCTGTTATCCCAGAATTCCATGGAGAATCGAGTCCACCAGCAGTCCACGACATTCGTAACGAAAGGAGAAAAAATCTCCCTGCAACGACCAGAGCCACACGAAAAAAAGTTTGAAGACCTTCTCGAATGGTGAAACCAAGGAAACAATCGTTTGCAAGAAATGCTGGGATCCCCACAGCATGTGATCTCGGCTAATGTAATAAACAGTGATAATAAATAACACATTTGTTTTAAGCCATAAGTTATGGTGAGGTTCTCATGAAGCTTCTACTCGGCTGGAAAGGTTTAGCCGAATAGAACTTCATAGCAACTTTCATAGCAACCCCCACGTTAGATCCAACAGAAAAAATGCATTAGCTATTCATACCGAGGTCAAATGAAAGTCACTTTATAAGAAAAGTTTCTCTTGCAGTTCTTTCGAAATTTCATCCATACAGTGAAGGAAAAGTGAGAAATTCTTAGGAAAGTACCACGACTGTACGTCCACAACGATTAATTAAAAACAGTAGACGCATAACTAGCTGCCCAGATTAGGCTGAAAAACGTTCTAGCACTTTTCTAGGACGACTTCCTTTTAAAGCTCAGCATCCATCAATAATTCACTGTTTTCTTGATGAGCAAACACCAGATTGTTACTGCAGCATTTATTAACCCACAATAGCCGATGTTTCGGCGGCTGCGCCTTCTTCAGAGCATGGAAGGGTCAGATTGACACGCAATTCGTTCATCCAAACACTTCCATAACCTCAGCAGGTAAGACTTAGCGCATCATTCTTACACGTGTAAAAAATTTATGTGTTAAGTTTTATCTGCTTGGAAAAAGTATTTGGCCTAATGGATTGGGTTTCAATTTGATTTTTCGAGGCTCTGAAGGAGGCGAGATCGCCTGAGTGTCAGCTATTGTGAATGAATGAATGCAGTAATTATAACCTCGTAATTGTTACGGCACGATGCTCCTTATCTTAACTGTTGATGATCAGCGATGCTGTTGCTTAACCATGTACTTTTACTCTTCTCACGATTTTTTCCTTGATGTGCTAGAACTTCATAGGAAGCTTATTTCTTGAAAGCTTGACGAAAATAAGTTCAGATCCATCCGTCGCTCGAAGCGTAACATGCGTTCATCGCTTCGACGACAATTCTCAGCGAAGGATAAGGAAGGCCAGATCGATAAGGACGTCAACGGCAATGCTTTGATTCAGATCTGATGGCCGCTCTACATGAGATAATTGCCTACATTTTCGCGCTAGTTGTAGATAAAACACAAAAAATTATTGTGCTCTAAAAATGTGATCTGTTTTTATGTCCCCAAAAACGCATTGTTCTGTGTGGTTACTGAGACCCTTTGCCATTACACTTTAGGAATTGGCAGAATTTTTTCAGAAATATACGGTATTGGAATAGCCATAGACTTTCGGATTCTCTCTCGTGCATGTTGGAATTACTTCTAACCTTGAGTATTTCATCGCCAACGCTCCCCTGAAAACCTCACCATGAAGTGAAGTGTGGCATAAGTCACCGATATGTACATCATTCGCCGTGTTTTTTTCCTATTTTATACACTCCAATGTGTTCTAAACTATAGAACTTCGGTTAGAGTCAGAACGAGCCGAAATAAAAGCGCATAAAAAAGTACTCTTTGAGTTCTACATCGCTCTGCCACTGTACAGAGTGTTACTGTGTTGTTGGGCGTCCTAATGGTCGAATCCAAAAAGTGAATAGTGGTATTTAATGGAAATCGGTTTCTTAATAAACTTTAGAATCGTGAAAAAGTACAAGAAAAAGCGGAAGGCAAAAGTTGGCTGATCCGGAGAACAGTGCATTTAAAGGACGCTCTGCTTTCATTGGTGCTCGTACACTGGAGACAGCGGAGTACTAAGAATAAATTTGTTTGGTTAAATATTGACGAAAAAGAGAACAGCAGTGGTCTATAGGCGTCTTCTTCTTTATCTCGCAACTATCCAGTTAGATAAGACTTCCTGTGCACACAGTCACTGAAGGGATACTTCATGCTGTTATTTATTGTTCCTTTTTGGTATTTTATTTCACTCATTTCTCTTTAAAGTAGTTAATTACTGCTCAGCCAGATCTACGGCTTTTCTCAGCAGTACATATTGTTCAGTTATTCTAGTCCTGGAATGTTATCTACTCCTCTTGCACTTTGTGGTCAAATGGAGGGAGAATTTCGTAAACGGCGAATTCGACGGGATCAACATTAATTATATCCAGCCGCAAATACAATAGGGCTACAAATGCATGTGTTCTGACCCATCTAGCCGACCACCTAGTAAGGCGTATTTCTTCTGGTATGGTCCATTTTCCAATACTTTTCACTTCGAATGCTTGTTCAGATGGATCTTGAAGCGAAAATATTTTTCGAATTCTTGAACTGCGCTGCTCGACTAGGCGTCATTTGTTCCACTTCTTTTTAAGAAGATACCACTAACTTTGTTTGCGAATGGCGCGTAAAATTTTCGACTCGGTTGACGAGTTGTCCACTGTCTCAGTTGCATAACATAGCACTAAGAGGGCTGTTGTGTGTAGCTTTAGGCCCGTCAGTTGAATGGTGTTTTGTCTGTCTGACAAAGGACGCACACTCTCGAGGCCTTTCTTCTCTAAAGTTATTCTTTAATTTAGTTCACTATGTTTCATTGAAACCTCTAAGCACGTGTAGAATATGATTTCTGTAACCACAGAAACCATCTGTTTTAATTCGACATCGATGACACCTTGTACTATTGATTTCTCATGAACTGGGTTTTATCCCGATGAAATTAAGTTTAGTTTGAGTTCTTTTCCGTAAGCAATGAAAATTTCAACCGTCTTTGGTTTTTACAACTAAACTGCCTTTTTAATGTATGAAATGATCCCACAATCAATAGTCACCCGAAGGCAAGCCAAACCTTTCCACACCTATTTTTACTACAGTCGAAAGTCTCTCCGATGGAGGTTGATTATGGGCCACGTGTGCTAGAACCCACTTCGCTGTCCTAGCCACTTCCAAAATCTGAGAGGTCTGTCGATTTCTTAGAAATCTCCATCGTGGAAACCGGGATAATTCAACCAATCAATATTTTGTCAAGGTGTGTTGTCTCAAGAAGCCAATATGTTACTGATTATACCGGTGATAATAATTGAGGACCTCGAAATCACTCTTCTGAGTTCTCTATTAATCTTGGTGCAAATCAGCCGAATACTCTACGATGGTAGGGTCTTATGACAAATGACAGCATCCCTTTCCTCATACCTCATGTGACAGACAAAGATTTTAATACCTAGTGATTCCTCATTGCCACCTTTCAGTCTTCTCCGCTCATAATCTTGTCATTTTAATGATAAAGTCGTATGTTCAGAGATCACAGGTTTTTAATTCAACATTGTTTTATGCATTTTTTATATTACTGTTTTAAATGTGGATTTGTATCCGTTGGAAGTGCTTATAGTTACTATTCCTGATTAATATTAAATTGTTCCAGATACGGGTTGTTAGTTAGTTAAAAACACTAAGCTCCATCAAGCATCGGGCTACCTATCACGCTTTTCAATCTTTTTGAGTTCGATCCTAATAAAGCTTCTATTTTCCCTACACAGTTTAAGTATCCAAGTTTTCCTACGCAACACTTTTCGTTTAAGCTTTTAGAAAAGTTAATCCCCTTAAATGCTATAGTCTTAGCAAACGATTTCAATGTCCGTCCATATCACTTTCAAAGCTAGTCCAACCTTAATAGCACCACTGACAATAACAACCTTTGATTGCTAGTACACAACGTTCCATGTTATCTATAAGATCGTTTAAGTAAACCTTTATTTTCTGCATCCCTTTTACGTGACATTCGCCGTTTGGAAGAATGAAATTTACGAGCAGCATTGATCGAGTTGTCTTGGCTCATCTCTTGAGAATTCGACTGATAGGGAGCCATCGATAACTCCAGAACGTACTTTTATACTGCCATACAAGTAGGAAAATCGTTGTGTTATACATTTAATAAACCGACCGAACAAAGCCCACTCACATGACGATTTATCATGAGGAGGATTGACGAAGGATAAATTGCAGTTTTTTCTTTGCGCCCTCTTTCAAATATGAGCAAGATGTTCCTAGAACTTTCAAAAGGAAAGTTCTATTTTTTTAAGGGGCTTTAAGTTTTTCTTTTCTAATTTGTAGTTTTACGTAGCAATCTCGCAAACCACATTCTGGACGCTGTGAATCGAGTCGAGTTTTGACGCGGGACAGATGACTCCTACCGCGAAGGCGTTCTTGGAAACTCTGATGACACTCGTGAAGTTCACGAGAAATGCGGTCTACTAGAGGACAGCCAACAAGTACGAGGCATCGAAATGGAACTACTTCGAGCTGCACTACGAAGCAAGCAGAACGAGATGTTTGCCAGAATAAAGAAGTGTGCGACGAAGGAACATTTTTGTGCTTTGTATTTGGAGGATCGCCTTTGGACGAGAATAGTTGGTGGGTCAATATTGATATGCGATTTTATTAGGTCTAGTGCCAAAATAACCTTACAACGAAAATTCGAAAATCTTTTGGGTAATTCACATGTCTCAGCTTCAAGAAAATTCTACCGCAAACTCTGACGACAATTCTAAGTTTTTTTATCTAGTCAAACAAACATTCATAGATGAAAACACTTACACGCCAACATATTTGCATGCGTTGGGACGCACAAGGTAACCCTGAAGGAAGCGCCATGCATTCGACTTCATTAAGCATCGTTTGGAGGTGTTTGAATGCATATCTGGCCTTTACAATGACTCGCTATCAAGTCTGGTTCCAATTTACAGACCCTGGACGGATTGAAGGTTTGATGGGCATGGGCGCGGCGATCGTTCCCACGTGTGTGTTGCAGGGAGCCACCGACCACTGCGCCACACGTTCCTTTGTATACATATACATATATATATATATATATATGTATTTGTGTATATATACCTTCTGCTTTCCATACAACGTTTTCTCTCCTATCTTTCAATATTTCCAGGAACTCCAGCAAAGAAACGTATTTTTAAAGACTGAATAATAAAACGAACACTTGCTCTTTTAATTTTTTTCCAAAAAAAACGAAGAGAAGATGGAAAAAAATATCATAACAGAGGTAGCTGTTGACATTTTACAGAAACTACCACTCAACATTTGTTTCGAGATTAAACAAAGACAAGGGCGACCAAGCACCTTTCATGTGACCCATGTACATTCGACGATGAATTCCTTGCCTTTTTAATGACGAATTGAGTTGTGCTGTCTATATCGGGGATGAACAACTAACCTATACTCATGCATACGTGGATAGATGCTCTTGAATGTACTTGGGTTGTATTCTGCACGTCGAGCCGCCTCATTGCTTTCCATTCGATCCACTTGTGGTCTACTTCGGACTAGCCTGAAGGTTGTCTAAGAGTGTACTCATACCATACGGCACAGCATAAGCGATCTTACTCACTGTTGTTGAAATAATTTGAACCAACCCAGTTCGTGAAATTAGAAGTACAATCTTGATACGCAGCGTGTCAGCCGAATTTCTCGAAACTCACGTAATATTCATCTTGATTCCTGCTTTCGGTAGGCTTTTAGGCAGTCTTACTAGACGATGTCTTCCATGTCCAACTAATCCACACTGCTTCTGAACAAGAGCAAAATCTCTGGCGATGGGATTACATGCTCGTTGGCTCTGCGCTCTCTCCATCAAAACGCAGAGGAACATAGAGTGCTTAGTTTGGTTTTCACTTCTACGCTCGACAAGCGCTCAGTGATCACTTGCGCTTTTCTTTCCTGGAATGGTCTTCTACCATGTGTTCTAATTTTCTTGCAGGACTACTCAACATGATCGTTACAACATTTTCATGTGCGCTAATTGTTCAGCGTTGTCATATTCGATACGTATTATTTCCTCCATTGTGTTTTCCTTCCTTACTTTACTTGTTTATAGCATACGAATCGAATTTTTTCGTTGTTGTAGGAAGCACCACTTCGCATCTGTGTAGGTAGTTCAACTGAGATTACATATAATTGTTTTAAAGGTGAGTTAACTGTAGTGAAGGCTGATCGAGTACAGCTCAAAAGTGTTATATACTGGATTTCTGAACTGCTATGCTTTAACTTTACAATTATAACAGTTATGAATGCGTCGTTTTCCTGTTCAGCAATCGCGAGTTTGTTAAACAGCATATATTTACTTCCATAGAAAAAACACAATACAATACAACAGTAGCTGACGTTTCGCCAGTATCGCCTTCTTCAGAGTCTGGAAGGGTGTACTGATTTACAATTTACTAGGCCAAACGCTTCAATAACACTTATAAAAACACGAAAAACTCTGCGGTAATTACATGATCAACAGCTTCTCGAAAAACTCACCGCTTTTTTTACGTGACCTCCAATGAGGAGGTTAGAACAGCTGATTACAGCCGCATATGGTTGATGACTGCACCATCCCACATCAGAAATTGATGCGAACATACGGGATCAGATAGCATATGACCTCTGGGCATTCATCCCTGCTATTCATTATAGGGTTTTTGGCATTTATCAAAAAAGACTAGAAAAATTTTCGCGCTGGTGTTCTAGTCTCCTATGCAAGGATATTGACTTTTACTTCAAAATCGTCTCCGCTATGCTTTTGTATCCTACGCATGCCTAGTGGGGTACTTTGTCTTAGCTTTCGTTTGCCATCTAGGTGTTCTTTTATACGGATACACAAAGCTCTGCCCGTTTCGCCAATATATCATCTTCGCAATCATTAATAGAGATCAGGTATATTGTACCTGAACTCACGCAATCACCGTCCCTGCCGTAAGGGCAGATTACGCAATTTGTTGTTTCGCATAGACGGTCATACAGGCGGTTACGAACTAACTGACGACGTAGAGTAGCCGGTGGTATTTCAACTATCGCTACCGATTCCTCTAGACCTGCTCTTTTTAAGCATCGTTTAATACATACGCTTACTTCATCACTAATAAAGGGCAACATAAACGGGACTTTCTTTTGGCCAAGTGCTTCGCTTGGACGCGTCGCTCTCCTTCTAAACTTATCTCGTGGATTTACTATTTCGTAGCCATTGGAGACGGCTATTTGCGGAACCAAGCTATAACTATAATTCTAAGAAAAAAGTCTCATACCTTTTTATGCTAGCAATCGATCACTGCAAGTTCAGAATAACCAGTTTTGTTGGATTTCTGCATTCTACTGCATTCAGATATTGTTAATATTTGGATCCTGAACAGAAATTCATACACTTCCGTTTTGTAAAATTTTCATCCACTTCGATATCTTTCAAAATTTTCCGGGAACTTTGTGGCCATAGCATTGTTTCTACGTATAAATAAAGAATTTAAACAGGACATAGAATAACCACGGATGTCCCTCATAGAGGAATTTTCTGCGGGTTACTAGCGAGCAACGTGGCACGTCCTCAAGTGGCGACGGATAAAGGGTCAAACGTGGACCAAAAAAGACCTTGTGCTTCCTTGGCGCGCAAGTGAATCAAGGAGATTGAATTCCAATCTGTGCCGCGCCAATTTATCACATAGCTTCGGTGTTTGTGAGGACGTCTTTGTGCATCCGTGTGTGGATGTGTTCTCTTTTATGTTAGTTGTATTCTACAAGTCAGTTCGGCCAGAAGCCTGCAATCAAGTGACTGGAAACTGCACGGAAGGCGGTTACCTTCAAGAAATAGGTTCACACATCTATCCTGTGAGAGACAGACAACTCATGATTATCCCAGCCTTCATGATTAGAGCTCAGCAAGCTGTACATAGGTACCAGACGCTAAACACCACAGAATAAGTGAACCTTATTCTCGCGACCACGAAGGAATCTCCGTCACGCAGCGTAGGGTGGGACGAGTACGGAGAGGCTGCAAAAATCCATTGCCATTCTAGGCTGGCTTAAATTTCGGACTAAGGTGATGACCAGTACCCTGAAATGAACGCTCACTTGCATCTTAACCCTCTATAAAAGGATTAAGCTCTCGGCGTTGATCAGTCTTTGAGGGATGCGTCATGCATTTGACTTCTTGAGCGTCGATGGAGGTGATAGAATGCATGTCTGGCTTTTTATGGTGACTCGCGGTGGGCTATCAATGTATCGAGCCAGTGCTGCTATCCTCCCAGACAGGTCTAGCACCGATTTACCGGCCATGGAGGAATAGAAGGCTTGGTGGGCCTTGGGCAACGGGATCGACTCCATGTATATTGCAGTACTCCTCTGACTACTGCCCTACAGACGCCCCTGAGTACTCTATAGAGAGGTCTAATGATGGAATCAAGAACAATGCAGTACGACATCATCGCACTGACTGAGACTAGATCACGCGCCCATTCACCGCCGCCTGTGATACTGGAGAAAAACGGCTCCTCTGAACATGCGACAATAAAGGTGTTGGCGGCATCGGAACATAAGCTTGGCCATGAACGTCGATTTATTTGAGCACCTAACAATCCAGCTTTTACGGTCAAACAGATGTCGATTAATATCGGGTCTACAACCCACAAATCGGAATAGAAGAAGCAGTGAGTGGCAATCTGAGTTTATTATAAAGAATATCGTCTACGCAAGATTCCATATATCCCGCAAAGGAGAAAAGGCCGTTAAGTTAAAAAAAGAAAACGGTATGCCAAAGCCGTCATAAACTGGAATTTATTTGCATCGGTAGTTGGCTCCTGGGAGGATACCGCTTTTGCCAACATCGACGAGGAATGCGATCAGCTCATTCAGCACCCCCTACTTTAACGCTATGAAAGCTGAAATTTCAAAAGCCATTAAAAGACGTTTCTCTCCAGAAACACTTGAGCTGCTATGCCAGCGTGGAATCGCACGAGCTATGAGCAGCTGCCAGCTCACGTATGAACTTGCAAAACGGTGCAGAAAGAAGAAAAAGAAATTATCTTAGGAAGAGCACCAGTCATGGTCACAGCTTCAGAAATTAGGAAGAACATCCCCAGCCCAAACGAAACATTTACAGCTTCCAGAAAGGTAATGAAAAAAATCATTCACGGTTGCTACTTAGACCACTTCAATCGCCACGTTCTCCTTTCCCTCATGTAAAAAATCACGGATACGTTGTACCACCAACTATACCTTCCAAAAATCTGACATGCTACTTCGTCAATGAAAAGTCGAGCAACACTTGTTCAGTCTGGGATAAGAGCTGAACCCCGAAGAACCTTTCGCCAGTTCTCATCAACACACTGACTCGGCTCTTCATACGTTCTGCCTGTCTAACTGCAAGCTTCCTATTGAACGGAATGCAAGTACGACTGTATTATTGTTCAAGAAGGGTGACCTCAACGATATCAGCAACTATAGTCCATTCTGCCTGCTAACTGCCGCTTACAAACTCTTCACTCGAGTCATCCTAAACCGAATTTGCGGAGTATTGGGCGAAGAGTAGCCATGTGAGCCAGCAGAGTCTCGAAAAGGATTCAGTACAAGCGATTACTTTCACACAAAAACAAGATTCAGTGATCTATTGCAAGAGTACGAGGGACCATTTGGCCTCACATTCATCGATTTGATGAAAATTTTTGAAAAGCCCGGACAGCCAGAGCGTCCCAATCCCGTATACAAAGCTTTTTTGTTGGCTTCACAAAAGTTTTGCAACCAAAATATCACTATCGCTTTTACGGTATTAGCATCGACGTCAAGAAAGGGGTTGGGCAAGGCAACACCACATCACCAAAGTAATTTACCACCACTCTCGAGAACGCCATCCGAACATTGGAATGGGACAAAATGAGTGTGAAGATCGGTGCGGAAATGACAGCATCTTTGTTTTGCTGATGACATCGTTCTTATAACAACCAAGGATTAACCAAACAGAGCGAATTCTAGCCGGCTTATGGAAAATTTGGTCTTCGATTAAATCCCACAGAAACGGTCTCCATGAGGAACGATTTGGCTTCGTGTGCCCTATTCAAGCTTAACGGAACGGTTATCTGGGAACCCCGCAGTAACGTAAATAGAGGTGGAGGAATCAACACGATGGACGAATTAGCTCCAGAGTTGAGCAGTAGGAAACGAGCGGGTTGGGGAGACTTCAACAGCATCGAGGATATAGTGAAGAGCACAAAGAATACCCGATCCCGTGTCCACCTTTTCGACTCAACGGTACTTCCTGCCTTAACGTATACATAAGATACCAGGTTGCTGCGTTAGCAGGATGAAAGACTCAGTATTATTGAACGCGTAGTAGAAAGGGCGATGCTAGGAGTATCCTGTGTCACACGATTGAGGAAGGAATCCACAGTTGCGATCTACGTCAGCGACCAAAAAGTCAAAGACGCCGTTCTGTACGGCAAACTGTCAATAATGGGGTGGATCGGGCACGTAATGCCTATGAACTGTAACCGATAGACAAAAGCCGTTAGTGACTGGATTCCTCGCGATGTCATAAGTCAGAAGGAAAGTAGTATGATACTCAGCGAGTCCCCTAAGTGAGCAGAACCCACTGAGTGCATTTGCACGCAATAGGAAGAAATGTACGGTTTAGTGGAGCCCGCTCGGGTTGCTCGGCGAACAACTGGACGATGGACGACATGTGGTACAGATGATTTAAAGGATATAAGAGCACGTCTGGCGCAGTGATTAGAGATGCCCTGCAGTGCACATGTGGTCCTTGGTTCGGTCTGACGCTCTGGGCTCACATAGTTTTCCATCGCTCCGGTGCCGACAAATTGGTGCCAGGCATGTCCGGAAGGAAGACAGCACTGACCTTATAAATCGTAGGCAACCGCAATTTATTCTGTAGCGCAGCTACATATTAATCCATCTTTAACGATGCATGGTGAAGTAGGATGCATGATGTATCGCTCAAAAATGGATCAACTCTATGAACCTGGTTTTTTAACTTTTATATAGAGAAATAGAAACAAACTTTATATGAAAAAAGTGAGCTTGCGACGTAGTGGTCGGAGGCGCCCTGCAACACACACGTGAAATTGATCCCCGCACCCATGGCCCACCATGGCCCTCCATCCCTCCGGGGGTCGGCAAATTGGTACCAGACTTGTCTGGGAAGATACCAGTACTGGCTCGGTATATCGCTAGGCCACCGCGAGTCGTTGTAAAGGTCACATATGCATTCAATCACCTCCAGCGATGCTTAATGAGGTCTAATGCATGGCGCATCCCTCAGGGGATTGACCAACGCCGAGAGCTTTATCCTTTATTTTATATAAAAGAATGGCATCACGGTCTTTCTAATGATTATTTTCCACTTGGTGAAGAGAATAAGATTTGTTACACTGAAAACACAGAAGATCATTGCACGCTAAAATAGAAGCTCTATTTGATTTTCGCTAACTCGAAGAACTTTGTACTGCCTGGTCGTTGTATTTTAGAGTAAGAATCGCGATCGAATTTGTTAGCTAAATTGTAACGAGGTCATTTTCTCTCCTTCCCACTTTTTTTCACGAATCCAATTTCCTTCTTCTTATGGCTGTAAGTTTTTGCGATATTTTTTTTCCACATTTCGATGTTTTGTGTGCAGGTCATCCTTGCTCATTTCCGTTCCTATGATTACAACCCTCGTAAAATGCCTTGCTCCAAGCTTCCAGCAGTCGTCGTCTACTCTATAGGGAGTCCCAGAATAATACGCCTCATTTAACCAACAGCCTTGAAACCCACTAGGGATGCCCAAATCCCCGTGATTAAACGGTGCTCATTAAACTCAATTACGAACATGCCACGATCATTTTGCCTTCTTGACCAACTTGGCAAAAAAATGCGAATAGAAATTCTCTGAAGGATCGCGAGAACATTGTATATACAACAGAGTGCGGCTGAGTATTGTATATATAATAGAGCGCGGTTTCTAATTTATATGCGGCACCTATGCACCGGTCTTTACAAGAATAAATGTTATGCTGGCTCGAAAATATTGGCTTAGTACATCACCAAAAGATACATGTACTGTAATGTACTGCATGCAAAATATTAGCTATACTTTGTGGGTGCGATGGACCTGCTAAAGAACGGCCACACCTGGTATCTGAGTTCTCACGTGTTTTCGTTTATATGCGCAGATCTCAGAGGGCAAATAAATCTCTTGATCCTGTCCCTAACTTGGACTTGCTGCCTATTCTCCGTTTTGTCATGGTATGGCATGATGTGTAATAGAACCTCAAGGAATACAATCAGCATCTACTTATTTATATGGTCTTATAAACTGATCTTCTTAAGCTGATGCGAGGTTGACATAGATCTTCGTTGTCGTTGTCGTTGCTGTTGGTGTTGTTTGCCGATGGCTGACGTTTCTGCGATTTCACCTTCCTCAGAGCCTGGACGTATTTAATACGACAAAAACTTTAATTATTCGGTAGAAAAAAAGCTAAAGTATTAATTAAGATCAAACTTTTAAGTAGACTCCATATTGATCAAAAACGCTACTCACCGTGCTGTTACGAGTGGGACTGGCCCACGCGTTGTTCACGTAGGGTCGCGAGCAAGACACACCCCGTGTTCAAAATATCATTTTGAAATAGGGCGCCAGATCACGTGTGATAGTGAGGTATTCGTCTTTCCGGTTCATCTTTGAGTTTGTGAAATTTATCCAAAACGCCTCAAGAGTTTTGCGCGTTGATGTTTTCGACTCCTGGATCCGCACAGTCATTTCAAAATCATCGCCGGTGGGGTTTTCGTGCGCTATGCGTACGTAGAAGGGTGTTTTGACAAATTTCAACCTTCCCATCTGGGTGCTCTTTTATGCGGACACAAAGCGGTCTACCCGTTTTCCCAATATATTCCTCACCGCATGCGTCACATGAGATCAAGTATATTACACCTGAACTCATGCAATCCCCATCTCTCCCGTTAGGACAGATCATACAGTTTTCTTAGCTGCACAAACGATCATAGAGGCAGTTGCGAACTAAGTGACGGCGTAGGGTATTAGGTGGGATGTCAATAATCGTTACATAATTTTCAAGACCAACTTTTCTTAAGCATCTCTTAATGGCGTAACTTATTTCATTTGATATGAACGGTAGCTTAAAAGGGATCTTACCTACGTCCGAAACATTATTTTGAGGAACTACCCTACTTTTTTGTCTAACCCGAGTGGCTTCTACGTCGTAGCCATTGGAAATGACAATTTTTCGTGCCAGGTTTTGCGATTGCTTCCTTTCCTCTTCACCTGTGCACACATTTTTTAGCCGTACGGTACATGTTTTTGATAAGTGCTTTTTCATGTGGAGGAGAGGTAGTGAACTAGTATGTTCTTACTACTTGGCTTACGATACGATTTTGTTACATAGCCACTTTCTGAGAGCTTTATTTGGATGTTTAAGAATGTAAGCCAGTTTTCGGTTGGTTTTTTTCCCGTAGAAATTTTATATACTCTGATTGTCGGTTTAACAATTCAAAGCACTCATCCATCTGTTCTTGTGTGGAACAGACGATGTAGCAGTCGCTATGTACTGACAGTAGAGTAAGAGTCGGCGATCGAGAAATGGAGCTTCCACCTTAGACATGAAAGCGACGGCAATGTTTGGTGCTAAACATCATTTAAAGTTAGACCTATCATCAGTTGTACAGGAGATCCATCGGATAGAATAGCGTGGTTCCTAAACCCAGTTGCTAAAATTTATTCCAACCCATTTAGCTAACACCAAAATGTCGACTTTTTATTTAGCCTTTTACTAGGTTTCACGGCAGGGTATTATTTGTGAAAGAACCACAGTGATGCTGACATATTTGCAGAAGTCCGGACCGCAGGTGTCTGCGGTGGGGAACGATGGAAAAAGATGCAAGTCATTCTCGAGCTGCTCGATAGAGCACGAAGAGAAAATAAAAATGTACAGCTTGACGATTGTAGGTGTGATAGACGGGTCGTGTAAAACAAAGAGAGTGAAACAGTTTGAAATCCTGTTTTTTTCATCTGACAAGGTATTTCATATATCTTAATTATGCTGTGAACTCACAGAAGTCTTAACCTCCTAATGTTTTTTGAATGGATTGTGCAGAGAGCGGATGATTCGTACCTTATTACACATTCTTTCTTTGATATACTTACCGATGTTGATAAGTAATCTTTATTCGGCCAACGTTTCGACGTCATCGTCTTCATCGGAGCCGATCATCCAAGTCGATTGTCCACAGTTGTTCGTCTTCTCGATGTGGTGTGTTCACCTTCGCATCGTGTCGGATCTGCCTCAGTGGAGCATCTGTCGAATGAGGAATACTCACCTGGCGACGCTCTTTTATACATGATGTTGACAATCGTCGATAATAACTGTTGATAATAGTGATTGTCTACAGTCCGGTGAAGATGAAGACGTCAAAACGTTAGCCGAATAAAACATGTAACAATCTTGTGCAAGCTCATAAATTCAAACACATTTTGGTTAATTGTACCGAGGTTAAAGAAAAATCAGTTTTGGAAATATCATCATTACGCTCTGTGCTAGCTGACAATAACACCGACACCTCTGGAGGATAGGTTGGCCGGGAAAAACAAGTTGTTACCACCCTGCAATCACTATTACGAACAACTAGCATTCTGGATAAAAGAGCGCCGCCGGCTGAGAATGCCTCATTCGAGAGATGTCCACTGAAGAAGGCCCGACTAAATGGGAAGGCGAAGACGCCACATCAAGAAGAGATGAACAACTGTGGGCCATCGACTTGGATCATCGGCTCTAATGAAGAATTTTATAACGGCCTCTTTTCTTACTCCTTAAAAAGGAAATATGTATATATACATCAATGTGGTTATATATACATATATATATATATATATATATATATATCGATTACTTATACCGACGTTTACAGAAAGTCAGTTTTTTGAGTTTTTTATATTCTGTTTTTAATGTCTTGACGTATTTTTGTTGGACGAAATATTTTACCACAACGAACATTTCGATGTGTTTCAGCTATTTCTCACTTGGATATTTGGATAGTCCGACAACTCGTCTTCACTGGTCGTACAGGCACCAGCATATTTTCCATTCGTTTCCCTTTTGTGCAATTGTCGTCGATGGTGGTGGTCTGTCCTAACATGGTGACGTTCGCGAGGTTCATTCCGTAGTCCTGAAATCGTCCCCATCTTCACATGTGGATGGTTGACCTCAGCAATTAACACATCCGCCTTTTGTTTGGGTGCTAGTCCGAAAGGACGATTGCATTCTCTTGGAGGCAGTCCACTGTTCTTATCGACCTCCGTCATCTGCCTTCCCTAGTATGTGGCAGGCCTATCTGTATTTTGTTACTGATGTATATTCTCCTAAATCTCGAAGATAGGATAGGTTTTGAAGATCTGAGCAACGCATTATGGCTTGACATTATGCGTGCCAGTTGGATTCCACAAAAAATCATTCATGCGCTCAGTGGGTGGTGCACTTACTTTGTGAAGATCGAGCTCCCAAGCAAAGCGCTGGGAAGAATGTTTGATTCGAGAAGGTGAGCGACGAGTTTTGGGACCATTACGTGCTCGATCGCTTCTTTGAGAGGTCCGAATGTAGCCCATACTATTTTCCTTCTTCTGTCTCATTTATCCTTTCTGTTGTTTTCCATGTTCATTGAGAACCCGTAGCAACGCATGAGAAGACACCTGTAATCCGAGAATCATCCAGTTCGATTTGTTTCCCTTGGCATCATTGATTCTTCATGAAGTGGGTCCTCCTCCTATTTATACGTAGCCCAATCCTTTTCCCGATTAGTTCAATTTATTAGTCATCGTCTCTGTAGTGCTCCCCAAAAAGATGACGATGCCATTCGAGAAACGAAGATTTGCTAGAAATTTTCCATAAGTTCAGTTCCAACCTTACGACAGCGAAAAAAGTCTGGTATGCGTCATGTTCAAGAACTAATAAAATCAGGAGCTATTACACTATCAGTTAGCGATAAGGGTGGAGAGTTTGTAAAAGACCGCCTCATCGTGGCTGGGAGGTGTTCCTGGGTGTCGGACTGCGATGCACAGCGGGGGTATTGATCCCCCCTGGCAGGGTTTCCCAAGCTGAGAAGAAGTGCGACGTTGCAATCGGCAAGCCTAGCTAACAGTAAACCGATACTGGGATCCACCACCGTCCTGGTATCAAAGTAGTCGCAGGATGCCAAATCTCCCTTTGATCCACAACGGCTGCGACTGCCTGTCGTGGCGACGACCTGAATCAGACTTTGGCTAGGCTGTCCTCGGGATTCCAGGGAAGCACAATGGCTTAACCAGCAAACTTCCAAAAAAAGTGGAGATTATGCTGGGGCCCGCACAACAAGTGAGGACGGGCAGTTCAAGTATCAAGTAAGTTCAAGTTTGTAGTAATTCCTCGACAGTTTGATGTTGAGATAGGCGAAAAAACGTCTTGAAGATGCTTCGCTTTATCGCGCAAAATCTGAAAAACTATGCAAAAGCCAATATCGAAAATTGAACAACGAATGGGACAACGTGGTAAGCGGCAGGTCTAAAACCATCAGATATTTCGCATTTTATGATCGAATTACCAACATGATTTGTTTTATAGTTGGTTGTCAAAACTCATAAATTAGTATCTGGCCCGATGTACCCGATAATCTGGCGTCTGCCGACCATTCAACCTCAATGTTAGGCCCATGACCAGTTGTTTAAATGGCCCTAACGATGTGATAGCTTGGTTTATAAACCTAATTCTCATCCAGTAGTTGAAGCACATACCAGCCCACCTCTCGAGTACCCAAATGTTCTTCTATCGTCTTAGCATCACGTGTCCTAGCAGAGCATACGTTATGTAGTCTCTCGAGGTTACCATCTTTTATATAATACTAGTCTGTAGTAGCTCGTTTGGCGCAGTGGTCGGAGGCTCCTTGCAATACACACATGGGATCGATCCCCGCGCACGTGGTTCACCAAGCCTTCCATACCTCCGGGGTCGGCAAATTGGTACCAGAACTGTCTAGGGAGGATGGTAGAACTAGCTCGATTGATCGGTAGGCCAACACGGGTCATTGTAAAGGCCAGATACGAATTCAGTCACCTCCAACTATGCTTAATTAAGTCGAATGCATGGCGCATCCCTCGGGGATTGGTCAACGTGAGAGCTTTATCCTTTTTAATGTGTCGAATAACTCCGCAATGCAAGCCATCCGGAGCTTCTTGTGCAACACGAAGTAGTAATTAACGTGTATGGCTCAACGATTCGGCAACTCACGGCCCCTACATAAGGTCTGCCTAATCTGCTCGATCTTCAGATAGTCCAGGAAATACTGCGCACAAATTAGTGGGTTGACGATGGGACAGCGACTGCTACCAAGCCTTGCCATTGCCTTTATGTCTAAGGTAGAAACACAATCGATCTCGGACAATTATTCTAATGTGGATACATAGATGATTGCATTGCCGTCTGCTCTACACAAGGCGAGATGGACAAATTCTTTGAATCACTGAACGATCAATTAGACTACATAAAAATTCATACGAGAGAAACAGAAAGAAAACTGGCTTCCATTTCTGAACGTTCAAATTAACCTATCCGAGGACGGTTATGTCACAAAATGGTGCCGAAAGCCAAGTATTAAGAATATACTAGTTCATTACCTCTGTTCTCATCCCTCACAGACCAAAAAGGCGCTTATAAGAAATATGTTTCGAACATCCGTAACTTTGTGCACACGAAGAAAGCAGAAGGAATAATCCTTGAAACTGGTCTGGGAAACAGCCATTTCGAATGACTACGAAACTGTGGCTGCTCGGAATTGGCGTAAAGGGAAAACCGTACCCCTAAACGATAGCTCTAGGGAAAAAGAAATTCCCGTTTGTTCCGCCCTTCCGACGAAATAAGTGCAGCTATAAAACGTTGCTTAAGAAGGATCGATCTGGAGGATTCGACAACAGTGATAGAAGTATCACCGGGAACTCTAAGACGCCAGCTAATTCGTTAACGCCTAAGTGAACGTCTATGTACAACGAAAAATTGCAAAATATGACCTAAATTTAGAGCCGCTGACTGCATGAACTAGGGTACGGTGTACCAATCTATCGCAAAGCATATGGGTAGAATACGTTGGCGAAACGGTTAGACCACTTTGTCCGTTTAAAAGAACACCTTGTGGGCAAACTTAGATTTGAAACCAAACGCTCCACTAGGCGCGCATAGGACACAGAAACATAACGGTGAACATTTTCAACTAAAAGTCACTATCTTAGCACAGGAATCCAAAACATCGGGGCATAAAACTCGTGAGGCGTTTTGGATTAATTCCAGTAATCCAAAAAATGAACCGCAAGAAGGAGTGCCTTGTGATCAGGTATGATCTCATACACCATACCTTAGGCTGATTCTATGACCTTACCCAGGCACATTCCTCGCCAATGTATTACTCTGTGCGACTGCTCTCAACCAATTAACTGGAATGCTTACAAAGAATAAAACGGTGGGTGTTCAGAAGAAGCTGTTTATTATGCGAATGTAAATTTACGTGTCAAATCTTATCCGCTAAGCTTATGAAAGTGTTTGGCTGAGTAGACTGCATGTCAATTTGACCTTTCCATGGTTGGTGAAAAAACAGTGAATTGTCGTCAATCAACGACGTGGTTGATGGAAAGTCGGTCTTGGGAACATTCCATCAATAAGTGTCGTCCCAACCATGTGACCTCATCATCTACTGCAGTGAGAGGCGATGCTGTGTCACTCTGTAGAACACCGTTTCCTACAGGAACAGCAAGATGTCGATGAAAAAAAATTGTATATTTGTGCTGCGATTCCGATAACAGACAGCTAGTCTTCGGAGTGCTGATAGGACTGCACTCATTTCAGCGCTGTCAAACGCTTTCTCGTAGTGGACAAAGATTATGAAAAGTGCAGGATGGTACTCCCGAAAATCTTCTACTAGTGGTATTTATTGTCAGCTGTGCCTGGTGCGTTGCAGTAGGCTGAAACGCCACTTTGCTTCTCTTTTGGAACAACTTCTTAGTGGTAATGAAGATGCGGTCTGAAGTAATTGTTTGGGGTAATGTGGCGAATTCGGAACCAATCTTAACCCCCTCGACAAGCACCTTGCAGTCCTCGGTGGGGTCGTTTTTCATTTGCCAGTCGTATGAGAGAATTCTACTGAGAATGCCTTCGACATACACGATTTGCTTTCTTTTTCTTCCCCGATGACAGAAGTTCTCCTCTAATTTTTGGCTGAATCGAATATTCTCATTAAGGAGGCTGTGACCAGGTCTTGTAGAGAATCCAGGTACTACTGAGGTCTCAAAGAAGCACCATATTCTATTCTAGAGAATATGATCGATTTCCCCATAAGCTGTGCCGTTAGGACACTTCCACGTCCATCGGCTATTTTCTGTCTTTTTCGAAAAATGGATTCCCAAGGAAGACTTATGCTGCTCATAGGAGCCCTACAAGAAGCTTTCTAATCCCATTTGGTTTTACAACCCCTTATTTCCCTATCCTCCGTTTTTTTTTAATTGGGCGTTCCTAATCTAGCACAATGAATCTGAAGCAACAATGTATAACCTTTTGTTTGCTGCTTGTTATCTTTTTTTCCATGGCAAGCTATTTTGCGAAATGCAACCACAATAGCTGGTTCGAATCTCGTCTGAGGTCCAAGTTTTGCAAATATCTCTGCAGTAAAAAATTTATAGGACCTTTCGTTGCGGATTACTTCTTTGAACTCACTGTAGAGCGCCTCCAGTTTGTTCTCATTAGTTGTACAAGTTGGTGAGTAGCAGTTGATGATACCTGCTTTCTTTTGTGGAAGAAGAGTGGTCAAGCGCGGTGATAGGATATCGTAAAGAGTGACTACATGAGAAATAGATGGGTTTACAACAAATTCAACTCTTCCACCATTTCGTAAAGGAAATTTTCCTTTACAACTGATAAATGCTCCGTCATCCAATTGACATATGTCGGTCTTTCTGCTTTTCGTCTCTTGTGGGACAATCACATGGACAATCACGGAACTTGACGCGACCAGCGGCCTCAAGAAGAGTGTGTTGGCGTCTGAGGAGAATTTTCTAAAGCTATAGGCACAAATGAAGGTCTAGTCTCCATAGCGTGCCGTGGGCGTGCTCGTATTGTCCGCTACCAGCGACGTCCTTTGCAACACAAGATTTGATCGCCTCTTACCGGTTGTTTTACATACCTAGTGCTGAGGCAGGAGTTTTGCTGGTTTAGTCATTGTGGCTTTCTGGAGTGCCGAGGTCGGCATAGACGAATGCTTCATCAGGTCGTCATCACCCCTAGAGAGTCGCTGTCTTGATGGATCAGAGTGAGATTCACCACTTTGCGGCTAATTTGATACTAAGGCGGTGGTGGATACTGGTATTGGTTTACTCTTAGCTGGGCTTCTTGATGGAAACGCCCACCTCTTTCTCAGCTTGGGAGGCCCTGTTGGGAAGATCCCTGCGATGTACATCGTAGTCTGACGCACAGGAAAACCACCCATTCACGATGACGCGGTAAACCTTTAAGAGTTTACCTTCTTCAAAGCCTAAAAAACCTCGCTCTAATGTGCAAACACTTTCATGAATTTAACGCGAGATTTTGAACCGAGTTTTATACAGAATGGTAAGCAGTTTTCTGAAAATCCATCCTCTATTTATTGTCGTTAACTTTTAGGGAAGACCACACATACACAGATCTCACTTGAGATTACTTATATGGCCAACTTAAGTCAACTAAGAAAAAACAACTTACCTGGAGAAAAGGGTCAATGGGCGCATGTTTACGAGGAACTAGTCTCTCCGGTCTGCAAGTTAACTGAAAACAGCTCCAAATTTTAGTCGTTAGAGCTTTCTTTTAAAATTCAACTAGCTCAAGTTTGCAAACCCTGCTTTACACCAGAATTTTAGCTTAAATTTCCTACTATTACGTTTTTGTTGCTTATTCCGCCTACTGGAATACTTTGTGGAGGTTTAAGTTTTTCGTATCCATTTGAGCAAAAACAAAGCGTTTTTTCAGTTTTACTGATATATTCATCATCGCAAAACCCCACTATAAGTCAAGTGTGCTGTAAAGGAGCTCTTTGAACATCTGTCCCGACAAATTATGCAGGACAAAGGAGCGATTACGAACTTGATAGCGTCATAGAGTGTTCGGTGTTTATTCAAAAACTGTTTCCGATTCATTGAGCCACAGTGATTACAATGTCTACTTCGTTGTAATTAAAATATTGATTAAATGGTTCTATGTCAGAGATGAAATTCTGTCTTTGAAGTAGGACTTTTCCTTTGAGACTAATCTGAGTTGACACTGCTTTGTAGCCAAGGATGCCGGTTGTTTATCATACCAATTCAGACGATTGTACTTACTCCTGCACATGCAATAACGGCCTCTCGAATTATCTTTACCACAGCATCTTATTTGCAAATGAAGGATTTTTTAGAAAGATAATAAGAAAGTGCGACTCTACCACTTGCTTTAGGGCAGGTTTTTTCATACAACCATTATACAACAGAAAATGAGAGTTCCTTGTCAAACTCGGAACCACGGCTGAGCTTCGAATCCGCTATTAGCCTTTCTGTCGACTCACTGGTGCACTAGGAGGTCCTATCCACTACATCAACCGTGGCCTTTGCTTTACCTTTCTCTCAACACTGTTCATCTTTCAACAGAAGTTAAACACAGTGATTCTGCCTACACCTTCAGCTTAACTGAGTTCAGCAACGAATTGTGCTTATCAGATCATTCCTGTTAGTGGCCGATTGCTGACAACACTGTTACGATTAAAAAAAATTGGGTGAGAGAAAGGCAAAGCGAGGTCCTGGGCGGTGTAGTGGGCAACAAGTGACCCTCTAGAAAGAGTATTTTCCGTCTCGGAGATCACCTGAGGTTCATAGTTTTGCGTATATCTCAGCTTCCTTGAGGTTTTATTTCACATGGTACTCTTCCGTAAAAAAGAACAGGCAGTAAATAAAAGTTGAACCTTTGAAAAATGAAAGCGTTTGGCTGAGTAGATTGCGTATCAATTTGACCGTTCCAGGCTTTGTTAAAGGCGAAACTGCCGCACAGGTCAACTATTGCGAATGAATAAAAACTCTAATAACAACCTCCTGCTTGCTCATCAAGAAGACAGGTCACATGACGTTTAGGGGTGAGAGAGTTTTTTTTTAAATTGTTCTCGCCGACACTTACATGCCTTAACTGCTCATTCAGCAGCTAAAACACTTACTCATCTAAGGCTCTATACACGAGACAACAAATGGTTGTCAAAGTATTTGTAATGGAATGAGGGTCCGAGATCGAGGAGCAAACCCTCTCTTTCAGATGAGGAATGGCAGAATTAAAGACAGTCACTCTCCTATTGCTAACAGCTCAATCTAGGCTCACTGTTTCACGTACAATGCAAACGTTGAACTGGTACTCTTCTTCACAAGTCGAGGAAGATGTTTGTTTTTCTAATAAATCACAGTAGTTGTGTCGCTTTGGAGGAAGCGGGGAAGACAATGGTTTTGATGGCGTTCAATGCGAGAACGGCGCAACACACCCAATCATTGGACCTGCTCATTCGTTATAGTACTAGTGTGGCGGAAAATGGAGGCTCTGGAGAGTATGATGGCCGGTGCTCAAGAGGAAAGATGCTTTAGAGACTAGCGCATATAGATGAGTTTCCTTAGAGCGACATACCAAAGTGTCTTCTATAGTAATGTCATGTTTTTAACATTTTAAGCCATCTATCTATCGAGAAATTATCATATATCGTCCAAAAACTATCAAATCCATAGCTGACATGAACTTGGGCGCGGACTCAGACCGCATGCACACTTGTTTCTTTAATGAGAAGAAGCAAGTCAATCGTGGAAGTTAACTGCTCAGCATGAGGCTCTTTGGTTTCTCGTACATTTGCGAAAATGAACCGGTTTTATTAAAGTGGTTTGAAGCAGATTTCTTCGAATACTCGCAGAAGTTCATCAACATCCAACCATATGGAAGTTTTATGTTGGACAATTCTTATTTATCAAGTGACATATGACAATGACCGAAGGCAAATTGAAGTAAAGAGGTAATGTGAGACTTTTTCTAAACACAAGCTTTCTCTTTTCAGTCTACACATTTTGTCTTTTTCTCTCTCCTTCTTTCAATTTTTTAGTCATTTTTCACTGTTTAGTAATCCGCGCTTCTAGTACCACGAGCTTACCTATTTCGGTCCGAAACTGAATTATTTAAACAGAACTGTTTAAGTATTCCAAGCGTATTGTGATGGGCTAAGATAATTTTTCACATTTTTCTGATTGGATTCCTCAAAGCAATGCTCTTGCATTAACGCCATTTCATTAGAGGGAGTGGCTATTTCACCCTGCTCTTTATCAAGCGGTTGTCGCTTGAAGCATTTTAGTCTTTTAACACATTATTTGTACAATGTGCTTGACTTCAATTCACGATTGCTATGCCATCCATCGTATCACTTGAACAAGCATTTATGGCTATTGCGAATCAATCAATATATAGGAAATATAGTTTCCATAAGATGTTTTCTCTTTGTGTTCAAAATCATAGTGGAGGTTATTCAATGTCGTTGAGAGACCAGTCAAATGTTTCTCTGATTCGAAAGTCACCTATAGCACTTTGGCAACCTTACTGTTGTTTAGTACATGTTTCGTTCGGCTAGAACCATTTGTGAAGCTGAGCATGAACTATCCAACCACTCAACCAAAGAAGGACAACGTCGAGAAGCCGTAGGAACGAGGTCGCAGTGCCATGCTTCTTCCAAATCCATAGATGCACACGTCGAAATCATGACTGGAAAATGTTTTACTGGATTCCTGTTCACAGCATGGTTCCTCCACAGAATTTTATTTCAGGAGGAAAAGAATAACCACCTATGGATATGAAATCACCAAACGGCACTTTTAAAGATCAGCATATACAAAGATGTTTGTTTCTCTGACAATTCTACAGTGCCATTATGTTACACTGGATTCAATCGGCTTATTTTATGAGATGACTCGAAAATCAAAGAGTCGACCGAAGTCTAGGAAATGCTAGCCAAGCGACTCCAAAAGTCAAGTACTAAATACGCGTGGGTTCACCAATTAAGATGTTGGATTTCAATTTTCAAACATTTGCATTTCCCATAATAGCCATGTTAGAGTACCTATTTTTCTCAAATACAATCTCTGTGGATCTATGGCGCAATATAAACAAAGAGAGTAGGAAGAATAGATTATAAAAATCGTAAGCTGAACTTGTTTATCAAGCGAAACTTCTAATAAACTCATGAACCCATATCTCTGAGAGAAAAAGCTGTTCTTTCATTGTTCTACCATGCGGTTTAAAAACGGGTCCACACCTCAGGCACATCGAATATCTTTGCACTTATAGAAGCACTATAACTGTATCTTCATGAGTACGAGCGATCAGAAAAAGGATCTTCGTGGTCCACGACAACAAGAGGTCTTAGCTGAAAATAGTTCATTTAAGACATTGTGCTGTCAAGTGAAGTGGATCGATTAGTGATGCACTCTATCAGGAAGCATTGGCTCGGCCTCATCCCCAACGCTGTCCTCGAACCCATGTGGGAACGCCTTACTTCTGCTATCTCTAAGACTACAACAACAGCAGATTCGACGAGCATTCTATGAAATTCATAAAATGTGCATCGTGGATGATGGATGCGACGAAGCGAATCGAGTGAAAGAATTGCTGGGATTCGCACAATAGATGTTATGACGTTTCATGCATTAATAACGATGATAATAAACATTGTATTCTCTTAGACATCTGTATTCACTCTTTCATCCTACTTAGGGAATTTTCAATAGTTCTTGTCATTCAGATTTCTGACATCTCTTTTCCGGATCTCGTTCCGTGTTAGTTTATTATGTGCCTCTATTTATGGCATCTTCTCCATGACACGTAGAGCGCAATGGGAGAGATGTTATCCGTCGCATGCAGTCATGACAACCAGCTCGATCCTACACAAGACCACCCAACTGTTCGTCTCTGCAGGAGTGGAAAATTGGTAACAGACTTTCTGGAGACTGCTCTCTCCGAACCAAAAAGGCAAGTGGGTGTTTGTAGGTGAACCTCGCAAAACACTGGCAAAGATATAACTGGATTCCAATGAAGATCAATATCAGAGACGTTAAATGGTTTTCATAAAAAATAAAAAACCTTCATACGGTAGTCGAAGGCTAATGCGATTTCGAAGACCCTAGTATATAACTTATGCAAAATAAGGAACTGAGTGAAATAAGCGCTAGAATCCGATCAATATGTGGAGATAAGTGAAGAATCCTACAGATAGATTTCAGATTCTGTAGAGAATATATAATTTTAAATTATCCTCTAAGCGAAACTCTTTTAGGGTTATAATCAACGCACTAATCAGAATGTGAGGAAAAAAATAAATGGCTGCTGAAGCAGATAACACATCACTAAAACAGATTACTCTATCATTAAACAGCCGGGCTTCTCCATGAACAACTTGGAACCGAAGCTCGGTGGTCCTGATGACATCCTTTTCTAGAATAGCGGTTTTAATAAGGAGTGAAAAAGATCCCTGATTACGTCTTGCTTTTTTGCTGAAGCAGATATAGACATATAAGATGAACATCAAGGCAATCAGAACACTTTTAGAACATAAGTTTTTCATTAGATATCCTTTCAACTTTCCAATGCATGCAGTGCATATGAAGCTTATAGCAACGACGACGTAAGCGTCCATCGGTTAGGTAAGCAGCGAAGCGAAGATGAAAATTCTATAAGCTTGAATATCAGAATCAAAATAAGACTTTCTGAATATTGCACTTGGTATTTTCTGGTCGAAATTCACATATGACATTGAGTCTACTAACACTTTTACAAATTTGACGAACGCTTTTGGGAGTTTTCTTAAACTCAAGCGCTCTATATTCCATTCAAGCGCTCTGTTGTTTCCATGTGTACACAAAGCACGTGCCTTCAATTCTTCTGGCCCTGGTCTCGTATTCGTTGCATTTGCGTTGCAAATTTGTGCTACAGTGTAAAATTGTGTATTTTGAAGTGTTCCACAAGTTTCACTGTAATGTGGGTTTTTTCTGTTGATGTCGGTAAGGAACAAAGTTTCCTGAGTTGATCAATCTCTGTGGGATACGCTATGCATTCGACTTCATTAAGAGTGGATGGAGTTGATTTAAGGGCATATCTGCCCAATGCAAAGAGTTGTGCTGTGGCCTACCGATATATCATGTCAGTGCCGTTATTCTCACGGGCAAATTTGGTACCAGTTTGTCAAAAGCGAAGGGATGAACGATTTGGTCTGTCCGTGACGTGCTACCGAACAACCAACGACTCCTGCTTGTATTACAAGGCATCTCCGAACACTCTGTTATACCTTCTCTTGTTTTATGGCACGATGAAAATGGATTCTTTACAGAGCGTTTGAAGAAAAATCTATACAGTTTCATGTTCTGTTTCCTAATTTTTTAACCCGCTCCATTGTTTTACCGAAGTTCTTTTCAAAACCGTCTGAAAAAAACAAATCTTTATAATGAATGACTTGAAACATTTGCTTCTCACCTTTCTTTCCCGACTTCTTTGTTTAGTTCTCTCGACGATTTCGTGAACTATTTTCTAAGTCTGCTAGTTGAAATAGGCAGAAACAAATTTTTTCCAGACATGAGATCAGTGACTATAGAATCATTTGGGGAAACACGAGACGAACGGAGAGTTGTGCTGATTCGAGTGACCAACGGTAAACCTTTTCTACTCGACAAGCTTTTACCTTTTTCTCAACTACGTTTGAAAAATCTTGAAGAAGATACTGTAGCACTATTTAGTCGTCTATATATTGCATGTGTAATTTGCAACATTTGGCCGTGTGCCACAATAGTGTGAAGCTCTTGTTTTCAAAAAGTTCGCGCCTAAAACAATGTACTAAAACTTATCTGAAAACAGATTGTTATTGAATCGCACAAAGCCAGCCTCTTATTATTTGACTTTCCACAACCATGAAAGGTCGAGAAACAAGGTGGCAGCTTTCGTTACGGTTCGCTACAGTGCACTGGTTATTCCTAAGAGGATTTATTGTGAGAGCTCTGTCGAGAGCAATGCAGTTCTACCTACCTAAAATTTTTTCCTGTTTCTAAGTTCACAGTACAAAACTGCAACGAGTTAACATGAAGGCAGGCGCAACGTGACTTTGCTTTAGCTTCGGATCTCCTCAAAAAAATTAGTGTTTTCTTCCTAAACATACATGAGCTTTTTAATAAAAAGGTCTATTTTGAACGGCCCAACGCATCCGCAGCTTCTTAGCATTCTTTAGGACCCATCATTCTCCTCTAAAATTTATCCTCCAAATATTGACCACAGTAGTTTTCCTGCGATGTTCACTTCTTTAGTTGAGCAAGCATTCTTCTTGCATCAGTGACTGCGTTTGCCTTTGTTTCGTGTCATTTTGTACTTCAATTCCGATTCTCAGTGCTTGGTGGCTGTAATCTGGTAGGTCTCTTTTTATCTTGTTGGCAACACCATTCTTGCGACACTAAGCGTTAAGAAGTCAAAGGATTTTCTACCGACATAGACAATCAAAGTTCAGTAACTTTGCATCATATGTTAAAATGTTAGGTTCAGTAACGTTGCTCCCATGTGCTAAAACGCCGAGCGGGCACGAATACTTTGTGTTCTTTACGATAATTGGTGAACAGTGGTCGTGAACGGTCACATTTCACGTGGTCTCATGTGCACAACAGAGATATTCGAAACTCAAATGTTAGATGTGCGATATAACTACAGTGATGCTGAGTTACTTGCAAAACTCCGGACCATAGGTGTTTGTGGTGGGAGCCAAATCCGTTGCTACCCTTTCAGGTGCTAATGCGTTCGCCACCATACAGCGTAGGTCCTTCGTTTTGCCTTTCTCCCAGCCGTGTTATGTAGGTGCTAGCAGCAATCACTAATCGACTGGATTAATCTAGGGAGCACAAATCGGCATTGGTTCTAGTTAAGCGAAGTTGTAGTACAAATTACACTGTAGTCACTTTTTTTCACTGCCTATTCTTTTTTCTTGGCGAAGAAACGAGCGAACACAGCTGAGAGAAAGGCAAAACGAAGGACCCACGTGATGGGGTGGTGAACACGTTAACCCCCCGTTAGGGTAGCAGCAGGTTCGATCCCCACCACAGAGACCTCTGGTTCGGAATTTTGAAAATATCTCTGTCATTGTAGTTACATCAAATGCTAGACTCGTTCACGAAGACCTTGATCAAATAAAAAAACCTGGTATTGTCCTTCTTCTGCGCCTGCGATCGCTGGGTAGCCCTCGTGCTGTACAGTCATAGTTGAGCACTTTATCTATTCCCATTCGAATCATTTAGTTATGATCATGAGGACAGGTAGTAAAGCAAAAACAGTTTACAACGCTCTCCTCAAGTAGATCAGTGTGCCTTATTACGACCCTACAGCTAGATATACTAGAGAATGCCAATTTTGGCAATTTAACTTCAACGAAGCTGAGATATTTGCAAAACTCTGGACCGCAGGTGCCTATGGTGGGGAACGAACGCGCTATTGTCCTTTCCGGGGAGTAACGCGTTCACCACCACACCATGCGGGTCCTTTGTTTCGCCTGTCTCTCAGCTAGTTCTATCGATCTTTTTGCCATCAGCAATCACCCGTTGACGGGATTGATCTGGGGAGCCCAAATCGGCATTGAACCCAGTTAAGCTGAGGCTATAGTTATAATCACAATTTTAACCTTTTTTGCTACTGCCTACTATTTTTTTGATGGCAGGGTATATTGCGAAATATAACTTCAACGAAGCTGAGACATTTGCAAAACTCTGGACCGCAGGTGCCTATGAGTGGGGAACGAACGCGCTATTGTCCTTTCCGGGGAGTAACGCGTTCACCACCACACCATGCGGGTCCTTTGTTTCGCCTGTCTCTCAGCTAGTTCTATCGACCTATCGGTCCAGAGTTTTGCAAATATCTCAGCTTCGTTGAAGTTATATTTCGCAATATACCCTGCCATCAAAAAATAGTGAGGCAGTAGCAAAAAGGTTAAAATTGTGATTATAACTATAGCCTCAGCTTAACTGGGTTCAATGCCGATTTGGGCTCCCCAGATCAATCCCGTCAACGGGTGATTGCTGATGGCAAAAAGATCGATAGAACTAGCTGAGAGACAGGCGAAACAAAGGACCCGTAGGTGTGGTGGTGAACGCGTTACTCCCCGGAAAGGACAATAGCGTTCGTTCCCCACCATAGGCACCTGCGGTCCAGAGTTTTGCAAATATCTCAGCTTCGTTGAAGTTATATTTCGCAATATACCCTGCCATCAAAAAATAGTAGGCAGTAGCAAAAAGGTTAAAATTTGGCAATTTAGTTTTGATTTGGCCGTCTTCTGTTCCTTACTAACGTTGAACTCGTTTTCGGCTTAGTGGAGTGTGGTCCATTCTCTTTGCACATTGTTAGTCTACATCCATTTAACAAGTCATGTAATCACCTGAAAAAAGCGACTAATTCTTGCTTTTAAACTCACCGAAATTTCACAAATAATAGAACTGTTTTGAGCTTGTGTCAGTAGTAATCTTCCAAAAGCTTTTTAAATACTTTTTCATTTTCGAAAATTTTTCCAGTTTGTGTGATACGGAGTCCTAATATCGGCTATCTAGGTAATGCAATGCGTCTCGAGTTGCTGAACCTGGGCGCGACGGTTAGGTCAATTGTCGTTCCGGACAGAGAAGGTGTGATGACGGACATCGCACTCGGCTTCGACGCTGTTAAAGGTAGACGATCTCTTTACAACGTTGAATTGTCAAAATTATAGGGAATTTTAACGTGATGAAAAAGAGCTTCTGTCCACAGTCGGAAACCAGTTTGCAAAAATTGCTCTCCAAACTACATGTGGTTCACAAGTGTGTTCAATCTGAAGTTTTACACCTGCAAAAGTTATTCTCTTCTCGAGTTACCAAATAGCAGAACTTTCCATATCTGTGATATTATCACTACTTGCACTTTGCTACTCCTATTTGTTAAAATAAACCAAAAAGAATGAAGGATGAGGCTTCGAAAATTTTCGTACTTGAAAGGCAGCGAGCCATTTGAAGCGGTTGTGGGGAATCATTGTCGTCTTTTTTTCCCATAAGCAAGTCCTGTTTTAAGGGCAAAGCAGCTCAACATTTCGAAAAGGAAAACCAGGCCAAATTTACTAGTGTACTTTTTATTTCATTATTTACCTCATTTACCCACAAGCTGGCGTTTCGGCGGATTTCGTCTTCCTGAGAGCCTGGAAAAAAAATCTTGAAGAAAAATTTTGAAATCTTCGCTTAGCATTTTCTCTGTTTGGTTATGGAGGTGTTTGGCCGGGTAGATTGCAGTCAACTTGACCTTGCAGGCACTGAGGAAGGCGAAATCCGCCGAAACGTCAGCTCGTACGTAAACAAAGAATAAAAAATAACATCTCGTGTTTGCTAAACAAGGATATAACGAATTGTTCGGTCAATGCCGAGGTTAATAGACAGTCGATCGTGGGAGTTACCTGTAAACGTTGTACTGGAAGTGTAAATGAGAAAAAGTTGATGATGTTTGCGACAGAACTTGGCGTCTAGCTAATACTTATGGCGATCTAGTGAAGTAGGCTAAACATCTACTTCCACCTATACCGTTCAATGTCCAGTCTGTGCTAAACAACTGCACTTTTGATCTCATTAAAAATTCACTAATAAAATGGAAACATTGATCTCTTCACGTGCTTGGAGCAGTAATCTGTTGTATCAATATACAACCACATTTCCAACTCAGTCAATTTACATGTAGTCACAGCAGCCTCTTTGGTGATGTCACATTTGGGAGCCGTTTTCAGCTTACGAAAACGACCACTTGTTCGTTGGATCTACACTTGGAAGAGTAACCGGAAGAATACGCGATGCTCGTTGCGCCATCGAGAGCAAAGAGTATTTCCTAGCGCAGAACGACCATCCTCATCACAGAAATGGCGGAGCAAAGAACCCACTGAGCAAAGTCAAAGCAACATCTGCACTATGAATTCTACTTCGTAATTGTGTTTGTGTTCGTGTTTGTGTTTGCGTTTGTGTTTTGTGTGTGTGTGTGTGTGTGTGTGTGTGTGTGTGTGTGTGTGTGTGTGTGTGTGTGTGTGTGTGTGTGTGTGTGTGTGTGTGTGTTTGCCCTTGTATGTGCATATGTAGGGATGTATAGATTGATCCACGTAAGTGCCTTATTCTTGCAGAAAGTCTGGGACTACACTTTGCTTGATGACGGCAGCGGTGTGATTTTTAGCGTAAAATCACATGATGGTTTGTAACCCATTTCGTATTTGGTAGATAAGCACTTAGTATTGTACATATTAACAGCTATAGTATATTGTGAAAGTCTGCATCAATTATTTAGGAGAAGAGGGTTATCCAGGCAACGTTACTGTGCAGGTCACCTATGTGCTGACGAATCACAATGAGATATTGGTCCAGTACTCAGCCAGTACCGATAAATCAACGTTGATGAATCTGTCCAGCAACCTATTCCTCAATCTGGATGGTGAGGTGAGTAGTGCACATTTCTATAAGGTTAAATGAAGGTTAACCGTTGGGAACGCCTCATCGCCTATCTCCATTATTGCAAGGGGGAGTAGACTCCACCAGCATTCTAAGACATTCACAAAGAAGAAGAAATCCTCAAGCAGCGGCCTAAACAACAGACCAAGTGTTTGTAGACCTTTGTGGGCGATGAATGCAGGGAAAACGAACTGAATGTAGGAAGTGCTGGGATCCGCACGCTAGATGTGATGATGGGTCATGTAAACAAATAAAATGAAAGTTTCACAGTGCTAATCATTATAAGGTAGGTAAAATTGGCTTCTGAGGAACAATAAGAAAAAAGGGAAACATAAACCAGCATACAAGCTCCGTAAGGCACTGTGCTTTTTCAACATCCGCTACTTGATAAATCTACAGTTTGAGTAACTGCTTGTACTGAGAGGATAACGTAACGCTTCGACATTACTATGAAGTGCAAAGACACCCGTTCCACACCATTTTCTGTCTTAAACTTTGCAACACTTAACTTCTGCCGCACTCCTTAGGTTAGAATCAGTCAAGGATTTTGCAGAAGTTTATTCAAAAAAGAGCACAACAGTATAATAACTTTTTCAACCATCTTCTCTTCAATGTAGTAGTCCATCTCACTACCATTGAAATTTTGCAACGTCTTTTGAACAACATTATGTCAACCTGTGAACTCAAGTAACTACCAGTTTTTGGAACGGAATTACTGTAATTTTCGACACTTTGATCTATTGATTGAAATGTGAAGTATTTTGAGTGCTTGAAATAATGAAGCATGCGGCTATGAAAAGCTCCAAATTGAGGTCAGTTTAAAGTGTCACTAATGCGGATATTCGCTGTATTTTTGGAAAGCAGTGTTCGTGGCATATTGGAAATTTTAGAACTTTAGGGCTCCACACTCGACAACCATCAGCTACAACTGACGCCCACCTCCTTTTTGGAGACGGATGACGACGATAATGTGACAGGTTTCTTCTCATGAGTTCATTGATTGATAGCCAGTTAGAAGCAGTGCTTAATATTCCTATTATACTTAGCACTTCTTTCAAAGTCGACGGTCAGTCCTTCAGTCAAATGTCGGGCTACATGAAATCCATACAAAATACGTGGAATATTGAGTTTTGGAAAATCTTCAATATTTTCCACATTAGTGGAATTTTACATTTTCTTTATTACATGACCTAACATCATAAGTATCATAGTGTATAGATCCCAATACTACCAACATTAAATTCGTTTCCTGTTATTCACCATCCGTGAAAGTCTTTGGACTTTTTTTCTTGTGGCTTCGGCTTCTGCTCAAGAATTTTTTCCCTTATCACCACGAATGGCGTTGAATGCTGATCGAATCAATTCTAGCTGAAATTACGAGATAACCCTGTTAGGGTGCTCCCAGGTGGATAAGAGGAAGTCAGCTTGTAGCAGACAAGTCTGGCTCCAATCTCTCAACCCTGTTGGGATTAGTGGATTGGTGGGCCCGCAGCAGCGTCGAAGCAACGCACAGGTAAATTGGGCCTTCCACACTAATAAACTGGATCACTTCAACTATGGTGCTCTCTCACCTTAGAGGAATTCTTGAAACATTTTTGTTGAATCAACCTTGACTTGTTTTCGATTGGACATAACTACAATATTTATTTCAACTACGAATTAGACTCATGGTGCGTGCGGCGCAGTGGACTGAGGCGCCCTGCAATACACACGGGATCGATCCCCGCTCCCAAGACTCACCAAGCCTTCCATTGCTCCGACATCGATAAATTGGTACCAGACTTGTCTGGAAGGATAGCTGCACTGGCTCGATACATCGGTAGGCTACCGCGATCATTGTAACAGTCAGATATGAATTCAGTCACCTCCAAACGATGCTTAAAGAAGTCGAGTGCATGGCTCATCTCTCAGGGAATGATCAACGCTGAAAGCTTTGACTTTTTTCCATGAATTCGACTCTACTAAGAAGTGATTCGACGTTAATGAATGCATATTTAGCTTATTCAGTGGTTTGCAAGAGCCTACCAATGCATGAATTTAATTTTTCTGAAGTCTCAGAGAAGTCATTCACCACTCAGCTTAGCATCGGTGAGCCCTAGGCACGAAATCGAACCAACAATCATATGTGTAATAATACTTCTTATGTGTATTTGAAGAGTACCTCAAGCTTTCACTGCAGCTGCGCGCGGCCGCTGCATGTTTAACAATGAAAGTTAATTCGGGATCTCAAACTTCTGGCATTCCAAAGCAATATATTTCTTATAAAAAGCTATCACTTCGTACTTGATACTTAAGATTATGCTGGGGCCCGTCCTCACTAGTTGTGCGGGCCCCTAGCATAATTTCCACTTTTTTCGGAAGTTTGCTGGTTCAGCCGTTGTGATTCCCCTGGGGTTCCGAGGTCAGCCAGGCCAAAATCTGCCCCCAGGTCGTCACCACTACAGGCATTCGCCGCCCTTGTGGATCACAGGGAGATTTGCCACCATGCGACTAGTTTCATACCAGGACGGTGGTGGATCCTGGCATTAGTTTACTCTTAGCTGGGCTTCCTGGTAGAAACCCCGAGCTCCCCTCTCAGCTTGGGAGGTCTTGGCGACGGGTGAATATGCCCGCTGTGCATTGCAGGAGGCGGTAAACCATTGGAAGATATGAAAAGCTACCACTTAGGTAGAGAAATTGGTAACTATCAGTGAGGTCTCAGTTAAAATTGCTTTTCGTTACTCTTTGCAATAAATCTTTGCCAGTCATGCATCAACTTTTTTTCTTTGAAATATAGTCGACCTTTGTGGATTTTGAAAAATATTTCAACATATACAACGACATCAGTTTCATATCTTCTTTTCTACACTATATTAGGTAAAATTGTCGATTTGCCATCTGCGCGACAAACACCGCAGCCTCTGATGCGGAAGCTTGGCGCCACCAGTCGAATCTACTGCTTCGATCCTACTCAGGCGAAGTCGAGCAAGAAGTTCAGACATATGATAAGGTACACTGATGGCTCCTCTCGTGCTTCAATTCTCTATTTGCGAAGGCACATTGCTTTTCATCTGTCGCTAAATGATTTTTTCCAGCGATGTGAAATATTTTCTGAAAAGAACAGCACGTTTACAACGAACACCTTAACAAAAACTGTTTCTGTTTTGCAGTTTCTGAAAAGGGATATCGAAGCACTAGTGTTTTGTTTATCTACTGCCTTCATAGTGGACATATCCTTAGAGCAATTTAGTTCCTACAATATTAAATCAATGTGCGTAGTTATCTTACTCCGCTTTTAGACGACGCTATCGTGACTAACTATGATCTCTATTCATCGACTAAGCGTAAATTAAAGCAATCATCAAAGGAAACTGAACCACTTCATCAAAAAAGCGGCCAGCTTCATTATCTAGTCCCGCATCAAGCGTAGTCCTATTTCTCTTTGTCAAAAAAAGAAAAAAGAAATCCTCACGTTCACTGATGCACACTATTCGTAGATGGAATTCTCGAGAGTCGTTTTCGATTTTAGAGCTTTTTTCTTAGATTGTTGTTTGAATATCTCTAGGTCCAATAAGGCTCAAAAAGGCTTAAGTGCCTACAATAGCGGCAAATCACGAACTTTGTCAACAAGCGTCGTTTTCTTGTTCAGCAATCGCGAGGTTGTTAAACAGCATATATTTACCTCCATAGAAAAACACAGCACAATACAACAGCAGCTGACGTTTCGGCAGTATCGCCTTCTTCAGAGCCTGGAAGGGTATACTGACATACAATTTACTAGGCCAAACGCTTCAATGACACTTACAAAAGACGAAAAACTCTATGGCAATTACATGATCAACAGCTTCTCGAAAAACTTCACCGCTTTTTATGCGACTTCCAATGAGGAAGATTAGAACAGCTGATTATAGTCGCATATGGTTGCTAACTGCACCATCTTACATCAGAAATTGATGCGAAGATAGGGGTTAGGTTGCGACCTCTGGGCATTCATCCCTGCTATTCATTGTAGGGTTTTTGGCATTTTTCGAGAAGCTGTTGATCATGTAATTACCATAGAGTATTTCGTCTTTTTATAAGTATTATTAAAGCTTTTGGCCTAGTAAACTGTATATCAGTACACCCTTCCAGGCTCTGAAGAAGGCGATACTGCCGAAACGTCAGCTACTGTTTTATTGTATTGTGTTTTTCTATGGAAGTAAATGTATGCTGTTTAACAACCTCGCGATTGCTGAACAAGAAAACGACGCATTCATAATCTAGTGCCCAGGCTAATAGAAAGTCGATTCTGGGAACTGTTACAAGATGTACCAGCGAAATACTTTCGACTTGTGAAGGAACCATTATCACTAAGACAAAAGATGGTCTTAGCTAGACAGCAAATCAATTTTCTCCGGCGGTGTTTTCAACATCAAGTCGTGCCGATGTTTATAAAACGAAAGCAACTTGACGAGATATGCGGTCAACCAGAGGACAGCCAACAAGTACGAGGCATCGAAATGGAAACACTTCGAGCTGCACTACGAAGCAAGCAGAACGAGATGTTTGCCAGAATGAAGAAGTGTGCAGCGAAGGAACATTTTTGTGCTTTGTATTTGGAGGATCGCCTTTGGACGAGAATAGATGGTGGGCCAATATTGATATGCGATTTTATTAGGTCTAATGCCAAAATAACCTTACAACGAAAGTTCGAGAATCTTTTGAGTAACTCACATGTCTCAGCTTCAAGAAAGAACCGCAAACAAATTCTTCACGCTTCTGATAATAGCCAAAATAGGGTTGATAATGGACCAAGAAAATCTAGGGTCACCATGATTGGGGGCATAACAATACCTGAGAGTGCGCGTTCGCTATTAGAATTGGGCCCAAGTTTTGCACCATCACAGCCCATTTTTAAAACGACCCTGCGTAGGTTAGCATGCAACCTTTATGAGCTTCAAGATCGACTCTGCAATCAGGCCAAACGAGAAACATCAAATAGAGATAAAAATCAAGAAGCGGCGACACTACCACAGTCTCCTTTCCCTAAAACGTTTTTTTAGACAGCAGGACCCTAACGATGGAGTTGACATAAAATTCCGCATGTTTTCGGACGGCGTTCTCAAGACTGACACTACCGCCATAGAAAGTTTATCTCCAACCTTTCAGCCGCACAAAAATATGACATGCGAGAAATTAGAGAATTAATAAACTCGAAAACGATAAGATTTTGTTATGATAGAAGGGGAAGAGTTCGTAGTTATTCCTCGCCAGCTGGATGTTGAGATAACAGAGCAACATCTTAATGATGCTACTCTCTATCGTCCATCCTCTGAAAAGGAATATAAAAGTCAAAACCGAAAGCTAAACAATCAGCGGGTCAGTGTGGCAAAGGCTGCAGGTTTAAAATTATCGGTTATTTCGCACTTTAAAATCGATAAACCAAAATGTCCCGTCCTATACTTACTTATTAAAACATATAAGTTGCTATCACCTGATGATCCTGCGTCAACCAATCCGTCATCATTTAAGGTTAGACCCATCATCAGCTGTGTAGACGAGCCAACGGATAGAATAACCTGGTTTTCTAGGTCGAATACTTACCCAGCTGCTTAACCATATTCCAGCTCACCTCACAAACACCCAAATGTTCCTAGAACGTCTACGTAACGCGTCTCCTAATAACGCGTAAGTGATGGAGTCCTTCGACGTTTCAGCGCTTTTGTACACCAACGTATCGAATGACTCCGCAATGCAAGCCATCTTCGAACTTCTTGTTGAAACATGAAGGACGAATACATATGCATGGCTTGTCCATTCAGCAGCTTATGATTCTCCTAAAAGAGTGCCCAAAGTGCTCGATTTCCGGATGGTCTGGGAATTACTACGCACAAATTAGAAGGCTGGCAATGGGACAGTGATTGGCACCAACTCTCGCCATTGCGTTCATGTCTAAAATAGAAGGTCCGGTTTTCGACGCCAATTCCTACGAAATAGTAACCCCACGAGATAAATTTAGAAGGAGAGCGACGCGCCCAAGCGAAACACTTGGCCAAAAGAAAGTCCCGTTTATGTTGCCCTTTATTAGCGATGAAGTAAGCGTAGCTATTAAACGGTGCTTAAAAAGGGCAGGTGTAGAGGAATCGGTAGCGATAGTTGAAATACCACCGGCTAGCTACTCTACATCGTCAGTTAGTTCGTAACCGCCTGTATGACCGTCTATGTGAAACAACAAACTGCATAATTTGCCCTTACGGCAGGGACGGTGATTGCGTGAGTTCAGGTGCAATATACCTGATCTCTATTAATGATTGCGAAGATGATATATTGGCGAAACGGGCAGAGCTTTGTGTATCCGTATAAAAAGAACACCTAGATGGCAAACGAAAGCTAAGACAAAGTACCCCACTAGGCATGCGTAGGATACAAAAGCATAGCGGAGACGATTTTGAAGTAAAAGTCAATATCCTTGCATAGGAGACTAGAACACCAGCGCAAAAATTTTTCGAGTCTTTTTTGATAAATGCCAAAAACCCTACAATGAATAGCAGGGAGGAATGCCCAGAGGTCGCGACCTGGTCCCGTATCTTCGGATCAATTTCTGATGTGGGATGGTGCAGTTAGCAACCATATGCGACTATAATCAGCTGTTCTAATCTTCCTCATTGGAAGTCACATAAAAAAGCGGTGAGTTTTTTTCGAGAAGCTGTTGACCATGTAATTACCATAGAGTTTTTTCGTCTTTTTTGTAAGTGTCATTGAAGCGTTTGGCCTAGTAAATTGTATGTCAGTATACCCTTCCAGGCTCTGAAGAAGGCGATACTGCCGAAACGTCAGCTACTGTTGTATTGTGTTTTTTCTGTGGAAGTAAATGTATGCTGTTTAACAACCATGCGATTGCTGAACAAGAAAACGACGCATTCATATTCCTATGCCGTGGTTAACAGAAAGTTGATTCTAGGAACTGTTTATGAACAAAGTTCAAATGACATTCAAGCTAGATCGGCGCCTTGTCTGAACGCTTGTAAAAGCCATTCGTTCAACTCTGCTCGCATTTCGTAGTACTTGCGATTTATGCTTAAGGTTTACGAGAACGTTAAATTTAAGCTTTGAAAGGATTTTCATAGAGTGGGCACTGAGAAAAACAAGCTTCGCTGAGAAAAAACACTAACTCTCATTGTAACACTACGTAGTGATTCTATTAAATGGCTGTGTGGTGACAGAGAACTCAGGAGTGATAGCCTCCTTATATACTAGCACTCTGGCCTTATATGATCCCTGCATTCATAAACACCAAAATTGGCCATTTAAATATATGATTTACGTAATCAAAACGTTAGTACAAACCGAATCAAAAATATAGAGAAGTTAGAGGATATTCTGAAGGACGATGAGTACACAACATCCAAATGACATTAACCAGAGTTATGTTATTCTTATAAAACAGCGACTTTAATCACTGAGTAAGACCGGGTATGTAAAGAGTGGTTAATGACTTAACAACTGTTCCCCACTAAGAGTTATGAAAACTTCCAGTGAGGAAGTAAGAATGAGGAAAGGCAGCGCATACAGGAGATCTAGTAAGAGTTGGCAATAGTTATCTTAAGGCACAAGGTAAAAAGAAGATTTCTATTTTGCTGTTTGGAAATTACAGTAAGAATCACAATGTTCAATTTTACTTACTGCTTTTCCTTTTTCTTGGCAAAGTATTATATGAAATACAATCACAGTTGTACTGAGATATGAGCAAAACTCGGAACCTCAGTTGTGCTTCGAACTCACGACCACTCTATACGGGGACCCACGTGCTACCCACCACGCCCTTGCTTTGCCTTTCTCTCAGCCTTCTTCCGAGTTTTTCCCATATATCAGCATCGTTGTAGTTGTGCTTCATTTAATACCCTGCCGTGATAGTTGTAGTTCATTTATTACCTTGCAATGAAAAACAGGATGGGTGGTAAAAAAGTGGCATAGAGTCGAGTCCTTAAGAGTATTCAAAGAACATTTCACCTTATCTACAAGATGCTTTTGTCCACTTGCCAACGTCTGGTGAGTTTCTATTCAAGGCGGGTGAAAACTGTCGTACAAAGCGGATAAGTATAACAGATTGCTTTTATTTCACAAGTTTTTTCTTTCAATTCTGAAAAAGGGCGATTTTTCGGGCACATGAGGTGCAACAAGCACAGCTGTGGAAGGGGAATTCTCAACATGAAAGTTGTTTCTCAGTTAGCTTAATATCTTTAGTTTTAGGATTTTGTCGAACAAATCCGGCATAGATCTTAACGTGAGCTCGACACAGAGGTAAGCCTACTTTCCGCCTTGGATACTTGTCAAGTTGTGGCATCATTATTCACCTTTTCATGACCTGTCGAGACGTAGCATTTTTGTACTGAAAAATTACAGTTAAAGACTCCTTTTTTTATTCTTTTATATGTAGAAATTCTAGAGAATAAATGAGGTTTGAAAGGGCACTTTTTTTTCTTTAGTTCTTTATAAAAATGTATTTTATAAATGGAGTGCCAACCATGGCTGCCTCATCAGATTTGTGAGTAAAACACAAATTCGTCGCTTTTCTCTGAGCAGTCACGAGATTGTTAAACAGCATACGTTTACTTCCACACAATAGCACACATGCAGCACAACCGTAGCTGACGTTTCGGCAGTATCGCCTTCTTCAGGGCCGTTATTACGGCCTTCCCATGAGGAAGAGCCGCTGATCAGAGTCGCACATGGTTGTCGCCAACTGCAATAGCCACGATTGTGTTGTATGTGTGTTACTGCATGGAAGTAAACACATGCTGTTTAAAAAACCTCGCGATTGCTGGGAGAAAAAACGACGAATTTACAATCCAATGCCGAGGTTAATAGTAAGTCGATCCTGGGAACTAAAACACAAATATTCGTGAGAATGTGTCTAATGCTGACCAGTTTCGTAAACATCAACCTTTTTTTATCCCGTAAAAGTTCTTTGTTAGTCCAAAAATGCAGTGACATTTGTTAAATTGTAGCCACTTGAAGTCCTTCTCATTGATTTCGATGTTCTTTCAAGTACACCTGAGTAAACTGGTAGCAAGCAGGGAATACAAAGCCCACTGAAAACTAAGGGAGGTAATTATCTAAATCGCGAATTTTAGACAAGACTTTTAGTTGCGTGAGACTCAGCACCGGCTCAGAACTGAGTGGTGTGATCGGAAAACAAGGAAAGGCGTACAGATCGAATTCGGCGTTCGTCCTTGGGTGCCAGGGTTTCGAAGATGCGTGCAATCAGGTGAGGAGGGAAGATGAGAATAACAAAAGAGAAGAAAAAACTAATAAGATTGAATAAAGAAAACGGAAGAAAATAATTGTACGAAAGGAATGGGCTAACCCTGTTTTGCATTATTTTCGTTGAGAACGACTGCATGACTTTCAGGAACACTTCCCACCAATATCACTACGACCTGACCAGCTTTATCAGCACATTACCATTTATCGATTTTCTCTCATAGAATAAATCAATCAGGTATATTTGCACTGGTGAAGTCACAAGTGTGATAAAACCAAAACTGAAAATGTCAAGTTCATTGTAAAACTAGCACGAAAATGCAAACTAATATAAAAGCACTTGAAATTCCTCTTGCTAATCCTATCATTTCGATGTTTCAAAGTGCCGTTAACGTAGCAAGCTGGAACACCCTGCCATTAATTTCTACATTCTACCAATACCAATATTATTTTTTAAAGGGCGCATATGGCGCAGTGGTCGGAGGCGCTTTGCAACACACACGTGGAATTTATCCATGCGCCTGTGGCACCGAGCCTTCCATCCCTTCGGAGTTGGCAAATTGGTACCAGACTTGTGTGGGAGGGTAGCAGCACCTGCTCGATAGATCGGTAGGCCATCGCGAGTCATTTAAAGGCCAGATATGCATTCAGTCACCTCCATACAATGCTTAATGAAGTCGAATGTATGGAACAACTCTCAAGGATTGATCAACGCCGAGAGCTTTATCCTTTATCCTTTACCAATATTAACTAATGAGATTAGCTAGATGAATTGTATTATCAACAATGTCTTTTAATCGACGCCTCACAAAACCGGGCACTCTGGAAAGTGTTGAAAACGTTTATACTTTATAAAGAACACAGTTCTATAAACAAAGAGTTAGCACCCATAACTAGAGACCCGTGCATGCCACAAGGAAGAGCAGGGAATAAAAGTTCTGTCAAATGTGACATGGGACTTATGTTACATTTCGGGTAGCAATATATGGAAATATGGGAGACAGTTGAGCTACTTAAGGCGACTCTATTTTTCCAGATTATCGAAGATTCTACACAATATTGGTCCAGGCAAATCAAATCATGTTATGTTTTTATAAAGTCCTACTGTACTCATGAAGACCACCCACTCTGAGAAATTTAGAAGAATCGGAGTGAATTTGTCAGAGATGAACCATGGAATCATAGTAAGACTGACGATTATTACAATTCAAGAAAGCCGATATTGTGTTAGTAAAAGGATTGCTACTGTAGTGGTCATTGTTGTTGAGTGATATCGAGTCGAGACAGGTTTCGACGGTGACACTGGTGCTCATCGGCATCTGAATATCACATTGCTCATTTAATATAAACTCTTTCGCCACACGGATCGTTGTGTTAAAATTGAATGACGAGCTACAATTTCTAGCTTACTAAGTAGGAACCTATAAAATTCTGACTTGTTCTGTCTACTTGTCATGGTGTCAAGCTTGCTGGAATGATTTTGTGTGGCAGAGAAAAGTGAAACTCGGTGCTATTCTCAAGTTCACTGAAGTGTTTTCAGTTAACCACTACCTCGCTAGAAAAGTCGTTCATTGTAATCAAATAGAGTTTTACGGCCAAAGTACTCTTAAAGTGATTAGAATTTGCAGTATTGTTGAACGGTTCTTTGATAAGTTATACCTTCATGGCTGTTCTCGACTTCGCTCTTATATACGCAACCACAAGAATGATAATCAGAACTGTTACTAGTAGACCAACTAGGCACGCCGAAATGGCATTAAAGGTCGATAACCGCACGTCAGAATTGTGGATCTGCAATAATAACGCAATAAAATTTTTTAAACATTCCTTAACGTACTCGGTACAAAGTATGAGCTCTCGCAAAATTATCACAATGTGTATTTCACACATAGACCTGACATTGTAACATTATGGAAAGTAAGGCCACAATCTCTAGGTAGCTCTCAGTTAAAAAGTATTCTTTGGGATCTACAGGTATCTTAGCGAAAATGCTGTGAACGAACATTATTGTGCAAGGGCAATGATTCTATCCAGATTTAACGCTTCCGTTCTTGGAGCGCGCATGCAGTAGTGGTTAGACGTGCCTAGTAATAAACCTGGAATAGATCCCGCGCACCTGGCTCACCAAGCCTTCCATCCCTCCGGGGTCGGCAAATTGGTACCACAGCCGTCTGAGAGGATAGTAGCCCTGACTCGATACATCGGTAGGCCACTGCGAGTCATCGTGTACGCCAGATATGCACTCAATCATCTCTAACGATGCTTGGTGAAGTCGTATGCATGACGCATCCCTCAGGGATTGATCAACGCCAAGAGGTTTATCCTTTTTTATCCTTTATTTGTCGTCTTTTTTGGTGTAGGATACTAACTGGGGGAACTTTTTCCAAGATGTGATGGAAGCACTTCATTTTATTCCATCATTCAAGTTAATCAGTCGTGGAATGTCTGCAGAATCTCGTTTTGGAAGGAGACAACGGCAGTGCTGATGACTACTGAAATGAAAAAATGGAAAGAGCTTTTCATTAAAGAGAAAACTCTTACAAGAACCTATATTTTTGTGTCAAAGTGCTTTTACCTCCTCCTGGGCTTCTCCATGCCACAGTTAAATGCTTAGGTTACACGACTGCATATATCTTGTTAATCTCGGCGACTTTTCAAATAGTTTCGTTGCCCTTCAAACATCGTTACCGAGGAGGTTTATGTTCGAGGTTGCCTTAGGTTTAGGTGCTACCGCCTTTTCTCCTTATTGACAGGCTGAATAGTGGTTAAATGTAGCTCTTTCTGTCAAAAGATTGCCGTACAAGACTACTGCAACGTATTCAATGCAGTACTGTCTTGTACTGCTTTCTCTGTTGAGGCTGTGATTCTTTTTCAGGACGACATGGCTCTAATGGTGACACCGAATTCTACGTTTAGTCTACTACCATTCCTAATTGGAAATTTAAACAAGTGTAGTCATTTCTTCAACGATTTACTACTTCATAACTTATTTAAAGCTGCTTGCCCTGAGAAAGTACAAGAAAATAGGAAGAGTTCAATGGTTTTTTACGATCAGCAGCGAACCATAAAAAGCTGAAACCGTCTCCAGTCATAAACACTGTTAAATACAATAATGTCAGCGGTAAAGAACTGGTGGACTGCTTACCGTTCTGATGTCGTGAAAATCCATGACGATATAATTTTTAGTCCTTGTACTTCTTATTGGTGATATCCTGCTGGAAGGAAAAAAAAGGATATGATTGTATACAGTTGACAAAACCATTGTTTGAACGTTGGACACACCTGATCGACCAACACGATGATACTTGAACACCTATTAATAAACGTAGTGGTACAACGAAGGTTTTAAAGCGATAATTATTCCTTACTCGGAAATATTGAAAAATCACTAGTAAACTTGGATTTTTCTAAACACGAGGATTCTGAAATATATGCAAAACTCAGAACGTTACGTGGGCTTCGAACCCGTGATTACCCTTTAAGAGGGTTCATGTGCTATCCACCACAACAGATGTGGTCTTTTTCTTTGCCTTCTCCCTCAGATTTTTACTCTAGCGGTGCTGTCAGCATTTAGCAGACTTTTGTTAGCTCTTTAAATTTGAATAACTAAAGAGTGTACATCTACATACGACGCAAGGGGAGAGCTCATTTTACTCATTTCAGATAAGTATTTAGCAGTTGCCTTCATTAGAATGCTTCTTTCCTAAATAATATTTAGTATTCAATAATGTAACACACAGCAATAATATAACGCGAATAGTGATCATGTTCCCATCGATAATAAACGAATTCTAGTGTTTTTTATAAACTTGCTTGTGTCAGAAGTAGAGCGCGAAAAATCAAAGACATCGGTGCTGAACTATCTCCTAGGGATCAGTTGTGCAACAGCCTGCTTTAATATCAGTGAGATGAATGGATGCACATTTGAGCTGCACGTCACGTATGAGGATCCAGCATGTTTCAATGGATTCGTTTCCTCGCATCCATCTTCGAAGGCTTTTCGTACTGCTGCGGAGGGATTCGGGTGAAAGCTGAGGATTCTTTCTTCTTCGACAGTGTCACTGAATGCTAGCCGAGACGATCCTCCATAATCCGTGGAATACTGGGATCTCCTGGAAATGGAAGATCCACCGAAGGAACCGATATACGGGGTTCAGCGTATTGCTATTCGGCATCACTACTACTACACTAGCAGCATCTATATATTATGTGCTACCACCCTTTACATATATATATATATATATATATATATATATATATAATATATAGCCGTTGCCGTATAGTAATTGCCGTTCAACATGAGCAAGCTCACGGCTCGACTCCACTGCGGACCAACTGTCTGGAATCCAGGACTGCAAAGCAATCGACTCGATCAGCATTCACCGGCATTCATGAGGAAAAGAAAATGCTCAACCATCAGGCAAATCTACACGCGAAAAGCTTGAAGAACCTCGTGGATAGTGGATGCGAGGAAGGGAATCGGATGCAAGAACTGTTGTGATCCGCACAATAGACGTAGAGACGGGTTTTTGTGAAAAAAGGCGAATGAGTAGAAAAGTACAGTAATCGGTGGAGAACATGGTTGCAAAGAGTTATGCAAAGGATGAAAATACGCGAAATCTCAGACAGAATAGCTCAAAAAAAATTTTTTCGAGACTGTAATGCTTTCTATAAGCTAGGAATTGCTAAGTTTCTCGTTACAGCACAAACTGTCAGAATTTTATCGTTTTTCTAACTGCGCTAATTTGCTTCCATAACGTTAGTGAAAAAAAAAGGCGTCATAGAAAGGGTGCGATCCGATGTTCTGCATATCCGCTGATTGAGTGAGCAAAGTCCACTGAGTAGCTAGGGTGTACGATGTGAACGAATGGAATTTATCGGTGCCTGATCGAGTTACTCGGAGGTTAATGAACCTACAGATGAGAAGAATAGGCATCGTGTGCATTTCACTATGTTTGTTTCCGAATGTGAAAATAAAACAATCAGAAAGCAATGACGGATTTCGCACTGCTTATTTTAGCATTGTTCGGGAAAAATACGTAGAGAATAAGCCACATTTCTCGGTATTGACAGATATGAGTGATATTTGACTCATACGTTGCTAAAACTAATTTAACATTTCAACTTTAAAAAAATATCTCATCCACCCAACAAACTTTGCCATCTAAAATTTCAGAAACCATCAAAATGTAAACGTCTTTGTGATTACATGCAAGCTCAATTATGAAGTAATCTACGAAGTAAGTGATAAAGTAAGATGTTGCTAAGGCAAATCAAGAAAAAGAATTATTTTCGGATTCCCTCCAATTTTGATTTATAAGGCTGTTTTTAAGGATTAGAATAAAGGAAGATGGTGGACGATCTACATTAGTAGATCTCGTGCTTAGAAGAAAGTCCTTAAAGTTGATTCTTAGAAAAAAATATGTGTGGTTCAAAGCAAATGTTTGAATGTGCTTGAAAATTTGAGAAAGCTTTATACCCCCAGTACCTGCAAACGAGAAGAACACACTGTTTTCTCCCTCTTTTTTCTTTAGAATTTTTTTTTGTAAATATTGGTACACTCTGACTTAAGTACTTGCTTGGATACTTGGATGGACCGTCCTCACTGATTGTGTGCCTCAGCATAACCTCCATCTTTTCGGAGATTTACTGGTTTATCCATTGCCGATGCCTGAAGTCCCGTAGTCAGCCCTGCCAAAGTTTGACACCACTCCAGGCAGTCGCCTCACTTCTGGATCAGACGGAGATTTGCCATCATGCGACTAGTTTGATACTAGGAGGGTGGTGGATCCTTGTAATGGTTTATTTTTTATCTAAGCTTCCTGATGGAAACGATGAAAGCTTTTTCACCTGACTAGTTGTAAAACGTGGAAATTACTTATTTTGAAACCGAAAATGCTCCGCACAGTTGGTGCAACCCATGACAAAACAGCGGTGTGAAAACCAAGGCTAAGAAGACATTGGTGAACAAATGACGATTCAATCGTCGTTTCTCACGTCAATGAAATTATAACACTGCATATCAGCCAGAAATAATTCGTTTAGTTCAATTGCCAGTGGCCAAACATGAACTTCCTAAATGGTTGTCCAGACGTTGAATGACCCTTCCAACGGTTTACCGTCTCATCGTAGCTAGGAGGTGTTCCTGAGTGTCTGGCTGCGATGTACAACAGGAGATTCATCCACCGCCAGGGTTTTGCAAGCTGAGAAGGAGTCTGGCGTTTCCACCAAGAAGCTCAACTAAGAGTAAACCAATGCCATGTATGGTCCACCTCCGTTCTGGTATCAAACTAGTCGCATGGTGGAAAATCTCCCTCTGATCCACAAGGGCTGCGACTGCCCGTGGTGGTGAAGACCTGGGGCAGACTTTGGCCAGGCTGACCTCGGGATTCCAGGGAAACAGAATTGCTAGACCAGCAAAACTGCGAAATATGCTGATTATGTTAGGGGCCCGCACAGTCAGTGAGCACGGTCCCTCCAAGTAAGTGTCCAAGAAGTTGAGTGAAATAAGTTATGATGTGTCACTTCACACAACTGTCTAACCTCTCATCTTCGCCTAATAAACATCCAACTTTTAATCACTAATTTCAATTATTTTAAAACTTTTGCTCCTTTAGTTGCTTACTACTTTAGCCACCTTTTACATCCAAAAAAAGACTTCCTTTTAACCTTGGCATTAGCAGTCAATATTTTTTGTATTTAAAAAGCTTACACGAGGTTGTTAATAGCGAGCTCACTAACGCAAATAACCCACTTTAAATCCGTCGTCATTATTTATATTCTCTTCCACTTCCCATTTTCTAATTTTTTTCAAACCTATACGCATTTTGGAACTCGTAGTTAATTAAAAACTCCTTCTAACATTTCATCAATCCAAAGAACTCAAACAGAAATAGGACTTGTACACACATATTTGTCTATCATCATAACGAAAATGTACTAAATGTGTACCAGCAGACGTTACGAATAAGGCTATGAATTACTGATAGAATCCTCCTCATAAAACAGTCCTATTTGAATGTTTACCGTTTTATTTACTGCCTACTATTTTTAATGGCAGGGGTACAATGCGAAATATAACTACAACGATGCTGAGATATTTGCAAAACTCCAGACCGCAGGTGTCTGCGATGGGGAACGAACGCGCTATTGTCCTTACCGGGGAGTAGCGCGTTCACCACCACACCATGCGGGTCCTTCGTTTCGCCTGTCTCTCAGCTAGTTCTTATCGATCTGTGCCGTCAGCAATCACCCGTCACCGGGACTGATAAGAACTAGCTGAGAGACAGGCGAAACGAAGGACCCGCATGGTGTGGTGGTGAACGCGCTACTCCCCGGAAAGGACAATAGCGCGTTCGTTCCCCACCACTGCACTTGCGGTCCGGAGTTTTGCAAATATCTCAGCATCGTTGTAGTTATAGTCCTATTTGAGTTTAACAAGAAAAGGGTAACTGCCAAAGGTACGGGCGTACGAATTCATGGTGAAGGACAGGACGCTCATTGAGCAGGTCGCCAGACTGAACAGGACGATCATCATCTGTTACTTTTTAAAGCCTCTCGGTTTTGAAGACGGGTACCTCGTCGAATCGAAGAATTATATAATTTTCAGAAGACGGTCGGCTCTTTGTGCATGTTGAAATGACACAAAGTTAAAAAAACTGGAGCGAAATAACTGGTTGAATAAATGAACGAGAAGGCCTCAGTAAGACGTCGTTTTTTGATATTTTATAGTTCGATAGTGCTGTAATTGCGCGCACGGCATACCAAATGGGCTTCAATTTAAGAATATGGATATGTTGTGAAGAGGCTACAACACTTTCCATTCGTCTAGGGTCGTTCCATTGGGTCTGGTTGCTCTGCAGACAAGGCGAGCCGAAAGCTTTCCATTCACCAGTTGGGACTCTATGTCTCTGACTGAGGGAAGAGAAGCTAATCCTGTTGTCATCGCCGAATTCACAGGTGGGCTTCGATCACGTTAATGTTTAGAAAAGCAAGAAGCGCCAATCATTCGTTTTCCACTCATTTATTCTCTCATTTGGTTTTTAAGGGTAGTTTTCTCATTAGAAACGAACGTTACGAAGAAAAAAAGATTAAATTTTGCAAGAGATGGGAAGAAAACGACTATAAGCATACCTCTCCTTCGTGGTTAGAAGTAGTTTATTTGCTACCGCTTTTGTCCAGTGAACAGTTTTCTAGTGGATGTACAAAACGATCGATAGAAAACGATGCGGACGATATTCACTAAGAACATCGCAATTGGAGGAAGGACGAACAGCTGTGTGGTTTGTATAATCTGCCGTCAAGTTACCCTTCCAGTTACTCGAGCTAGCGCCAATAAGTCTCCATTGGTCCTTGCTGCGAGCCAAAGTAGCCCAGTGGCTTTTCTTCACATCAATTATGGGCCCTTTAATCATCGACCAACCCAAACAGCAGCTAGAAACTACATTTTTCCCATCGCGAATAAGACTTGCTCAATGGGCGCTGATTACTCAAAGGACAAAAAAGGGCATTACCTCGTTGTCACGATGCCCTTTTAACATTATCATTAAGGCTTGCATTCACAGTATTTCAACGTAAATAGACAACCATAACCAGCACATGTCTTAACTTCTTTCCACTGAATGTGGACGCATTCAAAGGGAATCAGTAGTTTTCTATTAAACCCTTCAAGATGTGATTGCAAGCCAGCCTAAAACCCCTGCCTCAGAAGGACAGTGAAACAAAAGATCTGAGTGTTTAGAACAAACAAATAATTCCAAAATGAAAGAGATTGAAGAAGGCGAAAGCCGACGAACCGTCAACTCGTGCGTAAATAAAGAAATAAGGTAACACCTCGTGTTTGGTAAACAGGAATATAAAGAAAGCGATTATATTATCAAATAATGTAAAGAAATCTGTAATTGTTTTCTAGCAAACAGTTTTTACCTATTAAAAGAACGAAGGAAAAACGAATGACGTCTAGTCCTATCGAATGTAAAGCAGTGAATTTGTTCTCATAAGATGGAATTAGATTGGAATGAAGAATCTATTATAATCCAAGAATCCAATAAAGCTACATTTTTGGCGGGAAAACGAGAGGTTTGATTAAAAACGGCCAAAGAGAAAAAGGAAAATTTTGCGTCAAACAAAGAACTTGGAATGAAAGGAAGAACAGGTCAACTTTGTATCAGAAGATTGACGGGCAAACGTGGAGATTTCCACGTGTTTGACAGTTTCATGACATGGTTAGTAATTATTTTAAACCATACTGTTGAGTAGTAGAACTAGCAGCACAAAATTTCGCGACAAATCCAACCCATTAATAGCCTTTCCTATCAGCACTAGATATAAAAAGTCTGTAAACGAACTTCTGTAGGCTGTAAAGAGACGACGTGAATTTGAAGCGGCGGTCAAGGCTTTGAGAATAGCCACCTATCGTCTTATTGCCATGAAGGAATATTCTATAACTCACCACATATTCTTAGATGGATAGGATGAGAAAATTGCTCATAAACGGCCAGAAATTGGTAATTTGAAAGCCTATAAGAATAGCTGCTGTTCCATTTCAACTTCAAAGCGATTAAATTGACGGAAATTCCATTTCCGAAGGCTTTCTCCGAATTATTTCGAAGATAGTTGGTTACCACTGTTTTACCTGAACGTGATGAGAGCAACACAATACAGTGATCTACAACACTCTTTCTGATATTTCTATCCTACTTTTTTTTCATGCTAGGTGCTTTTAGAAACGCGACAAAAGCTAAAAGCTCTCGGCGTTGATCAATCCTTGAGGGATGCACCATGCATTCGACATCATTAAGCATCGTTTGGACGTGATTGAATGCATATCTGGCCTTTACAATGACTCGCGATGGCCTACTGATGTATCAAGCCAGTGCTGCTATCCTCGCAGAGAAGTCTGGTACCAATTTACCGACCCCGGAGGGGGAAGGTTTGGTGGGCTATAGGCGCGGGGATCGACTCAGGTGTGCTACAGGGCGCCTCCGACCACTGCACCACACGCACCCTAGCAACGCAATATTGAGATTAAATACATTGATGTTGTTGAATAACAATCATGAAATACAAACGGTTGAAAAAAAGTCATAGTCCTATAAAAATCTCGACAGTGCGAAATCTGAAGATTCATGGTAGGTGAAATATTGAAATGTTTAAAAAATGAGCCAATTTTGGAGCAGAAGAGCGCTAACAGGATACTAAAAAGGACTACAATTCATTGAATTCAGTGCATTGCCCATTTCTTAATGACAAAAACCTCTCAAGCCGAAGGCATTTGCCATAAAGAAAATCAAAAAACCTCTCATGAATTATTTGGTTGTCAAAAAAAAAGAGTTGACTTGTGAATTCAACTATGCTATGCACTTTGCTCAAATATGGTGTTTTCTGAGTTCCTTAGCCCCACCATTTGAAATGCACTGACGGTTGTTGTCTGTGTACACTAATCTTTAAGGGCGCGTGAGGCGTAGTGCTCGGAGGCACCCTGCAACAGATACGTGGAATCAATCCCCGCGCCCATGACCCACCAAGCCCTCCATCCCTCCGGGGTCGGCAAATTGGTACCAGATTTGTCTGAAAGGATAGCAGCACCGGTTCGATACATCGGTAGGCTACCGCGAGTCATTGTAAAGGCCAGACATGCATTCAATCACCTCCAAACGATGCTTAATGAAGTCGAATGCATGGCGCATCCCTCAGGGATTGATCAACGCCAAGAGCTTTATTATTTCATACACATTCATTTGCTTAACTTTTTAAGCTATGGTCGTAGGCTAAAGATGCTGAAGGACATACTTAAGAAATGAAGTAAGGTCTGAAATGTGGGCGGGGCAACTGCAAACACTACCATTGCTACGCACTGAATCGAGGTAGGTGATTACGTTTCTTTTTTTTGCATGGTGGTCATATATTCAGGAACCAGCAACTAACATTTCATTAACCACCGGCTCGAGAACTACAATGAAATTTCTTTAATGAGTCGCTGTTTCCTTGATTTTCTTGCTAAGCACACATCAAGTTGTTACTACCCCTTTATCGAAAAAAACCTAATAATTCGATGGATTTCACCTTCTTCCTTCTTTATAGCACAAAAAAATCAAGTTAACTGCAATCCAGTCAACTAAATACCTCCATAACTCCAATAGAGAAATCATGAAACCTAGATTTCAAACGCAATGGGGACAAAGACAGTTTCTTCGCCCACCCATCGGTGATTCTTCCAAAAGAGTATTCCACTCAGAGACCAACCGAACAGAGTTCACATGGATGTGTAAAGCACGTCTTTCACATTAAAATATCAACTTGAGATATTGCATGAGATAACGCCTGATAAATAGGTATTCCCCACTGCCGTTCATTTTTTGGATTCCTAGAATTTATCCAGAGTCTTCGATAACTATTCCTTATTCTTTCTTAGAGGGGCGGGTAGAGCAGCGGTAGTGATGCCGACCATCACGAGCACGGTGCTGGTCCGATCCTGACCCTGGCTCACCAAGTCTCTCATCCCTCTAGGGGTCCGAAAATTGGAACTGGACTTGTCTGGGAAAAAAACCACTCTCTGCAGCCCAACTGGGGAACGCTCCGGCCTGGCTATCTTAGAAGTCCAGTGGGAATCGACTCGACCAACATTCTATGACATTCAAGATGAAATGAAAATCCTCAAGCAGCAGCCGAAGCCACACATAAATGGTGGAAGGCCTTCGTGGATGATGGATATGAGGAAACTAATCAAATGCTAGAAATGCTAAGATTCGCAGAGTAGACGTGAAGACGGGTCGTATAAAAAAATGAAATAAAGAATATTCTTTCTTAACGAGGAACAGTTATTGTTCCTGTCCAATCATGCAAGCATGTTTCATCACATATGTGTTCCAGTTATAAATTTACTGACAATATTTGGTTGAGCTATATGAGTTCTCATCCTGTTTACAAATTAGTACACGATCCACCACAGATGAGCTTTCAGAACAACCAGTGTTGAACTGAAAGCTTTCTTGTTCTCGTCAGAAACAACCCACCAACCGTATACATGCCAGCGATACACCACTACACTCTTTTGACATTGCGTACACATTGACGACGGGGTGCGTGGTACATTATGCACCACTCTCTGGGAAAATGGCCAAGTGCATCACATACGATGGAGGCCGTTTGTTTTACCACATAAAGTTTTTTCCGCTAACTTACTGCTACTGAGACGAGGTTTGGCTGTGAAGAAGCTCTATCCTACATTTAAAAATGTACGAAAAACATTTCACGAACAAGTTGATCGACCATTAGTCTTGAGAGCAACTGACTGATGTCACATGCTATCTCTATGATGAATGGTGGTTATTGTATGTAATGAGAGGGTGCAATAAAAAGTAGGTTCTATACAAGCTGCAAAACACTCTACAATGCTGACAGTAAAGTGTTTATGTGTCGGATAGAAAACAAACGGTATATAGTACTACATACCGATACCAAAATCCACCACCATCCTGGTATCAAACTGGTCGCGTGGGTGGCACATCTCCCACTGATCCCACAAGGGCTGCGACTGCCTTTGGTGGCGACAACCTGGGGCAGACTTTAGCCATTTAGCCTTTAGCCCCTTTAGGCTGTCCTCTGTACTCAGGGAACAAAATGGCTAAACCAGCTAATCGCCGGAGAGTGGAAATTATGCTGGAGCCCGCACAACCAGTGAAGGCTGGCCATCCAAGTATTCAAGTATAAGGCTATTTTTACATACAATACGCCTAGGCTTTGAGGAAGGTGAAGTCGCCGAAACTTCGGCTACCGAACAGCAATAACAACAACGACAACCTATGCCAACCTCATAACGGCTCAACAAAGGCAGTTCGTAAGGACACATAAATATAGATATATCGATTATTATGCCGAGGTTTATAGAAAGTCGGTCTTTTGAGCCATATTCTTTCAGAAATGATGAGGGTGGATTATATTTTTTTAAACCTAGTTAATTTGCTGGAGCGATCCGTATCCAATAGGACTCTATATGGCTGGATTTTAAGCAGCTATACGGCTTCTCAGGTGTGTTGTAGTAGGATTTAGTTCCAACGTCTTTCTCTTTTCATGTAAATCCTTGTTGGCAATGGAGACGCGGTCCGAACTTCTTGTTTGAGAAATTGATGCGAGATCGGTACAAGTTTGAAGTCCTTCGACAAGCAACTTGTTGCACTCCTTGATAGAATCTTCCTTTATCCGCCTGCTACGTGAGAGGAGAATTTTTATTGAAAATATCCTCGACATTTCAATTGCTGTTACTGAATTCTTTAGGCTGATCATTTTTAAGCAAAGTTTTATAGCTGCATTTATTTCGTTGGAAATCAAGGACAAGACAAACGCACCTTATTTTCGTAAGAACTATTGTTTGGGGGTGTTGTCCCCTCTACACCCATCCCGAAGAGCTACAGATTGGAAATGGCCATTTGCAGGTTAATTCCGGGGATCGTCCTTCTGCTCCTGCACATACTGGCGACTGTACGAAACGTGTTTCTCACAAGCGCCTTTTTTGATGAGCGAGGAGTGAGAGGTAATGAGCCTGCGTGCTTTTGTTGCTTGGCTTTCGGAACCACTTCGTGATGCAGCCGTTTTCCGGTAGGTTAATCTGAACGTTCAGAATTGGACAGCAGTTTTTTTTCGGTTTTCCTCGAGGAAACTTAATCTTCTCTGACTACTCACTCAACAACTCGAAACATTTATTCACTTCTCCATTTGTGGAGAAAATGACAAAACAATCATTTGTATACCTCCAGCAGAGTAATCGCCGGATCTCGATTGCTGGAGCCTTCACCTCAGACATAAAGGCAATGGCTAGGTCAGGGTGGCAGTCGCTAGCTCATTACCAACCCTCTGAGTTATGAGAAATACTTCCCAGACTATCTCGGAATTGAGCAGGTTATACACTCCTTTAAGAGAGCTATGAGCCGCTGAATCGAGAACCCATAAATTTCTACTGCTCCTTCGCCTTTCATAAGGAACTCGTGGATGGCTGTCCATTGCAAAGTCATTTGACATATTGGTATAAAGGGCACTAACGTCGAAGGACTCCATCAGGTACACGCTATTAGGAGGCGCAGGTTACATAGAGGAACCAAGAACATTTGGTTATTCGTGAGATGGACTACTATGTACTTCAGCAATTGGTGGAAAATTAGGCTTATCAACCAAGCCATCCTATTCGTAGTTCCGTCTGCACAACTAATAGTGGGTTTAACGTTAAACGTTGAGTAGTCAATAGACGCAGGAACATCAGTCGGTACTAACTTTATGAGTTCCGATCTTTAAGTTGCGAATTTATTGAAGGCTTTGAACTTTCTGCGCTTGCCACGTTGACTCGTTCCCTCGTTCAAATTTCGGTATTGACTTTTAAATTCCCTTTCAGATGATGAGCGACAAAGGGGAAGCGTCTTCACGACGTTTTTCCGTTGTAGCAACACCTACCTGACGTGGAATTATTACAAGCCCTCCACTTGATCCTATTAGGTTTCAAACTCATCGCGTATTACACGACGTTGCGCAGCTGTAAGCTTGGAGCTAAACTTTCTGCCGCAATAGTGATTGAGGATTTTGAGAATTTCGTGCGAAAATGTGTGAAAGCTCCCAGAACATTTCCCCCCAATGGGTGATGACTGATAGAACCGTTAGAGTAAAGAGCTGGCTGAGAGTATGTCAAAGCACCTTCCTCACCAATGTGAGACACTGTGCGGCTGGCTTCCACGGAATAACTGGAAGGCTTACGAGGCACAAAAGAGTCAGTCCTCGCACGGGAATCCTAGCACGGGAATCGCGAACACAAGCGCGCAAAAACTCTCGAGGCGTTCTGAATCAATTCCAGAAACTCGAAAATGAACCGCAGGGAAGAATGCCTCATTGTCACGCGTGATATTGGGCAATATATAAGCCTATTATTCTGATGAGAGGGGCACATTACGCTTCCATGTGAATTCTGTGCGGTTGGCCTCCTCGCGACATACTCAGTGGAAGACTCATGGAAAGCGGTGAGTGTGCAAAGAAGCTATTCTGTGTTCAGTGTGATTGAAATCTTCGTTTATCGTTTTCTCTGTTTGGTTATGGAGGTGTTTGGCCGGATAGATTGCTATCAACTTGACCTTTCCAGACTCTGAGGAAGGCGAAATCCGCCGAAACGTCAGCTTGTTCGTGAATAAAGAATAAAAAATACACCTCGTGTTTGCTCAACAAGAATGCGAAAAAAAGATTGAGTGTTTGAACGAGGCTGTTTACTACGCGAAGGAAATTTTTTGTTTCAAAATTTATCTGCCGAGGTTATGAAAGTGTTCGGCTGAGTAGATAGCATGTCAAATTGACGCTTCCAGGTTCTGAAGAAGGCGAAACCGCTGAAAGCTATTGTGAATTAATAAATACTCTAATAACTACATAGCATTTGCTCATCAAGAAAAACAGAAATATTGCTTCTTGTGCGCCCCATAAAACCGAAATTGGATCCTACTTGAGCAAAAAAGGCAATATTTCCTTACAAACAACTCTAGATTTTAGTGCCCTAGTTGGAAGTGATATAGTTTATTGTGAGCTGAGATATGTCTGGTGGTGAGAATGAATAATTTCCGGGCACGAACAGCGGTGTGTGCGAGGAAACGATGAACCATAGAGTTGACACATCCTAACGATTAATGGAAACAAGGAATCAACAATCTGAAAAAGTTAGTGACTAGATTGGTGAAAAACCCCATAGACGATTCGTTGGTCTAAGCGAGAAACTTGGAGACAGATAATTGTTGTTCAGTATCGCTTTGCCTAAAGGTCTGCTCGAAAAGACGGTCGTTCATGGAGGACGAACGCATAAAAAACTCCTAAGTAGATTATTCACCATAAGCTGAGAAGAGGATAATTGCAGGCTCACTCAAAAAGTGGACGTATAGAATGTCTACAGTGAAAACGTCGGAAAAAATTAAGACGCAAAATCTGATTGCGTGCGTTTAAAAGCTGTCAAACACTGTTAACCAATTTGAATGGAGCGGATAACACAATGGTAGTGATATAGGTCATCACGAGTACGATGCTAGTTCGATTCCGTTTCGGACCAACCAAGCTTCTCATCCCTTCGGGTCGGGAAATTGGTTTTCGGACTTGTCCGGGGAAAAAAATCGCTCTCTGGAATCCAATTGGGAACGCTCCAGCTCGGCTCTCTCAAGACTGCAGAGAGAATTGCTCGATGAGCATTCTACTACATTCAAGATGAAATGAAAATCCTTAAGCAGTAGACGAAGCATGTAAAAAGTTGGAAGAACTTCGTGGATGATGGATGCGAGGAAACGAATAGAATGTGGGAAGTGATGGAATCCGCACAGCAGACGTGAACACGGATCATAAAAAAAAATAGGAAAAAAAGCTAACCATTATATGTATGTGTAGATATATGTCTATAAATATATACGTATGCATATGTATATATATATATATATATATATATATATATATATATACATTTATAGATATGAACATAACGTTGTTAGGAACTGCCTTTGTTGTGCTGATGCGAGGATGGTCAGAACGTGTATATTTTAAGTATAACAATAGCAATTTTGACTTATTATTTACTGTCTACTCTTTTTTTTAGCGGCAGGGTATGCGTTGCGAAATATAACTTTAATGATGCTGAGATATTTGCAAAACTCTGGACCGCAGGTGCCTATGGTGGGGAACGAACGCGCTATTGTCCTTTCCGGGGAGTAGCGCGCTCACCACCACACCATGCGGGTCCTTCGTTTCGCCTGTCTCTCAGCTAGTTCTATTGATCTTTTGCCATCAGCAATCACCCGTCAGCGGGATTGATCTGGGGGGCCCAAATCGGCAACGAACCCAGTTAAGCTGAGGCTGCAGTTATAATCACAATTTTGACTTATTATTTCAAATTATTTATTACTTATCAATCCCACTGACAGGTGATTGCTGATGGAAAAAGATCAATAGAACTAGCTGAGAGACAGGCGAAACGAAGGACCCGCATGGTGTGGTGGTGAGCGCGCTACTCCCCGGAAAGGACAATAGCGCGTTCGTTCCCCACCATAGGCACCTGCAGTCCAGAGTTTTGCAAATATCTCAGCATCATTAAAGTTATAACAATAGCCTTATAACTTGGTGAAAAATTGATAGTGTTAATGGATATCTAACATACAAATAAACCAATTCATTAGCGAAGATCCTATGTCAACTACAGAAATTCCAGGTGGCAAGAAATACGAACTACATGTAAAATGTACGAAGTGGGGTACACATGGATTGCGCACAATATTCTGCAGATTAGATCAGGATCTATTCTTGAGGGCGAGAAGCTCGAGCTGTCTGCAAACACTTTCATGACAGAATTGATCTGCTGCACAGTGCAATTTGTGTATAACCACAAGTCACATATGCATGATTTTTATTAAATGGGAGGAACAAGAAAATTCAGCTCACTATGGGAAGTTAAAGCACCGTTTAATCCACGTATTTCTAAGGTTAACTATATTTTCGCATGTGGTCCTCATTTAACTCCTATTCGCTGCTAAGAGAGTTTTAGAATCTTCTGTGAGAGAAGGGAATGTGAGGAAATGATAATACACTAAGGGTTGCACCTCGAAAGTGGGCACTAGGAGTTCTGTAGAAGAGGTCCGTTTGCAATGTGAAATTATATCAAAATGTCTAGATGAGAATGCGTCCAACAAATTTACGTTAGCTAGAAAAGGTGCAAGTAACTCCTTCTTCACTTTTCTGTTTCAAGAGTGCGTAAGATTGCTACTATATTCCACATAGGAGGTCCTTCGAAAACTCTGCTGTTTGTTTCCGGATTTCGTCCCAGGAGAGCAGTAGTGGTCTGCCCGACGTGCTCCTGAAAGCGATTATCAGTGTTTTCTGAGAGCTTTTCGGTGCTCCGCAAATCATTCCTTCGAGGATAATTATAGGAGATGACCAATGATTATGAAGAAATTGATGGCGACTGTAAGGAAATAGTCGACATATGGATGATTTGTTTTGGAAAAGACCTTTTTTACAAGAATGGATTGTTTTAAAAAAGCCGTTGTCAAGAATGGATTGCTGACGAACATTAACGAAAAAAAACATAGAATCCTAACCAACGCAGAACGTATACACGTCTATAATCACGACGTAGTTTGTTACAGCTGATGCTAATGTTGTTGTAAGCATGAAAGTCTCAGGAAATTAGCTTGCCGAGACTGATCTTGGAATTTATCCGAAAAATTTCCTCGCAATATCAAAACAACATCTATGATAATCCTTATCGTTTGAGATGATAAACACTAGTATCTGCAGACCTTTGCTTACGCAACATAAGCTTTCTCATCTTACCAGGATGAAATTATGGTTTTCTGGAATTCCTGTTTCTTTTTTTCTTTGGTCTCTAGCATTCAAGGCTCTCAACACGAGCAATGAAGCGGAAAGCCCATTTCGCCGATTAGAACACGTGTTCTTAAATGACGACCATTACAAAATTTTGCAGAAATACATCATTGCTTAAGCTTTTGTTCCATGAAAAAAATGAATCAAAAAATAGTATTTTTAAGGAATACGCACGAGATTATAGTTGATAGTTGAAAACTTTTTTCTACAATTTTGTAAACAACAATTTACAACACGTGACAGCGACTTCGTCACACAAAAGATACATTTTATGACTTAAAAAAGCAAAATTCAACAATTTTACGATGGTTGAAAAGGAAGAGATTGGTCACTACAATGAGCTTCTTAGGGACGTTTATACCATCACGCGAAACTCCACCCACTCATGAACTAAGCCATCGGGAAAATAAATGAAGGTTGGTTTATACTTAAAAGAGGGGACTGATAGTAGATGAAGCTAATGGCTGCAGAACCTAGTGGCTGCATAATAGGATCTCTGTTTTTGGCACATGGAAATGCGGGTTGAGAATGTTATCAATGAACGCGTTAGCCCCAGGAAAGAGTAACAGCGTGTCCGGTCCCACCTCAGACAACAGCGGTCCGGAAATTTTCAAATATCTCAGCAACATTGTAGTTATCAGTTTCCATTTGCGATGTGGTTCGCTACTTTAAAAAATTAAAGCCTTTCTGATCTCTACACTGCTTTATCTCTTGACTTTCGAAAACCAATCCTAACTTTTTGTAATTTTTTATTTAACTTCTATTTACATGATCCTTCGTCACACCTACTGTGAAGACCATAGCATTTCTCGCATTCGATTCGTTTTCCTCCGATTCGTCGTCTACAAAGGCCTGCGAACAGTTCGCGTTTGCGTCCGGCTGCACTTTGAGGATTTCGTCTGTTTTTATGGATGTAGTAAATGCCTATCGAAACCATTCTCCTTTCAATCTAGGGGATAACTGCGGTAAGGTAACCGCGTTATGACATTCCCACGTAGATTGATGGGAGGTCGAACCAGCACTTTGCATTCTGATAGACCTTTTCAGTAGACCATTTATAAACTGAATGGAAAATCGGAAGCACTTAGCATATTTTATAAACGGAATTTTCCTTAACCTCTGCACAAGTAATCAGTGCTTCACTCAGTGATTATGCTAACGTTGGGTTGTTGCAAAAACTTTATTCGGCCAACGTTTCGGCGCTTCGCTTTCTTCAGATGCGCGTTGATCCGGGTAGAGCGCTCGGCTCGATTTCCTATACCGTGAAAGCCTTTGCATAGCTCCCATCTTTTCAACTTTTTACGACTGTAATGTATGATGGTTGCAGTCCACGCATGTGACTGTGTTCACGTTAATTCGCCTTGAAGGAGTCTGTTTTATACATAGCTGATAAGACCCGCACTACTGACAAACACATCTGATCGATTCTGTTCCCGTCGAAGTAGCTTTGTTGCGCAAGCAATTCGTCCATGTGTACTCCCTTCAACAACCGTATTCCTCCTTCGAAATCTCATTATCCAATTCAGGGCAAATTTACGCATTGTGCTGGCAACAATGGCCTTCTCTGGTGGCCCACAATGGAATGGAATCCTCCACGACTTGTTCTGCTTCTTCTCCCAGGTCTTTGTCCATGTTGCCTGGACGTCTCGGACAATTCACATGACTTATGCAATCAGTGCCTCATGAATATAGCATTTTTTGAAGCACATTCCTTTAATCGACGTAACTAAGTGGTTCGAGGGCAGCTTCTTCGATTAAAATTCGGAATATGAGAGTGTAACGAACGCGAAGTCCAAGGATAAGGGTTAAAAAAGAACATTAAGTGAGAGCGCCACTCCAGATATGAAGATAAACACGGATATTCAAAAGAAAAATAGTCACATTTCTTAACGAGAGTGCTGAATGCGGTTATGACATTCCCATGGTGTGCACAGGAGACTAATAAAGTAAACACGCTACAACCATGACACGACTTTCATTTATGAGTAACGCGAAAACGAATATTTGGGGGTGAGGGAACAGGTGAAATGAGATAACACATTTCCTTATGATTCATGGATAATAAATATGGCGAGCAATCCAGCCCAATGGAACCAGAAATCCATTGCCAGAAATTTCTCTTCAACACTACTCAGTTATCTGATAAAAAAGTAAATCAAAGTAATCTCCTAAAGAGTGTACAAAAAAACAACAGCATTTCGGACAGAGGAAATTTGTTAGAGATTGCGAAATAACTTCTTGCCTACTTGAAAGGACATTGCGCCTAGCGGTGTAGGTCACTGAGCCATTTGGCGCCTACAGATTTCAGGTGCTCTGAAATGATGTCGTTAATGTCTGAAGCTCGATCACAAGCAACCACGGCTACCGGAGGAAATGAAACGCAGAAATTAGGAGTAAGTTGAATTATAGTGGCACGCAGACGGTTTCAGTTACAATATACAAGTGATTTCGTGGCTTCGAGCAGTATTTATAGCACACCGTAAAGGGTTCCCGTAGAAGTAAAAGCTTCACAAATCTATGCATTAAAGCGAATGTATAATAAAGTAAACGATCATATGGAGTTTCAAGACCTCTGCACAGGGAATAAAAACAAAAAAAGATGGATAACCTAAGTTGCAAACAAACGTCAATCTCTCTTCATTTACGGAAAAGAATGAAGTTCCCCACTGATAATCTATCATCGCTACTACTATGAAACAAACCCATAGAAGTGAGGTCAGTATTGCAGGATTACTTACGAAAGATTTATGATTCGATATAGAGAATGCCTAAGATTGATTCTCTCTTGTATGAAAAAAACAACCGCATGAGCAAGGGGCTGAAGAGAGCTGTCCAAGTCTTTGACGTTTTTTATTGCGAAGTGTAATATGCTTTATCCATCGTCTTTATTCCGATCCCAGTAGTAATATTTACAACTGTATAGTTATAAAGCGCAGTCGCAGTACTCACATTAGTAACGCTATTAATAGAGACACTAACAATAATAGCCTGCCGATTTTTGTCATCTCAGGGGTTTTTTGTTCGCAATTCTACGTACTTATCTCCCCTGGGTCAAGACCCGATGGTCAGAGTTCTTCACGAATAGCCTAGAAGAAACATATCATGCTCAAGGAGTCCCTAGAGCTAGCAGAACTCACTGGGCTGCTCTTGCACGCGACAGGGAATAATGGAGGATTTGCTAGCGCCCGCTCGTGTCACTCGACGATCAACGGAAGTACAGATGATACAGGTGATCTCCCCTGAGACACAAAGAGATTCCCTTTGTTAACTGTACTATATTGACTCATGCTTCCCATATATATATATATATATATATATATATATATATATATATATATATATATATATATATATATATATATATATATATATATATATATATATATATATATATATATATGTGCAATCATATTCACCACGCCTCCATGCATGCTCATAAAGTATTCACGTCACTTGCGTGCACACTGATTCTATCCTTCGCTCAATGCTGTCTTCCACATTCCAGCGACCGTGAACTACAAACATGGGATGATATGGACTGCATTTCGACACTAAATCTGTTATTGGAAGACCTAGCAAGTTTATTCATAATGACAGCCTTCTCTTAAGGTGGAATACTGAGAGCTGGCAGAGTTTATTTCTCTTTAAGCTAGTATAACAACAATTAATGGTCTGTCATCCTTCCTGCCTAATATTCCGTCTCGATTTCCGACGCTACATTAGGGTACAAAGGTTATGAGATGGTTGTGTTTTGTCCCCCCTCACTACTTTCTTGACTTTCGGGCCCTTCTCTTTTTTGTCGATGATATCCCCAATCGTAAAATTTTGAAAATGAGTTTGCTAACTTGTCCTCTTGTTTACGAAGGGCTTCACATGTAGTGCAAACATACCCTGGTCGACCAGAGCATTCATAACCTTTCTATATTAATTCTAAAGCTTGAAGGAAGTCGATAGAAATAAACCAACTAAGCAACAATGACAAGCATGCCGAGATGAGCAAAATTGCGAATCTCAGGCGGGCTTCGAACACGAGATCATCCTGACTGAAGGCTCACTTGCTATCCACGACACCAACCAAGACCCTTGCTCTAGTTTTCTCCTAACCAACTTTTTTACCCTATCGGCACTTCAGCAGGCATCCTCCGGCGGAAATGATCCGATAAACAAAAATCGACCTTGAAACCAGTTATGTCGAAGCTGCGGTCGAAATTACAATCTCTTCTTTTAGTTACTGCTTATTCTTTTTCCACGGCAAGGCTTAATGTAAAAATACAACTACAGGGATGCTGAGTAATGGACAAAACTCAGAGCCTCAACTGAGCTTCGAGCCCGCGGTCACCCAATCCCCTGCCTCGGTTGGTGTAGTGATTGGAAAGCGGGTGAGCCCTCGGCAAGGCTATAAAATTGCTGCCGTGATGATTAAAAAAGTGCTAATTTGTAGGCGAAAGGTCTACTGAGTAAAATGGACGAGGATACGTTTCGTATCCCAACTTGTAACATCTACGGTGCTATTTATACAATATGGGGTCGTCAAGCATCGTCGTGCAGCAAAACTGGAGTTGTTTTGCCGATTTTTTTTCTGTACCTACGCTGCTATTTTTTGCAGAATTCTGTGCAATTTATGACATTGCTCCTCCGTATTAACGATTTGGCCCACGACGTTGTATTGTATGATTCGCGCTACTGATAACAATCTTCTAATGCAAATTAAGCTTTGCTAAGCCTTCAGAATGTTCGTCTCAGTCCGACCATCGAATTGAAACACTGTCAGATCCACTTTCCATCACATAACCACTTTGTCAAGGAATAGGTTGTTTTTTAATGTAATAGATGAGCAAAACACGTTTTATGACGAAGATCTCATTGCTGGTGCTTTTTTTTAACAGTTCACAGGATCGACTTTCTATTAAACTCAGCACTGGATTATATATCTGTTGTTCTCCAAGTAACCATAATAACCACGTATAACCATAGTAACCTCACGAGATAAGTTTAGAATGAGAGCGAAACCCCAAAACGAAGGGTTTGCCCGAAAACAAAATCCCGTTTATCTTGCCCTTCATTAGCAATGAAACAAGTGTAGCGATAAAGCGATGCTTAAGAAGGGCAGATCTAGAGGAATCGGTAGCGATAGTTGAAATACCACCGGATACTCTACGTCGTCAGTTAGTTCGTAACCGCCTGTATGACCGTCTATGTGAAACACCAAATTGCGTAATTTTCCCTTACGGCAGAGACGGTGACTGCATGAGTTCAGTTACGACATACCTGATTTCTTGTAGTACTTGCGGAGACGAATATATCGGCAAGATGGGCAGGCTTTTTATATATCCGCATAAAAGATCACTTAGATGGCAAACGAAAAATCAAAACAAGGCACGCAACTAGGCACGCATAGGATACAAAAACATGGCGGAGAAGATTTTGATGTAAAAGTCGCTATCATCGCACGGGAGAGTAAAACACCAACGCACAAATTTCTCGAGGCCTTTTGGATAAATACCAGAAATCCGAGAATGAATAGTAGGGAAGAATGTTCTGAGATAACGCGTGATCATCTCAGAACTGATTTTTGATGTGGGTTGGTACAGCAATCAACCATATGCGACTCTAAGCGGCTGTTCTTCCTTGGTGGAAAACAGATAAAAACGGTGGGTTTTTCGAGAAGCCGGTGATCGTGTAATTATTGTCCAGATTTTCATCTTTCCGTTTGCGTTGTTGAAGCGTTTGACCTTGTAAATTGCATGTTAGTGTACCGTTCCAGGCTCTTGAAAAGGCGGTAGTGCCGAAACGTCAGCTACCGTTGTGTTGCACGTGTTATATTTGTAAGGAAGTAAAGGGGTGTGCTTAATAACAACCTCGCGATTGCTGTAAAAAGAGAACAACAGAAGATCTCATTGTTTTGTTCAATTCATGCGACACCGATTTATTGAACTTTCTCACTCGAAATGACAAACCGTTGTTGACTTGTGAAAACTGAGTTCTTGTAGAAGTCACTAAGTAGCTTTCCACCAGAAAGCTTCGATAATCTGCTTTAGATGCCGTTATTCAAGTGCCCTTAAAAAAGCTCTTTCGTCATGAAGGCTAATGGTTCTGTTACGAATCGTAAAGCAGCATTTATACATTATGCGCAAGCCACCCCTTTCTTCTGCGTTTGTTTGATGACATTTGGAGTCACTGCTTTTGGTTTATGTCCAAATTTGAACACGCAAGAAGGAAAGCGAAGGACTTTGATGCTTTCACAGCATCAGTTCAACCGGTACAAAACCAATATAAGTTTTAGAAAAAAATATACGAAAACAATGCAACAAAGAAGAAATTATAGCAAAATTTATCTGCAACTTTCATCCTCTTAAACTCTGCCATTACTTTGTTCCAACACTGTTACGGTGGACGATTTTCAGTTGAATTCATTTCATTGAAATCGCGAAAGGCTAAAAGATAAGGCGTTCCGCTTTCATCAATCCCTCAGGGAAACAGTGCACTCGACTTCATCCAAGTGTCGCAGAGGTGATTGAAAGCTTATTTGGCGGAAACAATGACTTGCGAAGTGATGTACCCAAAAGTCAGTTTCTTTTTAGTGGGGGGAGGGTTTCCAGAGGGAAGGGATCGAATCAGCGACCATTTATGCAGTGCAAAGCACTTTAAATCAAACCGCTACGCTACAACCGCCTGCAAAATTCTCATAAAAAAATGATCCTGAAAACAATCTGGTCGGAATGTTCCAAAGCACTATATCTTCTATATCACGATTGCTGAGACCTAGGTAAGGTTTCTCTCTTCGTCCATAAATTATGAACGTTGGATTTGTGCGACCATCTCTCCAGGTGACCCTCGTCGACTAGGTTTTGCCGCCATTTTTAGAAAACTTTCCTTAATAGTGCAGAATCGTGATAGAAATAATATTAAATGAGAGTCTACGTCTCTATACTAAGAACAAAGCAATGAAGTTGGTTAATATTGCTTAAAACGGTTAATTAAAGGATGCGACAATGTCGCTTGAAAAATATTATGCAAAAAAGTGCTCGAAACGTTTTAGTATGACACTTCAAAATATCAAATACCATTGCATTGTAACACTATGACGGCTTCACTTCGTTGGAAAGGAGAAGCGCTCACAACAAATTCCACCAAGAATGGATTCAACTTGAGTGCCTAGCTCTCCATTAGTATAAGTAACCTAGATCTCACTTGTACATTATGCCTTTTCTGCTCCTACCACCGATGTCTTAGTTACTTTTTAATCCTGGCTACAGTTATTTTCCCTATAATTTCAATAGTCTATTTCACAGACTCCTCCTAGACTCACCAAGCCTTCCATCCATCTGGGGGGCCGCAAATTGGTACCAGACTTATCCTTCATCCTTTCATCCTTTTTATCTTCAACATAACTTTTCACATATCATTTCTCCCTGTTTATTAAATCTGTCATCGACTTTTCGGTTATACTGTTTTGGTACTGCCGTATCATTGCTGTTGCAATATTGTTACTGTTGTAGTGGTTTAATTATCTAAGTGTCAGGTCACAGCTGCGGTACCTATACAGGTCCTGCGTGGTAGGCGGAAAGAAGAGTACCAATTACCACACGAGCTAACCAAAAAGTCATGACTCCATCGGACACCAGACGGTGACCACTAGTTTTTTTTCCTCACAGATGAGTTGTTTAAATTATTTCGTGACAATGATAACTTTTTATTTACTGCCTACTACAGTTTTTCACGGTAGGGTATTATGTCACCGGACCGCAGATGCTTGCGGTGAGGCTCGAACACGTTATTACCCTTTTCGGGGGCTAACGCATTCACCACCACACTCTGCGGGTCTTTCGTTTCGCCTCTCTGTCAGCTAGTTTTTTATCTTCCAGTGCCATCAGCAATCACTCGTCAACGGGATTGATCTGGGGAGCACAAATCGGCATCGGATCCAGTTAAGCCGCACAGAGCCTTACATGGGCGAGGAATGTGCCTGCTCAGGTCAAACAAACTGACTTAGGTATGAGGCGAGGTCAAGCGTTAAGAAGGCGAAACAGCCGAAATGTCAACTATTGTGCATGGATAAATTCTGTAATAGCAAACACGCGTTTGCTCATCAAGTATACACTGATTTATTCGATCAAGGCTGACGTTAATACAAAGTCGGTCGTGAGGTCGACATTGAGACCTTCGGCAATTTTATGTTTAGAGCAAAAACATTACCGACGGAAAGAAAAAAGCATGATCTCCGGTTGGTGTGGTGGATAGCACGTGACTCACCGGGAAGGGTAATTACGGGTTCGAAGTCCACGGAGGTTCCGCGTCTTGCCAATTTCTCAGTATGTGGTTGTATTTCACACAGAAACCTGTTATGGCTCATGTGGTGCAGTGGTTAGAAGAGCCCTACAATATACATGGGATTGATCCCGCTCCTAGACTCACGAAACCTTCCATTCCCCCGGGGGTCAACAAATTGGTACCAGACTTGTCTGCGATGATAGCAGCACTGGCCCGATACATTGGTAGGCTACCGCAGGTCAATACATAGGCAAGATATTCATTCAGCCACCTTTGACGATTCTTACTGAGGTCGAATGCATGGTGGATCCCTCAGGGATATATCAATGCCGAGAACTTTATTCTTTTTCTTTTGCCCTGCTATAGAAGAAAAAGTAGGAATCAAATAAGAAAGTGAATACATTTGCCTTTAAATGCGAGATGAGATAATTGAGAGATAATTGATTTTAGTAGACCCGATGATTGATCTCACTTGGAGCTTGTCAATTTCCCGTGGCCTGCAACTACACTCCTCATCTGATACTCTTGTATCCTTCACAAAACCACTTCAACCACAAATGCAGCATATTCACTAGCAGTTTCCGAGCAAATGCGATGTTGATATCGAGAGTTATCTCTGCTACAGTGCGAGACATTTTAAATCCGAATAAAAAAATCGCTGGAGTTTTCTTTTGGTGTAAAATCCTTTCATGGAGCGTATATAAAATAAAAAGCAAATAATGCGTAGTCCGCAGTAAAGAAATAAAGGACAATAATAAGTTAAACTTGTAATTATAACTACAGCCTCAGCTTAACTGGGTTCATTGCCGATTCGGGCTCCCCAGACCAAGCCCGCTGACGTGTGATTGTTAATGGCACTGATCGACAGAACTAGCTGAGAAAAAAGACGAAACGAAGGACCCGCATGGTGTGATGGCGAACGCATTAACCCCTGGAAAGCGTTCTGCAGACAGTTATCGAAAGGCAGCATCACAATGTTAAAACGGGCTGGAAGAACGCCACCGCTTTGGCAAGAGACAAGTCGTCTCCACCGTATGCGGATAATGTTTAATGTAGATGCACTGCACATGTTGTTCACAAGAATAACAGGGTTTTCAACAATTACAGCTGGGAAGTGATGGATGGGTCAGTGTCACTTCGCCCTGAGCGCTGCCAACGAGGAAGTGCATGGAACGAAAAGTCCCACCGACAGGCGCGCACTTCACTCGCGCTGACGGTCGGTGTCACATCGCATTAGGTTTGTTATCTGGCGAACATTTCGTCTTTCTGGCTGTCGTTTCTGACGGAACGATGAGAACATTTCGTCCCGGAAACTAGAATTGAATGAAAAAAAAAGTTTTCAAAGAACCACAGCCGCCGATGGTAACCCGCGTCAAAAACCTGCTATCACTGATATGCTTATTTGTTTTCCTCAAGCCAATAAGTATCTAATCATCTGGTAATCGGAGTGACATTCGAAATTAGCGTGTTCAAAGCGGCGCGTTTATGCATTCAACAATTTGCCAATGACATTTCCGGGGAAGTAACGCGTTCACCACCACACCATGCGGGTCTTTCGTTTCGCCTGTCTCTCAACTAGTTCTATTGATGTTTTTGCCATCAGCAATCACCCGTCAACGGGATTGATCTGGGGAGCCCAAATCGGCATTGAACCCAGTTAAGCTGTGGCTCCCGTTGACGGGTGATTGCTGATGGCAAAAAGATCAATAGAAGTAGCTGAGAGACAGGCGAAACGAAGGACCCGCTTGGTGTGGTGGTGAACGCGTTACTACCCGGAAAGGACAATAGCGCGTTCGTTCCCCACCATAGGCACCTGCGCTCCAGAGTTTTGCAAATATCTCAGCTTCGTTGAAATTTGCCAATGAATAGCTGAGATTCGTTGCCATCACAGAAATCGTCTTCGTATTTATTTCGTTTTATCTCAGAGTGTTCCATGTGATAAGAAATGTCACCTCTTTATTCGGTCGTAGTGGAAGTGAACATGAATCTATCCTATATTAAAATTTCTGGAGAAATGTTGGACATCTCGAGATATTAAAGGACAAACGCACTTTATCAAAAATGCCTCTGATGATTAAAAAATGAAATTCTTGACTAATTCTAGACAAAACATATCGTTGAAGGTTTCGAAACCTTCGTATTCCTAATGATTGCTTTAACCCACATGCGATGCTCGCTGCAGGTTTTCTGAGAATTGTCGGGAATTTCTCGATAATTACGGTACTTCGGGAAGAAGGACAGATGTAAGAACCAAAAAATCCTTGATAGGACAAGAAAAAGTTGTTTTTTTGTTGGTAAAGACTTGTAAATTCCAACGGCTTCTTTCTTAGCTAGTAAATTTCGTTATAGCGTGAGATCCTTGCTGAAGGGACAAGTCATTTGCGGTCATGTATGAGTGGAATTTACTAAACTTTACGTTCTCCTTTGCGTGTTGACTTAAGAAAAGAAACGTTCCTTTAGGATTAGAAATCTTGAATTGACACGTGATTCCATAAAAGGCAACGAATTTGTCTGTGATACGAAATGCTCATTGAGGATGAACAAGTCCTACAAAGGGATACTAGAGATCCCAGCAAGACAGTAATGTCATAGGGGGCGGACGTCTGGCATCCATGAATCGAGTGCAAACTCTGGTGTCCTTGTGATCAATATATTATTCACAGTAGAAGAAGTCGGATTGGATTATTTTACTATAAATCTAAGTCATATTTTTTTCCCTATGTCTATGGATTAAATCACCTTACTTTTCATATGTGAGGAATTTTTCCAAATGTTATGAACTTGTTCTGTGACGAATGACGAATTGCTACTGAAATTGTAGCAAACGGTCGAAGAAAACCCAAATCAATCTTCTTTAGAAGAAAGATTTATGAGGACGGTAATGGTTAGTGTTTGAACAGGGTGCAGTCTTGCTGATAGGTACCTTTCTTTACTCGAATAAACAGAAATCATCGACACTACCTGCCATGGAAAGACAACAAGATGTCAGTTTACCTTACACTTCTTGGAAGGTCCTCAACTACTGTTTTGTTAGGCGCAATTTTTCTTTCTTTGAAAGAAAAACGTCGGAAGAAATAGTGAGGAAACGGCAGTATGATGTTAAGTGACATAAAAGTTGCTACCTGGGCAGAATCGATGAAAAACAGAAATGTCAGCCACTTTGGAGATTTTCCTTATTCATAGTGCTCAGAAATCCTTCACTATTTACTACATACCATAAACATACGTCAATGTAAGCCTGAAGTTCTCAGACTCTTACCAAAAAATGCAGCGGAAGGCTGCCACAGTTACTGCCAACTAAGGTGGAGCGGTTTGAAACGTTTTCCAGTCGCCGTTTGTTAGCTAGCCGCTAGTCCTCGTAACAGAGTATAGAACAATAAAAAATGAAAGGAACATTATGCTGCTTAGCGGTCGTAATATCACTCGCTGGACGACTTTTCCTAAGCACAGTCCTCGAGAGTGACTCTTGTGGGCGTCATGGTGGTTTTGGTGGAGTGGCCGGTGTGGCGCTTATGGATAGTATTTTTCCTTCCGAGGGTTTATTTTTGGAAAGCGAGGGATCGCATTTTTTATTGCCAGCTGACGGCCTTTGGAACACAGGTGTTGTGTTGGGCGATGGCCTGGACAGGCTCTATTTTGCATTTGGAGATATATAAAGAACAGTTTCCCGAACGTATTTACTGAACAGAAATCTGAGTGCTAATCCATTACCGTTCCGGCTCTAATTCTTGCAGTGAAGGACAGTTATTGCGTATAGTGTATGGGTATACGAATGCTGAAACATAGAGCCATAAGTTGCAAAACACTTCCAAATGCTGACAGTAGTGTGCTTGTGGAGTAGACCATGGTTACATAGAGTAAACAGCAACACAAATATCACTCGTACCCATGGAGCGAGAGGGGCTGTCTTTTCCGCCATCCATTCATGTTCACAACCTACGAAGTCTTCTAATTACCGGAAAACCGTTTTTCATTTTCTAAAAGCCAGCAAGTCTATAATGGCTGAAAATAATGCTTCGTCTAATCCACAACAAACCCAAAATTAGGCGTTGTCGCGAGACTGTTAAGGAAGGAAGGCTGGTGATTGAAGCATCGAAGGCGAACTAGGACGAATCTATGGAAAAAAAACTAAAGGAGAATGAACTACGATGGATTAAATCGGAAACCCGCATGGAACATGTGACACATCCCTGATCAGTCCGCTATTTCAACTTATTCTGAAAAAATATACGAAGTTTTTCATACGTAACGAAAATCGTGGCAGAGTGGTGTGTTCCTATATGGCGACCAGTGGTCTGTGGGAACGGTTCACAACCGAATAAGAAATATTCAGGATACTAAGAAGGGGCTTGACATTTTCGTCCGAAATTCCAGGCTGGAATGAACGAAGTTTCATTATCATACTGATAAAGCGTCGTCACTACTTGGCAAAGGACAATATACCGATCAAGCCGTGGTACGACTTCCGAGAAATAACGGAAATGTGCTACTCAACCAACGAATTGCCACTGAAAGGGAAACTGATTACGACCGCAGGTTTCTTCGTGTAAATCAAGATTTTTCACGTACTCATGGAGGTAGTATAAGCGCATTTTCGCGGCCAGTTGTTCCAACCGCCAAAGTGCTGGTTCTCCGCCATGAGTTCGGACGTTGCCATGGAACACAAGTGTTCTCTTTTGTTTTATCGGCTGCGATGTTCGGTGTGTTTCCCTGATTCAAAAATTCAGTGGATGATGAAACTCTTGGAGTTACATAAAAAATAGATTCTTAAAGTCATCGATGTCTGGGAACAGGAAAGCAGTGGCTGTAGAGGCCATCAGAAAGTGCACCTTCGGATAATCATTATCTCCTTGTTTCACTGAGGAATTACTAGTTGTTTGAGCCATGTCCCGACCATATTTGAATGGCCAATTCACGGGACAACACACTGTATTACGTAAACACTAGACAAGAACAATTCAGAATAATAGCATTAGCAGCGCTACAAACTCGAGGGGGCTGAGCTCTTTCCTTCTTTTTGTTTTCATGTTTTCAGTTATTTTACAGTTTAATGTATTGATCCTATTCTGACAGTGAAAGGATAAGAAGGATAAAGCTCTGGCGCTGATCAGTTCCTAAGCGATGCATTCGACTTCACTAAGTATCGTCGGAGGTGTCTGAATGTATATCTTGCTTCTACAATGACTCGCGGAGGCCGACCCATGTATCGAGCCAGTGCTGCTATCCTCCCAAACAAGTCTGGTACCAATTTCCCGACCCCGGAGGGATGAGAGGCTTTTCCAAAGAATAGGAAGGAAAGGGAATAGTACCAAACATATGGGACTTTTCAGATTCCTTTACGAAGCTGAACTTACGACACATCTCAGAGGCGAAATGGGGCTGGTGGGATTTAGTTGTGCTCGCACGGGTTTTCATTTATAAAGAGAGGAATTTGAGATTAACTTCAGAACAGTCTAACAATAATGTAGGAACGAGCTCATGCCAGTGACTGCAAAAAAATTCCTTTTCAGAACTGTTGAGATAAACGAAAACGCCTTTTACACCTCCGTAGACAGGAATGATGTCACCCACTTTTGATGGACGGATTGCAGTAAGAAGACTACCGAATGGCTGTTTGATGGCACAGGGCTAAAAGTTGGAGGAAAATCTTTGCTGAAGAAAGTTAGACAACAAGAAGCATTCCCCTTTACAAAGTGTGAGTGAGTTCCGCCAACAAAAACCTCGAGTGGTTTTTCAAATTCAAGAAAAAACGTACGAAGCGATGGATCTAAGCAGCAAACTGCCTTTATATGCATTTTCGCGAGAAAACAAACATGAGGTTGTGATTAAAACATTTATTCAGTCACAATAGTTGACGTATCGGCGCTTTCGCCTCCTCGTGAGCCTGAAAAGGTCAAAAATCATGCAATCTACTCAGCTAAACACTTTCATAATCTCAACAGACCAAACTTAACACATAGATTTGCAATCGCATAATAAACAACTTTTTTTGAAATACCCAGCGCCTTGTTCGTTTTAAGCCTTCTCATTATTTGGTGGAGACCAGCCGCACAGAGTTATAAATGGGCTAGGGAATGTGCCTGGGTCAGGTCATGGAATCAACCTGAGGTACGGTGTGAGGTCACACGTGATCACAAGATACTCCCCGTTGAGGTTAATTTTTTAGATTTTTGGAATTAATGCAAAGCACTTCGAGAGTTTTACGCTTACATTTTGGATTCATTGAGAGGATAGTGGCTTTCACTTCAAAATCCTCTCCGCTATATGTTTGTATCCTATGGACGCCTGGTGGAGTATGATGTCTAACTTTACGCTTCCCTCTAAGTGCTCTTCTATGCGGATGCACAGTGGTCTACCCGCTTCGCCAATATGTTCGTTCCCACATGCTTTACGAGAAGTACACCGTACCCAAACTCATGCGATCACCGTCTCTACCGCTATTACTAGTTTTTCGTGGAAAATTGGCGGTGATAAAGGTGGTTATGAACTAGCTGACGTCCTAGAGTGTCCGGTGACATTTCCATCAGTGTTATCGAATTCACCAAACCGGTCCTCCTTAGGTAACGTTTTATAGGTGCCATGGAAATAAAGGGAAAACAAATGGGACTTTATTCTCGCTATCGTTTAGGGGATGGTTTTTTCTCTACGCCTATCTCGAGGAGCAACAGCTTCGTAGCCATTCGAAATGGCTGTTTTCCGCGCCAATTTCAAACATTACTCCTTCTGCTCTCTTCGTTTGCACATGCTGGTCGCGGTTCGAAACATATTCCTTATAAGCATTCCACTGGTGTGTAAGGGGGTGAGAAGAGAGGTAATGAACCACTACGTTTTTACTACTTAGCTTTCGCTACCATTTTGCAATGTAGCTGCTTTTGAATAGGTTAATTTAAACGTTCAAAAATGGAAACCAGTTTTTCTTCGGTTTCTCCTTGGTGGATTTTACCTACACTGACTGTTTGTTGAATAACTCAAAGTATTTGTCCATTTCCTCTTGTGTTGAGCAGATTGCAAGGCTATCTATATACCTGCAGTAGAGTAATGGCCGGAGATCGATTACTGGTGCTACCACCTTAGACATAAAGGCAATGGCAAGGGTTGGTGCTAGTCGCTGTCCCATTGCCTGCCCTCTAATTGTGTGTAATATTTCCCCGACCATCTGAAGATCGAGCAGTTTAGGCATACCTTTAAGAGGACCATGAGCTGCTGAATCGAGAAGCCATACTGCTGAATCGAGAAGGCATACATGTTAATTCTTCCTTCGTGTTGCTCAAGAAGCTCGCGGATGGCTTGCATTGCAGAGTCATTTGACACGTTAGTGTAAAGGGCGATAAGCTCGAACGACTCCATAACGTAAGCGCTTTTGGAACGCCCGTTACGCAGATGATGTAGGAACATCTGTGTGTTGTGAGATATGTGCTTCAGCAACTGGTTGAGAATTAGGTTTATAAACCAAGCAATTCCTTCTTTAGGCCCGTCTACACAGCTGATGATGGGTCTAACTTTGAAGGTGGAAGGGTCGGTAGACGACAGATCATCAGGGGATACTACCTTGTGAGTTTTGATAAGCAAGTACAAGACGAGACATGTCGGCACTTTGTTCTTAAGATGCGAAATATCTGACGGTTTCAAACCCTGCTGCGCTTGCCACTTTGACCCATTCGTTGTTCATTTTTCGATGTTGACTTTTGAATTCCTTTTCAGTTGATGCTCGATAAAGAGATGCGTCTAAAGATGTTTTTTCCGTAATCTCAACATCTAACCGGCAAGGAAAGAAAAAAAAAGAGGTAAAAAACTCCACCCTTGGCACTAACTGATAGTCTAATAATTTTTGATTTTATTGGCTCTCCAACCTATCGCATACCAGATTTTTGCTCAGCTGTGAGGTTGAAACTAAACTTCCTCACGCGATAGTGGTTGAAGACTTAGAGTTTCGCTCGAAAATATGCGAAATTTGAAAACTACTTCGTCGTTAGAGTGTTGCTGTCTAAAGAATGATCGAGGAAAAGGAGGTGGTGGTAAGGTCCCCTACTTCTCGTCGTTCCTTTTTATTTCTCTTTCAATTCTAGCGTTGATGCGAAGTCGATCTTGGAGCTCATGCAGACTGCATGCGGCCCTAGTGAAGGTTTCTTTAAAAATGGGTTGCGCTGGTGAGAAACTTGGAACCAATTCTAATAGCGAGCACGTGCCATCGGGGAGAGTTATGGCTCCTATCACGGTGACCCTTGACTTTTTCTGGCACGTTGTCGACCACATTTTCACTGGTTGCACTTCCGTAAACGTTTTTTTCTTTGTTTGATTGAAGCTGGTTTTTGCGAATGACCTAGTAAATTTTGAAATTTTCTGCTTAAGGCCACCTTAGCATTCCACCCTAATAGGATCGCAAATCAAAATCGACCCATCCATTATTCTCCTACAAAGAGAATCCTCCAAATACTGAACACAGTAAGATTCCTTCCACTTGCATTTCTTCAATTGCGCATAAATGTTGTGTTGTTTGCATCGAAGAGAGGTGCGTGGTAGTCTCGTTTCGATGTCCAGTACTTGTTGGCTGCCCTTTGGTGACTCGTAGTAGGTAGTAAGAATATATTGGTTCATTACCTCTCTTCTCATAGCTCACACACCAAAAGGGCGCTTATAAGAAATGTGTTTCGAACTGCCTCCAACGTGTGCACAAGTAGAGAGCAGAAGGAAGAATCCTCGAAACTGGCTCACCAAATAGCCATTTCAAATGGCTACGCAACTGTAGCTTTTTCGGCGTAGGCGTGAAGGAAAACCACGCTCCAGAACGATAATTCTGGCGAAAACAAGGCTCGTTGTCCATGCCATTTATTTCAAACGAAATAAGTGTGGCCATAAAACGTTGCTTAACAAGGGCCGGTCTAGAGAATTCCGTAAGAGTGATAGAAATACCATCGGACACTCTAAGACGCCAGCTAGTTCGCAACCGCCTATAGGCGAATCAGAATCACCTATGACCGTCTATGTACAACGAAAAACTGCATAATTTGCCCTAACGATAGAGACGGTGATTGCATAAGTTCGGCTACAGTCTCTCTGATCTTTTGTAAAGCGTGCGGGGACGAATACATTGGCGAAACAGGTAGAGCGCTCTGCGTCCACTTACAAGAACACTTAGTCGGTAAGTATGAATTGAAACAAAACACTCCACTAGGCGCACATAGGATGCAGAAACAGAGCGGAGAAGATTTTGAAGAAGGCATCACTATCCTCACGCAGGAATCGAAAACATCAGCGCGTAAAACGCTTGAAGCGTTTTGGATCATTTCCAAAAAATGAACCGCAAGGAGGAGTGTCTTGTCATCACGCGGGACCCTAGCGCCATACCTCAGGCTGATCCACTGACCTGGCCGAGGAAGTCCTCGCCCATGTATTACTCTGTGCGGCTGCCATCCACCAACTAACTTAAATACTTACAACGAATAAACGGTGGGTGTTTAAATGAAGCTGTTTGTTATGCGAATGCAAATTTATTTGTTAAGTTCTATCTGCTAGGGCTATGGAAGTGTTTGGCTGAGTAGATCGCATCTCAAATTTGACCTTTTCAGGCTCTGAAGAAGGCGAAAGAGCCGAAACGACAGCCATTGTATCCTAATAAGTTCTATAATGCCAGCCTTGTGTCTGCTCATTGAAGAGAAAAAACAGTTTAAAAAAAAGTTGATTTCCAATTCATTTCCATTTCATTTCCAATTGCTACGGTGATTCTAATTCACCGGTAATATCGGTGAGTACGAAAGCAGATTAAAAAACCACAAAAGTGCACTTTATATCTCAAACCTTCGAGCAACGCGGTTGGATTACGGGCCTTTTAATCGTATACAAGTTAGATATGCTAGGAAAGCACGAAATGAGTTATGAAAGATCAACAAGGAAGAGCAAGGACAAGAAGACACATATGGAAAGAAGAACAGAGATCGAAAACAACCAGTACAGAAAACACTAGCATGGTAAAACCAACAAACAAAACGGGGTTATTTGCACAGGGGCCTTGGCCGCGAAGCCCGAGATGAAAATTACAGTTGCAGTTGCCGAAAAAATTCGCGTTTTCGCGACTGTGTTAAGGTGGACAAGAAATGCCAGGACGTATCATTAACGTTGGACCACACAACAAGGTAAAATTATCATTTTGTTGTCAAAGCATGTCATTTGAATGATTGAAGAATGCCTACTTCCAAATGCCTGGTATGTTTTGACCCTAGATAGCGGCTAAACGTGACAAAATCAGTGTCTGACCCTGTAAAATCGACTCTGTTGCGCTTGTGAACATTATGAAGAATGGTAAAGAAAAACTACTAAATCTCGGATTACGCAATACATCAAGGATTCCAGACATTGGTCGCAAAAACATCTTCCGCAGCTCCCAAGTCCACCGGTTGCTCTTATTGCCATAAATGCATAAAAAGAAAATTTTATTCTATTTTTTCACCATCACGCAGAGATAGCAAGCTCATCCTAAATGAAACAAGTTCTTAGGCTACTATCTTTATAAAGTTATAAGCGAAAGGTCTCCAAGCTTATAAGTAGGTAGTGAGAATGACTTTGCATCCGCATTATACTACGACTCTCACCATATCAACTCGCTTCGGAGAAATCTCGATGTTTTCATCGACCACAGAAAACTTCATAAAGATCATGTGAACAAATCTAACATTATGATACGATGAACGACAAAGCACAGGATTAATAACTTTCAGAGACTCGTTTGACTATTACCTGAATCAGCAAGAGAAGATACAATTATATATCCCCGTATGTAGGTGCACCAGATACGATAACGAGCAAGCACATTACGGTGGAGTAAATCCTTCAACTACCCATGTAGTACAGTCGTCATAGAAAATATTTTAAATAGACAAATGAATAAAATAGTAGTTGGATAATAGAATATCGTATCACCGTATCTGTGTAGAGTAGCACACTTAGCCAATGGGAACACAAGTGAACCAATCATTTCATGGACGGAAACGAGCAGAAAGCGAATAAAAAGGAAAGAAATAAGGCTTTCTAACGAGATGATCATCCAGTTGCATTCCCAGTGTTTTTTCTTCACGATTACTTGCTTGTCGCCGTCCTTAAATTAGATTGCTCTGTGAAAGAGCCCGCCCCCTGTTTCACTAATTTAATTTTGAAATTGGATATCTCTTGATTAGTAATACTTAGAACGCAAAGAACACTTAAGCAGTAGACCAGGATTTGACCATTCAAGATGATGACGACGCCAGAAGAAACGATAAAATCCCATAAAAACACTATAGTTCAAAAATATCACACTTGAGGGAAATAAAAATTCTAACAAATTCTCTCGTCGCCCAATCACAATTGCTCCTCGGGGAGGCAGCATATTGAGATTAATCTTTTAAAGGACAATTGGCACTCCACTGAGCAGAACGGTTGGCGCGTTGTAGTAGAAAAAGTTGTAAATAGAAGCTCACAACTTCTTGTCCACCACTAGGAAGGAAAGTGCTTAGAATCTAAGAAAATTGCGATAGTCCGAGTTTTAAAAGTAGACATTGGGTATGCTACAATTTGGCGAAGAACTAAAAATAAAAATTGCACATTTGGTAGGGGGCATTATGAATGTGAATGTTTAATACTGAAAGGATCAATGCAGTGACTACTCTGTCTACACTCGACAGAACGCTCACTTCAGCTTTCAAATGTTCAATTTGCGCATGCATTGCTGATGCTCTCCTCAAACTTTAGCAAACATGGCCCGACAATTCTGCTTCTTTCTTTCTACAGATCGGCTTTTTTTTGCTTTTGGGCAGAGGTTTACAAGCTCAAAAGTAGCTGCTGGTTGATTTCATCGTGTCGCCGTTTGTTCAAATGATTGCCATTTCTCACTAACCTTCAGACGTTTAATTTGCTTCTATGTCGGCCAAATTTTAACTCCGGTAGGGGGTGTGAGCAATCACCCATTAACGGAGATGAACTGGAGAGCAAAAATCGGTTATGGACCCAGTTAAGCTGCAGCAACAGTCGAAACCATAATGTTTCTGATAGCACAATTAGAGTAAAAAAACTGGCTGAGAGAAAAGTCGAAGTAAGGGCCTCGGTTGACGTATTAGCACGCGATACCTTGGGAAGGGTAATGATGGGTTCGAGGCCCAGCTAAGGTTCCGAGTATTGCTCGTATCTTAGCATTGATGGACCTACATTGCACATAATAGGGGGACCATCAAAAAAGAATAGACAGTGAGTAGGATTAGAAAATTGTGATTTCAGACCCTTAGATCATGTTTTCAACCAACAGATCGTCCTCTTTATCCGTAATGTTTTTCTTCCTAGCTTCCTTCCAACTCAAAATATCACCAAAGGAATAGGAGAAATTTCAATTTGAGGTGAATGTCAGATTTTTCCTTCGTATCTCCAATTTCAAGCGCGCGTGTGGCGCAGTGGTTGGAGGCGCCCTGCAGCACACACGTGGGATCGATCCTTGCGTCTATGGCCCACCAAGCCTTTCATCCTTCCGGGGTGGGCAAATTAATATCAGACTTGTTTGGGAGCATAGCAACACTGGCTCGATACATCGGTAGCGCATTGCGGGTCATTGTAGAGCCCAGATATGCATTCATTTACCTCCAAATGATGTTTAATGAAGTCGAATGTATGGCGTATCCCTCAGCGATTGATCAACGCCGAGAGCTTTACCCTTTTATCCTTTATTATCTTCAATTTCAGCATTTCTTATCGCCGTTGAAAACAAAAAAAACAATGGTGTTGTCGCGATAGCATGAGGTCTTAGAACAATATAAGACTTGGCAAGTAATTCCCAACTAATTTCGACCAGAGGGGGAAGAACATATCTCGGGAATTAACGGCCTTTTTCTTATGCTGTGGTGTGGGTGAAGGTACGACGGTGCAACGCTGGACCCAGTGATGCTTTCAAATAGGAAGCAAGCGATTACGGAGTATTTAGAACGACAATCTATGAAAGCCACTTTGGGAAGTAGACTTTTGAGTAATGTAAAGTACAAAACGATTAAGTGTTCGGTCTTGATCAATTCTTTAGAAACGCGCCATCTATTCGACTTCACGAAGCATTGCAGAGGTGAGTGCAAATTTTACTCTACACACGTATTCTTTCTTTGATAAGCTTACATGAGGTTGGTAAATAATTTTTTATTCAGCTAACGTTTCGAACTCTTTGTCATCATCAGAGGGCGATGATCGGAGTCGATAGTCACAGTTGTTCGTCTTCTCGATGTGAACATCATCTTCGTGTCGAGTCGGCTCTCCCTCAATGGTGCACCTCTTGAGTGAGGCATTCTCACCGGCGACGCTGTTTCATACAGGATGATGGTGTTGATTGTGGTAACTGTCCGGTTATAATAACTTGTATTTTTCAAATCCATCCTATAGAAGTCGGTACCATTATCGGTTAGCAAAGAGCATAACAGCATTTCAAAACCGACTTTACTTCAACCGTTTGTTTTACTAGCACATTCCAAGTCAATACACCAACTCTCTTACCACCTATTCAACTCTTCTAGAAAGTCTAGCGAAATGTTGGTCACGAAAATGTCGCGCTTTAACACGTTGAGCTAGCAAACACTGGGAAGAATTGTAATAAAACACACTTATTTGTGCTGAGATGTCTTTCCTACTCTGTCTATTCTACTTATGACGAAATTGCAGTTTAAAGCAGTTCACTGTGGTCTCATCGATGATTGATAAACCAGATGTACCGCTTTCTAGATGAGCAATCACGAGGTTGTTATCACAGCATTCATTCGTTCACCATAGCTGACGCTTCGGATCTACTCAGCCAAACACTTTCATATCCCCAACAGATAAAACTTGGTACATAAAATAGTTTATCTATGCAAGATGCATAGGACTGATGTTGAAGTTGACTGCACGATCACCAATGAAGAATCAGTAGCATGTTAGTAGTAATACAGAAACGAATAACTCATAGGTAATTGCTGACCAGTCACACATTGTCTAACATGGCTTAGGAATCTGTCCGCCTCAGGTCAAAAAATCAAAAAAATCAGCCTAAGGCGTGGCGCCGCAGTGTTATGCAAGACCACAAGAACACGAGTAACAAAACCATACGTGTTATAAAGGAGAAAAGCAATGGGAAAATTCATAATCACTACTACTCGGAACTCCTCCAACAGCCACGCCGTCCTCCTCTAATATGAAATAAAGGTTTATGAATAAATGTATCGTGCCACCGATTCCCCCCTTTGGAGATCCGACTTTCGTCACTGAAAAATCGAAAACTTCCTGCTCGGGACAGGATAAGAACTGAACGCTTGAATGGCCATTCTCACCAACACACTGGCTCGGCTCCTCACACGTTACCTGTCAGCATGCAAAGCTCCTACTGAGTGCAAGGCCAGCAGGACCGGGCTTTTGTTCAAAAAATAAGAAGAAGAATCAGTGTCATGTCTTGGTGGTTTTGCAAACTGTTCGCTCTAGTCATCGTAAACAGGATTGGCAGAACACTGGACGAAGGACATTTATCTAAGCAAGCAGGGTTTCGAAAGAGATCCAGTAAGATGGATCATAACTACAAGATAACAAGACTCATTGAAGTATCGAGAGAGTACAAGAGCCCGCCCTGTCTTACTTTCATCGATTTAACGGGTGCTTTTTATTCAGTTGAGATAGAAGCAGGCATGAAAGCCCTCGACATCCAGGGAGTCATTACGCAGTATATGAAGAATCTTCGTGAGTTATATAGAAATTTTACAACCAAGATGTCACCATTCTACAATAGCATTAACATCGACGTCAAACGAGAGGTTATGAAAGGGGAAAGCATCTTGCCAAAAACATTTCCAGCCTCTCTCGAGAACGCGGTGCATACAAAGGAATAGGAAAACAAGGGGATGAAAATCCCTGGTGGGGCACCTTAGCTTTGCTGACGACATTGTTCTTACAACACCACGTATTACTCAAGAAGAACGAATGCTTGCCGACTTTGATAAAGGCTGCGGAAAATTGGTCTTCGACTAATCTCACCAAGACGATGTTCATGAGGAACAGACTGGTTACGTATGCCCCATTCACGCTCAACGGAACGAATATCTCCGAAAGCTCTTGTTACGTCGTCCATCGAGGTCGGAAAGTCAACACTGATGAACGAGTTAGCTCCAGAATTGAACGGGAGGAAGTGAGCAGCTTCGTAAGCTTTCAGGAGAAACAAGGATATAGTGGAGAGCAAAAAAATACTCTCGTCTACTCTCGCACGTTTTCGACCCACGATTCTTCCCGCCTCAACGTAGGCGGCAAAAACCTGTGTACCAAGATAACTGGAAGATTGCTCAGCGTCATAGAACACGCAGTCGAAAGGACGATGCTAGAAGTAATCGGTATCACGCAAGTAAGAGAACGGATCTAAAGATGCGACGTACGTCAATTATCAAATATTATAGGCGCCGTTTTATAAGCCCAACTGTGGAAGATAAGGCGGGCCTGACGCGTAATGCGTCCGAATGACAGCCGATGGACAGGAGCCACAAGCGACGGGATTTCTCGTGATGTCAAAGGCACCGCACGAACACCATCGACTGGACAGTCAGAGTTCTTAGCGAAAAGCCTAGAAGAAAGATATGAACTTCGAGTTTCTAGAGCGAGCGGAACCCACTGGGTTACTCTTGCATGGGGCTGGGAGAAACGGAAAATTTATTTGAGCCCGGTTGAGTTATTCAGTGGTCAGCGAGATGGAGGGGGATAGTTGACAGGTGATTACTTCCAAGAGGGTCTATAAGCGTTGTCACTAAAAGACACACTTACTTAACAACCGAAACCTTCCGCAGGTCGTTACCATCGTAACGTGCTGAGAGCTGACAACGCACTATTTCCAAGAATCTCCGATGAATCATTCATCAGTTCGGGGGTTACTCGGTGTCAAAACACTGGAATACATTTAAACGCTGAAATGCGGTTACAAAGAGAATCGTGGAATCGAAAAAATCAGGCGAGAAATTCAGCGCTATGTTCTACATCCTGCTTCCACTTTTCATTAACAATGACTAACCACGTAAGCTAAGCGGAATTGATGAGTACAAAGAAGAAGATCCACCTAACTGTCGAGCAGATGTTGTAGAATTTTACAGATTTCGTGAAGAGCTCGTCTAAGCCCGATTTCACCTGCATGCTGAATTATGCAGTGTCACGGTAGGTGTTCCAGATTTCAAACAACGATCAGTGTGATGAACCCTTAGTGAGTGGGTACCTCGGGATGTCCATCGTACTGTGTGAAGACCACCGACCTGATCAACAATATTTTTTTCTACTTTTGGAACAGGAACGAGTAGTTTTTAAACCTTATAGTTTCTTTAGTTCTTAGATGTCAGCTTCAGTTACCTAGTTTAAGTGTTTGTCGGGGCACGGTGCCTATTCCAGTCGAGCTCTATTCGTCATCGTTCTGGCATTGGTCATGATGAATTGGAGGGTTTTAAAATCAATCACACTTCAATTCTTTGTTGTTAATTAGAACGTTCAGAAATGAAAGCCAGTGCATTTTTTTTAAAAATTGCGCTTTGGCGGCGATCACTCAGACTACGTCACTACCATTGCGCTACCCGCAACACATGCAAACCAAATCGCAACATTGCATAAATTGTTGTCCACACGTGGTGCTATATAAGGCGCGCTTCTCGGTACGCCTCCTGAGAACGTTAAGCCTAAGCTCGGCTAACGTTTCGACGTCTTCGTCATTTTCAGAGCAGGACTGATCCGAGTCGATGGTCCACAGCTTGCCGCTGTGGCGGTGTGGTTCACATAAGGCTTGAGTGGAATGTGGCGTGCTGTATTTCTCGAAAAAATGGAAGTATTGGGAAGAGGGTCGGGATAATTTACTGCATTACCGTGTTCCACGGCACGTCGTCTTAATTTGTCATCGAATTATTTGCTTCACGTGTGTATTGAAGAGCACCACTCTCTAGATCGGCCCTTTCTAAACAAGGTCTTGTAGCTGCACTTACTTCATTGGAAATGAGGGAGTTTTTCTGGTTGGAATTAACGTCTGGAACGTGAGTGAGAAGAGATAGGTGATGAAAGGTAGTAATGAGATATAGACCTTGTGTGAGCGCCTACAAAATTCCGCTGCGAAGTAACTGAATTTATCCATTTTTTATAACCAAAACCGCTCCGTCTACCCCCCTTCCCCCCAGTTTTTTTGAAACTTTGTTTCATTTTGCTACCTGTCCCTTGTTGTTTCCGGGTAATGGGAGGCTTGATGGGTCTGGTGCACTGACAGGACTGTTGGCTACCTTAAGAGGGTCGTAGTTACTCGGCCAACCGAGGATGCAAACTGCTTGTCGAAGGCTTGTGGTTTACGCTGTGTACATTTGCCTAGCAGGCAATAGATTCGAGCTTCACGTACTTACTTCCAGTATCACGTAGTCTGATAAGTGCTCACTCCATGAAAATGGTGGAAGTAAATGAGATCGATGACTAGGTTCACCACAGCATTTTCTGCAACATTGCTGTCAGGAAGACTTCCTAAGAACATGCATGAGCTAATTAAAAGAAAACAATGGGAAAAAAGCATGAAATCTTTCCTGTGTTGATAAATGCTTCCCAATATTTATGAACAAGTCCAAAGCGCTATGGTAAGCTATCAAAAAGAGCCGTTCTAGAAGCTTCTCGAAGCAGTGGTCACGTTCATTTCAGAAACAAATCTCTGCCATGAGACAATGCGATTAGTTGAGAGGCTACGAGGACATTCCCCGCGTGATCGGCCTACCCAATTTTATTGCGAAGAAACACAGCGGCTCTCACCTTTCTCTATGGCTGGCAAGACCGAAAAAAAGACGTTTGATCCCAGCACGAATTGCAGCCAAGACAATTTATTCAGCGGATCTATTCGCTTCTCTTCTATCATCCTATAAAGAACATTCACCACCAACGTAGGAATGTTCTCTATGCAAAACATTATGAATACTGTGTCCGGTGACCTTGCTCCTATTTTCTATATTGCTATGTGTTTCTTGTTCTCCTGTAACCATTTTAAGTCTATCATCTCATCTTCTCTTAATTGCCTCATAGCCACTATCTCATGCAGTTACTTCGCAAGTGAGTGGAAAGGAATTCTACAATTTCTTCCAACAAGCTGCTCTTCTTTTTCCCGACAGTTCGGGCACTGAGTCAGCGGCAGTCAGCTGAATGTAGTTTCCAACATCTGCCGTCCCAAAGAAGTTCCGAACGCGCAGTTGCGTCCTTTCACATGCAGCCCTATCAGATGGAGCTAGTAGAAAAAAACCTTTAGAACCTCTCTTTAGGCACTGTCTTTAGTTCCCTCCGACAAAGCTCCACCCACGACGGAAGGAATTCAAGCAGCCCCGGACTCCTCTGGAAGTGTTCGTAGCGTTCGGTTGTGTTCATCCGGTCCTTCTGTTCCACAGTGTCCTAACTCCAGTATCCATCTAACTCTCTTCAATTGCTCGCCTGCTCTCACTTCCATCTAACTCGTATATACCCACCTGACCTCCGTACCAGATATTATTATTGTACAGTTGTTATTACTATAAACCATTGTAACCCAAACTCGAGGTTGTTCACGACAGTTACTGAAAAAAACCCCGCGTGGCAGCTACAAGGACCAATATTTACGAGTTGGTATTCATATAAAGTTTTACTCAACGCCGCCACACATCCACTTTCCTCATCCATCATCATCATCCCATATGCTACTGCAGTATTCAGTGGATAAAACTTGCACTTGAGATACCATTGAATAGGGATGGACTGGTTGACTGCAAACGAAATTATCTACAGGCACTCCCTAAAGCGTTACGCGCATATTTCGTTTCGATACCAAAGCTCTTAGTTGGTCCCGTAGTGTAATGATAAACACCTAGCACTTCTCGGAACGAATCGACAGCCATTTCTTTGCACAGTTGTGAAAGGATCGTTAATAATTTCATGGGAGCCCCAGTATGGCTAGGGTTAGTTTCGAAATAACTAGAGACGTCGCCGTCTCTTCTATGTTGCGTGTTCCAAGGCAAGTCGAAATGAACGATTTTCTGATTACAGAGAACCGCTTGTCTTCATCGAATCCGAAGAGTTCTTTAAGCGCATCTAGTGGAATTCAGCTAATAGTTGGTGTAGAAATCCTTCAACGAAATCATGACAACAATGGGTAGTACAAGAAAACTGGGTTAAATTAGAGATCCTGGATCTAGAAATTAGTTCTAAATATTTTGGACAATTAATTTTGAAGCGTAACTCTCTAACAATGGATCAATCTCTGAGGGACCACCTACGCCCACTTTTTCCGATTCCACCCTCCCAGTGCTCCGTGAGAACCATTTCTTCTCATGATGAGCAATGGTTCGTAGCTTTGAAGAAGGCAGATGCTAATCTCATGAACTGCTGTGGGGAACGTGATCATCGCACGTCCCATTGTCGGCCGGCTCAGTCTTACTACTCGATTTAAGGCGAGGCCAATATGAACTTCTGTTTAGATGGCCCGTTTTCTCAAAAACGCATATTGGACGGCCCATTCCAACTATTTGTTGGGGAAAAGGCTTTCGTAAAAACCTATCGGACCTTCGCCAGTCCCGGAAAAAAGCAAATTTAATCACTTGTGACCCTCGCATAAATACTTTTCCCTCACGGCTTTCTTTGCGAAAAGTTCGGGAGCTGATAATTGTGATCCTATTGCAAAATTACACTTTTTAACTTATTTAAGCACAGTTATTAACCTTGATCAAGCGGAGAAGTTCCTTTACGATAGCTATCTGGGGAAGTTAACCTTTGTTAACAATAATACAGTTTTTCTAGATCTAATACTTTTGATACGTCTCGGACAGGATTAGTGCTAAAGCATACATCCAGCCAAGCCAAGCGCTGTGGAGTGCAAACAAGGTGGTTATCAGCTGAACCTTAAATATTTTACACTTCTAGCGTGATGTTATGACTGGCCACCCATTCATGATGAGAGGAAAATCCTCAAGCAGCGGTCGAAGCTACACATAAAAAATTTGGAAGATCTTCGTGGATGATAAAGGACTGTAGTAGTATCTTGAAGATCTTCATTCTTATCTTAAATTTCTTCCTATCCATAACCGAGCTCCTACTGGCCTCGTTCGGCGCCTTGCATGCAAAGATCTGAGCGATCTCGGTGGCTATTCCAGTGGCATCTTAAGTTTCCATAGGCTCGAATTCCCGCCGTTTCTGACTAGGTTGAGGTGGATATTTCGCTTTTGGTCCTAGACCTAAAACTGATGCCTAAGTCCAAGATACCATGTGCATTAAATTTATACTCTATCGCCCAACAAATTGACTAGAGTTGGCCGTTTATAGGTGCATCGATGCCATGTGTATTGCACGTCGCGCTGTCTCTAGTCTGTCATGGAGGAGAGAAGATGGACAAGTGGTCATGCGGTAGCCTCGAAAAGATTCAGCACGATGGACCACGCTACTAACCACATCCTTAAACAGATTCCATGCCCAAACTAGAAAAACCTGCACGCCGATCTACAAATTTATGATGTTTCTATCCCTATAACTCCTCTACTTATCAAGAATTCTTCGTTTGGTGTCGAAAAAACCCCGCTCCGCTGTGTTTAAACCGGTGACGGGTTTTACTACTTTGGCTGCACAACACAACTCACTTTTTGTGTTCAATCCTGGATTAAAGTTAATAAAAAAAACTTTATGGTAGGTGACAAAGGTGCAGCTTGTCGCGGGAGAATATACTCGATTCCAGACGAGGATCGAACCCACTACCATGTGTATCACAGTCAATAACGGCCCTTGTCCATCGGTTGTCATTTTAAAAAAAGATAAAAGTGGGAACCTCATTAGCGTTTTGATCCGTTTAGGACGCTTACGTTTAAGTTTGAACTAGAAGAAGTAGATTTATCGATATTTTGATACCAGAGATTCTAACCGTCAAAATTTGCCAGAAGTACAGTCATTTTGTTATTCAGTTACAAGCTGTAGAAGTGCACAAAATGAGGCTTACAATAATAAATAATACTACAGACTTTCTGCACAAGTTATTGCACTGCTTCCAGTTGTGCCTTCTGTACAAGCTATAGTATCGCATTCATAACAGCATTCCGTACAAGCAGCTGCATCGCTTTCACGTGCACTATACAAGTTATTTTATACTCTTCAGAAGAACTTTCTGCTCAAGCGACTGAATCAGGTTGCACTAAATGAGAATCTTGAAAGCTCCCCAAGCCGATCACTTCGTCATTTCGGTAGGTGCCGCATACAGAATGCCCGGTGAACCATCGAAAATGAAAGAGTTGGGCACCTAGCCACTTTTGTCCGCTGCAGAAAATGCTGGAAAGGTGCCGAACATCCAGTGGTGCAGAAGAAGCTTATACAGAGAATTTCTCTGTCAGATAGAGAATCCTCTGTACAAGCACGGATCAGTTGGTTGGCTTAAGGGGTAGACAACGTTGTATCCGCGCAGGCGCATGGTCTTGATCTGTATGAGGTGCACGTGCAGCACAAGGATGCAGTGCCGTTGTAGTTACAAATATGGATTTCCTATCCATTTTTTGCCAGTTTCGATTGGTGCACAAACCACTGAGCTACCTGATTCCACAGCATCTGGGTTTGACTACCAGCAAAGACTATCCATATCGGTCATTAAGACACTTAAGGACGCGACGTCGCTGACCAAGATGGACGATATTTTCAACCATCTTGTATGGAGTTACACTTACACACTTGGCTATAGCATCTCAGCATCTTTGTGGTTGTATATTACCTTGTATCCTGCGAGAAATAGAAGATTTACTGGCTCCCGATCGAGCCATGCGTGATAATTATGCATTCTTCCCCTACGTTTTATTTTCAGATTTCATCGAGGATGAATGTATCCGAAGCTCATCACGGGATCACTGTTGCAAGCGTCTCTACTGAAATAGAACTCGAGCTGCTGCCAATAAATATTCTATCCCCTCCTCTCCCGTGCAGGAAAAACATGAACTGGATTGGTCCGAAATCGTTTCAATCCAATTCCCAGGAAAAAGTGTAATAAGTTCAACTGGGTCTTATTATCGCTAGAATTATTATTTGGGTGCCTGACCAAAAAGTCGAAGAGGAGAGCAAACAGCTTGCTGTGCTTTTTTCGGTTCAGATTAAAAAATTGGGGGTCATGTTGCATAGTTCGTCAGCATAATAGAGAATGGCACACTAATGACCTCGCTTGCTGCCGTTTGTATGAATAGATACTCGTTTGTTTGCTAATTTTTTATAATCTATTGTTTATTCCCCAACACCGAAAGAGCCCCCCGATAAGGCAGTGCTGCGACAAACTTACAAGCGAATAGAATAATAGTACAAAACACAACTAAGGCTCGGTCCATTCTTATCAGGTACATAGCGAAATAATACTATAACTTTACAGGAAACGACGAAGACACCACATCGAGACATGGATCCCAAGAAGAAAGCAAGGACTTTTCCAAGAAGTCCTGATGATTTTGACACACAGATAGGCCTCACGTGCTCATTTCCGTGAAGACAAAAAGTGCTGTTTAACTTTTAAAAGTGCAGTGTGCTTGCTCACACCAATATATTTAAGCACTTTTTCGTGCATTTAGCTCTACGGATCATAATCGCTCTCGGTGGATAACAGCGTGATGGAACAGATTATTCCCACGGACCACTAACACCAAGCCTTGCTCCCGACAAATTGCTGTGTTAAGGTGTTCTTACGATGACGTGGCCGATGTATGGTCTCTGAAATGAGGCCTGTCGCTCTTAATTCTAGGAAAAGTTAGTATCCACTACTTCGAAGATGTTTTCGGAATTTTAGGTTTCGAATTACACACATAAATTAGCACACCATTCAGTTAATATCCTCTGGCTTTCTAAAGAGCTAGCATTTGAGATAGTTCTGTAAAAAAACAAATTTTGCTGTGGTGTCTTCTATCACGAAGTAAATATCCCATTCAGGGTACGACTCTCCAGCCATGGTTGAATCCTTGAACAGCCTTCCTGTGGTATATTTCTTGGTATTACGAAAAGCGTAGATTAAAACACTACATGTCCTGCCCAGTTCATTCCTCGTTTTGGTGACGAGGACATTTTTTAAAAAAAAGAACTGATAAGTTGGTATAAAGACATGATCCACTCAACGCTGGATGAGCCAGTACTTCAAGAATGAACTCTTCGTTGTGAAGAAGTAGGCCTGATGCTGATGGCAACCAATATCATGCCACGGCTTAATTTTTTATGAAGCATAGTCTATCCATCATTGTCCGCGCTCTTAACTGTTGGGGTCTCTTGCCGTCTAGCAAATGCTCGAGAAAAAAGGATGGAGTTTCAAAGTCCTTAACCATTATCGCTAAATAAGTTTTGTTCCAACCTCAGACTAATGCAGAATTTTCCCAGACGAGAAGTTAGAGAGTTCATGAAGTTAAAAAAAATCCTGCCAAAAAAGCGGTGACCGAGGGAGCCTTGATAACTGTTGTCCAGTATGCTTGCTGAGTGTACTATACAATCTGCTCACGAAGATTATCCTCTTGCGCATATCAAGGACATTGGATAAGGCACAACCAGTCGAGGGGGGCAGTGTTCTAACAGGGATTCTTCTGCAGAGACCACATCCAAACCATATCACGGGTCATGGAAATCTATCGGGAGTGCCATCTGCCCCCTTGTCCTAACCTTTATCGACTATAAAAAAGCGTTTGACAGCGTCGAAACGAATGCAATCCTATCAGCGCTCATTGACTAACGAGTGGATTCATCCTATATTCAAATACTAACTGTCTGTCATTTAACCTGCAACACAAGTATTCAGCTTTTTCGTCGATCTCCCATCATATCCACAGGAAAAGAGGTTCGGAAAGATGACACAATGCCGTTTATGCCAAAACCCTGAATGCCAAAGCCGTTTACTGCGGCACTGCAGTGGACAACGAAATAACTCGACTGGGACGACAATAGCATAGGTATTGATGGAATGCTACCAAAATTTCGTTATGTGGACGACATCGTTATGTTTCTAAGAAGTACGAACAAGAGACTCCCACGTCCGACTTTCTATTAACCTCGGCATTGATTGAATAATCCGTTCTACTTCTGTTTAGCAAGAAACAGCTTGTACATAACTTCTTTCTTCGTAAGTTCTTCCCTTTTTCAGTTTGTACGTAGATAAAGGAATAAAATAACACCTTGTGTTTGCTAAACAGAAGTAGAAACAATTATTCAATCAATGCCGAGGTTAATAGAAAGTCGGACGTGGGAGTTACTGCAAGATGTACCAGCAAGACACTTCCGACTTGCAAAAGAAGCATTGTCAAAGACAAAAGATCGTCTTAGCTCGACAGGCGGTACACTTTCTCCGCCGCTGCCTAAAACACCAAGTCGTTCCAAAAATTCATAAGACGAAAACGACTACACGAAATACGCGGACTGCCAGAGGATAGCCACCGAGTACTGGACATCAAATTGAGAGTACTACGCACCTGTCTACGAAGCCGACAAAACCAGATGTTCGCCAAGTGGAAGAAGTGCGAGACGAAGGAAAACTTTTGTGCTCAGTATTTGGAGGACCGCCTCTGGAGGAGAATAGTGGGTGGGTCAGTGTTGATTTGCAATTCTATTAGGTCTAATGCTAAAGTAACTTTGCGGAGAAAGTTCGAAGACCTTTTGAGTAAATCGCATAACACGGCTTCAAGAGCATACAGAAACACCGCCAACGAACATCAAACGAGTCACAGTAGGATAAATAATGTGGAAATTCAAGGCTAACTGTGCAACTGTGTTAGGAGGCATGACTCTCCCTCCTGACGGTGCGCGCTCGTTATTAGAATTGGGACCGAGTTTCTCACCATCTGAACCCATTTCTAAGGTAACCTTGCGTAGGGTCGCATGTAGTTTGCATGGACTTCAAGATAGACTCCGCAAAAAGCTAGGGATAAAGCGCTAAATAGGCGCGAAAAACAAGAAGTAGGGGGCAGTACCAGTGCCACCATTTCCTCAACCGTTCTTTAGACAACAAGAGCTCAGTAATGAAGTTGACGTTAAATTTCGGGCGTTTACGAATGAAGCTTCCAAGGACCTTAATCACTTCGGGCAAAGAGATACTGCTCCAACCTCACTGAAATGCAAAAAACGTGGTATGTGGGAGGTACGAGAGCTGACAAGATCAAAAAAACATAGGACTGTCGGTTAGTGATAAGGGTGGAGAGTTCGTTGTGATTCCCCCTCATTTAGATGTTGAGATAACGGAAAAGCACCTTGAAGATGCTTCCCTTTATCGTCCATCGTCTGAGAAGGAATTTAAAAGTCAATACCGAAAGTTAAACAACGAATGGGTTAAAATGGCAAGAGCGGCTAGGGTTAAAACCATCAGTTATCTCTCAACTCAAAGTTGACCTGCCAACATGTCCCGTCCTGTACTTACTTATCAAAACCCATAAGTTAGTATCCAGCGATGATCTCGTGTCTACCGATCCATCGTTATTTAAGGTCAGACCTATCATTAGTTGCGTGGACGGGCCAACGGATAGAATAACGTGGTTAATAACCCTAATACTTACCCAGTTGTTGAAACACATTCCAGCCCATTTTACGAATACTCAGATGTTTCTGGATCGTCTACGTACTCTGCAGCCCAACAGCGCGTACGTGATAGAGTCCTTCGACGTCACCGCCCTCTATACAAACACTCCGCTATACAAGCCATCCGCGAGCTCCTTATACAACACGAAAGAGCAATAAACATGTATGGCTTCTCGATTCAGCAGTTAATGACACTCTTAAAGGTAGTGCCTAAACTGCTCGATCTTCAGATGGTCTGGGAGGTATTACGCACAAACGAGAGGGCTGGCAATGGGACAACGACTGGCACCAAGCTTTGCCATTGCATTCATGTCTAAGGTGGAAGCACCAGTAATCGATCTCGGGCCGTTACTCTACTGTAGATACTGTAGATGACTGCTTGGTCATTTGTTCAACACAAGAGGAAATTGACAAATGTTTCGAGTTGTTGAACGAACACTCAGAGTATATTGAAATTCACCCGAGAGAAACCAAAAGAAAACTGGCTTCCACTTTTTGAACGTGCAAATTAACCTATCAGAAAACGGCTACGTTACGAAATGGTATCGAAAGCCAAGTAGTAAAAACGTCTTGGTTCATTACCTCTACTCTCGCCCCTCTCACACGAAAAGGGCGCTTGTGAGAAACATGTTTCGAACACCTACCAGCGTATGCACAGGAAGGGAGCAGAGAGAAGAGTCCCGGAACTTGGCGCGGCAAATAGCCATTTTTAATGGCTACGAAACTGTAGCTCGAGATAGGTGTAGAGGAAACCACAGGTGTCCCCCCAACGATAACTCTAGCGACAATAAGGTCCCATTTATCCTGCCCTTCATTTCAAATGAAGTAAGTGCAGCTACAAAACGCTGTTTAAGAAGGGCCGGTCTAGAGAATTCGGTAACGATAACTGAAATGCCACCGAGTAATCTAAGCCCCCATCTAGTTCGTAACCGCCTATACGACCGTCTATGTGCAACGCAAAATTGCATACTTTGCCCCCAATGGTAGAGACGGTGACTGCATGAGTTCGGGTGCAGTTTATCTGATCGTCTTGTAAAGCGTGCGGGGACGAATACGTTAGCGAAACGGGTAGGCCACTCTGCGTTCGTATAAAAGAACACCTAGTCGACAAACGTAAACCAAACACTCCACTAGGCACGCATAGGACCCAGAGACATAACGGAGAAGATTTTGAAGTACGGGTTACGATCCTCGCGCAGGAATCGAGAACACAAGCGCGCAAAATTCTCGAGACATTCTGGATCAATTCCAAGAATCCGAAAATGAACCGCAGGGAGGAATGCCTCATTATCACGCGTGATACTGGGACAGTATATAAGCCTGTTCTTCTGATGAGATGGGTACATTACGATTCCATGTGAACTCTGTGCGGTTGGTCTCCACGTGAAATATTTAGTGGAAGACTCATAGAAAGCGGTGATTGTGCAATGACTCCGTCTTCAATGTGATTGAAATTCTGGTTCAACATTTTCTCTGTTTGGTTATGGAGGCGTTTGACCGTGTAGATCGCAGTCAACTTGACCCTCCCAGGCTTTGAGGAAGGCGAAATCCGCCGTAACGTCAGCTTCTACGTAAATAAAGAAATAAAATAACACCTCGTGTTTGCTAAACGGAAGTAGAAAGAATTACGAATAAGAGAGCTTTATTTTTTTTTACGGACCGAAGAAAAACGATGCTCAGTGGTCTCAATGAAGTAGGGGAAAATAATTGGGGGCCCATAAATGGGACGAAGAGCCAGTTCATGAAGAACCTATGGTGCGACGGGGACAAATCGAACTGCATGGTTCTCTGATTACACAGACCACCTCGTTTTTTTCGATCCATTTACTTCCCCATTAGCGGAACAATTATTCATTTTTCGTAAATGAATGATGGTTATTCATAAGTTTAAAAAGTAAAAGTACAGGCTTAAAGATGCCGTAATGTCCACTCTGTAGGTGTTACACATACAGGAGATTTTAAGGTAAAACCTACCATTTTCGCGCATGAATCGGAAACTCTGGCATGAAAAAGTTTTGAAGCATTCTGGATAAGTTCTAGGAATCCATGAAGTGCAGAGAAGAATGACTTGTTATCATCCGTGATCTCAAAAAGTATTTAAGACTGATATTTTGATGTGTTAGACGTACATTACGCTTCCATGTCACCTCAGTGCGGTTGATCTCAAGGTGGAATACTCAGTAGGAGACTCATAGAAACGGTGAGTATGCAAAAGAAGTTACGTGTTCAATGTGATTTGAAATCTTGGTTTAGTGCTTTTTTCTGCCTTCACTATGGAGCTATTTGGCTGGTTGAATTGCACTGAACTTGAGCTTTCCAGGCTTTGAAGAAGCGAAACCGCCGGAACCTGTTTTTGTGAATAAATAGTGTAGTAAGCTCATCAAGAAACAGCGAATAATAAACAGTAATACTTCGAATACCAAAAGCCTTGACGGATTGACAGCATCGTAGAATTATAGAGACTTCGCTCTATCGCTCCATGAATGTAAGTGGTATTCTCTATGTTCTTGTTCAGCAAGCACGAGGTGTCACGTTATTCTTTATTCCGTTAAAGCTGACGCTTCGGCAGTATCGCCTTCTTAAAATCCTGGAAAGATATATTCATATGCAATTTACTGCGCCAAACGCCGCATTTCTCCCAACCGTTTACCTCCTCATCGTGTCTGGGAGGTGTTGGCGGGAGGATTCATCCACCCGGGAAAAACTCCCATGCTGAGAAGAAGTCCAGCGTTTCCGTCATGAAGCCCAGTTAAGAGGGAAACCAGTGGCAGGATCCACCACTGTCCTGTTATCAAACTAATCGCATGGTGGCAAACCTACCTCTGATCCACAAGGGCCGCGACATCCTATTCTGGTGACGACCTGAGGCAGACTTTGGCCAGGCTAATCTCAGGACTCCAGGGAAACACAATGGCTAAAGAATATGCTGGAGGCCACGCAACTAATGAGGACGGCCCGTCTAAGTATCCAACTGAGTAGATAATTCATTATTCTAATGAGTAAACAAATCAAGTGATCTAAGATAGAGGCGAAATATAGCATATGCTGTACTCTCCTAATACCAACTCAATTCACCTGAAGTACGGCTATATGCTACAGAACTTTCTTTGCATACCCAGTTTGTACGCATGCGATCTCTCTCACTCCTCGCATCGATTCTTCATACATCTGCCCGTCTCCAAGTTGATCTGGATCAGTATGCCATTCGTTCGGATGTGCTTCCGTAGTACGAGTTTCGGACTGCTACCGCGCAATTGCGGCTTTTTTTGCTCTAATGCTAATTTCGAAAATGTGTGAACATCATGAGCCTGCGTCACGTGCGTCACCGCGGTTCTCACCTTTGACGGTCTCCGGAGCGCTGGCCGGACCCGTGAGGGCTGTATTTATCCCGCAGGTCTCGTTTCGAGTAAATCCTCACTTCGCTGATCTCCGATCGACGGCATTTTGTGTATTCAGGAGTGATTTGACCGCGCAACACTTACTGAGCTGCACAGTATGATTGATTTCAGATCTCATGCCCATAAGTCGTTACAATCGCCATGATGTGAAGCATCTGTCGAAGAATCGCTTTTCACGCTTGGATGCAGATATCGCTAGTTCATACGTCGATGATGAAGAAGGTGATGTTTCTGTCTTGATTGGATACTCTACGACTTTTTATTTCAAAGACAGGTTTAACCGTTCTCGGTATATGTTTCTGACCGTACTTTGGGGCTTCCTGGCGTTTTGCATCATACTTTTTCTGTAAGATCATTAGCATCCTAGAGTCGTCCTCATCTTCAAGTAGTTTGAGGGTGCCAAGTGTTTATACCGTGAATAGCTTTGTTATTGATCTGTTTAGTGCGAGGTAGCTTAGCCTTGATTCTTCTTATATTGTAGCTAGATCTATTTGATTTTAAAGAAGGAAAATCGTAGTTGGTGTGGCAGTCATGTACGAGTTGTTGCTTACAATTTGCAGAAGAAAGGCCACGACCGAAGCAGGGTACTGTGACCCGTGTCATCAACATGCTGGCCGGTCGTGTAATGCAGGGGCAAGGTTTCTCCAGAAGAGGCAAGAAGGACGAACAAACACTACGAAGTGCGGCCGGTGTGGCGCGTAACACTGAAATAGTTTATAAGATCAAAGTACGTTTCCTTTTACCTTTATTCAGTACTAACTAGTAGCCAGTAAGGATTTTTTGCTGTCAAACCAGGTCATGAGTTCTTAGGTGCGTGATGTTTTCCTTTGTAGACTTTGGTTTGCATTTGATCCTACTTTTCAATTTTTAAATACAATCGTTTTTAGATTCCATTTGGACGGAAATTTACTGTGCCCTGGATAATGAAACAACTACACCAACAGATTGAGGATATTAAGCCATTACTGGTCTCAACGACACCTCGAGGAGACGTCGAATTTCTTCTAAAAAGTACGTTTGAGTATTCTGCTATTTGCAAAGGTAAACCGCATATTAATTAGGTTTTTACCGTGAGCAAAATATGAGCCTTCTGTGTAGTTTGACAAAAGGTTTTGCTTATACCTACTTGGAGACTTGGATGGCCCTTCTTCACTGGTTGTGCGGGCCGCAGCAAAAATTCCATTTTTTTTCTGGCTTGACTATTGTGGTTCACTGGAGTCCCGGGGTCAGTCTAGCTAAAGTCCACCCCAGTTCGTCACCACTACAGACAGTTGTGGCACTTGTTGATCAGAGAGAGATTTGCCACCGTCCAACAAGTTCGGTGCCAGGACGGTGGTGGATCGTGGTATTGGTTTATGGGCTTCCTAATGGAAACACCGGACTCTTAGCTTGGGAGACTGCTGGAGAGATGAATCTCCCCACTATACCCGACACCCAGGAACACCCAGTCACAATGAGGCGAAAAGCCGTCATGTACGTACTTGTACTGTGATACATTACATATACGCACATGCGTGTATACATCTGTATACATACGCGTATACATATGTACATATATGCACATGCACCTATATGCATATATATATATATATGTATATATATATATATATATATATATATATATATATATATATCCTCCCAACGCTTTACCACCTCATCGTGGCTGGGAGGTGTTCCTGGGTGTCGGGCTGCGATGTGCAGCCGGGGGGATCATCACACCGGCAGGGTCTCCCAAGGTGAGGTGTCTGACTTATCCATCAGGAAGCCTAGCTAAGATGAAGGCAATACAAGGATGCACCGTCCTGGTATCAAAGTCGCATGGTGGCAAATCCCCCTCTGATCCACAAGTGCTGCGAATACCTCTGGTGGTGACGATCAGTGGCAGACTTTGGCCAGGCTGACCTCGGGATTCCAGGGAACCACAATGGCTTAACCAGCAAATCTCCAAAAAAGTGGAGATTGTGCTGGGCCCCACACAACCAGTGAAGGCGGGCCATTCAAGTATCAAGTTTAAGTATATACATACATATATACATGCATGTAATGACATAAGTATGCGCATAAATATATATATTACTATCAGAGCGAAGATGCGGCCGATGCATGCAAAGCCATATCACGTCGTATTGTTCACAGAGTAACAGGCGATCGGATGATCATAACAGTTGACAAAGTTGTGGCTCCATGGACTCGGTTAAATAAGGAGGAAACTGCCATTGTACAGGTTCATCAAGGAATTTCATAATACTTTTCGTTCTCTTTCGGGCTGAGATTCATGACGTTAGAAGTATTGCTGAGTATTCTTGACCATAGCAATTTTCAAAGCGTTCTCTTTTCTGCGAAAGAACGTTGACCGTTTGCACAGGCTAAATTGCCTGCCATATTTTACAAAAATTGATTTTGTTATATGGATGCCAACTGTCTATGATCGTCGAGAATTTGTTGTCTTTCAGGTAGTTGTTGACAGCAGGTATAATCACGAGACACGATCGCTTGACCTTAGCGAGTTTGCCCTTGATCAACGTAAGGCTTTCTTTTTTGATTTACAGATTTTTTTTGTTACATTTCTTCTGTTTGCTCATTTTTTTCACACACATTTCAGAATTCAAAAAATCGTGATCTCCATATGATGCTTAACAAGAACAACGTTATGTTAACGGTGGTTGACAGAATTGATGAGAAATTTGGCTCTATAACAGCACTCAGTCTGCAGGTTAGTATTTTTGGTAGAGCTCTAACTGAGACGTTGTTTGACCACTTTTAGTTCATTGGTATTCACCGTTCTTACGTTATATGTGGAAAATTCGTTTAACTATTTTTTCTTATCTATGCTAAAATTCCAAGTTATTTCTAGGGTAACCGACTACGGTTCCTTGATTACGCTGCAGTTCTTACCAGTGTTACAAAGTTTTTGAAGGTACTGGATCTTTCTAATAACCAGGTAGGCTTATTTCACTGGTCCCTTTCTGCAGGTAAGTGAAGTTATGGTAGGAATTCGTCCACACTTAACTTTGCCGAAGTTTCTGAGTTTTTCTTAGTTGTCGTTCTCTTTGGTTCGTACTTCTGAGATAAGACTTAAAAATGGTAAAAGTTACCTTCTTTGTAGATCGACAAGATCGGTGAATTGGAGAAACTGAAGGGCCTTCCTGTTGAGACATTGTTTTTCGAGGGAAATCCTCTTGTGGAACAGCTAACCACTGCGTCAGGCTATCTCAGGTCTATTGTTATGCGAGTTCAGAGACGTGTTGATTTTTGGTTTTGCTTGTTACCTACTATTCACTTATTGGCATATCTTCACTTTAAATTTTATTACGGGAGCACTCGATCATTTGTTCACCAGGACATCCTCATTCCACCAGAATGTGTCCTGTTTGGATCAGTGTCACTGCCGTTGTTTTTTGTTAGTAATTGCAGTTTCATCTCATGACATTCAGCGCTATTCACCAAGTATTCCCGAAGGTTTGCGTATTGGTTAGTCATAATCTTGTTGATATTTTCTCTTTTTCTTTTTTACATTAATAGGTTTATCACTAGGACGGTGCTCCAGTACAGCCTGCATCAACGCATGTGCCGTCATTGGATGATGATGATGTTACATCAGAACCGCCGTGTGGAGTAAGCGTTTTTGTACTTTTATCCTTTTACCCCTTTGAAGAATACTTATAGAGTCAGGCGACAGATGCATGGCTCTGATCCAGTTCTGATTTGTTAGCGAATTATTTTAGCCTGGATTTTACGGAAATGATAATTTGCGTGTGTTAGTTGAACGATTCCTTGTGGAGTACTTCAAATTATACGACGGGGAAGACGGGGCAGCTACACGAAAGAACTTAGTGCAAGCGTATGATCAGGAAAATTCGACTTTCACTTTAACAATTGCTAATCTGAGAGACAACACTCACGAAGGACCAATTCGTTATCCGACCGAGTACGTTTTACTGTCATCTATAGTCTATATTGTTTTTTTGGTCCCACATTTTTTTACTTTGGTGGTTTTATTTTTGACTTGAAGTTTTCATGGTACTTCGAAGCTTACAATGCTTCATAGCGTTGGTAATGTTGACATTTTTATATTACATCTTGCATCAGTGTGCGGCAATTAAAGTTGCCAACACCGTTTTTAACCTTTTTAACTAATTTCCCATTCAAAGTCAATTTTAATTGAGGCTTTGTTCGTTGATTTCACAGATCTAATTGTTCTTTCTTTAGTTCTTGCTATAATACATATGTTCGAGTATCGCATAATGTTGTATGGGAGGAAAGGTGGTCGCGAAACCGCAACACCCGGACGTATCGAGGTCAGTACAGTCATTCGTAGTGATTCGTCATTTAGTAGCGATTTGACTGTTACTTCCCGTTCTTTGAGTTTTAGGAGCGATGGATATCGCTGTAGCACTTTCGAAGTTGCCTATTACGAATCATTACACGGAATCGTTTATCGTGGACACACATCTGATATCGGTAGGATCCTGGTCCTCTGTTGACATCGGTTCAAGTGAATCACTACCACTGAATTTCATCTGAAATAAAACTGTCTTTTTTTGTTCAGGAAGAGCTGATGGCATTCAGTGTTCAGGGGTTATTTGAAGATGGAAAATTCGCGAAGGCTGGTGAAGTGCCGCAGTTAAATTTTTTTACAAGATCTTTCATTGTCTCTCCTCGAGAAAACGAGTAAGTTGGCTATCAGACCACTTAATTTTATTAAGAAGACTTCCGTTACCAGCCTTCCTCATAGCTTTTTAGATGTTTTATAAGTCTTTCACCGCAAATATTTCTTTAAGGTCAGTAGCAGTGCTCTCCGATATGCTATATATAAGTGGAATCAGTTCGGCTCGAATTGCCCGATACAAGCTAATGTTAAACAAGGTAAACGTTGGCTTTATTCTTCGTGAAGATGGCGAAATGGCGCAGCTAAACACCGTCGCGCAGCCTTTTATTCTTGTTTACAGCCTACCAAAATTTTAAGTATTTCAGGCTCTCTCTGTGCGACAACCACTACCTTCTACCTCCACTGGCGATTCTGTTTTGAATGCAGCTCAGGTCTGTGTGTTTTTCCCTATTCTATGGTAATCTGTGTTTGTGAATGTAAATGGAGTTTGCAGACAATTATGGGATTTGGTTCAGCGCTGAGATAGAGACATCTTCTAGAGTACTTTGTTTTCAGTCCATTGACGGTCTGCAGATGTCTAGTCAATTGTCTCCAGAACTTAAGCGACAAATGGTAGAACAATTTTGCAAGGACAGTGGCATGATTGCATCATGGTCTGAAAAATGCCTAGTCGATTACGATTGGAACTATGAGGTAGATATAGAACTCTGCACTGATCATTGTTGTACTATACCTATGGTCTGCAATACTTGCCAGAAAAATTTCTTTATTTAAATTTTTTAGGCCGCTGGGCAAGCATTTCTCTGTAATAAGGACAATATACCTAAAGAGGCATTTGGATCTTTTTAAATTGATACGTCATGTTTACATTTTGTTTTCCTTCTTTTGTAGACGTTACTCCAATATCCTATTGGTTTTATTTGATATGTTGGTTGTACTAAGTGCTTAGGCTTTTTGTTTTCATCGTGTTGAATTTTGTTAATGGACTATCACGTGGAGGAGGTCTCCTTGGAATTCAAATCAGACTTGAGAGAGAGAGACCGGTGGTAATAGTTATGATGTGTGGTGCGGCTTATGAAGAATAACCGTCTTACATGCACAAGCTGTATTCCCACCTCTTTCATCCACTTGCTGCTGGTTACAGCTCACATGGACCTAATTATTGCCATTTCTCTAAAGTGGCAGTCAGATATTCAGTTTTCATTCTGACATTTGTGTTTACAACACACCAAGAGGTCCTCGCTATGTTCTGGAAGGCATCTTGTGCATTAGTTTTTTCAGGTAATGCCCATACAATCAGAATTTGCATCATCGGTCTCTTTCAAAGGCTTCCTTTTCATTCAAACCAGTAGACCTTCTCTCCGTTGATTGAGGTTACACTTCAGTTGTTGTTTTGTTTATCATGTATTTTAAGCACTCTAACTTTTACTAGTTATAGCTAATATACATGAGGTGTTTGTAGAGATTTGTAATTTATATTGCTCGTAGTTGTTGGAAAAACGACTATGATTTGTGGTGCGAGGAAGATAAAGTACTGCGTTGAATATTGGCTTTGAGGTCTCATGAGTTCATACCAAGTTCATTTCCAGTCGTTCAGCTTCTGTGTTGTTGTAGCGAATCTAGGTCGCTCTTGGAGTTCTTGCGCCATCATTGTGTTTCCGATGCAGTTCAGGTGTAGGTGCTTCTGTAGAATCGAGCTCATGCTGGTATCCCCCTAGACAAGTGTGGTAGCCCACCTCGAAGGGATGGAAGGCTTGGTGAGTCTGGGACGATGCGGTCTGTTCCATGTGTATTGCAGGGCGAGTCCTATCACTTCGCCATACGCTAACATCTGTATTATAGCACCTCTGTTTCTGCGCTCTTTTGAAGTACATATATTCAACTGGATGGTGGATTGGTGCTTGCGTTTAAATTAACATATTTACCCTTGTGCATCTTGTGGAAACATCGTTGTCCACTTCAATACTTTCAGATGTGCATTGTGTAGTTGAATTGACAAAATGATACGGAACAAGATAAAAGTATGTTGGAATATAAGATTAGATCGGATGTGGGATTGTCCTTCTTTAAGGTGGTGTGAGTCAGTAGAGTAGAAGTCTAATCTCTAGACTGACCGTTAACCCTCTCAAAGTTGGAATATTACTGGGTAGTAGCGATGATGATCACGCTTAATATCTTGGTTTGCATGGAGATGAATAGGCACAGTCCGTTTTAACTCACACTGATTAGAATGCGATTTTCGTATCTGTTTGTAGTTTCGTTACTCGTGTATTTCTCACCTGTATTTTTTTTTGAGCCTTTCCAGTCCTGTATGTCCTTCTGTGTACTTTCCGACATCTTTTGAACAGTTTATTGAAGTTTATTGAGTATTATGCTGACTCGTCTAGCCACGAGTGTTGTCAGCGCTTGATAGTCAACATTGCAACGTATGTTGAAAATATTTCAATGTTTTCCTTTAAGTATTTCTTCTATGCGCACATTCCACACGGTAACCGTGATTAGTGATGGGACTAGGAAACAAACGACAATCACGCAGTGGTCAGCAATTCGGTGTTATAGGGCCGAATCATATCGGCGGAAGGCCATTTTAGCTTCGTTCTTGACTGATCACTCAATGAGAGCGGACGGAAAAAAGCTGAGCACTGAGACAAATTGGAAATCGTGCGCTATGTCTGGACAGTTTCAAACAAGAAGACGTGAGGAGGGCTATTAGGCTAGCTATAGGCGTCGGAACCGTGTACTTCTTCACTGCCAGCGAATCAAATCAGTCAGGTGTAATTGTTGCCAATTTCTGACTACATACATAGATTTTAACCTTTTTACTTACTGCCTACTCTTTTTGATGGCAGGGTATATTGCGAAATATAACTTCAACGAAGCTGAGATATTTGCAAAACTCTGGACCGCAGGTGCCTATGGTGGGGAACGAACGCGCTATTGTCCTTTCCGGGGAGTAACGCGTTCACCACCACACCATGCGGGTCCTTCGTTTCGCCTGCCTCTCAGCTAGTTCTATCGATCTTTTTTGCCATCAGCAATCACCCGTCAACGGGATTGATCTGGGGAGCCCAAATCGGCAATGAACCCAGTTAAGCTGAGGCTTTAGTTATAATCACAATCTTAACCGTTTTATTTACTGCTACTATTTTTAATGGCAAAGGACCCGTATAATGTGGTGGTGAACGTGTTACTCCCCGGAAAGGACAATAGCGCGTTCGTTCCCCACCATAGGCACCTGCGGTCCAGAGTTTTGCAAATATCTCAGCTTCGTTGAAGTTATATACATAGAACTATGGGCGCGTGTGGCGCAGTGGTCGAAGGCGCTCTGCAAGACACATGGGATCGATCCTCGCGCCCATGGCCCACCAAGCCCTCCATTCTTCCGGGGTCGGCAAATTGGTACCAGACTTGTTTGGGAGGATAGCAGCACTGGGTCGATACATCGGTAGGCCACCACGAGTCATTGTAAAGGCAAGATTTGCATCCAGTCACCTCCAACGATTATTAATGAAGTCGACTGCATGGCTCATCCCTTAGGGATTGATTAGCGCCGAGAGCTTTATCCTTTTTTTATTCGTGGAACCGATATACTTTCATGGATCATTTACTAGTTCATATTTGGATCTGTTTATGAACGAGATTAATGCGTGTGCACAACAGGATGACCAGTAGTTGAATCGCATAGTTGTTGAAAGCATTAAAGGGTTCAGCAATATTTGCACTCATTGTGCTAGTTGGCCAGTGGATTAGGGAGTTGGTCGGATTTGTCTTTTGTCCGCCAACTGTGCGTGGAATGCTCGACTTTATATGAATTCGCCACGCGGGACTTTTCCGTAACTGTCGTGAACAACCCCGAGTTTGGGTTATAACAGTTTATAGTAACAACAACGATACAACAATAATATGTGATATTTGACGATATGTAAGTTGGACGGATACGAGCGAGATCGAAATGAGAACAAGTGACACACTTGAAGGAAGCTAGGCGGACACTGGAGTTGGAGCACTGAGGAACTGAGGGACTGGAGGAACACTGGATGTACGCTACGAACACTTGAAGACGAAAGCCGATGGGCTGCCTCTTCTGTAGTGGGTGGAGCTTTGCCAGAATGAACTAAAGACAGCGCTTAGAGAGAGGTTCTAAGGTTCTAGAATTCTAGAGTTTTTTTTCTACTAGCACAATCTGATAGGGCTACATGTGAAAAGGCGCAGGTGCTCGTTCGGAAATTTCTTTGGGACGGCAGATGCTGGAAAGTACATTCAGCTGACTGCCGCTGATTCTCTTCCCAGCCACCTGCGAAGCAACTGCATGAAGTGGTCGTTGAGAGACAATTTAAAGAATATGCAAGAATAGATGTATGACGATTACAAGTAAAACAGTTATTGTAGAAGACATAAAGTAACATAGAAATAGGAACTATTTAAGGAATAGTTACTATACTCATATGGAAATTCTTGAATTTTAACAGTTGAGGGATTTCTGAAGTTCCAGGCCAATTTTTTCAAAATATTCCATTATACCTGGAATTATGACAATAATCATATTTGAGATGTTGTGTCACCAAAATATTTCGCAGACAGTGCGAACTGAATTTGCTAAATAAAGGGGGAAGGTGTTTATAGGTGTAGAACTGCGATTTACGCCTAACGATTTTGCACCACCCCAGTATAGTTTCCCAAGATTAGAAGTAGAAGAAGCTTGACTTGCAGAGCTTCCATCCGGAAGGACAGCACAGGTGAATTGACACCAGGAATCACAACCGTCGTGGTACCAAACTAGTCGCAAGGTGGCAAGCTTCCATCTGATCCACGATGTCTGGCTATTAGCTGCATTGAACACCTTCAGAAAGGTGCAGCTGGCCTCACGATTCCAGCTAAACACAAAGGCGTATACCGCGCGAATCAAAAGACTTCTCGGATTCGATTCTCTTCCCCGCAACCATCATCTGTGGTCTCCATCGGTCTCGCGTGTAAGGTCAGTCGCTGCTTGGAGATTTTTGGTCTTCGTTATGAATGTCGTTGAACACTGTTTAAGTCAATTCTGCCTGGAGTTCTGGACCAGCACTCCTATTTGATTCACAGAGAGTAAGCTGTTCCCATAGAAGTCTGGCACCAATTTCCTGAGATAACTATCCTTCGCCATTCTTAGGTCTTGTGAGTGGAAGGAGCTTCTAAGACAAGTTTGTTACCAGTGAGCATGGGAACCATCCTGTTAGACTCCTATCTATCGCTCATATTTCACGAAGTCCATTTTTCCAGAGGAAAGGAAATCGCCGTTGGATGTGGGAGTTTCAGAAAGGTACATCCCGAGATCGATCACATTCTCTAGAGGAGGACATGTTTATTCTTTTACACCACCATAGTGCATTCTGCGCTAACCTGATCACTTTGTTCTCTATACAGAGATTCGATACACCCATAAGCGAAACAAGACTTATTTTCATCGCATAGGAAGGAAAAAGACAAGTGGTGTATGAGGATAATATTCCGAATGGAATCCGTCCTTCATATTGATTGGTAGATAAAGAAAAAGTTGGTCGAAAACTAAAATTATCGAGGTGATAAAAAGTTTGAATCGTATTCTTACCACTAAAGAGTCGCTCAAAAAGATTATCCTACCGCGTTTATCAATTGGTATAAATGAAGTACCACCTGCTGAGAAAGCAGGATTCCTACGGACCTTTCTCTGCATGGACCATATCCAAACCTTATCACAAGTTATAAGGATCTGTTAGGCATACTTCTTTGCCCTTTATTTCAGCGTTTGTCGACTGAGAAAGTTTGAGCGTCGAAGCGAGTCCTACCCGGAGATCGTCGGTCAAAGGGTGTACCCGATGTACACGAGCACATTTACCGGACTTTTATCATAACTGCACCAAAAATACAATTTTTCTGTCGATCCATTACCATTCCCATATTGAAAACGGATTGGACAAGGCGGAACTGGAAGGAAAAGGGGATACGTAGTAGAGATACCGACGGAGCAGAGACAATTCTCAATGAACTCAACGAGGCAGGAAAAGAGACTGGCCTGCGCAAAAACAAGACGAAGGCTCTGTTCGTGAAGAACCTATGGAGCGACGGCGAACAAATCGAATTCATTGGTTCTTTAATTTCAGATACCAGCCCGTTCGTGTACCTTGGACATTAAATAACCACGAGGAAAAACAAGGAGGAACCACTCGGAAGGAGAGGAGCATGGGCCGATTCCACGCACCACGGAAAAGCCAAAGACCAGCTAGCGCACCTAAAATCCCACCCCTGACCACTTTAGTTCCTCTCAGTGTTCTGTTATACAAAACAGTCTCGATTGATAATTAATCCAAGTAGAAAACCGCGCACCCGTCCAAAGAGCACTTGATAATGTTTTTGGAAATGAAATGGCACGGAAAACATCTTCGCAGGACGCGCAACTCAGATATTTGGAAACTGTGCTATCTTCGCAGGAGAACACAAATCATTAGAAAAACAAACATGGACCTGCTATATAATGAGAACAGCAGAGGATAGATGCACAAAAAGAATTGCGGAGTGGTTGTGTACTCAGTCGGATGGAAACATTTTCTCTGACGACCACAGACGCGGGTGGTCCAATGTGTTTATGGCTCAGGTCCATCTGCACTCAAAGATGAATATTGTTCACAGATCATGGGATACGCCTCACGAATGTGATTATTTTTTGAAGCAAAAAACCACTATAGACGGCGATCGTGCGAGAAAAACAGGATTGGCAGATGTGCTGTAGCCCCACTTGGGCGTAAACAGCAAAAAATCGCCGAGACTGAAGCGCCTATCACTATAGTGATTACAATTATTGCTTTTACTGTTTTACAAGACTCGTCATCATATCTACTGTGCGCATCCTAGCAATTCTTGAATTCGTTTTGCTCGTGTGCATGGTCCACGAACGTCTTCTAATATTTCGCGTATTGTTTCGGCTGCTGCTTGAAGATATCGTCTTCTTCACGAATGTAGTAGAATGCTGGTCACGTCGATTCTCCTTGCAATCTTTGAGATAACCGAGCTAACGCGTTCTCACATGCGAGCGTTAGGCAGGGAGTCGAACCAGTACTTTGCTTCTTGATGGATTCCATCCCTTAACCACTGGGCTATCCCCCTATCGGGTATAGTGATGAGTGGAATGTAGCAGTTCGAATGAGCCAGTCAATACCCAATAATCACTAGTTCGAGACAGAATCCTCGATTTCATAAGAATTTGCCACACGACACCCGTAGATATTTCCACAGACCTGTTCTCAAACTTGAGTAGTTAAACCTGCATATAAATAATAACATCAAGCAGCAATAATGATATGACAATACCAAAACATATTGGGTGACAAGATGATAAAGTCAATAAGACAGGACAGATGATGACTAGGAGATTACATTGAAGATAAGAATAGCTTATGTAATAGACTACAACAGTGATATGAAGAACAGCTGTAGCAAAGAACAATGAGAAACTAAGACATCGGTAACTGAAGTGGAAAAGGCAAAACCTACAACACGTTAAGGCTGCTTATATTAGTGGGGATTTCCGCACATAAATTCTTCTACATGATATAAGAACGCAAGAAGATATAGACTCTAAGATAAGAACACTATTTGAGCGAACTGAAGGATGACTAAAGATCCTGTCTATAGCTGTTTTGTGATGGCCGGAGTGTTGGTAGAGGAAACTAGAGTTAGTGCTTAAAAGAAGATTGTAGAAAGTCTCTTAGTTAGTGCAATATGATAAGGCTGCTTCAAACCATGATACTGTAGCTACGGAGAGTACACTGGGTAAAAACAGTATGCAAAAAGCTTTGTTGACATAAAACTCCACCAGAAAACGATGGAATAGCGCGTACTGACACTCCATGTGAAGGCGACAAAATAGCTTATTTAAATTTACGTGAACATGACTGAGTGATGGATAACAACGGCTAATTTGTGGATAATTTTGGGCGTTTTGTTTTCCATAGTGTTAGCACGAGCTTGCAAAGCTGTGCAAGAAGTGACGGGGCAACTTAAGAAAAATAAAAGAGAACGGGGATAGTCTTTACTGAACGAAGATGCTTAAATATACAACATCAGCCGAAACGTTATTGATTCACTCACCTTTAGCCATAAAAAAAGGATAAAGCTGTCGGCGTTGACTTATCACTGAGGGCTGCGCCATCCACTCGACTTCATTAACCACCGTTGGAGGTGATTGAATGCATATCTGGCCTTTACAGTGACTCGCAGTGTCCTGCCGATGTGTCGACCCAGTGCTGCTACTCTCCCAGACAAGTCTGGTACTATTTTCTGAACCAGGAGTTATGGAAAACTTGGTGAGCCTCAGGCACCGGGATCGACTCCATGTGCATTGCAGGGCACCTCCGACCAATGCGCCATATCTGTAACTAAAGAGGGAAAAAAGTACAATGGCGAAGGCAATCTAGTTCCGCACTGACTTCTTCAACAATTACATGACTTAACCCGAAACAGTAGAATCCGACGCCAATCAAACGCTTAAATTAACCGCCACTGCTATTGTCAAGCCTAGTTACAAACTTCTAGAGTCAGTCTTGTTGCATTATAACATTCAGAAGTGAGTAGTATTAAAAGCGGCCCACTCACTTGCCCAAGTACAGGATAGCTGTTCATAATGTACCGTTTAGTACCTAAATATTCTTCATTGAACAGAATTTGATAAATACAACTGTCATCATTGGTTTCATAAACTGTAGGTGATCATTAGTGCTGTGGTATCTCCACATTAATGTATATTGCTTCTTGGGAAAAAAAGCACAGACTGAATCAAATTTCCTCGAGCGGCGCGAATAACAATTCCACTGGCAGCTGCATGGGAAGTGGAAGCCCTAAAAGCATTTATAAGATGCTGCTTAGCTGATGACAACATCGGATATCCCATCAACCTAATCGGGATAGCATGCACGTCCACAAAGTGGAGTAATCTACGAAATTTCCCACGAGTTCTTGGAGAAAGAACCAAAGTTAGTCACTATGATGATGAGATATTTGCAAAACTTAGACACCAAGCCGACTGAACCGCGACTAACCTTTCTGGAGGCTCACGTGTTACGCACCGCACTGAGACCCTCGTTTTTCTTTCACTGATAGTAGCATTAGGTAGAAAACTGGCTGAGAGAAAGGCAAAGCAAGGGCCTCATTGCAATAAAAAAGCTCTAAAGCTTTTTTTTATTACAAAGCTTTAGAAAAGCTCTCAGCGTTGGCCAATCTCTGAGGGATGGGCCATGCATTCGACTTCGTTAAGTATCGTTGGAGGTGACTGAATGCATGTCTGGCCTTTACAATAACTCGCGGTGGCCTACCGATATATCGAGCCAGTGCTGCTATCCTCCCAGACAAGTCTGGTACCATGCGTAACACGTGAGCACTCGAAAAGGGCAATCGCGGTTCGATTTCGTCTGGGATCAAAGTTTTGCAAATGTCTCATAGTGGTTGCATATCGCATTATACCCACCATCAAAAAACAATAAAAGACTGTAAATAAAAAGCTAACAATGCTACAATGTTTATTTCTACAACTCTGCTATTAAAATCATAATATGACAGGAGGGTGAAGGGGTATAGGGCCCCGAAAAACCTAGGCCTATAGAGAACCGGAAAACATCATTTACATTTAAAAAACGATAGCAATAGAGATCCAATGGAAGTAATGCAGCTCATCTCCACTTCAAAAATCGTCTAAAACGAATAAAATTCACTCGAAGGGCTGGCCAGCACAACAAAATATTGCGTAGATACCACTCCCTGTAAAGAAGATGGAAATAATGAAGATCTGTACAAACTGTTTATCACATAACAAATAACCACTGTGTCATTCAAAAACTATTCTCCCTGTGCGTGGAATACACTCCAAGTGTTTACTTAGTTAAAAATCAAGCTCGCAATCTAATTTGGAGATTGTAATTGTCTAAAAGTGGCAATGGTAATAAAAAAAGATAAAGCTCTCGGCTTTGATCAATCCCTGAGAGATGCGCCATGCATTCGACATCATTAAGCATCGTTGGGGGGTGATTGAATGCATATCTGACCTTTACAATGACTCGCGGTGGCCTACCGATGTATCGAGCTAGTGCTGCTATCCTCCCAGACAAGTCTGGTACCAATTTTCCGACCCCGAAGAGATGGAAGGCGCTTGGTGAGCCTTGGGCGCGGGAATCGACCCTATGTGTATTCAAGGGCGCCTCCGACCACTGCACTACACGGTGGCAATTGGAATAAAAAAGCTCCAGAGCTTTTTATTACAAAGCTCTAAAAAAGCTCTCGGCGTTGACCAATCCTTGAGTGGTGCGCCATGCAATCGACTTCGTTAAGTATCGTTGGGGGTGATTGAATGCATCTGACCTTTACAGTGACTCGCGGTGGCCTACCGATGTATCGAGCTAGTGCTGCTATCCTCCCAGACAAGTCTGGTACCAATTTGCCGACCTCGGAGGGATGGAAGGTTTGGCGGGGCATGGGCACGGAGAGCGATTCCACTTGTGTGTCGCAGTGGCGCCTCCAATCACTGCTCCACACGCGCCCTGGGCAATTGTAATAGGCTAGATAAACCTTAATACAAACAAACGTGAGGATTCGGCGTAGTGGAACTACATATAACTGCAAGGGATTATGTAAAATGCGGATAAATTATGGGCTCTAAAATAGATCGTATATTACCTGATAATTTAAAAAAGTAGTAAATAGACGCCAGTAACCTGTTATACGCCATCATGCTAGTGTATTGAGAATCAAGAAACTGCTTGTAGAAAACGGACAAATCATTTGCAGATATCTGTTCTATCCGACCAAGTTCTTTTTTGCGCTACAACATCGAAATTTTTATCCAGTGATTAAGTGCTCTTTCAATTCAGAGAATCATTAAACAATTGATCAAATCTATTTAGCAAAGAGAGCACCACATATTCTCTTCGGCTCATCAAAAGTGGCTCTAATTTAAATCCATGTGAATTACACTGAATGCTATCAGAGATTATGAAAAAAACAAGAAAACTTATCCTTCTGATGATACCACTTTTCGAATGCGTAGTGTAGCAACCGATGTGGGGAACGTACACGTTAATCGAACTTTCAGGATTTAAAATCAACAAAACACACTCGGTTCGTCAGATGAACTAATTCAAAGTCTATCAAAGTTATTGACTAGTCATATTCAGGTTGGGTGCGTTTGGCGTAGTGGTCGGAGGCGCCCTGCGTCACACACATGGAACCAATCCCTGTGCCCGTGGATCACCGATCCTTTCATCCCTGCGGGATCGGCAAATTGGTACCAGACTTGTCTGGGAGGATCGCAGCATTGGCTCGATATATCGGTAGGCCACCACGAGTCATTATAAAGGCCAGATATGCATTCAGTCACCTCCAACGATGCTTAATGAACTCGAATGCATGGCGCATCCCTAGATTGATCAACGACGAGATCTTTATCCTCTTTTCCGTATTCAGCTCCGTCATCTAAGAAAGACGTTTGACAACGAGGTCAATTCTATCAGCACTGGTCAACTAAGGTGAGGTGCACTTTCGAGCATAACGTTTCCGAATCAGCGTGGTTGCGTCTCGGCGAGTTCCAAACAAACGGTAGTGTTAGCTGTGCTCATATATCATGTGATAAAAAGGGAAAAGGATTTGTCAGCTGTTAGTTCAGTACACCCTCGAAGCTTTTGAGGATGATAAAGTAGTGGACTTTGGTGGACAAGCTAACTAGGCAGAGTAATAGATTTATATCCACTCCACGGTTTACCTACAACAGTAATATTGTCGTAACGTACCACTAAACGACACTATTTGAAGGATATAAATAAAAGAATAAAGCTTCGGCGTTGATCAATCCTTGAGAGATGCATCACGCATTCGACTTCACCATGAGGTGATTGAAGGCATATCTGACCTATATAACAACTTGCGGTGGCCCAATGAAGGTGTCAAGTCCGTCCAGCTATACGCCTATACAAGTAGGGCCTGGTACCATCTTATTGATTTTGGAAGGTTCGAAAGCGTAGTTATCCCAGAGTGCGTAATCGAACCAGAGAATGTGTGTGTACTGCACGGCACCTCTAACCACTGAGCTCTAAGTACTTTAGTTAACATGAGCAATCCGGTGATTTCAACTACGCTTCGAGTCACAAAACAGGTGGCTATTCAACTGGTGGATCCAGATCCTAGTACCCATCGGACCTGTTGATTCAAAATGACAATGATATACTCACTTGCTCCACAAATTCCGCCTTCTTAGTGTCAAAAAGAGAATTATGTTTGGCCCAAAATGCGGAATTCCACCTAAAATACCACATGTAGGACAAAGAAAAAATAGAAAACAAACTTTTTCCAGGAATAATACCCACCTATTGAGCTCCTCCCTTGCCTCCCTATATTGTCGCTCCAAATCCGACTCGTTATCGACTCTACGCAGCCTTAAATTTTGAACTAAGACTCACAAAACGGTAAAAGGAACTTATTACGTTTATAAAACCCACATAGCACCTACTTTATGGGTCTAATTTTCGAAACTGGATGTGGCGGTCCAACCCAGTCATATCGACGATCCATCCGAATTTGATCACCGTGTATGCACATCCTCCAGGAAATTTCTGGCGATAGAAACATCATTCGTTTACAAGTCGATTAGTACAACAATTCGCCTCGTTTCTCCAATTTGAACAGAAATTCCAATCTAGACCCAGAGGCGATATTCTTGCCCCCGACGAAGTCAAAATGGACCGCGGGTTCCTTCATCTCTGCTGCACCGGACTAGCATTTATTTCCGTTTGTGGATTTAGTTATATTCGTGCATACGCAGACGGATGTGCCATAGTGCATGCACGACGGTTCGTCTAAAAGTATGCGGCAGAAAAACTGGGGGTACCTTTCATCCCTCCCAGGTCGGCAAATTAGTACCAGACTTGTCTGTGAGGATAGCAGCACTGGCTCCATACATTGGTAGGCCATCATGAGTCATTGTAAAGCCCAGGTAAGCATCCATCAACGCTGAGAGCTTCACTATTTTACATGGAAGATAGCGTGGCCGTAAATCTTCACCAACGCTACTTCTGGACCGTTAATGAAGTGGCTCGTGTCCCGGCATTCTTTGCAGCAGTACGCTTTCAGCAAAAAGTACGATGTTCTTCTTAAAACTACAATTAGCAGAGCTTACAATTGCGGATCTAGCTTATGGAATAAACAGAGCTATAACCATAATGATGCTGAGATATTTGCAAAACTCCAGACCGCTAGAGTGTGCGATAGGGAACGAACACGTTATTTCCCTTTTTGGGGGCTAACGCGTTCACCACCACACCATGCGAGCCCTGCGTTTCGTCTTTCTCTCAGCCGTATTGTTGACCTATAAGTAATATCATCAACCATATTTCATAATACCACATCAACATTTGTATTTCACGTAATATCCTGCTATTAAAAAAAAGAGAATTGGCAGTGAATAAGAATCGACTGCATTGTGATTTATACTACGGCTTCAGCTTAACTGGGTTCATTGACGATTTGGGCTCCCCAGATGAATCCCATTGACGGGTGATTGCTGATAGCACCTATAGGTCAATAACATGGCTGAGGAAAACGCGAAGACTCGCATAGTGTGGTGGTGTTAGCCCCCCGGAAGGGCAGGCAATAGCATGTTCGCTCCCCACCGCAGACACCTGCGTTCGAGTTTTGCAAATATCTCAGCATCACTGGTCATACTTCACGTACTACCTTGCGATTAAAAAAGAGTAGGCAGTAAATAGAAAGCGATAACATTGTAAACAAAAAATATAGCCATTGTAAAACGCTGCGAGCAGTCCTGTACAAATTACACAAAAGCAATTTATTTTCAACAACGTGAAAGACCAACAATAACAAAACCATAGCTTGACTGATCTCATAGAGACAAACGAAATCATCCAGCTTCAAATTGCTTAAATTTGTAGCCTCTTAAAAAAACGGGTATGAAATAAGTGAAAATGGGAACAGTGAGTAACAAAGTTTACAATTTCATGCGTAATTTTCTAAAGACAGGATAACGATTCAAGAAATCAAGTGCTATATTAGGTCGTATCCGCGCCATCTATGGATTTTCGTATCAAACGGAACATAGTCTGGTATTCAGTAAGATTGTGAATAACAAGCAAAATAGGACCCAAAAGCTCCTTCGTGTTAGTCAGATGTCGAAGATACATACGTGTATAGTTTTGGCATGTATAACAGCTACAGGACTCGAACAGCTTCCCGTGATCATCAGCAAACCTGTCATCATTGAAATCCAGTAAATCAAAAGATGATGAGTGTGTGTAATCATCTGCTAGCCGTAGAGCCTTTGCCTTAAAATGGTGAGATTCAAGACATCTCCAGAAGAAATGTGGAAAATAAGGATACAAGAAAACAAAACGGAATGTAGCCAACAATAAAAAACTGAATGAATAGCCAAACTTTCATAGTTGGACTAGAATTTAATATTACACTGGCAACCTTCAAAAGTTTCCACTCTAGGAGATGAAAATGTTGTGCATGCTGTATAAGGGATACAAAGAGTTATGGTTAACATTTAATTATAGTCTTATGCCTGAAACCATACAACTTGGGTATTTATCTCACTTCTAATTTCTCGCAGCACTTGTTAAACAAAAAAGAGATAAAGTTCTCGGAGTTAATCAATACCTGAGAGTGTCGTTTGAGATGACTGAATGCATATTTGGTCTTTACAACGACTGGCAGTGGCCTAACAGTGTATAGAGGTAGTGCTGCTACCCTCCCAGACAAGTCTGGTACCAATTTGCCGACCCTGAAGGGATGGAAGGCTAGTGAGCTTTGGGCGCAGGAATCGATCCAATGTGTACTGCAGGGCGCCTCCGACCGCTGCGCTACACGCGCCCTGACAACAGGGCTATAACCAAAGGCTGATGATGAAGCTCATGGACGACTCTTTAACCCAAGACACTTGTGCGCTGATGAATACTGTAAGAGTGCCTTTTGGCTAAGAGACTACTTGTAGGAAGAGACAACTTATTGGCACATGACGAGCGGAAAGGACTCTAGCAAATTATTCACCAAAAGTGAATATAAAACAATTAAAACGCTGTCCGAGAGGTACATTGCATGAAAACACAGTGATAAACGCCTAATTCTTTTGTACAACGATCCTAATAACCTGCATAATTTTCCATCTTGACGTAACGAAAAGATATCCCTAGGTGCCTAACTTATGTTCAATACAGCGAAAGGCCTGTACCTTTCTCAACGATTACACTCTTACTAGTGGGTGTTCCCATCACTAGTAGTCCCTCGCTTACGAAATAAATTTTTCAGAAGAATTTTTAGAACACAGTAGTAATCTATGTCCTATGTCCAGTATAATAGTTCCTGTTGGATAAGCCATCGACTAAATACAGAAATTACTTCAAAAACCTCTGTACGGCAAAACAAACAACTCTTAAGAAAATAGGATGACACCGGCTGATGCCGGACCATCTGCCATCAACCCATGTATGATTGGAAATCCACTCATATAGGACTTCATGAACTCTAGTGACTTTCCGTGGTGGCAGTAGAACTGGTTGCTGCTTCCATACGAATTTGCAGTCTTCTTTAATAAGCTCTCAACCACCCAGATGATATATCTTTATATGAACACATACCCACCATATTAAAATGTTTTTTGTTACGTCATACCATACACTGCTCAATCCTTGGATCACACTTTTTTTGACATGTTTCTTTGTCTCGAGGTTGTACCTTACACGGAGTTGGTTTGCTCTCAGAAGATATCGTTCAAGCGCTCTGTGGATGATGCGCACTAATTTCTACTTGGTTGAAATATCGGTCCACCTTACTTCTGCATAACCGAGAACCAGTGTAGTGGGAAAGATGTGCGCGAACTCTCGAGTTTATTGGTTTGTCGTGGTTTCTATGACATTTCCGAAATGCGTCCCATGTTGCCCTGCTTCTTCTGTGTAATTCCTATTCTGCATGTTCAGTGAACGTCCAAGGTACTTGCACAACGTGGTCTTTGTAATCAAAGAACCACCCAGTTTGGTCTGTTCACCTTCGCAGCGTAGTTTTCTCAATGACTGGGTCTCTTTCCGATTTACACGTAATATAATCCTTTTTCCCGGCTAGTTTAGCTTACCGACAATCGTCTCGGCTTCGTTGGTGTATTACTGCACCATAAGTGATAGAGGTTATTTCACAATATTGCTAAATAAACGATAAAACGACATGACTCGTTCTACAAAAACAAAAGATTTCCCAATCCTAAACCTTGCTTCGCGCAAAAAAAATGCAAGGAAGCAATTTAAAATGCAAGATGAAGAAATAGACGATTTTTAGAAAATATACATGGTCATTAAGTGCCTCTCCATCAAAGCGAATGATCGGATCATCGGCTCTGATGGAGACGAAGATATCGAAACGTTAGCAGAATAAATCTGTTTATCAACCTCGTGTAAGCTCAACAATTTAAATACATGTTGATTATTTTGTTGCTGAGGTCAAATGACGGGCAGTTTGAAAACTAAACGTCTCTGTTTACCTTGTCTTCGTACGTTTGAAAATAAAATAATGTGGGTTATTGCGATGATGTGAGTTGATTTCATTATATGATTTTTGAGATTCATATAACTTCTGGGAAATGTGGGTGATATGTACTAATTATAATGCATCTTATTTCTTGCTTCTCCGCCTCACGAACTTTTTCTGCAATGTTTCTGCATTATGAGCATTTCAATCACAAGCGTTGTATCTGTCGTCATCCGAGAAATGCTACACATTCCACATTTCTATAGACATTAAAATTTACCGGAACCAATCTTAGAGATGACCTTTTCACCATGAAATTTCTGAAGTGATTCCCTTCGCTTTTGTATTGTCGTAGTAACACAGATTCCGTTACGTATGAAGAAGATACTAACACGTCACTGTTGCACGAATACAAATTCCTTGAATACCATGTTATTCTTGAAAGGTTTCTCAGACACTACACTACTCTTGGACAAATGGGTAACGCAGCAGACTGATGCTCACTGTTATGAAGACTACAGCTTGGTGAAAAATTACGCTTCACCACATGCAAAAAAGTAGGCCTTGTAGCCAAAGTAAACAGAATGCAAAAAAAAACCTGACAGCGAGAAAGAAAACAAAGAAGTATAACCACAGCGATGCTGAGATATTTGCAAAACTCCGAACCGAAGGCGTCTGCGATGGTGACCGAGCTCGCCATTACCCTTTCTGGGGGGCTAATGCGTTCACCACCATATCATGCATGTCATTCGTTTCGCTTTTCTCTCACCCTTTCCTTCTCAAAACAAAGAAGCTCCAACCTCTTCTGCCATTTTGATAGCGAAGGACGAATCAAACAAATCGAATCCAAGACGAGTAAGTACCAGCACCATTGCTGGATCAAATGGACCAGCCACAAATCGAAGACGGTGGGGAGGTAGCGGATCAAAAGTTTCCCCAACTAGTTTTTTCAACTCTTCCCGATCGACATCGTTACCGTGAGCGAAATCATGTAAGTCAATCGAAAATCCGTCCCATCTCTCGTTTAAACCCAAGTCTACGGCGAACTTTCTTCGATGATACCCACTAAATCCTCCTCCTAAGGAAATGAAAGCAGCACCCTTAAACGTGATGGATTTGAATACTGTCCTTTTAAAAACTAAACTCTTTAAGGGTAGAAGAAAAGAAATACGATTACTTAATGTATAAAAACGTGACTTTTTCACTTTTATTTTTATATGACCCGTCTTCACGACTACGGCGCGGATCCCAGCACCTCCCACATTTGATTTGTTTCCTCTCATCCACTACCCACGAAGATCTACATGTAGCTTCGGATGATGCTTGAGGATTTCCATTTCAACTTGAATATGGTAGAATTCTGGCCGAGTCGATTCTCTCTGGAGTTCTGAGATAGCCAGGCTGGAGCGTTCTCAATTGGACTGCAGAGAGTGATTTTTTCCCGGACAAGTCCCGTACCTATTTATCGACCCCGGATGGATGAAAGTCTTGGTTAGCTCGGAGCGGAAGCGAACTAGCACCATGCTCGTGACGACCGACATCGCTACCACTGTGCTATCCGCCCCCTTACAAACGTGATTAACTATAGGAAAACAGATTACACTTGGAAAGACAAGAGATTAGTTTATTTGGAGAAATAATGTGAAACACACGGAGGGAAGTAATTTGTCCGCAGAAGTCAAAAAATTTGGAACAGAAAGAACAGAAGATAGCAACAGTAAAATAACTTTGCCTCTTAATAATATTAAAAGGCGCGTTTACCAAAAATGGACTCCTATAAACTGAACCTGAACCTCCTCGTCCTGCTCAAACAACTGCTCACAAAATATCGTGGTTCTCTCAACTGCTTTAGAGAGTCGTTTATTCGAAGAATTCCTCGGTGTGTCAGAGTCAAGCATGGTGTCGAAGGAATCGCACATAAAGTTTTTGATAATCTCACGATACCCCTGCGCATGCAGCTAAAAAAGAAGGTTCGACGGCAAGTAGACAAGTGTATAATAAAAATACTTGTTAACTTTTTATCTATTGCCTATTACAATTTCTCACGGCAGGGTACTATGTCAATTACTACCACAATAATGCTGAGATGTTTGCAAAACTCCGGATCGCAGGTGTCTGCGGTAGGAAACGAATGCGCTTATTACCTTTGCCGGGGGATAATGTGTTCGCTACCACACCAAGCGGGTCCTTCGTTCCGCCTATCTCAGCTAAAAGTACTTGTGTTTCAACAAGCGAATGTTATTGACCCTCAACTAATGAATGCATTGGAAATGCTTTCGGGACAACTAATCTGTTATGGAAATAAGCGAATCTTATTGTCTTACTGCACAGACTGCCTGTTCTGCCTGCTAACCTTTTTGCGACGAAGACAGTTTTTCGATGACTATCGATGTGCTATGGTTTCTGGACTACTAGAGCATTTCTGGAGTTGAGAACTTCGCAGTGCAAAAAAATACGCTACACCGCATGCAAAAAGTAGGCCTTGTGGCCAAAGTGTTAAACAGAACTATAGAAAAAACCTGACAGCGATAAAGAAAACAAAGAAGTGTAACCACAGTGATGCTGAGATATTTGCAAAACTCCGAACAGCAGGCGTATACAACAGATTTTTCCCTAACGCAATAACCGTAGATGTAATTTTCCAAAAGCGTCCTTCCAAATATAAAAAGGTTTAAAATAAGGATCATGAAGAAAACTGATGATGAAATTCTTTAGGCAAAGATTTTAGATTTTACCAAGTTTCATCGAAATTATCGAAAGCCACTGTGATCCGAGATCTATGGTTTCAATTGAAAGCGGCCACTATTCTCTCGTCGTATAACTCCTATACAGGTCGTATCTTAGAGTGATCTATTGTTTTGCGCGGATGAGATAATCATGCTTACAACGGCACTCCATATCTGTAAACCGCCACCCTGACGTGGGTACCCTTCTTAATGGGACAATCGTCTTGATGAAAATGAGTAGGAAAAGCAGAAAGCACCATTCTCTTGCCTCCTTTCGTGAAAACAGCGATCGATTTAGTGTCGTTGAACCCTGATCTCATTTCACCAAGTGGGTCATAAATCTGGAGATGGACGGCATTTCCCTCCTAAATCGACGACGTACACATCCAATACAACATAAAAGGTGAGCGGTCGTGCACAATTCAAGAACCAGAAATGCACAGACGGTTATTCCACAAAATGCAGCTGCCCCTTTCGCAAACTTCTTGATAATTCCAGACGATTCCATTCTATAAAAAAATAACCCTTACACATAAATTCAAATGTTTCAAACCATTTGCTGCCAATGAAACTCACAATGACGGCATCGTTAGTTGGTAAATTGGAGCCTGTTCCAGTTTCAGCCACTTCTGAGCAACGTCCCACGTCAGATGCGGAATGTGTCCAGCGCGTAAATATATCATACATGAAGGCGTTGCGTGGTTTAAAACATAACGCCCTTAAGTCATCCTTCAAATAAATTTCTAAAATATCAGACTTAAGGACATTTAACATGGACCTAGGGGCAACAAACTCCTCTACTTTAGCCTCACACTATAGGAAAGAAAAGAATGACTTTACACGACGATACAAATAGGATGACTGCACAGTACTATAAAGCGGGCATCCTCAATATGAGAACATAGAAATAAATGGAGCTACCACAATGGTGCTGAGATATTTGCAAAACTCCGGACCGCGCAGGTGTCTGCGGTGGGAAACGAACGCGCTACTACTCTTTCCGTGGGTTAACGCGTTCACTACCACACTATGCGGGTTCATTGTTTCGCCTGTCCCTCAGGTAGTTTTCTATTTACTAGTGCCATCATCAATAAATGGAGCACTTTAGCAAGATATAAAAAAGAAAAGTCGACAGCATAAATGTGACAAGTAATGGCACAACTCACCCCATGACTCGATCAATCCTATCCGTCCAAGAACGCTTTTTCTTTGTAACTGAAAATCTACCATGTTCAAGATTACACGTACCCTGTAAACAACAAGCAAAAGTTTTTTTTTAAAAAAAAATCCACTCGAAAACATACGAGAACGACATTGAAGACGCTTGTTAACATTGTGCCAGTCTTAAAGACATAACCGAATTTTTATCGCATTCCAAGAAGCAGCATATTTACAATTCATCTCAAAGCGAAACGGACGTACTGCTTACTTATTAGAACTCACATGCCGCACTTCAACCCATTCTTATCAATGAGTACTAGTAATAGAGCACTGCAATTCGAACCAGATGTGAAGTAGGAAGAAGTGACCCAAAGCCCAATGGATAGAACTATTTTTGCACAGCATAGTTTCGATACTCTGGCTTCAACTCCCACATACTCTTGTGTGGTGGTGCAGTATTGTATACAGCAATCTCCGTCAAAAGCTCCTTCACATATCCAGCGGGTTGCTGCGTCAACTGTTGCAAATCTTGCAACCTAAACTTGTAAATTCCCAAAATTTGCGTTAAAGTTCACAAATAATCATAGAAAAAAACTAGCAGAAATAGTTAGTACACAAAGAAATAAACAGGATAAATCTCTCGGCGTTCATCAATCCCTGAAGGATGCACCATGCATTCAATTTCACTAAGCATCATTAGAAGTGACTGAATCCATATCTGCCCTTTACAATGACTCGAGGTGGCCTAGTGATGTACCCAGCCAATGCCGCTAATCTCCTAGAGAAGTCGGGTACCAATTTGTCGACACCAGGGGGATGGAGAGATGGATGGGCCTGAAGCACCAGGATCGATCCCATGTGTACAGCAGGACGCTTCCAACCACTGCGCTACACGTGCCCATATAGTTGTTATATGGTACAGTAGAATACGGTCCACTCATATTCTTCTCCATAAAACTTCCAACTAACAGTAGTATTTTTAAAATAGGACGTAATATAAACAAAATTCCATTCATTTTCCAAAAAAAATATGACATCGATGCCACAAGAAAACTAAGAGCTATTCTGGTTCCTTTTCGAAGTATCGGACGCACTCCCAAATTCTTAGAAACTATTAGTATATAAGACAGCACTTATAATGTTCGGAGATCAATGGACTCGAAATAAAACCCTAAAAATATAAAAAAGCAAAAAGAAAACTCAAAAGAAGTAGATCTCGCCTGTAATATTGATGCTTCTCGAAAGCATGAAACAACGCCTGCATGAGGACGTCTCGATCAGCCCGCACAGCCTTTGCACCTTCTTTTTTCTGTTTCATCCGCATAATATCTTCTGCATGAGCAGCAATAGGTTTGAACTTTACAGCAGCCTAAACCACTAACAAAATGTTCCAGTAAGCGCTAAAAAGAAACGGACCAAAATCGAAATATAAATCACCGACCTTTTTCCATCTGTAGAACTTGCTTTTTCGGTTGGCCACTTTTAGAAATCTGAGCAATCTTCATTTTTAAATAACTACTTGAGGCCGGTGGACGACACTCTGCCCTCTTGACCACTCTTCCTTCAATAGAAAGTCGCCCGGATCTTAAGGACATAAGGCAATAACAAGGGATAATGAAATAATAATGTCAAGCACCATTTAAAAATCCCTTACAAGTGGGAAATTTGTAGCATTGGCGTTAATTCGTACATAAATTCTTTCACTAAAACACTCGCTACCATATAATGATATATGATTCACTTTCACTTCGGCTCTTTATCCTACCATACGGTTTTTGAAAGAATTTTTTTAATGGATCGATAGCTAGACGTGCTACCAGGAAAGCCATTCTCAACAAACAGCAGTTTATAAAGTGTAGTTTTTTCTCGACACCTTGTTCGTCTGCTACACATATTGTTGCTGATGAGAACAGATTGATGAAATTCTTCCTTTTGCGGGGGAAGAGAGAAGTACAACACATACGAGTCAAATATGATTCAATGCAGACAGGAAAATGTGCGTAAACCCATACGAAAGCCAACGAAAACTAGTCGTATTAACAAATGCGTAAAACGACGTTTACTAATGGTAATGAAACAAATACCTGATTTCTATATCCTCATTTAAACCAGATTTGTCTTCCGCAAGCACAGCCATTGTTTGATTCAAGACATCACCGAGAATAAAAGAATGTTCATCAGGTATCTGGGAAGGACCTAAATATCTACAGCATCTTCGTTGTCCCGATATGAAAAACACACCATTTGATAGCACTAATGCAACTTAGGATGGACAGTATCAAACATGAAATGGTGGTCTACCTTTTACAGCAGATGATACGGATTGCGGCAAAACAAGACCGGGACGAGATTTCAGCTTCACCTGAATTGTTGCTTAACTTTATGACAACCAGATTAGACTAACCAAAATGCTTTGCGATGTTTGCTTGTATTTCTGGATTTTTTGCAACTTATTCAGCAGATACATGAAGCAGTTCTCCACGCAAATCATTGATAAGTCTTTCACCACTTTAGTAAGCTTCGATCCATGAAACGGCACGAAGACAGGACTATGGGACTTGGAAAAATGTTTTTATAGTGTACATTTCTCATTTATACTGTTTCTCTCCATCATTTTAAAGCATGTTTCTTGCTTGACTGTTTACCATGTATTACACCTTCACAAGGTTTTTACAACGAGTTTATACTGGTTGAAGTGAAGCTCTCAACCCAAAAAATCAAATCGCTATGCCTCGTGAAGTTAACCATAGAAATAATGCAAAAGCAGAAGGTTGGAAATGACTGGATCACGAGCCGGCAAAAAGGCTTCCGCGAGCGCAATGCATAGGTGGTTCTTAGAGTTTCCTATCGGACATATGAGATTTCATGATGGAGGTTGTGCACCCTAGTTAAAAATTAACGACGACAATCACAAAATGATCGATGTCATCTCTACGAAAGGAACCTAAAGATTTGTAGAAAAAAGTCAACATTCAAAACTTTATGATTTGACAGACAATTTAAAGATAAAGACGATCTGCCTTAATTGAATGAATCTCAGGCAAACTGTCGTCTGATGTCGATTCTGTGCTTTTTTTTAAAAAGAAAAAACAACCCGTTTCCTTGATCTCATTGTGCTTTGGAATCAAAAGGATGTCCTGCATGAAAATCGACGAGGCTTTTCCATCTTCCGCAGGGGGGAATCACGCAATGCGTATTCGACCTTGTTAAGGGGATTACAGCAGAGAAGTATGGAAACAAAACCGATGAAATCCTGGAGAAAATTGTAGCTTTCCGTGTCCAAAATTTGTTAAGAGATAAAGTCAACTATTCTTATATGATGATAGTCGACCATATGTTGCATAATTAACGCTGCAAAAGTTAGTCGACCATATGTTGTATAATTAACGCTGCAAAAGTTTGATAACTTGCGCTGCGAGACCCTGCATTACCCACCACAACTAGTTGATAGCTTATCCATCATGCTGTATAAGTTTCTTACGAAGATCACTCCCATATCCCTAAGCACTCCTCGAAGAACCGCATGCAACTCCCGAAAAACTCCAGATGTGCATTTCCAATATGTCTCCTTGTACCAGGGAAATCCAACGCCATCCTTTTCGCTTACTTGACTGGTGTATAGACGTGTCCTAAATAAGAACACTACGGCAGATCGACATGGAATCAACAATGACGTTTTTTCTCACCGCGGCACTACACTGGTGTAAGCAATCACCAAGAAGGCGTGAAAGAATGAAGGTTGCACGACAGCGAACGAGAAGAATAGGAAAAATCCCGAACCTTCACTATGTGTGGACGAAACACAAATATATTTAATTAACTAGTAGTGCACAAGATGTAATCAAATGCTTTACCAAATACCAAATACTAAATAAGTCCAGCATTTCTGAAAACACTGTGATCTTAATAGCGGTGAGAAAACTATGATAATAAATATTTATGAATAAAAGCTCAGCTTGACTCACATGCGCACGGTATGTTAAACAAAAATAAAAGCTGTAAATTCACCGTGGTGGAAAGCGAACATAATGCACTTTTAATACTTGATGCTTGCCAACGGTTTACTGCCTCATCGTGGCTGGGAGGTGTTCCTGGGTGTCCGGCTGCCGGCTGCGGTGTACAGCCCCAGAGCAAAGCCTCCCAAGCTCAGAAGAGGTCCAGCGTTTCCATACGGAAGCCTAGCTAAGAGTAAACCAATATCAGGATCCACCACCATCCTGGTATCAAACTAGTCGTATGGTGGCAAATCTTCTTCTGATCCTCAAGGACGACGACCGTCTGTGGTGGTGACGACCTGGGGCAGACTTTGACCTGGCTGGCCTCAGGACTCCAAGAAAACACAATAGGTAAACCAACTAAACTCCGAGAAAATGAAGATCATACTTGGTTTGCACAACCTGTGAAGACGAGCCAACCAAGTATCCAAGTACCCAAGTAATACTTCATGAAGTTAGATATAGAAGCGAAACCAGTGAAGTGTGAAAGATATTGAAAATCTCAAGTGAAATGTTTCAAGTAAAGTGATCATTCTATAAACGTAGCCCGACAGAACAGGCGTGTTAAATAAAACTGCTTGAAAACTACCTCCCCAGAACCAAGCAAAAATAGATGTCCTTCTTCGAACACAGAATGGACCATGAGTCCAAAAGAGTTTAGCGCCTATAGCTGCCAATCAATGCACACTTCTCAATTTAATAAAAAGATAATAAGGACTCAATTCCTAAACTAGCGTCTTCACGTATTAATCGTTTCATCCTAACACAGAATTACCTGTCGATACAGAACTAAGTACAGGCCACTTACTGAGAAATTTATAAGTTCTTTGCAGAGCTCTTCTTAGAAGATCCTCCACACCTTAACGCCACTTTAAAACAAGTCCTCACTAGACAATATTTAAGAACGAACAGAATGTCCAGAATATAAAGAGAATTACAAACTTCAATAGGACTCCAGTAAGAAAAGCAGCTATGAGGATATAAGTAGTATAAACTACTAATACTAAATATATACTCTGTAGAAATTCCCAATATATGCACATAAAGGTTAGACGATCCTTAGCATCACCAACTGGACAGAGAACGTATACGTAACCTTCTGTGCCTGACCAATGGATCAGAAACCGTAAAAGGCAAAGACGATATCGGCAAAAAAGCAGAAGCCATAGATGATGAAATATCCCGAAATGCTTGAAAGAATACTAGATCCCCTTTAAAGATGACAATTTCAACTCCATTCTTTAAAGAAAACTCTTGGAACCCAAAAAGTAATGCAGCACAAAAGAAAACATAGAACACTCCTCCAATACTTACATCTCCTTTTCCATTCGCACTTTGTTGGATCACTAATCGACCAACGTCGGTCCCTGCGTTTGCTTCCCAAAGATCAGACAAATATCGTGGAACCTACATAAAACGAAGGTGAACAAATCCAGGAGAAAATGTGAATTTCCAAAATTACCAAAAAAGCAATGGCAGAAAAGTACGGAAAAAACCCTGCACCTTCACCAACCATACACCGCGCTTGCCCATCTCACAATCGACGGCATGTTCTCGTTTCCGAGACATACAGACAACCTATAGACTAAATGTACAATATTTATACGCCATAGAAAGTTCAGTAACACCACTCATGAGCAAAAGATACCAAATATCAGCACTTTGACCGCCATAACCATTCCAAAAAACACATTTATCATTTTTTATTACCCCCAGAAGAAAGCCAGACATCCATGAGGAACGAGAAATAGGCAAAGAAAAAATTCCTTCTAGCATTACAACAACTGTAGACGAAGACTACCCCCTGTTACAGCAGAACCTAAGAAATTAGAAGGAAGAACAGAACAAATAACTGCTCTAAAACTTCCTCATATGAATAACTAGAGGAGGCGTTTATCACAACAAATGCAAACAGATAACCACAATTTTTATGAACAATTTGGGTCAGGATCTACACAAAATACAGTCGAAGTACTGAGAATCAATGGGGAAATCAGCTCACATAACGAAAGAATGAAAGTACCTTAAGGCAAGTCCTGCGATCAGTGGTCTGATTTTTCATACAGCACTTCCCTGCATACAATCAGTGGCTAACGGGAAAATACAACATGGTTCATCGACCAGAAGGTGTCGTTTACCACAAATAGTCACCTTTGAAGTTTCTCTTTTACAATATTACTCAGCTGAACATTGTTCAGAGAAGGCCATTGTGGCGGTGTAGGAAGAGTGAAGGAAGACATAGCAGCACGAATTATTTCCACCTTCTCGTCATCTAAAACGATATCGATAGGTTGGTGAGGAATCAATTCCTCAGAGATCGCTTCACATACACGAAATGTTCCCTGGGAAATTAAAAGATACATATTTCGTATAATCAAAGAGATGAATCGATTCTTGAGAACTTCGACTGATGATGAGATAAAAAAGCAGTTCTGGAGGAAAAACACACTTCTCCAAGTTCTCTGCTACCTCCGTTGTCTGCCTCCGCGACATGTTCGTCCTTCGCTTCTATTTCGGTATTTCCTTGAAAGTCTTCCGTCTCTGCTATCTGAAAGGAAAATGAACTACACCATAGTTAACACGCAAAAAAATATCAAACCAGTAATATCATAATATCACAATACGATATCCAAGCCACTCACAAAGTCATCGGAATCACTGCTGCTAGGGAAATTACCAGCAGCTGATTCCTCTAACTGCAGAAGAGAACGGTAGCCAAGATCTTGGCTGAACTCGACGGTACCAACACCGGATTCCGCTTCAGAATCTACGAAACCTAACAACAAGAAAACCAGTGCCATACTGAAATAAGAGAATACCATTGGAAAAACCAGACACCCAAAAATGCTCATAGCAATGAGCCACCTCATTCAGATTTGGTGATAACAGTATTTCGCCTTTCGTAAATCAGCTCAAGCACAGAATGTGGCTTTTGGTACAATACTTACTTACTTGAATACTTGGATGGCCCGTCTTCACTGGTTGTGAGGCAGCCAACATAAACTCCACTTTTTTGGAGTTTTGCCCGTTTCCTGCAGTCCCGAGGTCAGCCTAGCCAAAGTCTGCGTCGCCGCCCTTGTAGATCACAGGGAGATTTTCCACCATGCGACTAGTTCAATACCAGGACGGTGGTGGATCCAGGTATTGGTTTACTCTTAGCTAGGCTTCCTGATGAAAACGCCAGACTCCTTCTCAGTTTGGGATGGATCTCCGCCCGTATATCGCAGCCCGACACCCAGGAACACCTCCGTGACATGATGAAGCGGCAAACCGTTAGGAGGCTTGGTACGACATCAAGTTAACTATTTGATAATGGAGTCAACGTTTCGCTCTTCACAGACACGTATATTACTAGTTGATTGGTCTGTAATGGACGAATGGAGTGGCGCTACATATAGACTTCGAGGTCAGGAATACATCAAAACTCAACACTGACTTGATTCGTCTTCACTTCCACCCTGTGCAGCATCTAAAAATCCAATACCATTCAGTTCAACGTCGTAACCGAGTCTCCAACCGTCCTCCTCGTGAGGGTGCACTAAACATTCTTCGTCAGAAGTCTTTGTAATTTATCTTAAACAATGAAGGCAAGAAAGTTACAAGAATCCAAGCAAATAGTTTACTACTGCACATCGACGACATGAATTGGATCATAAAGTAAAAAAAGAACCAGAACTGAAGAAGAAACGGAATTGGCACTGACCATTGTCTTCAGATGCATTATTACCGAAGTGGCTCTCTCGCCTTGGAGACATTTCTTCAGTACTGAAGTGAAGGACTGACTCCTGCTGTAAAAACGATAGACTCAGTCATGACATAATTCGTGCTCTAACACGCGACTCTACGTACCAACGAAAAATATCGACGAGAATAAAGAAAAGATTTACGTAGCTGAAATAAGAATAGTCATGTGTTAACGACAGAACATTAGTTCTAAAGAGAATGAGAAAGAGAAATCCATCGCAAAAGAATATGATTGATGTGTTGGTGACGTTTTCGACGTGTACTGCCATGTGGACAGCACGAGGTCTGTATTCAGTACAGTGGCTTCCAGAATTCGCTTAACACACTATGCACATCCACTCGATAGTTAAACAAAAGCAGAACGGAACAGAAGCTGTAGGACCACAAAAGCATTGTCTGTACTGAACAGTCCGCAATCACTCCCGTCGGACGAGTTCGCTTCCCGGGCAGACACCATGAAATACGACACTTAGCTCGCAGCAGGATGCGAACTAAGGAACTATAAAGAAGACTTTGTGTTATACCATCATAGATCCTTACGTGGATGGACCGTCCTAAGGGGTTATACTGGCTTCAGCACAATTTCCATTTTTCGGAGTTTTGTTGATTTAGTCGCTGCAATTCCCTGAACTCCTGAGGTTAGCCTAGCCAAAGTCTGCTCCGGATCGTCACCACCACAGGCAGTCGCCGCCCGTCTAGATCGTAGAGAGATTTGCCACTGTGCGACTAGTTTGGTACCAAGACGGTAGTGAATCCTGGTATTGGTTTATTCTTAGCTAGGCTTCCTAATGGAAACGCCAGACTCCTTCTCAGCTTGGTAGACCCTGCCTGTATTAATCCTTCCGCTGTACATCGCAGCCCGAGAACACCTCCCAGCCACGATGAAGCGGTATACCGTTGAGAGGACTGCCATAGATATATAGTTAAAGTCAGTAGAATTATAAACAAAGTGTGTGTTGATCGATGTGATTTATTGCACTGCATGTTTGAAAGCAGTCCTCAATCCTTACCCACATAGTCACCGGCTGATGTTTTGAAAATAGTGCTCGAAAGCATTTGTTACATAGCGCAAAAGATTGAAAACCTAGTAAATTACTCCCACACAGTTCGAAAACTTGTTTGGGCTGAGCGCGATTGAATTCACACTCTCGCGGCGTCGCGTACTTTTCCCTATAGGTGTCACTACTTGAGAGAGTGTTAAGTGCCATGCGCGGAACTCCGTATTTGGATTGTGGTCGATTATATGAATGCTATCTTTTAGTATTAGGTTGTCACGCCAGACAAATATTTCAAGCTGTTGGTGTTTTAAAGAGGACCGCTCAGAGGAAGAGTTGCACTCCAGCAATAATAAGCGACATGAACGATACATACATGAGATCAAGGCATCCATATTGCATACCCATCCGTATGCCTTATTATGTTCTATGCCCTATCTATACACCCCATAGAGCGCGTGTAGCGCAGTGGTCGGAGACGCTCTGCAATGCACATTGGATCGATCCTCGCACACCAGGCTCACCCTATGGGAACTATTCAACAAATAGTTCCTATTTTCTGTGTTAGTGTATGTTTCTTGTTTACCTGTAGCGATCTTAAATCTATCTTCGCATCTTCTCTAAATTGCCTGTTAGCACTATCTCATGCAGCTGCCTCGCATTTGGCTGGAAAGGGATTCTATAACTTCTTTCAATAAACTGCTCTCCTTTGTCTGACAATTCGGGCACTGAATCAGCAGCAGTCAGCTGAATGTACTTCCCAGCATCTGCCGTCCAAATAAGTTTCCGATAGAGCAGCTGTGCCCTTTCACGTGTAGCTCTATCAGATTGTGCTAGTAGAAAACACATTTAGAATCTCTCTCTAGGCGCAGTATTTAGTTCTCTCTGGCAAATCTCCACCCACTACAGAAGTAATACAGGCAGCCCATGGCCATTCGTCTTCAAATGTTCGCAGTGTTCGTCCAGTGTCCATCCAGTTCTTTCACATCGGCTAACTCATCCATATACTTCGCCTTATTGTTATTGTTGTTACTGTTACTACTATCATAAAAGTTGCAAACCAGCGTTCGACTCAGCGACTCACACACAAGACCCCCGCGTGGCAGCTACAGGGACTAATATTCACAACGACTTGGCATTCATATAAAGTTGGAAGCTCAACGCGGCAACACACCCTTTCATCCCTCCTAGGTTGGCAAATTGATGCCAGACATCTCTGAGAGGACAGCAGCACTGCCTCTATGCATCTGTAGGCCACCGCGGGTTATTGTAAAAGCCAGATATGCATTCACTCACCTCCAACGATGCCTAATGAAGTCGAATGCATGGCGTATACTTCACGGATTGATCAGCGCCAAGCGCTTTACCCTTTATCCTTTATTTACACCTTTACATGCTTGTAACTTGTACAGCATTCCTTATTCTTATCGCTCGTTATATTTACAGAATTTTCTAAGCGCCACCTAGATATTACATCTGAGCGGACGCCCAAAGCGATCGCTGTTCTTAGTATATTGGTATTGGTAAGTATAAATATAGTAAATATTAAATAAATAATAAGCAAATGTTGGTAAATTTTTTCAGGTTCATTTTCTACCGTTCAAACTCCTCTTTTTTCGCCAAGGCGCATCATGACACTTTTTGATGTGAACATTGTAGATGAATTTAAGCTGCCATTTTCCGATCAGTGCTATGCACAAACACGAGTAATGTCAGTCAAAGGCGCTATCTACAAGCTTGAAGTCCTTCAATGATTTCTGCGCGTGGTCATTTTTCATTAGGAAAGCAAAAAATCATGAAGCTGGAGAAAAACACCAAACATGTTCATTTTGAAATTTGGCCTTCGTTTCTTCCGACCAGTCAGGATCCCAGAAAGAATATTTGTAGTAGTGAGATGGATTGTCGTCGAGTTCTGAAACAACACCTATTCACACGTCCCCATCTTCAAGCTTCAGGCGGACTAGTAAGATTCTGCCGCTTAATTGAAGCGATGCAAGATAAGAACTTAAAACCCTCTCGGCGCTGATCAATTCCCTGAGAGATGAACATGCCATACATTCGACTTCACTAAGCATCGTTGGAGGTGATGGAATGCATATCTGGGCTTTACAATGACGTGCGTTGGCCCACCCATGTATCGAGCCAGTGCTACTATCCTCCCAGACAAGTCTGGTACCAATTTGCCGACTCCGGCTGGATGGAAGGGGTTGGTGAGCCTTGGGCGCGGGATCGATCTCATGTGTATTGCAGAGCGCCTCCAACCACTGCGCTACACGCTCATCATTATGCTAGATAGCACACAATTAATGAATCGAAACATGGGACCGAGAGATTTTTACAAGTTGTTAATGGCCAGATGGTGCGTGTGGCGCAGTGGTCGGAGGTGCCCTGCAGCGCACACGTGGAATCGATCCCCGCATCCATGGCCCACCAAGCCTTCCATCCCTCCGAAGTCGACAAATTGGTACCAGACTTGTCTGGGAGGATAGGAGCACTGGCTCGATACATCGGTACGCCACTGCGAGTCATTGTAAAGGCCAGATATGCATTCAACCACCTCCAACGATACTTAACGAAGTCGAATGCATGGCGCACCACTCAAGGATTGGTCAACGCCGAGAGCTTTGTCCTTTTTTTATCCTTTTACCTTATAACAACTATATGGGCACGTGTAGCGCAGTGGGTGGAGGCGTCCTGCAATACACATGGGATCGATCCCGGCGCCCAAGGCCCACCATGCCCTCCATTCTTCCGGGATCGGCAAATTGGTACCAGACTTGTCTGGGAGGATAGCAGCCTCGATACATCGGTACGCCACTGCGAGTCATTGTAAAGGCCAGATATGCATTCAATCACCTCCAACGATACTTAATGAAGTCGAATGCATTGCGTATCCCTCAGGGGATTGATCAACGCCGAGAGCTTTATCCTTTTATTAATGGCCAATTTTTGGGAACTCATGATCAATGGCACGAACAGATATGCTGCGCGAATATGATGCGAAAAAGCAGTTCTCCGAAACTTATACACAATAATGCTGAGATATTTGCAAAACTCCGGAGCGCAGGTGTCTGCGGTGGGGAACGAACGCGCTATTGTCCTTTTTACACAATGGGTCATATGCAAACGCTTACGAAATCCACTGAATTACTGCGAAAGAACAGTGCATCATTATTTATGACTTTCTTCGAGTTTAAGGCGTATTGTTGGGACGAGTGTGCTCAAAGAAGCTTTTGGCAGCGAGTGCACACCAACTTTGTATATGCGCTGCTTGACCTAAGAAAGTCAAACTTTAAAGCTAAGGTTTTGCATTTTCGAATAGAAATCATTATTGATGCGAAAGGAATGATTCGGCAAAGTTGTGTCATCGTGCCACGACTATTCGCTAGCACTATCGAGAACGTCTAGCGAAAGTGCGGTAAAACATGGGAGTGGCATCCGATGACCTTCGCTCACAACATCATTCTGATAACATCAAGCGTTGGCTGAGCACAGAAATTGATACGCTGTGGGATAGACATTTAACTTGGAGTGGTAACCCGACGCTGAAAAACGAAGGATTGGAGGGTCCAATACATGTTGTGGAAAGCACAACTCCTGAACTCTGTTACACCAGAGAACGCTTTGAGATAGTCAGTTTATCTAAGAATTCTCTTCGTTTTTGTTTTTTAAAGAAATCCTCGTGTAGGAGTCATTCGTGACATGCGTGGTTCTTTCCTCACATCAAAGTGAATTATTGGTCAAGCAATGACAATCACTGTCGTCTCATGTAATCTCATTGCAGCTAGTGTCCCTCCCTGAAATGGGGGGCAGCAGAGGAGCTTAGTACTCCATCTATCACGTGCTAAAAATTTAAGATTGGGTTCTTCTTCTATCAGATCCCTAAAATCAACTGATCGAGTAGAGATCGGTTGTGATTTGCAACTCCCAAACTGAATAAGTGAAATTCAATGCAGTTTCAGCACTGTTTACAACTGCATGCCTACGTCCTCATGCAAACTCATCAAGAACGGAATAATTCTATGTTCACTGCTGGAATTAATACAGCTCGATGTTGGGATTGCGTGTGGTGAAACTTCTTTTGCTCTCTGCACTACTGTAGTAGTTTATCGTGGCATCGTTGGTGGTATTCTTCTTAGGTATAGGATTGTGATGTAGCGCATGGGTACAATTACTGTTACAAAGGAACAAAATTTTTGCGCTATTCATAAAAAACGCCTCTCGATTTTATGTAATGCTCCAGAACCTGTTAACTGAAAGTCACATTCTGCGTCACAATTGATCATAATAGTTTACTTTAATCCTTTAGAAATTTATGGTAAGGCGCCGCTAAACCTCATTCTGCCCACTACGCCCGAGATATGCTGGGAAAGGCCACCACAAATATAACACAAACGCAATACAGTTCGATTTAGAACCAAATGGTACAAATTTATTCATAGAGAACTTGAAGAAATTTCGTTGATGTATGGATAATGAGGGATGTTCTCGTTGTATAGATGTAGAAAGAACGCTTTCTAACTTCCAAATTGGGACGAACTATGTTAGTAACAAATAGTTAAGGTTTGTGAAACTTTTCTTTGACATAAATGTGTCGTCTCGACAGAGTGTTATGGAGTAGTTGTCCATTTTCTGGTAAGAAAGTTCTTCAGGCAGTTATCGAAGCCATAGAGATTCTTAAAACCAGTGATAATACTGTTGCCAGTTCAAGCAGATATAAATGAAATTCCAGTTTCCAAAAACTTTGTAGAATGTTAGGTTTTTGACGGTTATTAGAAGATTTTTGCAAAATTTCGAAGACGCAGCCACAGTGCAGAAAATTCCTCTGAAATCTCATCACATATCTATAAAACTCAAGTGGCTAAGGAATAGGCAGTTAGTAAAAGTTGAAACTCACGTACGTAATTTAAATTGTGACAATTGTTCTATAAAATAGGGAACGAACTACCTCAAAGCACAGCGAGGTGTTCAGTGGCTGAAAATGTGAACAAATAAAGGAACGAGCAAGCAATTGTTGGTTGGAGGTCTGTCTGGACTGAAGCCTCAGGCGACCTTCTACGAACTTACACACCATGTACTAACTGTTGCGACGTTGCAGTAAAGATGGTAGGCAGCGCTTTTGAAGAAAAATCAAGAGTGATGGCATTAATTGGGACGAGTTCAGCTTGGAAATCTTACGAAAGATACTGATTTCCGTGTAATTTATGGTTCAGCAGTTATATATGGAACAATTTTTTAGGGGTTTCGCACTCATTATTATCATGTTGACTCCAAAGCAACGGCTTCCGAGTGTCAAGTTTATTCAGATAAGGGTTGAGACATCCCATGTCCGGCGCTATAATACACTCTCCGATAACAGTAACTCATGAGATCTGTGATAGTTTCTTACTTTCACGACTGCTGTATAACTCTTATGTTCACTTTCTGTTCTGCTTATTTTGTAGTCTTCAAGAATGCATGCTTTCGAAAATGCCCTGTGCTCCGTCCATGCGTGAACTGTACATGCGGTCCACCATTGATTTGTGGATCCATATCAACATCCTGTCTCGCTTTTGCCCGACCGTATTCTTCTTATCTAACAGTTTATAACATCGCAGAGAAACAGTGATAGGCCTTAAAGTTTCAGTTATATGTTTCAAACTTCTTTAAGCGCGTTCTCACCTCTATGTGAAGAAAATCCAGAAATTACAAAGAAAAGAATGAAAGAATATGCAAAGATGACGAAGAAGCTGTAGGACAAAGTTCTAGCGACCACCACATACCGCTGGGTCGAAGTACTGTTGAGCTTCTGAATGGGAATTTATTCACAGCGGTTCCCAAAGATCACAAACAGTTCGATTTATTTGCAGTTTTCAAGATCCCATCCACAAATCTCGCTGAGCTGTCTCACCAACAGTAAACTTAGAAAAATTCTTATGTAGTTACAGCGCTGCTCTATTCGTGTAAATCTGCACAACACTATAAATCAGTAATTGAAATAATCTTTTATATTGGAACATTTCTTGGTTATTTCATACACCTGTAGCTATCAAGTTAGAGAAAACAATCCCAACCAGATACCAGCAACATATGCTGCAAGAACACAAAGAAGAGAAAGGGACAAATACGGAAAGAACCGTAGCGCATGTGTCATCTAATAGCATAAATTAAGTTGTGGGTGTTGTATAAATTGAACGTCACTGCTGGAACACCTTCAGCCGAAGCATCTCCTGAGCGGCCGTGATGTGCTCACGTTCCACAGACTCGTCGTCATCACATGTGGCACTAGCTGCCTGCAATTTTGCGTATTCTTGATGGAATCTCAAAGTAAATAAGATTAGGCTTCGAAACCAAAAAGAAGAAATTTCTCCCACATACAAAATTCGAAGCTTAGCATGGGAGTTCCAAGGAATTTGCGAATCCTAGCAGTTCGCGCATTCGATTTATTTCCCTCACACACGTCTTCCACAAAGACCTCTCATTTGAACGTAGGCTCTAGTCTTGCATACCGATGTGATGAATGCTCGTTGAGTCGATTCGCCTTGGAATACTGGGATTGCCTGACTGCAGCTGCCTGCTTTATGGCTAGGAGAGAGCTTTTTTCCAGACGTCGTGCACAATGCATTTCGAGCGTTATTTTCTCATAGGTTGGTCGCATGATACGCATTATCCCGAGCCGCGAACGTCATAATATTTTTTATTCCTTGATTTGAAGAAATGCTACAGCTTATTTCTGTTAAGACCTCATTCAACCTTTTTTTCGGAGGCGTCTACTAGACAATCTGCTTCGAGAGTCCCTTTTTCTTCCTACTGGACTTCTCAATCAAATGGATCCTTCTCTGGAGCTCTCGCGTTCTTAATCTACACCACTTTTTCACTAATTATCGTTGGATAGACGCCTTTATTCATTGAATTATCTGTTAAAGAGCTTCATCAGTAGTTCTGAGCTGCTATGCATTTTTTCGGCGTGTCTAGTTGCAACTTCTGCTGCTCAATTCAAAGCAGTACTTAGTTCGTCCTTCGTCCTGCCAGGAGTGTCTTCTAAGATGAAGAGTTCGAAATTACAATACAGAAGCCCATCTTTACCGAAGTCAATTCTCGAATTCACAGCAATTCTGGAAAGAATTTATTCATTGTGTGAAAGTAGTAACAAGTGACAAGCTCTCTGGGATGGCTTTTGATACCAAATCTTTACCAACCAGTAGATTGTCGGTCAAGTTAAAATTTTTGCACACAGTGCGATTCGTGACCACCGGCGACACAATTGCTCAAAGATTCATGTATTTCGTTATTGTGCCTGTACCAGTAAAAAAATTCACGCATTTCTCGCTATGGACGGCACAAGATGCTCTTCACTACCGACATTTTTTACAAGGTCTGCGGATTTTCTTATACTTGCAGGTTCATCTAAAGCTGCTGTATAAAATAATTCCCCTGCCAATTTCTGTTCTCTGAAAATATTTCGCAAGGGTGGCTTACGTGTAGAGAGTTGAATGACATTTGCACATGACAACCCTCACCTCGGCAAGCCATTTTTTGGCTGCTGTGTAATCGCCTTTCGCGTATAGCACTCGCCCAATGTACAGTCTGTTCTCCGTTACACCCGGTCGCACTTTCTCCGCTTAAAAAACATTCAAATACATAGTAGTAGTAATTCGTATTTTTTGTGCTCATTTTTCATGCTTGTCATTTATTTTCCCTAAGAGAACTCATAATCATAAAAATTCATTAAGTCACACCTAATCCCTGTAAACGTCTGATCAATAGAATGCCCAAAGAATGGAAGAACCAAAAAACTACTTTCAACACATGACGCCTGAAGCTGCTTTTTTTGACAATATTTCCCTGTGACCAAATACACCCATAATTCTTAACCGTTTTATTTACTGCCTACTACTTTTTAATGGCGAAGGACCCGCATAATGTGGTGGTGAATGCGTTACTCCCCGGAAAGGACAAAAGCGCGTTCGTTCCCCCACCTCAGACACCTGCGGTTTGGAGTTTTGCAAATATCTCAGCACCGTTGAAAGTTACACCCATAATTGCTCGAGAACTTGCCGACGAACTCGGTTTCAGTATCTAAAGCTTTTTTGAACATCCAGAAAAAATTTGGAAGCCGAAGAAGCTCTACAAATAGGCGCAATACGGTTTCAGTAAAAAGATTCTAAAATATCGCCGTTTTCAAATATCTTCGGCGTTGCTTCTGCCTAAGAACGACGACACATTACTTGATTGTCTTGTAACAGGCAGCGAGAAATGAATCTTCTATGGTAACCGGAGACAATCGGCTTAGCGGTTGGACGCCGATGAAGTCCCACAGCACTTCCAAAGGCCGAAATAGCATCAAAAGAAGGTCATGCTGACTATTTGGTGGTTTGATGCTAGACAGTCCATCTGAGCAATTTAGCGAAACGATGAAGTTCGCTCAGCAAGTTGACGAAATGAACAGAAAACTTCAACAGTTGCGCTCCATACTGGTCAACAGAAAGGAAGAAGACTTTCTCCACAATAACGCGCTACCACTCATTCAATTACTGGTACTACAAAAGTTGCATTGCACGAGCCGTGCTACAAAACTCTGCCTCATCCTCCATACTCGCAAAGCTTTTAGCTAGCACGAACCGCTTCTTCAAGCATCTCGATAAGTTCCTAAGCAAGAAGTGCTTCAGAAGCGAAGCCGATACCACCACTGTTGCTTTCACCGACTTCATCACCTCAGATGTCCAGAATACTTTCCTCACTGGTAAAAGTTTGTAGATTCCTGTGGCTTCTATTTGATTAATAGTGCTTACTCTATGCTGAGATTCGTCACCTTAAAAATACACGCAGAAATCTGACCTTAATTTCTTAATGACCTAGTATGCTGTTTGAAACAGTAAAAGGAAGGAGTATCTCTCAAGGCTCCAGAAAATCGAATATTTATTTTGGTAGAATAGCATGACCTGCATCTGATTTTCAATAGGTTGCACATTCTAGTAGTATCTATTTAACCAAAAAGGTTTAATATGAGCTCAGATATGCCTAGTTTAGAAATTATTTCGTCATCAAATGCTTTGTGCTCAATGCACCTTAGACGTTTTGTGTTCAAAAACTGTTTCTGGGTCATCATCACGAAATCAACTATGGTTTGCACTCCAATAACTATCGTTTTTTTAATGTTTTCTTATACTCCAGATGTTATAGATAATAAATAGCACGTAGGGGCGGATAGCACAGTGGTAGTGATGTCCGTCATTACGAGCATGGTGATAGATCGATTCCGTTCCATACCAACCAAGCTTATCATCCCTTCGGGGTCGGGAAATTGGTAGCGGACTTGTCCGGGGAAAAATCGCTCGCTGCAGTCCAATTGGGAAAGCTTCAGTTCGGCTATCTTAGGACTCCAGGGGGAATGGACTCGACCAGCATTCTACGACATTCAAGATGAAATGGAAATCCTCATGCAGCAACCGAAGCCATGCGTAAAAGTTGGAAGATCTTCGTGGACAGTGGATGCGAGGAAACGAATCGAATGTGCGAAGTGCTGGGATCCGCACAGTAGACGTGGAGACGGACCAAATAAAAAAAATACCATGTAGCTAGAAGTTAAAATTTGTGCAACGAAAGGAAGTGTGGCGTGGAGTAAAGTGCAACAATTGTTAATCTGGAGCGGAAGTCTTGCAACATTCTGCACTTTTTTTTCGAATTCTATAAACTTACCAAAACATATTTTGGCCCTAACCGTCCTAGGTAATTCTCAAAAGATTCTAGAGCATGTGAGCTATCAGCTTGATATCTTTTATCTAGAACTTCGAGCATTGTGAGGAGAAGAAATCGTCGGTGTCACGTTTGCGTTGTGTTTATCCACAGAAGGTATTTTCTTGCAATTGATTTTGGATGGAGTGAGGGTGAACGATAATCGAAAAAAGCAAGGTCAGGAAGACATAACAAATAGGAGTGAAATTCCTGAAAAAAGGTTGAAATCGTCTCATTAGTCATCCTCGCAACGAGTACGTGAGTATCGGAGTGCAGGTCGAGAACTTCTATGTCTTTTGTGTCTTGGAACTTGTCTTTTCGATGACAGCCAATTTTTTGAAATTAACATTGCAGACGTTGATGTACACCGATTATCAGAGTCCAAGGTAGAACGACTTTTTCAGATCTCACCAAAATCAGAAGACCCTCAAGTTTCAATCCATCAACTAACTCTGCCTCTCGACGTATGCAACCGACTTCTTATTGTTGCTTTCAGAAAATTCTTGCCTGTGCGAGTGCACAGCCAATGGTTGGCAAACAACAACACCGATGACACATTTATACCGGATTACACAAGCCAAACTTATTCAGATGTTTGCAGCAGGCTACACAAATTATCCCACGTGCCTCCATCATGTTTGATGGCAAATCCTGTGGAGTGTGGGTTTACACATTTTGTAAATAATTATCACAATTTTCAGACACCTGCGGTCCGGAGTTTCGCAAATATCTCAGCATTATTGTGGTTATATTTCACATCATACCCTGCCATGAAAAGGAATATGCAGTGAATAAAAAGTCTTTGGATTAGGAGAATTGTTGCAAGACTTCTTTCTGGCTTAATAGGTCAACAAATGTACAAAAAACTCTGCTTAACTCCATTAGATCTTTCAGTGCAGCATCCATAGACACCTGTGGCAGATTACCCAACGCACGTGCCGCCAAACGCTCGAAGAAACTCAAGTTTGCAACCTGAATATCCATTGTTAGCATTACACTTTATCCGAAATTTTTTCATGGTTCAATGAGCCACATAAAAAAAAAGCGCTGAGGTTGTTCTTCAAAAGAGGTCAACTGAATTTTGTCGCAGAAGATGATAGAATTAGATAGTGATGCTATACTAGTTATTGAGGCATTTTTAAATGAACCATGTTCCCACTGCTTAAGAAGTCACCGTGGAAGCGAATAACGCATTGTAAAGTAAGAAACAATCCCAAAAAGAATACTGGGATGGTAAGCTAAAGCAGTGGAGCTAGAGATATTTTAATGCGATAGAAATTTATTGATATGTTTCCTTACAAACCTTCAAGACTAATCAATACGCACTAAAAACATGCAGATGTTAATCCTTTCGCTTTTCTACATGTTTTAACAGTGGCCTGTAAAATCAGTGATGCATGCCTCTCAATGTTTTCTACATCAACAAGCATGTTGATGATTATCCAGTCTATAATACTAAGGAACAGCTCAGTATTATACTGAGCTATAATCTCAGTAGCTACTGAGATTATAGGAAAAAATAATTTTTTAAAGTTTGCTTGCTTATGAAAGTTTCCTTCGTGCTATTGATAAATGCCTAGACGGACCGTTAATTTATTCTGCTTTTTCTGTCTTTCCGAACATGCTTACCTTGTAGGGGAAAACCTTCCTCTCATATGCAACAGTCCGAAGGAAGATGGATCAACTGCTATGGCACGGTCGAGGTATGCCTAGATTTTTAACAGTGCGAAGAATGAAGAAAGAATATTTTCAGCTGCGTAGGTGGAATCCTTGGAATTGAACAAGATATGTTCCTTTTTTAGGTAAGTAAGATATGGGCTTTTGTATCACCGCTTCTTTGTAATGGGATCTTTATACTTCCATACGACCGCCTCTATCACCTATGGTCCCGTTAGTCATCGTTGTTACACACCAGTTCACTTCAGTCGGTTTCTGGCGACTATATTTGCTTAAAAGACACGTTCAGCACCACACTTTTGCTCTAATGCCTCTCTATTGCTGCATATGAATAGAAAATAACCATGGGAAGCTCGCTGGACTCTGCTGCGGTGTAGATTTAATCTTACTGAGTTTTCAGATAGAAAGCCAATCTGCAATTAGTTATATTGGGTGACTCTTTTGGAATAGAGCCCTTTATTCTAGCTCGCAGTTTGAAACACAAGAGCACCCTTAGCTACGGTGAGAAAGCAACCAGTGAGTGTGACAAGCATGAAAAGTGCTATATGCTACTGCGTGGAAAACGTTGAAACATATTATAAATAGCGGACATACTTTGAATTCAAAGCCAAGATTGATCTTATCTATTACACCACTCTCTTCAGCAAGCCGTCCGGTCGTCGAGCAGAGTATTTTGAGAATTGCAATGCTAGTTGGATTCCGCTCATGAGCATCCAGAGCATGCTTCCTTCCTATAAAAGGATATACATGCTAACTTTAAAAAAATTCAAGCCATATAGGTAAAAAGAGTAACACAGTGGATTACACTTGCTTGTGGTTGCTGAAAACGATGACATTTGTTCGCGAAGAACTCTGTCAACAAGTGTGTTTTAGGAAATAAGCATTTGTTGGTGCCTCGTAAACTTTTTCTTGGCATATGACTAGCGTGTAACGATGGATGAGCATATTGCACTTCTTACGATCCTGATAATCGTGGTGAACCCAGGCAGCCCCTCATCTTGTTCATTCTATTCAAGTACGTTGGCCGCGATGTGAAGGACTTCATCTCCTCAAGCTATTCTTGTCGTAAAAACATCAAATTGATGGTCTTTCCTGCACAGTTTATCCAAATCCTCGAAATACTTTGATCTCGTATTGGCCAAAACTGTTTGCTGAAGATCATTTCACAAATGTTCATTTCGTGTTACTAGCTTTTCAAAAGACTCGATGGCGCAGTTCGTGTTGAGAAGGGCGCCGGTGCCGCCGACTCTTCTAATGCGGCATATTCATAAAACCAGTTTCTTTTTCAATATTATAAATGGCCTTTAGTGGGTGATACCCTTCTAATAAACCAGTCAAGTGGCATCCTACCAAATGTTTTTTCGCTGTATCTGTAGCTTCTCAACTGAAGATTTAGATGCTAGCATACGCGCGTGGTTGGTCTTGATCGTCACCTAATCCTTACAATTTTAGGCCGTTTAAATGGGACGGAAACTTTTGTAGTCTATCACCACTTCTCTTACCAAACACTGGTCTATCTTTCGGGTCAGGTGGGCAGTGAATGAAATCCATTTATTTTTACCGTTTGATTATTGATACCCATACGACCAGCTTTCAGAGCTCTTCGAAAGCTGGGGGATATGTTCGTGGATAGCTCACTAAGGCTTGCCAAAATATATGAGGAGCTTATTTGTTAGAGTTGACTCCAAATCATAACCCACGGTTTCCAAGCCATTTGAATGAAGGATTTTAGACTAATCGACGGGCAAAATACAATCTACACATTAAAAAACACACGAAAGCACACATATACGCATGTAGAAGTGGTTATAACCGATTACATTTAAAAGATTTATTTTTGCGCGAAGAAGCAAAAGTAAGGAAGCCATTCTCTGAATCCAAATGTGCCTCAAGACAAGGTCGCTTTTGGTTCACGATTAACCCAGGTCTGCCAATGATGACGTAGCCTCGCGACTGAGATCTCTCATTCTGTGAAGTCAGTAGATAATAGTGTTAAATAAGATCCGATTTAACACATCTAATTCTTCTTAGAAAGAGTTTTTGTAAAAGCCTTTGAAGCCAATATCAGTCTTACGTCAAGAACAAAGTGGGTTATAATCTGCTCATAACTACTGTACTAGATAATTTCCACGAATTCTTATGTAATCTCAAGTTTTTAGTATTGAAAACAGACAGCTGAAATACATTTTTCAGACCCTCCCCTTTATAAACATGCTAGAAATCACTATGTTTGTTAATTTTTTATTATACCTCGCCTAAGCCAGTGTACACGCTCTTGGTCTTTGTTCTCCGTGTTGCTGATCAAGTAGCATACCTCGGCACATCTTCTATGCCATTCGGCTTTGTCGACTACGGAATCTCCTAGCTGGAAGCAGTCTCAAAAATGAACAACGACACAGGTCTGCTAAGAATCTTTGCTGCACGAAATTCTGCACACAGCTATCGCTGTCCGACTAACCGAGCTGTTTGTTCCCTTTTTGGACGCAAACAAACAATCCAGTACATTTTTTTACGTACTTCTTCAGACAAATCAAACTGTCCACCGCTGGTTTTCTTTTTTACTTTTGTCCTGATCTTTTGAATCCATTATTCTCGATGAGACATCTCAACATTTTTAAGTTTGTTAAACCATGTCAGAATTTTTACACTGAATCCGGCGTTGGCACGAAAAATTAGAGACTTCCTTTTGCCACCGATCAGCCAGAGATTTCATGAAGAAAATCTTCATTTTCCTTATAAAGTCCTAATTCTTTCCAAAATTTTAAAAGTTTCAAAAATTTTATAGGGATCTCATGAGTGAATAAAAAGGGCTTAATAACAAAAATGATTAGGACCATGCACTTCAATATTAAATAGTCTTAAGAAAACTACTGCGAGAAATCATCGAGTCAACCTACAAGTTCGAGTTTTTCATACGCCTCGCGATGTTTGGAGTCATCCACAAGTTCCTCAATTTCTAGGTATGCCTGAAAAATGGATGGTCATCACTTTGCCTTTACATCTTAAGGAAGCTAGCAGATGTGTGATAGTAGTCTAAAGTTTTATGGGTTTCTTATCGAGAACTGCTGTGTTTTCAATACGCGTGCGGCGGTCATTTCTCTGAGAAATGTTCATTAGTTGCTGTGCTATGCTCCCTTCGTTGACTTTGTAATAAAAAAAATTTTTTGACTCCATATTCTCCCACCGTTTTTAGAAAAACAAGAGAGTGCGTATAGTGTAACGGTTAAAGGTTACAGCGGTATACACATGGTCTTTGGTTTGATCCAATATTTAAAGGCAAACGGGCTCTCCTTCTCTCTGTGGTCAGTATTGTCATTGTTGAAGCCAAAGACGATAGTGCATCTCTAATGGACTAGTCATCATCAAACGCTTTATCCTTTATCCTTTCGTGTGGATTAGAAAAGCCGTAACATGCTTAAGAAATCCGTGCTTTCCTCAGTTACTGCTAGGGCATTGTAATAGTTCGTTGAAATGTCACCTTGTTCTTTTGAGATCAAAGGGGGTGTTGAATGAGGAAAACAAGGATGTTTCCTACCAGTTTTCTACAACCAGTGATAAAGTTTAGGTCAACTACTCACCTACTACTATGAAATACGTTGTTTATCAGACTCCATTGATTTATTCGGGCAGCAAACTTTTTTTAAAAGTTTTACCGGTTTTTTTACACTCACAAGCTAACAAGACGGAGAACGCCAGCATGTAACTTTTGGTGGAGTGGATTTATCTCAATTCTCTTTACTAAACTCACCTCACAGTATAGCGCTCGACAATATAAAAAGGATCCAAAAAAGTTATCCATAGGTGATTTCACGGTAAAAAGTTATTGGCAGTAAGGGAGTCACGGTCAGCGGCGCCTAGATGGAGATGTCTGCGTAGGAATGGTACTGTCTGAGTAGTCGCTCACCTCAATGTCCGAAGGCATGACAGACAGCAGCAGATGATGCCTTACAAGCAGCTGATAGGTATGCTGATATATTTCGCTTAAAAACCCCCCATACATCTGATAAGGCAGCCATAATCATCGAATTTGAGAACGTGGAAAAGCAAGTAAAACCTGAGTAGTCGCGTGCGGGCAATTTAAGAAACGGTCTGAGAACTCGAAAGGAGCTATTGCTCCGTTTCCAGGCTCGCTACAGTTGGTCGGGTGTACCACTTGCCTATAGTCCTGACTTTTATCTACTGTGAAAAGCGTTCGACATTGTCGAAACGAATGTAATCCCTATCGGCGCTTGTCGACCAAGGAGAGGACCCGTTATATACGAACACTGACTGACTGTTGTCGGAACCGCACCTAGAAAATACGGTTTTTCCACCGACGTCTTACCGAACCCGTAGGAAAAGGCGTTCGACACGGCAGCATCACAGCACCAAAGCTGTTAACTCCTGTATTGCAGTGGGTAATGAAGTCACTCCATATTGATGAGAAATAGTGCGTAATGATGGAAAATTCCTACCATATCTTTGTTTCGCCGACAACATCATCGTATTTTTGAAGGAACACCAACGAATCAGAGACGATTACCAATAAAATCAACGAGGCAAAAAAAGATAGAATTGTAAGAAGACGCAGATCATAAAGGTACTCATGCTGCGAAGGGGGAACTGGTAGAAATGGATGGTTCTCTGATTACAGAGACCACTTCGCACGTGGAACTTAGGCGTTCACTGAATATGGAGAACAACACGAAGGTGGAATTAGACAGAAGAAGGAGAACAGCATGGGTCGCATTCAAGCCTCTCAAAGAGGCAACAGAGCAACTAAGACCAAAAAACTCCGTGCTCACCTTTCTGATTCAACAGTTCGCCTAGCGCTCTTTTATGCAGAGTAGACGTGGGCTGACATATTATCCACGTTAGGAATATTGCGCACCACCCTGAGAGCGCATGAACGATGTCTTCTGAAATGTAGCCGGCGCTCACAGTGTCTATCCGGAATGCGAAGCTCTGATTGTCAAAGCGTATCCCATCTTAGAGATTCAAGACAGCACAAATCGATAGTGAAAAGAACTTTAGAATGGACTTCAGGAGATGCAGACATTGCCTTGGACGAACATCCACACGTTGGGGTGTTCTTCGTAACTAAAGTCAAAGAACTGTACTCATAGCTGCAGTTGTTTTAACATACCACGGTACGAAATTCGCAATTCCCCCTTTTCCCCAACATTCTCGAATCAAACCAACACCACAGACGACAACTACCAGACCAAGTAACGAATAATGGAAAATGTTCTGGGGACTTCACAACTCGTGAAAACGTGCTGTCCAACTATACAATTCAGTGACTAAGTTTCTTATAATCGATATGACTCCGTGCGACTACGTCGAATAGCGAGAAACAACTACAGCCACATTTCACTAGAGTCGTTGCGTGTATGAGGATGCTCATGCTGTGGCAACGTTATCCTCAGTGAAAAGTGAGGATCGCTTAAAGGCTGTGAATTCGTAACCAGAAGCTCTTCACTTATTCCCCCTTCAACCAAGGTACTATTTTGGGAAGTGTTTTCTTCTTATTAGGCAAGAAAAAATAATAGTTAGAGAATTATCTGTCGCATAACACTAGAAATTTCTTTTTTTCAAGTTCGTTCTTCTACTTACAGGAGGTTCCTCAACTGGTTCAGTTATATGTTGTTTCGATAGTTCGGGTACGCCTTCGTTTCACCCACTGTTGCGCCGAAGAACAGAACAAGTCTTCTTGACAGCTTCAGTGACATTTCATCGGCAGTTTAAAATTGCAATGCGTCGAATAATTTCGATAGGAAGCTTCGCAATGTTACGATTCCGAGGTTAGGTATGTCAACGCTTAAAAGTCGCTACGGAAATAATAGTGGAGGTTAAACAAAGTCCTAGCAATGATGTTCTAGAATGAATGCGTTTAATTAGAATTCTAGTTTCAGGATAAGCTGAATTGCTTCTTGACATGGGCAAAGGTGCTGCAACCTGAGCTTTTGTTGTACAATGTAAGCCGACATTCTGTCAACAACCAACCATAGATAATTCGTTGATTTTCTTCAATAAGCAAGTACGAGGCTGGCATAATAGAATTTATTAGCGTTTAATAGCTGGCATTCCGGCGGTTTCGGCTTCTTCAGAGCCGTTTATTGCTTCTAAGTATTTGAACACTATAGCATATTATAGTAGTATAGTAGTCCAAGTATTATAGTATTATTACATGCTGATAAATTCTACCGAATATAATATAATAAGAGTAAACCAATACCAGGATCCACCACCGTCCTAGTATCAAAGTCCCATAGTGGCAAATCTCCCTCTGATCCACAAGGGCTGCGACTGCCTGTGGTGGTGAAGACCTGGGGGCAAAGTTTGACCAGGCTAACCACGGGATTCCAGGGAACCACAATGGCTTAATCAGCAAATCTCCAGAAAATGGTGATTATGCTGGAGCCCACACAACCAGTGAGGACGGGCCGTTCAAGTATCAAGTATGTAAATAAATTCTATCATACCAACCTCGTGTCTGACTAATGAAGAAAATCAACGAATTATCAGTCAATGTCGAGGTTAATAGAAAAGTCCGTCTTGGGAATTGCTACGTGAAGTAATCATGAATAACTAACCATCGCTTTTCCCATTTACATGCGAAAAGTTCGGAATTTGATAGGAAACAGTGATATTGTGATAAATACGACAATATGGATAAAACTGTAGAATTCCGAAGTAATTCAGTTCGCAGTCACCTTTTCTCAAAGACCAAAAAAAGATTGATCTCTCAGAAAGTGGATGGATTCTAAATAGTGCTTAAAATGGTTTAGACTGTCTTTATGCAGTAGGCGATGTTTAGGAAAAACATTTCATTATTCCAAGTAGTGAAAGAGAAACTCGAACCAGTTCATAGTCAATCACGATAGCAAACGTTTCTCTATCCAAACATTTGCTTTTTATAGAGCGGTGTCAGTGACCGCTCTTAGACATCAAGTTCCAGTTCCGTCTCCATCTTCACTCTTAAGTAGTTCAAACCTCTTTACAGTTGAACTTGCAAAACTAAGAGCTCAGGCCAGAATCGAACCTGCGATTACCCTTTCCGGGGTCTCATGTGTTACTTGCTGCAATTTTAAATAATGGGCAGTTAATAAAAATGTCATGTTGTGATTTCGGCTGCACCCCTCAGCTTAACTAGGTTCCATTTCGATTCGTGCTCTCCAGGTCGTTCCCGTTGACGGGTGTTTGCTGTTGGAACCGCTAGGGTATAAAACTGGCTGAAAGAAAGGCAGAACGAAGGCCTCACTGGTGCAGTAGGTAGCATGTGAGCCATCGGAAAGGGTATTCGAATCTGGTCTGGGGCTTCAATTTTTGCAAATATCTCAGCATCATTGTATTTGTATTTCACATAAATACCTTGCCATGAAAAAAAATAATGGATTGTAAGTAAAAAAGCTATGTATTGTAGTCTCTTATCTCAAATCCCCCTTTTTGAATTTGTTTCTAGTGTATCTGAGAAATCTACCGCCACCTTTGCTCAGAATATTCCACCTCGTAGAAAAATGAAGAGCATGCTCTGTAGCCAGTGTATTCAGAGTTTTTTATATGAAGGTTTTGCCGAATTTCCGAATTTCATTATTGGTGGCTGCAAGGGTTCCTACGGCGGTGTTCAGTCTATTTAATACTATATATGGATCATAATGGCGCTTGCTGATTTTACACGGTACAACCTCTTCGCTACCTTATGTAAACTATTATGCTTGAGATAACATTTCAGGCGTGTTGTAGCTTAGTGGCTACAGGTGCACTGCAATACACACGTGGACATTAGTTCGATTACGCCCCATGAGTTTAGCAAGTTTTCCATCCTTCCGAGGTCGGCAGGTTATACCAGACTTGTTTGGAAGGAGAAAATCACTGACTTGTTGCTAATGCTAATGATTGCACTGCTAATGATTGCATAGGCCAGATGTGCATTCAATCACCTTCAGCGATGCTCAATGAAGTAGAATGCATGACACATCCCTCAGGCATTGATCAACGCTTTACGCTTCATCCTTTTATCATTTCTAGTGTCACTAGTGCAATTGAGTGGATTTTGATAAGAAATTATTACTTTTCGTGTCACACGACCCGTCATCACACCTACTGTGCGAATCCCATCACTGCTTGCATTTGACTCGTCTTCCTCGCATTTATTGTCCACAATGGTCCCCAAGCATTTCGCCTTTTTCTTCGGCTGCTGCTTGAGGATCCCGTCTTCGTTACGAATGTCGCAAAATGTTCGTCGCTTGGGATTTTTTTTAGATAGCACAGCTAAGGTGCTCCTACGTGAATTGGAGGAGAACGTTACGAAGGGGTTTCAATTAGGACATTTCTTCCTAATGGGCTGCATCACTAACCACTGCGATACCTCCTCCCTTGGTAAGAAGTTACGAAAGTAATTTGCGTTACTAAAGTGGGATTAATTGTTTCTTGAACATATATAACATGTCTATTAGATTTTTTAACACTAACTTTTCTTCTACTCAGCATCCTGTCTCCACAAAAACGACAAAATAATTTGATTTATTTGTAGATAGCGCAGAGAAGAGCAGATGGTTACTATGAAGTAACCGGCGATGATAGTGGACACCAAACTTTTATACATTCTTTAGCAGCGTTTCTTCTATGTTCGACTAACCCACTCTTATTACTTTTTGACCAGTAAAGTCTACAAAACGTCTTTTCGTTTTTTGGTACCATCCAACCTTAATAAGGCCATCCTAAGTGGCTCTCGATGAGAACTGTTAGCTACGGAAACCTTGCATCCATTTACCTGAATCAATCCTGAGCTTTGAGCTTGTGTGAATATAGTAAACAGCGACTCAGACGAATACTGTTTGCTACCTAATGTGCATTCATCGTTTCATATACTACAGAAGTGATGCAAATGAAGAATATTCACTGAGCAATGAAGCTCCTATGAGAACAGCACTAATTCCAAGAAGTATTATGTCTTCTTTCCTTAATGACGCAGACGCAGTTTCTTCGCGCTTGGTGCGTTGCTAATATATCCTTTTGATGGCGGCTGGAATAAAATGATATATAACACAACAAATGTGACGCTATATATTGTCGGAATAATTAGTTGATATAACCTGGTAATTCTGTGACGGTGTTTCCGGACCATATGAAATCATTGTTGGTGGATTGGCATTGTATGGAGATGAAGATGCAACACTCAACTGGAACAGTCACCGTATATCCCAAGCTTCAGCGGTGTATATGAGCCCAAACTGTCTTCAACTCAAATAGTGTCTGAAATACCTGATCTGGCATTTTGTATGTCAACATCGGTGGTGATGGTGGTAGAGCTTCGCTGAAATTTATTTCTTGAGGATTTTATTTTCGAAATAAACGGTTTCATCAAGGATAAGGAATTCCACAATGAAATATTATGTTCACGAATCCTCACTAGTTCAACATTGGCGTGGGATAGCCAGTGGGTTGAAGTGCAGTGCTAGAAATAAAGCTCAAGTTATGAACAATCAAAACAAACGGAGATCTAAGGCACCACTGAGAGATTGTAGCAGTACACAATATTAGAATGGTGCGCAATGCTCAACTTCATATGTCAGAGCCAAAGCAGATTTCTGTTAAAACGCACAATGCGGGAGGCTGTTGAGATATCAACTGTGGAACAACGAGCAGTCGTGGAGGAGCGAACGCCGCCGGTGGAGCAGCGACCACCGGTGGCCCAGCCATCACTGGCGGAGCCTGGATAATTCTAAAACGTACATAAATGTATGTCGAAGCTCCATGAGTTTCTAAACTGCTACCGAGTGAAAAAAGCGGTGCTAAGACATCGTGTTTCAAATTTCTCCACTTCAAAAAAACGAATGTGCGAATGAAGCTTGACGATAAGTTAGATAAATTTGCTGATTTAGTGGAGCAAAAATCAGAAAAAAAATTAGCAAGGCTCTTAAATAAGAAGCAATTAATTATCCAAGCAAAATAAAAGTAAGAAATGTTAAGCTGGAAGTCGTACATTGGCTTCGGTTCCTGCGAATACGAACCACCATTTCCAGCGATCCTGCAAGAATGTATGCTATAAGTGCACTTGTTTGAAAAGCACTTATCACCACTGATGCAAATAAATCCCATTTAACCCTAAGGAGTTCTATTTGCTAAGTAGAGCCTTAAAGAACACCTTTATTTTCAGATAACATCTTATGGGTTAGTTAAGATTTATACGAGATGCCGGTAATTTTGACACGTGACACTAGAATGACCGACAGTAGGATGACTCGATTCCTCAAAAGTACCCAAATTCATGTAGTTCATCTCCTACGACTTCTGTATAATTGAATAAAATTTCAGGAATATTTGAAAACATGCAAACGTTTTTTCCACTCATTTTCTTCCGACGTGGATGCAAGGAAATACATAATCTATTTATAAGGAGTTTGTTTCCTCTAGTTTATACTGAAGTTAATTTGAAAAGAACACCATACATCGGCAGAGCTTCAGCTTGAGCATATTGACTGGAATCTCGTACGATCCTAAAATTGTCAAGGAAAAAATTACTGATTAGTGGGGGAAAAATATTTAGGCCACTCAAACATTCAACATAAGATTGCGACAACCTAGCCACGGCCTTCAAAGATTACACCGCTCACTATCCACCGCTCTACCACTTTCAGTGTGATCCACGGAGGATTCATTCGTTATGTAGGAAATACCCTCGCATTATTGAGATTTTTGATCTCTGCATGCAGGAAAATTTAAGATGCCTCCAAAATGTTTCAAACTGGGATTTCCTTCTCATGAATTAAAATCGTGTATTTTCTAGCATAAAAACTTCTGAAATATGAAGAAAAAGGTCTAAATCTTCATTCACACCAGCGAATTCAGAGCTAGTAAGCAACGTGCAGGCCTCTTAACACATCTTCGACTGGTACACAGTGTTCCAGAATCATCAAACTTATTTTTTGTCATATATTAACCGGCGCTAAATATTATGCGAATCCCATTAGGTGCATTCGATATGTCCGCTTTCATCCATTACGTCAAGAATGCTGCACGTCGTCCTCTAGTAGTGCTTGAACGATGTCTTTTGAAATTTAACCGCCACTCACAACTTGCAGCCTCGGAATCTATCTCCTCAACGGGATCCAGGAGAATATACATCAACAGCGAACCACAGGTGAGTCGGTCAAATAATGAGGAGAATAGATGACAGATGGACGATAAGAACACTGGAGTGGACGCCGAGCGCAAACCGTCTTCTCGGAACCCAAACAATGGCCGTCTTCGTTGCCAACGTCAACCAGCCGCTTTCGCAAATATGAATGATTTCAGGATTGCGGAGTCGATCTCGCGATCGTCACCATATTCAAAGCAAGCCAAACACCCTCATCAAGAAACTAGTGGAAATTCTGGTTGGACCAGCACTACCAGCAAAGACGGGCCATCCAAGTACTACTAATATTCAGATGGCAGATCAGAAATACCACACGATACACTTATAGTAAACGGTGTGATCCATCCCTGACCAGTTTGGCCTCCTCTCACTTTGAGATCGTCAAGCTACCGTCAGACTTGTCTGGGATCAAATTGTTCGTTCCGACCCACATTACGTGACTACTACCCGTAACGAAGATCTGGGTGCGCTCTATCACGGCTACCCTCAGGGATTCTAGGAAGGATCTTCTCAATAAACCATTAACGACATCCATGTAGAAGAGGAAAACCTCAAATGACAGCCGAATCCACACAGAAACGCCTTCGTTGATGAAAAGTACGAGACAAGGAATTGAATAAAAATAAGTGCGAGTAACCTCGCAGTATATGGTCTGAGATAGTATGAATGAATGAACGAACAAAAAGTAAATGTGTTGTTCTCTTTTTAGAGCAATCGCAAGTTTGTTATTCAGCACACCTTTACTTCCCTCACAAATATAACACGTACAACACAACGGTAGCTGACGTTTCCGGCAGCATCGTCTTTTTCAAAGCCTGGGAGGGTACACTAATATGAATGGGTACTATATGCGTTTGACCTAGTAAACCACATATTAGTGTACCCTTCCAAGCTTCTGGAGAAGGCGATAGTGCCGAAACGTCAGCTACCGTTGTGTTGTATGTGTTATATTTGTGAGGAACTAAAGGTGTGCTGTATAACAACCTCGCGATTGCTGTAAAGAGAACAACAGATTTATAATCCAATGCCGAGGTTAATAGAAAGTCGATCTTGGGAACTGTTAAAAGTAAATGTGTTGGCATAATAATAGTTACATCAAACTGCAACTATAGATTGTTAACCTTTCATTTTCTGCCAACTATAATTTTTTCACGACAGACTATGGTGTGAATTACGACCGCTACGATGTTGAAATATTCGCCACACTCGGACCCTGGGCCAGAACAAACCACGATTTCCCTTTGCGGGACTCGGACATTAAACACTGCACCACGAAGGCCCTTGCTCTGCTTTTCTTTCAGCTAGTTTTCTACCTAACGGTGCCATCAGCAATCATTCGTCAGCAAGATTGATCTGGGAAGCACAAATGTAACTATAGAGCAAACATAGTGCTTAGTACTCACTCTGACTGTGGACGAATCTCAACGTTTGGTCGGACTTCGTTGACTTCACTGAAAAAGTAGAAAAACTAGGGAGATCGTTTGTTATTTAATAAGACTTCTACATAAGATTTTAAATACACAAAACTCTGTAATACCACCTTCATCGTTCGTCAAAAACAGCAGATATTAATGGACGTTCAAATTCCCAAAAAGCACATGTTTCGTTTTTAAGAACAATTTTTTTCCAAAAAATCAACCCTCCTTTCTCATTTGAGACGTAAATCGAATTAGGCTATGAAGAAAAAGAGCTGCATTTGAGTGTCGTGTCTCCCTAGACATTTGTGCAGTACTGACTTACTATGCTGTTTCGACAGGCGGTAGTGGTGAGCGGCTAGACACTCTGGCAAAAATTGGAATCTGAAACATCACAGCAGTTTTCTTTAATATTAATTCCATCACTACGTCATGGAAATTTCTATTCTCACTTTGTCTTCAATAGAAGACGAATGGACTTAAAAGGATTTCTGACCAGTTTGCACATTAAGTCATCATCGAAGGAAGTCATGCAATCTTATCAAAAATCAAATCGATTTAAATGTTCTCTCAATAGTGCCCTACAATAGACTTTTGGTGATTCTAATATTATTGAATGATATTATATTATTTATGCTGTGATAAGTTAAAAAACTCGTATTTCATGCAAGCTTTTGGAAGCGCGTACTATCAAACAACTTGACAGACCCGCTGATATCCAATGATGGTGGGTGGTTGATAGGCCTGGCAGCACGTAGTAATGAGAACCGGCAAGCAGCAGAAAGCATTGCTCATAGACACCAACGAGAGCAGCAGAAGGTGCTTCATTGTCTAAGCAGTACTCATCATCAAATTATGTTCCACGATGACAGAAACAAAAAACAACAACAAATCATCCGAACAACAGTCCCAATTTTTCACTAACTTCAAAAAGAGCGATTAAGAATAAAATTTCGTGACTTCGCCCCACCATATTCTCCCTCTCGGCAGGTGTATTCGTATTCTTTCTTTTCATATCCAAAAAATAATTAGTCAAGCTGAACGGAGGACTGAAATTCCTCAGACATCGTTTTTCCTGGTTTTCTCCCAGTTTTAGTTTTCTCTGGTAATATACAAAACAATGTCGATCGAATACGCTTAATGAGCCATGGTGGAGTTATATCAAAAAATTTGTTTTTTAGTTAACTGACCTAGCAAATGCAGAGTTTAAGAAAAATCTACGCACAGGAAGGATTAGAGAAGATACGAACAGCCACGTGTTATCTGGGTTCTGATTAATGTCGATACAGGCTGGTTGTACAGGTACCTAGGAGATGAACTGCAAGTACTTCTGCTTGAAGAAATCGTGCTTATAAGGATGTGGTGAAACCCGGTTTCATTAATCTTTGTATAATTTCCCGCTGGTAGCCGAGACCCCCCTTTTGTGTGCGGGACACCTTTATTTGCCACATAACAGTGAGACCTCTCCGACGAATGCTTGAGGCTCATTAATCTAACCCATAATTACAAGAATACTCCATGAGATCGTAGCAAATAGAAAAATGAAAAACACCTCAACGCGTTGACCTTTTATGAAGAATTGGAAACGCTTACGAGAAGTTGTTCAGTCATCGCTATCGGTTCTTAAATATTAAAGTGCGATAGAACTATGACAAATTCCAACTTACTTCGATTAAAAATAAGGGCTATGGGAATGAACAAATCCTTGAAAGAAGGCACAGCCTTTCCTGCTCGAGCAAGATGAAAATCAGATCATAGATCATGGAACATTATTTTTCCATTGAAGCTCGTATTTCCAAGTTAATTGCAAGTTCGAGCGTTTTCATATTCTCTGTGCGACGCATTCGTTAGAGGTGCTTTGCAATACGTACGTGGTGTATAAAAAAATAAAAAGGATAAAACTTTCGGCATTGATCAATCCCTGAGGAATGCGCCATACCTCCAACTTCATTAAACACCTTTGGAAGTGACTGAATGCATTCAGGTAGGCATTTCCAACGCGCCTTGTCCGCACTTGAAGAAACATCGATAAGGATAAAGCTCTCGGCGTTGACAAATCCCCTGAGGGATGCGCCATGCATTCGATTTCACTAAGCATCGTTTGGAGGTGATTCAATGCATATCTGGCGTTTATAATGAGTGGCGGTGGCCTACCAATGTATCGAGACAGTGCTGATATTCTCTTAGACAAGTCTGGTGTCAATTTGCCGACCCTGGAGGGATGGAACGCTTGGTGAGCCACTGGTGCGGGGATTGATCCCATCTGTGTGTCGCAAGGCACCTCTGACCAGAAAAAATAAAACATGGAGTTCGATGTCTAAATCGATGTAGCTCACGTTCCTAGTTAACGCATATCCTAATTAAACGCCTAATTTTCCAACGCACTCGTTCCGAATTTATGTCAACTCGTGTCGGCCGAACTGTTCCACAGTCAACTTGCTCCGCTCCTTTCGTTGTACTTTTCGCTCTATAATCCAGGTTTTTCATGTATTTTGCTATTAATTTCCGTGGTTTTCTTTTCCTATGACCTCTTTACTTCTTTTATTCTTGTATAGTGAGAGAAATGAAAAATTCATTTGTTAAAAAAACTGGGTTGCTGTCAGCAAATGGTAGCTGGTCTTGCAACATATAAGAACTATTTGTCCGACCTTTTTTATTCCATACGATGATCCGCCATAACGAGTGGAAATGAAGTAACATTCAATGACATATCAAAATGCACTTTTAAAAGGTTGGGAAATAGAAGAATAATTTTTTTTTCCCACAACTCCCTGTAGTTTTGCAGTAGCTTCAGTTTCGAAGAAGTTGTGACTTTGCAGATTTATAGAACGTTCCACAATTCTAAGACGTGTATAAATTCTACAAATGCTGTTTTCATCCTAAGTTTTGTATGGAGGAAGTCTTGAAAAACCGAAACCCGACATTAACCTTGCATTGTGGAAGACCGTAATGTCTTGGTGGACAAAATGTTTTCCTCAATTGACTTGGAAATACGAGCTTCAATGGAAAAATAATGTTCCATGATTTACGGTCTGATTTTCACCTTGCTCGAGTAGGAAAGGCTGTGCCTTCTTTTTCAAGGATTTGTTCATCCCATAGCCCTTATTTTTAATTAATAGACTTCAATATGGGATATAATGTGCATGTCCAAAGTTAAGACGTTGAATTATTCAGGGAACGAAGAAGCAGTAAGCCACGTAGATGGAACATCGTGGGGACTACAAAACAAAAGAGAACTAATAAAACTTAACTTGGCATCTAATAAGTGAAGGGACCTACGGGCAATTTATTGGACCAAAAAAATGTACTCTTACAAAAAGATTTGCTGCACTAATGTTTTCTCCTTAGTTCAGAAGGGAACTCATCTGTTAAGCACATGTATGGAAAAAAAGAAATGGGCTTTCACAACAGATGAATCAACGGAATAAACAGGAATGATAATTAGTGGATCACGAGAACTGAAAAGGACAAACCCGTGAAAGGTTTTCTGCAAAGTCGCTTGAAAAATCCCGGGAAATCTGTCCAAGCTCCAAGTCTACCAATCTTCTAATCCGAAAGAAGGAATGCGTACTGCTGCGTTCTTAGCCATCAATGTTTTGAAAGAAATTCGAAGAAAGAGGAAGACGTAGCATTAGCTACCACAAAATACCAGCAAGTGTTCAGTAATCAAAGCCTTGTGCCATTCCTTACTAGTGGATAAACACTAGATACACCTAACACAACAAGTATTTCTAACTGGATTGCTTTAAAAATTGAACTTAACTTTAGAAACCTCGGCATTAAAACACAGCGGAGACAAATCCGTTCCCTCCAGAACAACAGCACTCACTTGTCTATGGAAGAAATTCGTTTAGAAAACACTTTCCTTAAAGTATTAGCCGTAGAGCTTTTTCAGGTGATGTAGCACAATAATCCGCATTGGATAGTCTCTACACTGAATGCGAAAAGTGCAACAGAAAACTTTTGTACGGTGAAATAAATGGAAGCGAAGAAATCGATCGACTTAATATCAACTCGTGCGGACCTAATTTGTCCCCTCTTGTCTGAGCAGAAATGCACTCGTGCTAAACTGTAGATGCTTAAAGGAGGGGAATCACACAAAGCCAACACGCGCTGGCCAGCGCCAGCCAGGTCGGGTTGCATTAGGCAACCTGTTTATCATGCAATAGTGATAGGAAAAAACCGCCTATGGGCAATGTCATGCAGGTATCTTCAAGGTTTTCTTTCAGTAATCAAGGAGAAAAAAGAATGAAAGAAGAAAAGAATGGACCAGCTGAGAAACAATTGAGTTCTGATGTCGTTAGCTTATAAAGAAAAAAAATATAAAAAATTGAACTACGGCTTCCTTGACTATCATGTGAATTGAGCTGACAATAGAATTTGCCTCATCCGTCGACTCATGCTAGAGTTATGATTAAAAAGCTCTAGTCGTCCAGGATAAATATAGCACTGTTGCCAAATAGGGTCTGTAGAGCACCATTATTCAATTCTTAGTATCGCCTGCTTTCAACTGCTCAGTTCCAAACTATGGCGAAGCTTGTTTGTAAAACTCAAACTACGGTGCCCAACAATATATGCAACCGAAAGTACTCAGGCTCAGAAGCAAGCATTTAAATCAAAAAGTGGAAAAAAACTAAATTTGCCAATCTCCTCTGTCAACCAACTCATCAGTGTACCAGTTTAATGGCAAATTTAACACAACTACGCATAATTCTATAGCGCGTGTAGCGCTGTGGTCGGAGGCACCCTGCAATACACATGTGGGTTCGATCCCAAAGTCCATGGCCCACCAAGCCTTCCATCCCTCCGGGATTGGCAAATTGGTGCCAGACTTGTCTGGGAGGATAGCAACACTGGCTCGATACATCGGTAGGCCACCGCGAATCATTGTAAAGGCCAGATATGCATTCAATAAACTCTAAACAATGCTTAATGAAGTCGAATGCACGGCGCATCCCTCATGGATTGATTAACTCCGAGAGCATTATCTTTTATCCTTTTATGCATGATTCTTCCTAGCACTACGTCTTGTATTTTTTTGTCTCGTGATTCTGGCAAAACTTACTGCTTCAACAAAGTATCATTCAAATGGAAACGATGTAAAAGCCCGTACTGTTTCCCCTTCAAGATGTGATTTCTAACCATGAAACATCAGTTAATATAGGTTTAATTTCTAAAAACAGCTTAAATTAAATTATTTTAATGTAATGATTTTCTATCAGAGGGAGATTTGATCTATCCGGATCTATTAATCTACCGATTTGATTTATCTTTACCTGGATCCCCGTCAGATCCAAATGGACTGCGACTGCCTGTGGTGGTGAAGACCCGGGGCAGACTTTGGCCAAGCTGACTCCGGGATTCCAGGGAACCGTAATGGCTTAACTAGCAAATCTCCGAAAAAATGGTGACTGTGCTGGGGCCCGCACAACCAGTGAGGACGGGCCATCCAACTATCAAGCATCAAGTAATGATTTCCTATAGAATATCAACATCACACTCGTACAGAGTTCTTAGTCGACTTACGAAAGCTTGCGTAAGGTTTATGAACATTTTGGTGATTGAAGCCACCGGCGTTTCTGAGTCGTCAAAAACAAATGCTTTCCATGGGCCTTTCATGGAATTCGTTCCATCGAGATACTTTCATAAGCGCCACAACGATTCAATTATAATCTTTTTCAGAAGAACAACTTACATGCTATAGTCACGCATCTTCAGCAAATGTAAAAGTAGTTTTCCAAAAAGCGATTTTTCTCTAACCTCGGCATAACTAAACAATACATATCTCTTTTCACCATTAGTCTAACTCACGGTTGATAAGAAACCTAGGGAAAAGTCAATATTGATTAGTCGTGCCGAGGTCAAAGGAATGCCGGTGTTTGAAAAACAACAGAGATAGATAGAGCTCTCGGCGTTGATCAATCCCTGAGGGATGCGCCATGCATTCGACTTCATTAAGTATCGTTGGAGGTGACTGAATGTTATCGAGCCAGTGCTGCCATCCTCCCAGACGAGTCTGGTACCAATTTGCCGACCCCAGAGGGATGGAGGGCTTGGTGGGCCATGGGCGCGGGGGATCGATTCACGCCGCAGTGACGCCTCCAACCACTGTGCCACGCACGCCCAAGAATGTGTTAATTATGAGAAAGAGAACTTATGTGTTAAGTTTTATGTGCCGAGCTTAAAGAAAAGAAGAAGGACTGACATTCCGTTCTTTCTGAGCTTTCCAGCTATTTGGTGGAGCCTAGCCACACAGACATTTTACGCGGGTGAAGAATGTTCCTGAATCCGACCAAAAAAATCAGCCTGAACCATGGCGCGAGATCACGCGTCATCACAAGGCACTCTTTCTTGCGGTTCTTCTGGTATTCCTGGAAGCTGTCTAAAATTCTTTAACAGTTTTAGGCGTTGATGTTTTGGATACCAGTTCGTGGATAGTGAGTTCTACTTCAAAATCTTCTCTGTTATGTCTCTGTGTCCGATTAGAAGTAGTTTAGTATTTGGTTAAAGTTTAAGTTTGCCGGCTAGGTGTTCACTTTGTTTCGCCAACACAATCGTCCCCCCACTCTTCACAAGAGATTGGATAAGCCGTACTCAAACTCATCCAATCACCGTCTCTATTGTTGGAGCATATTACGCCATTTCGAGTTCTGAATAGACTCTCATACAAGCAAGTACGAACTAACTGCCGTCTTAGAGCTCTCGGTGGTGTTCCACTACCGAATTCTCTAAACCGGCCCTTTTCAAGCAACAATTCTATAGCCGCATTACTTTGTTAAATATAAAGGGCTGGATAAACGTGGGCTTACCCTCACTGGAATTATTGTATGGGGTTGTGATTTTTCCTTCACACCTTTCCCAAGGAGCCACAGTTTCGTGGCCATTGGAAACGGTTATTATCCGCGCCAATTCCAAGGACTCTGCCTTTTTGATCTCTTCACACTGGTGGCGGTTCGGACATGTTTCTCAAAAGTGCACATCGGATAGGTTAATCTGAAAATTTAAAATGGAGGCCAGTTTTCTCTCGCGTTAACTTAATGAGCTTTTACAGCTTATTCAATAACTCAATACATTTGTCCATCTTCTGTTGTGTGGAGCAGATAGTAAAACGATGATCCATAATGTCCACCGAACTCTAAAGGCCGGAGATCCACTACCGGTGGTTCTATTTCAGACAAAAGCAGGGACAAATCTTGGTGCCAATCGCCATCCCATTACCAACGCTCTCGCTGCTGCGTAACATTTTCTGGACCATCTGAAGAATGAGCAGTTTAGGCATTCCTTTAGGACAGCCATGGGCTGCTCAATCGAGAAGCCCTACTCACCCGTGTTACGTAAGAAGTTTGAAGGTGGCTTGCATAGCGGAGCCATTCGACACGTTTCTACAAAGGACGGTAGCGTCATAGGACTCCATCACATACACGCTTTTAGGACGCGTGTTATGTAGGCGATTCAGAAACATCAGGGTGTTTGTTGTTCGTTTGTTCATTGATTCATGTGTTAAAATGTGGGAAGTCAGGTGAGCACGCATACACCACGTTTTTTTATGAAGACTGGTGAACAGTAGGCGAACGGTGGGATTTCACGTGATGTCATGTCCACAAAAAAATACTCGAAACTCGAATGTTAAACTTCTTTTTTGAAGATGTCGAGCGGAAAAAAAATGTGCTATCGCCTTTTTTGTGCGTCTGCGATTTTAGGATAGGTCTGGCGCTTGGCAGTAATAGTGCAGCGCTTTATTTAACCACATTAGGATTACTCGATGATCAACTAGGGATAAGTGATAAAGCAAAACACTGATCACGCTTGACGCAACTAGGTCAGTATACCTTGTTATGACCCTCTGATTATAATCTACAAGAGAATCCAAGTGGCACCAGATGGCATCATATGGAACCGCATGGATAACGACTACTGTTCGCTAATTGTTAATTATCATAAACAGCACGATGTACCCGTGATCATCCCACTTCCAACATTTTAGCATTTCAAACAAAGAATGAACGAACACGAGCACACAAATATTTCTGGATGTTCTACGTAACGCGCGTCCTAACAACGCGTAGGTGATTTTGTCACTCGACGTTACCGGCCCTTAAACAAACGTGTCGAACGACTCCGCAATGCAAGCCATCCGCGAGCTTCTCGAGCAACACGAAGGAGAGATTAACATGTATGGCTTCTCGATTCAGCAGTATGGCTTCTCGATTCAGCAGCTCATGGTCCTCTTAAAGGTATGCCTAAACTGCTCGATCTTCAGATGGTCGGGGAAATATTACACACAATTAGAGGGCAGGCAATGTGACAGCGACTAGCACCAACCCCTGCCATTGCCTTTATGTCTAGGGTGGTAGCACCAGTAATCGATCTCCAGCCATTACTCTACTGCAGGTATATAGATAGCCTTGCCATCTGCTCAACACAAGAAGAAATGGACAAATACTTTGAGTTATTGAACAAACAGTCAGAGTAGGTAAAATCCACCAAGGAGAAACCGAAGAAAAACTGGTTTCCATTTTTTGAACGTTTAAATTAACCTATCCAAAAGCGGCTACATTGCAAAATGGTAGCGAAAGCTAAGTAGTAAAAAAGTAGTGGTTCATTACCTCTCTTCTCACCCCCTTACACACTAGTGAAATGCTTATAAGGAATATGTTTCGAACCGCGACCAGCATGTGCAAACGAAGAGAGCAGAAGGAGTAATGTTTGAAATTGGCGCGGAAAACAGCCATTTCGAATGGCTACGAAGCTGTTGCTCCTCGAGATAGGCGTAGAGAAAAAACCATCCCCTAAACGATAGCGAGAATAAAGTCCCATTTGTTTTCCCTTTATTTCCATGGCACCTATAAAACGTTACCTAAGGAGGACCGGTTTGGTGAATTCGATAACACTGATGGAAATGTCACCGGACACTCTAGGACGTCAGCTAGTTCATAACCACCTTTATCACCACCAATTTTCCACGAAAAACTAGTAATAGCGGTAGAGACGGTGATCGCATGAGTTTGGGTACGGTGTACTTCTCGTAAAGCATGTGGGAACGAACATATTGGCGAAGCGGGTAGACCACTGTGCATCCGCATAGAAGAGCACTTAGAGGGGAAGCGTAAAGTTAGACATCATACTCCACCAGGCGTCCATAGGATACAAACACATAGCGGAGAGGATTTTGAAGTGAAAGCCACTATCCTCTCAATGAATCCAAAATGTAAGCGTAAAACTCTCGAAGTGCTTTGCATTAATTCCAAAAATCTAAAAAATTAACCTCAACGGGGAGTATCTTGTGATCACGTGTGACCTCACACCGTACCCTCAGGTTGATTCCATGACCTCCTGACCCAGGCACATTCCTAGCCCATTTATAACTCTGTGCGGCTGGTCTCCACCAAATAATGAGAAGGCTTAAAACGAACAAGGCGCTGGGTATTTCAAAAAAGTTGTTTATTATGCGATTGCAAATCTATGTGTTAAGTTTGGTCTGTTGAGATTATGAAAGTGTTTAGCTGAGTAGATTGCATGATTGTTTGACCTTTTCAGGCTCACGAGGAGGCGAAAGCGCCGATACGTCAACTATTGTGACTGAATAAATGTTTTAATCACAACCTCATGTTTGTTTTCTCACTGAAAATGCATATAAAGGCAGTTTGCTGCTTAGATCCATCGCTTCGTACGTTTTTCTTGAATTTGAAAAACCACTCGAGGTTTTTGTTGGCGGAACTCACTCACACTTTGTAAAGGGAATGCTTCTTGTTGTCTAACTTTCTCCAGCTAAGATTTTCCTCCAACTTTTAGCCCTGTGCCATCAAACAGCCATTCGGTAATCTTCTTACTGCAATCCGTCCATCAAAAGTGGGTGACATCATTCCTGTCTACGGAGGTGTAAAAGGCGTTTTCGTTAATCTCAACAGTTCTGAAAAGGAATTTTTTGCAGTCACTGGCATGAGCTCGTTCTTACATTATTGTTAGACTGTTCTGAAGTTAATCTCAAATTCCTCTCTTTATAAATAAACCCGTGCGAGCACCACTAAATCCTACCAGCCCCATTTCGCCCTCTGAGATGTGTCGTAAGTTCCGCTCCGTAAAGGAATCTGAAAAGCATCACATGTTTGGTATTATTCCCTTTCCTTCCTATTATTTGGAAAAAAATTTTCAGCTGGTATTTCATCAGGATTTGTCATGGATAACTTTACAATAACCGTGAAAGAGGATGTCGAATGTTTTGACGAGCTTGCTCGATACAGAGTAGATGAACCACCTTCGTCATATCGCGACTAGACACCAAAGAATGTTTAAGGATTATAAACTAGAGAGACAGAGCTTAATGAATAATGTGGATTTCGAACTTCTAACTTCAAATCTATTACCTCATTCCTGGTGTTTTCATAAGTACTTAAACTGTTGTGCTTGAATCTGCTCAGATTAACGTCATCACGTGAACCGCACTGCTTTAGAGATGTACCAAAAACCAGATGACTTGAAATGAAAGCGAACAACAAGGCCTTCCTATTTCTACCTATTATTAGAGTTGAACTTACTAGTCGGCGTCACGTAGAAGTAACGCTGTTTTTTGGTTAAATGATGATCGGTTTGTAGACTCCTTTTTGGATTATTGTTTTTACCATTGATAATTTCAGTAAGTCATTGAAGTTGAGCAGTGAAATAAGGATCCAAAGACTCTGTGAAGACTAAAACCTCTGAAATTTCTTTGTCAAGTAAAAAGCTTACTTTTTGTTAAGTAGTAACTGTAACCTGTTTACGAATGAAAAGCCATTAGATATAAAGCTCTCACATGGCGTTCACTAGCAAATTGGCTCCATTTCATCTCGATATCCAACGATTTTCACCTTGCAGTTGAACATGGGATCTCAGCCTCTCCTTCCCAATAAAACGTCATTCACGGTGAAATTATGAAAGGAACGATTTCCATCATCTGCAAATAAATCCATGCCTATTTATAAAACCATACAGCTGCTAAACTACAGAAAGGATAAAGGATAAAGCTCTCGGTGTTGATCAATCCCTGAGGGACGCGCCATGCATTCGACTTCATTAAGCATCGTTTGGAGGTGATTGAATGCATATCTGGCCTTTACAATGATTCGCGGTGGCCTACCGATGCATCGAGTCAGTGCTGCTATCCTTCCAGCCAAGTTTGGTACCAATTAGCCGACTCAGTAGGGATAGAAGGCTTTATGAGCCATAGGCGCCGGGATTGATTCCACGTGTGTGTGTTGGGCGCCTCTTACCACTGCGCCACACGTCTTCTAGCTTATATGCTTATAAAAACCAATTTTTGTCTTCCTATTTTGAAAAAACCGCCGTTCTTTGCTGAAATTCTCGGCCTCTTTTTGTCAATTTCGCTGCTGTTACTTTCTATCCTTCCACGAACAGCGCCCTCTTAACAGTATCAGATTGACGTCAACAACTAATCCTTTGATAACAGCACATTCCACAACCTCTGATATCGAAAACTTACGGTGAGAAAGGAAAATACGAGCTCTAGAATCTCTTAAAACTGCAACGCCATACTAGGTAATTGCCGTTGGCGGCCATCTGCTCCAAATCCTCGCCATTCCAGAGGCGTAGAAACAAATGCAGTCCTTGCAATGAATGGGAAGTCTTTTTCTAGTGTGATAAATATTTCAGGCTCAAGAAAGGCGCTATTGTTTTCGGGCAAATTTAGCTGCATATCGCTATCTAGAATGAATATCTTATTCATAAGTTAAACTTGAACCCGACCTAAATGGAATTTGCGTCACATCCGATTCCCATCCGCAATTATGAAGTCTGTGATGATTCAATGAATCTGTTTAGGCTTATTATAAAATTACAGCAGTGATGTCTGCCATCACGAGCATGGTGCTTGTTTGATTGCGCTCAGGGCAGACCAAGCCTCTCATCCCTCCGTGGTCGGGAAATTGGTACCGGACTTCTGCGGGAAAAAATCACTCTGCAGTCCAATTGGGAACGCTCTAGCCCGGCTATCTCAGGACTCCAGGGAGAAATGCTCGACCAGCATTCTACGACATTCAAGATTAAATGAAAATCCTCGAACAGCAACCGAAGCCACACGTAAGAACTCGGAAGAACTTCGTGGACGATGGATGCGAGGAAACGAACTGGATGTGAGAAATGCTGGGAACCGAGCAGTAGACGTGAAGGCGGATCAACTAAAGTAAAATAAAAAAGTATTATAAAACATTTTCTATTGTTCATGCTTTTTTTAGTTACTATAAATCATACTAAGCTTCTTGGAAACGAGCTTAGTTCCTGGTTTTCTAACACAGATCTTCTTGTATGCTGAAACTTTCTTGACAAACAAGTTCAACAATATATTTCATACATTGCGATCGTGCTTGGTAAAAGAAACTTTGGAGAAACCCGGTTTTGTTGGGATAGACAGAAAAATAGCTCTCGAGAAAAATCATAGCATTTCATCTAAAATTGCTAGCAGGTTTGCTGAACCTATGTAGTAAATAAATATCTTACTCCGTGCTTACCTCCGACCTGCCCAAGTTGGTCGATTGATATCCAATAGACCAAAGTGATTTGCCCAAAGTGGACACTAAAATGGTATCGATTGAGAGACCTTCACGAATGTTCGCAAGATGAAAATCCTAAGTCTTTTGCGAAACGCAGATGCAAAAACGAATATGAGAAGTTATGGATCTCACATATTTCCGATGTCTCGTTATAGCAAGTAGAATAAAAAACTTCTACAGATTTCGTACATCATTAACGTCTGTGGACTACTCGCAGGAATGGTTGCTGTTCGGAATGAAATCTAGTCTCAAAGCAAGAAGGTTCTTTCTTGTTGAAAACTTCCTTCTCTTAGTGTGGGGAAGATTCGGGAACGCTCTGGTATGGCTATTTCGAGGTGCACGAAAGAATCGCGCTTGACCTGCATTTGAAAACGATATCTAGTAGGTGAGATTCTTCTACAATTTACGAATTTGTGTGCCAACCTGACCGAATCTTTGGATGGTGGTTGGACTCAAAAGAAACAAATGAGAAAAAGTGCTCTAACATATATTTCATTTAAGGACGAACCATTCGACCATTTAAGCATTAAAGACTCAAAAGACCGACTTTCTATAAACGTCGGCATAGATACTTCATATATTTATTTATATGTTCTTATAAACTGATCTTGGTACTCCCACTCATAACAGCACGGCTCTGAGGGAGGCGAAATCGCCGAAACCTCAGTCATCGACCAACAACACCAACAGCAACGGCAACGAAGATGTACCGCCTACGCATTGGCTAAACAAGTTCGGTTTACAATATCATATAAATAAATGTATCGACATTTAAGCACTCATCATTATTAGTGTTTCGTCATTATTGTTATTTTTATTATTGCTATTGTTTTATTATTGCTGCAGATGCTGACTCGTTATTATTGCTATTTTTTATTAGTATTACTGTTGCCAATACTGCCACTATTATACCTTTGTTGTTGTTGCGAAATGTGTCTGCAAAGGGTAGCTGCCTGGTTTTTTATCGGAACGTCGACGTCGGGAATTATGTGGCACCACAAATCAGTGTCACTGCGAAAGTGATTTGGTGATGCCACCCTTTCAACTAGATGATGTCTCTTGTTCATAACCTTCTCCTCATCAGTATTAGCAGAATTTCTTTGCCTACGCTTAGCAGTTCGTAAATTTTTGGCTTACCAGAGTAGGCAATGTGGGAAGCGATTCGTTTTTGCAATATTACGCGACGTTCTGTAATATTAAAGCCTTAGAGGCATCAACCGACCGAAATACTCAGATCCGATTTCTTTACTTTTTGTCAGAGTAGGACGCTTGTGACGCAGTGGTTGGAGGCGCCACTGCAACCTACACGTGGAATCGATCCCCGCGCCCAAGGCCCATCAAGCCTTCTATCTCCGGGGTCGGCAAGTTGGTACCAGACTTGTCTGGGAGGATAGCAGCACTGGTTCGGTAGATGGGTAGGAGACCGCGAGTCATTGTAAAATCCGGATATACATTCAATCACCTCCAGCGACGCTTAATGAAGTCGAATGCATTACGCATCCCTCAGGAACTGATCAGCGCCAGAGCTTTATCCTTCTTGTCCTTTTACTGTAGAATAGGATCAATACATTAAACGGTAACATAACTGAAAACATGAAAACAAAAAAGAAGGAAAGAGCTCAGCCGCCCTTGAGTTTGCAGCGCTACTAATGCTATTATTCTGAATTGTTCTTGTCTAGTGTTTTACGTAATATAATGTGTTGTCCCGTGAATTCGCCATTCAAATATGGGCGGACATGGCTCGAACAACTAGTAATTCCTCAATGAAACAAGGAGATAATGATTATCCGAAGGTAGTCTCTGATGGCCTCTACAGCCACTGCTTTCCTGTTCCCAGACATCGATGACTTTAAGAATCTATTTTTTACGTAACTCCAAGAGTTTCATCATCCACTGATTTTTCCATGAACCACGATTCTCAAAAAACCTCCAAAGGATTCACGTGGTGTCCATTGCATTCTTTCTTTAGAATTATTATGCTACTTCCTAAATCCCGGTGAAATTATTACGGTACTGACATACTATTACATTGAATCAGTGAAACACACCGAACATCGCAGCCGATAAACCAAAAGAGAACACTTGTGTTCCATGGCAACGTCCGAACTCATGGCGGAGAACCAGCACTTTGGCGGTTGGAACAACGGGCCGCGAAAATGCGCTTATAGTACCCCTCATGAGTATGAAAGATCATGGTTCACACGAAGAAATCTGCGGTCGTCATCAATTTTCCTTTCAGTGGCGATTCGCTGGTAGAGCAGGACATTTTCTCCGGTATTTCTCCGGAAGTCGTACCACGGCTTGATCGGGATATTGTCCTTTGCCAAGTAGTGACGACGCTTTATCAGTATAATAATCAAACTTGGTTCATTCCGGCCCGGAATTTCGGACGAAAATGTCAAGCCCCTTCTTAGTATCCTGAATACTTCTTATTCGGCTGTGAACCGTTCCCACAGACCACTGGTCGCCATATAGGAACACACCACTCTGCCACGATTTTCGTTACGTATGAAAAACTTCGTATATTTTTCAGAATAAGTTGAAACAGCAGACTGATCAGGGATGTGTCACATGCTCCATGCGGGTCTCCGATTTAGTGCATCGTAGTTCATTCTCCTTTAGTTTTTTTCCATAGATTCGTACTAGTTCGCCTTCAATGCTTCAATCACCAGCCTTCTTTCCTTAACACTCTCGCGACAACGCCTAATTTTGGGTTTATTGTGGATTAGACGAAGCATTATTTTCAGCCATTATAGACTTGCTGGCTTTTAGAAAATGAAAACGGTTTTCCGGTGCGCCTAACAAAACAGTAGTTGAGGACCTTCCAAGAAGTGTAAGGTAAACTGACATCTTGTTGTCTTTCCATGGCAGGTAGTGTCCATGATTTCTGTTTATTCGAGCAAAGAAAGGTACCTATCAGCAAGACTGCACCCTGTTCAAACACTAACCATTACCGTCCTCATAAATCTTTCTTCTAAAGAAGATTGATTTGGGTTTTCTTCGACCGTTTGCTACAATTTCAGTAGCAATTCGTCATTCGTCACAGAACAAGTTCATAACATTTGGAAAAAATTTCTCACATATGAAAAGTAAGGTGATTTAATCCATAGACATAGGGAAAAAATATGACTTAGATTTATAGTAAAATAATCCAATCCGACTTCTTCTACTGTGAATAATATATTGATCACAAGGACACCAGAGATTGCACTCGATTCATGGATGCCAGACGTCCGCCCCTATGACATTACTGTCTTGCTGGGATCTCTAGTATCCCTTTGTAGGGACTTGTTCATCCTCAATGAGCATTTCGTATCACAGACAAATTCGTTGCCTTTTATGGAATCACGTGTCAATTCAAGATTTCTAATCCCTAAAGGAACGTTTCTTTTCTTAAGTCAACACGCAAAGGGAGAACGTAAAGTTTAGTAAATTCCACTCATACATGATCGCAAATGACTTGTCCCTTCAGCAAGGATCTCACGCTATAACGAAATTTACTAGCCAAGAAAGAAGCCGTTGGAATTTACAAGTCTTTACCAACAAAAAACAACTTTTCTTGTCCTATCAAGGATTTTTTGGTTCTTACATCTGTCCTTCTTCCCGAAGTACCGTAATTATCGAGAAATTCCCGACAATTCTCAGAAAACCCTGCAGCGAGCATCGCATGTGGGTTAAAGCAATCATTAGGAATACGAAGGTTTCGAAACCTTCAACGATATGTTTTGTCTAGAATTAGTCAAGAATTTCATTTTTTAATCATCAGAGGCATTTTTTGATAAAGTGCGTTTGTCCTTTAATATCTCGAGATGTCCAACATTTCTCCAGAAATTTTAATATAGGATAGATTCATGTTCACTTCCACTACGACCGAATAAAGAGGTGACATTTCTTATCACATGGAACACTCCGAGATAAAACGAAATAAATACGGAGACGATTTCTGTGATGGCAACGAATCTCAGCTATTCATTGGCAAATTTCAACGAAGCTGAGATATTTGCAAAACTCTGGAGCGCAGGTGCCTATGGTGGGGAGCGAACGCGCTATTGTCCTTTCCGGGAGTAACGCGTTCACCACCACACCAGCGGGTCCTTCGTTTCGCCTGTCTCTCAGCCAGTTCTATTGATCTTTGCCATCAGCAATCACCCGTCAACGGGAGCCTCAGCTTAACTGGGTTCAATGCCGATTTGGGCTCCCCAGATCAATCCCGTTGACGGGTGATTGCTGATGGCAAAAACATCAATAGAACTAGTTGAGAGACAGGCGAAACGAAAGACCCGCATGGTGTGGTGGTGAACGCGTTACTCCCCGGAAATGTCATTGGCAAATTGTTGAATGCATAAACGCGCCGCTTTGAACACGCTAATTTCGAATGTCACTCGATTACCAGATGATTAGATACTTATTGGCTTGAGGAAAAACAAATAAGCATATCAGTGATAGCAGGTTTTTGACGCGGGTTACCATCGGCGGCTGTGGTTCTTTTGAAAACTTTTTTTCATTCAATTCTAATTTCCGGGACGAAATGTTCTCATCGTTCCGTCAGAAACGACAGCCAGAAAGACGAAATGTTCGCCAGATAACAAACCTAATGCGATGTGACACCGACCGTCAGCGCGAGTGAAGTGCGCGCCTGTCGGTGGGACTTTTCGTTCCATGCACTTCCTCGCTGGCGGCGCTCAGGGCGAAGTGACACTGACGATCACCCATCCATCACTTCCCAGCTGTAATTGTTGAAAACCCTGTTATTCTTGTGAACAACATGTGCAGTGCATCTACATTAAACATTATCTGCATACGGTGGAGATGACTTGTCTCTTGCCAAAGCGGTGGCGTTCTTCCAGCCCGTTTTAACATTGTGATGCTGCCTTTCGATAACTGTCTGCAGAACGCTTTCCAGGGGTTAACGCGTTCGCCACCACACCATGCAAGTCCTTCATTCCATCTGTCTCTGAGCTTGTTTTCTATCTACTAGTGCCACCAGCAGTCACCCGTCAACGGGATTGACCTGGAGATCACGAATCGGCGCTGAACCCAGTTAAACCCGCATAGTGTGGTGGTGAACGCGTTAGCCTACAGGAAGTGTAGTTGTCCCCCTCGTTCCCCACCTCCCCTGCGGTCCGGAGTTTGCAAATATCTCAGCATCATTAGGGTTGTATTTCACGTAATACCCTACCGTGAAAATTCTAGCAGGCAGTAAATTAAAAATTAACAACGTCAATAGTTTTCCATAACCTGGACATTCGAGGAATCGAGAATTTCTGAAGACACCCTGTTCTTTCGCCTCAGAGCTAAAAAACTCTTTTCCTAAGATCTCGTTTCGATTTCAAATTTGTCCTTCAAAGAATACACGGGAATCAAGACTTCGTGAATTTTAGTGCACGCGTCATGTCCGCAAGCACCAAAAATATTGAAAGCACCACTGTGTCTGCTGACCGAGATTTCGATTCTTCAGTTGCTTTGAAACTCGAGATATAAACCTCGAAGAAAGAAGAAAGCACCTTTAATGGGCTACAGAAAACCAAAATGTTCTTCTGCCTAAATAAGATATTGCTTTACCTTGCAAGCAAGGATTTCTTTAAAATGAGCCGAGATGTGTTAGTTTAAAGCTGAAAACGACCACAAATTTTCGTACCAAATGCATCGCACCCAATGCATGGCAGGTGTTGTGTATTAGCTATGTTAAACAAATTGTAAAGTCATCAAAGAGAAAAATGCCGTTTTGTTGTTTTACACTGGAGCTGAGATTAAACAGTCATGCAGTGTGAGTGGTAACCAAAACGTCAAATCTCCAGCATTTGACACTAAATTCTACGCTTTGGGAGAATTTCTCGTGTGAATTAGAACACAGTAATGCTGAGGTATTTAGAAAACGTGGAATCACAGGCTAACTTTTGAACTAAGGATTGTTACTACGTGTTATCCACTTCACCACGGAGTCTCTTGTTTTGCCTTTCTCTCGACCAATTTCTTACCCTCACCGTGCTTCAGTCGTTCGTCAAAGGGAATGATTTGGGGAGCGCAACTCGGCATTGAACCCACTTATGCTAAAGGTGCGGTCTAAATCACAATGTCTTAACTTTTAATTGAAAGTAACCAACACCATTAATTCTAGCACTTTTTTTCACTTCCACTTTTAATGTCTGGCTAGCATAAGTGCACAGATATCATAGGACAACGACATCGATCTCTCGGGAAGGGTAATCCCGGGTTCGAAGGTCGCCCTGAGGTTCCAAGTTTTGTAAATATCTCAGCATCACTGTGATTCTATTTCACATAATATCCTGCCATGGAATAAAAGTAATAAGCAGTGAATAAAAAGTTAAGCGCTGTAATTTCCAATATGTTCAGTGTTCGTGAGAATTTTATGAAATGGAATAATATAATCTCCGTAAAGCATCTGTGACTGTGAAAACCACAATTCTTCAGTTGCGGCATGAAATCGTCAGACTCTCTAGTCCCTAGAAGGCGTTCCATTCCTATCAAAAACGTTTACAGGTCACAAGAGAACCAGAGACCGATCTACAGTATGCTTTTCTTTGCCTTCTACCTTCTTACACTACCTCCCCTCAAAATGCTTATCGTTTTGTCGTGGCTGTGAGATGTTCCTGACCTTTAACTATAACGTAAATTGGTGTGTTTATTCTTCCAAGAGGTTACCCAAGAAGCAGTTCGACATTCCTGAGACCGGTTACGATCTAACTTGTGCCACTGTAGAACGTGGTAGGTATATTTTCGTTTGAAAGGAAAGGTTAAAAATGGGAGACTTCATCACGGAAGTACGATGGCCTTGCTATTCTCGATTCGAGCGGAGCTAGAACTCAATCTATAATACAGAGATAACACGAGAATATCAACCTCTTTCTGCCACCTGCGTACGCCTCTTTTGTTTAAATGGCTCCAGACGAAGCCCATTCCTTAGATTCACCTGCTTCTAGCAGATGCTTTTCCTCGTGTTTAGTGCATATCTAGTTTACAGTCATGTGGCTTCCATATTGGTTGGTTGTCGTCCATGAAGTGCATACGTGTCACCCATTTTTATCATAAATAATAAAGAGCGAAAACATCACAATTGAAACATAAGAGCTATGATGGGTTTTTTTTTCGTAACAGTTGATACAAGTTGTTTGTTAACATCCATTTCCATCGATTTACTTAAATATTTGAATGTACCATTAGGCGAAGTAGGAACGTAACGATTTCGTCACAAAGCGGTCCAGTTTGCTAACGGATGTAGGTATCGCAGTACTAGTTATGCTGTTCACTACGCATGAGGCGCTGGCTCGACCCCTATTCTGGGCCCTAAGTCTCTCGACCTCTATTCCACAAAAGCTGGGGATTTCCTGGATGAAGATGTGGGAACTCCGTAAGACGTCTAGGTTCAAGGTCTAGGGTTTCTTCAAGGTTCCAGGAGGATCTAGCCGACCAGTGTTCAACGGCATTGAGGAGACCAAAAATACTTAAACAACAGCAGGAGCCACACACAAAGTCTGATGAACACCGTGGAATGATCTAGGGAACGAATCGGAAAAATGATGGGGTCCGCATAGCATGTGATGTCAGGACATGTAAAATAAAAGTAAACCAATAGATAAAAAATATTCTACCTGGCTAATGCAAGAGCCGTTGTGGCAAATAGGTAATGCCGTCACTTCCCCATGGACCTCGTCGTCTGCTAGAATGTCAACACGTTTACGTGTGGTGTTGTCTTTCGTCTATTTGTCGGCATTTGCTAGCTAGTTTCCTAGCGCAGCGCCGTGTGAACGATTTCCAATCCGACCTTCGTTCTTGTGTAAACCAAGCTTACCCATTCTTCGTAGGTGGGCGTTTACTGAAAATCGGAGGAACTACTAGGCATTGTGGAAACAAATCCATCTCCGTTTCGTATGAAAAAATCGTAAATAAAACGTCGACATGGAATCCAATCTCTATGAGACCGATGGACGTGGTGGACTTTGCTCTCTATCCTTTATCACCGACGTTTATCAAATGACGGGACGTAAACTCTTCCGCTCACCGCACGGAATGCCAAAACTAGTATTTTGCAAACCATTCTTCCGTACCTCAAGTGAATGTCGTCCATCGCTGTTCAATGAGAACACTTTTCTGATGTAATCGCCTAGCTTTCACCAGTTTATCAAACCCGAGTCACGAATATCCTTTCACGAAAGCCTCACTTTATTTACAACGGTAGCTGGGCCTGGGACAACTCCGCGTTTTGGGACACCCTGCTTCTCTGGCACCGTGGCCAACCAGCGCCATGCTCATTTTGTCCAGTCCGATCGATTCGTATGCGCAGGCGTCGCGTCGCTCGGTCTGAGCTTGCGGATTTCGCTTTCTCGCTTTCTTCTTCTTGTTTTTGTGCTGTTTTTCGTCATCACTCCTTTTCCTTATCATTCTTTTTATCCGAATTATTTCTACTTCTCTGCCGAAAATAATTTCTGGTTCAGCGCTTTACGTAAATTCTTTTCCATGTCGGTTTTTCTATAACCAATTCAAATGTTGTTGGACGTTCGAATTAACAGCATCTTCACTCATCTCCTTCTCTCTCTCTTCCTCTCTCTTTCTCTTTGTTCTGTCGGATGACGTTTTATGTCAAAAGATCACATCATCGTGGTCCTTTCCATATTTCCATTTATTTCACTTAAGCTTTGTCCCAATTCTTGTAAAGTCCCTACACATTGGCTTAGTGTATCACTCTAGCCATTAACGATTATCGAGCAGTAAAAAAATTTAAAACAGGTTTAGTTTCAGCGCTGTTCCAATCCATTGAATGGTTTGTTTCGAAGCCACGGAATGAGAATATTGTTGACTTTTCTCAAAACATTAGTGGAAACACATGTTTAAGTTTTAAGCCAAGTAGGACCAGTAGGTCTGCGCCGTTCTTCTCAACCGCTCCACCATTCTATGCGAGGACTAGGACCTAAGCGCTGTTCCTGACATTCCAGTGGTGCAGTCGCTCTTTTCCTGCGTTTTCCTGCAGTTATTCGTTGCTCAATCTTACAAAGTCGATGGAAAATTTATGAAAAAAAAATGACGTTTCTGTTAAAAAAAGGGAGCTTAAACGGAGAACTATGCTTTTGTTACTACTGCTGGCCATTGGCACTGATGTCTTTTGTTAGTAGTGCTGACCATTGGCATTAACGTCTTTTTATTAGCACTGCTGGCCATTGGCACTGACGTCTTTTATTAGCACTGCTGGCCATTGGCACTGATGTCTTTTGTTAGTAGTACTGACCATTAGCATTAATGTCTTTTATTAGCACTGCTGGCCATTGGCACTGATGTCTTTTATTAGCACTGCTGGCCATTGGCACTGATGTCTTTTATTAGCACTGCTGGCCATTGGCACTGATGTCTTTTATTAGCACTGCTGGCCATTGGCACTGATGTCTTTTGTTAGTAGTACTGACCATTAGCATTAATGTCTTTTATTAGCACTGCTAGCCATTGGCACTGATGTCTTTTGTTAGTAGTGCTGACCATTAGCATTAATGTCTTTTATTAGCACTGCTGGCCATTGGCACTGATGCCTTTTGTTAGTAGTACTGACCATTAGCATTAACGTCTTTTATTAGCACTGCTGGCCATTGGCACTGATGTCTTTTATTAGCACTGCTGGCCATTGGCACTGATGTCTTTTATTAGCACTGCTGGCCATTGGCACTGATGTCTTTTTATTAGCACTGCTGGCCATTGGCACTGATGCCTTTTGTTAGTAGTACTGACCATTAGCATCAATGTCTTTTATTAGTACTGCTGGCCATTGGCAATGATGTATAAACCAGTTGGGGTTGTGTTATTGTATTTTTCACTCGTGTTAGTTTTAAAAATGAGAAGAGAAGGCTTCAAATTAAGTTATAAAAAAGGAGGAGTTATTTTCTAGTTTGGGGACGGCTAGAAAATTCACTAGCAGTGTCTGACCATTTTATCATCTCACAAGCCAAAAATGTCGAGCAATGTCACATTTCCACTATTTTGGCGCACTAAAGACACTGATTCAGCCAAGGTCGGAATTTTCAAGCATCCTCAAAGGTCCTGCAGAATGTCTCATTTTGTCCCGAAAATATCGTATGCGGACTTTCCGAGTATTCCGAGGATAATATCTTACTCGGACATTTAAATTTCTAATTTTCAAGTATTTTATGGTTTTCGTTGTGAGAACTGCTCTACGGTTTTATTGCACTTTACTGTTTAAAACAATCTATCAGCAGTCTTCGATCAGTGTGTAATATACTGACTGTGAACCATTAGACAGTGTGGTTGTCGAATGGGCGACTAGTATTTTCCTGAGAACTCACTGGTCTGGAAGATACTGACCATTTTTTTGACATCTCCAGGTGACAGTTGAAAACAACACGAAAAGTGTAATAACCACGTGAGTGTAATGGCATTTCGAGAACTGCTCTAAAAACAGTATAACCCATTTATTAGCGCTAAAATTGTCGTGCCGAATTGAAAAGGTAAGGACAGTAAAAGGATAGAAAGGTATAGGAATTGTAAGTAAATCTAATTGTATTGCATAGTGGTGTGGATAAGTTTTGCATAAAATGACCTTTAACGATGCCTGATGAAGTCGAACGCACAGCGTATCCCCTCAGGGACGAATTGCCTTCACGCCTTATGACTGAACGCCTCTCTGCAAGTCTGCCCATCACATTTGGTACACTGCTGCCGGCCATCGAAGGATGACATCCTGCTCTTCTAATCCTGGTCATTTCTCGATTTCACACAGTGAGACATGATACGATCTTCACCATACAGTGATTTTACATTAGCAGCGATGCTGATAAGTGGCCATTTCTGATAATTTTGTTCACCCTCTCCCCAAAAAAAATCATTCTTTATGCTAGTTTCCTTTGGGTGGTCATTGTTGGTTCTTCTTCGCTTCTTACTCATGCTAATTCCCTGTTGAATAGCTGTTTATAGGTTCATTTTATTGGGGAAAAAACGATGTTTTACATTCAAAAAAGTGTACATGGTCGAACCCGAAAGGTCTCCTGGTTCTGGAAACTTTCCACATTTGCGCAAGATGATTTTTTTTCCCCTTTTTTTTCTGATAAATGGATCTCTACTCTCCACGGAGGCGGTGGATGGTTTCTTCTGTTATTTCTATGGCACATTTCTCGTTTCTTGTTTCAGACGTATCTAGTAAAGGGCGGCTCTATCCGGGAAATCTTCGTCATCGATTGTCTAGCAGGTGTCGACCTGGCTTTCCAATTCTTTTAGGACCACATGCGACCGGAGCTGTTTTCTTTTCGTTGGCATTCGTGACCTTGGCAAAGGCAGCAACCGAACGCCGCGTGGCTCCAGGTCGATTGGATGTCGTAACTCGTTTCTTTGTCAGTGCTATAATTCCCAATGTCGTTGTTGTTCATGAATCTCTATGTCAACATTTCGTTTATTATTCTGGTGCGCTCTACACTTGCACTGGAGTGTTTAGCCCTTCCTCTCTTATTCAGAGCACGGTATAACAAAGGGAATCCCATACTTTCGCAAAAAAAAGGGGAAGGAGCATAAAAGTTGGGTTAGCCCATGTGTTCTGAAAAAAAAACAGAAGAAGGACAGAAAAATTGGGTTTAGTTGTGAATCAAACACGGACAGTCTAAGTTGGTGCAAACGTCGTCAATTCTGTCTTGAGTGTAACGAGGAATGCTATATTTTTTCGGTTGTCCTTATGTTGCACGCTAATACCTGATGCAGCCATTCGACTTGCTAATGATTGATGTTCGGCAGTTGTCGGTAAGGTGTGTTGCGTTTCTAGAGCACCTGACATCGGCGTGTGCGGAAGTATTGCTGATTTCCAGTCATCGATCTATGATGTCACTGTGGATTGTCTCTGAGTTGCATGAAAAGGGTTGCTGATAATATCACCCTTTGGAAATCGTAGTTGTTCAGTTCTGCCTAAGCCGAATGATCTTGCAAAATGTATGCCCTGTAGGCGTCCACTTTCATGTTGTCTCATCTCATTCTACTCTTTACAGTCTTAAGCATTCAATCTGAAAAAGATTGGAGATGAATACATACTTTAAGCAATGTGTAAATTACCTTAGAATGGGAGGGAAAAGTCTCTTCCACGATTTTTTGGCGTTATACACTGCTTTATCCAGAAATAACCAGCGATTTTCGAGGGAACACTTGCAGTTGGGAATATATTAGTAAGTTTCGTATCAACTTGGATATGATACGAGGTACAGAATTCTCGAAATGCAGCTGGCTCGCATACCCGCTCCTCGTCTAATGTTTCCACAGCCTTGTTGACGATGTCATAGATAAAAAGGGTGACGATTAAACATAGTTGGTAATTTGAATCATAGTCCATGTCGTGTAAGGCTTTCTTATGTACGAGCAAAATGCTCTTGGATTTTCCGATAACTCTTCTGGATTAAATATTTGTATCGTTGGGATGTCAGAAAGCAGGCATTTTGGTTCGGTAATTGGTGTTGACCTCTCCCAACGGTTTATCGCCTCATCGTGTCTGGGTGGTGTTCCTGGGTGTCGGGCTCCGTTATTTGGCGGGGGGGGATTCGGCTACCCGGCAAGGTCGTCCAAGCTGAGAAAGAGTCAGACGTTTCCATCAGGAAGCCTAGCTAAGAGTAAATCAGTACCAGGATCCACCAACATCCTGGTGTCAAACTAGTCGCATGGTGGTAAATCTCCCTCTGGTCATCAAAGGCGATGACTGCCTTTGGTGGTGATGACTTGGGGCAGACTTTGGCCAGACGGACCTCTGGATTCCAGAGGATTAATGGCTAGACCAGCAAAGCTCCGAAAAATCGGAAATTATGCTGGGGCCCGGAAAATCAGTGAAGACGGGCCATCCAAGTATCCAAGTAATTGTAGTCTTGTCATGCGTTACGAATGCTGTTTGTAAACCATGAATGTAGAAGTTTTCATGCTTAGAAGTGAGTTATTATTCGCCTGCGGACTGTACAATACGTATGGTCCTAAGAGTTGAGTATACCGTATCCCTATTGGTGTTACTGACAATGCCATCTTTCTAAAAGCTGTGTTACAGCAGCACAAAATTACGGTGGTTTTCCAGCTTCGTCTCCCAGTCTTCGCTTCATTATTTAATTCTCGTGAAAAAATATGTGTGAGTGAGGAAATGATCGAATGTGGTGTAAAATTCCTACGTACATGGATGATTGGATGTCCTCTTTCCACAAGTTGTCTTGGTCCCAGCACATTTTCCATTCGTTTCGCTCCTTCAAGGTCTTTGTCGATGTTGGTGTTCTGATTCGCTCATGATGTTCTTTAACTTTCGTCTACTTGGGATCTAGTGGGATCTACTCCCATCGTAGGTTGTGAGTAAGAAATGGCGGTGCTGGTCTTTCTTGATGTGGAAATTGAGGACGGAGTACTTTTATACGAGGTTAGGTAGGATCTCGTTTGAATCCACCTAATGGGTAGAGTGTACGCTGCGATGTAATGTAATGTAAAGTAACGAGTATAATGGGTACGTCAAAATGCATCTGTCGTCAACATTTCGTTATAAGACCTTCCTTCTACAAGTTGATAAAGTACGATGTTTGACTTTGTGTTGGCATTGTAGCTCTTCGTTTTCATGGAGCATTCGCATGAAACCTAGTGTTTAAAACAGCATGAGAAATGAAGTCAGTGCAATTCTGTTCTTGATTGCGAAGTGGTGACTCTTAAATTGGGTTTTACGGGGCTTTCATTAAACTCTTCTCAAGCTGTCAATATACCGCTTAATAGTTGGGCGTAATGAAATTTTATATATAAAGCATAATATAAGGCCGTATTCTACCTCATCACATCACGTAATACCACGCCCCCTAGTTGAACAGATATTGCGTATGTGAATAGAATGTTCCGTAGAATCTCTCCTCTTAAGGAACTGTCTTAATTTATGCGCTTAGCTAAAAATTAAATGGATCCTTCACAAATCCGTAGTTGATACACAGTGTTTTGACTGCGGTGGGGTAATGAAAAGAAGGAAGTATATGAACAGAAAAAGTATGAGAGGGCAGTGAACTCGATTTGTGTTAGGTAAATGTCTTCGTCGCCATTTCCGTTGACCGGAAATTTGAGCATTTCGGACCTCACATTATCTTTACAATGAAGTGCTTTCCCGGATTGAGCACTTTACTCTCTATGAAGGTCGGTTCATCAGCAACAAGTGAAATGTTTTGGAGCTTCATCATGTTGACCGGTTTTGAGAAGAGCAGAAAACTAGTGAAAATTTTACTAAGGTAAAAAATGTTGTTGTTTTAGATATTCTGTGCTTTGTTTTTGTCTCCTCGCCTAATGTTCTGATCCTATGAGATGTTCCTGCCATTTCAATCGATTTCAGCTGCTTTTCTGCTTAAGGTAATAAATAAGTTTGGAATAGTTCCTAAGATCGATTTTCTGTTAAACTCGGCATTGGATTATAAATTCGTCGTTTTCTTTCTCAGCAATCGCGAGGTTGTTATACAGCATACATTTAATTCCATAGAAAAACACCACACAATACAACAGTAGCCAACGTTTCGGCTGTATCACCTTCTTCAGAGCCTGGAAGGGCATGTGGATATGCTAGGTCAATCCCTTCAACAGCACAAACAGAAAGGTGAAAATTTGAACGATAATTACACGACCACCGGCTTCTCGAAAAATCCACCGTTTTTTACCTGCCTTCCACTGAGGAAGAACAGCCGCTCAGAGTCGCATATGGTTGATGACTGCACCACCGCTCATCAAAAAGCAATCCTGACGTACGGAGCTAGTTCACGTGTTTTCTCTGGGCACTCTTCCCTGTGTTCCCATTAACCTGTGCTTCAAACATTTTCGTTGGACCATCGTTTTGCATTCGCTTGGGCATTTCGTAATATGGCTGACGCAAAACCCCATTCTGACTTCACTAAACATTTTTATGAGCTTATAGTATAAAGCGATAGACACTATATTCATTAAAGGCGAGGAAAGTTCTAACATTAGGATTTTAGCCCCGTCTAAATTCAACGTCCTTTATCACTCTATGGTCACACGGATTGCTCTGTTGTCTGACATTTACGGGCTTAGTTTGTCTCATAGATGTTGGACTGTTTAACTCATTCGTATACAAATGAATCGTATGTGGCTCATCAGGCGATCAACGTTAAATTGGGCTTCCGGATGTTTCACTTGTAGTGTGGGTAAGAAGTAATGTTTCGGCTTGTTATACACACTCAGTTTGATCAAGAACTTTGATCGTGTTTACTCAGTTTGGTTTCGAAGAGTGACTGGTTTGTTTTCTCCAGGCCATCATCCAGATTCATCGCTTCACCTTGACGTTGTAAAGCAGAACTAATTGTTGGCAAATTTAACGAACTTCATGCTAATGGACAACACCTGGTCACTCACTCTTCATATGAAATCCTTCCCGTTGATGTTGGCAAATAATGATATTTATAGTGACCCAATGTTTTTGCGGCTTTTAGTGACAGTAGTACAAACTGGAATTTCAACAGAAACTATATCGACAGATTTTCTAAACCTTATTAGAAATCTGAAGGCGATTCTTGCTCCGTTAATTTTGCGTTGTTCGATTAATTATTTGTTATTTCTTTTCACACTTGCCTTCAACTTCGGCGAAGTTCACTCTTTCGAAATGGTTTTCTTGTGGTAAACTACCCATGAAGCTTTGGTAAGATGCATAGAAAGGATAAAGCGCAGCACGCATTCGACTTTATTAAGCACCGTTAGAGATTGAATGCATATCCGGCCTTCACAAGTCTCGTGGTGGCCTGCCGCCGCATGGAGCCAGTGCTGCTATCCTCCCAGACAGATATGGCACTAATTTGCTGGCCTCAGAGGACTGGAAGGTTTGGTGAGCCTGGGGTGCCGGATCGAATCCATGGGTATTGCACGGCGCCTCTAACCACTCCGCTATACGTGCTCCGTGCATAGTCACCTAATTTTGCCTGTATCTGTTACTTTACAGACTTTGCAACTAAGGTATACTTAACTTGCAAAAATTTTTTAACTAAGCTCAGTATATAATACATAACACCTCTTTCATGTTCTCATTTCCGTCTCAGAAACGCTACTTTTACGGGACTTGTTTTTCCTCTGGTCTTTTTTGTGCTCGTTTTGTAATCGCTATCAGTGCTAACTGTTGAGTGGCTTTGATGTGCTTCTAACATATTCGCGAGCACATATAGCGAAAAATAATGGCCGTTTTCAGTTCTAAGCCAACGCATGTAAGCTCATAGTGAACTACGTGAAACGAATAGATTTGGCTGCGTATATTGCGGTCAACTTGACGTTTCCAGGCTCTGAGGAAGGCGAAATCAGCCGAAATGTCAGGTTTTCCGTTAAAAAGAATAAAGTAACATCTAGTGATAGCTCAGTGAAGATTTTTGTTAGTCAGGTACAGGTTATCTGGTTCTTATTTTACCAAGATGAAATTCAACTCTTCTGGAGTCTGCGAAAGTTTTTTTCCCTTGTTTCGTCGGCCATTGTGTTTCGAAAACGAATGCAGTTGAAAATGTGACATTTCTTCTAAGAGGGTTTCTAAGAGGGTCTTTCGCCAAATGCATATAGTCTGCTTGACATTGCCACGATTGCGTTGAGAATTTTAAAAATTTAGCTCTGGCTCGTAATTCTGTGGAAATTGCATTTATAAACAAATTTAGAAGCGAAAGAATATTCCATTTGAATTCTATATACACCTTTAACAGGGTAAACTAAGGTCTCTTCCACAAGCCTGTGAAGTCTTCAACGATTCTTGTGATCGAGAAATTATGGGAACCATCTCTGTAGCGAATGTAAATGGATGAACTGTTGGCGATTATTGTTATCGTGATCCTTTGCTGTGTAATGTTCTTCGCGTGGCTAGTATCAATGGCTACCTGTCCCGATGCTATGGTTTCTTTCCTTTCTGGATCGAGAAACGATTCGAGTTACTCTTCATCACACGAGTCCAAAGAACTCATTAATCGTTGTGAGGATGACCAGGAGTTAGTAAAGTCTGTTTCGTCCGTCTTCCTGCAACTGAATTCGCAACGGAAGATGAGCGATAAGAAGCTGAGCGTGGTGCCAGAGGCCGACGAACAGCTGACAGTGCAGTCGACGATTCACTCAATGCGACCTTCCATTCTTCGCGCGCCGTCCCAAACAAGTGGTGACCAAAAGGCGAATGCTGTGAATCTTGTCTGATGAGGAATTAGCTTCTCGAGTGAATAGTTCAAGGATAACCTTAAAATGCTATCACTAGATGTTTGCCACTACTTTGTGAAGTGAATTACTGAATTCTGTGGAAAAAGGACCTTGAGAACAAAATTTACTGCTGTTCTTTGGAAAAAGTTCTTTTTTTTACCCCAGGCATATTTGGCCCGTTATCACAGTTCCCCTTCATCTTTGTTATTCATCTTTTGTTCCAGACCGGTTAAACAGCCCGTTTTTCTTGGTTGATATATCGATATAAACCGAAAACGTTGCTTTATCTTCATTATTTTTTGTGTTAAGCTTGTATTTTTGTTACTGAGTGATTAGAATGCTTCTGTGTTTCTGTGACCAGATATCGTCTATGTAATGTCTAGTTTCTTTGTTAAGTCAGTTTCTTCTTTTCAATGTCCTTCTAGCCAATGTTATCTGAAAAGTCGATGGCAATGAAAACGCGCTTCTAGGATTTTTGGCATTTTGTTTTGAAAAAAAAAAAGCTTGGTAGACCTGTACTTACCCTAAAACTAGGCATAAAAATGATGGTCCCTGTTTGATTTCATATCCATTTATCTATCAGATATTTCCCCCGTTCCATGCTTAGATCGCTGTTTTCGACAATTTCAAAAGTCTTTGTTGAAGCTGCCCCAACTTCGTTGACGGATCTTGTCCCTCAACAGTCATTGATATCGGCTTTGCAATTAAACTTCTTTGTACTTTTGGTGCTACTGAGAGGCTTATTATATCGGTTTAATTTACATAGTTTACACTTCTATGAGTATTTGTTTTGTTCATATATCTATTTATTCGTCATTCTATGCTTTGTTTGTTAATTTTGTCATGCATTAGCTTACTACAGGTATTGTCATATTTCATGACTTTTGGATTGTGTAAAAAATGAGTTGATAGGCATGAAACTTTGGACTTTGTGAAGATAGGTTTCTTCGATTCGTTACAAAGGAAATCTTTTTACTTCCTTCTGCTTTTCCTTTCACTGTGAAAGCCTTTCTTCGGCTTTTGTTCATTGTGTGTTCTTACTGCTGTTAACATCCTCAGTTTTGCTAACTTACAGTACTCAGGTGTTATTTGTTACAAAATTCCATGAATCAGCTAGATGTGAGAGCTCGGTTTGTAAGATATCAAATGGTACACTCTTTATGGTTTCGGCTAAACGTCGTGTTGATCATTCTGCTCATTCTAGCAGTAGCTTCAGAACCAGTTCCATTCGCCCAGCCGTAGAGATAAAGTTCATGGAATTAGCAACCTTTTGTACCTATGGGAGTGTTGTTAAAAGAGTGAGAAATAGATTACCAAGAGTTTTCAGATGTTTCCTTCCTTCAGGCGGTGTGCCCGGATATTCGTACCTACCATCCTTAGAATTTATATCTATGTCTAGTCAATAAACTTGTCAAGCAATTAAACGGGTGCCTCCTTTGACCAATGTGTATTCCAGGAGTGTTTCACCATAAAATTCTTCAAAAATCGGGAGATTAACATTCTTCGAAAATCTTTGCATTGTAACGACGGCTCAGGAGTGTCCCGCATTTGGACAGTTCTTCCCGAAGTGGTGTTTAGGGAATTTCATGGAAAGTGACCAAGAGCTTAGCAAGTTGGTGTGTGCTTGTGCTCGGTAGGTTGATGTGTGCTTGTTGTCGGTAAATTGCGTGTTTTAAAGGGAAGTCTGCTGTTGTTGTGCTTTCATTCACATGGTACATACGTTAATTCCAGTGATATAGTTGTGTAACTCCATGAAAGGCGTGTACATTCCTGTTGGTTGGAAATGTGATTTTTTAGGAATGGATCATAAATAAATGTGCTATGTTTGTGAATCACGTGGTATCGTTCATGTTTTATCACGACTGAATCTGCGTAGTAATTAGGTAGTTGCGGTGGGTTTTCTTTCGCTGTAAGGCCTTGCAAGAGCTTTCACAATTGGCATCACTTGCGTGCTGGTGACCACTTTGTTTCCAGAATAGTAGTGAATCCTGGCACTCAGTTATCACTGGTCGTGACTGCGGAGTAATCCTGGGTCTCGAATCTGCGATGTATAGGATAGGAGCGTCTTTTTCTCGTTCATTTTTCTGACAGAGCCTACTAAGTTAAGAATGAATACGACGTTTCGAACCGGAAACGTAGCTTGAATTAATTTGGTATTAGGAATCACTAGAAATCAATAAATGCAGATGTCACTCAATTTGATGGGGATATTTCTCATTGTTGTTAGCGGTTAGCGTGCAATTTCGACGCAATCCTGTTTATATAGAGTTGTACGTCAGTAGGGTGCGTAAAGACAGCAGCAAACATCACTTAGCACGTTCAGTTTACTATTATGTGGTTTATTTCGTTATAGTATTTCCCACTGCCACAGATTTCCCTCACAGAAGGATCTCATGCCGGTTAGACTCAAGGCAATGAACGTCGCCAGGTGGCGGGCAGAGGCTTGACCGTGGACCGGAAGCGACCTTTGCTTTCCTGTTACGCAGGCGGATCCAAGGAATGGACACCATGTTTCTGCTCTGCCAATTTGGCACATATTTTCTGTGTATGCGAGGATGTACCCATATATGGGTGCTCGGATGTTTTCTCGTTTTATGAGCATTACATTCTACGAGTCACTTCCGGCAGAACCACGCAATCAAGCCAGAGTGGGAAATACATGGGAGGTATTTAGGAGTGGCATGCAACGACTAGGTTCGCCCTTTGCTCTGATAGATACTGGATAGCTACCCGTGATTATCCCCAGTTTCTACTTCCAGAGCTCAGCAAGCTGTATGTGGGTATCAAACCCTAAACACGTGCGGCAGCGTTAGGTAGAATGAGTACGGAGAGACTGCTAAAATCTCAGAGCCGTTTTAGACTGCCTACATCTTTAAGGACTAAGGTAACTATCTTTACCTACAAAGCAGCTTCACTTGTATCTGAGTTTTCGATAGAGAACTGAATAATTCACGCAGGAGGGTTGAAGTACGACGTCATCGGACTGGCCGAGAAGACACGACGTCACCCATTCAACGCCGTCTCTAACACCGGAGAAGAACTATTCCTCGGAACATGCGACAGTAGAGGAGTCGGCGGCGTCGGTGTTCTCGTCAACACGAGTTTCGCATGGATATCGATTCATTCGAAGAATTAACAACTCGGATCAGACCTTTACGGTTGAAGAGATGTGGATCAATACCGGCTTTGAGAATCTTCGTCGTTTACGCGCAGACATCAAACTATGACGAAGAAGAAGTCCAAGCGTTCTATATGGACTTGCAGAAGTTCTTGAGAAAAGACCATACATTCTTTAAGGTCATCTTTAGAGATTTCATCGCCAAGATTGGACCAAGAAGAACGTCTGCGTCACATTGAGACCCACGGATTAGAATGGAGCGAACAGGGTGAGCGGCGCTCGGAGTTTATCATGAAGACCAAGACCATCCATGGTAACTCGCAGTTCCAGAAGCCCCACCCTCAACGGTGGACGTGGGAGTCTTCCAATGAAGAGTATCGTAACGAAATAGACCACATCATAGTAAATGAAGGTTTTGCCTAACCGATGTCGCTGTTCGCCCAAAATTCTACACGTGATCAGACCAGCGCCTCCTGCGTGCAAGATTTGATTTCTCGTAGAAAGGAGAAAAGCCGCTAAGTTCAAAAAGCGAAGTCCAAGAACCACCATAAACTGGGACTTATTTAATTCATTAGTCGGCTGTTGAGAAGATGCTGCTGTCGGTAACATCGACGAAGAATACGATCGGCTCATTCGACATCTTCACTAGCGTCTGTGAAAGCTGAGATCTCGAAAACACAAAAAACATCTGTGTCCAGAAACACTAGAGCCGGTACGCCAGCGTGGAATCGTACGGGCTGTAGGCAACCGCCAACTCACGTCCGAACTTGCAAAACATTGTAGACAATTTAATTCATTAGTCGGCTGTTGGTAAGATACAGACACCTGCTGTCCGGAGTTTTACATGAAATCAGACCATCGCCTCTTTCCTGCAGGATTTCATTTCTCGCGGTAACGAGAAATGCCCTAATGTTCAATAAACGAAGTCGCTAAACCACCGTAAACTGGGATTTATTCACCTCATTAGTGGGCTGTTGGGGAAATGCTGTTTTTGACAACATCAACAAAGAATACGACCGTCTTATTCGGTATCCTCGTGTTAACGCTATGAAAGCTCAGAGTTCGAAAGTGACCAAGAGATATCGGTCTCTAGAAAAACGAGGTGATATGCCAGTGTAGAATCGGTCGAGGTACAGAGAACCGCCAGCTCAGTGTCGGATTTGCAAAACTATAAATACGGGCGATAAAAGAACTTAAAGAGAGCAGAATAGCAGTTATGGGCAAAGATGCAAAGGCTAGGAAAAGCATCCGCAGAGCTCACCGGAATTTCACCAATTAAAAAAATTAAGATGATTGCACTCCCATGCTCAAACGGAACAGTTACAGCTTCATGAGAAGGAACGGAGGAAATCAATCACAATTATTACACAGCTTTTTTCAATAACCAGGTCCTCCTGCCATTTTAATTAATGAGGGAGGATGGAAATGTTATCGTAGCCGTTATCCGTTCCGAAATTTGCCATGCTGTTCCGTCGAATCGAAGAGAAAGGAGGTGCCAGTGATAAACACACTGCCTTTGCTGTTCACAGGTTACTTGTCAGAGTGCAAGCTCCCTACTCAGTGGAAGACCAGCAATACCGTGCTATTGTTCAAGGAGGGTGACCACGATATCGGCAACTATCGCCCAATCTGCTTACTGCCTGTGATCTACAAACTTTTCACTCGGGTCGTCCTAAGCAAGATTCACAGAACACTGCGCCAAGGAGAGCTATGCGAGCAAGCAGGAATTCGAAAACCTGAATAAATCGGAAGGATTCAGTACAAAGACCAACCAAATCCAGCCACACGATACTGAGACCCTCTCAAGTATCGCGAGAGTACAAGAGTCCGCTCTATCTCACTTTTATCGATTTAAAGAAAGTTTTCACGCAGTTGAGGTAGAAGCAGTCATGGAAGCCCTGGACAGCCAAGATGTCTCTACTAAGTATATAAGATTCTATATGAGCTATATCGAAATTTTACGACCAAAAATATTACCACTCTATAACGATATTAGCAACCACGTCAGAAGAGGCGTTAACGAAGGTGATACCATCTCAACACATGTTTAAACCACCACCCTTAACAACGTCATGGTAACACTGGAATGAAGCAACCTGGTAGTGAAAATCGAGAGACGGCAATTACATCATCTTCGCTTTACTGACGAAATCGTTCTTGTAGCACCAAACATTAGCCAACCGGAACGAATGCTTGCCAACTTTGATAAAGCCTTTAGAACGATTGGTCTGGGGCTAGATCTCACAAAAAACGATGTTCATGACGAACGGATTGGTTACATATGCCCCATTCACACCGGAATGAATGTCGCCGAATGCTCAGCGTATGTCTTTCTGCGTCGAGAAATCAACATGATGAAGGACTTAGCTCTATAGTTGAGCAGGAGGAAGCGAGCAGCTTAAGGGCTTTCAAGAGCATCAAATGTATAGTGAAGTGAACAAAGAACACCCGACTCCATGCCCACGTTTTCGACTCCACGATTCTTCCTACCTTAACGCATGCGCTAGAAACCCGGTCGCTACCTTAGCAGGATAAAAGACCACTCAGCGTTATAGAACACGCTGACGCGAGGACGACTCTCGGCGTATCCCGTATCACGCACGTGATAGAGCGAAATTCTGATCTACGTCAACGGTGAAAGGTGGGAAGGAGACGTTTGCGACTGAACGACAACCGATCTACAATACCCTTTAGCGAGTATATTACTCGATGTGTCGAACAGGTGATTTTTCATACTTAATCAATAGCTTCTCGCCATACTATGTATCAGTCGTTGTCTGAGAAAAAAAGTACCCTGTACACGTTAAAATTTACAAAAACAGTTTTTAAGACAGGTCTCTTGGTGCAGTGAGTCCACTGATAGAAGAATCATTCTGTGATCTTGATATTTTCCAATTGATATCTTTGTCTTTAGAGGAGCGTTTATTGAACAAGCAAAAGTTATCTCACATGAAATGGAACTGGAAACCGTTCTGGGCGCCGTCTTGTTAAAAAAATCACAGTTTTTACTGAATTTATGAAGGTAATCAAGCAGAAATATTTGGTATCGGATTCTCGCCATTCTATAGTAGTTTCATCGTAGTTGTAAACGGCGTTGTTAAATAGCTGACACTATCTCATCGAAAATTTACTGCCGAAAATATGCTATCTCTACTTGGTTGTCAGCACAATAGAGTGCTAATCGCATTTACTTCTGACTTCTGTTAGGCGGAGTGCTTTATTGATAAAGTCGGTAACAACTGATGAAGAATCAATCCATTGATCACCACTATTGTTGTATTGATAAGGTTACACGAGTTTTTGTAAAACTTCATTGTGGATAGCAACTACCCAGTATAAAGAGACATTGCCAGCTGAGGCCAGTTCATTCTTGCGGTTCTCCATTCCACTGGATTCAAAGTGGTGCTACTACGAAGATATTCCGAGGAATATCTAGTGCTGTGCATATATGGGCTGTACAGTGGCTTGAGGTGGCCCAATAATGTATTAAGTCAGTGTTGCATTCCTCCCAGACAAATGAGGTATCAATTTGCCGACCCCTGAGAGACGGTAGACTTGTTGAACCCGGGCATAGGATCGAACCAACACTGCATGTTATTGTACAGCACCTTTAATCACCATGCTACCCGCTCCCACAGTGATTGGTCATACTGAGGTTAAATGAAAGCCATGAAAATCTCAAGTCCGGTACATTTTTGTTGGCATGTTAAAATGAGCTGGGATTTGAGGATGAAGCCGAGCACAAGGGAGGAAATGGTATTAGGAGCTTATGTCGGGGAAGTGGTAATTATATGAGGATAGCCTGGCTGGAGATACGTCCTTCGCTCTATATATCCTCTTTTCTGCATTGTATTGCGCGAAAACTGCTAGATTACAACGGTAAATGGAAATTGCGATCGTGCTCAAATAACCGGCTGGTTTGTTGAAGTGACAATGGTAAGAGTGTTTTAACACATGAGCAAGTCTTAATATTCAATTTTGGCGTACGTCTCCCGCTAGTAGTTGGAAATTCTTTCGGGCAAACCAGGTTGTCAAAGACCAGAGGGATGGTAACGTCACGCGATTGATCATCAGTTAGTACACGAAGTCAACGATAATTGGGCATACCAAGCAAGACTGGATGTGTACTCGTGCTGACAAAAAGACCCGTTCTACTCAGGTTGTTAAAAGGCAGATGACGAATGAATGAGTGAATGGATGATAGGAAACGCAGTGTTCTCTTCGAATATGGGATTAAAAATAGCGGTTGAATAATACGGTTATTTTAAGGCGGGATTGCGCAATTTTCTGGTAGAACAACGTTAGTAATAATTTCCTACACAGATTACATCGTTGTTACAAGTCATTTCAATGAATGTCGCGACCCACCTTGAATTCGAAAGACCTCTTAACCAACTTACATATTGGATCGTCTGTTTATTTCTTCTCTGAAGTACGATTTCTTTGAGAATGCTTAGTAAATAGTGACCGAGGTACTTCAAGCGTTTGCTTACAAAGTGCAAGTTACCTTATTCTATCAGAATGAGTTCTGATTTTCTGGAGCCTGTAGCAGAAATTGCTTTCATCCTATTGCTTCACTGCTCATATTTTGAATAGCAGAGTAAATGAACAGGCGGAATTTCATCCAGCAGGGTACGGCAGTGCTCCCAAGTGTATCGTTAGTGCTTGCGGCTACCGTGCTCGTATCGGAGATTTTAAAAGCTTCATCTTCATCATCAACTCTTTTGAAAGCTTTAATTCTTACATTTTTTGAAATTGAGAGGACACTATAAGAACTATTATTTACGATTAAGACAATAGGACAAAGTCTGTTCTCTGAATTCATGAAGGTTCGTTCTTCAGGTACTTTAATCCTTAAGAAATTATCGTCATTTGTTGAAAAACCAGATTGGGAGCTGTTGTGTTGAAAGTCGTCATTTTCCAAAAAAAAAAAAAAAAAAAGCAGGAAAACAAAAGCTATTTATCACGTGTTAGTTCGATCCATCTCCATTTTCCTTTTAAAAGAAGTGCTCTCCTAACGTGATTTCAGTGATGGCAAAAGTGGATCCAAACAGCGAAGAGGAGTACTGGGATACCATAAAATCAAATAAAATCCAAACTCCTATTCATTTTGATTCACTTGGGTAAGAATTGCCTATATCTGGGAACAATTTCGATTTATAGGGGACTTCTTTGGGACACACTGCTATAATTTCTGAGTTTGATGCAAAAAACGAGTATCAGAAATGTCTTGTATTATACGACGTTGTTTCGGAAATGTTTTCCAGCGAAGTGAACTCACCACCGACAGTGCCCTATCTGAAAGTAGTGTGCATCTCGGATACACATAATCAGCTGCATCTAATCAAGGTTTGTACCGCGAAAGTCTTCTCATACAGAATAGTTTCCATCATTTCGCGTCCTCATCTTCTGTTTAATCTTAGTGTTCCATTCTTTGATGCAATATTGACATTACGAATTACGAAATTGAACAAAGAAACATCTACCTGGTAGTTTCAGTTTTTGAAATATTTTAAATTGTTATTATTTTCAAGGACTTAACATTTGATTGCTTTCACAGGTATGCGGTTTTTTTCATAGCCAAGCTGTTACCACTGACAACTTTTCTGGATTTTTAGTCGTTGTCTCATCCTTTAATAGATGTTCCCAAAACTTCCTGTGTTTCTTTTTACAGGAAATTCCTGATGGCGACGTGTTGATTCACGCTGGTGACTTTACGAATTTCGGATCGGAAAAGGAACTTATTAAGTTTAATAAAGATATAGGTACGTTTCCGCTTTGTCCCGTACTAATTTGATTATATCCACTTCGTTAGCACTTCGTCGTAACTACATCTCTAGCTCATTCGGTCCCAATGAAGAGCAGATCAGAATTTTACGACTCACGCCAATCCGAGCATACTTTTTTTTCGTTTTCCGTACTATTTTGTCTCTTATCTTTCATAAAGGTCGCCTTCCTCATAAACACAAAATCGTTGTGGCTGGTAACCACGATCTGGGTTTTGACGACTCCGAGGAAATGAATGGGCGGTTACCGCAGTACCAAGGCCATGGAACACCTAAAGGCTATCGTCTGCTTACGGACGTTATATGGTTGCACGATAAAGGTGTTAAGGTAATCAATAATGATGTTGTTTAAGAAATATGGGTAGAATGAGACAACCTTTAAGCAGTTATGCTAAGTGAAGGCTTCACGGTCTTCGTTAGGAATTTGATGCCTGAGTGATTCGTCTTCATGAAGGATCCGTATAGACTTCCGGAGAATCAGGGTACCTGGGAGGTTAAAAGAGGCTTCCAACAAGTATTCTCCTGGTCCGCTCTAGGAAAACCTTGAAAGGTAGCAAGATAGCAAGGTATACTTAGTCTTCGGCAGAACTAGAGGGAGGAGTTATTCATTGGTGACATGCTGCCAAAAGGATTACAGACAAAACTTTGATTTTCCTGACCAGAAAAACCGTTGTTACGACACCATCATACAACTAAAATCTCACGACCATTCTAGGTTGCCTAAATCTACTGCAGCTGTGGTGACGATTCGAAGCGAATGTAGGATTAATAAAATGCGACCAACTAATAATCCAATTAAGACTAGTTTATCAACCTCATTTAAGCTCAACAATTTAGGAACATGTTGATTATTTCACTACCGAGGTTAAATGACAGTGAGTTTGAAAATTGTTTTGCTATTCGCTCTGTGGCAGCTAACATAATACCAACTGGTACACGGTGTATTATCCATTGAAAAACAAACTGTTATCAACTATATGATATAGTTGAACTATATATGATAGTCTTATGAACAACAACAGCCCTGTATAAAAGGACACTGCCGGGTGTACATGGCTCATTCGTTTGGTGTTCACTGAAGAAGATCCCGTCTTGGTACGACAACGAAGGGGGCTATATCGAGATCACGAACAACTATGGACCACTGACACAGATCATCGGCTCTGAGGAAGACAAAACTTCGATACGTTAGCCGAAATAGATAAGTTTGTCAACTTCGTGTAAGCTCAACAATTTGAGGACCAAGTAGTACTTGTGCGGCTGAGAGAGTGTAAAAAAACAATTTCGGATTTTTCAATATTCGTCGTACAGTGCTCTAAGCTTCTACAATGTTATCGCTGGCGATTCTAACGCCATGATTGGTCTAAAATGAGTAATCTGATAATGGGACCCACAGGTTTGATGTGAATGGATAAAATGAGTGACTTTCATAGTTTATTTTGGTGACCAAGATCATTCACTTCAGTTTACAGTTCTAGAAGTCCTTCTGTCAATATTATGTGAGTCTCGAAATGTACAGTACCATAACGAAGCAGACAACCTAATATTAAATAGGTGCTTTTGCTTAACTTTTCAAGAGCCACTTCGTATGCCCACATATTGGCCTAAGGAGGATGGATACCCTGCAGTCCTCCCTTTCGACGTGTGACTTCAATGGTGAAGAGCGTTGCAGCACTGAATATTCTGCCGTCATTCATATGCTCGATGGATAACCAGGCGAGCACACAGTGCTTTGACGTTTCAGTACGATATGTCACAACCGCACTGTGATGAAAATCGTTGTTGTGTACTGTTAATGCAATAGATTGTTTGAGCTCACTTTTATTATTTTCAACGAAAAAAAACGTAATCGACAGGAACAATCTTGAAGGTTCTCTGCAAGCAGATATTTCCGCGAGTGGCACAAGGTTTTCTATTCGAACATGTTCACGAAAAGAACTTCACCTTTCTATGACAAAATTACCAACAACGTACTGATTGGGACAGAGCGATATCACTACAGGATAGTACAGAACTCAGTACCGATCGCCAGAGACTACAAGGTTTTTTTCTGGTTACTTGGACATATGGATACTTGGGTGGCCTCTCTTCATGGGTTGCACGGGCTCCTGCATAGTTTCCACTTCACGCAGATTTGCTGGTTTAGCCAACGTGGTTCCCTGGAGTCCTGAAGACAGCCTGGTCAAAATTTGCACCAGGTCGTCACCAGCACAAGAAGTCGCAGCCCTTGTGGATCAGAGAGAGATTTGTCACTATGCGAATAGTTCGATACTAGGACGGTGGTCGATCCTGATATTGGCTTACTATTAGCTAGGCTTCAACTAGAAGAACAGACGACAGATGGATGGAATGAACAGTGGAGTGGACTCTAAAAGAATTCAAACGTCCCCTATGACGACCACCTACAAGTTGGGCGGACGTGTTCGTAAACAAAGTTAATCAGCTGTACCCGCAGCTGCAGTTGTTTTACTGATCACTGTATGAGACTCGCACGCGTTACCATGCTCGAACAAGACCACCACCATGGACTACGATTGCGAAGGAAAGGGAACGAATGGCATATGTGCTGGGGTCCGCACAACTCGTGAAGATGGACCGTCCAAGTATCCAAGTAAGCAAGTAACTATTAGCTAGGCTTCTTGATGGAAACGGCGGTCTCCTTCTTAGCTTGGGAGACCCTGCTGGGTGGATGAATCCCCTCGCTGTACATCGCAGACCGACACCCTGGAATACCACGATGAGGCGGTAAACCCTTTTGAGGTTTCTGGTTAGTTCAATATCGTAACATCAAGCATTAGTTGGAGGGAACGAATATGGACTGTGCGTGTGGAAGAATAAGCCTCCGGTGATATTTTAAATTAACGATGTTCATGAGAAACGGACTCTTTTCTGATGCCACTTCGCCCTAAAGAATATGGAGTTACGCCGCTCGTCTAGAATTCATGCTTGCTGTAGAATACGTCAACACATGGAAATCCACATGTGTCGGAAACGTGGTGCATGACCACAGGAGTGACACAGGTGCATGCACATGCTAGGAAGACTGCCAGCATGGTGATGATGATTTTCTATGAGTTCTTAAACTAAAAATTTAATGCGGTTCTTGACCCTCGAGCAAATGAAGCTCATTAGGCACAGAGGTGAAAAGGCGCAAACTTTACTGACACTGTAGTCACTCTGTCAGTAGGAAGATAGTTAATACAGATGATATTTCAAAAACCCAAGGGGTTAGATATTATGTCCACATAAATACATGCGTATTGAATTGTTAATTTGTTCCCTAAGCATTATTATCATTTAGATCGATGGAGTGACTTTTTTTGGCTCTTCTTGGCATCCGCTGTATGGATATCCTTTCTATACACCTCGACCTAAGTTAGAGGAAAAGTGGAGGTCGTTGCCATCCGGTATTGAAATTCTGATCACTCATACACCAGCTCTGGGTGAGCAGCCGTTAATTTTTCACAGTATTTGTTTCTAAAATATACTTACCTGATACTTGAACGGCCCGTCATCACTAGTTGTGCAGGCCCCCGGCATAATCACCATTTTTTCGGGGATTTGCTGGCTAAGCCATTGTGGTTCCCTGGAATCCCGAGGACAGCCAGGCCAAAGTCTGCCCCAGGTCGTCACCACGACAGGCAGTCGCAGCTCTCGTGGGTCAGAGGGAGATTTGCCACCATGCGACTTTGATACCAGCACAGTGGTAGATCCTGGTATTGGTTTACTGTTAGCTAGGCTTCCTGACGGAAACGCCGGACTCTTTCTGAGCTTGGGAGACCCTGCCGTGGGGACGGATCCCTCCGCTCTACATCGCAGTCCGACACCCAGGAACACCTCCCAGCCACGATGAGGTGGTAAACTGTTGGGAGGATGGTAATAATATAGTAATAACAATGACGATCGTGATGGTAATGGTGATGGCACTAATAATGTTGATGATAATAATAATGATAGTAGTTATAATGACATTATTGGTTATAAAGGCGTGTGTGCGTCTGAAGGTACTACTTGGACATTGGTTCTTCGAAATATCGGACAAGCACAGGTATATATCTGCAATCAACGCAGTCGATTCATACTGCCACTAATTTTACAACTAGTCCTCTCATCTTACACCTTTCATCTGGAGGAAAACTTTGTGCTATACGATGTACATTTGCACACACCACGAGTACTCACTAATAACAAAAGCAGTCGCAGCAGCTAAACATCTATTAAGGCATCGACATTATCGGATTTCAGGATATTTGGACAAATTTGGTAACGAAAGATGGGGTTGCCGTTATCTACTTCGTGAGATTGAGGAACGAGTGAAACCAAGGTGTGTCGAAATAGTGAGACTTCTTGCATTTATGATACTTTTCTATCTTAATTCTAAGTATAGTCTCAGTTATCTTAAAAACTGACCGTCAATAATTTCCTACATGATTGAGCTGGGGGGCGCGTATGACACAGTGCTTAGAGGCGTTCTGCAACACACATGGGACTACAATTATGCTGGAATATTTGCAAACCTTGGACCCCAGGCCAGATTCGACCCCATGATTATCCTTTCCCAGGACCCACTTGTGCTCATCTTACCGCTGAGGTACTCGTTCCATCTTTGTCTCACCCACTTATTCTTTAACCTAACGATGCTATCTGAGAAAGCTGGCTGAGAGAAAGGCTGAGGGGTGCTGTGTGTAACACGTGACCCGCTGGAAAACGTAATTGCGGGGAACCTGGTCTGGGGTCTAAGTTCTGTAGATATCTGAGTATCTTTGTGGAAAGATGATAGGCAGTAGATAAAAAGTTATACACATGGAATCGATCGTGCTACCCTGGCTCACCGAGCCTTCCATCTCTCCGCGTTCGGAAATTGGTACTGTGCTTATCTACGGCGATAACAACGCTGACTCAATACATCGGTAGGCCACCGCGAGTCATTCTATAGGTCAGATATGCATTGAATCCCTCCAACGATGCTTAATGAAGTGCAGTGCATGGCATATCCCTCAGGAATCGATCAACGCTAAAATATTTAAGAGCTTTTTTATGACTGAACTGACATGAGGTTGGTGTAAAAGTTTTATTCTGCTAACGCTTAGACGACTTTGCCTTCCTCAGAGCCGCGTTGAGTCGATGTTCCACAGCTGTTTGTTGTCGCGAGCTAGGTATTTTTGTTGCACCTAGTCGAATCCATTTGAGGGATTCTTCATGGCTTTTTTTAAGATACAAATTGCTACGCTACATGCCAAAAAAATGAAGTGCCAACTGCTAGGACCCATTGCTCGTCTAAAGTAGGTCATATCGAGTGCTGCAGTCGGTCAACACCTGTCCTGTATAAAAGAGCACCGCCGAGTTAACTTCTCCTCTCAGGCGGTGGGTCCTCTATTGGATTCGACTCGATTCGACAAAGAACCCTCACGTAATGAAAACAACCAGCTGTGGACCATCGACTCGGATCAACGCGGCTCTGAGGAAGGCGAAGGCGCCGAAACAGCCGAATAAAGGCTTTTTTGCCAAGCTCATGTCAGCTGAATTACACAAAAAAAATGTTGATTATTGTTACCTAGGTTTCATGAATGCCGTTTTTTAAGATATCATATCACGGTTCGCGCAGGATGTAAATAAGTCTGAACTAAGGTGACCAGCCGGCGAACCCTTTTTAAGGGTGGTTTTTTGTCTTGCATTTTTAAAGCCAGAATTTTTTCTACAAACGATGCTCTTCATGTCCTATAGAATGTTTCTCGGGATACTATTGTTTAGTTGAAATATACATTGATCTTACCTTCAAGAAATTTCAATTCTTTGGCATTTCTGAAGAGGGACCAATAAATTGATCACAACACCAAAACCGAATGTTGTAGATTAACTAGCAGAACATTCAAATGTATGCCTGCTAGAAGAACAATGTTAAAAAAAGCTATCAGCATGGAAAGCTCGCGAACAAATCGGAACCTTTGTGTTATACCAATGGCTGTTCTTTACCTGAAATTAAACCCAGCCAGAGTACAACACAACGCAGAAGCCATTTTAAAGAGCCTGTTTGAAGAAGTATAAGTTTCAGGTTTCACGTCTTTGGTCATGTTCATGAATGTTACGGAGCTTTATCCAATGGCCAAACGGTAAGTCAGAAAATCGTTTAGTATGATATCGGATGAATTCTTTGTTCTTGCTACGTGCCAATGGTGCTTTAAACATATAAAACAAATAATTTATTAGTGAGATGCCCTCTTTCTTGGTACTTAGGACTACTTTGCACTTTTTGGAATCCCTTTTTATAGTTCGTGTTTTTTTGATACTCTGGGAAATCCGTGACTCCTTAATATTAACTTCAATTTTCCACTGAGCTCTTTCGAACCTTTGTGACTATGAAAAAGAGAAAAAACATGAGGTTGCATGAACGACTTTAAGGTGTTCATCAATGCAGCGCAGGCGAACAGGAATAACGAGATTGCCAACAAGCCACTGGTGTTTTACATTCAGAAACGCTAGATTCTTCTAAACCACTACCGCTTTTTATTCTTCAATGAACTGTTGGTTCTCGGCGATAACGATTGAAACGATAAAGTTTTTTCATTTCAATGGTACAAAGACAGCATTACATATATCAATATAATGTACGATGGAACTTCTCAAGAAATGAAAAATGTGGAGAAAATGGAAAAGAGTACCCATAATACATCACGAAGAAGACTCTCAGAGATACAGGAATTTGGTTACAAAACGCCAGAAATAAACGGAGGCTTGAAATGTGGCCTTGAGATTCGAATGGTTAGAATGAACTTCACAAGTCTTTTGTGTATTCGCAGACGATGAGCAGTGCAATTCATCCTCGAATGAATTAGTCAAAATGTTGACATTGACTGCTGTGCTCTTATGATTACCTAACAACCATGAAGGTGTACGAATTCTACGAAAGTGAGTCATCATAGTAGTATAAATTTATTCCTAACAGGTCGCTGTCATTTATGGAAGGGCTCCGTAACTGTTCGCAGACAGCTATGATATAGTCGAATTTCTGCACTGCAGGGAGCAACAAACACAGCAACACACTTTTTTTCCAGACAATGGGCGTTTTTTTAATCGTTTTTTTTTGTGTGTGTGATTTTTTCAGCCCATCCTGCGCCGTAAACCCCTTGATCCAAAGGCGATAATTTAGAAGAGATTCATTGGTGGCTCGGATTCGTGCTCGTCTCTTCGCTAAACTGCCAGCGGCGATTGTCTCCTCATAACTCAGAACTCATTCGATGTGCAATCGAATCAAATGCACCACGTCGGATTATTATCCCATATCGAGGAATATTACGTCCGAAAAAGCGAAATATAAAGTGGAAACTGCTATCGTAAATTTATAAGCCGCCTGGTGATTTCCCGGCTGTTTGATATGCAGTCTATTAGTAGTGATGACCTAACAAAGTTGGCTGACACGAAATCGAAATGATGCATCGAAAAAGCTTATGGAGACTAAAATTAATTGCGTTGAAGAGCTTAAAATAGAGCTGAATGCGTAGCAGAACTTGAAATCTCGACTTTCACAGGAATGGATGGCAGTTACATATTATGACTGCGATTATTTTCTTGAACACAGCGATCAATGGAAGTATAACGGGCTAACAAGCAATAACTAGACTTCAAAAACATCTTGGATATCAGGTCTTCGTCTATCCGATCGTTGACTTATAGTACCATGTATAAATATCATATTGCTTCTACGAACCTCATAAGTAGGCACTTTTTTGTCAACAAAGAGTAGGTTACACATTTTCTGAGAGATAACGAAGTACTTTTTGACAACGAGTCTAAATTGTCGCACCGTCGAAGTATTTCAGAAAGTGTGTTTTAGGCAAGTGTTGATATGGAAACTTGCAATTGCGCTTGTTAAAGACCATGAGTTAAATCCACTATTCCAAGGACAGCATAAGGATTAGCAGTATGGCCATCCATCGTATTGCTGATCCATAGCCGTTGCAGAAATCCGTCGAGCAACAGCATACCTCCCCTAATTCACCGCCGTTGAAGCAGCTCCTGTCCGACGACGGGTACCGTCTTGTGGAACGGTGTTGGTGATGACCGGAACCGCCTAAATTAGTACAGTTGCATACGGAACATAGGAAGAGATATCTGCACTGTGAATGGATATGTTTGCAGACCCGACTGGATTACTTTCCAAAATTAATGCTGATTATTAAATTAGCAAAGCTACTCTTCACTAACGAGAGGGGTGGATATAAAACTTCGTCAGCTACTATTATTAACAAGTTTCCCACCAGTTCTTTAGACCCCGAAATCTACACTTTGTATGAAGAAGCTTCGCGAATTTAAGAAAGCCCTCTTTTCATGGTGAACTGCTTACGCGACACAGTAGCGCAGTTTTTTAACTACATATTTCCTTATGGGTACATTTAAGTAGATCATTAGATTCTTGAACAAATGGAGCAACAGGATGAATTCGATCGAGCAAGTACCTCAATTTAGAGTTGCCACATTATTGGCGTTTTATAACAAGGTTTTTTCCCTAATATTCCTCGACCCTTACGCGACCGCGTGATTTTTATGGGAGGTGTTTCCCAAACGACATAGAAATCATTTTTGTTTTCCGTGGTTTCTCTTGATGGACAGAATAGCTTTCTTACACTTTTTGTAACCATTCGAATGGCTATTTGGCGGGAAAAGCTCTATTATGCCGTTGGAAATATATGAAAAACTTTTAATTAATACTTTGTACTGTATGTGTTCTTTTATACGGAAGTAAAGGTGTGCTGTATAACAACCATGCGATTGCTGAAAAGGAAAACGATACATTTATAATCCAATGCCGAGGTTAACAGAAAGTCGAATTGGCCAGGATAGTTGGTAATTTATAAGCAATTCACTACTAATTCAGTTCCAAATTTCTAAACAAACACAGATATATGGGTCCTGTAGTGATCCTTCGTCTTTTTTACCGACAGAAAGGCTGTTGAGAACAAAGAGCATCAGTGATGATCCTATTCGGGTGCATAACGGAAGAGCATTCAGATTTCAACGCGCACCGCAGAAAAATTAACCGTTGTCGCCAACTGAGGAATTTGTTTTGAATGAGATTCACTAGAGATAGAAAGAGTTGTTTATTTCATCCGTCGAGGTACCAAGCTTCCTACAGCTGCACAAAGACCGATAACTACTCTTAGGTTCAACGTAGAAAAACTTTCGCACAACTTCCTCCCAGGCCAAATGAGAACAACTAAAAGTAAATCTGTGACTGTACTGTAGATACACTGTCCGCGATACTCTCGACAGAAACCGAAAAGAGAGAAGCATCGAACTGCCCGAGAGATCACCGACCAAATCATCACGTTTGGGCCATACGCACCCAACACTGATTCACGTCTCACAAATATCAGTGAGAAACGAAGTAATATACCGGTCTCTAAGGTTTCCCAAGGGTCGGCCTTACTTCGAATTCTATACTACTTTTCTGTAATGAATGAAGATATAATATCCTATTGAATCACGTGACTTCTATCATCACTGGGCACAAGGCTCTGGCAAGAAACATTTACGGCATCAGTATGGACGTTTACAATCCACAATTCATTGTGTCGACTCGCGAAGAACGTTATCACTGCTGGCCATTTTCTATCTTAGATTAATCCTCAGAAAAGGATGACCATCATCAAGCGCAAATTAAACACACCAAAAAAAATGATCACGTTGTTTTTTTTATTTTTTTTGAAACCTTTTTCCTTGAGATAACAACTATCGGAATCCACCGTATTTATAACAGCTAAGTCCGTCTAAATTCTTCATTTCAGATTTCCAGTCGCGATCATAACAATAAGGAGAGAAGGCAATTATAGAGGAAGGTCTAAACATTTTCCCTTTCATGCCACCTTCTTCTTAAACCAAACTTTCTTAACTGTAGACGAAAGAAAAGCGCAATTAGACGCGTTTGTTGAATGTCATGCATGAAGTAGAAGAAGAATTTTTTATAATGCAAATCAACTACCCACAAATGGCAAATTCAAGTAGCTACGGTCTCTGCACTAAGGACTCAGATTTCTGTACTCATATTCTCGATTCCTAAAAGCTGAAAGCGTATCCTATCACCTCAAGCACCAAGAAAACTGGACATAGTCGGTAGAGCGCCTGAAAGAAAGACGAAGGGGTCTATGGTCAATGCTTTTCAACTGAATTTGCGGATGAGCAGATTCAATGACCATGAAAAGACACTCTCAGACGACGAGATTCACGAAATTGACCACCTTCATGAATTCCAACAGCGACTGATCCAACGGATCAGATGGGGGTCGGATGCGCATGGTTTGTAAACACGATCACGTTCTAATTAAACAAGCAAAATGCAATTATGCTGGACCTAGATTTATGGATTCGATGAAATATTTGCAATCATAGCTAAATGAAATGATTAGAGCTGAGGGATGTATGTTAACTTCTTCAAATAGAAGACGTACCGTTACTTCTATAAATGTAATCCGAATTAGCGATCCTCCGCCTCGACAGATTCGGTGCACAAAGTGCGATTTGAGCCACAGAATTGCCTGTACACAGCTATCAATCGAAAATGAAGTCGATTCAACTGATTTCTGTTGTGCCTCCTGTTACTTTCGTTTCATGTTATCATCACATCATCCATTTCGTTACTGAGCAAAAAAAAACAGTTGTGCTAAAAAGGACAGAAACTGTGACTTTACCAATTTTCGTTATGGGTAATTTGAAAAATTTCACATTGGGCTTGTCGTACGACTTTTTACAAGATCGTTTTTGAAAACAGAAAGAAATCACTTCTTGTTTCCCAGCAACCCTAACATAAACAGTACTATTAAAACGCATCTATGCATTCAATACTCAAATAGAGAACTGATGTTCTTTTAGAAAGTCGGCATTTTTTAATCAGGTTTTTGGCTCATTTAATTTAATTTGGCTGGAAATATCGATAACGCTGACCATCACACGAGCGCTGGACGAGGCCGGTCCTCGACCTGACCGTAACGCAGTACGACTGTGAAGTGCACTTGTGCTGCGAATCCAGAGGACCTGCAATGACCCGGGCGCTCAACACCATAGGTTTTTCGAGGTAAAAGGCTCAGATTGATACGAATTGCCATTGATATTCACAAGTACTGCAGTTATTTTTTGACAGAGCCCAGCACTAAAGTGTAATAAACAAAAAAGAGCGCTTATGGCAGTGTCCTGCATGATTAAAAAAACAATTTAAATGAGTGTGGATTTTCCCTTCAACCTAAGATTTCTCTCAGGGGTCACGCCATTTGTTCGTGTGTGCTCTAGGTGCAAGCTAATACAGTTTGCTGTTGCAGACGGTTGGTGGTTCGACTCCGTACTAAGGTCGGTAGGGTCCCTATGACAGCAAATTTTTCCACAAATAACAGAATTTGATGTCCATACATTTTTTTAATGTTTAAATTTATTACGATTACGACTCTTCATGTCTACAAATTGGAATTACACATGAACTTTACCTCCTAAATAGTCCCGTACTTGTAATGGAATATTGGACTCATGAAAAAAGGGAGACGATAAGGAGACAGTGTTTTAAAAAATATGAGTGGTATTTAATTAACATACCTGAAAAACAGTAAAGGGATTGAACTGCTGGTAGCAATAACAAAGAGAGCTGCGCGTGAGCACGCACCTTCATGTTCTGCACAGCGGACACAGTGAACTCTGAACCGGCAGCAGATCTCCGAATCTGAGAAATTCACGAAAAAAGAGTTTCTCCTCTTTTATTACGAAACGTGAATATCCATCGATCTAGACTACATCTGCTGTTGACTTGCGAAAAAAAACTGACACAACAGATGACCTTAAGTGAGTACAAATAGACGTGAGAGATGAAAGAACGGTGAAAAAGTTAGAAAAAGTTGTTAGTAAAACACATCATTAGAGTTAGCAGACTGGCCAGAATAAATAAAAAATTAGTGAGGAATTGGAACACACAGTGGAATCGACTTCCCCTTACGGTTACATTTCAAGGCAATCTACTTGGAAACGCATAAATAAAGACGAGAAGTTTCGAAAAATAAGCAAGACTGTCTGCAAACTCTACCAGGCTCAGTGCTAAGTGAAGGGTGAAGAGTATATTGGTTTATATATTGGAAAGCATTTCGTCGCACTAAAATACACGCTGCTAAAGACGCTGTATTCCGTACGAAACGTGACAGCAAAACAAGAGTCGGTAGAGCTCCTGGAAACGGAAAGGCGGAAGATTGACAAATTAGAGCGAAAAAAGTTGGCTGGAAACAAACACACACTCTACAAAACCGCTTTGTTAGATGGACGCAAAAAGTAAAATACATGGAACATTTCAGAAAAAACCTACAAAGAACAAAAAATAGAATATCAGCGAGAGGCTCAAGGCAACATCAGTTAAGTTTCACCATTTGTTCCCGTTGAGCGACGAAGACAAACAGCTAGCATCACACTGCTTATAAGTGGGCATCTATTCATGCTGTTATATGAGGGAGGGTAGCCAAGGGATGCTCGAAGAGCTTTGGCTTGAGTGTTGGGTTTCTATGAAGGTAGCTTGTCCCACTCTTCTTCCGCAGAGGAGGTGAGAATTATTTCGGCTTCGAATCATCTGTCTTGTATAGTACTTGATTTCGACTTTTGGAACTGGCGTGGACGATGTAATGTAAGTACACAGAAGCAAATCTATTCATTCATATGTGGATATGACTAAGTGTACGACCGCACTGTAGGTCATTCGCCGTGTCTCAGAACAACTACATGGATGTTTTCGATTTTGTCAAAACTATTATGCGATACTTGAACACGACATACAGCCCCGTGACGAACCCTCCCGAGAATTTTTTGTGGCGTAGGTAAAAATTGTAGCGTTTAATCTGTTCGAAATAGCCTATTCCAAGCCAACCACACACTATTTTGAACACCACAGCAGAAACGAGAAATTTGAACAAAATTCCCACGACCGACTTTCTGTTAACCTCGGCATTGGTCAGATAGTTCTCGATATTCCTGTTGGAGCAAACACGAGGTGTTACTTTAATCTTTATTCCAATTTATTCTTCAAAGCCGTTTCTTACCTGCCTTCCATCGAGGAAGAACAGCTGATCAGAGTCGCACATGGCTGATGAAACGGCTCTGAAGAAGGCGATACTGCTGAAACGTCGGCTTTGGAGGAATAAAGGATAAAGTAACACCTGGTGTTTGCTGAATAGGAACATAATATGGAGAACTATTTGAACAAAATTCTGGGAACGACTTTAGCTCTAAGTCGTTTAATGAATCAATACAGGACTGTCGTACAATATTTGTTAGAATAGACTATGGCTGCCTTTCCGTCCGATGTTGACATGAGCGTGGAAAACAGATATTTTGTAAACAACTAGAACTGAGTTGTAATTATACAATTGGGAGGAAATCGTGCAGCCTCCATATCCACGTGCGCTTCGAGCATATCTCAGAATCCTCCTTTCTCATACACTTATGAGTAGTAACAATGACCTAACATCATCTACCTAAAAAAAAGCCAATCATCCTTTGCGCGCAAAAAAAGACCGTCTAGGCAAGACAACAAAATCACTTCATTATCCCTACTATGTCTCAGATACAAATTCAAGACATTAGAGGGTTCGATGTAGCGACAAGGACCTCAAAATGGAGATAGAAACGTCAACTTGAAAAACTTTTGAAATGACTCTGTTAAGTTTCATAGGTAGATGGAAATTCCGGCTAGGTTCAATGGCCTTCTACTTCTAGTGGCCCTCTTCTACTAGTGCTTGGCCTTCTACTTCACTTAAGAAGGAAAAAAAACTACTTCAACAAAAGCCTTCGGTTGCATACACATTGTAACGGGTTTCAAAAAGGAAGTAGAAGACAACAAATGCTTACTTAGATGAAAACCCTGTCCACTTTTAGAAAATTGTCGTTAACTGCCGTATGAAATGAGGTGAACAAAAATCGTATCAGTGGTGGACCTTTACGATTTTTCGAGAGGAACAAAGTGGACGACGAACAAGACGAACTCAGTCGAATTTTAGTCAGCTGTCCGGAGCAGCAAAATTGTGTAAGTTCAAGTGCATTATTTCTCCTCAGCGAAAAAGATAATTGAGTCAACAACGCTGCGTATAATTTTCGCTAGACACGTAGCTGGCGAGTGTATCGTTGTTTCTGGAGGAATTTACGTTGAGAGAACGCTAGCTACCATCTGGAAATTCGGAGCGGTGAGTGTTTCACGGTTGGTAGACCTGCTTGATAAGAGGTACACTAATGGTCCTCGGGGGAACCGCCGCGAAGACTTCCAGTGGAATGTTTTAATGAGAAAACGTCTCACTCAGGCGCTCCCACATAGCCTCGCGAAGTAAGGCGCGCTAAGGCAAGCTACTTCCGTCTTTTGTAGAACTGCTGTTAGTTTTGAGATTATGCCCAACTATATTTGTACAACCGCTCACCAAGTCGTCGTCAAACGAATTTTCCACGATGATCCTCACTGCAACGAGCTCTACGGGACGAATTAAGACTCGGAAGAAAAAACGAAACTGGTAATGAATAGCACTTGCACCTCTTTAAGCACATGAAATCTACTCCTACTAGTCTTGACTAGTCGTCTTGGATTAACTTGAATCGGCTCCTAAAAGGATTGAGAATAACGATGGATGAAAACGAATAGCGTTCGATTAGCCAAAGAACACCTAAAAACAGATGTTGTTGGCCGATTTCGCCTTCTTTTTAGCTTGCTCTGACCACACGCGGACAAACCACGTGTGCTTGGGGTCATACAACAATCATAGCAAAAATCCCAAGAGCTGTTAACACAGAATGCGTTTACATGATCAGACTATGATAAATATTGGTACAAAAGAAACGATGGAATTGATCCGCGTAACAACTTGTTTAATGTTTCGGAAGACAAGCAGTAAAAAAATAGCATGCCATTCGACGAAAAGCCATAACCCATAGAAATAGCCCTAAGTGAAGAGCATTACTAGCGATTATTTCCTAATATGCGGAGAATCGTGCTTTTCACCACTTTTTCGCTGAGTTTAACTACAACATGTTTAGTGTCTCGGGAAAAAAAAACGTCTCGGGAAAAAAACGAAAATTCCAAGCCATTCGATGATATGCTATAAACCATAGAACCAGCCATGACGGAAGAGCATTACTAGACACGACGTGCCAAAAGATTTCAAACTTTCGATTGAACCAAACCTCAATTTTCGATTTACGAATTGAGCTGGTACCTCTCGACACGCCCTCTTCTGGGAAATGAAATTTCTGATGAGCTCTATCTACTCGACATCTCCTACTGAAGACATACCTTTTGAAACAGACCAGTTTTGCTGTACATTTCTCATTTTTTACTTAATGTATAAAAAAATCGGCTAACTTTTTACATATACATGGAACAGTAAACAAATATGGAAGAGAGCCAATGATATCGAAAAAAGATGAAATGTGTAGGTTACCTTACAGATCCCAGAGTTATCTTTTGAGGAAAAAAAAACTTTGTTTCAACGTTCTGTTCTCCCAAGAAGGAGTTCGAAATACGAATTTTATTGCTGTAATTCGAAAACATTATCTGATTGCATGGGACGGCCTCTCTCCGATCTCCAGTGGCCGAGGAATGTGCGTTGCGAAAACCTGAGAATGCGTTAGCAGAGCTCTCGAAGGATTCCAAAAAGAACCAACCTTTCGATGATTAGAATTTATTCTTCATCCATGAATTCATGAAGAACTGCACAAATGAAAACCGAACCTACATGTCCCACAAAGATCCGAAGATCTTCAAACCCATGAGAGAAATCCCTTCGTGGATGATGCACGAGAGGAATCGAATGTAAGAAATGACGGGATGCGCACAAAAAAATGCGAGGGCAGGTCATGTAAGCAAAGAAAAAAACAAAATGATTAACTAACTCGACAATATTGGCTCTTTGTGGCTTGATGAATGACCGAGATTACGTGTGAAAAAAAAGTACGCGGAGAACGACAGGAAGTCATAGACAACTGTCATTTGAAGAAACACATAAAAAAAAGGAATTCGGAAGGAATTTAATTTCTTTATCTTAATTAATTAAACATGGAAAAAACTGTAGCATCCAAGTAGACAGATTTTCTATACAGTTGTTGAACACAAAGATAAACAATTAGAAGCTCTGTACGATAGGTCGTCGAGCCGCAGAATTGCTTTCTGACGAGGTGTTCTGCATAGGCATGTTTCATTTGCCCATATCACGTCCCTTCGCTCAAACCTCTACTGGTAAAATTTCAGGTAAACACTATGTTAACTTTTTTATTTACTGCTTGCTACAATTTTTCACAGCAGGGTACTATGTGAAATACAACCACAAGGATGTTGAGATATTTAGAGACTCGGGACTCCAGGTGAGCTTCGAACCAGCGATTACCCCCTACCGGGTGCTCACGTGTTAACTCCTTGTGGCTAAATCGATACAGTTGATTAATTCATTCTATTTGGTTGAATTTTAATTACAGGGTAAAAATTAATGGAAAGAAGGTTTGATATTGCCATCTGCACTACTTGCTCCTAGCAGAAGTTACCAATTAAGGCGTCTTAAACCAATGCGCTAGGCTGCAGTTACAGAATTGCAAACTAGTTCGAATAGCAAACATCATTCCAATAATGTTGCAGTAGGAAAGGCATTCAAGAAACAAGGTTGTTCAAGCATCCGTGCAAGCACTGAAGGAAGCACGCATGCCGGCGAACTGGCGGCTGGTGCCCGTGTGCGAAGGAAAGCCGACAGAGCCGTCGACCGACGGAAAGTGATCACCTCGACCTAATCGGATTCTGAGAACGGACATTAGCAGTGGGTAACGAGGACTATGACACCACCGAATGCATTGTTAATCAAGAATGAGAAGTGTTGCGCTTCATCGACACGCTTCAAAAGTCTCCATGGTAGCGATGAAGACAACACAATACCCATATACCAAATGAGAGTATAATGACTTTGAACATTTGAAAACCTTGGCGAATTCTATGCAGTGTTACCGATTAAGAAGCGACATTGGTGGTACCGAATGAGGAAATGTGTGTAGCTGCATCGGCACGAGGATCCCAAAATGTAAGATGGAGAGAAAGTGAGCAATTCTAGTCACCTACATTTAACGCTCAACAACACGATTCCTAAGAATGAATGGTGACTATATGAAAAAGGATCGCATCGAGACAACTCGGATGCGATGCGTCACCGCTTGAAGCCAATTTCGCTCATGACCGCAATAGTTGTCCCTCCACAAGTCTGGGGTTCGAATTCGAATTTCGAACAAAGAAAATACCCACTTTTGAGTAAAAAAATTCTCGTCCATCAATCGTCGGACCGTAAATGACGGCTACGAAAGAAGTCAAGGATTGGTGGACAACCGAGCCGCTTCTCAAGCGCTGTGTCCGCCCATGGAACAGAATCATCGAATAATTGCGCCGAATCAGCTTTTAGGCGTGTAGGCTAGAGTGCATTCGTCATCAAGATTATTTTTTATAGAAAGTAGCAATAATGCACTCGGACACTACAGGGCAAGATTTTTTGAAATCTTCATAACGTTTCAAAGCTTTTCCTACACGTTATATTCGTCTATTCACTTGTGGGCGTAACAATGCACATCGCTCCAGGCGTCAAGCTGACGTCATCAGCAATATATGACGACCACTTGCGTCAATTGGAAATCTAGTGGTGAAGACTATATTTTAAAAATTATCATTCTCTAAATGGCATTAAGATAGTGTAAAGACTGTTCTACGAAAGTTATGGAGAACAGCAACGGTCGATCCACATGCGTTCGACTTCATTACCAGGCGAAATAAGCCTATCGATTTTCCAAAGTCGATGAATTGTCATGAAATTTGTTCGTTAGAGAAGAAAAACTGACTTGTTTTTTGGCCGAACCCATAACCATAGTTTATGCGTATGAGGATGAGAAGGAGTAGAGACATCGATACAAGAACGAAGACTCATGAAGAGGAGAAGGCGAATGGAAATGTTATTGACAGGTAGTCAGAGTTGCTCGAAATTGGAATCGGACCATTACGAAGAGGAACCGAGAATTCGAACTCGAGTGCGAGGTGCGAATTCAGAAGTATAAAGATGGAAGAGGTTTCCAAAGGAGCGCTTTAACTAAGTTCTTCACATTTGATCCATTTTTGGAAATAATCGTTAGCTATCGAAACATTTTTTATGGACCTCATAGAATCAGAGACATATCTGTAATGTCTGAGCAATTTCTTGAAAAAAAAGGTTGATAAAATAATTCTATGTAGGACACACAGGTAATCTGACATTCTCTCACGGATGACAAATCATAAATTAATTCACTCTGGTAAAAAATGCTTCGTCGCAGGTACAAAATAGGGAAAGTGATTTCAGACAGGATAACTTCCTTAAATGGTAAGTGTTTAAAGCGAGCGCCGGCTAACGCATGGATCTTGAAACATCCTATGACAGTCCAAAGAGTACTATCGTTCCAGGTCTATGTCTTCATACGTGGATAACCAGGAATAATATGAAAAATAAAATGTGACAACCAGCTACATCATCTGCAACTATGTTAATCATCAAGCAAGTCGACTAAGCACCAGCACAATTCTCACTCGTCCCGGAAGAGCTATCATTCACCTTTTGGTCTGAATGCGAATATATGTTATAAGTCAGTCTGTTGGAGTAAGCGAATGAAGGTCAGTCCTTGAATTCACCTACGCCTCAGGTTTCCTACAACCGCGACTAACCACCTCAATATTCATGAAATAACCTAAAACTGCGTTTAATTTGATATTTTAAAACGTTTACATGCACTTTTCAACGAAAAGTGGTAGTCTCACGCTTATTCAAACTTCCGTCCATAGAATTAAATATGACTACAAGAACGAAATCATACTACGATGTCCCAATAGCCCTCCTTAGACTTTGTTTTGCAATCTCTTCTACTCTAAGTTATTGGCTTTCTAGGCAGATTTCCAATAGGAAAGATCTGTTATAACAAATGAACGAAATGCTATTGTGTCGTGTGGTTTCATAGTCAAATGAGTTGCTATGTGTTTTTTGGATTTTGTCATTTCTCCTCTGCAACAGTGTTAAAAGAAAGACATAAAAGACTGGAAAGTATTGATTTCCGAATGGCGAAGGAAATAAATGAAACGAAATCAGCTTGGAAGAAAAGCATGATGTTAGGCAGAGAATGGCATGTATTGTTCTTCAAAAGTTATATCTATCTAAGCCATATGCTCAAACACACAACAAGTGCAGTGCCTCTCTTGAAGATGGACTGACGGCTAGAGCAATTCTGACGCGTTAGATTCGGACCACCTAGTTAAATGTAGTAAAGGAAAATGGTGTAGTAATATCCAGGGTCAGAAGAGTAATGTAAGGACCTCTCTCTGCATAGCCATCCTCCTAGTGCATGCAATTTGGGCATGAATAATTGGTGACTGCAGACAAAGGAAAGTAATGAAATGTATTACGCTATACAAAAAAATAATGCTGACTTTGCCGTTTTACATCATAATGGGTTACCTTTGAGTAATTTTATGTCTTCGTGCTCATAATAAATATCATTTTAGAGCGCCGAGTTCGCTCCAAATTTCTTTATTATATATTTCTGTGCTTATTTTCTCTTCACTCCAGTCTATTTGAAGGACCAAAAGAGGCAAGTCCCAGCAGTTTTCGAATGAATTCAAAGCAATGGAAAGCCGTGGAAAATACTCAATATGGACGTCGAGTTTGAACAAGAAATTCTAAACGATTATGTGGTGAAACGTTGTCTTCCGATGTTTCGTGATGGAAGTGACAGCCTCAGTGACGAGAATAACTGCCAATGTTGACTACACAGTGATGAACAACTAAAAATCTATACGACACTCGAGTGACAACAAGGTTTAACAGATGAAAAAGAACCGAAGCATTTCCCGGAGCCAAATTTGAATCAGAACAGCGACATGATTTTCTTTTTCAGGCTTGGCATGCATCGACTATAACGTCCTGAACTTTGGCAAACGATTGTAGTTGAGAGGCATTTAGAGAAAATCGACAAAACGCACCACGAATTGGAACATCCATGAATGCCGTGGGAACTTGGTCGAACGTGATCTATATTGGAAATGAAGGACAACAGAACCACAAGCACGATAAAAGCTGAAAAAAATAATCAATATGCAGCTCTATCTCACTCAACAGACCTGTCAGTAACAGGCCACCGCTTTTTCAAGTACCCGACAACAACTTTTCGAGAAGAAAAGTTGACTAAGCCTCTACTTCTACATTCATCATATTCGTAGTATCGAAAAAGTCTCGAAATACAACACAATGGAATAGATAAAGTTTACTGGGTAGTTCGTTAGTTTATATGTGGAGATTCTACCGTTTTTTTTTCTCTTTAATAACGCATCATCGTGTCATCTGCCTCTGATCCACAAGGACCGCAACTGGTTGCGATGAAGATCTGGCAGTGCCAAGCCAGGCGCGGCTATCCCAGGAGTACAATCGACTCTACGAGCATTTAACGACATTAATAGAGAAGATGAAAAAATTCTCAAGCACTAGCCGAGCTCACAGCCAAATGCTTGAAGATCTTCACGGATGATGAATTCGTGACAACGGAGAGAATGAAGTTAATGGTGAAATCCGCACAATACCTGATGTCGGGTCGGGTAAATTTATTAAGATAAAAAATAAAATAAATGGTAATAACGCACCAGGAGGTTAAACAAAGCTCGTAATAACTCTAAAATTTGGTGACAACCCAAATTAGCATTAACAAATCCTAATCGCATCGTTTTCTCCGGTGAATGTCCTTAAAGGGGTTAATAAATGAATGGAATAAGTCCGAAACAATTTCCTGCTAACGCAATCGAGGAAATCGCTTCGGAATAGTACTACGGCTTCAGATTATAATGAGGTGTGCTATCATATGGTGCTAAACATCTATCGCCGATTACTGTGATTAGATAAAGCATAAGCGTAGCACCTGCAGAGCTACCAATTTCCATATGATACATAAGAAAACGTGAATATGAACGTAAATCATACCCAGCCATAAACATGCAATTCATTGTGCACTGAAAAAAAATTACAAAGGTCGTGAACTTTCTGTGTTTAAGTGTTCTATTTCTTTCCATACGAGTAGATTTCACACATTGCGCGCATCCCAACACACTTTCCATTCGACTCCTTCCACTGCATTCGTAATCCGCGACGGTCGGCCAATTCCTGATCTATATAGAGTAGGGAGAGCTTTTTCCGAACAAATCGGGCGTCAATTTGCGAATTCCATAAGAGTAGGGCTGGGTGTGCCAAGGGCGAGATCGAACTCGGTGGTCATGTTCGTGTGCAATACAGGCCACGTGAGATCATTGTACTACACGTGCCACTGCTGTACTCATATGGAAACATGGAAACTGCGAAATCAGAAGCATCATGATTGCACAGCTCAGAATACCCGGAGAACCAAAGTTATCACGATAGCTGTGGATGGAATTACGGCGAAAATGAAGCCAGCACACAGCAGATGATTCTGGCAGATGCGCGAAGATCGTGAGATCGTCGGGAACCGTTTCTTCTTTTTAAAGGGAGAAAAAGGCTAGACAGCAATTTTTGCACGCGGTTTGTCAAATAATCTCGTAAGTTCTCAGGAAATTGCATTCTATCCAACCAATTCGTACAAATTTGTTTTCAGTTCTACACTCTATAAAGCGTCATAGTAAACAACTCGTCCAGGCATTTACTAGTCAAATCAAAGGAAATGATAAGAAGTTAAGAGCAAACTCAGTAGAAACTCACTGTTTATGTCCATCGTTGTTTTCACGATGGGCGCTGAGAAGACAAATTTAAATGAGATGTAAAATGGGACGTTTCCATGTTTGCTAATACTTCAAAACACAGATTCCCCATTGCCGAATTTTCGTAGTGGCAGTTTCATCAAAATACTCAACAAGAACTATCAAAGATAACTTGCTATAAAACCCTCACATGGCGATTGGTTGAAGGGGGGATTGGACTTCGAAGCACTTCTGTTCGTTTGTTCGCATTTCATTGAAACGAGAGAAAAGAAGTAGTAGCGTTAATGTAACGAATGGATGGCAATGCACTCTATCGCTTCAGTAACTCACCATTCAAGAATTTTCCTACGCTTTTTAGCGACTTACTAAGTGGTAGATGCAATATAAAGGCACTCAGCTCAAGCAGTGAACGAAAAATGTCGAGAAATCAAGACAAGTATGATCAAAGACGGTGAGTTCATAGAGGCTACCAAGCTCCTTTCAGCATATTCTGCTCAGTTTCATGCTGCCTTCGATATTCAAGGAAAGGAAATGTGATTAAAATTTTATGACCGATTTAAACCACAATCAGTAAAGCAAGAGGTTGGATGTAAATTAAAAGACCAGCATTTTGAAGTGGTCTGTTACGAATAGAAGGATGGAGGCATTTGTTGCTGCTTTTCACCTGTATATTCGATTAGAAGCGAATACGAATAATTGAATTCGCTAAAGTTCTGTGCATCGAACTTGAAATGTGGCAAAACAGAGCCTGCGGGGGATTATGAGGACAAGAGTTACCTATCCATTCAGAAAACTGAGTCTGAATTTTGGCACCGATACATTCAGAAAACTGAGGCTGAATTTTGGCAAGTCCAATGTTGAACAAAAACTAAACACACAAGAGCTTAGAAGGAGAGATAGACATTGCAGAAACGCATTAACTGCATGCCATCAATGACATGTCAAGCCGCAAGTTGTCAATCCAATAAGCCTTTAGAGGTCTTCCCGAGACTCGCAGCACATTTTCTCTCACTATGACTTTCAGTTCACGTGGTGCAAATCAATTTCACATGGCTTACTTGTCGCTGAGTTCGTCATGAACAATTGCACTTTATGATTCGAAAGAGAAGAGATTTTTATCCAGGAGAAAAAAACGACTACGTTTTTATAGTTCGCTTCCAGTGAGAAAAAAATGCACGAAGTTCATTGAGTTAGGAAGACATTTCTTTCCGTTGATATGAAGAGAATTTTTACAGATCGTCTCCAGTCACAGCAAGCAATGCTCTCATTCGGTTCTGAATTCACTTTGCAGGAGGAGGATTATCATAAACACAGCTCATCGCACTCAACCGCTGGTTCAGGGCTACTCGGACTAGCATCATAAAGGAGCTATATAAAGTAGCTGTTCATCAAAAATGTAGGCTCCATAATAAATGGCCAACTAAATATAGGAATCGATTTGAAGTGAAAGCTGAGGACAAAGAATGCACATCAATAAAACATCTTGTATACAAAAGTTGACGGTTAGTTAGGCAAATTGAGCTGACATAATATTGTATGAAAGTGGTATGCCCTCTCAGAAAAAGAATTCGACTCCTAGAAAGCAATAGAAAGCATGAATTTTGGATTTGAGGTTGTTTCGTTTAGTTATAACCATGGCTTCCGACCTCGAAACACTTTTAGATACAAAATGATGACGCCAGTAATATCCATAAGACTGAATGTTGAAGCAGTCAACAGCGAAAGCAGTAGCAAACATCTCAGCAGTAAGAGTTACGTCATCAGGAACCTCGAAAGGCAAACTGGTATGTAAGAAACTTAGTAGCGTGTGCGTTGCAGTTCGTCAACATGAGTCGCATCAACTACTATTTTTATACCACAGTAATCCTCAATATATGAGGGACTTCAGGAAGAAAAAACAGTTGGCAAGAAGCTGCGACTCTAAAACGAAAACATGCTCTGAAGCGGACATCAAAGTAGATGGAGTGGAACCACTATCGGCAATTTTCACGCTCCACGAGTTCAGTAAATATCCGTCCCTCCAGTGGTGTTGTGCATGTTGTATTGTTTGTACAATTTCCAAACACAAATAATCAGCAACAACGACGCCGTTGTAGAAAATTGTGCAATATTATAGTTAGAGTAGATTTGAACCACAACAAGGATTTGGAAACATACGGAATTGGCAAGAAGCTCTCCAGCACTACGAAGTACTGCTCATTTAATGGATGGCTCTGGTATGAAAACTATTATATCTGGTGGAGACGGACTAATCTACTCATTAAGTTAGTAGATTAACGGCAGATGAACATTGAAAGCCGTAATTAACCAGGACCATCAACGAAATTAGCAACATGAGGTCCACATCACGAAAGGTTATCGATAGTTCCCATCGACTTTCTATTAGCCTCGCCATTGGAATATGAATGCGTCGTTTTCTTGTTCAGCAATCGTGAGGTTGTTAAACAGCATACATTAACTTCCGCACAAAAAACACAGTACAATACAACAGTAGCTGACGTTTCGGCAGTATCGCCTTCTTCAGAGCCGCTTTTTTACGTGCCTTCCAATGAGGAAGAATAGAACAACTGATTATAGTCGCATAAGGTTGATGACTGCACCATCCCCAGTCATCAAGGATGGTGCAGTCATCAACCTTATGCGACTACGAAACGTCAGCTACTGTTGTATTGTATTGTGCTTTTCTATGGAAGTAAATGTATGCTGTTATCGATAGTATTAGTAAAGGAATAAGGAATTCCAAAAGTTATGGGAATATATGGGGAAGATAAATGTTGAAGGGATAAATCATGAAGCGAATATCTAGCCATTAGCTTTAGATTTTTTGATCACTGCGAAAGTCTTCTGTCAGAAAGCGTCATCACGTACATGAAGCACTGATGTTATTGCTGTTTTTGAAATCGTTTTATTTCAATGTATGAGAGCATATTATTTATTCGAGTGACCATCTGCCGATTAGAAATACGTTTCTTTGAAATCTCAGCGTTTGATCTGTACGTCGCTATCCTGCTAGACTCGAAAATTGTCGTAGCACAGAAGCGTTTTGGAACCACCAAAAACATTGAAATGTTTTGATTGGAAAAGAAAATCTAACAACGAACAGACGTTGGAGAAATCCACATAACAGCTTGTTGTTAGTGCGAATGGAGCTGTCGAGGGGGTTGACGGAACTCGCTTAGTGCTTCCGATCCATCACCACCATTCAAATCTGTGAAAGAAATTCTTGTCTTTGAAAGGACCCTTTTGCAGAAGACTCTGAAGGCTCAACCAGATTCTGATGGCTTTCACGTACATCGCCAGAAAAAGTCATTTAAAATCAACAAACGGTCCTTTTGATAACGAATTCACGTATATTTCTGTAAAAACAATATACACAGACGCTATCCGTTACCTGGTGCTTCTCAAAACCTTGCATTTCTTCAATTTCAAGTAATTACAGGCTAGTTCACCTCAGTGGTCTACTGTTCTATAAAATCTGCTAGGCGGTCGTCGCTATCGAGCTGCAATGTACATAGCCACGGCAACGCCACCCAAGCTGAAGAAATTGGCATTTCCAGTCCGAAACCTGGTTAGTAGTGAACCCATGTAATAGCGACAAAGCCCATCCCTATTTACCTTAATGCCAAGAACTACAAAAAGACCCCCCAATCAAGAGCTCCCGTGCGCCTCGAACGCGCAGATAAAAAAAAGATAAAGCTCTCGGCGTTCATCAATCCCTGAGGGATGCGCCATGCATTCGACTTCATTAAGTATCGCTGGAGGTGATTGAATGCATATCTGGTCTTTACTATGACTCGCGGTGGCCTACCGATGTGTCGAGTCAGTGCTGCTATCCTCCCAGACGAGTCTAGTGTCAATTTGCTGACCCCGGAAGGATGGAGGGTTTGGTGGGCCATGGGCGCGGAGATCGATTCCACGTCTGCGTCGCAGTGGCGCCTCCAACCACTGCGCTACGCGCGCCCTTTAAACGAGCAGATACCACAGGTACTTCCCGACACCATATATCACTACAGCTTGTGCGCTTGAGTTATTCATTGATCGAAGGGATCACATGTGGAACAGGTGATATTCGAATCACGTAATGAAATCGTCAGTTAACTAGGTCTTGGTTGACGAACGGATTATCTCGAGAATTCTCCAACGTATTAAAAAGGCAAGTTGCTCCTAACAAAATAGCCACCGGATTCGGCTTCTACATCGTCCTTGAGCTGTCGGTTATTTTTTTCATTCCTATTTTCGTTTCTGATTTCGGTTTTAACATCTCTACGAATTAAGTAGTAGGAGGACCGAGCGAAGGATTCTTCGCCGAAAACACACCTCCCTCTGATCCACATCGTGGTGAAGACCTGGATACGCCATTGCAAGGTTACGTCAGAACTCCAGGGAGGACCAAGTTACACGACCAGCAATAGGCCAACCTCAGTACCCCCGCACACTGGGTGCTCCCGTCTATGAGGTCAGGCGGTGAGACGAGCGGTGATAGGCCAGAAAATCTCCGGTTACGCAGGACATCATTAGAACCGGATCTGACGCACGCACGCACGACACGCCATGGAGATTGTTTCTTACTATGCACGTATAATGCCAGAACACTCCACGGACGCCGATCTTCGCGCCCTTCTTGCAGCCGCAGATCGCATTAAATTTCACGTGATCGCATTACGAGAAACAAAAAATCAAGAAGACCGGAATACGCCAACTAAACAACGGGACCGTTGTGATCCGTGGAGAAAAGGTCCCGCCACGAAATGTCGGCGGCGTAGGCTTTGTCGTCCACCCGTCCATTGTCCATCTCATTGACTCATACGAGAGCTTTTCCCCGCGCATAGCCATCCTTCGCATCATAAGAAGATCACTATCATCAACTGCTACTCACCGACCGACGCTGCTGATGAGTACGAATTAAATGCGTTCTACTATCAGTTGGAGGAAGTCATCCGCAGTGATAAAGCATATCATAAATTTGTTGTCGGAGACTTCAACGCCAGAATAGGAAAAACGAGAGCGAATACAGGGTCGGAAATTTTGGATTAGGAGAAAGAAATGAGAATCGAGACAGCCTCGCTGGACTCGTGTCAGCAACAGGTCTCTTCCACGGAGACTCGTTTTTCCAGAAGAAAGAAAGCCGCCGCTGGACACGGGAGTCTCCCAACAACATGACTCATGCGGAGATCGACCATATTCTGACAAACAGAAGATGGTGCCTACTTGACACACCGGTAGTCCCGTCATTCTGTACTGGTTTCGATCACCGCCTTCTTCGCACGAAGATTCGATTCAGCCACAAGCTAGAAAAGAACTCTCTTCATCGACCACGAAGAAAAAGTCTAGCTGTATACGACGAGAACATTCTGAACGAAGCCCTATCTATAAGTGACTAGCAGATTAAAGAAGACCCCGACCGAAAACTACGAGCTCTTGTCGAAGGACTGAAAAGCTGTGCCGAATTCGCCTCAGTTCCTCAAGCAAGAAGATTGGATCGCATCTCCGTCACTACTAAGGAGTTGCTCGAAAAGAAGGAAACTGAAGCTTAATCCTACTGCAACACGTTTGACATGGCTAGTAATAGATGCCAGCTGCAGAATAGCTTTGTAGGAATATCTACAACGTTACAAGCAGAAGAAACTACTGGAAGCAGAATAAAAAAGAAGCAGTCCGAAAAAAATGCCGTCGGGACTTGTGTGGTTATATTCCGCTGTCAGCTCTGATGAACGAAGATGGAATCGTCAAAAGTTCCCGCCATGATATGGAATTAATAGCGGAAACGTTCTACACCAAGCTTTTCCGTTCCACAATTCCTGTCCCGGACCCTAATATGCCCGCTGGAGAAAAACCACCTGGAATTCTTCCGTCGGAGGTTCGAGTTGCGATAGAAAGCATGAAAAGAGGCACAGCTCCAGGACCAGACAATGTCTCCGCCGATTTCCTTAGAGCTGGAGGCCACGATTTACATGTATTTCTCGCAAATAATATGACAGCCTACCTTCAAAACGCAAAAATCCCTAGACCAGTGGAGGACGTCGCGTACGGTCATCCTGCCCAAGAAAGGAGACCGAAGCGATCTTCGTAACTATCGTCCCACATGCTTGTTGAGTGTACTCTACAAGCTCTTCACGAAGATTATCCTCTTGCGCATACCAAGGACATTGGATGAGGCGCAACTAGTCGAACAAGCAGGATTTCGGAAAGGATTTTGCTGTATGGACCACATCCAAATAGTGTCCAGGGTCATCGAAGTTTGTCGGGAATACCACTTGCCTCTAGTCCTAACGTTTGTCGACTATGAAAAAGCGTTTAACAGTGTCAAAACGAATGCAATCCTATCAGCGCTCGTCGACCAATGAGTGGACCCGTCCTTCATAAGAACTCTGTGCGACTGTTATCAGAACTGCACTACAAAAATACAGCTTTTCCATCGACCTCTACGTACCGTATCCATAGGGAAAAGGGGTTCGACAGGGCGACACAATATCGCCAAAGATGTTCAGTGCCGCACTGCAGTGGATAATGAACTCACTCGACTGGGATGAGAAAGACATACGTATTGATGGAAAATTCCTCAAACCTTGGTTTTGACGACGACATTGTCATCTTCTCAAGAAGTACTAGCGAAATAGCGGTGATGATCAACGAGCTCAACGAAGCGGGGAAAAAACATTGGACTTCGCATAAATCGAAAGAAGACCCAGTTCATGAAAAACCCATGTTGCAAAGGCGGAAAAAATTGAATTGGATGGCTCTATCATTGCAGAGACCACTTCGTACGTATACCTTGGGCGATCAATGAACCTAGAAAACAACATGGAGGAGGAAATAGATAGAAGAAGGAGAGCAGCTTGGGCCGCATTCGGGCCTCTCAAAAGAAAGCCACTGACCAACTGAAGAACCCGGAAATCCGCGCTCATCTCTTCTGTCCTCCCAGCGCTCTATTATGCTGCGGAGACATGGGTTGATATTTTAACTACATCAAGAATGCTTCCCACTACTCACAGAGCGCTTGAGCGATGTCTTCTGAAATATAACCGGCACTCTCAATATCTAGCCGGAATGCGAACCTCCGACCTTCAAAATCTGTCTTCAAGATCCAGGAGAATATACATCGATAGCGAAACATAGATGGGCCAATCACATAATGAGAAGAACGGACGACAGATGGACGAAAAGAACTGTAGAGTGGACTCCAAGAGAATGCAAACGTCCCCCAGGACGACCACCTACACGTTGGGCGGACGTGTCCGTAAACAAAGTTAATCAGCTGTACCCGCAGCTGCAGTTGTTTTACAGATCTGTACGAGACTCGCAAGCGATACCATGCTCGAACAAGACCACCACCATGGACTACGATTGCGAGAGAAAGGAACGGGTGATATATGTGCTGGAGTCCGCACAGCTCGTGAAGACGGACCGTCCAAGTATCCAAGTAAGTAAGTAAAATAGCCACCACGTTTTCATTTTTTCATTCTGTGGAAGTTCTATACACAATGTTACTTGTCTGCTTTTCAGAATGCCACCAAATGTTAAATCAGCTACAGATGTTGCGATAATCCCATGCCAATAATCAGTTGGATCTTATAGCAGCAGTTAAGTCCATTATGAACTGGCACATAGTGGTTGAAACTAAAAAGCGGTCAACATTTCCGCATCATGTGCATTGAACTCAGTGGATCTTTGGCATTATGTGCTAAGTTCCAAAACATCGCCCTTCATGAACCCAAAAAACTGGCGTTAAAACTCAATAACGAAACATTTTTTATATCTGTAGAAAAAAAATCTTTTCGCGAATTCTCAGTAGCGTCAGCGGTGAAATTCCCTTGTCCAGTTATCACAATTTCCCAAAACTGCTTGAAATAAACAGTGTCGACAGCTACTCAGCGGTATGAACAGTTGATGATTGTGATATTAACCAACTCCACAAAGTGGTCCTGAATAAAGTGGCCTTTTACTAATTTTTCTGCTGAAGAGGTCTCAGATGCATAGAGCAGTCAAGGCTAAGCCTCAAAATAAGAGATTCAAACGAGGATGGAAGTTACCTTAATGAGCTCTGGTTCATTGCATTTTGGTTCCACGAAAATTGCTTTTTGATAAAGAATATTGTTGTTGGATAAAGTTCTTCAACCAAGAACGACAAATGACGGTCTCGCATCTGCAGGACAAACATCATCCTCAGTGTCTTTTGAAATAGAAGTGACTTGCATGTATTTAATGTGCCTTATAAGGTAACATTTACTTTTGCCTCACCAATATGAAGCTACAATTATTCTTGTGTTTCAAAGCAATCTGGAATGTCCTCAAAGTCTTCGAATAATCGAATCATTGTGGAACGTAAACAAAAGAGTTTTACTTTCTGCAAAGGCTCGAAATCCAGAATTTTGGCAGCTGCCTGCGTGAACTGTGTTGGAAATCGTAGAACTATGTTTCTACTTAACCCTAAGTTATTCGCAATCTCTAGCTTAGTTCTTTTTGTCAGTTGAAACTTCACCTTTTCTACTACTTCCGATAGATCTGTTTTAAGAAATGTCGAAAAGAAAACGAAGGAGGGAGTTGGGTACTTGATAGACTTAGAGCAGAGGTTTTTCCTTCTCATTAAAGATTTAAAGAAACAAACAGACTTTATAAAAAAATTACTTCAATTTGACATTTGTTTAAAAAATCAAATAATCAGAAAAAAACTCGAGAAATACTGATTTTCACAATTTTTAAGACAGACATGCAAGCGAAAACATGGACTATAGGTAGGGATACATACGATGACCTTGACCGCTGGTTGAAATCTGTTTTCCAGTCATTTCGCTGTTCGAAAAAACGAGCCTCGATGAAAAAACCTGAAGAGAAAACGCTCTGTTGAAGGCTCAGACGTTCATTAGTGGAGTAGAAAACCTCAATGTTGTAAAGATCTATAAATTCTGATAGATTTAATTCCAATTTGTAACATTCACTACGAGCTGAGGTACACTGCTCAACGCGGAAGGCGTAACTTCTGGAATCATCTGCTCAGCGACACAGGATAGACCGCCTGATGACATTATGCGAAAGAAAAGCTGAGAAACATCGCCGTATTAAAAATAGAAAAATGTATGAGATGGGGTGCTTGTTCTGTAGAGATCTCCCGTTGTCGTGAGTGCAGTACTTCTATATATAGCTCGCTTATGCTTGCCTTTCCTCCGCCAATGGGTAGTACCCGATTGAATTCATTTGCAGCGGCTGGCTACAGCTGATTCCTCAAAGTGCGGTATTCTACGGGATAATTATATGGAAAGGAAAGAAATTAACAAACCTCGCAATATCCATTACGGAAAGCCGCGAGCCTTGTGCAACTTAATTACGTGGACTTCATCTATTACACATCGAAACGATTTGCAAGCTGTTGGCTGGCTGAGTACAAAGTGAGTAAACGAAGTTGGAAGAAGATCTCCACAGCAGATTCTTAGGCCACCTGGTTATTTGAGTGCCGAATAAGGCGGATGTATGCGAAAGCGGGTGGGGGTTGAATAAGAAGCAGGTAGGTAAGTAGGTTAAACAATTAAATAAGTTATAATGAATATTCACTAACCGCAACGGCGGTGAGAAGAAAAACGCGTTTCTTATTCTCAAACAGTTCTGCGCTATTAAACGATTCATAGTAATCATAAGAATGCTGAGATATGAGCAAAACTTTTATTTCATTTTGAAATGACTCGTCTTCACCACATCTACTGTGCGGATTCCAGCACTTCTCACATTTGACTCGTCTCGTCGCATCCACCATCCACGAAGGTCTTCCAAATTTTACAAATGGGTTCGGCTACTTTTTGAGGGTTTTCATTTCATCTTGAATGTTGTAGAATGCTGCTCGAGTCGTTTCTCCCAACAGGTTCTCGAAAAACCCAACGTTTATTACGTACCTTACACTGAGGAACAACAGCTGATCAGAGTCGCATATGCTCGATGAATGCACCACTCCACATCAAAAGTCGATGCGAAGGTACGGGGCCAGGTCGCGTGTAACCTCTAGGCATTCTTCCCTGCTATTCATTCTGAGGTTTCTTTTATTTATCCAAAAAGCCTCTAGAAGTATGCGCGTTGGTGTTTTTTCATCCTGTGCGAGGATAGTGACTTTTATATCAAAAGCAAATAGTTCCCGATATTCTTATTGAGCAAACACGAGGTGTTATCTTGATCAATGCCGAGGTTAATAGAAAGTCGGTCGTAGAAATTTCTCCCTAGAGTCCTGAGATAGCCGGGATGGAGCGTTCCCACTTGGATTAGAGAGTGTGAACTTTTCTTGCACACGTCCGGTACCAATTTCCCGACCCCGAGGGGAACAGAGTCTTGGTGAGCCCGAAGCGGAATCGAATTAGCACCATGCTCATGATGACCGACATCACTACCATTGTGATACCCGTCCCTAAAAACGTTTTAACTTTCATTTACAGCGTTCTCATTTTTTTTTCTGACTGGAATGGTATGATTTGAAATACAACCACAAGGATACCGAGCTGTCGATATTCATAGCATTTAGTTGGGATCTCAAAAAGCTAAGTGTATTGCCATATCAGTTCCCACTAGTTAAAACTAACGGATGTTCTAAAGTGAAAGCGAATCTTCGGGTTTAGTAAAGCTTGTAAGTTTATAATATAACTAGTAGACTAAGATATATAAGTTCTGCAGATTACTGAACTATCAGCACTGAAATTGTCTTGAGTTTCGAAACAAAAAAGACCTGAACCTCCCTGCAGCCTCAGAACCTGGCCTCGGAGAATAAAAAACTCCATAAAGTTGGTTCAAAACAATATTCAAAAATTTTAAAATGGTAGTTCCATAGATTCCATAGATTTAGGACCAATTGAATAACAGGATCTCCTCCTCTCAGCCATGAATGTTAACCATTTGGCCAGATGGATCATGCTCTCGTCAGAGCAAAAGGATATCGGACAAGCTGCTGGCAATATTCAGATAACACCTGCGAAGAAGAAAACAACACTGTACTGCCTTAGCACGAGCCTCCGCAAATTCCCCCCTCTTTGATGAAGATGGCACGCACAGTGGCGAAACACTCGACCCACGGACAACCTCTCCCACGGCTGGAATTTTCGGCGCGAATTTCGGGCATTTAAATTCCGACATGCGAAAAGCGTCCGGAGGTCGTTTTGTATCACCGTATGCTGCAGAGTCGTTTCTAAGTGTTTCTTGGTTTTAGTTTTGTTAGGATTATTGACCTTTGTTGTGAAGTAGCTAGAAGTCTCAAGATCTAGTATTGTACAACGGTTGCATCATTATTCATCTTTATCCACATTTTCAGTCTGTATGGAGTCGCCGTTTCGCGTCGGGGTCACGGTCAATCCCCGAAGGTGTGGTTCATACAGCTGCAACTTGGTCCTTAGTGTTTTTTCTTGCAATTCTAGGTGTTTAATTTGATTTTTAGATTATCAGTGAATGATTCTTTTCATGACGTAGAGAACAACATCAGGAAAGCTGTCGCCAGATTAAACGAACTTTGGGATCAAGTCCATATGCCTGAAATGTCCAGGTGCATCTGGCCTTCACCAAATAACTCACTCACTGGCTAGCTGAAGTTTATTTTCAGGGTCAGTCGTGTTACCACGGCCTTTAAGCACATCTCGAAGCTGCTGACCGACATGGTATGTCCAGTCATTGAATAAAGTTGTTCCATATTTCTCTCTTATTTGTTTTTTTATTTCTTGTACATTCCTTGTATCCTGGATGAATTCCGCTGACTGGTGATTACTGATGCCATCGTCAGTGGTGCAATGTGTAATACGCGAACTCCCGGGAATGGTAATCGTGGTTTGATCAAGCCCAGGGTCCAAGTTTTACTAATATCTCACCAACGTTGTGGTTGTCTTGCGTTTGTTTTTGATGTGATCATATTTGTTAGTGCATTTTCTATTGTTTGATTGAGCTTTCCTCCCAACGATTTCTCTCCTCGTGGTGGCTGGGAGGTGTTCCTGGGTGTCGGGCTAAGATGTATAGCGGGAGGATTCATCCTTCCGGCACGGTCTCCTAAGCTGAGAAAGAGTCCGGCGTTTCCATCAGGAAGCCCAGCTAAGAGTAAACCAATACCAGGATTCGCCACCGTCGTGGTATCAAACTAGTCGCATGGGGGGCAAAGCTCTCTCTGATCCACAAGCGCGGCTGCCTGTGGTGGTGACGACCTAGGACAGTCTTTGGCCAGGCTGTCCTCGGGACTCCAGGGAGCCAGAATGACTAAATCAGCAAATCTACGGAAAATTATCCTGGGGTGCGCACAACTAGTGAAGACGGGCCATTCAAGTGTCCAAGTAAGTGACTGAGCTTTAATGTGAATTTTCTAAAGCTAAGAAAGACGCAAGGTGGTGTGCGATTTCATCTTGAACTAAGATACATGGCAAGCGCATCTCCCGTTGTGTGATTTCTGTCTTCTGTCATAAATCTCTGTACTTCTGGAGTAGACATTTGATCATTTTTCTAACTGGTGAGCTTTTCGACTGTGCAGTCGAAACACACAGCATTTAGGTGGCGTCAGAGGAAGACATGGTATTAGCCGTGGCTAAGGATATTCAGGATGGATTGCCTAAAATTAATAAGCTAAGATCTCAACTTGGATTGGAGCCGTGGCAGAATAAAAGTGCCCCTCCAGGGTCAATTCAGCTGGTGTGTTTTTTATGCCTAGTAGTTTTCCTTTAATTTTTGTAGTAGGAGAAAAGAATAACTTTACTATCTCCATGCTTTTTACATGTCTTAGGAGTTTTGAGTTATGGATAGAGAGGGATCAGGGTCAAGCACTAAATCTCAGATATAGTAGCTTGGAAGCCCTTCATCCAATATTCGGTAATTTTAGCTGAGGTCGATCGAAGACGAGATCAGGACTTTGAAACCTTTATATGAGACTCGTCAGAGAGAGCAAACTGAGTTAATTGATCGCTACAATCAGCTCACTTTTCGCCTGGGAATTGACGAAGAAACCCCCACCATAGCATGTGAAGACGTACGGTTTTCTAGAACTTATTGACGACTTGCATCGTGATTGTGAAAGCTGGTTTTCCATGTCCTTAATTTATTATTGTCAAGAAATGTGTCATAAGTGATTATTACCACTTTATTTGTTTTTTCGTTTTATTTTATATGACCCGTCATCACATCTAATGTGCGAATCCCACATCCGATTTTCTTCGCATCAAACATCCACAGTGGTCTTTGGACATTTCGCTTGTTATTTCCGCTGGTGCTTGAGAATCCCGTCTTCTTTAGGAATGTCGCAGAATACTGGTCGAGTCGATTCTTCTTGCAATCTTGGAGATAGCAAAGATAAAGGAATTCATACACGGACTGGAGAAGAGCGTTGGAAAGCGGGGTCGAACTAGTACTTTTGCTTCCTGGTCGACGGCATCGCTGACCACTGCGCTACCTCGCAGTGATTACTATTCCATCTACTACTATTGTTTTCTGAAGGCTTCAATACCCTGTTCTCAGTGCAAAAAGATCCTTCCTGATTTGATAACTGGAATTTCATTATTGCGCAACGGTATCATCATCGACTAAGGAGAGGCCTTCGGAAAAAATGATACCATATCGCTAAAGTTTTGTGCAACCGCTCTTATGCAAGAACGGAAATAGGACATGGGAGTGGAAGTCGATGGTGGTCAGCTACAGCATGTTCAGTTTGCTGATGATATTGTTCTCACTACGTCAGGTATTAGCCAAGCATTACGAATGCGGGCGATTTCTTCGGCGTTTGTGGCTAAAATTCGTCTTCGGCTAGACCTTGGGTAAGTAATGCTCACGAGAAGTGCACTGTTTTCCGTTACCTCGTTGACTTTCATAGGAACGAATATCTCCGAAAGCTTCAGCTATGGATTAACGACTGTGTTCCACAGTATATCTTAGTCGAAAAATCAACATAATGGCATTGAACTCAGCAAGAAGAAACGAGCAGTTTGAGGACCTCACATGAAGAACGCCGAGGGTGTAGTGTAGAGGGCAAGGAACAACAGGCTGTGTGGCCACGTTTTACACTTACAATTCTTTTTACCATTACGTGCCTTCAGAAACATGTACGGTATTCACTTTGGACGGTAGGTCGCTTAGCTTTATCGAACGCACTATATAGTGTCTTTGAGTTCATATAGAGAGAGAATCAGAGTGATTTTCATTGGTGATGAGAAGCTGTGAATGTTACTGTATACGCCGAGTCGTGGAAAATGAAGTGACCTGAATACATGGTTAGTGATCACAGGAGGAGACATTAACGACTGTGTTCCACAAGATATCATGCACACAGCACGAAGACCATTAATCCGACGGTCAAACTTTTCCAAGAAGGTCCTAAAATAAAGGTGTAATGGTCTTCGATTTCCTAGTGCGAATAGGACTTTCTGGATTACTCTTGCTAGCAAAATAGATACATGAACGCTTTTTGCTTCCCATTTGAGTCATTCAACGCCAAGAGAGAAAGCAGATGATATAGTTGACTATTTATCCTTGCAAATAATTAGGGTATTTTGGCAGTAGTTTTTCTTAGCTCAATATTTGGTAGTTGTTGAAATTTTTTATTCATGTGCATACTTCCAAATATTGTTTTTGTGCTTTTACATGTTTCTATTTCATGTTGAAAAGAATTTAACTTTTCTGATATAGGCTTTTTTCTTCAGCCGGTATACATGACAGTATGGCGAAGACTTTCCTATCGTTGTTTGTCTCTGGGCGTTATAATGAATTTAGGAGCTTCTTCCTGAGGAGCAAGTTCGCGTGCTTGACGCTCGGCGTCTTCATCTTGAAGATGTCCTTCAGAAAAGAGTTCGACAAGCTAATATATGGAAGAAAGATATGGAGAAGTTTCTAACAAAAGTCGGTGAGTTGTTGAAGCAGTATTCAATCTACGTATTGGAGTGCTTTGGCTATGTGTACATATAGCCCAAGAAGTTTTAATTAAACTCGTTTCTAGGTAAAAGCTTTCTCAAGGAAGATATAAACATTCGTGCTGTCGTCGAAGTTGACTTCGAAAAGGATGATATTTGCCTTTCAGAAGCGATGATGAATACCATAGAGGAATACCATGAACAGGTCAGTAAATCCAGTAAATCTGCTTTTGTTTTTCCAGTATGTTCATGTCAGTAGCGATAGCGCGCGTTTTTCAAAACATGTGACTCCCAACTTTTCTCGCTCAGTTTGCGCCACCTATAGCCCGTCAAGTTCTTCCGCAGGTACTTTTCTGCCTAGAAAGCGATCTTTTTTTCATTTTTTGCACTTTGGTTCGGCTTTTATGTGTCTTTATGTTCTCCTTTGCTTTATCTGATATCAAGCCTCAACGTTACAATTTTTTTACGAATGCATAATGTTAACGCATACTTTCTTTCGTTTCCCATTTTTTACTCCTACTATTGAGGCACTTTCTTTTCGTTCGCCACAAGTTTTGATCTAAACTATTATCGTTTTAACGGATGTTCTTCGTCTACAAATGCATTTTTTATCTACGTAAATCAGGAAAACGATGAACTAGAGGACTTCTCATCCAGAGTGAATCAGGACAAAACAGGACAAAACAGGACTAGGATGGGAACAATGTAGGATCTAATATGCTAATATTATAAGTATGCGAGTATCGGTGTGCCTTAGAGATACGCAAAAGCACTGCTTCGATTCTGGCTAGGCAGTCAGACTTCTGCTCCCAATGACGGATACCAGACAGCAAACTGAATGAAAGAGGTGCTGGATTCCGCGCAATATGTGGTTTCATGTCATGCAAAAAACGTGGATTACGGCGCTATTTACGATGGAGAGGAATATGAAAATACTAATTGTCTGGTAGTGAGGACGAAGTTTGTATGATTGAAGATCAAGCACGTAATCGCTCCTGATCCTTAGATCTTTGGTAGTAATATTTTCGAGGTGAATCTGCTTGGATATAGACTATTTTTTGGTACTTATATTTGAGGGCCTACGAGGGATACGAGCAAGTACAGAAAACGATTAGTCATGCCAACCGAGAAAAAATGGGGTGGTTAGTGAATTCTTCGAACGTCGACTTTCAAATGTGAATTGCTATGCTACCGAATAAGTAATCACTACACTTGTAATTATGGCTTTGGGTACAGTACTAATAGCAATTTATTGCAAGGACCAGACTTGAAAACTGCTGGGTTTTATTTCTCCAATTTAAACGGTGTTAGTTGTAAGGACAAGGTGTTTGGACATGACCACCCCATTAATCAGTGCCAACATTGATGGACTATATTGTACAAGATCAATCTCGTATCAAAAGATATGAGAGTATCTATAGGCATCTTTAAAAAAATCCTTGTTGATGCTGTTGACAGTTCTAGGGGCTATGTCTCAATACTGGCTACCTAGTGAAGAAAGTGATTTTCTCACCCATACTTGGTGCTCAGATGTTTCTTTGCTTTGATTAGTACAGAAAAGGATCAATTTGACTTATATATGAGAGAAGAGCAAGAAAGAACTGTTGAAGACTTCTATACAACAGAAGCTTTATGAAGGAGAATTGAATCAAAGCGATGTAATGATGCTTGACTGGAAACTTCGAAAATGTGATGTGTACGACACATGACGCAACATGTCCTACCAGTTCACTAAGCAATTTATGAACAGCTACATCTCTGACGAACTAATTTTGAAGTTATAATCACATCGTTTTCTATTCTACAGTTATTAGGAGAACTGACAACTGATATGTACGCATGTACGTTTGAAAAAAAATAAAGAAAATGGATGTAATTGGTGCAAATGGGTGCGTGTGGCGCAGTGGTGGGAGGCGCCCTGCAATACACAAGGGATCAATCCCCGCTCCCAAGTCTCACCAAGCCTTCCGTCCGTCCGGGGTCGGCAAATTGATACTATACTGGTTTGGGATGATAGCAGGACTGGCTCGATACATCGATATGCCACCGCGAGTCGTAAAGGCCCAGATATGCATTCAGCCACTTCTAAACGATGCTGAATGAGGTCGAGTGCATGACGCATCCCTCAGGGATTGATCAATGCCGAGAGCTTTATTTCCTTAAACCCTGCAAAGAACATTTCTGGTTTGGTTATTTTGATAATCAATGCAAAATATGTAAGTTACATGTTGTGTAAAATTTGTTTGGGATACGACTGAGGCAGCCTGTAGTTGTTTACTACCCCGCTGATGGAGTTTTCATGAGCGCAAAGGTTATAAATTGAATAGAGTTATAGATTTAATACAAAAAATGGACAAATTTACTCGTCAAAAATCAATGGGAACAAATTTTGGCAATATCTGAGTTATATTGCCCATCGATGAGTAAACGGTGTTGGAATTCTGGGATTTGTTACTTATAGCTTAATGATCTCTATACCGAATATGTCCAAGAGAACGACTTTCGATGGCTTGAATTGTATGCAAAGCTTAGTGAATTGTGGAAGTCCTGCCACGTTGCTGATGCAGAGCGGGTGATCCCCTCCAGTTACGATCCCGACAAGCATACCGAAAAGGACTTCATCAATATGTCAACTGAAATTTCTCGCCTGGAAAGTTTGTACGCCGCCCGCAAGGACGTATTCGACGTCTTGACAAAGTGGAAGGACACGTGGGCAAACAAAATTGCGCTTGAAGAGAAGAGGAAAACTGCTGACTACTATCAGAACCGCGGGAGAGAAAACAATGTTTTCCTGGATGCAAAGGTGAAATATCAACATTGTTCCAAGTCTGAAGTGTGGGACTTTTATTCCTTAATTTCTGAAAATGATGTTTTTGACCTATAATGGCAGTCTGACAGATGGAGCGCACACTCAATGAACACACGTTACCCAAGCTTATGAAGACGCTCATAACAGTGTACGATGAATATCGGAGAGCTCATCCGGATGATGATTTTAGAGTGGATGGTTTCACGCCTCCTGACTATGTGAAATGGATCTTGGACGAATATAACGCAGGCAAGGAAGTGGAACGCAAGAACAGGGTGTGTATTAGTTTTATTTGTCAATGTTTTTTTTTGCCTCGTGGTAATGTTCCAGTTAATGAAAATTTCTGCAGCAGATGCAACGTATGGCGTCCAGTAGTTCTTTGAGAACTCCCCAGTCATCCCAAGGAAGGCTGCCGCCCAGAGCTGTTAGCTCCTCGAAGCTTGGATTAGTTCGCAAGGTATGATCAGCAGCTGTTTAATTCTTCTAAGTGACTATTTGGAAGTTTTTTTTTTTATGATGAGAGAAAGGTGAGAATGCCTCTAACCATTATGATGAATAGCGTGTATGGCGAGATATAGATTGAACTTCAACACGTCTTTTACCCAATTGCGACATTAGCATATCATGTTACTACTTTTTACGATCTTTTGTTGATAGAATCGAAATTTTGTTTTTTTTTCTTTCTGCTATTCTACATCAACTACACGTACACTAGAGGTTCATTCCCTCGACAAAGTCACCCAGTTAATCAGAGGCAGAGCTTTAGCATTTCGATTTAACAGTCTAGCTAAGAATATAACGGCGGAAATCGTCGTCGTCCTTGAAAAAGCTTTGTGACAAGGCGGCGCTTATCTATCAAATTCGCAAATGCTATCGACCGTTCATGGTGGCGACCACCTGGGAAAGGTGTGGGATGGTTTTTTTCGGCTCTCCACAGAAAAAATTTTTGCTCAATAAGCAACGTGCTAGTCAAATGAAAAAAGTGTTCAACTCGACACGAGTGGACGTGAAAACAGTGCATTCAAGAATTTCAATGTGCTGTAGTTACGTTTAGCGTCTTCATTACGACTCTACGCTTAGTCAATGCTTCGATTCCACTGCTGCGTCGATTCCTAGCGTGATTACTCCAACAAAACGTATAAAGGTAGTTTGATTGCAACAAATGACATTTTATATGTTTCGTTGTTTTTTTTTCCGTATTTTTTCTTCTTCAAATTAAATTTTAACATAGGCGCTTTTGATGCTCCACAACTTCAACATTTTGACAGGGTGGACCTAAGCATTCATCTCCCAAGCGCTCCACACCTAAAGTCAGAGCGAACTCAGGCAAGAACCGCGGACAGCGAGCCAGCTTGGGTAGGAAGCGCACACTCGGATCTAAATCAAAACTTCCGCGAGGTTTAACAACTCCGTTCCGACCAAGAAATACTTCTGACTGATGTTTTTTGAGCAATATTGTTCACTGATGTGATATTTATTGGTCGACCAAGAATCCTATACACATGTTTCATTTATGTTGTTCTGGAAGTATAACGTGCCTTGCCGGTAGACATACTAATGCGGTTCCCTTGAAAAATAACCAAATTTATACGGCATATTTACTAATCGTTTTAACACATAACGATTCTAGCGAAGTTCTGTACAATGCAGTTAATACGAAAATGATGGCCACTTTGAAATTGCCGACCATCTTGTGAGTTCACATCAGGTTTTATTAATCACAATAAAAACCTATGAGCATCTACAGTTCTCAGAAATACGTGAAAGGGATCTTATTCTACCACGATGAAATCTTGATTTTCTACAACACATGACATACATTTTATCCGCTTTATTGCTTCAAGGGCCATATTCCGAAGACGAAAACAAGTAAACAAGTATGATTTTGTCCAGCAGAACGCAGTAGTATTTTTCAATGTTTGATGTTCATGCTTGCAACTACCGCTCTTCCGTTGGAGATTCTAAAAGTTAAATCTCATTACCAGTTTTCTGAAACTTCCAATTCTAAACATATTTAAATTTAAAAGAGTGTTTTATATGAACCGTATATGCGATGAATGAGAACAAAGTCATCTTTAAATCAACGAAGTTTTGAACTTATGAAATACTCTAGTGATCGATAAATTGTCACCAGCTGTTGAGAAACCAGCTTTGGCCGTCATGTACTAAAAGGGAACTTACTGGTCGTGCTTTGGTTATGTATTTAGTTACGCGTTTGTGAAAGGGAAATTGTAATCGCTTCAAACATATCTCACGATATTTATCCGAATCTCGAATCTATTGTGCTATTTAGTTGTCTTCGTATATTTAGCTTCATGTTATGGTGTACTTTTTGAGGTATATGATCCATAAGTAAAAGTTTTCGTGGATTTTAATATTCAAGAATTCGCACAAACATCAGTAAGTGGCCCACAGGATTGCCATTATCTGTTTTGGCTTCATAATCTGTAACAGATTTGCGGAGACACTTCGTATACGGTTACGGTAGCTCCGGCACTACGTCTAGCTTTTCTTCTGCCTTTACTGGGTGGCATCGAGTCGAATAGGTGCGTGTGGCGCAGTGGTTGGAGGCGCCCTGCGATACACGTATGGGATGGATCACCGCGCCTGTGGGCCACCAAACCTACCATTTCTCAGTCGGCAAATTCGTTCCAGTTTTGTCTGGAACGATAGGAGCACAGGCTCGATACATCGGTAGGCCACTGCGAGTCGTTTTAAAGGCCAGAGATGCATTCATTCACCTCCAAACGATGCTTAATGAAGTCCAATGCATGGCGCATCCCGCAGGGATTGATCAACGCCGAGAGCTTTATTCTTTACTTTTTTACTATTACAAACAAGTTGTCACTTTGTGGTGCTACATGCTGTCAAAACACTAAGCTTGATATTCCATGAACGTATTTCAAACGCATTAGCAACTAGTTTATAAGGTGACATCGTCCTTTACAAGGCTATAGGCGGTGAAATATTGTTGCAACTATCATATGTTGACGAAGGTGAAAATTCATAAAAAGCTCTACGATAGAACAGCTGAAACATTGAAGATGTGGATGCATTGGAATATACGAAGCAAGAGTGCGAGGAAGTACAAACACGCTGTTCTAGTCACATTTTAAATATTCGGATTAGAAAGTTCGAAATTTCAATGGGTCAGAGAAATAACGGAGTTTTTTGTTCTAAATCAAAATTTCTTCACAATGCACGTAGAATGAACCAGCTTCACTACAAGTTACTGGGGATTTAAACTTCGTTTAGTACACAGTCGTTCTTCCTACAATCATGTTGAATATTCAAAATCCTAAAGATTGAATATTCGAAGCCCTAAAAACCGGGGAAGTTGGGTTTGATATTCTGGGTTAGTACAGAACTGGAATCGAACAGCACTACGATACTAACTCTTCCACTGTGTTACACAATATTGAGGTTTACAATACTTTTTCAACAAATTGTTAGATTGATTGATAGATTGCCCACAAAACTCAAGTTTAAATCTGTATTACTTCGGTATTTCGAACGTTCATCATAAAGAGACATTCAGATTTAGTCAAATCTGGAGATTATACAAAGCTTTCGTCATCTTTTTTAATAAAAGCCTAAATGGTGACGGAAGCGCAGTGGTTAGAGATTCCGTGCATTAATGCACGCATAATCGTTGGTCCCCCTGAGTAGTTCAGATATTTTTTGGGTTGTTAAGTGTGTTCACATCACGGTTCCTTCATATTTATGAGTGGAAAATAAGTCTCCGAAATTGCACCTGAACCATCAACCACATACAACACTTACTATTATATCCACATTCTTTAAGTTCTTCGATTTTCTCCGTAATCCGTGATATAATTTGCTAACACCCTCTTACTCTACGTCCCACTTCCACAACTCGTTATCGACGACATCGTGCTTATCTTGCCGATGACGGTTTACTTAACGCACTGGCATATCCCTCCATCTCGATGCCCCCTGGTTGCCGACATTCTTGAAGGCAACAAAATGTGAAATTAGTGGCGTCAGTTTTCATACTTCCAACTTTGTACAGGACGGGATTAATACCCTTCATTAAAGAACTATTCTACGTGAAACATTTATGCGTAAAAGGGCTTAGCTCGTCGCCAAGTCAATGCTGGTAAATTCTTAGCATCGAGTTAAGAAATACTCATCCTTCTGCAGAAAAAACGAATATCCTTTACTGATTGATTCACTGTTCTCTTGATAAGCAAAAAAGAGGTTATTTTATTCTTCATTTTTTGAACAAGCGGACGTTTCGGTGAACTTCGCCTTCCTCAGAGTCTGCGAAGATCAAGTTGACTGCAATCTACCAAGCTAAACTCTTCCATAACCAAAGAAGGAAAATACTAAATCAAGATTTCAATCCCACTGAACACAAAACAGCTTCTTCGCATACTTACCCCTTTCTACAAGTATTTCACTTAGTATATTACGTGGGAATCAACCACACAGAGCTCACATGGAAGCCACATATGCCTCTCACATTAAGAAAAAACATTGGAGCGGATATCACAGCGGTAGTGGTGCCGATCATCACAACCACGGTACTGGTTCGATCCCGTCGCAGGTTCACCAAGTTTCTCATCCCCATATGGTTGAGAAATTGGTACCGGATTTGTCCGGGAAAAAAATCAGTCTGCAGTCCAATTGGGAACGCTGCAGCCCTGCTATCTAAGGACTCCAGGGAGAATCGACTCGACCAGAATAACCTCAAGCAGTAGCCAGAACGACGCGTAAAATTTGGAAGAACTTAGTGAATGATGGATGCGAGGAAACGAATCGAATGTGAGAAGTGCTGGTACCTGCACAGTAGACGTGAAGACGGGTCATATAAAAATAAAATAAAAAAATCAGTGGAAGGTGCCTTCTAGAAGACGAAAAGTTGAAGCCCATCACTGTTAGTACACTAACAGCTACATAAATTATTGATCAACCATTATGCTCGAAAATAAACTGGCCTTCCGGTTTTAACCGAACTCCATGTAAATTTCATTCATTGAAACAAAAACGACTAAAATGTACAAGACACCAACAAGATTCATTATTAATCACATTATCACATCGAAATTCAGGTCTTATAGAACAAATGAATCGCCGTCGCTGCTTTCTTTTTTTTAAGACTGACATCTCAAGCTGCCAGTTGAACAAATGGGATTCCGTGATTACCCTTTCCAGGGCTCAGGTATTATCTGCTGCACCAACCGAGGCCATTGCTTTGCCTTTCCCTCGGCCAGTTCGTTTTTTATTGTTTCGGTACTATCAGCAATCATCGTCAGTGGAAATGATCTGGAGAGAACAAATCGGCATTTAGCCCACTTAAGCTGAAGTTGCAGTCGAAATCACAGTGTTTTTTATTTGATTTACTACCTATTGTTCTTTTTTTTCACAGCTAGGTATTCTGCAAAATGCAACCACAAGGATAACACGTGGTTCCCCGGAAATGGTAGTCATTCGCCCGAAGCGCACCTTAGGTACCGAGTTTTGATCTCGCCTCAGCATTCTTATTGTTGTATTTAAAATACCCTAGTATGAAAAAAAAGTTGGCATGAAATAAAAATTAAAACAAATGGGATTCTCTCCACCAGTCCATGACGTTGCCCGTCCAGGACTCATCTGTAATTTTTTCAGAAGCAACATTTATGCTTTTCCCCCACCTGTGCTGTTATTGAAAAACCAATATTACCGCGACTAAACAGAGCAACAGAGTCACTGGCTGCTGCTTGCACCTGGTTAGGTCTGGTTAGATCAATATTCATTGTTTTCTGGCTCAGAAAGCACGAGATTATTATTACATTATTTATTCATTCACAATAGCTGGTTTTTTCGCCTTTGGATTCCTGTGCGGGCATAGCGGTCAATGTTGATTTGTAGTCCTATTAGGTCGAATGCTAAAGTGTCCTTAATCAGAAAAGTCTGCTAAACAAATCGTATAAGCCAGCTTCAATAAAACAAAGAAGTCCGTTTACGAAGGCAACAAGAGTCAAACTGTGGTCCAGTTGCAGAAAAGTCAAGGGTCACCGTGTCGGGAGCCACGCTTCGTCAGTGAAATGTTGAGATTACGAAAAAACATCTTGAAGATGCTTTCGTCCATTACGCATCATCTTAAAAGAAATCCAAAAGTCAATACCGAAAATCGAACTCCGAATGGGTCAAAGTGGCAAATGTGACAGGTTTGAAAACATCAGTTATTTCATAGCTTCAAAGAGAGAATAGCAGCAGTTACGGCCGAAGCAGTAGTTTGGAAAGAGAACAGCAAAGCCTACCGAAACATTGCTTGTTACCAAATCAAGGTGATTAAACGCTGACGCCCAGAGGAAACAGATACAGCTTTCAGAAAGGAAATGGGGAAAATGATTCACGATTACGATTCATTTCAACAACGGTTATCCGTTCCGAAAACCGATGTGCTATTTCGTCGGTGAAGAATCTAGCAACACCAGGCCCGGGCAAGAGAAGATCTGAACACCTGAAGCACCTTCCGCCAGTCTTCATAAACATAAGGGCTCGACTCTTCACGCGTTATCTCTCAGAATTCAAGGTTCCTATTCGATTAAAAAGACCAGCAAAACTAAGCTGTTATTTAAGAAGGGTGACTTGTTCAAGAGGAGTGACCTCCATGATGTCGGCAACTATCGCACAATCGGCTTGATGGATGTCATCTATGAACAACTCTTCACTCCAGTCATCCTAAACAGCATTGACAAAACACTGGACGAAGGACAGCCATCTAGCCAAGCAGGATTTTGGAAAGGATTCGGTACGATGGTTCACATGAACGCGTTAAAAGAATCACAGAGGTATCGTGAGAGTACATAGTTGAGATAAAAAACAGTCATGGAAGCCCCGGACATCTACGAAGGCCATAGTCAGCATGTAAAGATTCTTCATTGGCTAAATAAAAACTACACAACTAAAACACCACTATCCTAGAACGATATTAATATCGATGTAGAAGGAGGGTTTGGGCAAGGCGGCATCACCTGAGCAAAATTATTTACTGCTACTCTTCAAAACTTCAAGCGAATATAAGAATCAAACAACCTGAGAGTGAAAATTGATGGTCGGAGTCTACGACTAGATCTCACAAAAAACAATGTTCATGAGGAATGGAATGGTTAGGTATGCCCCATTCACGCTCAACGGTATGAATATCTACGAATACTCCATCTACGCCTAAGTCGGGAAATCCATATGATGAACGACTTAGCTCTAGGGTTGAGTCGGAGGGAAGCGAGCGGCTTGAGGAGCTTTCAAGCGCAAGGGAAAAGGAACGTCCGACTCCGTGCCGCCTACCTTTTCTACTCCACGATTCTTCCTGCCTTAACGAATGTGTCAGAAACTGGGTCGCGGTGTAAGCAAAATGAATGACCACTCAACGTCATCGAAGTCGAAAGGCCGATATTATGAGTACCCTGTATCAAAGAAGTGAGAGAGGGGATTCGAAGCTCCGAGTTACGTCAACGTTGAAAAACCAAAGACGCTTTTCTACACGCCAAACTGTCGAAGGTGGGCCGGATACGTAATAAGTATGAACGACAAGTGGTGGGCAGTAGCCTCTAGCGAGTGAATTCCTAAGAATTTCAAACATATAGGAGAACCCAATGCTCAGAGTTCTTCATGAAAGCCCTAGAAGAAAAATATGATGCTCAACGAGTCCCTAGAGCGAGCAGAACCCACTGAGCCACTCCTACATGCGACAGGGAGAAATGGAGAATTTACTGAAGTGCCCTGGTGTCACCTGCCTATCATACAGACCACAAGTGATACAGATGAACTTCGATGTATGTTTAGGCAAAAAATACGCTCGTGTCTTCTTCATAGACAAAAGTCTACGTCCTACTCTCTATATTTGTAGAGGAAGAAAGGAAATCGCCTCGAAAATCAGCGAGACGAAACTAATCTGCCGCCAATTAGTGGACTCTTGAAAGGAAGAGAAGCTTGATTGAACCGGGCAGTGCTCGAACCAGTGACCATGCATGTGTTAGTGCATGACTTCTCTAATCATTACGTTTTCCTCACCGCGACTTGATCGGTACCTTAGGAATGCAGCATGCATTCGATTTCACTAAACACCGTAGCTGTGGTTCTATATTTGGCTTAGAAAAGTACTTCCAGTGGCTTAGCCATGAATCAAATGATGGTGTATATCCTGGCAGACATGAAATGTATTAATTGCTGACTCCGATTGGAAGAATTCGTCTGCTCGGGACGTGGGACCGAAGCGACGGGCACGTCTGGTTTTCAAGGCAACTCTGATAACTTCCCTATATGCACCTATGCTTCTAAGCATAGGCATAAAGTCAGTGCATTAGACCAAAGGCAAGGAAAACACTCACTGAATTTACCTTAGCCCCGTAGTAAGTGCGTGGTCATCCGCCACGTGATCTCATAACCGGCCCCACAGGAGATAGAGTGCTTTCAAAAAAAGCCCTTACTTATCACTTGTTTTATTTTATACGAACCGTCTTTCACATCTACTGTGCGAATGCAGTACTTCTTGCACTTCATTCGCTTCGTCGCATCCATCATCCACGAACGCCTTCGGACTTCTTCTTCATGGCTTCACGACTTTCCTTTCGTCATGAATGTCGGTGAATGCTGGTCAAGTCGATTAATTCTGGAGTTCTCAGATATTGGGCTTCAGCGTTTGCACTTGGATTGAAGAGACTGCGCAGGCTTTGTGAGCCCAGTGTGGGGTCGAACCAGCACCGTGCTCATAATTATCGGCATCACTACCGTTACACCACCTGCGACCGAGGACACTGCTGGTTGCTTCAAATCGTTTCCGGTTGATATTAACTCACTGTACTATTAGCTTATGGCCTTCCATGGCTGACGAACACCAAGGCTGTAAAACAAGTCCACGTTTTCAAAAGGGACTGTTGGCGCCCAGTCTCTGCACCCTCCCACATAGCTGCGAAAAGCGCGTCCCGGTCGGCCTGACCGCAGCGCGACCGCGCGGGGCCGGCCTTGCCTACCGAGGGCGCTCGTTTCTGAGCCTTTGATTGTTTGCTATACCAACCTTCCTGCTTTCTGCCTATCGCCCTTCCTACTTTCCTACTTACTACTTTCCTGCCTACTTTCATTGTAGTAGTAGTATTCCCACCAGTTTATTATTGTTTGCCTCAGAATGTTGTGTGTGTGTACGCTCATTTATTTCACAGGTATCGAGCCATAAAAAATGCGGTTGTATGAATATTTCCTTTTTTTTTCCTAAATGTTTATTACTTTTAGGAGTTGCTGCATTTCCCAGCATAGCAGAATGAGGAAAGGGTACGTCGAACGTTGTCATCTGAGTTGAGCCCGTGATATTTTACTGTCAACTGTTCTCGAGTATTTCTCCGTAGGTTTTGTTATGAAGTGAAGAGTCGTTTAGTGGAACGAAACGTAAACGTGATGATGACGATGGCGACGTCTCCATGCAAGGAGATGATGATGACAGTCGGAGCGGAGTCGCCGTAAAAGTCGAGCCACCCAAAGGTTCGCTGTTTATCTTCTGCTTCACTGACCTATATGACCTGTTTTCTTGTGCTGAATGCTGTACTACATGTACTTATGCGATGGTCAGAATATTTTTTGAAGTATCGGTGGGACTTGCTTTGTTCTTTATTCCGTTAAAGCTGACGTTTCGGCAGTATCGCATCGCCTTCAGAGCTTGGAAAAAATATATTGATAGGCAATTTGCTATGTAAGACGCTCCAGTAACACAAACAGGAAGATGAAAGTCACATGTTTAACAGCTTTTTGAAGAACCCACCGTCTTTACGTGCTTTCCACCGAGGAAGAACAGCTGATTAGAGTCGCATATGGTCGATGATTGGACCACCCCACGTCAAAAAATCGGTGCGATGATCGATGAGCGGAGGTATATGACTCTAATCAGCAGTTCCTACTCAGTGGAAGGCACGTAAGAATGGTGAGTTTTTCAAGAAGCTGTTGATCATATGGTTACCGTATAGGTTTTCGTCTTTCCATTTGTGTTATTGAAGCGTTTGGCATAGTAAATTGCATATCAGTATAGCTTCCAGTCTCTGAAGAAGGCGATACTGCTGAAACACCAGTTTTAACGCTTGTCGGTAGAAAGTTGAGGACATACGAAGACAATTAAGTGTATTTGAATGAGAAGAGCATTCTAGGAAAGGCAGTGTGGAGGGTTAATGCATTTGAAATAGTGACCCATGGTAGTTTCAACTCATACGTGGCCAGAAATAGTTGAACCTTTCAGGTTTAAACGTATCTAGTGGTGGACTTTATTCTTGGAATAAAATTCATTAGATCTACTAGACTTTGCGGAGATGCTACATCTCTTATTCTGCCACGATATAAATATAATCTTTCTGGACTTGATGAGAAAGTTTTCGCTTTTCTTTTCCGTTCCGATTTTAGACGAGCAGTTGAGGGAGTGGCTTCTTGTGCAACATGATACGGTAGTATATCAAGAAAACTTAGAATTGAAATAACGTCTTAGGAAAGTAGTGGAAAAGAAAATTTTGGCAGGGATTCTATCGATCTGTCAAGCTTTTAGCTTCTCGTGTACTATAGTTAATGGAAACTAGTCGGTCATTCTGCGTTAAGATTTTAAAAAAAATTCTGCAAAAAATCTTGTCTAAGACTGTACACTCCGTGTTTGTTGTTTGAAATGTTTATACCGGAAATCTGATTGTTTTTGTTGAGAAAACTGGCTTGAGAACGGTGTCGTGTTCACCTCCGTGATTTCTCGCGTATGTCTTGCTTATACTACTGCGTTAAATGTGTTGGGTGTATGATTGTAAATTTAAGGACGGGAAAAAGATCCTGAATTCTCAGCGCCGAAAGGGCAGAAGCTCATTGATCTTGATGACGAATCCCACCATAGTGTGTCCAAGGTACGCGCATTTTATCGGATTCTTCTCAGTCCAATTTATTACGGATTATTTACTTATGGGTCATGGGTTACTTATCTTCACTAATAATGCGACCATTATACAATCTCCATCCTGGGATTTTTTGTACTGTCGTTTTTTTTCCACGGGGTTGGGATGGTTGATTGTATCCAGAGTCGCAGAGAGTTGCCGGACTATCTGCTTTACACCATAGATTTATTCTAAATTGGGGTTCAGTTTGAAGTGCTAGAAGCAGGAAAGTCCTCAATTTGGTGGACTTTGTGCTTGCCATACTGCACAGTTTGAGCAGAGCCTGTATGGTTTTTATTTAAGAAACTGATAAGATTACTGGGGGTGATTTTTCTCACTGCCAATATTTTTAGGAGAACGAGGGAAATGTTATAGAGCAAACCCATTACATCGTGGTTCCATCATACGCATCCTGGTTTGACTACAATGCCGTTCATCAGATTGAGAAGCGAGCTGTTCCAGAATTTTTCAATGGCCGAAACAAAAGCAAAACGCCTGAAGTGTAGGTTAAAGTTTTCTTCGATGGTTTGTGTATGTGTTTTTTTCCCTTGATTTGAGATTGAGTGTCAAAAGTTGAGCCGTAGTTTTTCTTTCACGTTCTTATTCTCCGGTTAGTTTTAACTTCATTTCCAAGTTTAGATATCTCTCCTACCGGAATTTTATGGTGGATACGTATCGTCTGAATCCGTTCGAATATCTTTCCGCAACTGCCTGTCGAAGGAATCTCGCCGGAGATGTTTGTTCGATTATCAGGTCAGTGCTCATTTGTTCTTCAGAGCACTTTCAAATGTGCAGTACATACTCATCAGTTGGAGGTACATCTCGTTTTCTTTGAAATCTAAGCCAATTAATGCAGTCATGTAGTTTGATAAATGGTGAGAAATGGAAGGAACGAGTTATGTGTGTGTAAACTTCATTACTTGCTTTTTGTTGAAATTTTCTCTTCTCATTAATGTTCATTAATGTTTTAGCCTAATCTTGGTGTCTCTTCTTTTCACAGTTATTTCTTCTCTAAAATGGCGTAAGCATTAGATATTAGTGGAGCTCTTAGTCGTTTATTTTAAGGCGCACAGGGAAGTATAGATCTTATGAGTTTTAAGTAACAGGCGGAAGACCAAGTTAAAAATTGCAGTTTTGAAGGCTTTTTCATAGGCTTTGTTCAATAGCACTCGAAATGCATAGTTTTCCCTGGCCATCATACGTTGACATGCACAAGCTTTTAAGATCTTCCCCTATTTGATGAACCTAACCAAATCTTTTCCAATTCTCATGCAGTAGTTATGCGCTTAAATTTTCTCTTTACGATATTACTATAACATCCTGTCTCCAATATGCCTGGCACCTTCAATCAAATGCTCTTCTTTAAGAACTTGATCGAGTTTTTAAATACCGTTTTGGGTGTTTGCACCAAGTCGTCTTGCCTAGTATAAGCTTGAGTTCCGTGGAAAAACGTACAGTTTTTGTTGGTTTTGCACATCTTTTCGAGTGTTGTTGTGCAAGGATAGAATTTTTCCTATTGGCCATGCTGCTGCTGTTTTTACAAGATTTTATTAAATTCGTGACAGTGAATCTCTGCTGTATCTGTTTTGCCAGTGCTGAGGACGTTTTATTAGATGACTACGGTGCCGAAAATGAAAAAAAATGAAAATTATTGGAACCACCTTTTAGGTGCATAATTTACTTTGGACTTATGAGCATTATCTCATTTCAACTTTCCCAACGAACCTAATGTGTTGTCGCATAGGAGCTAAATTTCATCGCATGCGGTAAAATGCGGTCGGGAAATGGGTTGTCTTATGGTATAAAAGATGTGAAGGACATAATTTATGAGTCTTTACTAACAATTTCGAAGTCATAAATGGTGAGTTTTCTTTACAACCGCGCAAGTACTTTTTGTCCGGGCAGTTTCGACTATCGCTTGCAAATGGCACTCTTCAACTACTGTTACGCGTAGTCCACCTGTTAGACGTCTTGACCAAGACTACTACTAAAACCTTCAAATCACTTGCATACTGAGCTGTAGAAAGGTCGTCTCTTTCCTGTGCTTTCATGACATTTCGAGTTCCCGCCGCCACTTTATGTTCAAATTGAATGTCTGGAGCGAAACGATGCGAGTCTAACTTTGGAAGCACGACGGAGACTGGTCCAAAATCATTGTTAACTGAGTTTCAGAAAGAAATATTAAGTGGAAGAGTGTTGGACAGAAGCTTGCTTTAAAGAAATGTGTGTAAATAGTGCAAGCAATAAATGTTTGTTTCGCAATCTGTGTCCTTATTTTTGTAGCGGCTGAAACTGCTATTATTTGTGAACATTATTTGTATACCAATGTATTTATAACAAAAAACTAAAAACCAAGTGGTTGAAATGTGTAAATATTCTAAAGATGAGGGCAAGTTCGCTTCCATGCTGCTTGTAAATTATTTTGCCGAATGTTTTTTTCCAGTGAATGAAAATAACACTGTTTATAACTCTTGGATTCGTAGGCTAACACAAGATTTGTAAAGATGTTCACTCGCTTAACGTTTCGACGTCTTCATCTTCATCAGAGCCGATGATCCGAGTCGGTGGTCCACAGTTGTTCTTCTTTTCGAATTTGGTGACTTCATAGTAGTACCGAGTCAGTTGTTCTTCAGTGGAGCACGGGTCGAAGGAGGCAACCTCACCCGGAAGCGCTCCTTTGTTCAAGAAATATTGTTGCCATTGACGCTCTGATGAAGACAAAGACGTCGAAAAGTTGGCCAAATAAACATCTTTGTCAGCCAGCCTCATGTTAGCGTAACAATCCAGGAATTGTTACTACCGAGTTAAAACACGGTCTGCTTGAAAAAAATTCTTATAACGTTGTCCAGTGTTGTATCGTTCGTCTGCGAGTTTTTGATCTAGATTCTCTCTAGTTACAAGTATTGAAAGTTTGTAAACACTGTTGTAGGCATAGTGATAGTCTTGTTGTATCGTTAAAGTTTCAGGTTTTGTGTGAAATTATTATCCAATTGTGTAAAAAGGTTTTTGTTTTAGGGTACACTCATTCTTGGAGCAGTGGGGTCTGATAAATTACCAGGTAGACTCAGACGCTCGTCCGGCCCCAATCGCCCCTCCGGCTACTAGTCATTTTATGGTGTTAGCTGACACTCCTACCGGTGTGCAACCAATCTGTCCTGTTGTTTCGAACTTCCCGTTGGAGAAGAAAGACGTCGAAGAGGGCGAGAAAAGTTCTATTGACAAGTTGTCCAATATTGGTCTCAAGACTGATCAATATCAGAAACAATTGGCTGCAATGAAGGTTATTTTCTCACTTATTAATTTATGAATTGAATTTCCTTATTAGTGTTCTAGATTACTAGTAGTCGAATTATTGAAAAGCAATTGTGTGGGAAAAAAACGTTTTAAGACAAAGGGAGCAGCACCTGGTCGAGATTGGACGGATCAGGAGACTCTATTACTTCTGGAAGGACTGGAGATGTTCAAGGACGATTGGAATAAAGTGATTTGTTCTGTTTTCACTGCAACTCTTTTCTGGAAATATCGTGATTGTCTCGAAATCTTCCGTAGGTTAAGCATAAGTGTTGGTGATATTCGTGGTCTTTAGGTATCTGATCATGTCGGGTCACGAACACAAGATGAATGCATTCTACGATTTCTACAACTACCCATACAGGATCCTTATCTTGGACCTGATGACGTGAACGGTTGCAGCGAAAACATTTTGGGTTGGGTATTTTTTTGATTTATCATGTTTGTTAAGTAGTCCTCTTAACTTTCATTTGTGGTTTTCGAAAATGTCCTTTTTATTTTCGACACGGCTGCTTTACGTTTGTCCATCATTAGCTGCCAGATAGAGATCTTATTTATGGTTGAAAATAAAGCTGTTTTTAAGGTCCTTTGGCCTTCCAGCCTGTCCCATTTTCTCAATCCGGAAATCCTGTCATGTCCACTGTCGCATTCCTTGCCTCCGTTGTCGACCCGAAGGTCGCTCAAGCGGCGACGAAGGCGGCTATTGAAGAATTCGCGAAGATGAAAGATGAGGTACCTGCATTAATGGTTGAGGCGCATGCACGTAATGTACAAGCTCATGAAGAAAAGACCGGTGTACTCGATGGAGCTGTTGGTCTTGCAAAATCTGGGATTGCTACTGACGAGAAAAAGGAAAAAGACGAAAGTGAAAAGATGGAAACTGATGAGGCTAAGAAAAAGCCGGATGACGTAGTGGATGAAAACCGTGTCAAATTAGCTGTAAGTGAAAATGTTCAGGCAGCTGCTGGAGCTGCACTAGCTGCTGCTGCTGTGAAAGCGAAGCATTTGGCTACCATAGAAGAAAGGCGTATCAAATCATTAGTCGCCCAACTTGTGGAAACGCAAATGAAGAAGTTGGAAATGAAATTACGACATTTTGATGAACTTGAGCAAATAATGGATAAGGAACGAGAGGCTGTATGATCACTTAAACGTCCTATAATTTTCTAAACTTGTTGGAACATAGTAGACTATATTCGTTAACAAAAGATGAATGTAGCATGAGTGTTGCTCTTTATTTAAGCTCGAATATCAACGTCAACAACTGATTTTGGAACGTCAGGCGTTTCATATGGACCAATTGAGATACTTGGAACAGCGTGCGAAACATGAGGCACATAGTAAGATGGTTGCAGCAGGCCAGTTACCAGCTTCTCTACCTCCGGGTTTCGAAATTAGTGGGCCTCCACAACCAACTCCTCAAGTGCAGATTGCCATTCCTCCAAGTCAGGAGGGTTAGTTTTTTATATGCTTATTATCAATATTAATATGCTTTACTTTCCATTCGGTGGTTCCGACTCCTTGTGGAGATTTGGGAATCAGAAATCTTTCGACCGTATTCTAGTGGCTCAATGTAAACTTTTTATTTGCTGCGTATTATTATTTTCACGGCAATGTGTAATGTGAGATACAACCACTATAGTGCTACTATTTTTGCAAGACTAGGGCATCTGGCCAGATTGTACTCACGATTACGCTTTCGGATCACAGTGGTTGTATTTCGCATAATACCCTACCATGAAAGTAGTAGTAGGCAGCAAATAAAAAGATAACATTGTGATTTCGACTTCAACCTCAACTTAACTGGGACCGGTGCCGATTTTGTTCTCCAGATCATTTCCGTTTGCGGGTGATTGCTGATAGCACCGTTAGGTAGGAAATGTAGTTGAGAGAAAGGCAAATCAAGGGCCTCAGTGGTACAGTGGGTAACACGTGAGTCCTCGGAAAGGGTAGTTCTGGGTTCAATCTGACCTGGGCCTCGATTTTGACAAGATTCAAAACTTTATGTTTAAAATGTCAAGAAATAGTTGTTTGTTATCCAACGATTTTCTTTAAAATACTTAGCAACCGTTCGTATAATGTACCGTGGATTTATAAGCGCTAAGTGCGCAAATCTGGTACAATTACTTTGGTTTCTTCGAGCTAAATAGATGCATTGGGCTCGGAAATAACGACCCTTTTCAACTTTAAACTACCAAGTTTACGGTGAACAACTTTGTCATGTTGAAAAAAAGCATTAGAATCATGTTTATCAAGGGGTTTCAGATTATCTTGTTCAGAAACGATAAAGTCATGCTTAAGGTCCTGATTTTTTTTTAATTTTTTTTTAGGACTTATGTTTTTCTTTGTTCAGTAGGACGTGATAGTGTCGCACAATATATTGCTGATACTTGCGTTTGTTTCGCTTACGCTATGAAGTTCAATTTCGTTTTCAATCCTTTAAAACTTGTGTTTTTAACAAACTTGGAACTATAAGGATATGTATTCTAAACAGACTTAAAACCCAAAATAAGGATATCCCACAAATGTGTGTATATTTATATATCTGTGAAATCCCTACATACTCCGTTGTTTGTAAATTATTGACAGCCGGAAAAAACTGCTTTTCAGCCTCACATCTTAGAAAGCGTAATGTTACAGAAATATAACTGATAAATAGGTCTTGCTAATTTACTATATTTTAGAGAGCGAGGGAGTCGGCATATGGTTTCCTGAAATGCCTCGCACTAATGTTTTGTTTAAAAACTTATTTCAGCTACCGTTGAAAAGAACGAATCATCCGTGGAAGCCCCAACAACCGCCGGTGTGCGTGTACCGACGCCTTTGCAGCCCACTATTCAACAGCCCCAGCAGCAGCCTCCACAACAACCCGTCCAAGCTGCACCACCTGCACCAGCTGCTCAACCTCCAGCTTCAGCTTATGTTCCGCCTGGTCCTCCTGCTGGTCAACAACCAGGATATCCTGCGCAAGCTTATCCTCCACAAGGATACCCACAACAGCAACAGTCACAAAGTGCATATCAGGGATATCCGCCTCAACAAGGTTGGACTCAAAATATTGGTATTAATGTCAACTGCACACCTAATCTGAGCGATTTTAATGTCACATTACTTCCAGGTCACACTGGATATCCACCCCAACAAGGTTCAACACCTAGTTATTATGGACAACCTCGACCTGGTGGCTATGCTGCTCAACCTCAGCCTGGCGCTTACCCTCCACAACAGCGCCCACCATACCAAGGCCAGCCACCACCTACTGGGTACAGCACTCAACCACCACAACGTCCTGGCGGTTATCCAGGGTATCCACCTCAAGGTAAACTTTTTACCGAATCTAATTGCTGTTATGTAAACTTGCATTAAATGGTTGGTAGCACAGTGTTATTAATATCATTCGCCATGAGTACGCACCATGCTAGTTCGATCTGCACTCGCGCTTACCGAGCAAGCTATCCCACCGTGATCGGTATGTTGGTAGCATGCTTGGTTGGGAAGAGTTCGGTTTCTGCAATCCAAGTGGGTGCGTTCCATCCTGAGTGACCTCGGACTCCAGGTAGAATCAACACGACCATCATTAAACGTCATTCATAAAAGAAGTCGGCAATCCTTAAGCAGCAGGCGAAGCCATGGTCGAAAAGTTCTGAGACCTTAGTGTGTGATGGATATGAGGTAACGAGTTCAATGCAAAACGCCCTAGAATTCGCACGGGAGATGTGGAAGCTGGTGTTGTGAAAAAAGAAGACTTTGCACATTTATAAGGCAGCTTGAAGGGAAGAAACTTTTTTTGATGCATTTCTGAAGTGTAGCATACTTATATTTAGGGCACCCTGGGTATCCTCCACAACAGTATGCACAAGCACCCGCCACATATCCTCCTCAAGGTGCTCAAACATCATCGCTTGATATGTCAGACGCTGCAACACCGCCTATGCACCAAGGTGGTTTTTGTTCTCAGTTTGTTTAATAGTAGTGCGTATTTCTTCTTGTTCCAACTTCCGTTATCGCTACATAGGTTTAGCAATATTTTTGTCTCTTTTTTTTTTTTGCAAAATCATGCTGCAAACACACGTATTTCAACGTGTTTTTGTATGTTTTAATGTCTTCATAACGGTATCCTTCTTTATGGAATCTATCAGTGGGTTAGGGCTCGTGTGGCGCAGTAAGGCGCCTGCGATACATTTATGTGGTCGATTTTCGCGGTTGTGGCTCACTATGCCTTACATTCCTCCAAGGTCGGCAAATTGGTACCAGACTTGTCTGGGAGGACAGCAGCACCGGCTCGATACATCGATAGGTCACCGCGAGTCATTGTAAAGGCCAGATATGCATTTAATCACCTCCAAACGATGCTTAATGAAGTCGAACGCAGGGCGCATCCCTCAGGGATTGATCAACGCCGAAAGCTTTATCCTTTTTATCCTTTATTAGTGGGTTGATTCCACATTCTAATGTCTCTTTTCTCAACAGGCATTCTGTCCAAGTAATATTATTACACATTTCAGGACAACCTGGTGAAATGAAACCCCAAGAGTGAAATTCTGTGGTTTATTTGCTTGCATAACACCAAATCTCTTATATGCTAACCAGCTGCATCCCCTTTTTGTGACCTGGCACACCTTTTCCTTTAATAATTTGTACTTCTTATTGTTTATCATTTTTAAGTAAGTAGAATCAGTTGTGCATCATGTACATTGTGGTTGTTCGCACAGTTGTTTATCGTTTTTCTGTTTCATATTTTCTGCCGGTCCTTACATTGGAATTCGATGGTCTCCTTTTCATAGTGGTTTTTGCTATTACGCTTGTCCGAAGCTCACATTAGGGAGGTTTTTGCGCATTTTTTGGACAAACTTAATATGCTGTTTCCTTTGCCGCTGATTTTTTTCTCATTTGTTGTGTAAATCTGTTAGATTGTTCCGTGTTTTCTGCAGCAGGTTTTTCCGCAGCATGTCTTAATCGAGAAAGTAACCAAAATTGTTCTTTTCAATTGCTATCATGAATATGTGGAAGACTGTTAGACTGTGAAACGATGGTGAATTTCTCCAGAAATCGCATATTGACGGTGGTGCGAGTCATACATGACCACTACTTGGCCGAAATTGTCCTAGCATTTTAGCTTCAAATGAACACTTACTGTATCTGCTTATCGTAGGGTTTTCTAGTCGAGTTAAAGAACGATTAAGCTGTACAGATACAAGTTTGCGAGCAAGAGCAAGGTAGACTAACTTCATTATTTTGCGACGGTAAGAACATGATTTTTTGGAACGAGCTCAGTGTTCGCGGTTCATCGTCCGGGTTCATATCTTGAAGATCGAAATGTTTGAAGACCGTAAGTTCACTCCGGAACAGTTCGATATACAGGGATGCAACATTGGCATTTGTCACTGAGAAGAGTGCAGCGAGAATTTTAACGATTCCAGTTTTCGTGGAAACCTTCTTCTCAAGCAGTTCTGAAATCAAAGTGGTGTTTTGGAGTAAATTGCATGTGGGCGTAAAGAGAAAGAGGGGAGAAGAGTTAAGATCTATACGGCCTCCACAAGTCTGTGACATCGTATGTAGGCCGTGGGCTATCGATTGTTTTCTGAAGTACTTGAGTACTTGGATGTCTCGTCTTCACTGGTTGTGCGAGCTCTAGCAAAATTTCTGTTTTTTGGAGCTTTGCTAGTTTAGGCATTGTGGTTATCTAGAGTCCTGCAGTCAGCCTGGCTAAAGTCTGCCTCAGGTCCTCACCACTATAGGCAGTCGCCGCTCTTCTAGATCAGAGGGAGATTTGTCACCATGCGACTAGTTTGACACCAGGACAGTGGTGGATCCCTGGTGTTGCTGTACTCCTAGCTGAGCTTCGTGATGGAAACGCCGGACTCTTCAACTTGGGAGACCCTGCTGAAGGATCAATCACCCTCAATAGATCGCAGCCCGACACCCAAGAACACCTCCCAGCCACGATGAGGCGGTAAACCGTTGGGAGGTTTTCTTAAGTAACCACTGTATTGTACATAGGCGCTCACGAAAAACCATATAAAGTCATAAATGTATTGAACGTTGTTCAACTTAGTTGGGCTAACTAGTTGCTCGATTTATATTGGCAGTCAGTTTGTGTGATGGCTGTTCCACAGATTCTGAGGTGGGGCGAAGTGTTTGGTTATGGGTAGGGCTAATTGGGGCATCTGTTGTATTTCAAACATCTCTATATAAAATTGCCTTTTCCGTTTTGGTTTTTAGTATGACTCTACCCGATTCGTTAGTGTCTGTACAGTCATCGATGGACATGAACATGTCTAGTACGGCTGACGAGGAGGAAATCACTCCAGACGAGGTAATATTTAGTCCCATAGCGGTGTTTCTTCTCGAAACTTGTTCATAACGTTTTGGAGAGCAGTTTTGCCGAGGGAAGTTCTATGCGTTTTCCTTCTTTCCTTTGAGATCGAATGTTCGAACTTAAGCTGCTTAGAGCTATAGGTTATCTTCATCAGGTCGAGAGGATTAGCCTCCGTTTTCAGGTGCTTCGACAAATGCGGCTTGCATGGCAAAACGAAATGGCAGCACCATGCCTGCTGCCTCATCGATATGATATCATTGAATGTCTTGTTGATCAGATTGAAGGAATGGAAGAGAATTTGACACAGAGAACAGAAAAGGTGAGCAATCATATCTTTTCGAACTGTAGAACTAAACTCCTTTGAGTACCACTAGTTTAGGAGTCGTCTAAAACTTAAGAACTCACTAATAGTTATTTCCGTATAAAATGACAAAAGGAAGTGGAAGGTGGTAGGTTCGGCTCATCGCGATGCATCACATACCAGTGGCAATAAAGGTAGTTCAAGAAAATGAAACGGTTACAAGGCGAGAGGCGTAACCTCGTTAGTGGAATTTTTTTTGGGTTTGGAATTTTTGCCGATTATAAGCGTTTTTTCGAGCACGATCAATGTAAGGGAACACTATTGAAAAAATATATCATCTGAGTTTTTTAAAAAAAGAAAAAAGAAGTCGCTCACAGGAGTGGTCAGGTTTGTCCGTGTATTCATCCATGACTTGAGGATAAAAGGATAGAGGATAGGATAGAGCTTTCAGAATTGCTGAACGCCTTAGGAATGCGCCGTGCAGTTGACCCTCTCAAGTACCGTAGAGGTGATTAGAAGCATATATGGCCTATACAATGACTTGTGGTAGCCTACCGATGAATCGAGTCAGTGCTGCTATCCTCCCAGACAAGTGTGATAGAGAATTGCCGAGGCCAAAGGGATCGAAAACTTGTAGCCCGAGGCACGACATCGGGCCCGCGAACCAGCGAGTGACACAACACATTGCAGAGCATCTCTAGCCACTGCGCTGCGTTAGCCCGCAATGCTTAAGAATCTGTCATCTTTTTCTTCTCATTCACACTTTAGAGCGCGTGTGGCGCAGTGGTTGGAGACGCCACTGCGACACACACGTGGAATCGATTCCTGCGCCCATGGCCCACCAAACCTTTCATCACTCGGGGGTCGGCAAATTGGTACCAAGCATGTCTGGGAGGATAGCAGCATTGGTTCGATACATCGGTGGGCCACCGCGAGTCACTGTAAAGTCTAGATATGCATTCAATCACCTCCAACGATACTTAATGAAGTCGAATGCATGGCGCATCCCTCAGGGTGATGAACGCCGACTGCTTTATCTTTTCTACCTTTCATTCACACTTTTAATGTTGTTCGACATCATTTCCTCTCTAAAGATGGAGAGAGCCTTCCCAGTTCTTCAACATTTGCTGTTGTTGGCCCCTACATATGTTTGCTAATTCGCAGCTATGATTTTTATAGTACAGAAGCGATTCCTGTGACAATGGCTAATCGTGCGATTAGTTGACCTCTCTTGACGATGATGAAACAAGCCGTGTCCCAACAATAATAAACGCTTACTTACTTACTTGGATAGTTGGATGCCCCGTCTTCACTAGTTGTGAAAGCCCATCATAATTCCCATTCGTTTCTGTATCGCAGAACCGTGTTCCATAGTGGTGGTCTGCTTCGAACATGGTGATATCGGCGAGGCCCATTCTGTAGTCGTGAGATTGTTTTCGTCTGCGAGTGCAGATGCTTAACGTTAGCCATGAACGTCCGCCCATCGTTTGGGTGGTCTACCAAGATGACGCTTGCATTTTTCTTAGAGTCAGCTCGGCTGTTGTTTTCGTCCATCTGTCATCTGTGTTGTATGACCGTGTCCATGTGTTCCGCTATTATTAGTGTATTATACATGTATATGCATGCATATACTTACATATACGTAGTACATATATATATATATATATATATATATATATATATATATATACTAGTGTATTCTCCTGGGTCCCGAAGATGGAATAGATCCCAAGGATCTGAACTACACATTCTAGCCGGGCGTTACGAGTGCCGGTCAAGTCAAAAGACATCGTTCAAGCGATCTGTGGTAGTGCGCAGACTTTTGAAGTGGCTGGAGTATCAGCCGACGTCTCTGCTTCGTAACAGACAGAGTGCTGGGATGACTGTTGAATCGAAAAGATTTACTTGGACTTGAGGAGTTGAGCGGAGAATTTTGGGTCTGTTAGCTGGTCGGTGGCTTCTTTGAATGGTCCGAATGCGACTCATGCTGTTCTCCTTCTTCTATCTAATTCTTCGTTCATGTTGTTCTCTATGTTCATTGAACGTCCAAGGTACACGTATGAGGTGGTTTCTTTTAGTCAGAGAACCATTCAGTTCAATATTTTCACAGTCGCACCATAGGTTCTTCACGAGCTAAGTCTTCTTCCTATTTAAGCAGAGTTCAATCTTTTTTTTCGCTCGTACGTGGTAGGTTCTATAATTAAAGGATCATTAATTTCGATTTCTTCACCTTCACACCGTACATTCTTCATGAACTGGGTCTTCATCCTATTTATGCACGGTCTAATCTTCCCGTTCCGTTGAGCTCACTGAGTGTCGTCTCTGCTTCACTAGTACTCCTCGAAAAGATGACGATGTCATCCGCGAAACGAATATTTGATAGGAATTTTCCTTCAATAAGTATGCCGTTCTCGTCCCAATCGAGTGACTTCATTATCCATTTCAGTGCGGCAGTAAAACGCTTTGACGATATTGTGTCGCATTGTCAGCCTCCTTTTTCATATAGGAATGGTGAAGGGTCGATCAAAAAGCTGTGTATTGGTGCTGCAGTTCCGATGACAGTCTATCAGTGTTCGTATATAGGAGTGGTCCACTTCTTGGTCGACGATCGCTGGTAGGATTGCATTCGCTTCGACTTTCCGTTGTCGATAAAGGTTAGCACAAGGGGCGGGCAGTGCACACGACAGACTTCTGTGACCTGTGGTACGTATTAGATGTAACCCACAGTGCAGAATCGCTGACTAGGTCCTGCTTGCTCAAATGGTTCTACATCATCCAAGGTCCTTGATATGCACATTAGCATATCGTTCCTGAATAGTTTCCAGAATACACTCAAATTTGCATACTGCACGGTAACTAAGATCCCTTCGGTCACCCTTCTTGAGTGTCATGACCCTGCACAAAGTCCTCCAATGGTCTGCGATTTCATCCATCTGAAAACCAAATGTCATGCGGATTGCTGAAGTACATGTGATTTGTGGCCTGCAGTATGAAGGAAATCGGGAACTGGATCGTGTTTGAACTACTTCCAACAACTTTTTCTTCCTATACCGATGTAAATCCAGCTGCATAAACATGCTACAGCTTGTATTTATTATCAGCCGTGTTAGGTACGTAGCAATCGGATCATTCTTCATTGTCCTTCTCTTTTCGAGCAGCTCCTTAATGGTAATGGTGATGCGGTCTGAACTTTTTTTTGTTGAGGAACTGAGGCGAGTTCGGCATAAGTTTTTAAGTCATTCGACAAGCAGCCTGTAGTCTTCGGTCGTGTATTCGTTTAGAAGCTATTCATATGATGAAAGGATTTAATTGAGAGTATTCTCGTCACACACGACTTGTTTCGTTTTTCTTGGACGAGGAAAGTAGTTCTTTTCCAACTTATCGCTGAATAGAATTTCCGAACGCTGAAGGTGGCGATCAGATCCAGTACAGAATTCAAGTGCACTTGAGGTGTCAAAGAGGCACCAATTTCTTTTCGTGGTAATATGATAGACCTCCGAATGAGTTGTTCCGTTAGGAGACTCCCATGTCGACAGACGATTCTCTCTACTCTCAAAAAAATGAATTCCCATGGAATAAGCATGCCGCGGAGAGGGGTCCTATAAGACTGTCTCCATTCTCGTTTCGTTTTCCTATTGGGAATTTCCCGATCCTATATTCATTTTCATTGACCGCTTCCAATCTAGCGTTGAAGTGTCGAAAAGCGAATTTATAGAAACACCTCGTTGTGGATTACTTCCTCAAACTTATTGTAAAACGCGTCCAGTGTGCTTTCATCAGCTGTACAGGTTGGTGAGTAACAGTTGGTGATACTTTCTTCTGGCATTCATGTTGGAGACGGTGAATAGCTAAGCGCTGTGATAGGATTTCGTGTGAGATAACCAGATGGATGTATGAGAAAACCAACGCCTCCAACACTTCGTAACGGAAATGTCCCTCCACTAATGACAGGGATTTCATCATCTAATTGGCTTTTGTCGGTCTTTCTGCTTTTGATCTCTTGTGGAGGGACCACATGAAGTTTGATGCAGCCAGTATTCTCAAGAAGAGCGTAGAGATCGGCGTCTGAGGAGAATGTTCTGATATTACAGGTAAAGACAAGAAAGAATCTCCATGGCATGTCGTTGGCATACTCGTTTTTCCTTTTCCAGTAGCGTCATATCCAAGCTGAAATTTGATCGTTTGTCACCGGTCGTCTTACCTCCCAACGTCGTAAACGGGAAGCGCCCAGTGTGGCTGAAGTTTTGCTGGTTTGGCCAATATGACTCTCTACAGTTCCGTGGTCAGCCCTAGCCAAATGCTTGCTCAGGTCGTCACCACTAAAGGCAATCGCCGGCTGTTGTGAATCAGAGGGCGATTTATCGCCTTGTGATTAGTGTGATACCTGGGCGATGGTGTTTCCTCGTAATGCTTTGCTCTTAGCCGGCCTATCTTTCGCGAACTTCGAACTGCTTTCCAGCGTGGAAGGCCCTGTTGAGTGGATGAACCACTCCCTGTGCACGTCGCAGTCCGACGCCGAAAAACACCTCCCAACTGCGATGAGGTTTTAAGCCGTTGGGAGGACAATACTAAATAATACAAACAGATGCTGCTTCCATTTTCTGTGTATTGAACCAGAGAGCGGCTAGTACTGTAGTAGTGATCCCGTCCATTATTTGGACAGCGCAGCCAGCCCATGCCCTGATTCAACGCATTCAACCAATCAAGCAGATTGTCCACCCTGGGTTGGGAAATTGTAACCAAACAGGTTTGCGACAAGCTGAACCCTTCCAGTCCACGCGGGTACGCCCCCAACACGGCAAGCTCAGTATTCCTGGGAGCATCGACCTGATCAGCATTCAGTGACATTTATAAAAGTAGGCAACCCTCAAGCAGCGGTCGGAGACATCTGTGAAAAGTTCGAAGACCTTCTTGGACGGTAGGTGCATGGAGAGTAATCAAATGCAGGAAGTCCTGGGTCCGCACGTTGTGATACATGTGGTGTCGAGTCGTATAGTAAATAAATAAAATGATATTAAACTACTTTTTGAAACTCATGAAGCGGTATACTAATACGGAAACTCGCAGCATTTTAGTTTCTCGTCAAAAAGTAACGGATAAAGGAAAATCAGATACTCATCCGGTTATAGTAGTTCGAATCGCACTTGTAACTTGTTCCTTGGTCGAAATTCTTAAAGAGTGCGAATGAATATGAGATTTATGCAGTAAATAGTTTGTATGCTAAATTGGAAAGCAATTGTTTAGTGATCTGTTTATTAACGGTATTGTTTGGAAAGGTTGAATGAAATGCTGACAAGAGTTCATCTGGATTAAATTCATATTTTTGAGTAACCTTGCTTCTCAATAGATCAAATCTCTTACATGCGTTTTGTTCCACGGTATATTTATGTGATGCACTTTGCTTTCTAGTGGTAAGCACTCAGTTTTGTTTGACGATTTGTTCTACGTTGTTAACATTGTATGAAGGATAAAGCTGTCTGCGTTGATCAATTCCCTTAAGGACGCGCCATGCATTCGACTTCATTAAGCATGGCTGGAGGTGAATGAATGCATATCTGGCCTTTACAATAACTCACGGTGGCTTACCGACCAATACTGCTATCCTCCCAGATAAATCTGCTACCAATTAGCCAACCGCGGAGGGATGGAACACTTGGTGAGCCACGGGAGCGGTCATCTGCCCGTGCATATTGCAAGACGCCTCTTACCTTGCCCCCACACGGTTCACATTGGAAGGATGATTTATTCAAGTGCATTCATTATCTTTTCCAATTTTTAGGTGAGTTTCCGAGTATCGGCCCATCGTCTTGAGTTACATCGGCTTACGTATATAACTAATGACTACATGAGACGTCGTCTGCAGAAAATTGAGAGAAATCCAAGGCGCGCGTTACGGGAGCACTTCTGGAGACAAGCTGAAGGTGAAAAATAGACTTTCAAATCCTTAGAAAGTCGGAACATATCGTTTTCCTGGTTTATCGAATTGCGAGCTGGAACATTAATTAACAAAATTAGTGTTCCAAGCTTTTTGCTACATTTGGAAATCTGCTAATTATTGTTGATGCTATACTTTTGTTCTACTTCGTTGTCACTTACAGAACAGATCCAAACTGTTTTTAGGTCTCTCTGTTCTTCTATCAAACCAGGAAAGGTTGTTTGCTGAACGATATGCTAAAGCGGAGTCAAGGTTAATGGGAAAAATTTGTCTTGGTAAGTGCTATGTAACCTAATTTCCTCATAACGACTTATTTAACTGGCACATTGTTTAGGCCATTTACAACCGTCGTTTCATAAAATTCCGGTGCCAGTGGCAGATCTGGAATGCGAAAGGGTAACTTGATTCATAACTTCTTTTGTACTAACGTGTATCACCGATTACTCGCGATAATTGCGTTTTCCTGAATTTAGAGAGATTCCGTCAACATTTATGATGGGTATATAAATATTATGATAATATTATAATATAATATATAACATGATATGTATATAATATATATTATATTGTTATAATATTTATATATTATATATTATATATAAAAAAGCATTATATAAATGTATAAAGTATTACATAAATAATATTATATTATAACATAAATATTATATTATCTACATATGTTTAAATTGTTGAGCTTAGATGAGGTCGATAAGGATGTTTATTCGGCTAACGTTTCGACGTCTTCGTCTTCATCAGAGCCGATGGTCCACAGTTGAAAAGTCGGTCATCGGCTAGGATGAAGACGAAGGCCTCGAAACGTTAGCCGAATGAAGATCTTTATCAACCTCGTGTAAGCTCAACAATTTAAACACATGTTGATTACTTTACTACCACGGTTAAATGACGGTCGGTTTCAAAATTATGTTGTCTTTCCCTTATCTAAATCTTCTACCGTTATTTATTGTAACAGTTCCGTTGTGGTTTATATCTTTTTATTTTTCCACTTTTACGCACTAGTGGGAATACAGTCGATGTGGAATCAAACCATTAAGGAGTAACTGTGCACCTAAATCCGATCACTTTGACAGAAGTATAGGAAGCCATCAAGGCTGTTTCATAATGGGCAGTACGTGTCGATCATTACGGAAATAGGCTAAGTGGCACGATGTTTGCATTACCTGCATAAACAGATTCAGAAGTTGTTATCGTTTTGCTTAAGATAAATTCTAACATATTAGGTCTTTTGTTATGGATGAGAAGTTTGCTATTCCTCCCATTTGCCAGAAATGCCTTGTTCTTTGTATAAGCATAAGTTTTTAGGTAAAGGTGTCCTGGAATCTTCCACGACAGGTTCTCTCTGCATATATAATGAGAGCTATTGTCGTCTTCTAGAGAAAAAAACATTTTTAGGCTCAAAACAATTTTTAGAACATATAAGTTTCCCTCAATGGAATAATTTGAGACTTACATAACGTCGTAATGAAGTGCAAATCATCTCCCATTTTTCGAGGACGACAATATGATAGGATGTTTAAGAAACAACGCCAACTAAGTTTTGCTTTTTACTTTCTTTCTATTTTTACTTTCTTCACGTTTTCGCTTTTTGTTTAGTAAAAACAAGGCAGAGAGAAAGCCAGAGCAAGGGGCTCGGATGGTGTGGCACGTGAACCCTCGGTGTGGGCAATTTCGGTTTCGCGGTTTCGAAGTCCACCTAATGTTCCGGGTTTTGCTTATATCGCAGCATCCTCGTGGTTATATTCCAGATAGTACCCTATCATGAAAAAAGAGCAGGCATTAAGTAAAAGCTAATACGTTTAAAGTGTGGTTTTTCTTTCCATTTTTCTGCTACAATAAGTAGAAACTGGGTCCTGAAGTTACCAATGAGGAGCATACATAGAGAGGTTAATTCATATCAAGTGTATCTTTTGCAAAATTTTGACAAACAGGACTTCTTGTGGTTCCACGGCTTGAGAAATCTCCTATCATGACGTATTTTAATAGATTTCAGGATTTTCTGTATACTTTTAGGCATTAAATGTTGTTCAGTACTGATGATTTTAGGTATATGCGGAAGTCCTGAAGGATAATGTCGAATCAGCAATCGTACCAGATTATCAGGATAAAACTGCTGAAATAGTGGTTGAACTGGAGAAAGGGACCGTCCATCTTCTACCATATCAATCTGTTCAGCAACAAGTCGAGCAGGGTAGCGTCCGTTTGTTATAGCGTCCTTTTAGGCGTTGGCTTATGGATTATTGGGCTTACAAAGAAAATGATTTGTGTCTTCCTCAAAACAACATTCCTAATGTGCTTGTTCGATGTCAGGGTTTTTGATTTGCAGTTTTCATGAATTTCTATGGCCTTTAGTTTATCCTCGTCAGATTTTCTATGTGCTACAGATAAATCTACTTAAGCCAAAACCATACCTCCAATTTTGAGCAGTAAGAACAGGAACGGCCTGCTATTCGTTTTCCCAGGTATTTCTAGCGGTGAAAATGGAGAGAATTTCCGAAATGACAGCCGTTAAACTACCATTAATAGCCGCATGTGTGTTGCTTATTGCTAATTGTGCAACCACTGTCCTCTACTTCTGCAGAATCGGCTGTAGTTGTTATATTCCTTTGTCTTGGATTCGAAATTGTTTGGAACAAATGTCTTTATGTCCTTGACAAACATAAATATTTTCATACACACTTATGTATTGCCTCATCATATTCGTATTTGTCGAAGACGTCCCCGAATGGTTACTGTTCGCCACCAGCCTTGAATGACTCGGGCTGCTGTTTCGCTTAGCTCTGTGAAAACAAGTGCGCCTTGAGAACGCAGATACTCAGCTATCTGAAAACGTGTGGATCTATGAGTTAAAATTATAGTTGGAGTGGGGTCGCATAGATGTGAGCTGAACTATGTAAATATTCGACACATGTAGCTATTGAAATCTCTTCTTAAGTGTCAGTATTGGGCATATTCGACAAATAAGTGACCACTTAATGAAGCAGCAAATGAATTGCTGCGGGAAAATGTACTGATTTTACCAGAAATAAGTCGAATAGTGCAAGAGCCGTTCTGTCTCCGAATATATCATAGATGTTCACGTGCACTAGTGAACTCGTTTATATGTACCTTCTTAGGCTCCTACTTTGCTGTGGCAGACAATGAGCTAAATAGATGTTATGGTAAAAGATTATTGTCTATGCTGAACTTACATTACTGTGCTTATTGTCGATCGCACATTGCAAGCATGTTTTCTTGACGTCGTTGACGGCATTCGGAGCTGCTCCACCCTTCAGAAGTGCCAAAACGCAGTCCATTTTGCCGCGAGTGCATGCGACATGCAGTGCCGTCTCTCCTGCAATAACGAGGGTGATGTAGACTGAACCACACAGGTGATTCGGAACCATCAAAGGCCCTGCTATCTTCATGTCGGTATAGGTTAAAATTGAGGTGAACAAAAACGTTGCACACAAGTTTGAAATGGTCCGAGTAATTTCTTTGCACACTGCAAAGCTGGCAGATTATCTGAACTACCTAGCAGGCCAAAGGAAGATCTCCACAGCAGTAATTTGTAGCAGTCGACAATGTATGAGCATCCAGACAAGCGCAAGTCTCGAAATTGTGCCGAATTGCACACTATACTTTCTGAGTTCACTTCCTCCACAAATGGCGAAGAAGTCTTTGTTCGTTACCAAAAAGAAGAGACGAGTGGTCAACCTAGTGTGTGAATCCTATATGTCCCCCTCTGTAAAAGGTAGAGGAAGAACGTCTCTTATTTTTCTAAAAGAACACCGGAAAAAACGTTGCTAGGCTTTTCCAACCATTCTACAATGACCGCCAGTTTGGTTTAATCCACAACAATTTACTGGTAACAGAGAACGGCGATGTTCAAGAAAGTGAGCAAAATTGATTACTACATATCCACATCCTTCAGGATAACTTGAACTGAAGTGGGAATTTTACCCGAAATCGGTCCCGAGTCGAACGGCATATTGACCATTGTATCTCTTGCTCATGCGAATTCGGTATGGTGGTCATCCAAAATGCTGCAGAACATTTTAGATATCTAATAGATAATCACAGTGGTAGTGATGTTGGTCATCAAGAGCATGGTGCTAGTTCGATTCCGCTACGGGTCAACCAAGCTTTTCATCCCTCTGGGGTCGCAAAATTGGTACCGAACTTGTCCGAGAAAAAAATCGCTCTGTGCGATCCAATTGGGAACGCTCCAGTTCGGCTATCTGGGGACTCCAGGGAGAATTGCTCGACCAGCGTTCTACGGCATTCAAGATTAAATGAAAATCTTCAAGCAGTAGCCGAAGCACACATAAGAGTTGGAAGATCTTCGTGGATAATGGATGCGAGGAAACGAATCGAATACGAGAAGTGCTGGGATCCGCACAGTATACGTGAAGACGTGTCATGTAAAAAGTATCACCTGTATCACCCGTAGTCCCGTTGGTCGCCGAGTGACGCGAGCGGGCGCCCGTAAGTTTCCATTCTTCCGTGTCGCGTGCAAGACTAGCCCAGTGGGTTCTGCTCGCTCCAGGGACTCGTCGAGCATCACATCTTTCTTCTATGCTTCTCGTGAAGAAGGCAGGAAGTACCGTTGAGGCGAAAAGGTGGGCACGGAGTCGGGTGTTTTTTGTCCTCTTCACTACATCCTCGGTGCTCCTGGAGCTAAGTCGTTCAACATGTTGATTTCCTGACCTAGATAGACATAACTGGAGCATTCGGAGATATTCGTTCCATTGAGCGTGAATGGGGCATACGGAGCCAATCCGTTCCTCATGAGCATCGTTTTTGTGAGATTTAGTCGAAGACCAATCTTTCCACAGGCTTTATCAAACCCGGCAAGCATACGTTCCGCTTGGCTAATGTTTGATGTTATAAGGACGATGTCATCAGCAAAGCGAAGATGGTGTAACCGCCGACCATCGATTTTCACTCCCATATTATCCCATTCCAATGTTCGCATGACGTTCTGGAGAGTGGCGGTAAATAATTTTGGCGAGATGGTATCGCCTTGCCCAACCCCCTCCCTTGACATCGATGTTAATATCGTTGTAGAATCGTGATATCTTGGTTGTGAAATTTTTGTACAGGTCACGAAGAATCTTTGTAAAAACTATTTAAAATCTTTATAATTGTGTAAGAAGTAAAGATAAAAATAGATAACCATGGTATTGCACGATAAATTAGCTTCTTAGGTCAACATTATGTTTATTTCATTTGTACAGTCCCGTACTTACATATTCTAAGGGTTCTTAGTTGTTTCAATTCATAATCTCGCATTCGTCAGCCGTGAATGTTTCCAGATATGTATGGGAGTTTGGTTTCCCTAACCACTTTGATACATGCGTTTTTGATTTAGCAGATGTACTAGGTTTTAAAGATTTGTTTGCAGTTTGCCCTAAAAGGAACGGAGCCCATAGATCCCACTAGAAATTGATTGGTGGGGCTGAATCTAATTTCCGAAAACATTGTATGAGCTTCGTTATCATCTATCAGAACGCGAAGTAAAGTGGAAATACTGGGATGTCAACATCTTCAAAGAGTGTCCTAAAGACATTTTAATGTGAATCGCAATGGATTTACCGTGTTTGTCTTTCCAGCCGGTTAGCGGCGATATGAGACAGTCATCTTCCGCTTCAATCTGTAATTGAAGCTGTTGTTACAAGTGTAGGTAAAAAAGCGGAAATGTGAGAGGACGACTATATTTGACTAGGTTCAAAAGCGTAAGAGAACAACAAGTCGGTACCACTAATAATCGGAGTTCGACTAGGAATTCAGTAAACTCTCACTAGTCCTTTGCTGATTAAGTTGCCTTTTTACTACCTTTTTCATTACTCCAGGTTTCTTGTTGCATCATAATGATAAGTCCAACTTCTTCACTAAATGCCTGGGCAACTCGTGGCGGTTCACCGCAATCTCTGCTGTCAATCACATTTTACATCAAATGACGAGCTGAAGCTACGCTCAAGTTTGACTAAACCCGATGTGGGAAGGCACCTACTCTTGATCACTTCACCATTGAGCGGCATTTAGCCCGATGAACTGTCATAAAATGACCTCCTTGGACTACCCAAACGTTGAGCAGAGAGCTTGCTTATATATGGTACTACATTTGCTGGCTCGTCACTAGTGAAAACCAGCTGGCTAAACCGAAACTCGATCCAGTGGCAGCGATTTGATGCTCTGCGTTTTCTGGGAGTCAGAGCCGAAGAAGACGAACAGCAGACGAACTGGTATTGTTATCGAGATGTGGTGTGACCAATTCGCAATGGCAAGGTGACAAAGATGAATTACGAATTACTAAGGAAAGGATCTACTTATCAAAAGATATTGCGAAGAAAGCTGCTTGATAAGAATACGAGACAAAAGGAACTTTAGTCGACTTTAACATAATCAGTCAACGAATTTAAACAGGAATTTAAACAGAAATCTGCAGTGCGCTTTTCTCTTGTCGCAGGCTAGGAATAGATTCAGTGATGGGAGTGGTGATGGTCTAAAGAACGATCTCGTACACTAGTATTTTCATCTATTCTTGGTCATGTGTTTCTAGCATTTTCATTCAGCTGCAGTGCGAATTAGACAATTCCTTCAATTGCGGAGCCGGGAAATGCACGAGGTCCGCCCTCCCTGCCTCTTAAAAGAAAGAAGGGATGTACTTCAACGCGACTAAACAAATAGTAGCGAGGTCATCAAGACGTAGACGGTCAGAAAGCGCGCACTGATCATCTTCGCAAGCTGGAGGATGTGTAGAGAATAATCCGAGGAATGCGAAAGAATCCGAGTCCTCTCAACGGTTTACCGCCTCATCATAGATGATAGGTGTTGTCGAGCATCGGGCTGCGATTTAGGGGTGAGGGATTCATACCCTAGCATGGTCTCCTAAGCTGAGAAATAGTCCAGCGTTTCCATCAGGAATCTAAGCGAAGAGTAAACCAACACCAAGATCCACCACCGTCCTCATATCAAACTAGTCGCTTGGTGATAAATCTCTCTCTGATCCATAAGGGCGGCGACTGCCTGTGGTGGTAACGACCTGGGGGAAGACTTTCGCTAAGTTGATCTTAGGGCTCAAGAGAGCCACAAAGTCTACACCAGGAAAACTCCGAAGAAATGGAAATTATGCTGGTGCCCGCACAACCAGTGAAGACGGGTCATCCAGATATCCATGTTATAGTGCGAATAGACTCACAGCCTCAACAGGTTTTCTGTTGGGAGTGAGCTGAGCTAGATGATTAATTTCAGGCTTACGTTTAGCAGGACGTTGATGCAAGCCGTGAAGCCGGCGAAGGCCGCCGCGTGCAGTGGAGTTTGTCCGAGAGCATCGGTGATCGGAACCCGGCGATGTCTGCAATACGTACAACTCATCTCCGCAGTTCCTTCACATCCGCATTTTTTTCCGATAAGAAGTTGCAAATTGTAAACAAGAACTGATCGGTTTAGCCATACAAGGAAACCATAAAGAAAAAAAGTAGGATAGCAGTCATATGTGAAACTGAACGCTCTGATAAAAAGAACAAAAGGATGGAACTCTTGGCATTGATCAATCCCTGAGGAATGCGCCCTGCATCGTTGGAGGTGATCGAATGCATATGTGGCCTTTACAATGACTCGCGGTGGTCTACCGATATATCGAGCCAGTGCTGCTATCCTCCCAGACAAGTCTGGTACCAATTTGCTGAAACTGGAGGGATGGAAGGCTTGGTGAGCCACGGGCGGGGGCATTGATCCCACGTGTGCGTCGCAGGGCGCCTTCGACCACTGCGCCACACGCGCCCCCTAACAGTCTGTTATTTCCAGAAAAAGCGGGAAATTTTCATTTGCTGCAGGATGTGTTTTAACTTGGAGTTTAAGTTTTCCCAGGTCCTATACTCTGTTAATTTTTGTTGATACGATAATGTGAACCACTTTATTTTCTACAAATAGCGTATATGATATGTTTCTTCCGTCGTTTCTTCCACCTTCCATTCTCGCTTTGAATTTAGACCATCCCAAATTCAAAACAACATTAAGCTCTTGATTGCTGATGGTAGCATTAGGTAGGAAACTAGCTGAGAGAAAGGCAAAACAGGGGCCTTAGTGGTGCAGTGTGTAACGCGCGAGCCCACGGAAAGGGATAATCGTAGTTCCACCTGACCTGTGGTCCAAGTTTTGCGAATATCTTAGAATCGTTGTGGTTAAATATGGAGTTTTTCGGCCATAATTTGCTTTCATATATTATTCAGTGCCATGTACCTTCACATGGAAAGAGAAACTATGCTTATTTTTGCTGAAGCATGTTATTTTAAAGAAATATCGCCTCCATTATAAGAAGATATTGCTCTACTGCTTAACGTTACTACATCTTCGAAATTACTTATTGTTCTGTGCTAAATAACATCTTCCGGAATTTCTTCTATTATTAAGGTGTTACTTATCAACAGTTCGCCACTCGAATCCAAGCTCTTTGATCATGCAGTAGAGTGTATGTGCCTGACCGCCGAAACATGCCCAGTACACCGGAGTCCGATCCATCGCATCCTTTTCGTTCATGTTCGCTCCAGCGGTCACCAGGAAACGAACGACATCGGTGTGCCCACGTCCGGCCGCCAAATGTAATGGTGTATTGTCCAGCTTGTCTCGTTCCTTAATACCTCCTATAGGTAAGCTAAAAAGTGTCGAATGAATTACCTTCGACCAAGTAGTTTCCATTCATGGATATTGAACATATCATCATTCGAAAAAGTTTCACCACCATTATCACTCTCGCTAATTGCCAGGTACTTAGATGAAGCAATGGCAATTAGATGCTTTTGCCTACCCGATTACTAGCTTGGACGATACAATCAAAGCTGGGTTTAAGCTTTGACAGGGCATGAGATTCCGACTTGGTTATTGTGGTGCTTTAACTGAATTTAGTAGGATCCCTACACGTTAGTATTCCATTCCAAGGTGGTAACGATGCGCTTTCCCAAATTCATTGCTTTTTGGCACCATATCACCATAACTGATGACTAGCTCGTTATTCCAAACTCACTGAGAGGTTCCAACCCTGTCTGACAAGCACCTTGCAGATGTTTTCATTTCCAACCATAGCCGCCAAATGCAGCGCTGTGAAACCATGATTATCCTATAATAGGAGTTAAAATGAACGTATCGTCAAGAAAGTCTGTCATTACATTGAAATGTCAAGCATTTTAGATCCCTCAGAAGTTTTATCGTCTATCTATGGTAGTTCAGTTTTCAAATATTTCGCTCCTGTTGACGTCCACTAATTTTCTCTTTGTCATTCAAATCACAAACAATTCCCGCTACTGCCTTCAGTAGAGTACTCAGATGTCCAAGCCTACCCTAGCTTGTCGATCTGGAGACGTTTTCCTTACGAGGTATTCAATCACTTCTACATTTCCAGCGCACACAGCCCACATCAGACACGACCGGTTTTCTCTGTCTTTGATCTCCTGAAAATGTGAAAAAAGTGTTCTATTTTTTTTACATTCTAAAAGGAATGGAAGCTTCCTGTGGTCGCAACACTTTTGAATTTTAAAAACACGTCCTAGTTTTTAACAAATACATTCTCCTTCTTCATAAGACTGCTTCGCAGATGTTATGTTTTTCTCTGACAGGCAGCAGGGTGCATGTGGCGCAGTGGTTGGTGGCGCCACTGCGACACACGTGGAATCGATCCCCGCGCCCATGGCCCACCAAGTCTTCCATTCCTCCGGGGTCGGCAAACTGCTACCAGAATTGTCTGGGAGGATAGCAGCACTGGCTGGAAACATCGGTAAGCAATCGCGAGTCATTGTCAAGGCCACATTCAAGCACCTCCAACGATAATTAATGAAGTCGAATGTATGGCGCATCCCTCAGGGGATTGCTCATTGCTGAGAGCTTCACACTTTTTTTTATGACAGACAATTTCAGCTAAAACATACCACGTAATTCTTCTTTGCCAGAATGAGATCAAGGCAGCTGACACTGAACTGGGCAGCGTAGTGAGCAGGACTGGCATCCCATTTGTCGCTAAAATGGAGACTAGTCAATCAATAAAATAAATATGCCTGTCAACATCATTTCTGGAATATTCTTCCATGAATCTATGATGTTTGAACGGAGTGATTGCCAAATAGCTATAGAGCGTATGAACACCGTCAACAAGGATTGGAATAGTTCGAGGCTTAGTTGTTGGTGTGATTATGGAAAAATTAAGGGAAGCTGGATAACAACAGCCGATGAACACATGCACAATGGATATTCAATAAAGAATAAAACTTAACTCGTCGTACTTCTGGCACCGCATGCCAGTAAAAGTTGCACGATTTCGTAGTGTCCTTGCTCTGCAGCATAATGAAGTGGTGTGCAGTTATCGTTGTCGAAAACCTGATTAACCGTGATTAAGACTTGGTCTTCTATTTTTTTTTCATTTATTTTACGTGACCCGTATTCAAGTCTACTATGCTGATCCCACCACTTCTCACATTCGATTCGTTTCCTCGCACCTATCGTCGACGAAGGTCTTCCAAATTTTTACGTGTGGCTTCGGTTGCTGTTTGAGGATATTCATTTAATCATTAATGAAGTAGAATGCTGGTCGAGCAATTCTCCCTGGAGTCCAGAGAACCGGGACTGGAGCGTACCAAATTGGATTGCAGAGAGCGATTTTTTTCCCTGGACAAGCCCGGTACCAATTTCCCGACCCCGGAGGGATAAGAGGCATGGTTGGCCCAGTGGGCGGAATCGAACTGGCATCATGCTCGTGATGACTGGCATCACTGCCATTGTGCTATCCTCCAGGACTTGGTCTAGCGAAGAAAAATAAGATGGTAGTATTCGTTTTGATAAGTACACACGACGTCGGTACTATATTATTTATTTATACACAGAAGTTGACGTTTGGCGTATTTGCACTCTTTAGAGCCTGGAGAGGTCAAGAAGTTAACTTAGACAGCCTTCATAATCTCGACAGCGGAACCACGATTTCCAACTTCGTTTTCAAAACCTTCCACATTATGTCTCTGTGTCCTACATGCGCCTAACGGTGTGTTTGGTTTAACTTTAAATTTACCCACTATGTGTTCTTTTATACAGGGCACAGCTGTCTACCCATTTCGTCAATATATTCCTCCCCACACGCTTTACAAGCGATTAGGGACACCGTATCCGAACTTAACTCATGCAGTCATCATCTCCATTGTCAGGGGCAAATTATTCCATTTTGCGTTGTGCACAGACAGTTAAACAATAACAACGACGATTTTGAAGTTGAAGCGAGCAATCTACAACTTCAGCATGTAAAATCCTAGAAGCATTCTGGATAAATTCCAAAGATCCAGAAATGGATCACGGAGAGAAATCACTCGTTGGAATGCATGATTTCACACATTACCCCACATCGATATCTTAGCGTGAGTGGAGAGCATTATCCCATCCGTGTCAACTCTGTACGGTTGGTTCGCACATTGAATACTCTGTAGAAGACTCATAGAGAGCATTGAGTGTGTAAAGAAGCTGTTGTATATCTAATGCCACTGAATATTCTATATTGCAGTTTTTTTGTTGAGGTTATGGAAGTGTTTGGCTGACTAGATTACGGATGACTTGACTTTGCTAGGCTCTTAAGAAGGCGAAATCCGCCTGAAAGTCAGCGTTTGTGGATAAATAAATGGTGTAGTAACAGCCTCGTGAGTGCTTATCAACAAAACAACAAATTTTTGAACAAATCCGGGGTTGACTGAAGGTCGGTCTTGGGAAATAGGATGTTAGAGTTTCAATTCCCATTTTGTAGACAATGCTTTCACAATCAACTCGGCAATTACCAATACGGTATACACAAACGCTCTGAATACCTACGATTGTGTCTTTTCATTGTGCCTTCCTACAAATTCGTTAGCACGACGGCATCCCATGCCACCGCAAACCTGTCCACATTCGAAATCATAAAACGGCGTTTTGGTGCTCTAGTTCAAGCGCGGGCATACTGATACAGCCGCGTAGTAGTGTATAAAAGCCTTATAACCTCGCTCATATATCCGCGAACCAGTTGAGACAAAAAAATCTTATTTCAAAAAGATGTCAATAGAAAAGTTGTCGGCATCGGCACAACGGCTTTAAAAGAGCTTTATATTTGTAATTTTTCATTCACGTTTACATCAATAGCCTCGATAAAAAATAACGTATGTGAAGAGATCTTAGTTCAGTAAAGAAGCTTCTAAATCCCTCCAGTACATCTGGTTAAGAGGCAGATCAGTTTCTGTGCTATGCATGTGCTACAAATAAATGTATGTGGTTTTTGCACGGGCGTAGTCCATCGTCTAGTAATCTCCCTCAGGAATCCACTGGACGTAGAATGAATGCAGTCTTCTATGAATCAAAGTATCAGTGGATTTATGACGTATTTCGCTCTATTTGTTCCGATGTTTATCGTATATAGTAAAAAAAAGGCGCAAAAGAAGTAGAGAAACAGAACAGTCCTACCTCTACACTCTTGCCCATCTCCTCGGCAAATAGCTTCAATACTGGGAGGTTGTTTGCGATCGCTGCTAGGTGGATCGCCGACAAACCGTCGCGATTTCGAGCTGAGATCGACATCTCTTTGCGACGCGCCAGAAGACGGCATACATCAACTCCTCAAGTAGGAATGCTTTTGCATATTTTGTTGGTTCTTGCTTGCTTAATCGGATGATACTCGCCACACAACAAATTCGAATGTCTTCACCGTGAGCTGGCGGCAGTAGAGGATATTCTAGTTTCTTCACGTTAGTGGAATCACCTGCCTTTAAAGATGTACTAGCAAGCGATACATTGATGTCTACTCAAAACTCAAAAGCCAATGCGACCATTAATTTTCGAACACTGACTGTTCATGTGTTCTCTTCGTGTACTATCAAATATATCGCCAGTTAAGGCCGCGATTATGGCAAACAGTTCTATCGTGGACTCTGTTTTTATTCATGTTAAGAAGTTTTTGGTTGTTTTTGGTCAGAAACGTCTCTTCGATCCGAACACTCGGAACCGCCATCAGAAAAAGACTAACGTAGATTATGGTGGATCTATACTTCTGTGGCCACACTGCCGTCTTTCCACTCAGCATTGACTAACAGGATGGGAAGCCTTAACACTTGTTTGTATGAGGAATTGAAACAGTTCTAGAACGCGGAACCAGGAATGATCAATTAAACATCGTTTGGACTCACCGGAATCTGAAATTACCTACCGCTCAATATATGCACTATTGATGGCTATAGAAGATCAAAGAGATAACGATAGTTACTCTGCGTTGTTCTCCTCAGTAGTATTTCCTTTTGAAAGTTGCTATACAGAGTGTAGTCTACACACCTTGTGCAAAGGGAACTCCAACAGCACACATTAAAGGAGTTAGACCACTTGCATCCTTGGCATCGACAGGTAGACCGAGTGACGGCGAATCTGAACGACATTGAATTCGAATCGATTGTGGAAATAGTTCTGATCAATGCGATCGTTCGAAAATCGAATGGAATTGATGTTTAGGTAACGGAATGGATGTCAGCCAACGCGTGACTTAGTTTTAACACATTGCTTGACGTTGATTCTTCGACAAGAAACGATAATTTCTCCACCATTAGAATACTTGAAACATTGAGTACTTCATAGATATATAGAAAGGAATTTAATTTACTTTACAACGGCACATTTAACTTTTATGTGGTGTGATAAGGGGCGCATATGCAGCAGTGGTCGCAGGCGCTCTGCAACACACACGTGAAATCGATTCCCGCGCCCATGGCTCACCAAGTCTTCAATCCCTCCGGTGTCGGCAAATTGGTACCAGACTTGTGTGGGAGGATAGCCGAACTGGCTCGATACATCAGCAGGTCACTGCAGGTCATTGTAAAAGGCAGATATGCATCCAATCATAATGAAGCCGGATGCATGGCGCATCCCTCAGGGGATTGATCAACGCCGAGAGCTTTATCCTTTAACCTTTATGTGGTGCCATTTGCATTTAAATGTGTTTAGAATTGAAACTTTCAAAAGACAATAACGAAATCTAACTTGATTTTTTGCTGAAGAAATTAAAGTTTTTAAAAATTTTCGACGTAGAAGAGTCGCTGCAGACACCGAAAATAAAATGGAAAACATTCTGGACAAAGTCTCGTCTACTCATTTGCCTTCGTTTTCGAAACGTGAGTCTTGGCACAAAGAAGTGGAGGAACTATATGTCATGGGTTCCAGAAATTCACCATTTCATTTTAGTGAAATAAGAGAACTTATGCCCAACGTGAAAATATCTACAGATTCTAATAGTTTTTTGTTTGAACTAAGAAAATATTACTTTAATGATGCTGATGGCAAAAGATCAATAGAACTAGCTGAGAGACAGGCGAAACGAAGGACCCGCATTGTGTGGTGGTGAGCGCGCTACTCCCCGGAAAGGACAATAGCGCGTTCGTTCCCCACCATAGGCACCTGCGGTCCAGAGTTTTGCAAATATCTCAACATCATTAAGGTTATATTTCGCAATACATACACTGCCGTTAAAAAGAATAGGCAGTAAATAATAAGTTAAAAATTAAGAAAATATTGATAAGAACTAGGGGCTTAGCAGTTTTAATTTGGAAGAGTCCCACTTTTTCGCATCGAATACATGGTGCTCATAACGAACCAACATAGCTCATAACGTATGTCGCTCCTTATCTGTTAGCCAGAAACTCGTCCACGCTCTTCTTACTGTTACAAAGCAAAGATGAGCCCCTATGCGCTGCTGCAACTTTATATTTCTGGGAACGGTACATTTCTTACCATACTAACCAACAGCCTGTTGATTGTGGTCCATGGCTTCAAAAGGAGACATGAAGCACATTGTACAACCAAATAGGATTTTAAAAAGTACTTGGTACTAATTTTCGATATAGCAGTTGAACATTGAATGAAAGAATGTGTTGCTGTTATGAATTTTCCCTGTTAACTGAAATAAATCTCCACCTTGTTGTAGGTGTGGCAAGTTGCCCCGAACGAAGAGACTGCATCAAATTATGAGATATTTGAAGCTTAGTTTACCTAGAATGAGTCTGACACTCTCTACGCTAGCTTTCGAAGCTGCATAGTGCAGGGGACCACGTCCTCGCTTGTCCTGTGCCAGACCGAAAACATCGTCGGTAGGGCATACAGCATCGATGAACATCTAAAACGTATGTTAGGTAATTAGATCTTTGTTTAGATTAGCGTAAACATCGAACAAGTTAGCTAAGTAAAAGCTTTAAGCAAAGGCTCTTTGTTGAATGGACTCCAGTAATGTACAATTTCAATAAAAGAGAAACCTGAATACAAAGGCTCAAACTTTTTTGTCTATTATTTTTTCGAAGCAATGATTTTTAACATGCCTGGAGTCTCTCACTGCTTTAAATATGCATAATATGTTGAGAAATCTTCAATGGGTAAACCAAAACAAAGAACTGTGAAACGACACAAAGCAATGAAAGCATTTAGTTCTCTGTTTTTCAAAGGCAACAAAAGATTCTACAAGGGAACAAATAGGATTGGTCTGCTAGTAGGAGAATGATTAATGGAAAGCGAGGATGAATACTTACTGAAAATAAAGGGAGCTGGTTTTTGCTAAAGACCATTACTTTCGATAAATTCTACTTCTCTTCTATTGTGCTTCTGAGACTTGCAGCAGTTAATTCAAAACCGAAGTATTTTTAATACACAACTATCGAAATTAGTTTTGCACATGCTTCTTCAACTAACACCAACCTGTAGGATCTTACCATTTCCAGCAGCTGCAATATGAATCGGGGTCACACCATCTTTGTCAGCCACGAGAAATGGTGCCAAGCCATGCGGGGATTTACCACTTTGCAGAAAAAATCGAACAACCTAAATTTTTTGGGATAGAAATCACTGCGGAAACGAAAATCTCAATGTTCTTTGATTTACAATGCTGCTGAGATATTTGCAAAACTTAGACCTCAGGCTAGATTCAAACTTGCGATTACACTTCCCGGTGTCTCACGTGTTACATACCGCACCATTGAGGCCCCTAGCCCGATTTGTGCTCACCAAATCATTCCTGTAGTTGCTTATAGCACCGTTAGGGCTAAAAAATCGGTTGAGAGAAAAAGCAAAGCAGAGGTCGTGGTGCTGCAGTGGGTAACACCTGAGCCCCAGGAAGGGGTAATTGCAGCTTCGAATCCGGCCTGGGGTCTGAGTTTAGCAAATACGTCGGCATCATTGTGGTTGTATTTCACATAGTAGTCTGCCATAGAAAAGTGATAGACAGTAAGAAAAAAGTTATACATTGTCTTTGATTCATTTCAGCGATATCCATTATTCTCTTAATTTATACAAAATGCTGAGTTTGCGGTTGGTTTATGTCAAACAATGCTGACAGGAGTTCCTCCCAAAAGTTGTAAGTGACCGCAACGGCACGAACTTTAGGTGAGATCGGTGGAAATCAAGGTTTTACTAGTCGTATATCACGGCAGAAAAGGCAAGTGTCTACCTATTTCGAATGTAGTTCAGTGATGGCTTTTACACACAGCGTTTTCTAGGAGGAAGCTCATAACTGCCAACAAACACCCTTCTAGAATAAGGCATTGTGTGCACTTATTTTTCATAGATAGCGCGGAATGTCGAAAGTGATCAAAACACTCGTCATCTCTTAACCCTGGAGTGATCCCGTCCATCCACAGTATGCAAACAGAACAATTGTAATGCTTGCTATATACTAAGCATTTCTGTTATTATTAGGTCCCTAAGGTTGACGAATTTAAACTTACTTCACGAATTCGGTTCAGATTATGAGAATAAAGAACATCTTTTGTACAATAATGTTTTGAAGTGAAAACTATGGGTAACCTTAGCTGCTCCACACTGCGTTGCCCAATGTAGTGCTGTGGCTCCACCATTGTCCGTATCCCAAAGCGACAGCCCTTTTCTGAAAACTTTCCCATCATGTAGTTAGCCTTTCTATGTACACCATCATTTACTATAAGTGTCCAAATGTCCCATCGAGAATACTAAAAAACATTTACGCCTGCAGGTATTATAGAAAATATTTCCAAGAAAACGTATAGAACAACAAGTGCAACATTTAGGATTTCAGGCATTGGGCCCACTTCCTTTTCCTCTGCTTTAATTCATATTTACAAGGCTTACAAGTCAATCATTCCATTCTGTATTAATAGAAGTAAGAAGTTGTCTCCTTGTTTCCATGAATATACCTGATCAAGAACTGAAGATTACGAACGTTGTCAGCGATTGCAGAATGCATTGCCGCGGTTCTACCACGATTGTCACGGAATGTTATCCATTCTCTGTGTCGCTTTACCAGTCGTTCCATATCGGCATGAAAACAACACATTTTAAACTCATCCATGACTTGACACACTGCTTATTAAATAGTGCAGCATGTTCCTTTTCCTTCTGGTTTTGCTAAAAGTTTTCTTACTGGAGCGTAAGTTTTTACAATAAGGGTACCAACGCCCCGTCTCATAAGAATCTACTTTTTTCCTGAGCACACTTGAAGCGATACCGATCTACAAAAAACTGAAATATGTATACCTCTTAGACGTATTTTCACTTTTTGAAATTTCCTAGTGCCATATCTTCTTACATCTACATTTTAATCCTTCTTGTTTACATTTTCGTGATCGTTTTGAACAGCCTATTGTAATGGGAAGTTGTTGTATTTGTTGGAAATAGCTTCGTTTGTACGTAGAAAGGCCATCTATAATCGGGCTACATTAAAATTTTTCAGCGCATGATGGGCGTACTCGATACTCTTTCTTCACTGCTTTCATTATGTCGCAATCCACATGTGTAAATGCGTCTACTATAACCCTATTTAGCGATTTATAAAAGTTTAGTAAAACACAGGTCAATTCGTAGCAAGCATCCATCTTCGAGACAACACTGCTCTACTTTTATGAAAAAGAACGTGCCAGGCTTCCTTCGGCCGCATAATAGAGAATATCGCTGGACGATTCATCATCTGACATAGGGCTTCCCGACCCTCCAAGCGAATTCTGAAAACTATTGCTAGGACACTTCATAAAGGACAACTAAAATCTAAAAGCTCGGTAAAGAGACGACGATATCGAAAAACGAAGAAACTTCGAAATGACGAGCTCACTTCCAGGCAATGTACAAGAAGGCTATAACTGCTTGGAAGGGATTACTAAAGTATCAAGTACTGGAAATTCGCATGCCCCCGTGAAGGTTGGTCGTGAAGGATTTAATATTCTGAAATTCCTAGGAACGACTTTCTTCTAACCTCTGCATTGTTCAAAAAAATCAGTGTTTCATTCTTAAGTAGAGACAAGGAGAAACCATTGCAACGTCAGCCAGTATTGAATAAATCTTATTATTGAAAACTTCGTATCTGCTCAAGAATAAAACAGTGAGTTAATATTCTGAAACATTTGAAAACTGATTTGGCTGTGATTTTCTCAAGCAGGTTAGAATAACGAGGTGCTAAAAGTGTAGAAGGAGAAGAGTTAGGGTCTGACGATCGATTGCAGGTGAAAACGACGTGGTCGGAATCAGGTTCTGCCGCCGATACGATCGCTATCCACGGTGGGCGTGTTCCCTTAACTTACATCTTGCAAATTTCCTCTTAGCATTAGTCCGCCGTCTCAGAAGCAATCCCTGTAACAGCCCTCATAGCCCCCCTACAATTTAGCAGTTTTTTAAATTGCCGTTTTAATGGAACTACATTTCTTAGGTTCGATGCTTACCGCATTACGCAAATGGATTCGGAGTCTCGGTCAAGAGACCTAAGTGCAAAAATCGGCCGCACTGTTACAAAAAAGTAATGGAGTCGGAATTAAAGAGAGGACAAAAGTTCTTTGTAGTTCAACAATTCGAATTGTGAAGTCTGAGGTGTTCCGCAAATCGAGAGAGGCTATTGTGTAAGGGTAGCATGCTCAAATGGCGAACGGGATCGTTACTTAGGTCTCTTCAATTCACGTAGAATATAAATATGAAATGGGAAGCAATAATTTTTATACAAATGTTTGCTTTTTTATTTACTGCCTATTAGAATTTTTCACGGCAGGGTATTATGGGAAATACAACCACAACGCTGCTGAGATATTTGCAAAACCCCCGGACAACAGGTGTCTGAGGTGGGGAACGAACGCGTCTATTACCTTTTCCGCGAGCTTACGCGCTCACCACCACACCATGCGGGTCCTTCATTTCGCCTTTCTCTCAGCTAGTTCCATCGATCAGCGCCATCAGCAATCACTAGTCAACGGAATTGATCTGGTGAGCCTACATCTGTGTTGAACCCAGTTAAGCCAAGGCTGTAGTTGAAGTAGTAGGCAGCAAATAAAAAGCAAACATTGTGATTTGAGGCTCTCCAGATTGAGGCGAAACCAAGGATCCGCATCGTGTGGTCGTGAACGCGTTAGCCGCCGGAAAGCGTAAAAAAAAGGGGCGTTCTTTCCTCACCACAGAAACCTGCAGACCAGAGTTTTGCAAATATCTCAGCATTGTTGTGGTTGTATTTCCCATAATTTTCGTATAGTTTGTTTTAGAAACTTCGTTTTTTCATTTTCCGTTTCGCCCTCCTTTTGCTTTTCGTTAATTCGCTTATCAGAAAGCTAGGTTGCTAAGTATTTCCATCCAGGGATACGAGATCTGGTTTGGGGGCCTCTTCATATTCTGGTATTCATTTCAGTTATGTGAACCAAGAAAAGTGAAAGTATTTATTAACAGAATTAACGAGCAATCAGTAATAAGGAGATAATCTGAACTGCAACCTTTTTCGGAGACCAGTTTCAAAGTTTTAAGGCACAAAGATTGAAACTGCGAATAAAGTGAAATGTACAACCATAAGAGAACGCCAACGGAACGTTTGAGGAGATATGCTGTCAGACGTGCTTAGTCATAAACAAATTCCACCAATTCTACGCTAAATAGCTGCTAGAAGTTCTTATTGATGTTGTCTTGATCTTCAACTCATCCGCCTGGCAGCAGTGGCGGAGGAACGCGCACAGAGGGACATCGAGTAAGTCATGCCGGTAGCCGACGCTCCGCTACCGCCTATTCGCGCTTGCGGAGACGCCTTTGCGGAATGAGGAGACTAGGTGTTCGAGAGGTGGCAAGGAGATTTGCAGAGGTTAATGACAACAACAGAAACATTCCAACCTTTTCACTTAAATACTACAAAATACCAAAGAAGAGCGGCTGGGTAGAAATTAGCTCGGATTGTTTAATAGCTATAATAATCTATTAACGACGGTGATTATCTGTTATGATTATGAGCATTCAGAACGGCGTTTCAGGACATGGTAATCGCACATTTTAGCGAAGATCAACTACTCGTAGATTTTATCATCCCAAATTAGGCTTAGTGTCGTTATTTGACAAAGGACGACCCCAGTCCGTTAAGAAAGATTGCAAATATGTATGGCAACTAATATAAAACATAAGGTAACCATCACTATTTCTGTTCATCATCGGAGCCTGCGCCACGTCGCACATCTTCCGGTGTCATTGGCAGCAGCGCTGTTTTCATGTCGCCTCCATCCAAAAGATGCATGAAACTCTGCTTCTTTCGGTTCCGAACTTCAGTTACGCATTTCAACTCGTTCTGGAGAGGATTACGGCCACCGCACGCACACGATAGTGAATCCGTCTGAATTGTGCTCATTATAGAACCACTGAAAGCGACTCATACCTAACTATGACCAAAGAAACCAATAAAACCTAGTAGCAGTCTGTATGCTGGCAAATCTAAATTCTTGTTTAGAATACCTTCTTTTCAATTCCATAAAACGCGTTCCACAAAGCATGGATGAGATCTTTGCAGAAAATGATTCCGGCATGTGATGAGACCATACGCAAGACAAAAACACCGTCACGATGAAGGTAGTTAAATACGAATCGATCAACGCTCGTGGAATAATCTGGAACGATATAAGCAACACCCTAAAAGTTATGAACTAAATTCTAAGACTTCAAAATCCAAGAAAAATAATCTCACGACAAAAATTCGGTGTTTCTGTTTCTAAGACGATTGATATGATTGTAATTAGCGGATATCACCTTCGCTTTGAAAATGCGCAAAAGTGATGAACGCAGGAAAGCAACTCCGGCCAACGAGAGCAATGTGGTGACATCCTTTGGAATATATAGGAAAGTTCGAGACTCACTTAGTGACTGTGAGTCGTTGCGCTCCAGACTGCTAAGCTCTAGATGCTGCTCAATGAACCAACGTGAGAAGCATGGAAAGAGAAGGACGAAAAACCACGAGAAAGACGTGAGGAGTGCCGCCACAAATAGTATCAGGTACCGAAAATCACGGAATTAGAAGGATAATAAATATTCGTTTTGTAAATGTAGTTAACAGAGCTGTCAAATAAGGATCAGCGAGATTTCTAGAAGGCTAAGCCGTTCCTTTCATGAAAACTTCCCCTCTGGAAAACGTCGCTCTTTGGTTCCCACTCTATTTTGTGACAATGTTTGTAGTTCTATAAGACGTAATGTACGAAAACCCCCGCTTTGGCTGCGATTAGATCGAATGAGGTTTGCCGCTACCTTCTCCAGTTCATCATTAACATGATGACTTACTTGGATACTTGGAAGGGCCGTCCTCACTGGTTGTGCAGACTCCAGGATAATTTTTCCTTTTTTCGGAGTTTTGCTGGTTTGGGCACTGTGGTTCTCTGGAGTCCCGAGTATTATCACCACAGGCGATCGCCGCTCTTGTGGATCAGAGGGAGATTTGCCACCACGCGACTAGTTTGGTACCAGGACGGTAACGGATCCTGGTATTGGTTATTGGTATTGGTATTATTGGTTATTGGTTATTGTTATTATTATTATTATTATTGGTAATGGTTGTTGGTTGTTATAGTATTGCTTACTATTGGTTAATATTATTATTAACATGACTACAGACGACAAAGGTGATACTAATGATTTCACTGGTAATTAAAATGGTTTAACTTAGGATCAGATACAGTCTAAGCGATTCCAAAAAAGACTGCAGTAAGGCACTGTGGGCTCGTGTGGCGCAGCGGTCGGAGGCACCACTGCGACACACACACGCACACGTGGAATCGATCCCCGCGCCCATGGCCCACCGAGCCTTCCATCCCTCTGGAGTCGGCAAGTTGGTACCAGACTTGTCTAGGAGGATAGTAGCACTGGCTCGATACATCAGTAGGCCACCGCGAATCATTGTAAATGCCAGATATGCATTCATTCACCTCTAAATGATGCCTAATGAAGTCGAATGCATTGCGCATCCCTCAAGGATTGATCAACGCCGAGAGCTTTACCCTTTTATTTTTTAAAGCACTGAGTGGGAGAACGAACTTCAGTTCCTTGTGCAATTGTTTCAAAAAAAAAAAAAAAAGAATTAGACGATCAAACTATAAGGAGAGACCCACCAAAACCACAGTATAAGAAAAATCTTCTCGTTGAAAATATTAATGACGAGAACACACTGAACGGAGTATTTTTGGATGTTCGCAACTTGTCGAACCTTAATCGAAACATTTTCTAATTTCTCAATGAATTTGCCTATAACTTCGTAAAAATGGTAAAGATAGGTGATTTTCAAGTGGAGTGGAAACTTTAGGCACATTTAGCTCACTGAGGTGTTCACACAATTATCGGTGGAGAAATACACGTAATATTCGAAAAAACCATTTCAAATGGATATCACCTCGAAGTCACAAATAGCGGATCGAGGAAAATACCCGCTTGACTCCCACTCAACACCGTTGAGAATATCCCTGATCACGCCAAGACCATACCACTGATGCTTGTTTGTGCCAAGAAAACTGCAACAGTTCGTCAGTTCTTCAAACGCCAAATGAGTACGAGCAGTACTGATAACACTCCTTAGTAACAGCAGAATTAATCGATTTACAAAACTGTTGGAATCACTAAACCGATTTTCCGTAAAGAGGAAGTTTTAGGAAATAGTTTCTCAGTGAGCAGATAAACGTACTAGTTCATTAACCACAGCTGCAGTACGACATTGCCGAGGTAGAGAACTTTGATGAAGAGGTAGGCGATGGACACAAATCCTGATGAGTACTCGTAGTTAAAGCACTGGAGTGTCTTTTTAACGATGCCCTTAATATGGATCTTTCAAGCATAACGGTTAATCTGAAAGCGTCATTGTTTACTCAAATCTCAGATGAAAGTACTGTTCAAGATCTCCTCGTACATATTCGGAAAAAATCCTACGAGCAATTTCCACGGCACGCATGAAGTCATCAAATTGCGTGAAATTCTTGCCTAACACTTCCTCCTAAGCTTCCCCACCTCTTTGCCAGGTGAAGACGAGTTCCTAGTCTTCGCCTTCGTAAAGAAAACGTAAAAAAGTCATTCAAATTCTTTTTCCAATCCGTTTTCCAAATAAATCATAGTTTTGGTAAGGGGTGGCTATAAAGACTTCATCGCGAGAAATCTCTACATGAAAAAATGTGCTCAAGCAACCGTTCAAACTCCGTCATTAGCTCCTCCACTACATACAAAGGAAGTCGGAGTGATTTATAACAAGAGAAGACTAATTTCTAGGGATAGATTCGTAATGAAGATATAGAAAATTTATGCAGTATGTTTTATCTTCGTAGGTTGTGAATGTGTTCAGCTGAGTAGATTGCATGTCAGTTTGACCTTTCTAGGTGATGAAGAAGGCTAAACGGCCAAAACGTCAGCTATTGTGAACGAATAAATGCTGTAATAGCAATCCGGTGTTTTCATGAAAAAAAAGCAGTGAATTAGCGAAATATAATCTCTACCATAATGGTGTAACGCAGTGGCTAAGGGTGCCTTGGAATACACATGGCTTCGACCACGCGCGTCAGGCTCACCAAGCCTTCCAATCAGTCTGTGGTCGGCAAATTGGTACCAGAGCCTGGGAGGATAGTACCACTTACTCGATACATTGGTAGGCTACCGTGAGTACAGGCTAGATATGCATTCAATCACTTCGAACTTGATGAAGTCAAATGCATGGCGCATCCCGCAGGGATTGGTCGACGCCGAGAGATCTGTTTTTCTATTTCTTATTTAAAATGTCCAGCTTTTTGTATAGTGATACTTCTGACTACAGTGTAGCACATGTTCAGTAATTTATGCGTGAGGACAAATTCTATGGCCGCGCAATCACTTTCAGTCATTTCCTAGTGCGATCCAATATTTTCTGTAACGCGAATGATGAAGTAGAAAGCCTTGAATATCACTACAAAGGCGGACCTACCTGTCGTTTCGGTATTCTGCGGTGAAAATGAAGAGCGTTTTCTAGATGTCGAGCTAGAATGGTGATGTTCTTCTGCCGTACCTCTTCGTCGACATTTGCTGCATCCTTCGCTTGCCCTACCACTTCATGCATTCGAATACCTACAGCGATGCATGTCAACTTGAACAATACTCCGAGAGGTAATGTTTTCATTGACACACGTACTTGTGCCTCTGATCTCGCCATATAATCTTTCTTGTTTATAGCAGCGCTTCCAATATTCCTAGTTAATGTTCACTAAGCTAGGATTACAGAAATAAAGACAAAGCAGCAAAGAACGAATCAGGCGTCAATAATTGGCTTTTTGTTAAGGAAGCAACTATGAGTGATGAAGAGCGACGCATGAAATCAAACAACATCCCGAAAACGAGTAACCATCTACGCAGTCAAGCGAAATGTAGGTTTAAGAGAAACTTTAAAAGAAGAGTATTTACCGGAATGATTGGAGAACGATCTCCATACGAAACTTGGCGCTCGAAAGAACGCAGCTTGAAGAAGCAGGAAGAACGGCACCCATTGATAGTAGGATAATTGGCGCTCTGTCGCATACCTTAAAAGGCTATTACTACCGTCACACGAGCAAGCAGCAATAAAATAACTACTTTCATATTAACTGGAATAATCAAGAGAAACTATTAAATGAAGATATTTCGTGGACGACTTGTTGAAACACTAGTGTCGTGACATATATGTTCGCTCTCACGCCTGCATAGGTTCTTAGGAGAGCTATCGAGCACTCATCCATATTCATACTTACTTCCTCACTTGGATATTTGGATAGCCCGTTTTCACTAGTAGTGCGTGTTCCAGAAAAATTTTCATTTCTTTCTCTACCGCGTGATCGTCGTCACTGGTGGAGGTCTCCTTCGAACACGGTGACGTCTTCGAGACCAATTCCATAGTTCTGAAGTCGATCGATTCCATCTGCGAGTGCAGATGGCCGATGTTGACCCACGAACACACTCGCCCATCGTTTGAGTGCTCGACCAAGAGGATGTTTACATTCTAATGGAGTACATCCCACAGTTCTTTTCGTCCTTCTGTCGTCTGTTCTTCTTATTACGCGACCGGCACACCTGTGTTTTCGCTGCATACGCATGTTCACCTGGATCGACGTATATCTCGAAGGTAAGATAGATTTCGAAGAACAAGCATCGCACTCCAGCGAAATGTTGTGTGTAATGGCTAAATTTCAGAAAACATCGTTCAACCACTCAGTGGGTGGTGTGCTGCATTCTTCACGTGGTTCACCTATGAGCCCACTTCTCTGCTGCGTAACAGAGAGTTGGGAAGACTGTTGAGTGCAAAAGTGTCGAGTTTTGGAAACGTTTACTGGTTGATGGGCTCTTTAAGAGGCCCGAATGAAACCCAAGCTGCTCTCCTTCTTCTGTCTAATTCCTGCGTAATATTCTCGCACCATGAGTTTTTCAGGAATTCGCTCTTCTTCCAATTTATACGTAGTTCGCTCATTTTCTGCGTCTCCTTGAGCACATTGGTCATTGTCTCTGTTTCGTTGGCATTTCTTCAGAAGACGACGATGTCGTTGGCGAAGCAAAGATTTGATAGGAATTTTCCATCTGTACTCGTGCTTATCTCGTCCCAATCAAGTGACTTCATTATCCATTGCAGTGCAGCAGTAAATAGTTCCGGAAATAATAGTAAATAGTTAAATTGTCGCCTTGTCGAACCCTTTTCCTACAAGTGCAATGAAGGATCCATGAAAAAAGCTGTGCGTTTGTGGTGTAGTTCTGGTAACAGTCTACCAGCGTTCGTATATAGGCAAGGTACACTCTTTGGTCTACGAGCATTCATAGGATTGCACTCGTTTAGACGTTGTCAAACGCTTTCTGGTAGTCGATAAGGGTTGGAAAGAAGCAGATAGACTCCCGATAGATTTCTACGACCCATGACACGGTTTGGCTGTGATCTATACAGCAGAGCCATGTTGGAATCCCTACCCAGCAAACTTATTGTGCTCCCAAGGTTTTCAATGCATGCAAAAAGATTATCTTTATGAACAGCTTGCAAGTGGATTCAAGAAGCGTATTATACGGGAGTTACGAAAATCCCTTCGGTTACCGTTCATGGCTAGGATGACCGTACCCTACGTCCTCTAATGGTCTGCGATTTTCTCCCTCTCGAAGCAAGATGTCACATGGGTAGCGAGCTCTAGTGAAATCGGCGGTGATATTACGGCGTTCTGGAGTTGTGTCTTTTCTCATGCTTTCCATCGCAACCCCAACTTCGGAAAATAGGTTCTCTTGCGGTTTTTACCCAGCGGGAATTTTAAGGTCCGAGACGGGGATTATGGAACAGAAAAGATTGGTCTAGAACCTTTCCATTATCAATTCCACATCATGGCGGAGTGTAGCAAAAGTCCCATCTTCGTTCATCAAGGCAGGTAGCAGATCATTACAGTCGAAAAGATCCCGATGGCACTTCTTCACAATGGATCCTTTTTGAGCCGCTTCTAATAACTGTTTCTTCGTATACCGATGTAAATCCTCTTGCAAATATTTGGTAAAGCCTGTGTTTATTATCAGCCGTGTTAGGTGTGTTGCAGTTGCATCAATCTCCAGTGTCATTCTCTTTTCGAGCAGCTCTTTTATGGTAATGGGGGATGCAGCCTTAATTTCTTTTTTGAGAAACTGAGGCGAGTTCGGCATAAGTTTTAAGTCATTCGACATGCAGCCTGTAGTTCTCGGTCGTGTCTTCGTTCACCTGCCAGTAATGTCATGGAAGGATTTCATTGAGAATATCCTCGTCACACACGACTTGTTTCATTTTTTCTTGGACGATGAGAGCAGTTCTTTTTCCAACTTATCGTTGAATAGAATTTTCGGACGGCGAAGACGGTGATCAGATCCAGTTCAGAATCCAAGTACGATTGAGGTTTCAAACAGCCACCATTTTCTGTTCGTGAGAATATGATCGATCTCCGCTTGAGTAGTGTCGTTAGGAAACTCCTATGTCTTTTTGCCATTTTCTCTCTTCTCGATAAATGAATTCACATGAAAGATACGTGCTGCAGACAGCACCCCAACAAGACGGTCCCTATTCTCATTTCGTCCTCGTTAATCTAGCGTTGAAGTGTCGAACAACGAGTTCACAGAAACTGCTTCTCGTCGTCGACTACTTCCTCCAACTTGTTGTAAAACGCGTGCAGTTCGCTCTTATCAGCTGTACAAGTCAGTGAGTAACAGTTGATGGTACTAGCTTTCCTTTTGACGCTCAAGTTGAAGACGAAGAACGGCCAAACGTGGTAATAGAACGACTTAGTATAAGATAACTAAATGGAAAATAGGTGAGTGTATAGAAAGCCAATGCCGCCGAAATGCGTCACCTAAGTGGCGTATGTTGGTCTTTCTGGTTTTCGTCTCTTGTAAGGCGATCACATGCAGTCTGGTGCAACCAGTGTCCTGAAGAATAGCGTGATAATCGGTGTATGAAGAGACTGTTCTAGTACTACAGGCAGCATCCATGGCGTGTCGTTGGCGTGCTCGTTTTTCGGTTTCCAATAGCGTCGTCTGCAAGCCGAGATTTGATCGCTTCTCACCAGTTCTCTGACCGCCCGATGACGTAGACAGAGAGCGTCCAGTGTGACAATGAAATTGGAGTTTTTTTTGCTAGTTTAGCCATTATGGTTCCTTGGAGTCTCGGGAGCCGAAAGCTTCTCTAGATCGTCATCACCAAAGGCAATCGCCGGCTCTTCTGAACCAGAGTGCCATTTACCACCTTGTCAGTAGTTTGATACTGGAACGGTGGTGATTCCTGATATTGGTCTACTTTTAGCTAGGTTTCCGGATGAATTCAAATCCATAGGCTTGGAAAACAAAAGAAAAAGACTGGGTTAGGGCTTTTGGTACATGGCCTGACTGCGTTGCAGTGCTATTATTTCGAAAAGTATTTTCAGATATATAATTTCTTTTTTTCTTGTATATGTTTTAGCACCAGGTTTTTATTTGCATGGTGTACTATAGCATTTCATTGCAAAGCATGTTTGTGTACTTCGGCTTCGTAAAAGGTTAGTATTCCAGATGTCAAAGCACAAATTTGGACAAATCTACTTTTGCGAAATCAAATTCGGACATAGTGATGCCAAGTGGTTCGAAACATTAATGGGCTATGTGGCCAACAAAGTGTTATCGAAGCACAACGCAAAGTTAGTTTGAAAAAAAAATCGTGGTGGCCAATTTGACCTTCAAAATGACTAAGGTCGCTGACGTCCTTCTGCTACTGACGCCGCTGAATTTAAGACTTCCCTGCAAGTAAATAACGCAAATCTTGTTCGGGAACTTTGAAAGATTTAAACAAGCTGGAAAGCCGAAGGAGGTCAACAAATGGACGCCGCACGGACTGAACGACAATCAAAGAAGTCCCAGTCAATGGAAGTATTGTCTGGTTGGAGCTTCATCTGTGCAACAAGAGTACCCCATTTTTCGTCTGTCCGTATTGCGACGTTGCGATGAGCAATGGATCCTCTTCGACAACCGGCGACTCGTGGCCCTAGTGGCTGGACCACGATGAGGTTCCGAAGCGCTTCAAAAAGCCAAAATTGCACCTAAAACGTCATGCTAACCCACCAGTGGTTAGCTGCTATTGTTTAACTCATCACACCTTTCTGAATCCACGTGAAACGATTATGGCGGAGAATTACGTCCAGCAAGTCGACGAAATGCACTGGAAACTTCAACGGCTACATCCCTCAATGGTCAACAGAAATTGGCCAATTCTCTTCCACGGATAACGCGCGGCCACCCATCGCACTACTTACGCTACAAAAGTTGAACGAGCTGGACTAAGAAACTCTGCCTCATCCACCATTTTCGTCGGACCACGAAAATTAATTCCCGAAAAAGCCTAGTGCATAGCATTACTCACTTGAAATTAAAGGCGAGTTCAGTGTAAACTCCAAAAAAACATCTCATCTGTGCCACACACTCGATTACTTGATCCGATTGAACTATTTATGACCTCGAAAGTGAACTGAAATGTCGCACCGTTGGTCGGGTCTTAGCAGCTCGACATGTTGCTTCGGTTCCACAAAGTACGTGTCTTGTGACCAACAGTAGTTTTCGGCATACTGAAAGCATTCTCAATGAGAAAATCAGTGATGATGAACAACGAAGAATGCGTCGTTCTATCTCTAATGTCACTCGTCCCCCCCCACTTCGGATTATTTGTCATTGCTTTTATAACATTTTTTTCAACTTTAGCACCATTTCAAGTACCTCTTCTAATTTCGTTTTTAAACAGTTTCCATGCAGAACGGCAAGCTTTAGAACACCAGATTTTTCCGTTTGCAGTTCGCTACGAAAAATTGAATTGGAATTGGTGCACGAGGTCAGAGAGGGGGGACAAGCCATGTCTATTGTAGATTGTGTTGTTGATCGCGAATAGTTCTCTGATGGAGTCCACAATTGATGTCAGCAAGCTAGAAACAAGAATATGTTTAAGGCGTCGCATTCATCGTTGCGTATACTGCGCACACCATAAACTGAATGCCACAGATTCCGCAAAAACCACCTTAGACGCTAGATTTTTTCTAATCCATGAGAAGTAAGTTTTGAGTGTTACACTATCAATATGGACGCGTGTAGCGCAGCGGTCGGAGGCGCCCTGCAATACACATGGGATCGATTCCCTGCGCCTCAGGCCCACCAAGCCTTCCATCACTCCAGAGTGGGCAAATTGGTACCAGGCTTGTCTGGGAAGATAGCAGCACTAGCTCGATATATCGGTACGCCATTGCGAGTGATTGGAAAGGCCAGATATGCCTTCAACACCTCGAACGATGCTTAATGAAGCCGAAAGCATGGGGCATCCTTAAGAGGGATTGATCAACGCCGAGAGCTTTATCCTCCATCCTTTTACACTATCAATGCCTTCACTTATGCTTTCTACCGAAAAGATTATGTTGAAATAGAAGGAAAGATAGCTAAGTACCAATGTTCGTTCGATCTTGCAAACGCCTCGGTGTGGCAACGTTTTATAGTTAAATTCGGCAACGTTGATGAATGTAGGAGTTCGGCTTTCACAACTATTTACAGGAGCCACTTCTGTAGATAACCAGTTACCATTTCAAAAGAATGGAACTGGGTTTTGGTAAGAAGAACAGTGGGATTGAATAGGAGACTGTGGTTGAGTTATTGCACTTCGTCTTGTATCTTAATTACAAAAGCTCTTTCTATCCAAGCTACACTGAAAAACATCGTCTCAAAAATAATGGTTTTTGATTCTCGGAAAATATGGGCGAATACTCATTCTTTGTTTGAAGTACTGTATACGTAAGCTACACATTGCCGTTCATCAGTCTTCCTTTTTCTAAGCGCATAACGCGGTAGAATGAAAGGTAGTTTTCGGTTTTTACCAGTGGCATGCAACCTAGTCTCACGTAATGCCCAAAGTATGTGGAATGAAAACGGAGTCATCCGTAAAAAAAATGACATTGTCCCTTGTACGGCCTAGATCTTTCTCGAATACATGACTCGAACGGCGTTATTACTAAGAAACACGAATATGATATCGTTTCTCAATGAGATTGATCAACTTAGTTAATGCAAATCTTAAGGCTTTATCAAACTACTGATGGTCTGGATTGAACTAGTTCACCTAGAACATTGCGTAAACTCAGACCTGTTCCCAACTTCCAGGAAATTTGTTAGGAAACATGCATTCGATTGGACGTCCACCGAATTGTTTGAATGAGATCAACACAGAGAATGCGAGCAGGATGTTGGGGGTGATCGAGTAGTGCAACCGGTCGCTCCAGTCGTCGTCGTGTCGCGAGGACAAGTAGCGCGCCATGCCAACGAACGTCTCGATCATCATTTCGTGCTGGCAGAACCCACAGTGCACACTCTGAAGACAAGCTGGATTCAGAAAAGGAGAAACAGAAACTCATAAACAATACGAAAGTGAATGTAAACCAGACCACACTGACGGAACGGTTCATTTGCACGAGCACGAATCATCGACTTGCTTAGGTTCATAAGAAGATTGTCTCTATTGCTCTTTAATCTTAGGATCTAGCGACATCGAAGCTATGGAATTCTTGATTCCATTAGGGACCCTATGAATGAAAACAATGCAAAATTCGCGACTAAAGGTTACGATCCTATGTTTATTCGCCCAACAGGATGATGTAAGCTCCAATCAATTGTTCCTCTAAAAAGAATTTCGCTAGAAAACTTTTTTCTGCCTATGGATCTAATATGACGTTATGGTGGCAGATTTCAAAGCATACTTACTGCGAACTGAAAACTATAGATCGTCCAGTTGGAAAAAAAGCGAACACTTCCGATGTTTTTTTTTGTTTATGTTTAATCGAGAAGCTAAAGCAGCGAATGCTTTCAGAAACATTTCCGCCGTATATAAATAGAACATCATCACTATGTAAAGTTGATTTTATCATATAGATGACGGTCATTTCGATATGACAAACACTTGATGAAGACCATCTGCTCGGCACGGTGGCATCAAGTGCTAGGACTTGCACACGAGAAATCGGAGCACCAAGTTATATCGTTAGAAAAAAATCGCTAGTTTGGGATGTTGATTTGAGAAAGATGACCAGAAAGCCTAGAACAAGTTAGCCCTTAGTGTATGATAATCCTCATCCACATGCTGAAAAGATTACGAATACAGCACAGAAGAAGAAGCTTCAGTAGCTCGTGTGGGGGGGGTCCTCCCACATCCATCTTACAATTTGCATGTTGCCTCATACCAGCTAGTCAGCTCTTCCTCTCCTATTTTTTTTAATTAGTTACTTGACTGTTGTTATAAAAAGCGACTTCTAAAGTGCTAAAAATATCAGCTCGTAATACGATCACTTTTCATTTACTGCTTACTCTTTTTTTTTCCCTGGCAAGGTATGATTGACCAATCCCGTTGACGTGTGATTGCTGATAGCATCTATAAAACACAGCTGAGAGAAAAAGCCAAACGAAGGACAAACATGGTATGGTGGTGAACGAGCTAGCTCACTGAAAGTATAATCCCGTGTTCGATCCGCACCGCAGATACTTGCGGTCCGGAGTTTTGCAAACATCTCTGCACCATTGTGGTTACATTTAACAACTCGTAATAGTCTACCACCTTAATGCTGTGTTCATTTCATTGGCACATATGGGTCATCAGCTGACTTTGCAACCCTCCGACTTCAGTCACCACATCAAAAAAAGAATTAGCATCCTCAATACCTACTCATCAATATGTGTAGCTTATGACAACAAATTATATCATTTCCATTACTGGTTGAAAAAAAGAAATCTGTAACAAAACGTTTCTCTATGAATTTATTCACAGTAATTTAAGCAGACCGGCAAAAGAATGGTTAGCTTTCTCTACACGACACTTCTCTTTCGAGTAGAATCATCTTCTCGATAAGAAGAATAATCGTTAGACAAAAGAATTGCTTAGCAGCATGATTCACGAAGACGGCGATCATATCCGTTAAAATAGAAGATAGTAAGCTCTTGACACCTTCATGGCTCCATCACACCTATGTGGATTCAGTCACCTTCATGACGATCAGTTTCATCGGTAAGCTGGAAAGGGAATCTACTGGGTATGAGAGAAAAGGCGAATGGTGCATAAGTGATAACGTCCAGAATAAAGCCACTCTCTGACAGATTAGCGTAGATTCGAGCTAAGACTACGAGCTGGTCTTTGAAAGCCGATCGATCGACAGCTTGAGGACAATGTAATATCTTAAATGCATGCTAATCTATGAGCCATGATTAACAAGGATGGGATGAACCACTCGCAATTACATTGTAGTTGAAAAAATCTATTCCGTTATGTTAATTCTTTTCTTTACTGGTTACTACAATTTCTCATGGCAGGGCGTTATATGAAATTCAACCACAATGGTGATGAGATATTTGCAAAACTCAGGACCGCAGGTGTCTGCGATGAGTATCGGACCCGCTATTACCCCCTTCCGGAGGATAACATGTTTACCACCAGCCCATAGGAGTCCTTCTTTTCGCCTTTATGTCAACTAGCTTTTTATCTAACAGCACCACCAACAATCATCCGTCAATGGGATTGACCTGCGTAGCAAATTGGGCATTGAACCTAGTTAAACTGAAGCTATAGTCGAAATCACAATGCTGACTTTTTTTAATCGTTGTGGCACTGTTAGATGGAAAACGAGCCGAGAGAAAGACGAAACGAAGCACCCGCATGGTTTGGCGGTGAACCCTCCGCTATGTCTGAGAACATCCACACTCTAGACTTCGTCCATCTACGCAGAATCACCCAAGATTCTTCTCTTTGAAGCCGGAAATGCAATCAACAGCATGAGACGGGCTGCCCTTCATCAGTAAATAACATCGCATTTGGCTTTTTGAGTTGTTGGAGGGTACGAACTACACGCAGTTCTTGTAAGTCAAATGAGCATATCAAAGTGAACAGTTCTTGACCAGCGGAGGACTTACGTCCAAGAAGCTCGTCGTCTTTGGTATCGTCGTGACCACCGTCCGATTTGCTAGTTGAATGTGTACTACACGTTTCTTACAAAGATTAGTCTGTCACACAAATTGAGCAAAAAGGGTTTCATCAAAAATTCAACTGCATGGACCTCATCCGGGCCACAGCGATCGTCTAAGATTTCTATCGGGAACTGTAGATGAGTTCTGTTGCAACTGCACAACAAGAATTGAACTTTTCTGCCGATTCCGTGGAAGAGCGGTGCGGTAGGGCGACAGCGTTTCCCCATGTGTGTTTACCACCACATTACAGTGTATAAGTCCGTCGATTGGAGAAAAAAAGGTATGCGCATTGATGACAAAATTCCATAAAGCCATAAAGTACTCGCTTTGCTAGTGACATCGTCTTCTTTTAAAGCGACACCAATTAACAGTACTAACAATGGAGATGCTCAAAGGGGAGCAAATAAAAAAGGACTGAACTGGGCGTCATCAAAAAATCAAAGAATCAAGAATTCCCGCCTCATCTTTTGAGAGAACGCTCTCAAAACCCTCTTATGAAGGAGATTCGTCGGGTGACACATCAACCACATCTACGACATGGAAAAGTTCTACACATCACCCATAGAGCCCTCCAGAAATGAAACACATAAAACGCGAAGTAATTAGAAGAACTGTTACTATGAGTCAAATGGACAACGAGAACGGTACATTGCACATCAAGAGGGTTAAAGTATTCTCTAAGACCGCCTCCATTGTAGCTCACGTCAACTAGCTGTATTCGCAGCTGGAAACAGTACAGGCATAACAACATGACACTTGGAGATGTTAGCATGCTCAGAGCAGCACACTAACAAGAACATGTTCTAGCATATGACCTTTACCGTAGTTGGCCGTTTGTCCTGACTGCGAAGCGTTCTTAGCGTCAAAATGACCATCACTCCGTGATATTACCCAGTGATTACCCAACATTACCTAATGATATTCATATACGGCGCACATGTTTCTGGTGGCACTTGTCGCTTTATTTGTTCGGTTGAACACGAACAAAAATAAAACACAGGTGTCCGAAATGTCCCACCCTTCAGCTCGACAATTCATAGCTCTTTCATAGGCTCTCGGATGTAGAACCACGACATTCATGAGATAAAGTAGCAGGTGGAAATCTTGTTTTGACCGGCACAAATAGTGATGAAAGTCTAAAAATCTCAGATTAGGAAAAACAAATCGATTAGGAAACGCTGCTACTTCCCATCATGATTCACGATGGACTCAGCTGATGTTAAGAGTCGATAGGCAGAATCACTTTCGGTTAGTGGAAAAAAATATAGAATCTCTAATTAAAATCGAAGTCGAGTTCGAGAATGAAGCTAGGGTGTATTTTAAATCAAAAGATCAGAAATGTACAGCGATTGTAAAGGAGAAGTGGGGGAAAAATCTATTAGAATAGGACACACCTTGACGAGCAAAATGAAGAATAATAAGACTTTCAAGAAATAAAGTTACAACTCCTGTCAGTATCGAATGATATGGAAATGTAGAGTCCTTCCCAAGAATTAGCTGAAGGTAGAACTCTGGGTCAAAATCTGCTTTCTTTTTAGCCAACCCTCGAGGTTTTGCCTTAGCAAATGAAAACCAACAGCAAGTGCACGTGCTTGCCATCCCATTACAATAGTTCGCAGCGTGATATGGGCGACATTTTTCGCATCGATTGCCAGAGAGAATCGATCGATTTGCATGTTTTACCACTGCTGGGCTTCGTGGCGATAGCAGACCGTTCATAGTGAACACAGAAAGGCAATTTTGATCAAGTTGCTATAAAAAAGCTGCCCTTTTAAATTTCCGCCGAAACCGTTCTGCAAATGAAATGCCGACTAGCAATATATCTCGACTGAGAACAACTAGTATTGGAGAAGCTAAGTACAATTCAGAATCCACTCCAACATGCAATGATTTCTGTTTATTAGGAAGTTTGGAAAGTTTGCCGAAAACCGGGAAAATGCTCCAAAAAATGAGCGTTTGTAACTCCACTAAAAATCAACTAAATATTTATGACGTCGATACTCCTCGTCAAAACTTCTGCTTTGGAAAGGAATGTCAACTCCGACTAGGTGATTTCTGTGCTTCAACTTCCAACTAACACTGTCGAAAGCGACGAATTTCTTGTCGCAAACACCACCCACCCCGAGAACCGGTTGTTTGGATCCCATGAAAATCAGAGAAGTCTTGCGGTATTCAGTTCCTAACTATGGGTTGCCATTCGGACAAGCTTTTTGCTTATTCAGCAGCAAAAAAATGGTAGAAAACTACTACGCCTCATAATTTCAGCTGCCCTTCCTTAGTTAGGTCGCAAATTCCAAAACGGTTTAATATTGTCTAAGTCAATAGTAAATAATTTCCAGCAATTGTTGATTAGAGAGACGGGTCCAAGCTAAGTACGGTAGTAAAGCAACAATCAGAGCCAGATTTAGGGGCAGCCTACTGCTATGGCATAGGTCTGAACATTATGATATCTTTGAAGTGCAGCTCTTCATTTTTAGCTCAGATGAAAATGAAGAAAGATGCCAATGTTCAAGAGATTTATGAAGCTAACCCAGAAAACAAAGCTAATTCCAAAGTTACACCATTTCTAGCACTTCATTTAAGAACTTTGGAAAAATGGAGCTAAAAAACTTTGTAGAGAGGCACACACTTTTAGTCAATAATCGTTGAAATGTGCATGCTCAATGGTAACCACTGCATAAAAAAAACAAATGAGAAGCCGTTGTCTCTCTGTTGCTACTCTGAATCATCATTGACACAAAGACCAATAGAAGTGCTGAAAGTGTTCACTAGGAAAAAAACGGCGCCCCCTCAATGGAGCTCATAGCGTACGGGCGATCGTGAGTCTCAGGCTTGACTATTCCGGTGCCGTAAAGTGTTGGCTGAATAGCGAGCATTCAGAATGGCCAAGAAAAAACTTCTCGGAAATGAGCCTGACAGCGGTGGTGTCGACTGCGAGTGCATAGGCAGCACCTTGTTTTGATAATTGGGGTTGGCTTCAGATTGTGATGAGCGAAGCGTATGCGTTTAATCGTATGTTACAAGCAATCGTAAACTCGATCAACTTACACCTAGAAAACAGAGAGTCTAGAATAGTCGCAAATGGCCCGTAAAATTGCCTTCTGAACCGAGAGCAAGAAAGTTTTTCTTGAAATTACGAGTGCAGTTCGTCGTTGCGGCCACTCCTCACAGCACTGACGCAGTTCTTGCCTTGTTTGATTTTTTGATGTTTTTTCGGAGTGCCATTTCTCATGGATAAATTACTACGAATTCGGCGAATTCAATATTTATAAGATGAAAAGTGGGACCACCGCTGAAGCCACTGCTAGGGAGGTCAGAGACTGTACTTGACACAAACTCAGTTAACGATTGGAGCTTCCACCATACAGCAAACCGAATTTCCATTCAAGTCATTTTCAAGCAGCAAAACGATACACATTGACTGTCTCTGAAACGAAAATACTGTTGAACTTTCGATAGATTGCAGAGCAAATCAGAGTTAATCAACGTGTGCGTGTTCCAACAGCAAACCATGTAGTACATATCTCCTTCCTTTTTGCATTCGACTGGCAAGAGAATGTAGGACGAGCTATATAGGCGTCCAATGTTCAGAAAGAAGGAACTAAATGACTATAATTTCAGTTTTAAAAAACAGTCTCAGAACCAGAAGTTCGTGAAAGGCCATGGCTATGCTCAGCTGATCCGCCCAAGTGTAAGCACGCCAAGGACTGAGGCAGCGAAGTGTTCCCGAAGGGTGCTATGATAATCGATTACCGGCAAGCGTAGATGATGTATGGAACCGTCGATCGAGGTCGTCAAATTGATCACTGGGTAGTAACACAGACTGGATGCCACATGTGCGCCGCATCTATTGGTGTGTCGACAATCTCAGTCACTCTTCGTGTCATAAGGCATTAACACAAAAAGCGTAACAACCAATCATAGGCGAAATCACAATGTCACATTACCTGTTCTTCCCGCTCTTTAGCTCGATGACTTTATTAGTACAACAAGTACTACTAGGTACGAACTCTAGTCGCGCAGTCACAGTTCCGTTGTGCCAAGGTTCAGAATCACTGTTATCTCAGCTTCGTCAGGTTAAAATTACATGTCAGTGATACAGGTGGCGTTAGAAGGCTAACTGTTGTTTAATGATGTTGCTTCAGGTATCAAGCGGAAATTTATCTATGGTGAAGTGGCGAAAGGTACTCTACGCTACTTTACTTAAGAAGGAGATAAACTGGTAGTTTACGGTGCCTCACTAACGAAAAGAAGAACTCAAATTATTGGTAAGTTTACTTTTTTCTGACGACTGCATCGGGGAAGTAAATAAAACTCAATAGGGCCGAAAAATTGCCGTAGTTCGCCTCCCAGTTATTATCCCTTGTTATGCCATTCACAGTGGTGTGTTATGCTCAACAGGTTTCCTCGTATTTCATGCTGTGACGATTCATGTTCGAATCACAGAATAAACTGATAAAATGGTCAACATGAGATCTGATGCTTGTCGTCTGAACAAAACAGGTGGCCATACGTTGTTTTAGAAAAGGTTGGATTGAGTGAATTGAAATAAGTTATTAATTCACTTAGTGTTCCAGCTTTTATCACAGATGTCAACAAAGGAAGTATAAAGGTTTCTGTGTTAGAAAGAAAGCGTGATATCATTTGGAATCCGCTGCTTTTGTTGGAATCTAATTTTTGATACCCACACTAGACAAACTGAATGCAGCGCCCTGTGTGAAGGCTGTTGTCGCCGAAATCTTTGTTCGGCGATTTCACTGGCAACTTTACGACCGGTATCTTCAACAGAGGGCCCCAACCACTGCAAGTTAAACATCGGTGAAAAGAAGTCGAGGAACCAGTTTTTCCCATTTTTTTGCCAGTTCTGCATCAATAACTCAAATATTTAACGAGAATCTCAGCAGTGAACACATGTTAATACACTGAAAAAATGTTTGACAATCCCCGAAAATCATCCTTAGAGTTTACTAAGTTTTGTTCGGCGCTTTTTCATTTAGCGCCCGCCATGGAGACGAGATGTTATTATGTGCTTCAAAATACGTTCTACAAGACTGCATCTATGCAATGTCTTAACCAACTAGATACGTGAAAGTTTAGCTCTCTATTTAGAAACTCAACTTCGAGCAAAGTTGTCCTTGATTGGTAGAAACCTATTTTTCGAGGTACCGATTCTTCTCTGACTCACAGCGGTTCACAACACTGTGGGTTTAGTGCAGACTTCTGAGAGAGAAATTTAGGATCCCAGAGAAAATCTCGTCTGGTTGATAAAACGATTTCCTTTATTGTTCCAACGATGGCCATCAGAGTGTGTGATTTTATGTTCGTCAATCGGTGAGAAGAGATGAAATGTTGTCTTGCTTAAGGTGTATTCCACAGCACACCAACACGACCGCCTTAGGTAATCAGCAAAGTTCTGAAATGTTATCTGCCCTCACCAGCATGAGAGGGTCCTATGAGGGAAAACTAACATTTCTGAGACTGTGCGCTGCGCAAAAACTCCATGTGATCGAGGAAATTAAAGAGCAAGAAAACCAAAATGTACACCAGTTTAATGAAGAAAGCTCTAAAAACCCTACTGCGAAAGCATTCCACAACGAAGATAGAGCACTGAAATTTTTGCCGTATTGCACCTGCAGCCCCATCACCAGAAGTTGTTACTCATTAGCATTCAGAAACCGAAATCGAATCAGTGAATACAAAATTTGACGCCTTCTGGAACTATTTCCCCAGAAATTCTTTCATACAAGAGTTCTGAAAACTTTTTTTTTCGAAAAGCTTCAGCACAAGAATAGATTTCAAAGTCTCACTTCTACTGAAGAAAGAAAGTCGTCACTAAACACTGAACGCCTTTCGCCGTTCCATGATCCACGTGGAGATCGAGCACATCCTTATAAACGTAAGGTGGCACCGGCCTGATATTTCTGGACTACCATCGTCCTTAGTGCGCGTGTGGAACAGTGGTTGGAGGCGCTACTCCGACACACACGTGGAATCGATCCCGGCGCCCATGGCCCACTAAGCCTTCCATCCCTCTGGGGTGGGCAAATTGGTAACAGACTTGTCTGGGAGGATAGCAGCAATGGCTCGATGCATCGGTAGGCCACCGCGTGTCATTGTAAAGGTCAGTTATGCATTCAGTCACCTCCAACGATGCTTAATGAAGTCGAATACATGGCGCATCCCTCATGGATTGATCAACGCGAAAAGCTATATCCTTTTATCCTTTTACCATCCTTTTCCGCTATTGAATGTACTGATCTCGGCCTCAATGCCGATATTTCGTTCGGCTATGAATTGCTAAGGGCGTGTGGCGCAGTGGTCGGAGCTTTGCAACACACACGTGGAATCGATTCCCACACCGGTGGCTCATTAACTCTTCCATCCCTTCAGTGTCGGAAAATTGGTACCAGACCTGTCTGGGAGGATAGCAGCACTGGCTCGATACATCGGTAGGCTACCGTGAGTCATTGCAAAGGCCAGATATGCATTCAATCACTTCCATACGATGCTTAATTTACTGAAGTCAAATGCGTGCCGCATTCCTCAGGGAGTTGATCAGCGCCGAGAGCTTTATTTTTTTTATAAATTGCTAAGCGCTCCTTGCACCGGTTGAAGGAAAGGAAAGCCGTCTAAGTTGTGCACAAAAATCCTCTATTCTACGTGTCTAGAGCTCCCCTTCCATTACACGTCGTCTAATCTTGGCGAAGGAGGTTCATTGATTCGAAATGCACTTATAACAAATGTCCATTCCCCACAGAATCACACAGGCTGAAGAGAAGTTCCAGATCTTCATGCGCAAGTCCAACTAACCATGAACCAATGCTAAAATTTTCACCGCGGTCTAGGAATAAACTTAGTCGTTATACGAAAAGTCTCTCTGGACTAATAGATGCTAAAAACAGGAGGGCTCGACGAGTTAGGGGATGACTTAGCAACGTTTTCTCAAAGCCTTATGAAGAAAGCTCACTTAACTAACAAAAATCCTCCCAGTGTTCGCGCACTGATGGTTTCCGTTTAGAGCATCAGAACAATAACTTAAACGCTTGAAGATCAAAATCGGGAATGGTGAGACTGCCCAAAGGGTAATCAAAATCGCTGCAAATACACCTCAGGCTGGAACTAATGAACTACTCCTTCTTCTCGCAGCGAACAAATACTTCTACAGTGACAGAGAGTCTTATAGGAGTAACCTTTTGTCCTACTGTTTGCTTTGCTGGTAGTGTTTGGCTACATTGAAATAAAAGTCAACTTTTTGATCACCTTCCAACTAAGGAGTGTGATGGTGTCTTGTACAAAGTTTATAACTGAATGTTATCGGAAGAACAATAAAACATTGCAGCTGCGTCATTCCCATTACTATCATCTGAATAAGGAGTTTGAGTGCGTGGTATGATTTCCCAAACCCCTGTCGCGCCTACCTGCAGCAGAAAAAAAAATTACGCCACTGGGAGAAGATGACATGTGCACCGCTCGAAAATTTCCACCAAAAAGGAAAAAGAGCAAATCATGGTGGAACCATGATACGAAGATGAACGAATTCAAATCGATGAATCAGCGTTCATAGACTCACAGACTAATGTCCTCCAGCTTAGTGTGGCTTCCAGAATGCAAGATGGTACTCAAGAAAATGAAAAGCACGCATGAAACAGGAAGTAACAACCAATCTTGCACTGATGGTCCGTTCGTTGGATACCAGCGGTTCAAAGTGCAGTAAACGTTGGTTCGATTAACACTAATTAAGTCTTCCAGCCCTCTACCATTATTTAATGTCAGGGAGCTCCCTGCGGTGAGATAGACAAAAATTAAATTTTCACACTCATTTTTTCACTGAAAATAAAAAACGGACCTTTTTGTATTTCTCTATTAATAGAATAATAACGCAAACAACTCATCTTCATCGCTTACATTTTGAAAAAACGGCTCGTGTGTAGCGATGTAGTTAGAGGTGCCCTACAATGCACATGGGTTCGATTTCGAGCTCCAGGCTTGCCAAGGCTTTCATTCCTCCGAGTTCGTCAAATTACTAGACCTGTCTCGAAGGATAGCAGCACTGCTTCGTTACATCGATAGGCCACCGCTAGTCATTGTATAGACCAAATATGCATCCAAGCCCCCTCTACCTATGCTTAATAAAGGCGAATGAATGACGCACTCTTCAGGAATTGATCGATGCCGAGAGCATTATCCTTTATCGCTTCGTACATCTTAAACTTCATGGACTGTTTTTATTTGCAGTTTTGAAATGTGAAATAGCAAAGGCTCTAAATAGTTAGTTTCAGTTCATACATCAGCTAACCGTTGCCCAAGAAGACGGGAAAAAAACTCGGTGTAATGCACTCTAAAGGACGGTTGGCATACGTCTTGTATGAGACGATGGTGGCCATGGCGAGAAGCAGATTGCTGGTGAGGAAATGAGACAACTGGTCGGACCAGTCTTCAGCATGGCACCTCACATGCCGCTGCGCAGCCCACAATACTCTCTCGAGGGACGTCACTCGACGCTGAAATTCGGACCGTATTAAGGAGGTACAGTGATACGATCGAGGAACACCTCCTCAAAAATGCGAACAAAACAGCGTCGAGATTTGTATTGAAAACAAAAACTGCATAGGAAGGAGTGACAGTAAGAACTGTGTAGTAAATCAATGTTTGGAGAACCTATAAGAAGTCGTAATAAAAATCCTAGTGGTTTTTCATAGCGTTCAGATGAAGGTTTTTTTGTAAGTGAGCAGTGACGAAAGCCATTGGAATTTGTACTTCGCCCTGCTTTATGCTCATATTTAATTACAAATCTCATTCAAGCTCTGCTATGTAGATAGTCAATGTCTTGGTTTAATGATGAGCTTACACGAGGTTGCCACAAAATTTTCCTTCAGGCAACGTTTCGGAAGTATCTCCTTCTCTAGTTTCGAGTCGAGTGCCCGCCCACAGGAGCTTTTCTTCTGCTGAACTAAGAGTTCCGTACGAATCCGGTGCGGCTCGACTAGAATTTTCACCGTTCTGAAGAAGACTTGTAACAACTTCTTTGAGCTTAGATCGCTTTTTTACTTAGTTAAACAGCTGCATGGCCAGTTTTTACGAATCATAATGAATCGTGTAGCCACCTCCAAACACTGGTTGTGCTAATTCCGCAAATTTTTTTTAGAACCTCAGAAGAGATGCTATGGGTTACCCTAGCAGCCACGGTTTGGCAACTACTGAACGTATTGTTGCTAGGATGGTAATGGTTCATGGCAATTTATTTTTTAGCTGGGCTTTCGAATGAAAACGTCGAGTTGGTTCACTGCCTAAAAGACCCCCACACCCTCAGCGCGCCTGTGAACCGTTCAACAATCGGAGGGCACCTCTTAGTAAACTTTTAACAGTGCTGGATTGGAGATGTAAGAACAGATATAAACTGGTGTCCAATAAGAGAAGCTGAAGCTACTTAAAGATTGTTAGTTGGTAATAGAAATTTTTGCGACATTACAGAAGGTTATCATTGCTGAAGAATAAGAAATCACCTGTATTACCTGTATCAACTGTCGACTCGTTGATCGCCGAGTGATGAGCGGACGTCAGTAAATATTCCATTTTTCCCTGTCGCGTGGTGGTCCAGTAGGTTCTGCTCGCTCGAGGGGACTCGTTGAGCATCAGATCATTCTTCTAGGCTTTTAGTGAAGAACTCCTACCATCGGGTCGGTGGTCTTCTTGTAGAACGTTTAACATCCCGAGGAATCTAGTCACTAACGGCTCTTGTCCATCGGTTGTCGTTCATACACATTACGTGTCCGGCCCACCTTATCTTCGACTGTTTCGCGTACAGAACTGCATCTTTGATTTTTGATCGTTGACGCAGGCCGGAGCTTCAGATCCCATCCTTTACTTGTGTGAAATGGGATACTTCTAGCATCGTCCTTTCGACTGCGTTTTCGATAACGCTGAGTGATCTTTCATCCTGTTTACGCAGCGACCAGGTTTCTGACGCATACGTTAGGGCAGGAAGTACCGTTGAGTCGAAAAGGTGCGCACGAAGTCGGGTGTTCTTTGTCCTCTTCACTACATCCTCGATGCTCTTGAAAGCTCTCCAAGCCGCTCGTTTCCTTCTGCTCAACTCTGGAGCCAAGTCGTTCATCATGTTGATTTTCCGAACTAGATAGACGCAACTAGAGCATTCGGAGATATTCGTTCCGTTGAGCGTGATTGGGACATACGAAACGAATTCGCTCCTCATGAACATCTTTTTTGTGAGATTTTGTCGAAAACCCATCTTTCCATAGGCTTTATCAAAGTCGGCAAGCATTCGTTCCGTTTGGCCAATGTTTGGTGTTATAAGAACGATATTATCAGCAAAGCGAGTTGCGGTAGATAATTCTGGCGAGATGGTATCGCCTTGCCTAACCCTCTTTTGACCTCGATGTTAATATCGCTATAGAACGCTGATATCTTGGTTGTGAAATTTTTGCACAGTTCACCAAGAATCTTCGTGCACTGGGTGGGGACTCCTTGACTACCAAGGGTTTCCATGACTGATTCTATCTCAATCGAATCAAAGGCCTTCTGTAAATCGATGAAAGCGAGACAGAGCGGTCTTTTGTACTCTCGCGATACTTCATTTAGTCCTGTTATCGTGTGGATGTGGTCCATTGTACTAAATCCTTTTCGAAACCCTACTTACTCACATGGCTGTCCTTCGTCCAGTGTTCTGTCAATATTGTTTAGGACGACGCGAGTGAAAAGTTTGTAGACGACAGACAGCAAGCAGATTGGGCGATAGTTGCCGATATCGCGTAGGTCACACTTCTTGAACAATAACATGGTCTTGCTGGTCTTCCATTGAGTAGGGGACCTTGCATTCAGACAGGTAACCTGTGAACAGCCGAACCAGTGTGTTTACGAGTTTACGAGGACTGGCGGAAGGTTCTTTAGGGTGTTCTGGTCTCATCCTGTCCGGACCTGGTGCTGTTCGATTTTTTCACCGACGGCATGTCGGACTTGTAATTGGCGAAGCTTCGGTGGGCTTTGCGAATGCTTTTCCCAGCCTCTGCAGCTTCAATCATTACTGCTGCTGTTCTCTCTTTAAGATCTTCTTTTATCGTCTCTCTGCATTGTTTTGGAAGCTCGGACGTTAGTTCGCGAATGCCTGCAGCTCGTGTGATTCCACGCTGGCGTATCATCTCGAGTGTTTCTGGAGACAGACGTCTCTTGGTGACTTTCGAACTCTCACCTTTCATAGCGCTAACGTGAAGATGTTGAATGAGCCGATCACATTCTTCGTCGACGTTGTAAAAAACGGCATATTCCCAATATTTCCAACAGGCGACTAATGACTTGTTGGGACTTCGTTTTTTGAATTTAGCGACTTTTTCTGTTTTCCGCGAGAAATAAAATCTCGTACGAAGGGGGCGATGGTCTGATCACGTGTAGAATTTAGGGGACAACGTCGACATCAGTAAGGTAAAACGTTCTATTTAGTATGATGTGGTCTACTTCGTTATGCTACTCACCATTGAGAGACTCCCACGTCCAGCGTTGAGGGTCCGGCTTCTGGAATTGCGAGTTACATGGTCTTAATCGACATGATAAACTCGGACAGCCGCTCACCCTATTCATTCTATTCTAATCCGTAGGTCCCAATGTGACGTTCTTCTTGGTCCATTCTTAGCGTTGAAGTCTCCAATGATGACCATGAAGAATGTGTGGTTTTCACTGTAGAACTTCTCCATATCCATATAGAACGCTTCGACTTTTTCTTCGTCATAGTTTGATGTCGGCGCGTAAACAACGAAGGCTATCAAAGCAGGCAATGATCCACATCTTTTTTAATCGTAAACGTCCGATTGGGGTTGTAAGTTGTTCGAATGAATCGATGTTCATGGACAAACTCGTGTTGACGAGAAAGCCGACGCCGGCAACACCTCTACTGTCGCGTGTTCCGAGGAACAGTCCTTCTGCGGTGTCATAGCGTTGAGTGGGTGGCGTCGTCTCGTCTAGTGCGATGACGTCGTGCCTTTTTTCTTCTTGCCTTCATGATCAAGTCTTTTATCGAGGACTCGGATGCAAGTGTACGTGCATTGTAGGTACAGATCGTCATCTTAGTTCTTTGGGGTTTAGGCAGCTTAGAATAGCCCTGAAATGTTAGCAGCTTCTCCGTACTCCCTCCTCCTCAACGCTGCCAAATTGGGAACTGTTTCGAGGTCAAGGAAATAAGGCCTGCTTCTTTTACTGCTTCTTTTACTGCAGCTTTTTGATACCCACGTATAGCTTGCTGTGCTCTGAACGTGGGGGTTGGGTATATTCAGGGGTAGCTTGCCAGGCTCTCCCAGAGTGGATATGGAGCTTATTTGTTGGGAGGCGACTCCTAACCGCCTCCCATATACTTTTTGGCCGAATTGACTCGTAGAATACAATCCGCATAAGCGAAAACACCCACACATGCATGCATGAATACGCGTAGCAAATACAGAAGGTATGTGCCAAATCGACGCCGCAAAAACAGCGAGTCCATCCCCTGGATACAGCTGCGTCTCAGGGAAGCAAAGCTCGCTTTTGGTCCGCGATTAACCCCCCTATCCGCCTCGTCGGGATGTGCCACGTAGCCTTGCGACTAATCGGTTCGAGATTCCTCGTATGAGTGAGATCCGTGGAAAGAATAGGAAATACATTAGGCAAATGTGATTGCTGGAATCATTGCACCAGCGGTAGGAAATTCAACAGGTTTGATAACTTTAGTCAGGAGAAAAGCATGTTGACTTCACTAGACTCAAGAAATTCTTGAAAAAAAACAGAGGAAGAATAAACAAAAACGAAACGCTGGGCAGTTAAAAATCGCTTCATAAAAGTGAGAGACAAACTTTGGTTGTGGTCGTAGGAAAGTTACTGATGGTCTGCCACAAAAATATTAGGATATTGGGAAAGTACAATGACATTGCTATATATCTGATAAACCTTTGGTTCGATCCGTAATATGAAAGCCGCAACGATCTCAGTTTCTAGAAGTTTTCAGATGCTCGTCGCTTAGAAGTGGCGTCATAGAAGGAGAAAGTTTTTCGACCTTTTCTCTATTTTGAGTGCTGGAATGATGAAAGGAAATAGAAGCAGGATAGAGATATGAAATGGATATAAAACCACACTTATGAATCAGGTGTCCATTGAAAGATCTATATAGATATATCATTGTCATTTGAGCTTATTTTCGTATGCTTTCCAACTCAAAAGACTTTAAAGAAAAAAAAGTGAGCTGTTATAAGTTATAAGAGTGGTTACTATACGACCTCTAAGGCTTTGAACAGCTTCGAGCATAGGATTGCACCAAAAAAGAAAAAAAATAAGTGAGCAAGAGGTAGAAACTTTGGCCTCGACACTAACCGGCTTCCTTTTCGTTTGTGAAGGATAATGTCGGAAATTCGTTACTTGCACTTTCGAAACCTAACACTCGCTGGCAATACCTTACACGAAAGGGAACAGTGAAGGTATGGTAATCACAGATTGGTGCAAAATATGGGAAATGTCAGAGGGAGAACGAGATAATACCATGCACGCCAAGGCAGCACCGGTATACAAGGTCGTCACGAAACATTTTTGGTAGTAAAATCACTGTTAAGATGACCTTTAGTTGAGGAACCCTTCTCAAAAAAAGAACTGAATTCTATACAAACTATAGCCCACATGCTTGAAGCGTTGAGCACTTCACTGAATGCGTTAAGGTGACACAATGTTTAATTACTATCTAAGACATTTTTCCTCACTAATGTCAGTTCCGGAAACTCCTCTGATATCTGCCAGACAGCATCTTCTGTGATAAAACAGCAAGAGAATAATGTTCACTGATTAAAACAAAAACTTGCAACAGAGTGTTATATCTACAAAGGGATAAATAGAAGAACTCATGGCAAAACTGAGGCAAATGATAGTGAAGAAATTACTAATTACGATATGGGTCGCGAATACTACCTACCATACCACTCGACCTACACTTCACGTTAACCGCAAAGTTGGCGCAACGGATCAGTACCCACTTGACGCGGGCACCGGAAGCAGATCATCTAAACGAAACACTTCAGTGCTAGTGAAGGATGAGATATGTCAATAGTGCCAGAAGTAGATATAAATCCACAAAACGATTGCTGAAATAAATTGCATCACTTGTATTTGTGATAAAATCGAGTCCAGCGGGCTCTAGTTGTCCCTTCAGTCTCACTTAATATGTGGTACAGCCATGTGCACTGCGTTATCTGCTTTCTACATCAACGATTTTATAGCAGATATATGGTGTCCAGGGTATTCTAGAAGAAAGGAAAGAATCACATTGCCAACGTGTGATTGTTTCTCCGATTTACTGCGGATCATTGACGGCTCTCATTCATCATCTCTTGTCATATAAACATGACGTGACTGGCTGATCAGACTTTCTACGGTTTTACGGAAGTGTTGCTAATCAATGGTCTGCAATCGATATAGGAATATCGGTTCTCCCCAATTGGCTTCATGGATTCCAAGAGACACATTTTATTTCCTATAGGTAAGCGAAAACAGTTCTCGATTGCACCCAACCGCAAGTATGATAGTTCACATTTGTAGAAAACACCATAGTGAAATCCGCACTTTGGTCAATGCAAATAAACACTATTGGGTAGCACAGCAGGAGTATGGTATTCTAGTTCGTTGATTATGGCGTAGCAAGCACAGCGTCTGATTTTGGTAGACAGTTAAACGACTGTTCTCTACCTAAGGACGTGGGTCGTGCTCTCTCAACCAACAATTTCTAATTTTCCCACTGAAAAAGATAAGGGATAACCATGCTTGTAGCTGATCTGCTAAGAGCCAATTTCATAAAAGAGCGTCAAAGTTATCAACATCACAGAAAATATAATTTCATAGATCTTAACTTGTCTTTTAATAGAGCTTTTTTCGTTTGCTACATGTTTAAAATATAAGCCTCATTGCAATAGAGTGGAAGAAATACATCTCACATAACTTGTACCTTGCAACCATCTATGAATAAATTTCAGCAGTTCCTATTCCAACGAATAAGATTTAATATAAACTGAGTAATTTGGTCCAAAGGTGGCCATTATTTCCGTACAAATTTCTTCCCATGCAGTGCACCTGGGGCGCAATGTGTTGCAAAAATTCCAAGAAGCAAAACTGAATGTGAACATTGTGCTCGACCATATGCCAACACTCGGCTGAAAAGAAACGAAATTAAAGGCGTCACATGTGGAGAATCTGCGCGAATTAAACAGAAAAAGACCATCCACAAAGGATTACCATAGAACACTTTAATGCTAAGCTCAGCGAGTAGCATTGTCTGTGGTCATTAGAAAAGGAAGCAACACAAACCAAATCGCTCGAAGAGCTTTCGTCTCTCTTTCAGGTATTTCCCCTGATTTGTTAGTTGTCTCGACCATGTGTTTTTTTCTGTGGCGTTTCAAGATTTATTAATATACTTCCTTAAATGGAGTTTGAAAAGCACTTATCCCGTCAGGTCATGCAATTTGTGCGCAGCCCCAAAACGAAGGCTGATGCGTGACTAGGGTCTTCGATATACCAAACAAATAATTCTACGACTGCGTGGCTAGGTAGATTTCACAGATGTCCTAGACAAGAGTATGACTGTCGACACTGAATGGACGGCGAACAAGTGGGAATCATGATCCGTCTCCACTAGGGTGTCGTTTCCAAACCGACATATTGCTTTCAAACGCATTAGTTTATTGACAAGATTACACGAGGATGTTAAAAAATAGTTATGGCTAGCGTTTCAGTATCCCTCTTTTCCAGAGCCAATGTGATTAGAGTCGAGTGTGCACAGCGCTTGCTTTTTCTTGCGATGTGGGTGTAGTTGTCGCATGTTACACAATTTCACGAGTGGTTAGTTATCTGATTACAGGATTTTCTTTCATCACATGAACTGTTGTTGTCCTGAAAGACCCCCAAGTCGCACGGCAGAAAACCTTTCTCCGATGACGAAGGTCCGGCAACCAGTTATGCTAGACTTGGAGATGCTCTAGCACGGCTATGTAGGAATCGCACAGAAATCATATTTGATCGGCATTCATTGTGCTGTCGGAGAAGGAAAGTCTTCATTACACAGCCAACCCAAACGCAAATACGATCACCATCGTGGTTAACGTTTCCTAGAAAATGAAACAAATGAAAGAAGTGCTGAGATAAGCGCGACATATAAAGATGAGTAATCTAGGTATCACAATATATTTCATGGAATCCGTGAACGTACTTCATTAGTGTAGTGACCACGTATTTGCAGTGCGTTGCAGGTGGTTAATTGGATGGACTCCCCTGTTTTGACTACGCCAGATTGTCTCTCATTCTTCCTATTCATGGAGATAACCATACTCATGTATACCATGTATACATGCGTACTTAGTGCTTTGCATGCATTCCGCCTGCAGAGAATTTACCAACAGCCTGAACTGAAGTCAATAAACAACACCAGAGATCGGAGCTCCTGTAACTCAAAGATGGCGCATTTTCACTTGGGAATCCCATCAAATAAAAAGACAATGAATACAAAGTAGTTTATGCTCTTATATTCCATCAAGTTGGCAGAGTTCATTGGGTGGCTCCTGCATAACTGTTATGAGTGGAAATTTTGTGTCCTTTCGTATTCAATTGTTCAAATGATTCGAAGGATTCTACAGACATTCAAATTCGCTTCAGTATATGCTTCATTTCCTTTGAAAGTTATAACATGACACCCATAGAGCTCTAACATCCGGTGCTCAGTTTAGACAGCAATCGCTTCATGAAATGTTCGACGTAGGGTTTTATACCCATCCTACACAGATCGTCATGCCTGTTTCATTATGAGTATTAGAAAAACTACGGTTATAAAAGCTAACTATTAGGGAATAAAAATGTTGTATACGAAGATAGGCAAAGCTCCAAATTCCGAAATATTGTGATATTTAAATAAAATTCTGGTGAGGAATTCTATGAAATCGGCAAGCCCCACGGAATGGAATACACATCCTGCATGTACTCTTTCAATACTGGCTGCGTTCGATAACTATACACCCATTTTGCATAACTAAGGATGTATGGTGTTCATAACAGAGGGAAAAAGCGAATTATTATTCCGTCGGAGCGACGATGCTCGAACGACTTTTCACTGCACAGTGAAGCAGTCCGGCTTCGCGCTACAAACCAACATTCTCCGTAGTCGGTTAGGTTGGCCAAGTTAAGTTTCATACGCAATTAAAAGTTAATCCCATTTTTTTGCCCCAAAAATGGTAATAATAGGCAAATAAATGAGGGAAATCACTAATAAAATTAGTATTTAAATACCGCGTATTATGATAGTAATCGACTACACTGTACGCAAAGCGGACGGGCATTGAGTACGTCCTGTAACCACCATTTATGGTAGTGTAAAGATCAACTATATTTCAGTCTTTTTTTTCAATGAACCAAGGGCTTTCTTCTCTGTCATAGATAGGCTCTGACGATTTCCTAACTTTTACGATTGGAATGACAAAGGTAAAGATGGGCAAGGTATTTGAAGGATTTGGGACGTTCACCCAAACTTTTATTTCTGGACTGCCAATGCCAATAATTTCAATAAAAGAGCATGTAGCGGAGTAGTATTGATGCCGATCATCACGAATATTGTGCTGGTTCGACCTCGAAAATCACCAAGTCGAAGCCGAACCTAGACGCAAAAGTTGGAAGGCCTTCGTAGATGATGAGATCCAACGAAACGAATCGAATGCAAGGAGTGCTGTGATTCGCACAGCAGATGTGAAAGGCGAATGGCGTAAAAAAAATAATTTTGACATAAGTGAAAATTTCGCAGCTACAACGAGTGCGATGCGATGACTTAGCTCCAGAGTTGAGCAGAAAGGAGCGAGTGGCTTTAAAAGCCTTCAAGATCATGGAGGATGTAGTGAGGAGCAATAATAACACACGACTCCGTAGCCATCTTTTCGACTACACGATTCTTACTGCTTTAACGTCCACGCGGGAAACCTGATCGATATGTAAGTAGAAGGAAAGATCACAAGTGAAAAAGGGATTCGAAGTTCCGACCTAAGGGACCGAACAACAATCCAACGTGCCGTTCTAGGCGTCAAAATGTCGAAAATAAGATGGGCTAGACATGCAATACGTCCGAACTACAACCGATGAACAAGAGCCGTTAGCGTCTGGATTTCTCGAGATATCAAACGCACAGCAGGAAGACCACAGACCGAATGGTCACGATCCTTCACAAGAACCTTAGAAGAATATGCTATATGCTGATCAGCGAGTTCCTAGAGGGGCTAAGACCCACTGGGATGCTCTTGCACGCGTCAAGTAGAAACGCGAAATTTACTGGCGCCTGCTTGAGTCACTCAACGACTAATCGGACGACAGGTGGTACGTGTAACAGGTGATTTCTTGACATATGTGTCGTCTCAGCACACAGCCATCGCATGCATATGGACAGCCGGTAACGCTGCTTTTAATTTCCCGACACTCCCTCACTAACAATTCCATCATTACTTCTGAACCACCTTGGTCAACTGTTTTCAAAAAAATCACGGCATGCTAATTACACTGGAATTCACTTCCTAGAATGTTTCTTGACCGATGTCGATATAAATTTCTCTGCAATTTTGAAATCACCCCGCTGTTTCCTGTTGAGACAGTCAGCCACGTTTTATTTCCTTCACTTCTCCGTTTCCCATTCGTATGGAATGCATGTGGCACATGATCCCACTAAAACCTAAATTTATCGTCTCACATTTTCTTCTGTTAGATTTCTTTCACCTTTTTACAACATGTTCTTCTTTTTTTCGTTCCGTATTCCTGCTTTCCACCTATTTCTCCGTTCTTTCGTCAACTACTGCTTTCATTTCTTATGTTTCCTGTTGATGAAGAGTCTCAAGGAGGTGAATCAGAGGCTTGGAACGGAGACCATAAGGTCAATGATGAGTGGTTAAATAACATCGTGCGTCGCAATAGGGCATCCCCGACAACAAACATAGTGGAAGTGGTCGACCACACATACATTGATGCAAAAAACTGTGATACAATTTTACGGGAAACCAATATTTTTATTAGGCTGTTTAGAAAGTAATGTCCAATTTGTGGTTACATTTTCCTTGTATACGTTCCAACAATATTTTTTCTTTCCAATGCTGTATTACCGTTTATCATTGCAAGGCTCATTTTCCGCACTTTCGCTTCTTATGATTGAGTTATAATATAATTTCATTTTTGGACAAATTTCAAAGGTTAGAATTTCGGATGTCAAAACACCAACTTTGACAAATTTACTTCTACGAATTGGAACTCGGATGTACTGCAGCCGAACATCTCGAAACACTGAAGAGGTCTAGGGTCAGGGAAGTGCTGTCGATCGCAGAGCGGGAGATAAGCTTCGAAAACTGCATCTTCGCAAATTCGACTTTCAAGATGAGAGAGGTCGCGGACGTCCTTCTGCTCCTGACGGCGCTCACTTTAAGGTTTCCCTCCAGGCAAATACATGCACAACTGTTCAAGAACAAAGTATGAATACAGAGTCGTTCGTCGTCTTGCAGTACGTTTGTGATCCGGAGGAATCCAGTCACTAACGGTTCCTGTCCATCGGTTGTCGTTCATATTCATTACGTGTTAGTTTAATCCGGTCTTCGACAGCTTGGCGTACAGAACGTCGTCTGTGATTATTGATCGTTGACGTAGGCCGGAGCTTCAGATCCCATCCTTTACTGTTAAATGGGATACTTCTAGCATCGTCCTTTCGACTGCGTTTTCGATAACGCTGAGTCATCTTTCATCCTGTTTACGCAGCGACCAGGTTTCTGACGCATACGTTAGGGCAGGAAGTACCGTTGAGTCGAAAGGGTGGGCACGGAGTCGGGTGTTCTTTGTCCTCTTCATTACATCCTCGATGCTCTTGAAAGCTCTCCAAGCCGCTCGTTTCCTTCTGCTCAACTCTGGAGCCAAGTCGTTCATCATGTTGATTTCCCGACCTAGATAGACGTAACTAGACCATTCGGAGATATTCGTTCCGTTGAGCGTGATTGGGGCATACGAAACGAATTTGGTTCTCATGAACATCGTTTTTGTGAGATTTAGTCGAAGAGCAATCTTCCCATAGGTTTTATCAAAGTCGACAAGCACTCGTTTCGCCTGGAAAATTTTTGATGTTCTAAGAACGATGTCATCCGCAAAGCGAAGATGGTGTAATTGCCGACCATCGATTCTCACTCCGATGTTGTCCAATTGGCAAACAATTTTGGCGAGTTAGAGTCGCCTTGCCTAACCCCTCTTTTGATGTCTACATTAATATCGCTGTAGAATGGTGATATCATGGTTGTGAAGTTTTTACATACCTCACAAAGAATCTTGATATAATGGGTAAGGGTTCCTTGACTGTCTAGGGCTTCCATGACTGTTTCTATCTCAGCTGAGTCATAAACCTTCTTTAAATCGATGAAAGTGCGACAGAGCGGATTCTTGTATTTTCACGATGCTTCAATAAGTCTTGCTATTGTGTGGATGCGGTCCATTGTACTGAACCCTTTTCGAAACCCTGCTTGTTCACATGGCTGTCCTTCGTCCGGTGTTCTGTCAATCTTGTTTAGGATGACTCCAATGACTCCAGTGAAAAATTTGTAGACGACAGACAGCAAGCAGATCGGACGATAGCTGCCGATATCCTGTAGGTCACCGTTCTGGAACAATAACACGGTCATGCTGGTCTTCCACTGAGTAGGGACCTTGCATTAAGACAGGTAACGTGTGAAGAGACGAGCCAGTGTGTTTACGAGGAGTGGCGGAAGGTTCTTCAGCTGTTCAGATCTTATCCTGTCCGGAGCTGATGTTGTTCGACATTTCACCGACGAAATAGCATGTCGGGTTTCGGAAGGGAGAACTGGTGGTACGACCATCCATCCTCCTTTATTTCATATGAGGGCAGGAGGACGTGGTTGTTGAAGAGATCCAAGTAGTGATCATGAATGATTTTTTTCCATTGCCTTTCTGGAAGTTGTAACCGTTCCATCTGGGGTAGGGAGTGCTGACATCTTGGTTTTGTAATTGGCAAAGCGCAGTGAACTTTGCGAATGCATAACCTTCTTCTGCAGCGTCGGCCATAATCGTTGTTGTTCTCTGTTTAATATCTTCTTTTATCGCCTGTTTGCACTATTCCGTTAGTTCAGAAGTGATTCAGCGGTTGCTTGTAGCTCATGCGATTCCATGCCGGCGTATCAGCTCGAGAGTTTCTGGAGACAGACGTCTCTTGATGACGTTGGAACACTCAGCTTTCATAGCTCTAAGGTGAGGATGTTGTATGAACTTATCCTATTTCTCGTTCCCCGCTAATGAACAATAAATTACAGCTTATGGTGCTTTTTGGACATCGTTTTCGAATTTAGCGGCTTTTTCTCCTTACCGCGAGAAATGAAATCTTACCTGAATGAGGCGCTGATCTGATCCCGTGTAGAATTTTTGGGACAACAGCGATTAGGCGAAACCTTCGATTTACAATGATATGATCTATTTCATATTGATACCCTCCACTGGTAGAATCCCATGTCCAGCGTTGAGTGTGGGGCTTCTAGAGTTGCGGGTTACCACGAATGGTCTTGGTCGTCGTGATAAAATTATACAGCCACTCACCGCTCAACTGTGATGTAACTGGAAATTATACGACACATAACGCTGTAACTCACATTTGCCTGGGTGTGGCGTGGCACAACGCCTAATTTCATGTCGGTTACGGACTTGTTGGTTTTCTGATCATAGACGATAATTTTTCGATAATTGGAAAAGTTGAAAGGTATAGAACGTGGTAAAGTTATGGAAGAAACTTTGCCATAACACTCTAAAGGGATGTCGATTTTATCGCTACCCAGTCTATATGTTAGCAATAATTTATCCTAGCGATTGAAATGGGATAACAGTCAATTACCAGTCAAAGTACCGGTCACTGAACTCGTCCAAAAAACCCTTCGTCGCGAAATATTAAGCGTATAGAACAGTCTCATCTTGGACAAGCTACTGATTGAATGCAAAATGTGTTGTAGACAAGCTGTTTGCAGAAATAAACCTCTGAAGAGGAAATGCAATGGATGCAACGGACTTAATCCACCACCTAGCCTCCCCCATCCATGCGCTGTGCTCCTATACTATAAACATTTAATGCAGTCCTGGCAGTCCTGTCCTTATTTGGACACCATTCTTTAAAAACTTCAAAATGTTGGCGAGAAAATCAGAATTATATGGTCCACTTCTGGCTTCTCAAAGTACTAGAATGGTCTGTTCTTTTCTACGCCACCAGGTCTTTCTACTCCATGTCATATGTCAGATTTCCATGTAAAAGGTGATGTTTGGGGGTAAACAGTGCTCTAGTTTGACTATTGGTACCCCCATATGTGATAAACCATTACGCGACGACATGACCTCTATAGGAGTCATAACATGCGAAAATGGTACTTTTTGCCTTCAACTTTGAATCGACATATTTCACTTCATAGTATCTTTTAACAATTGAAGTAAAAACTATTAGGGAGTGCAAATCTTAACCTATAAGTTAAAGTTCTCCTGCTCTACCGTTACACACCCTTCCTTATAAATGAATTTAGAAATGAATAATTTTACAAATGAATTCGATGAATTCTAGAAAATTAGCTAAGAGAAAGGCGAAACGAAAGGCGCGCATGGTGTGGTGATGAACGCGTTAGCCTCCAGAAACGGTAATTGCGTGTTCGATCCTCACCGCAGACACCTACGATCCGGAGTTCTGCGAATATCTCGGCATCATTGTGGTTGTAATTCATATAATACGCTGTCGTGAAAAACTGTAATAGGCAGTAAATAAAAAGTTAACATTGAATTTTACTATTCACGCGCAAACATTGCAGCTCTTCCAGTCCTCGGCAGAGTAAGATGATATAACGCGCAAGAGCCAGCTCCCGCGTGGTTTAGTCGCGGCACGCCCCTCGCGTCGCCCGTCGCGCCTTGGCCGTGACGCGTCGTCCGGCGTCAGCGCTGACGCGGCAGTGCGCGAGTCGTCGACTCGCCAGGTTGACGCGGTTGTTCCATCGTGGCGCAGTTCGTTTTGTTTCCATCCTAGTCCTAGTGATCCATGCGCGTCCTTTTCTCCTTTACAATCTCCGTTCAGGACTCGAAATCGTGCTACAGTTGTAAGTCTTCTGGTTAGTTTCTGTATATGTAGCAGTCCAGCAAGAAAGACTTTCTTGAATTATTTGACCCCAACCTAGATTACCATAGATTACGTCTGCTTAGACGTTCTTAGCGCGTTAAAATCACCCATAAGCCAGTGATGGTGTGCCAAAATGAGAAATAGTGGAAGACGCAGAATTTTTAGAAGAGAATGTTAATCAGCGCTCTGATCAGGTTTAGATTCTAGTACCCGTTTGTGATATAGAAACTCTCTACAGATGAATTACCATTGAATGGGTTTCCCAGTTGTGGTAGAACTTAGACGACGCTATGGAGATCGTCAATAGCTTCCTGTTCTAGTGTACGGGGACTCTTCCAGTCTTCTCAAGTGGATTGATACGAGACGAAGAGGAACATTCAAGCCACATATTGAGATAATTCTAGCTGTCCACGTACTGGGATTCGGCCACTTTTTTTCTCTACTTGGAGAGAAAATCGGAGGGAGAAAGTCGGAGTAAACCCATCAGCGCTGATGTCTGATGATTCAATGTAAAATGTCCCGTGAAAGCTGACGATTTCTGGAAGATGGTTAGAGAACAGTTGATCCTCAGCTAAAGATTCTGGTTAAATTTCCACAACGAGGGCAGTTTAGGTATTAGTGAGCGGTTCTTTAAATAGTTTTTTGGTGAAAAGTGATATAATGAGAGGTGTAAAGCATTTATTTACCTAAGATGACGATAGGGCTATATGGCAAGGAATCTTACTACGTTTATTGTACAGTCATTGTCACTTTGACCTTAGAAAGTGATACGGGATAAATCCGATCGACCTCTTGTTGAGCTCTGACGACCACTATCCAATGTTGAGGCGCGATTTATATGGTCCTTTCTCTGTTTGGACGCCGCTGATCTCTTAAGCATGGTAAGGTGAAAGTTTCAGTGATGTTATAAGTTTCTTTCATGCATCACTTCTTACATCGTTTTGGTCTTTTAAGCCTTTCTTTAAGTTAAGGTCTTTAAGTTCTCCAAGCGCCTGCGCAAATATTTAAACTGAAAAAGCGTAACGTACGTAAGTGCACAAAAAAAGAGACGAACGAGATGATTGTACATTAAAGCATAGTTTCCATCTACCATAAAATGTGCTGCTATAGTATAATAGGTGAGAAAAGTGGCCCTTTTAGGTTCTGACCCAGGCACATCTAGATAGGAAAATTGGTCCGTTTAGGTCCGAATCCAGGTACATCTAGATAGGAAAAGTGGTCCGTTTAGGTTCTGACCCAGGCACATCTAGATAGGAAAATTGGTCCGTTTAGGTCCGAATCCAGGTACATCTAAATAGGAAAAGTGGTCCGTTTAGGTCCGAATCCAGTTACATCATCTTGCTTTCATTTCTAATCTAAAGAATTTTTCTTACTGATATCCATTACGTGTTAGTATGGTGGTTCATAGTTAAGTCCTCATCATCTCAAACCATCAGTATTAGGTAGAAGACATATTTCTGTTCACAGTATCCATCCAGTACTTTCTTGTGCTGGGGGAAGAGACGAGTGTGCAGTACATATTGAGACTCGGCAGCACTCGTTTTCCATCGATCGAGTTTCGGCTGCCTCATTATCGCGGTGTAGCCCTGCATCACTTTCATATGTCTCCTTTACATCTGTTCTCTTCCTTGCAAAGCCCTTTCGAGGGTTTCAATCGTGCTCTATTGTTCATTGTTTCTATTTTTTTTTCTTTTTTCATCAAGGACGCCTACCTTCGTTCTAGGACAGATCCCGAAATGTGATTGTTGATTACATCTAACATCTTTCCTAAAAGTCATTTGAAAGCTTCTCCTTACAAAGGTAGGTCCAGATTTGAAATCTACGACAACCTAATATTGGAATCTGAAAGCTTAAACTCAAATGGTGGTGTACTCGTTCACAGAACAAATATTGATTTCCTTGTCGCAGTATCTGTCGTAGAGATCCTGGGAAAATAGTTAAACTATGAGTACGTCCCTTAATAATTCACTATTCGGAGGATTCCAGAAAGACTTTGGAAACTGCTGAACATTCACATTCCATCCAGATTCTCTCTTTGTTTCCTCTTTTTCTTTTCCCACTTTCCTCGTATTGTCATCTCATTCTCTTCTAGAACTTCGACAGTTTCTTTGTTTTTTGTCCTACAATAGAATACTAATTTCTGTACAGATGTTAGAGGATGAAGAAACTGCGGAGTTGCTGAAGAGACGAGAAGCTCCACGACGAGAACGACCACCTGGTTCGCGATCGATTCTCTCACAAGCTTCCACACGTGAAAAAGTGATATGGTTCATAAAGACACCTATCAGAGCACTGATGTGCCTCTCACTTGTGACCGCATTCTTCCTAACGTATTTTGGATTTATCATCCCAGTAATGTGGGCTCGAAGAGTTTGGTGAGTAGCAGTATGTCCTTTCTTCTGTTTTAGGTTCTTTTTTAAGTGCTTTCTTCAGTTTAAATCACTTACGGTGCTATTTTCAAGCACAGGTTTATGAAGTTGGCAGTATCGAGACACGCAGTTTCCTTGATGCTGTAAATGTTTTTCCTCATAGTCACGGAATCATACAACATTCGGATAAGTCAGGGAGGAAGTAGATAACTGTCAACGATTTTTTTCCTAAATTTTGGCTATTATCGAGTGAAATATTGTCCCTGAAAAATAATATTATGCCTAAGTTACATTGAGTTGAGAACGATATGGCTGAATCACTAATGTTTCCATTCAATCGTATGATATGAACAAACGCTGCAAATAAAACAGTACATTTACCTAAAGGATAAAGGATAAAGCTCTCGGCGTTGATCAATCCTTGAGGGATGTGGCATGCATTTTAATTCATTAAGCATCGTTGGAAGTGGTTTAATGCATATCTGACCTTTACAGTGACCCGTGCTGGCCTACCGATGTATCGAGCCAGTGCTGCTATCCTCCCAGACAAGTCTGGTACCAATTTGCCGACTCCAAAGGGATGGAAGACTTGGTGAGCCACGGGCGTGGGGATCGATCCCGGGTGTATTGCACGCGCTCCTACAAACATGTACATACACCTGTATAACGGAGATCGGGTTCTATGGGGAATACCGCCCTGTGTCTCCTTTACGCTGTGTTCTTCAAATCTGGTATTTTCGCTGTCAACTGAGGATTGGGCAAGCTCAGACTTAAGAGACCTGGCGTGTTAGATCACGACTCAGTGCTTGGTATTTCACCGTTAAAAAGTTAGATAGTCATTCTCTTCAACTATTACGTTGTTTCAAATTGTTATCGCTTTTCTCCTTTTTCCAAACTTTGGAGCTTTTCTTAGGAAAATGAACGAGTTAGAGCAATTTTTATGCGAATTCAAAACTGGACGTATAACTCTGGAATCTACCCGCATGTCATCATTTGACCGGAGTCCATTGAAGGATTTTATACTGCGACTGTGTTGCTGAACAAAAACGGTACTGCATTGTGCATAGTGAAATGCGACTAGAAACGACTTCTGTACGGCGTCCCACAATGTTCTGCGTGATGCTGGACAAAGATCCGAGTTTACAACCAGTCTTACTGTTGCTCAGTGACATCATCAACACCGACAATTTTTACCAATTTTTTTACATGAGAAAGACATATGGAGACTTTACTGGCACCCTCTCGAATTACCCAGTAGTTTTCTATAAGTTAATGTATGGCTAAGAAGTCAGCCATCTATTCTTACTCGCTAGAGCGATGTTATAGAAACAAAAATGGTTTGATCATAATGATGTAGTATACGTTTCCAAAATAAATAGTCAAATAATAATGATAAGACCCCCAACGGTTTACCAGCTCATTGTAGCTGGGAGGTGTTTCTAGGTGTATAGCGGTTGATTCATACACTCACCCCCACACCCCTGAGTGCTTCCCAAGATGAGGAGTCCTGCGTTTCCATGAGGAAAGCCCAGCCAAGAGTTCTGCTATTGGTCCACCACCATCTTGGTACCAAACTAGTCGCATGGTGGGATATCTCCCTCTGATCCACAAGGCGGCCTACGATGGTGACGACGTGGGCAGACATTGGCTGGGCTGAACTTGAGACTACTGGGAACCACAACCGCTAAACCAACAAAACTCCGAAAATATGGAAATTATGATGGGACCCGCAGAACCAGTGAAGATGGACCATTCAATTATTCAAGTAATTACTTGATACCTGACACATGAACGACCCTCCTCAGCTTGGGAGACCCTGCCAGGGGATGAATCCCCCGCTGTACATCGCAGTCCGACGCCCAGGAACACCTCCCAGCCACGATGAGCGGTAAACCGTTGAGAGGATCGAGGCGATTCAAGTAATTAGAGAATTCTGTAATATGGTTATATTTCGTTTTGTAACTGATGATAAATGATGCGAAGAAGTTTCTTCAAATATTCGCCTGGCGTTAATCATTACAGATTGATTGTCTTGCAAATGTATTACAATTCAACAAATGGCTGAAGTTTGCACGTGTGTAGTTTCGTTTCGGATCGAAGTACTCTGTAGAGAATGAAGTATTATGTTCATGAAATTGGTGATAGAGGTGTGCCTTCACGTCCTTGTTGCATATCGGTTAAGAAATGTTCTTTTGCTTTGTTCTTCTTAGTCGACTCTGCTACTAGTCCACTCTGCTACTAGTCCACCTACTCCACATCAAGGCGTTTTTAAAAAATGAGTTAGTTTGCAGACAAATTTTGTGGAGTTTCGAATATCTGTGGCTGATTTTTAACTACTGTTAAGAACGTCAGCACCTTGTTTATATTTGCTGTTTTCGTTATACGAATATCTAGAAGACATTTTTAACCATTAGGGACTTCAGCTCCTGATTTATATGTACTAATGATTTCTGTATATCTGCTCAGACTGATATTCTTATGTTGTTTCCTTTTCCTCGAGATCATTATTTAACCAGGTTGCCAGAGTGTGATGTATTGCACTCTCCGCAAGGTTACCCAGGCTGAATTGGGGTTCGATATTTCTATGCAGAATTTCGTCCAAAACCCAATAAATATCTGTGACGTCTTCCTACTGAAAGAATTCTAGCCAGATACTATACATTTGACCGAAAACAATATGCGAATGTCTGGGCCTACGATTATCTGTTGGTGCTACCTAGGAAACCTTGGACATTTTTACGGGGACCAAAGCACACCTGTCAATAAAATGAGAATGATGTGATTCGACCAATACAATTCCTTGTGAAGAATGGTCACTCAAACAAAAAATGAAGTGATGTCTATTGATTAGGAAATTTCGACTGAATGAAATCTACTAATTAATTTTTGATTAAGTTCAAAGTGGTCACATAGGTTGTGCAGCAGTAAAGTTAACAAGATTGTTCATAATATTTAACTTTTACCCACTGCCTATTGTTTCACAGCAGGATATGATGTGAAATACAGACACGATGACGCTGAGATATTTGCAAAACTCCGAACCGCAGGTGTCTGCGGTGGAGATCGAACACGCTATTATCTTTTCCTGTGGCTAACATGTTATCCATTGAAACACCAAAGCCCTTGCTTTGTAGTTTTTCTCACCCAGTTTTGTTCACAGCTCATTTAATCCGTTTATCAAGTTAGGTTTTGAGAAAAAGATCTTGATCGTGTCGTGGTGGCATAACATGGTAGTATCATGTGTAGCCACTGTTATCTTCATTATGAAAGACTACGTAACTAGTGATTTCTGTATGAGCTGATAGCGTTTAAGAAGGAAGGCATAAATGATATAGTGAGTGGACAATCATTTTGATTCCTTTACTTTTTTTTACTGAGTTTGTGTGGTTTGTTATTGAGGTACAGATGAGTTTGTGGAAAGGTTTTACATCAGTGTGGCTGCTTACACAGCATTGTAAAAAGAATTAGGTTAAAATGGATAATTTTTTAAGGCCACGGTTGTACTGGTTTGTCGAAGGAAAGCTATACCGATGGCTTCAAGGATTCATTGGAACATGGGGATACACTGCCGGCTATGATGGTATTTATCAACGAGACCAGTTCTGCTTAGTTTTCACAATTATTTGGTTTTGAAAATTGAATTTATACAAGCTTTAAGTCTCATCAGTCAAAAAAGGGAAATCTAACGTTCCCGTATGTGGGGGTCAATTCATAGATTTCATACACGCAGTACAAAAAGTAGGCGGTTCTATCAGGAAGCCCAGCTAAGAGTAAACCAATACCAGGATCTGCAACCGTCCTGGTATCAAACTCGTCGAAAATCTCCCCTTTGATCCACAAAGGTGGCGACTGCCTGTGGTGGTGATGACCTGGGGCAGACTTTGGCTAGGCTGATCTCGAGACTCCAAGGAACCACATTAGCTAAAGCAGCAAGACTCCGAAAAATCGGAATTTTGCTGGAGGCCGCACAATAGGTGTAACAAGTGTTGTGTACGAATCGTCAATAATATATATCCGAGAGAGGTTTGATTCCTGTCCTAACGTAACCAATCGCTGTATTATACTGTTAGTAGAATAACCTTTACGTTGTTGGCTAGCAATGGTTACATTGGTTTTTTGTGCAGAACTTAAAAATTGGACGCGCATTAAAACGTTTGCGAAGTTTTTAGTTGCGGAAAATGTGCTGTTTTACTAAATGTGAAGGAATTTATCCAGTACCTTTTTATACTGAGTACTGAGTATAGCAGTCACCATATTGATCCAGTCTCATATCTAAACCAGAATGGCATCACTTGAATTTGCTTTGCTTTTGTAGTTTTCGAATACGGTGACGATGTAACAAAGTACTATCGCGACGAACGAGTGTTGGTAATGTGTAATCATCAGAGCACAGCCGATGTACCTACTTTGATGGCATGTTTGCAGAGCAAAGGTGTTGCCAGCCGCAAGGTGTCCAGTTCTCTATATTTTTTTTTCTTTGTTACGGAAACTGCAGCATTGTTCTGTCTTCCTAGTTGTTAAGCTCAACGGAAGGCAGTTTAATATGATGTTAAAGTAAAATCAGATTGTAGAGTATGCCTTTAATCCACAAAAATTCTTTTTGCAGACGCTTTGGTTGATGGACGTAATGTTTCGGTGGAGTCCTTTTGGAATAATCGGGAACAATCATGGAGATTATTTTATTCGGCAAGGAAAGGCGACGCGAGAAAAGGAGATTTTGAAGTAAATGAAGTGTTTATCAGGGGCTGAACTATAGTTAATAATACATTTTGTTGTTGCTGTGTTTTGACTATCCATCAATACTTTTCAACGACAGACATGCTGCTGAAACCAGGAAAGTAGCTGCAATCTAATCACATTTTTTACATATGTTGGGTTTTTTTTTAAAGGAACGAATTCTATTCATTTTTAGGTTGAAGGAGCATCTTCGAGATGTGTTTTGGGATCGTGATCGTCGTTGGGTAATTCTTTTCCCCGAAGGTGGATTCTACCATAAACGCGTGGAAAGCAGTCAGAGATATGGAAAGTTGAACGGGTTTCCCCACCTAAAATACGTAACGCTTCCCCGCATGGGCGCAGTCAAGGCTATTCTAGAAGAAGTACGATTTTCCTCCATATTTCATCCTTTTTTTTTTGTATTTATCAGAAATGTATAACGTAAATAACATTTGAGGTGGGTCCACGAGGAGAAACGAATAATGAACCAAGAGAGCGTAGCTCGAGTAAATTAAAGCTTATCACCGATACTGTGGGAGATATCAGGGAGAAAAAGTCTGTCAAAGGTGAGTGGCTACATATTAATCATTTACTACTTTCTCAAACTTTTGGAGATTTAATCTCTGCTGCTAGTAACTCTCTGTCTTCTTGATGAGCAAACATGCGTTTGTTACCTTATTCCTTATTCACAAAAAAAGCTGTCGTTTCGGCGGCGTTAAGTTAGCCGCAATTTATTCAGCCAAAAAGCCTCCATAAGCAAAACAGAAAAACCACGTAGCGAATATTTCAGTCGCATTGATAACAATGTAGCTTCTTCGCACACTCACCCATATCTATGTCTTCCATTGAGTATTTCACGCGGAGACCAACCGGACAGAATTCGTATGATGCGAGTGCTCCTGTCTCACGCTAATATGTCATTCTGAGATATTGCGTGAGATCACTTATGTTGACGAGGCATTCCTCTCTGCGGCTCATCTCAATTTATCCAAAATATTTCAAGAGTTCTGCACATTGAAGTTTTAGATTCCTCTTCGCGACGGTCGCTTCTGCTTTAAAGTGTTTCCCGTTATTGTATGACCGTCTATGCACAATGGATAATCACATAACTTACCCTAACGGTAGAAATGATGGTTGCGAGAGTTCGAGCACAGTTTACCCGATTCCTCTCAAAGCATGCGAACTGGAACACAAATGTGTAGACCACTCTGCATCCGGATAAAAAGAACACCTAGTCGATGAACTTAAGGTTAAACCAAATACTTCACTAGGTGTGCAGAGGACACAGAGACGCGACGGGGAAGGTTTTGAAGTAGAAGTTATCACCCTGGCGTAGGAATCGCGAACTTTAGCGCACAAATCCATCCAAGTATTCTAGAAATTTTCCAAAAATCCAAAAGTGAACCGCAAGGAAGAATGCCTCGTTATCACACGTGATTTCACACAATATTTAAGACCGATATTTTAACGTGAGAGATATATTACGCTTTCATTTGGATTTTGTGCGGTTGGTCTCCACGTGACATACTCACTGGAAGAGTCACAGGAAGCGGTGAGTGTGCGAAGAAGCTATTTGGTTTTCATTGCGATGGTAATCTTGGTTTCGCAATTTTACGGTTTTGATTATGGAGGTGTTTGCCTGACTAGACTGTGGCCAATTTAACCTTTTCAGGCTCAGAAGAAGGCGAAATTCGGCAAAACGTCACCTTTTTATGTGAATAAAGGATGAGGTAGCAAACTTGTGTTCGCTCATTAAGGAAACTGAATTATTTGATCAATGCCGAGGTTAATAGGAAGTCGTTCTTGGGAATCTTTGCTGCTGGCATTTTATCTCCCGACTTTGTCTCAGAATTAATTCCTTACAAAAAAAGGGATTATACTGTTTTGTCAAACATTTTCGTGGTTTGCATGCTTCAAATTTTTGGATGACCCTAATCTAGGAGGGTTGTGGCAATCAACACGTTGGAAAACTAGCTTAGTGGTTTTCCTTGGCAAAATTTTAATTGTGGTAGTGTATAAAATGATACCGTTCTTTACGAGCAAAACATTGCTTTGACAACACTCCAGGTACAGCGTGCCTTTCATCCCTACGGTCTTGTGGAGTTGGTACCAAATTTGTGTAGACTCAGCTCACTCCCTGAAATTAACATTAGGACAGCTCAGCACGACTTCCTCGGAATTCCATTCACCGACATTTATGACGAAGACGAAAATCCTTAAGCAGCTACCAAGTCTACTGCAGCTCCGAAAATCTTCGTGGATGACGGATTCAAGAAAACGTGAATGCAAGAAGTGCTGAGAACCGTACAATACATGATGACGGGTTATGTAAAAAAAAAAATTTCACTCTTGGATGGCATTATTGACGGAAATTTCAGACTTTTTTCCCAAAGAGGCGACTGTAGTGTGGGAAAGAATTTCGTGACATCGTCACATTTTGCACAAAGAAACACCAACGATCTCATGTTTATCTTTGACGAACGAACACCTCAAACAACGCAGACTATTTTTTATACGTTTATGTGTATTAGCACTCCATTATTTTAGTAGTGAGAACAAGATGCGGGGATTACGTAAATATAAACCACGTGTCGTGATATAAAACAATTAATAGTCACAATATTACTCGTTCGTAGTTGTTGGAAAAGACCGTGGAAATATAACATGTTTGCATTACCGGTCTATTGAAGAACAAGTTGTGTCTGTTGTGGTACACCGTATTTAGTCTTGTTCTCTTCGAAAAGTTTCCTTAGTTTTTCAATGTAAAGCTTATGTAACTCATCTATTTGCTCTTGTGTAGGATTTTCAGTTTTAGAAACCTTGATCGGTGCTCCTAATACAGTATTGATTGGTTTCCTAAAAGAGTATAATTTTGTGGTGACCAGTATCAATGCTGTTTAGTTAAGACCTATTTTTATGGCAGATAACCTTCACTCAAACCTGTAAGGAAGTAACCCGAAGTTGTTATCGAAAATGCCTTGTCCATAGAAGAATGGTGGAGAGAAGCCGAAAAGATTCTTTACCGTTGTTTGAATCATCCTTATCATAGAGCCCTTGGGATTATCAGCCTGAAGAAATTCCATTCATCGTTAGAATCCATTCACTTCAGGTGATTAAACCACTATTATAGGTGAATTGAATGAAAAATATTAATGGAATTGATTTGCACTAGCGGGTCGAGTTCTTGTAGTTTTGAAAAGGAATGGAGTTAGTTTTTATGAATTTATTTTATTCACTATAGACTATTAATTAAGCTTAGATTTGCCTATTCGCCTGTTTGAATATTTCGTTTTCTCCGAATGAGTAGCATGGGACCAAATTTGCTCCAGTTTCAAGAGCTAATTTGATGAATCCTTTTCGTCGATGAAGGGTTAGAATATGGTGACCAGGGTGTGCATCGAGCGCTTCTTCAGCTCCGCCGATCACTAGAACACATGCCTTCCCCTTCTTGCCACTGAGAATATACGTGAGACTATCACGACTACAGTCAATCATTCCATGGAGAAGACCCCATTCTCGTCGAAGTGGAGTGTAGAATTGGCCCACCAATGTGCACAAATGAAATACAATGTTTGGAAATTTTTCTAGAATGCCAGTCCCATTTGTGGCAAAGTTAATAAAAGCTGCTATAGAAATGACTCCATGAGGATGACTGCCAATGAGGTGGTTCTCGTTGGGATTTAGTTCTTCTGTTTTGTGTAATTTGACAGGAAAATAGTCTGCGTACCATTTATGAATTCGTTGGCGCATGAACCAAGTGGAACGGTATGCACCCTGCTTGGGAGAGTTTCTGTCGTAGTACATCCAAACAAAATATGCGAGACCAATTGGCCATAGAGATGAAAACAGCTGGAATATTACTTTACTCCTTTAGTTTCACGAGATTAAAAAACGGAACATCTGATGAGAAATGAAGTTGTCTCTTCTACAAGTAATCTCTGGCTCTTACATCCAAGAGTCTAGTTCATCGGAATTCCTGTTTCCAGTAGTGTAGGGTCTAATCTTGGTCCAATTAATCATCGTAAATGTGAAGCATACTCAAGCGTATTTGTCAGTCAACGTAATGGCTGTTACACTATATCCGTATAGATTTGCTTGGGATGAATGCTTTTTAAAACCAAAACTAAGTCGGAAACATACCATACACACTGGTACAACAATAGTCAACACAGGAAGAACCAACGAGAGCATCAAAAAATGTATGGCGCCTAACGTTTGGAGACTTCTTTCCCAACGTACATTGAATGGGGCGATATCTATGCCTAATATACACGTCATTTCCTGAAATCCTCCGAAGATTAGGAGAAGGTTCGAGATCTATCAAACAGTGTGCTGCGAATAGCGATGAATGTGCGGTGAAATATCTCGACAAACTTATCAATGAACGCACTTAATTTGTAAGTGTTGTTTTTCTGTACTTGCCCTTGTCGTGATACTACAGTCACTTCGATCAGTTTTGCTAGAAAGTCCAAGACATACCAGAGAAAGGGATGAAGACGGCGATGAATTTACAGTGTCACATTTCGATAGACTGCTCAAATAGCGCACAAATTTTAAACGTAGTTCTTGTACATTTAGCCATTAGTTATTGTACAATACATCCATTTTGATCGGATTTATTGGAAATTAGTCTGCTTTCATCCTTTAAGCTATTGTCATGTCCTATGAAATTTAATTTTCTTCTGCAGACTTAGCGCGCGTTTTCAGATGTTCCAGTTGTCGAGATATTCTATTTATATTCAGTATATCTGTTTTAATATTTGCATACTAGATCCACTACTATTATTACCACTAAGCCGTTATAAAAGTAAGATCGAAGTTTGTAAATCTATCGCATTGCCCTTTTTCTAAAGCTATTTCGTAATTTTTTGGCGGTGAGATCATACAGAAATACAGGAAAGATACTTTCTAAAAACGGTTTTATTAGGAAGCGAAGGGGAGGGTTTGGGATAGTCGGCCTACCTAATCAGAGCTTGTTTTTATCCCATTATAAACCTGTTCGGTACTGCAAATACACATAACACCTACTATTCCTGTTTCTCAGAGACCGGTTGGAAAGCTCCATGTGTGATTCTAATGCAGGAGATCTTTTTTTTTTTTGTAAATTGAGAACTTTTTGGAGCCTTCCAGAAACTAGTAGATCATTTTTATCGTCAAGTGTGTATTAAGCTGTACGTTTAAGGAGTAGTTAATTATCTAAGCATATATTAGTACGTTATGTTGTCCTTGGGTGAACTTCAAACATCGTTTGATATACTCTGGGTGTATTCTGTTGCTACTTTTAGCACTCTCTTCCACAAATTAAATTCGGAGAAAGATGTGAATTTTCAAACTTTTGCGCCTAGATTATTGTCAACAGGCTATTTAATTATGCATTTCTGGAATTTTGAAGTTTAATTAGGAATCGATATGGCATATGAGAGTACACTTTTGATCCCTGCGCAAACGCGGGGCCAGTTGGCAGTTTTCCACGAAGATGTGTTTTAAAAGGAAGTGTTAAAGACTTAAGAGCTAGAGTGTTTCCTGAATTTGAAGAGGTTGCGAAAAAAGGTGAGTGTTTACAACCCTAGAAACACTGCGAGATAAGTGCACACGTTGATTTCTCTCCGTTATCCAGATGGAATACTCACAACCTGCAAAAGGTAAGTAAGGGAATCATCCACGACTTGACCTCCGATATTTTTTGCAGTTAGTACCTAATAACTCTATATCGTGTAAAAGTGGATGGACATCTCATTCCAACTACTCTCCATTTCGAAATTTGGCACGCTATCTCTTTGGTGAAGAACCGTAAAGCCCCCGGTGCGGACTGGGTTGGACCTAAGCATCTGGAAAAAAATGTCGTGTGAATGTAGAAGATCATATCACTTCACCCGCATCGCCCTAGAAAACAACTTGCATTCAGTTTTTACAGAAGAACACTGGAAATTAGGCTGTTCCTGATCTGTACACAGAGATTTGTTCGCGTGCCACACAAAAGCTTCCTAACTAGCATTCGTGGACACGTAATATGGTGACATTATCTTCGCAAAGAGATCCTAAAAGCTATAACCACTTTTCCAGTGCTACTCATCTCCACTCTCGAGAACATGTTGCAGAAGCTGAAATAGGACAGTATGGTAGTGAAAATTTCGATTTCTGGCAGTTACGCCTTATTTTTGCTGATGGCGTTCATGTAAATCCATTAAATGCTAGGCTGAACAATTGTTAAGGGAATTCGAGAGCCTGTATGCGTTCTACAACTTGGAAAAAAAGATATTTAGACCATGAATGCTCAAAGCAGGAATATTATTGAGTGCTCCAGTTATATGCAGTTGGTTCGGGAACTCAATGAAATAGCTGCCAAGTGGAGCAATAGGAACAATACCCCTTGGGGAGCTTACAGCAGCATCAAAATTAATAAAGAGGGCTCGGTTATGTGGTCACTTTTTGAATACTACGATTTCCGAAGGACATTCATCTGCGATTAAGAGTAAAGAATAAGGTCTTACAAGATTTCAAGCCCACTATGGGGAAAAAAACCGATGCCCCTCACATGGCTCGACCAAGCTAATTCTATAAAAGTACTGTGCCTAGCGACACAGACATGTTTAAACGTGGAATGCCCTTATTGAGTTGCTCAACAAGTATTGTAAGAAGTGGTGGTACAGATGATTCGTCATATCTGTGTGTTGACCTTTTCTCGACGCTTTTTTTCTATGGTTTTGTTAAGCATTTTTTTTTTCGGGTTTCGAACTGTTTTTGCCAGACTTAGAGGAAAATGGGTAAAATGCTGTCCAATATCATCTTTGACCAATTTTGTAACACTTTGTTTGGTCATTTTAATATTTTCATATAAGGCAAAAGACATGGGCTATATATATATATATATATATATATATATATATATTTATATATATATATCTTCCCAACGGTTTACCGCCTCATCGTGGCTGCGAGGTGTTCCTGGGTGTTGGACTGCGATGTACAGCGGTGGATTCATCCCCTGGCGAGATCTCCCAAGCGGAGAAGGAGTCCGGTGTTTCCATCAGGAAGCCTAGCTAAGAGTAAACCAATACCAGGATCCACCACTGTCCTGGTATCAAAGTCGCATGGTGGTAAATTTCTCTCTGATCCACAACGGCTGCGACTGCTTGTGGTGGTGAAGACCTGGGGCAGACTTTCGCCGGACTGACTATGCTGGAGCCCGCACAACCAGTGAGAACGGGCCATTCAACTATCAAGTAAGTAAGCAAGTACATATATATAGTAACATTACATTAAGAATTGAGCATCGAAACTGTTATTGCATTGATAGACAGTGATGATAACGAGGTATATCGACAATGAGCTGTATTCCTCATGTTGTCGCTCATTCATTTCGAAAATTTTTTGCGTTTATGCATATGTATTAAATTGCTTCTCAGAAACTCGTCCTCCTATCAAATATGTTCTGGACGTGACGATTGCCTATCCGAATGGTATTCCACTCAGTCTTGCTACGCTCGGATTCGGAACTCGTGAAAAGTGCGACATCGCTGTTCACTACAAAATCTTCGGAGCTGATGAGGTTTGTGTTTTTTATCGCATAGGTTATTAATCCAAGAGGATTGTGAGCTACATTTTTTCTCAAGAATCAGTAAATGCTTTAGAATGAGAAATGGTCGTTGTACTCATTGAGATAATGAAATTAGTTTATACCTATACCATGCTTATCACAGTGTTCCAACTAATTGTCCGTAATATTGGTTTTATCTATCCTGTTTTTCATTTAGTTGTGAACCTTCACGAAATTGGTAGTACACGGACTGTAAAGGGTTTGTAGTGACCCAACCATATGATTATACTGGTTATTTTTGTCTTATACTTATTACCTACTTACTTGGATGGCTCGTGTTCTTTAATGATGCGGAAACCAGCACATTCTCCATTCATTTCTTTGCCTCGCAGTCGCCGTCCATAGTGTGCTGGTTTGGTATGACGGTAATGGTTGCGAATCTTATACCCTTATCTATAAAGTAACTGCGCTTGCTGGCACAGCTAATTGGTTTGGTTACGAACACATCCGCCCAACATGCAGGTGGTCCTCCTAGGAGGCGCCTGCATCCTCATGGAGTCCACTCTACAGTTTTCGCTTCTCTGTCATTTGTTCTTCTCATTATGCAACCGACCCATCTATGTCTGCCGATTTGTGTTCTCGTGGGTCTCGTAGGCAAGATTGATTTCGCTGATCAGAGCTTCACATTCTGGCCAGTGACTGCGTAACCCAAGATTTTGCGGGCTCTCACCGATCATCTCACCACTTGACGTCATAGAAAGGAGCAACCAGTGTACTGGGTACTGAGACTGGCCTGTTGCTGGTTGAGCAATTTCTGCCTTCCTGGAGTCCTGAATCAACTTGGCAAGGACTTTTTCAGGTCTTCACCACGATGTGGATCTGAGAGGAGTATCTTTTCGACAATGATACCTTCGTTCGGTCTTCGTACAGTTTGCCTCCTATGCGATATTAAAACCAAAATCGAAAAATAGGGAAGAAAAAGTGACCGATGGCTCAAGGACGATTTAGAAGTTGGATTCTAATTGGTAGCTCAAAACATTAACTAACTCGTTAAGTAGTTACTAAATTGTGCAGAATCAATTGCTGCTAACATGTTTGTTAGTAAGGCTGTACGTACTCATCTCATGCTGTGCGGCTTTAATCTGTGGGAGAGGCTTTGGTCATGCCCATTTGCTATGTTTCTTAAACAATGGGAAATGAAGTAAAAATTTAGCTGCTTTCTGATTATTGAGGGCGTTTACTTCATTTCTTTTACAAATAATAACTGAAATTTTTTATCCTCAAGAGTTCTGAATATTCTTGTCAGAATTTGAGACATTGATCTTATTATGGCATTTGAATTTGGTTTCAAACCGTTGTAAAATTGCACCAGTGTTTGTTATATTGAAGTCTTCTAAATTTCCGTTAACAATAGATTAGAACGCTACCTTCGAAACAAATTTAATGGGTATTTGACTAGACATATATGAGAGAAATCTTCACCTGTCTCTGTATTCCAGGTTCCGTTTGACAATGAGGAGAAACTGCGCGATTGGATGTACGGTGTATACGAAGAAAAGGATAAAATGCTTGGTGGGAATTGCTAAAATCATTTAGTTAATGGGTTCAGTAAGAAGCAACGCGGATATTATTAAAAATCTGCGACTGAGACTATAACAGTATGCCAGTCATCATAGCCTAATTTCATACTACTCATTCTATAGCTTCATGGCTGATTTTTTATTTAGCGGTCTATGAAAAACTAAGTGATTTTGTAGCATTCATGCAATATCCTTACGTTTAAAAGACATGTGATCAGTGTACTACATGGAAATCCCTTCTTCCTGATAGAATTTAGACAAAAATAGTGGTAGAATAGTAGTAATGGGGCGGATACCACAATGCTAGTGATGTCCGTCATCACGAGCATGGTGCTAGTTCGATTCCGCTCCAGGCCAATCAAGCCTCTCATCCCTCCGGGGTCGGGAAATAGGTACTGGGCTTGTCTGAGAAAAAATCGCTCTCTGCAATCCAATTGAGAATGAGAACGCTCCAGCACGGCTATCTCAGGACTCCAGAGAGAATCGCTCGACTAGCATTCTACAACATTCAAGATCAAACGAAAATCCTCAAGCAGCAACCGAAGCCACATGTAAAAGTTGGAAGATCTTCGTAGACAGTGGATGGGAAAAAACGAATCGAATCTGAGAAGTGCTGGAATCCGCATAGTAGACGTGAAGACTTGTCAAATAAGAAAAAAAAGAATGGTAGTAAATAGCAGTTGTTAATGCGATTAGTTTACTAAAATGATCATTAGCAAGTTTTCTATCGATGGTTTTTGTAAATGTTAACTCTTACGCTCTCTGAGAAAACTCGTTTGAGGAGTCCGGATATTGTAGTCGGTTTTTCCGCGTACGCATTTGGAAATCTCCAATGACAGCGATCTGCTATCTGAGCTAGTGCTCTGTGAAAGTTTACGCATTCACAGGAACGGATGAGTGTACTGTGAAGATAGTTTGAAATACTGGTTATTACATTTCATTGAAGCTCGTGTATTACAGAAGATTGTTCGATTGTTTGATCGTAACGCGATAGAAGAGGAACTGGTTGTATACTGTGATATAAGGTATTTTTGTAGATAAGAGGCGTAAGGTGAAAGACATATATGTTTTCTTCTTACCTTTGTGATAAGACGTAGGGCTGATAACAACTTAGCTGCGTTAGTGGTAGAGTTCAGCTTGATTATTGATTACCAGTTGGACTTCACAGAGGAGTCCGTTCTGTCTCGGTCCAGTTGTTGTGTATATGAAATTGTCTGCGAAAATGCCTTGGCACACTCAAAAAGCGAATCGAACGGGAGTTTGAAAGAGAGTTTGAGCTCTGAGCGGTATTAACGATCACTTTTGGGTTCACACCAACTTATATTATTTCATGTTGAACTTTATTAATTAGAAACTGTAAGGATCTGTAGGTCTTTGCCTGTGATACCCACGTTTTTTGTTCTACGGAAACAAAACCCCTTTATTCTGGAGTGCGAAGGACATGTTTTTTACACTTCTTTTTGAGTTCCAAACACGACAGCAATTGAAGAAGTGGGATTTTATCAGCAGCTTTTCCCCCAGTTACCGTTGGTACCCATGTCTCGTGCGCTTGTCTTGGATCTTTTAAAAAATTTATTTCGCCTCCAACTCTTGTGAGAGTTTTGTTTTTAAACATGTTTGAAGGTGGAAGAGTTTTTGCAGTGGTTTGTTATGTAATTGTGCGATAGGTCAATTTATGTTCTATAAATGCATGGGATTCTGACTATCAAAAATGCTTTCACGATCAAGAAACTACATCATAATATTACGTCGTCAGTTGGTGAAAAACTGGTTTTGGGTGTTAAGTGGTTAAGTAAAAGGGATTCAAGTGTGTTCCAGTCGGACGCGTTTCCACCTCCACTGTCTCGACAGTTTTCGAAATTGGTGGCGAAAGGGAGCGCCTGTGTCAATATTCCTTTTTTCTGGGTCTTCTTCTTTTTTGGGTGATAGATTAGCAGCGATAAAGCTGAGAGTGATATTATCATCAGTAGATTTCGAAAACAGAAGAAGAAATGTCTCGAAAATGTTTTCGGATAGGATTCATTACTGTGTGTAGGTTCTAGTTTTTAATGAAATCTAAGTGGAGTTAATTTCGAATGATCTGTGGTCTAAAGAGAGGTTTTAAAAACCGTCATCAGTTGCTTGAGAAGTGATATGAGTAGTAAAAAACCGATTCTCTCCGTGCTTGTATGGACCCAACAGAATGCTTTTGAGAGATCTATTTCGAAAAGTGGTTCACATAAAGGGAGAAGGAGGAATACTCGGTAGAGTTGTCTGGTCGAGGAGAAATTTAAGGTTTCCAAAGATCGCTGCGGGTTCATATCCAGCAGAAATGAAGTAGCCAAATAAAACTTATTTTTTTAGATCCACTTCATTTGGTTTCCTTTCATTGTTTCTGAATTACTTGTAGAAGAATTATCAAGCCTCGAAATGAAACAAATCAATATCAAAGAGTGCCCAAATGCTTGCTGATTTTTAGTATATCGCTTCGGGAGTTACATAAATATATAAACAGGTGACTACAATAATCCAGATTTTGCAAACGATGATCACAGACCACTTCGAGTTGTTATGTGTTTGAAAGGTCCACATTGACAGTTGGATTTACGGAGAACTAAAAGACACTGGTTAGTATTGTGACATGCACGGGAAGAACTGCGCCACTTATATTGAATATAGATTTGGTAAATTTGGTGAATAAACCAGAGTAGAACGATATGGGCCGAAACATCCCAGGATCCATTCCATGCTTTTAATACTAATAATGGGGTTTTTTCTATTTCATTTTAATGTACCTTCTTGCAGCTCAGTACTACGAAACCGGAGAGTTCGTGCCAGGTGAACGTGGAAAGCGTGTGGTATTTTCTTGGGGAAAAATCATCAGTCAATACGTTTTCTGGTTCGCTTCGTTCTACGCGCAGTATCAGGTCTGCAGTTTTCTTCGTAATATGACTCCGAAAACAAAAATTCATGGAAAAATCATTGAGAACAATAAGACGAGTGATATGTTTTGCGTAGATACGCACCCTTTTAACATACACACAACCACGTGACCCGAAATGAGGTCAAGCGTGTTCGGTGATTTACAGAGGTTTTTACGGCATTTTTTGTATTGTTTTGGGAGACTGTCATGCGTGGACCGAATGTCAAAAATAGCGATATCAGAAGAATTTTTTATAGAAAAAGCCAACATTTCCCGTTTTTAAATGGCGAATGAGTTAGCAATTTTTCTTTTGCTCTCCTCGAAATCAATGATTGTAAGTGTGTTAATGCAGCTGCTTCGATTTGCAAAACCGACGCTCAGTGTTCCCTTTGTGAAGAAAGTGGGCATGTTTTGTTTGTATTTTCCTTCCTGTCTTGTAGATTTATGACCTTAGATTTACAATGTAATAGTTGACATTGCTTTCAGATCTACTCTTGGATCGTGAAGCAGGTCTTCATAATTTTAGCAAGTCCTTTCATTTAAATGATATCTAGTTCCTTGGAAAAGCTTTCCTTCATTTCTATTTTCTAGTTGGCCCAGTGGCTAGTCGGTGGTGCTGAAGCAGTGCTGTATTTTGTATTTTGCTAGAGTTCCTTTTTTTTAGGCTACCAGTCTAGTTATATTCATCGTATTCGTCTTTCATTTAATTTTCGATGTTCGACCAAAGCACCATATTGAGTCTGTGACCTTCAAATTGATTTTGTGTTAAACACATAAAGCAATTGATTAATCGATGTTCGATTTTGTCACTTCTCCTGGATCGCTGATGGTCAACCTCCAACTATTTTCTTCCGCTGAGCATTATTATTTTATTGCATTTTGTTGTGTCTTTATTTGCATTTTTCTGCAAAGGCCAACCTGATAGAGATTTAACGCTTGGGAATTCTTCTACAGTCACTGATAGCATAATGTAATTTTTCTGCTGTACTTTCACTGTATGTGTTGCGGTTGCGGTTATTTTCATTCAGTTTGTTTGCTGTGTACGTAGATGAATAGTCAAAATTCATGGGAAGTCTTGCAGAACTTGAGTTCATTCCAAAATAACTTCACTGCTTTTTCTGGAATCAAAACTTGCTTCCAGGTAATAAAGAACGAGGACATTTCAATCACGCGACGCTCGCTTGTGATTGCCTGGTCCGATACGGATGAGGTGGAACTCATCGTAGAAGGCATGAGGCTGGAGAGCAATAGCGCTTAGAAAGCTTATCCATCCTTAGGGAAAAACACATGCATTAACCCTTATGGGACCATGCACATTGGTTCCGATGTGGATATTGGTGCAGCTATGGACCGTATATCTTGGTTTCAATGCGCATTCTGATCTCGCTTCAATCACCCTTCATTCGGCGGTGCTGCCACGCGTAATTATCCGCGTTCGCGAAAAGATTGACCGTAACACCCGGTGTGGACAATACACTGTCCATTTTCATTCTTAGAAGTTTTTACCGGACTATTTGTATTGATTCGATGGTTAATCGAAAGGACATCCCAATTAGAGCGCTGAGACAAAGAACGCGTTCTCTGCACTTACTGTTCACAAAACATCCTTTTGGATGAGTTTGCTTTTCGCCGACACACCCGAGCATCCTAGCAAATTTTGGCGGCAATTCTCAATTCTAGAAATTGCATTCCTGAACCGGAAGACTACGATGAGATACCAAAAAACGACAATAAGTGGACAAGAACTTCAAAAAACCCGGGTAACGAAGTAGCACAATGAACTCAGTACAAAGTCAGCAAATTCTTCTTTCAACTCAGGATATTCGTTCTCAACAATCTCCTCAAAAGCGTCACCATCATCAACCAGTCAATCGAAGGTTAACTCAAATTCTTCAATTCCAGCCATAACTGGACTCTAAAGAATTAAACCGTTGACCATCTCATGACGATTATCGAGCATCTCAATGTCTTAGAAACATGTGGTGTATCATTAAAATAGCTCGGAACTCATAGGTACCATACACGGAACCAGTTTTCAAGGATGTTGTTTCATGAACAATATGTAAAGAAGTTCCAAAGATGACTACTCTTAATTATTTGATTCCATTCGCGAGTTCATACCAGGTAGATACAAACAATTAATACCGGACACGAACCATTGCCAGCTCTGGGTGGAGTGAATGCGCAGAAGCATTAACCACAATAAGCACCTCATATCTACCTACCAGGGACGCGTGTTGCGCATTCGAAGGCCACTCCTCCGGGGTCGGCAAATTGGTGCCAGACTTGTTTGGAAGAATAGTAATGCTGGCTCGATACATTGATAGGCCACCGAGAGTCATTGTAAAGGCCAGATATGCATTCAGTCAGCTCCAATGATGCTTAGTGAAGTGGGATGCATGGCGCATCCCTCAGGGATTGATCAACACCGAGAGCTCTATCCTTTATCCTTTTATCTACCTGGTACAACCTCATGAATAAAAAAATTTGTTACTCATGCCGAAGCCAAATAGAATTCGGTTTTCAAAAATATTCCCAATTATTTCGTTCAGTCACAAACAATAATGACACAGTTTTGCTTAAGACCAGAAACCAACGATTGTCTGTAGATCCCTATAAAGAAAAAAGAAAAGAAAATCTAAGTAGGTACTAAACCCTTCCCTATGTATTCACATTTGGCAGCTCTTTATTTCCAAGTGAGGTAGTTTATCGTACAGGAACAATGCACAGTGGTTGTTTCTGCTTGGTGCACTACAATTGGCGCTATAAGACAGTTTAAGAATGAAAATGTTGAAAACATCACAGTTCAAGAACGAAATACCAGGAAATACAAAAAGAGAAGGAACGAAGTACTTAATACCACGACAGAGTTGATGAATTAAACACAGAATGAAAGAGGAGTAGGAAAGCCATTTAGTTATCTTTTTGCTCTGAAGTGTGACCGAATCTAAAGCACATGGAATCATGTTGAATGCCTGAATGCGTTGAAGAGATTGAAAGAAGAAACTTTTATAAACTTCTAAAAGAAGTCCTCTCACTAAAACAGCAGAAAGAAAAAAGTTCAAAATCTAGACATATATATGTAAGAACAAATGGCAAATACTAATGGCAACATAGAAACACCTAGAACAACTGAACAAAGTCTAACTATAACGGCGTACAAGGAGTAGCAAACAGATAGCAACTAGAAACTAAAACAAAGTAAACAGCAAGTGTAAGGAAAAAAGCAACCAATCTCTGCAAGTGTGTTATGGCCTTAGCCGCTCCAATTTTAATCGATGAAAGAAGTCTTGAGAAATGTGGAGAAAAACAATGTAGTATATCCATAGCAGCGATAGAAAAACTGCATAGTGCATTATATAAGGTACACAGTGTTCAATTTTCAATCAGCAACCAATCCTGGATGGCGTATAGAATGCATAAATGTTGTGCCAATAAAGGAAATTCGAAAATAAACTTGACCTCAGTAACAGAAAAAAATCAGATACTGACAGCAATACGGTTGCTTGATTAACAACTGTAGACTGTAGACTGTGGTCATCCCAACGGTTTACCGCCTGATCGTGGCTGGGAGGTGTTCGAGGGTGTCGAGATGCGATGTGCAGTGGAGGGATTCACATTCCTCCGGCAGGGGTTTCCCATGCTGAGAAGGAGCCCGGCGTTTCCAGCAGGAAACCCAGCTAAGAGTAAACCAATACCAGGATCTACCACCGTCCTGGTATCAAACTAGTCGCATGGTGGCAAATCTGCTTCTCATCCACGAGGGCGGCTACTGCCTTTGGTGGTGACGACCTGAGGCAGACTTTGGCCAGGCTAACCTCGGGACTCCAGGAAAAATGGTTGGGTCAGCAAAACTCCGAAAAAATGGAAGTTATGCTGAGTCCTGCACAACCAGTGAAGACGGGTCATCCAAGCATCCAAGTGTCCAAATACACTTTACATACTATGTCTATTACTATATGGTGTCTCGCTCTCTCTCGTTGTATAGTTTGAAGGGTTAGTCGACGGTTTATTTCAGGTCTGAATTGTTCCACATCTTTTACTGTTTTTAGGTATAATATTTCCTAACATCGCGTATTATGCGAGTCTCAGCTTTTGTTTCATTCAATTCACTTCTTCGCACCCATATTCCACGATGTGCTTTGGATTTTTTATATGTGGGTTCGACTGTTGCTTGAGGATTTCTGACCATCTTTATGAATGCCGTTAAATGCTAGTGGAGCAGATTCTTCTGTATTCGTGGAATAGCCGTGCTAAGATGTTTCCAGATCTTCGTCACAGCCACTCGTTTATTCTTTTGTGGATCGGATGAAGTTGTTCCCATACAAGTTTACTACCAGTTTCACTACCTAGAAGCAAACGGCGAGTTCGAACCATGGGCCTTGCTGGTTTTATTGAACAGCGTCTCTACCATTGCCTTTTTGCCCCCGCAAATAACATTAATCAGATATAGCGTGATAGTTTTTCTAATAAAATGTTTTGGTAACTTTTTATTTGCTGACTACTACAATTTTTTCACAGCAGGGTATTATGTAAAATACAACCATAACGATGCTGAGTTTTTTGCAAAACTCCGCTCCGCAGGTGTTTGCGGTGGGTAACGCACGCGCTATTACCCTTTCCAGGGGCTAACGCGTTCACCAACACACCATGCGGGCCCTTCGTTTCGCCCGTCTCTCAGCTAGTTTTCTATCGACCAGTGCTATCACCAATCACCCGTCAATGCAGTTGATGTGTGAAGCACAAAATGGCATTGAACCCAGTTAGGCTGAAGCTGTAGGTGAAATCACAATGGTAACTTGTTATTTACTGCCTAGTAGAATTTTTAACGACATGGTACGATGTTAAATACAACCATAAGGAAATTTTAATTTACAGTGGAAGCAATATTTATTAGAAAATGTCTTCCTGAAATTTGTAATATTTAAGTTCTCTGTTCTGAACCAATCCTCCACCTTAGCGCATAGTGGACAGTCTTCGTTTTTTGATAAATACAGATAACCAAATTAGTTGAGGAACTTCGAATTCCATAGACCTATAGAAGACGGTCCGCTCTATCGACTTAAGAGTACATTCCATTTTCTTAAATTGGTATTTCATGCCTAAAATGGTTTGGAAATAAAATGTACAAAGTGTCGAAAACGAAGTATAAATTACTAAAAAGACATCGATTATGCTAGAGGACATTATCGCTGTCGATTCTTGGAAATCCGGATTGCTCAGTAACTTCGGTATTTGAAACACGAATCTTTAAAAGAACTTGGAAAATACACCTCGTGGGCAACAAAAAAAAGAAAGAAGGTTAGGAATTTCATCTAGGAATTTGGTTCATAGAGATAAGGCTCTGCATGTTCTCATCGATTGTGTTACACCTGACGAAGTTCACTGTGAGAGAAGATGTGCTACGTCAAAGGTGAATGCGGATATGTTTTCGTTTCCAAGCCTTGAGATCGAACCAAATACACTTATAATATATTTATAATATATAATATACACATATATATACAAATATATATCGTGTGGTAAATTTGCTTATGTTATCGTAACAGGCGTACGAGGGTCGATTTGTTAACCGTTAAGATGGTCAGTTTGCATAGCGATGCCTACCGTCAAGACGAATCGATCATCTCAATCACCGGTTACCACGTTGATAGCTCAGTCATTAGAGTAAAACACGGAAGGGTCAACAGCATAATCTCCACTTGTTCCTGTCATAAATTGAGTTTCCCGATGAGCTCTGCTCGTTTCCTCCATTTTTTTTCGTACATTTCCTACTACTGGGTTCTGGAAAGTCGTCCACCGACTTTCAACGTTAACTGTTGACTTTACTACTCAGATACACATAGGTGGTACACATAGGTGTACGGTACGGATCCCGTATGGAGTGTCAGAAAAGTATTTATTTTCTCGTGAATATCTTTATCTTCAGGTAAATTCGGAGACCGTACTCTTCACGTATGTTGAGAAAATTGGCTAGAAATTTGACTTACTCATGGCGTCTTGGAGACCGGTGTTAAATCATATTGACAAAATGCTATCGCCTTGTCATAGCCATTCCTTTACCCTCAATGGCAACTTTGTTGTAAAGTGGTGAAATGCTCCTAGTGGTTGTACTTCTCGAACAGCTTGTGGAAGACCTTTGTCTTTTGAACACAGATGTCTTGTTTGTGTGGAGCATCTATGACCGCTCGTTTCTCAGCTGGGTCCAAGGCCAATTTTGAGCAGATAAATATAACATAAAACAGTCCCTTGTGCTCTCACAGTAACACGGAGGAGAGAAAAGCGAGACGAAGGAGTCGTGACGAGGTGGTGAATGCGTTAGCCCCTGGAAAGGTTGATAGCATGTTCGGTCCGCACTGCAGACACCAGCGCTTTGGAGCTCTGCAGATATCTCAGCATCATTATGGTTAAATTTCACATAATAGTCTGCTTAAAAAAGGCGTGAATGGTGAATAAAAAGAGGCGACTCTCACGAAACTTCAGCCGCTCGGATACGATCCATCGTATTGAATCTTTTTTGAAAATCGTTTTTCTTACCTATGCTATTCTTTGTCCAGTGTTCTACTAATCCCGTTAAGCACGACTCGAGTGAAGAGTTTGTGAATGACAGGAAGCAGGCTAGATCAGACATTAGTTGCTGATATTGCGTATGCATCCGTTGGGCAACAGCTGCGTTCGCTTTGTTTTCATCATTTTGATACCTCACAATTGGAAGGTTTCCGTAGGAATTCGATTCATTGTTTTGATGAGGACTGGTGAGAAGCCGAGAGCTTCCTGGTTTTTCACCCGATAAGGTAGCGTGTCGAACTTCCGAAGAGAGAAGTTGGTAGCCATTCTCCCTCAAATGGTATACGTGTAATTGGACGTGGATATCAAGCAAACGGTGCTATAAACCATCTGTGGTTTTTTTAAAACCATTTGACCCACATCGGAAGAAGAAAGAACTGTGGGAAGTCGACTGGTATCATCGGCTCCGAAAAAAGGCGAAGACGTCGAAAAGTTAGCCGAATAAAGTTCCTTGCCTACCTAGTGTTATCTTGTCAGTGGAAGAACATATCTATGGTTTTCTTTACCATCGTTTTGGATGTAGTATCTCCTCTGTCTGAGCGCCAGCTGGCGGTTTTGACTTGTTTTAACATTTTTTCCTAACCTTGGTTTTCACAACGTCGGCAGCTTCAGATTGAACGCTTTCTCTCTAAGGCCTTTCATCGCTTCTCGTAACAAATTTGCAAAGTTCGACGTAACTTTATGAATTTGTGCAGGAATTCCACTTCGGCGTATCGGCTCGGTGCTTTTTTCGGGAACAGATGTCTGCCAGTGATTTTTAAAATGTCCGCTTATTTTCCCTTATCGTTAAGGTGCCGAATGAGCCAGTCAGTGTCCAAAAGACATCTTAATGAAAACTGGCTAAGTATATGAATGTATTCTAAATTGCAATAGTTTTCGAATTCCGTTTCTTGAATGTATTCGCCTTCCCTTCTTCTTACAATAATAAGAGTGATTTGAGAACCAAGCAGTGGTCCGATTCCGTGTAAAACTTTACAACAGCAGTGACATCAGGTAGAAAAGTGGTCCGATTGATTGTAACGTGGTATACTTCGTTATGACACCACATTTGAATACATCCAATGCTACAAAGAGGACTTCAGAGGCCTAACTGGAATTGCGTCCCTGTCTTGTTTGCAGTTAGTACTGGATTGTGCTCACTTAATCTTGAGGTCTATTCAACCGTGCTTTTCTACGCTTCCACCAAAAATGCCTGGGTTTTATTATTCATCTACGAGACTTTTCCTCATGAACAGTAGACTTGTTAATTTTTTTTCCGTTCTGAAGTAAGTATTCTTATTTGTGAATGAAAATACTCAAACCATTAGCAAGATTAAGGACTTAAATCTCGGATTTTCTTCCACTTTCGGTATAGTTGTCGTCATCTATGAACTCATGATTATGACGGAGAATCGTTAACAGATCCGCATGAATTGACTTCAATACGTCCATGCACGAAGAAAGTTTGGCTTTTCATTTTCAAGTAAACTATATCTACAAATTATAAAAAGGAACGCAGGTAAACTATGTAAATCTTAGCTGGGGAACTGAGTTGGTTGAATTAAAACGTTTAGGAGCTAGAGATCTGTGCGCCCAGGATACCGTCCCCTCCTCAATATGCCCGCTAATGCTTGCGGCAGATGCGTTTGCATTGAAGAATTCTTAAAACAGCTTACTGTACTAATATTTTCCTCCGTTTCGATCTCTAATAGTCTTGAAATGAAAATAATCTTTTAGGGAAGTTCTACGTCACCAAAATCGATATGATAAAGTCGCTTCTATTAAGTTGTAACAATGAAATGTCTGATTCTAAATGTAAAATGAAAATAACTGTAACTTTTTTTCATACCAAGTTTTATTAAGCGAAATAAGAACCATTAGAATCAGCACTTTTTTCAACAGTAAACGAGGTTTGTGATCTCATTAATATAAAAAGTTGTCGGTTCTTGTGTCGATGAATTCTTTAAAGGCATTTTCAACGGTCGTTTGGTCGTTGAAAAGTTTTTTCCCCGTCAGAAACTGGTCCAGATGCTTAAAAAAATAAAACCTGGAAATCCGTTGGCAACAAATCTGGCGAATAAGACGGATGTGGTAAGGTTTTCTAGTGCATTTCATTCGGCTTTCTTAATGTCATTTGGGGAAACGTGCGGTCTTTCGTCGCCATGAAGAAAGATTGGTCCTTTTCCATCAACCAACGCCGGCTGCTTGACGCGTAGTTTTCGATGCTTTTCCTCGGATTCAGCACAATATCTCTTTGACGTGGTCGTTCCAGCTCGTAAGAATTTGTAATGAATTATTCCGGCCACTCGCCACCAAACGGAAACCATTGTCTTCTTTGGATGCAGACTCCGTCTAGGACATGTGTCGTAGGGTTATCACCGGCACCCTAACCATTGTGCAGAACGCGGCGATTATCGAACGGTATCCACTTTTTCATCGCAAATTATAATGCGATTCAAAAATGGGATCTCTATCGTTGCGAATCAGAAGCAAATTGCAAATTTCCAGACGTTGAGTTTTTTGCTTTTCGTTGAGTTCGTGTGGAACCCACTTTTCCACTTTTTTTAAACTTTACCAATCAACTGTAAATAACGTAAAAAGGTCATAGCACTGACTTCAAGCACTGTTGCAGGTCCTCGGACTGTTTGTCGTGGATTTGATTCGACTAGAATACGAAGGTCCTTATCGTTAGCCGTAATTTTTGGCCTACCACGCTCATCGTTTGCAAGGCTCTCGTCCCTCCCGGGAATTCAAATTTTGTGCACCGACGACGAATGGTGCGCTTCGTTAGAGCGAAAGCCGTCTCAAAACGCAGCGATTGATATTTCCGAGCTCCTGCTGCGGCATTGTATCCACTCCTCCACTCGTGACATAGAAAGAGGACACGAATAGCATGTTGATTCATACTAAAGTTAAAAGCCTATAAAAGTGCTAAAAGAACAAATTTTGGGAAAAACCAATTCTAGAAAGATCAGACTTTGTGCTTCAAAAAATATATATTAAAGACACATAATAAACAAAGATTTTATTCAAAAAATTACACGGAAAATCAAAACAACAAAATCGGACATTTCATATGTTGCTGCCTAATATAAGTAAGTCAAGTTCTCTACTCCTCAAACGCTGTTTGCCAACGAATTACTAGCTATTGTCCAGCACCTAGCATTGCCATGTGTTGCTTAACGATATCAGATGTGATTTGGTCGCTGCCTAAACCTAAGTCAAAGTCCGAATCTCTCCGAGAACTGCCAACACATTCCTATCCAAAGACATCTATCGTGAATCCTCAACATATGCAACGACTTACATGTGAGAGAGGATGCGGACTGCAGGTAACTGAGAAGTCAGCTTCTTTTACGCAGCGTAGGCGAATACGCTACCAAGACAACAACTATAAGAGAAAAAGAGATTGACTGTCCCTAGTTTTAAGAGCTGCGTATGCAAAAAGTGGCACAATATCTAAACATTATTCTAAACACCGCATTGTTAAGATTAATCAATAAAGGCTAGGTTCAACCTTAAACTCTTCCAAGCATTCTAGTTCAGGTGAAAGTTTGCCCCTAACCGAGTATGATCAGTACTTACGAAAGTCCTAGAAATTCTCGCCTTAGTCTTAGTATGTAAAATTCCACGATTCGGTGTCATAGTGCACTTAAGAAAAAGACGGTTAGGTAGCACTAGAATTTCCAATATGTCGGCAGTACTTTTTGCTGATTGCACGATTTTGCGGTTACAACCCCGATACGTCCCGTTAAGATCATTTCTTCATTTTTGGTTGATCGCTCAGTCTCAGCAGCATTTTTGGGAATGCTTTGCAAAAATGACGATGTAGATGACCTCTTGCGTTGCGATTCGCACTTCCTTACTGATTGCACAAATATGCTGCATTTCGAAACCATGCAGCAGTGATAACGGGGTCGGTCGAATTCGTCCACATAGGAACCTGATTCGTCTACGTTTTCGGATGAGCTTTTTAGTCCTGGAAGAGACATGATGCCCTGGTGCCATAAATGTACCGAAATCCACTTGTACTGCCTACGTTTCTATTTTCTGAATTCCTGTTTAGCAATCACGTAAGAGATAAATTTCGTCAAGAACTTCCATTGTAACTGCTTATGCTGATATTAAACTTCACTTGTTATTGATAAAAAAAATATGCGAGAGGAACGAATATAGATGAGGAGAAAAGATCTTTTTTTGGATCCTAATATCGAAATACTCCATAGAATTCCTAGAATTCAAAGCGAGGAATTCTATACATATTCTCATGGAGCAGGATGTGGGCTTCGTGCTAGAGGAAAGTGAATGCAAAGGCGTATTACGATGCGATACCGGGTTCATGAGACGAGTGGCTGATTGCATGTTGCGGTTACGTCGCTGATCATGTAATTCACCTACTACAGCTTATCGAATGATTTTAGAGAACGCCAGCAAACTCTCACTACATCCCAACAACTTGTAGATGTTGCCTTGCTGCTTTCGCTCACTCGATGGATTTGAGCAACATGAAAGGTTTCCAACCTTGCGAGAATGTGGACGTTGCGTCGATAATTTTACTGCTACGTTTGGCATCCTGTTGCATGCAGCCGTTGAGTGCTTCTGTCTAGCGATTGTCGATGGAACGAATCACGTGTTCGGCCTATAGGATTCCTAAGATCTTCGCTTACGCTGCAGCAAATTCGATCCGCGATTGTCGACGTGTGGGTCGGAACTGTGGATTATCTCCTTCGCTCACATTCAATGAGATGCTCCTCTAGCACCAGACTCTCGACAATGCGACGAAAAAGCCTTTGCTGTGGTTGCATTCTGCTCATTTCGCATTGCTGTTAAGACATGAAGACATAAAGGATAAAGGATAAAGGTCTCGGCGTTGATCAATCCCTAAGGAATGCGTCATGCATTTTCATTAAGCATCATCGGAGGTGATTGAATACATATCTGGCCTTTGACTTGCGGTGCCCCTGCCGATGTATCGAGGCAATGCTGCTAACTTCCCAGACAAGTCTAGTACAAATTTGTCGATTCCGGAAAGATGGAAGGCTTGGTGAGCCTGGGGCGCGGAGATCGATCTTATGTATATTGCAGAACGCCTCCGACCACTGCTCTACACTCACTCCTCTCAAGACATACAATGAAACATGACATACAAATCATGAAGTACAAGGGATTAGCGAGGATGTGCATGTTTCCCGTCTTCTTTGCTGTATAACCGATGCTCTTTTAGGTATGACTGGGAAATGGCATATGGAGCCATTTCGTTCAATCACGTTTGTCCCTTCCTTCTTTTACCTCGTAGTTAAATCAGCGACTAATAGGAGTTTCGTGACTAAACTACAATGAAATATTATCGGTTGTTGCTGAAGTTACCAAACCCTAATAAGATCCTGAATGAATCGGTAGTGGCGCGTAGAAAAAAAAGACTAATAGTGTTCCACTACAGCGCATGTAGCGCAGTGGTCGCATGCGCCCTGCATACACTTGAGATCGGTCCCCCGCGCACCAGGCTCACCATGGCCTTCACCCCTGTGGGATCGGAAAATTGGTACTAGACTTGTCTAGGAGGATCGCAGCACTGGCTCGATATATCGGTAGGCCACCGCGAGTCATCGTTATGGTCAGATATCCATTCAATCACCTCCGACGATGCTTAATGAAGTCGAATGCATAGCGCCCTCAAAGATTGATCGGCGCTGAGAATTTTATCCTTTGTTTTTAGAGTCGTAGTTGTAATAAAGTCCGTGCAATTGTGACTTAGTGACAAAGCACTTTTTTGTGTTTTACGCACGTAATGAGCATTCGTTGAAAGTCTCAACAGAAATCTCCACGACCCCATAATAACCCCTGGAAGGTCCCAATGAACAATGGAGAACTCTGCCGATTTCCCCCTATCCCGCAGGGTGAACGGCCCCGCTTCTTGAGGTGACGTCCGCACGGTGGGGGAACTGGCTGCGATTGATCAGCGGACGCAGGAGACCGCAGACGTGACACGACCGCAGTCGATAGTGCGTGGGTGAGGGCGGGCAGGGCGCCTCAGAGAGCCCGCGTTTGCGCGGCGGCGGCGCGATGTGTCGGAGGTCAGGTGCGTCACAGACGCAGATATCAGAGGGGCGGGCGCATGGCGGGCCGCTCATATAGCGGCAGGAACCGCGTGGATGCGTGGTTCCCCCACGTCATTCGTCCCAATCTGGACATGCTGTCCGTTCTCGTCGGTGCACCAGCTGTTTCCCGTGTCTTCAGTTCGTTCTAGATTCACTTAGTACAGCTGTTTTTCCAGATCATAGGGTCGAACGTCCTTGCGATCTTTTTTGTGTGGTCCCGGACCAGTCTTGGGGAATGGCATTAGTGATTTCAACCTGAGCACCCATCCCGCCCTTTCGGGGTTTATCGTTGTCTGAGTAACACTGTTGGCACATACGTCCACGAATTCGATCGATTATTTGTCACATTGACGGCAGTTCTTTGCTGCTATTTTGTGAATCGCGTATGATTCCATCTACTTTTCACTGTATTGCTTTTGAGCGCTGTGACAATTACGAAGAGCTTTTTTCTTCCTTTGAAATCAATTGGTGTAGTTTTATAGGATCTCCTTGACACTTGGAAAACCCGTCTGCTTTTACTGGGAGTGCCGGTTGTGCATGTTCTTGCACCCAACAAACTTCTTACGATACTGCAATTTTATGCTCGACAACCCTCAAGAAGGTAAGCATTTACGAGGTTTGTAGTATTTACCCAGGGTTAAGTGGTGGCATTTAGCATCATGGTTTCCAAATGACTTTCCCACAGAGTTGCAGCAGTTGTAGTTGCTTTTTGTACGCGGTTAGATGGCTACAGATTTCAGTAAAGACAAAATAAAATGTTACGACATTTTGACTTATACCATAGCTTCAGCTTAACTGGGTTCAATGCCGACTTGTGCTCCCCGGATAAATTCCGTTGACGGGTGATCGCTGACAGCACCTATAGGTCAGTAACACGGCTGAGAGAAAGGCGAAACGAAGGACTGTCATGATGGATGTAGTGGTGGACGCGTCAGCTCGTGGAAAGGCTAATAGCGCGTTCGTTCTCCATCGCAGACACCTGCGGTTCGGAGTTTTGCTAATATCTCAGCATCATTATGGGTACCGATTGTTGTGAAGGGGGTCACTTTTTACTCGTCTTTTAGTTTGAACCTATTTAAGGGCTTTCCACTTGATGTCGCAAACCGTGGTAGGAGTGCGGTTTTCAATAGCATTGATTGGTCCTTTAATGATAGTGATACGTCATGTTATTTTGTTGTAAGCTAGATGTTGAAAAGTGGGGTTTGGTTAATTCGGGAATCGTGTTGACTGTATTCGGTTGGTTTATGCTTGACGATCTAACCACTGAGGGTAAGAAGAGGCGTCTTTATGTTCCATTTATATGATTACTACTACTTTTCAACCCCATAAGACCACTGTAATTTTCAGGGAGGTTGTCACGAAAGAGAAAGAAACTGAAGACAAGCGAATCCTTAGCGTTGTTGTATCTCGACGCTGTCGTCTACGATACCGACATCGTATGCAATTTGGTTCACGGCAAACCATTGCCTTTCGAGTTCTCCAATTATTCTAGTGACTGTTGTGGGTTATTTTCATTTCCTGTGGTATCTCAGTTTGTAGACAACTTCAGCTATGTCATCTAAGAGTTCTTTTAGTCGATCACGTTATAATATACAATGGCTCTGAATGTCAACCGTGCAGTGACCGATCCGTTCTACCGCTACAAAATGCCGAAGTTGCTCGCAAAGGTAGAGGGCAAGGGCAATGGGATCAAAACTGTCGTAGCGAATATGTCTGATATAGCCAAGTCGCTTGAGCGCCCTCCAATGTACCCGACAAAGTATTTCGGCTGCGAGTTAGGTGCCCAAACAAACTACGATGCGAGAAATGAGCGCTACATCGTCAACGGCGAGCATGACGCTGCGAAGTTGCAAGATATCTTGGACGGATTTATCAGGAAATTCGTTCTTTGTCCAGCATGCGAAAATCCTGAAACGGCCTTGGTGAGGTTTTCACGCTGTCAGCATTTCCCTGGCACGAATTGGTTTTGCTACGATGACGTTCTTCATAGGCTAACCCACCCATTGTTTAGTCCGTGCGTCGGAACCAGATCCACAGCAAATGCAAAGCGTGCGGTCACGCGTTTATCATAGACAGCCGTCATAAGTTGTCAACGTATATTCTCAAAAATCCTCCAAAGATAGAGGTCGACTTGTGTAAGCCGTTTCATTTCTTTCTTAATGGCTAAGATTCAATTACTGAAAGTAGTGTTTTTCTTCTACATGTTCATCTTTGTAATGTATGCGGAAAGCATCTTCGATTCGTGAAGGTTAATGAACTATTATTCTTCAGTTGTAGCCGTGATTGCTATTGTTCATTTTAGCTAAGGAGAAGCAACAAAATGGAAATGGATATGTCAAAGAAGACGATATAGGGTTGGACGCGAATGGAGATAAGGTACACCTTGAATCCATAGCGCCATTGTTTCCCTTTACATCTAGTAGGTTAAGAGTAGTGTTGCGGATGTTTTTTTTGTGGTTGAGATATTTTTATGAGTTGCGGGGAAATTACCGTTTTTCAGTGAAAGGTTGGCTCAGGCTTTGATCGAAGTACTAAGTGCCTTTTTACCAGCAAATGTTCCAGAATAGTTCGAACGATGACGATGATGACGACTGGGCACCGGAAGAAGAAGAAATGCCGAATACAAAACTTGCAGCTGGCATAGGGAAGCTAGTGTTAGACAAGGATCTGGACAAGAGCATTGAAGAGCGCTTGGACATGCTACACCGTTTCTTTCTTGAATCGAAAACAAAAGGAACAATCGGGGATGGGAAGGTTTGTTGACGGTTTGCTTGATCAAAAACATCTGAAGTTTTCAGGACTTTATTATATGGTCATTAGTATTGTCTTATAGAGTTGGTTTTTATCCAGGCGTTAGCTGACGAAGCCGAACGTCTTGAGCTCAAGCAGAAGGCGCCGCTCCTTCTAGTCGATGTGCTTCTCGACCAAGATATAATTAAAGATGGAATGGCACAACTGAAGAACAACAGAAGGGTGTTGCTAAGATTCACGCTTGGAGATAAGAAGGCACAACGTTACCTTTTGGGTGGAATTGAGCAACTTATAATCAAACATGAAGCAGTTTTGCTACCGAAGGCAGCACACATCATCAAAGGCCTTTACGACAACGATATTTGTGAGGAAGAAGCAATTCTTGTATGGGGAGAGAAGGTGGGTTATAGGTCATTAGTCGAGGGTTACATTCCAAGTTGCGAACAGAAATTGCATGTTGAGATTGCAGCGTGAACACACGTTGTTTTCAATGTTCGGATTTCTTGTGCGATTTACGGGTTAACGTTAAAGTGTGTAGTAAATATGGCTGTTTAACCTTCAAGAGTGGTTATGTCGTAGTAGTTGAGACTTATATTTAGCCTTCGTCGAAATATGTGACAAAGACGCAGTCTAAGAAGATAATCCAGAAGTGTGAAGCTGTGCTAACATGGCTTAAAGAGGCAGAGGAGGAAGACGATGAAGACGACTCTGATGACGATATCGACTTCGACGATCGTAATCAGAAGACAAGTGTTTACGCCGAGAAAGCGAAGGCTGAAGCAGCGAAGACAACGGACATTAAAGTGAAGGGTGATGATGGTGTGGAGATCGATATCGATGATATTTAGAAGTCATGGACTTGTTGTTAATTATGTAAATGTACTCGCCGGTTGTGAACGTTTTTCGCCCATCACTGATTTTACTCGTCCTTCAATTTAACTAACTTTTTCTGTTAACAGTTTCTTTGGTAGCAGCCCTTCGAATTGATTTATCCTATGTTGGTTTCTGTCCCCACTATTTGGTGTATCTGCTAATGATATGTTTTAGTGGCATCCTCAATCGGTGGTGCATATTTGAAGACTGGCTTGCTCTGTCCATAAATTTCGCTACATCATCCTGCAGTACTGTGCGCTAAATAAAGTACTTCATTGGTTTTCGTCGAGTAGTTTTTTCTTCGATAGTCGATTAGATACGTGAGGTCTGAGGGCGCTTATGGGCAACAAACGGATAGCATGCAATGAAACGTCAGATGGGGGATAAGACGAGAGTTGCGTTAATGCTTGCAAGATACAAGTAGATTAAGACGAATACTTAGAAGCATGGGGGTTGGATGGGCTTCGTTACTTTTCTTGTCAGTGGGAATCAAGTGACCGCGGATGGCGATAGAGTCTACTTCGTCTTCCGTCCAGTGCCTGCAAAGTGGGATGGGCATGTGCGGCTCGTGTGGAGCAGAGAATTGGTACCACACTTGTTTGGGAGAATAGCATCACTGACTCGATACATCGGTAGGCCACTGCGAGTCGTTATAGATGCTATATATGTATTCAATCGCTTCCAACGATGCTGAATGTAGTCGAATTTATGGCACATCACTTAGGGATTGATCAACGCTGAGAGCTTTATCCTTTATTAATCCGTTTCCTATAAACATCTTTCTATACAAGCTCTTTCCACATATGCTGTTGAGCCTCGCTATCATTCGTTTCGACCGGGCAGAGCTTGGTGTTGCTGGGATGATCTCGCTAGCTAAACGACAAGGATCGATGTACTGTCTCCTTTAACTAACGTGCTATCCCATTATTGTTTTCATGTTGTCTTCTCAAGAAAGGATACGAGTACTTTTGGCGATATGTGAATGGATTTTAAAATGACGAAATTCTGGGTTCGAAGAGGCAATTTTCTCATTTTGCACGACCCAACATTAGATTTATACAGATCCAAACACTTGCATTCAATTCATCTCCTGTTGTTCGTCATCAACGGATTTTATTGGTTAAGTGGCTTCGACTGCTATCTTGGGATTTTTAATCTTCAGCATAAACGTCATTGAATGCTGAATGAGCAGATTCTCCCTGGAGTGTTGAGATAGCTGTGCTAGGGCGTTCTTAACTCTTCATCACGGCAGTCCCCAGCTTTTTTTGATTGGAGGTGGCAAGCTGATTCGAGTCGAGCAATTTTCCTACTCAAGAGGGACGGGAAGTTTGGTGAGACGGGGGTGGAGTCTCCCTTAAAGAGACTGCATAGTGTACTAGAGGTTTTTGTATAGTAAGAACGGTGGCCTTTTTAACGCTAGCTTCCATAACTGCTTCTGTTTTAAGAGAATTGAATGGTTTCTCCACGTCGATAGCTTGATATAGCGACAACCTGGACTTTCGTTAAACTTCGGTGAGTAACTGCTTTCGTATTCATTTTAATGTAATAGGATTTTGAAGCCGACTTGCAGTGGTGGGTGTTCTTCATCCAATGTCCAATCATTCCAGTTGGGGATATTCAGGATGAATTCGTAAACCAGGTATAGGAAAACTGGGCGACACTTGCTGAGACGTAGATCTTTTCACCTACACAATAGCATAATTTTTTAATTCTTCAGTCGACTTCCCGTCTTGATTATCTGAAAGAAACCTCGGAATGTTATTCAGGTAAACTTGGATCGTTGCCGATTTAGGCTCCCCAGATCAATCCCGCTGACGGGTGATTGCTGATGGCACTGCTCGATAGAAAACTAGCCGAGAGACAGGCGATACGAAGGACCGGCATGGTGTGGTAGTGAACGCGTTAACCCCCCGGCAAGGGTAATAGCGCATTCGTTCCCCACCGCAGACACCTCTGCGGTCCGGAGTTTTTGCGAATATCTCAGCACCATTGCGGTTATTTATATATGTAGATCTGTCCATGTCTAGTCCAAGAGCTCCACAGTTACTCACCAACGGGACATCACTTTTCTGGGAAAAATCGGTGTAGAAGTCGTGTATAACCTACTCCATTTATCTTGTATTGTTAAACATCCAGTTTGCATGTTGGAGGCGGTCGTCATGGTTTTGCAATTTATACCAGCATAGCGGATGACTTTCTCAGTAGTTATGCGTTCATGGTCTATAACTGCTCCTGAAGTCTTTAAATGATTTCCAGCAGAGCTTGGCAAATTCTGATGTAGGTCAGTTGTTGCCATTAGCTTATCTGACTCCTACTGGTGCGTTATGACTTTCTAGTGAAAGGCATCTCTTGATAACTTCCAAATGTTTGCAAGTGTCGTTGGGTGTAAAATTAATCGATAGTACTACAATGATGCCGAGATATTTGCAGAACTGCGGACAGCAGGTGTCTGCGGCAGGGGATCGAACCACAGTATTGCCCTTTATAGGGGCTAACGTGTTCACCACCACACCATGTGTGACCTTCATTTCGCCATTCTGTCAACCGTGTTTTATTGATACTGACAGCAATCACCCGTTAATGAAATTGATCTGGGAAGCACAAATCGCCATTGGACCCAGTTAAACTGAAGTAGTAGTATAAAGCTGAAGCTAAAGCAATGTAGCTGACTACATTGTTAATCTATAGTACTCCTTGTTGATCTTCTAGATAAATTTGTCATTTCCAAAAGCGTGATGAGTGGATAAGTCTTAATTTACAATGGATTTGGGAACTTTTTTGTTTTTTATATAAGGAAAGACGAGTCTTTTGCTACGAATGTAATAGTCCGATCACGTGTAAAATTTTCGACGACAGGTTAGAAAACCATGGATTTTGTGTGTGGTTTATTCCACTATTGTGCTTTTCATTCCCACCACCAACATTAATGGATTGGTTTCTGAAGCTTGAGCTCGTATGAATTGTGTTGGTTACTATGATAATCTCAGCTTCTCCTTCTTTGTGCTATTTCGATTCGTGGATCGCGGTGTGAGGTTATTCAGACGTCATCTTGAGGCTGGTCGGAGTTTCGAAATTATAAGAGATGAACGTTTGAAAGATGTGGTCTTCTGTTTACAAGGAACAAAGATTGAATGAGCGTGAAAGTAGTGACAATGTTAGATCGTGCTGAATAGTGATCCTTGTATGCTCTTCCAACAGGTCGGCGTTGTGACGCATTTGTTATAGCAAGGTAGCTCATTGACACTGTTGATATGTTCGGAAATAGAGGATTTCTGTGAGGTGAGGAGTAGTTTGTATGTAAGATAGCCCAACAGAGTAAAGACTGTGAACTGGCCCTCTGAATTCAACTGTTCATCGAAGCAGGTATGAGATCGACTTTGGTTCTCCCTATTTGCTGAGAGTGCGTCATGTGCACGTGGCTTTGTAACAAACTGAAATCCGGATAGCTCTCATAATGGAAGTCCACTGATCTTGAAATGACAAGAAAGTCTTTGGTTATTGTTGTGTAAGTATATTCAATTCTTTGGTATTAGTGGATGTGCTACATCATAAAATTTACGCTTTCATACACTTAAAAGTATCAACACTGCAGAAATAGAGCTTATAAGAATGACTATGTTCATGGTCAGGTGGGCTTCACCAGCTTTGGAAACGGTAGCGATTTTGTTTACTGGCTCAGCTTGTTCTTTGCTTTAGAATTTCAGTGTATTCTGAACTGACTTGTTTTTCATCATTTACTGTTAGACGGGGCGCTTGTAGCGCAGTGGTTGGAGGTGCCCTGCAACACGCACATGGGATCGATCCGGGCGCCCCAGGCTCACCAAGCGCTCCATACTTCCTGGGTCAGCAGATTAGTACCAGACTTGTCTGGGAGGATAGCACCACTGGCTCGATACATCAGTAGGCCACCGCGAGTCATTGTGAAAGCCACATATACGTTCAATCTCCTCCAACCGATGCTTAATGAAGTCGATTGCGTGGCGCATTCCTAACGGATTGATCAACGTCGTGATCTTTATCTTTTATTACTCTGAAGCGTTTTCTTCCAGTGGATTTGTCTTGTAAGCTGTTTTGTTGGTAGATTGTAATGTTTTTGACATGCTTTCTATTCCAGTTGCATGATTTGAAGCTCAGAGTAAACACTATTGTACAGAGTACACTAAGATTTAACACTATCCATTAGAGTCAACATTTTTAAAGGAATATCTGACGGAAATATTTCCGCTTCCATCATGTTTGTCGTTTTTCTAGGTTTTTCATTAGTTTAGGTTAGTATTTCTTGTAGTAAACTAGTATTGTTTGTTACTTCCTTTGTATCTGGTTTACAATTTTCAATGTTACAGATAACAGAAGAGCATTCTATAGACGTCTGGACGTTCTCATTAAGCAGGATCGTGAATGGGAACTCGTCGTGTATCATCGCCATGCGGTGATTTCACTCTTTTCTTCACTATGCAAAGTCCGTTTTCGAATTTCCATCCATGCGTTTTCGAGCAGACGGCTATGGATGGTTCAAGAAAACAGTTTTCATGCGTCGAACAATTCTATATGTACGTTTCCTCTTAGTGTTGTTTACAAATTAGAACGTCTTCCGGTAGCGCACATTTGAAACCGTAAGTTTCTCTTCTATAAGCAACTTCCGTCTGGAATTACCACAGACTTCGCCGAACTGTTTAGTGCATGTGATATTTCAGGTACAGTAAGGCACTATCGGCTAATGATAACAGAGCTGCGGAGCGCATAATGTCCGAACGCGATCCAAAACAAATGAAACGAATCGGCATGGAGATCGTGGGATTCAATCGTGATCGGTTCCTATATTCATATTTGTTCTCTTCCAAGGTTTTATTCTCATTGATCTTTTTCTGCTTTTACGCCACATGCGCTATGGTTAAAGTCCAGACACATATATACACAGACATACATACATACATAGAGGAACGTACACACGTATATACACAGACATACACACGTACACATACACGTACATATGCACACGTACAGACATGAGTATGCATACGTATATACACGAACACACACGCATACACGTACATATACAAGTACACAGGCGTACACATACATACATTCGTACATACATACATAACATAGAAACATACATAACATACATACATATATAACATGCATCACATAAACACACTGTAAATGCCCATTGTTTTACACTTGTATGAGTTTGACTCATAAGACTGTTGGGAATATGTTGAAGTCACACTATGCATGAATTGTATATCACTCACAATGGCCAACGCATTAGATTCTATGTCACCAACACTTGACAATTTTACAAACTACTTAAAGTTTGTTTCCAGGTGTATGACTGTTAACATATTTTCAGATGGGATTCCATTAGTTCGGATGTTATGACGTCCGCGCTTGAAGCGAAATTCGTACAAAATGCCCAGCTGCGTCATTTGCTCTTTCTAACCCATGGCTCACGACTCGTTGAATGCTCGCCGTATGACCTAATTTGGGGGCATAGGTGAGCTGTTTTGTTACACTACAGTAATGTTCCATGCAGATACAAACATCTTCTCGTCAGTCATTTTTAATGCTTCTTTCTTTTTAATTTAATCTAACATAAAGGGATCTGCATCCGTATATTCACCTCAGGTCTTCCGATCAATAGCCCCGATGCTGTAAACCCTTCACGATGGCGTGGAAAGAATCGCCTAGGATCTCTCATGGATGCCGTACGTGAGAAACTCTGGGCAATGGATGAATACAGGTCCACTTTTTCTAATTTCAGACTAAAAAAATGATTGCAAATGACTAGAACAGTGAAACAGTTTTACTGGATATTAACCCCTTAATCTCGCCATGATCTTCAACGTCTTCGCTACGACACCTTATTTTTAGCCTTTAGGGACTGTCAGGTTTGTTGGTAACAGAAAATATCTTTTTAGCAACTAGAGAACTTGACGAGTTATGGACATGACAGCATTGTAAAAGAGACTTTGTTCTATTATTCTATGGGTATAAATGATATGTATATTACAGTTTACTATGTATTACTATAACCCATCATCCAAACACTTGATTTCAGCGTTTAGGAGGGTTTTTAGCCTATGCTAAATTTATTTTGGTATTTTTTACACCTGTACGTGCTATAACCTCTCAGCGGTTTACCGCTTCATCGTGGCTGGGAGGTGTTCCTGGGTGTTGTCTGCGATGTACAACAGGGGCATTCATCCACCTGGCAGGGTCTTCCGGGCTGAGAAGGAGTCCGGCGTTTCCATCAAGAAGCCTAGCTAAGAGTAGACCAATACCAGGATCCACTACCGTCCTTTATCAAAGTCGCATGGTGGCAAATCTCCCTTTGATCCGCAAGGGCTGCGACTGCCTGTGGTGGTGAAGACGTGGGGTAGACTTTGGCCAGGCTGATGTCGAGATTCCAGGAGACAACAATGGCTTAACCAGCAAATCTCCGAAAAATGGAGATTATACTGGGGCCCGCACAATCAGTGAGGACGGGGCATTCAAGTATCAAGTGTCAAGTAAGTAAGTGCATGCTATATAGCAGGCGTTATCGACCAATGAAGTTCTGTGTAAAGTTGTTTCTTGCATATCATTAAGTGTAAAGAATGCCTTTTGTGGTCTTCTATTTCGATCTGCTTCCGACTAGGTATAGAGTAAACGTACATGTTTACTTGAACACTTGGACTGCCCATCCTCACCGGTTGCGCGGGCTTCAGGATATTCTCCATTTTTTGAAGCTTTGCTGATTTATCCATTGTGGTTCCGTAGAGTCCTGAGGTCAGCTTGGGAAAAGTCTGCTCCAGTTCCTCACCACCCCAGGCAGTCGCCGCCTTTGTGGACCACAAGGAGATTTGCTACCATGCGACTAGTTTGATATCAGGACGGTGGTGGATCCTGGTATTGGTTTCCTATTAGCTGGCCTCCCTGATGAAAACGCCGGACTCCTTCTCAGCTTGGGAGACTCTACTAGGGGATGAATCACCTGCTGTACATCGCAGACCGACACCTAGGAACACCTCCCAGCCACGATGAAGCAGTAAACCGTTGGGAGGGTAAATTTACATAGTATAGATATAATGAATATAAGATCTAACTGAATTGAAAATGGTCATTGTTGGAGTCCATAACATCCAAATGCACAGCCGTGTATGAACACCATATGTGCAAAACTATACCTTGCGATTACGTTAATTATCGGAGTCACCTTTTATTTCATGCGGTCTGCTTTTCCCGTTACTCCATTACTACATTCTTCGAAAATTTTGTCTTTATTCTTCGAAAATCATGTGGCTCATTTAAGTACTATTCAAATAGGCTCATTTGAGACTTACAACATTATTGAAGAATAACGGAGATTAATTTTCCTTTTTGCTGACACTTGTATATTTAGAGATCAGCGTAAAGAAGTGGAAAATCAAATGAGTTTATATTCGGGTTATGCGGATCTGTACTTCTCGTCGAAAATTCCAAGGTCATTATTACGTATCCTGTTTGAAATCTTTTGTGAATATCTTTGCTGGGAAAAAATGTAGCAGAAAACGCCCATTGCTTCTGTTTGCACTAAAGTTTTGCCCCACGGATACATGCTGTAGCAATATCTTCAGAACATATGGTAAAAGGTGTATAAGTAGGATAACATTCCAACTTTTTAAAGTGTCCTTGCAGATCTCAGATTAACTATGAAGGAACTAACTGCGCAGATGGTGAATCGTACGGTTATCATGAAATGAATCGCCACCGTAACGGTGGAGATGCTTCTCGTGCAAGACGAAGTGCTCAGGCTGAGGAGGATTTGATTGAAGCTGTTTGTATGGAAAAGTGGAGGCGGAGTGGTCACGAAAACACAAAGATGAGGATCGAGAACTGCGAAGGCCAACTGTCCGAAAAGTCCAACTTACCATCAACTCAGAAAGAAAGTCATAAATCTCCTGATTCGATGTCAGCTCATCATGAAAATGTGACAGAAAGTGGTGAGATCAACAAAAATAATGCGAACACAACTTGTACCATGGAGAGGGACGTTAAAAAATCTGAAGTTCTTCTGAACGTAGTCGACCCTTCTATACAAGAAATTCTGCTGCCAGAGGAAACGCAGCGAGCCAAAAAAATGAAGACATCTAAAACGACGATCGATACTGAGCAGAGCGGCTATGTTCAATTCGTCAGAGATGAAGCAGCGACGAAGTTGAGTGCGTCTTGTTTGGATGACTGCGCACGTAGCGAAGGCTCTGCGGATAATGGCGGTTTAGAATTTAAAATAAGAAAGAAATTAACAGCACGGCGGATAACTAATAGTCAAAATGAGGTAGGTACGGCTATGTCCTTCAAGTTTTGTGTAGCCGACCGTAGATTTATACTTAGTCAGTATTGCCTATTTCTTTGTATTTCGAGTCTATTGTGTGCAATTTCCTTTGATAATCGAAGAGGTGGACCTTTGTAGAACCTAGAATATCACAAGAAGAAACGAAAAAAGCGTGATAAAAGCCGTAGCAGAAGTCGCTCGAGGTCAAGGAAGGGGAAGTCTCGATCTCGTTCAGCATCAAAGAAGATTAGAAGAAATAGTGAATTTCTCGGTGGGTGAAAGCAAGGATGACCAGAAGACTTCAGAGGAAGCAAAACAATACAGCAAAAATAGCCCTAGGAAAGGTCACTTACGTTTAAATTTTATCCAGTTGATAGGAATTTCTGTGTTTTCAGCTGGGCATAAAGACGAGCACTGTAGTCATAACCGTAAAGTGCGAACGAGTGAAAAAAGAAGACGATCGAGAAGCAAGGACAGATCTAAGAATGGACGTCGTGAATCAAAAGGTATTAAGTATTTTCTCCTCGATTAATGCTCTTTATAGTTGAATAGAACTGGTTTGTATCTTCACAGTGTATACTTCAGAAGGCAAACGTCAGCGTGAAGAGAAGTTGGTGGATAAAAAACTCTATGTGAAAGAAGAAACAAAATCAAGTGTTAATTTAAAGGAGACAAAGAACGATGTCTCGCATCCTGGTTTGTTTTTTTGTGTCTGTAGAAAAAAGAACTACCGTAGAGGACCAATTCTAGCATCTGAGTTTAGAGCAACAGACCTTTTTGAGGTAAGAAGGTTCGTTTTACCAGCTTGCTTATTTTCAGTACAAGTAATTGATGTTGTCACTACATTTGTCACCAAATATCTAACTTATTCTATCGTTAATTCGGTCCTCAGTGTGCATATATTTCAAACGTCCCTTTATTCTTGGAAATTTGGAAGACGTTTTGTATTTTATAGATGCGAATGTGGAAAGCACTGCATCCGCAGCAGAGGACATTAGCGGCGCATCAGCAATTGGTGCATCGAGAGCTGACAAGGTATGGAAATATAAATTGTGTTTTCAAAATTGTATAGCTGGATACGTCTACGTTCACGAGGAGCCCTTGCAAACCTCACAGTAATTTCCCTTTGACTGGCTTCTACTTTTTGGGCACAATTTTTTTCCTCGTTATGACCTAGATGACCGCAACAGGGCGATAGGAGTTGTGAGCACAGGCTATAGTTATCTCTTGTTGATTGGGAAAGGAAAGAAGTTTGATTTTTCGTGGACAGGTTTCCTCCAGCGACCTCTTTCTGGCAAAGGTTCATAATTTGCTGAACATCGAATGGAAATATTCGCTGTCCTTGCTGTAACCCAATCACTAACCTTAGACCTTACTGAGCTATTTTTAGCTCTTTTCGTGTCTTTTTTATCAGTACGTCATTTGCTGATATATTCTTTACAACAAGGAAAGTTTGGTTATAAAAACCACTGTCGCCTACAATTGTAATCGGATTACATTGAAATGGTGGGAGGATTCAACATTTTTTCAGATGAACAGCCTCCTCAATAGAATGAAGAAGAGACTTTCGTCATTGTCCAAGCAAGCTAGGTAATGTCATTCAACTAGTTTCATGCGGGTTGTTGTGGCTGGTTAGGCTACTGTTTAATGTCTGGAGTGGCTAACCGTTTTTTTGTCACGTTTTTAGCTTGGTGGTCATTTGTGTTATCTTCATGACTTTGAATTACGTGTTTCATTGTTTGTTGTGTTGTTTTCTTAGTTGTACACAGTGAAATTTCTCATCTTAGCGTCAAATATCTTTTTGCAAAACAGGAAGTTTTTCCATGCGTGGGAAGGTAGATGGTAAGGACAACAACGTGTTTAGCTTCTAGACATAATCATACAGTTTCTGAATTTTGGTGTACTTTAGTGTAACACACAAAGGTCTCCTTTTATAGGGAATTATTATATTATGATGATAGTGCCGTGTACAAGTATGGCCTGATCTTGGTACAATTTGCTACTGGTTCTAGTTGTGTCGTTGCTGTCAGCACCATCTGTTTTGCGATTCTTTCAACATGGAACAAAGTGATTGACTAATAGGTGTTACTACTATGTATGGCTATTTAAATAAGATGGAGATTTCGGTGGCACTTCATGTTTGTAGTGATTCTCAAGAGTGCCGTCAATTTCAAATAAAAAAATCGCAATCACGAGGAGCGAGGGATTCATACCCTCACTCCTTTCCCCACCCCGGAATGCCTTGCAAGCTGAGGAGTCCTGTGTTTCCATCAGGAATCCCACCTAAGAGTTCAGCTATACCAGGATCCACCACCATCTTGGTATCAAACTAGTCGCATGGTGGGATCTCCCTCTGATCCACAAGGGCTGCGACTGCTGCCTATGGTGGTGACGAGCTAGGGCAGAGTTTGGCTAGGCTGACCATGGGACTCCAGAGAACCACAAGGGCTAAATCAGCAAAACTGCGAAAAAATGGGAATCGTGCTGGAGCCCACACAACCATTGAGGACAGGCCATCCCAAGTATCCAAGTAAAAACTACAATTACCAAGAAGAATTTATCGAAGCAATAGAGCATCACAGACAACAGTATATCACGGAGTTTTACCATGTCCTTTGCATGAACCAGGTACTTTTCGAAGAAATTTAAAGTTAGGAAATAAAGTTAGCAAACAAACCACAAACTGTAAAAGCTCGGCATCTGAGAAAATATTTGAGACGAAAGAAGAAATAAGTTAGTCAGGCCAATTATCCTTAACTGAGTAAGGAATGCAACGAATGAAAACAGAAACAAGAATAGTACAAAAATCACTAAATGATTTGAGACGTAATTCATTACAACGTAAAAATTAGGGGGAAAAAATGCACTTACAATGCTATAATTAATCAACAGGGGTTCTCTGGGCGATAGACTGCTTCACTGCCTGGAATAAAAGAACTTAATGAAATTGGAGATTTACGACCCCAAATTAGAACAGTCGCTTGAAAAAAATCCATACTTGTGTCTTTTCTGCGTCAATCTTGATATATTCAATATCAGAGGGAACCGGACTTCTCATAGAGTGAGCCCTGTCCATAACCACTGGATGGAAGTAATCCAGTTCGCGCGACCGTCCCAACGGTCCAGCCGACTATTGAACGAAAAGAATACGAGATATCCCTTATAAGTTCGAAAAGACTGCTCCTGCAAGCCGGTGGATTTCCTGCCACAAAATCTCTAGCTAATCGATTTGATAGTATTTTCAATCGAAAAAGCGGTAAGCCTACGGAAAAAAATTATAACAATACCAGGGTTGATGATTTTCCAACGAACAAATGAAGAAGGAAAAATAGGAAAACCACTTCGTTATCCAAAAATGTAGATGGAACGTCCTCGTAAACTTACACAACTGGCAACTAGTAGTGATGGAGAAACCAACGAAATATTCCACGACACAGGAAAACCAGTTTACTACTTACATTTTACACTTGATGACAACTGTTGATAATTTCTGAATCACTGGAGAACACCACTGTATGTTACTGGATGAAATACCGCCTCTTCAACTGCGTTCTTATTCGAAATAAGGTCTCTGACGCAAAAAAGAGAGAGACAATGGTCACAAAAAAAAACTTCAACTTGGTAGAATAACAGGAATTGTACCTTGTATACACAGATTCAACAGCTTTCATCTCAATTAGTCAAATTTAATATGAGTGAGATAAGTTGGTTCAAATTTAAGAGGGCAATTTTTGTAACAAATTCATCATACTCATGTTCGGCTTAATGTGCTAATATACATTCCACACTTTTGCTACAGCAAGGCCTCTTAGACAGTCAGTACAGACTTTCCAACATGCATAAATTTACAGAAAGCTGGGTATGGATACGAATAATTACCTTACATACAACCACAGTGAGGCTGAGATAGTGGTAAAACTTCGGACCGCAGGGGGTTGCGGTGGAGATCGAACACGCTAATAACCTTTCCAGGGGATAATGCGTTCACCAGCACACATATTCACTACCTCACTATGTCTTACATATAAGTTTGCACATTAAAATGGAATGATGAGCTATGAAATCACAGTCGTTCCAAAAAACTCCCCATAACATCAAATAAAAGCCGATACGTAATCACAAGTCACCTTGGGTGGTTCTCGCATATACGTATATTTCGTCCCAGTCTTTCCCTGTGGAGTTCGCGGAGTCCTAGTGAAACTGTTCCCTGACCTTAAAAAATTCAATACGCCTATGTTGAAGAATGTCGAAATAAAAAGATCTCCTCACAAGAAAATGTTTCACGCTAAAACATGGAAATGCAAGAAAATAAGTTTTGGAATAGCTAAGAAATCCACATGGGCCGGAAAAATAGCCTTTTAAAACACAGAGTTGTGCTTCAGAGACCAACAATAAAAATTTCCTCGTTGCAAGGACGAACCGAAAATACGGTGAATATATCAAATGTTCAGCAGCAGGTTCAGTAAAAAGCCTACTCACTTATTGTAACCATGAATCGTCATCTCATCCGACATTTTGCCTTCTTCGTAATCATACAAGCGCAGTTTAGCCGGTTTGTTTGAGCGATCAACAGCTGGTGGCTGGAACATAGAAGGAGCACGTAGTCGATCATCTGATGAGCATTGAGAGTTCGCATAAGACGTAATGGAATGCATCTTTATCGTCTCACCACTACTATCATTATCCTTTGCTTCAGTGATAATGCTATGAGGTGGAGCAAATGCCATTTGAGATAAGTAATCCTTAAAGAAACCTTAAAGTAATTTTTGACCCTTAAAAAAGGCAAAATTCAACTCTCCTATAGACAGCATCGAACACGAATGTAATGTGGTCAATAGGAAAACCCGGACATAATAAATTCCAATTATAGATATTACAATACACATCAGCAACTCGGTACAAGAAATTCCAGCATAAACTCCTTGGTTTAATGATTAGCCTACACGTGTTTGTCACTCGTTTTTATTATGTTTAACATATCGGAGTGACCGCTTTGTGCAGTTGAGATGATTGGAGTCAAATGCCTACAGCATTAAATTCTTGTAACGGTGTGTTCCTAGCTGCACCAAATCGAATCTGGCGGAGTGGTGCACCGAAAGAATAAAGTGGCCTCATCGGTAGTTCATCAGGATCGGTTGTCAACTGTAGTTCATCAGGATCGGTTGTCAACTAAGTCTCTTAGCATTCGGATCAAGACTAACTGGTGTGTGTCAAGCTAATTACTCATTCTACGAAATAGGCAAAATAAATTATGAAATGTGACATATGACTCGACATCATATTTTGTAATGATCACAGTACTTATTTCATTCAAATCATTGTTCTGTATTCGTCATTCACCAAAATCTTCGGAGGTGGAACCATTTCGCTGAGTGATAATTGAGCGAATTCTCATTCTTGAAATCTGGTATAACAGTGTTAGATTTCTTCAAGGTCTTCGCCACAGACAGGTACAAATAGTTAAGGGTTCGAAGGAGAATTTCCCAGACGCGTTTGGTATCATCTCGTCGAACACGGCCACATGGTGTCGTGGTGGGCACGAGACGAGATCAAACCAAGGACTATGGGATATTGCATGGCATATCCAACTACTCTTTTTCAAGCATCCATAGCAAAAGAATACTTCCATGAATAAAAATTACATATATGGACGAACAATGTATTTGCGTGAAATTAGTATATATATATATATATATATATATATATATATATATATATATATATATATATATATATATATATATATATATATATGGAGTCCAGCGTTTCCATCAGGAAGCCTAGCTAAGAGTAAACCAATACCAGGATTCACCACCGTCCTGGTATCAAAGTCGCATGGTGGTAAATCCCCTCCGATCCACAAGGGCTGCGACTGCCTGGGGTGGTAAAGACCTGGGGGCAGACTTTGGCCAGGCCGAAAAATGGAGGTTATGCAGGGGTCCGCACAACCATTGAGGACAGCTCACTCAAGTACCAAGTACATATATATATATATATATATATATATATATATATATATATATATATATATATATATATATATATATATATGTAGGAAGTGGGTAGCGCTACGAAGGCCGGCGACTGTCTGTGGTGGTGTGGTAATCTGAGGGATTCAGCTAGTCCGACCTCGAGAATCCAAGGAACCACAATAGCTGGCTTAACCAGCAAAACTTCAGTCGCAGTATCACGCGAACTTCCCTTTCCCGGCCACGATGTCGGTCGGTGAACCGACCGGTGAGAGACGATCAGCCTCGGGTTGCACAGGACGTCATTGGAGACGGACAAAAACGAGTATGCCCATGACACGTCATCGAGACTGCCTCTCGCTCCGCACCCATAACAATAGAACAACCTCTTCAGAAGCCGACCTTTACGCTCTTCTTGAAAACTCTGGTCGCATCAAAGTGTATGTGATCGCCCTAAAAGAGACGAAAGGCAGGAAGACCGACATACTCTAATTATATGACGGAGCCTTTGTCATTAGTGGAGAGGTATTTCTGCTGCAAAATATCGGAGACATTGACTTTGTCGTACACCCATCTATTCCTCAACTAATCAACTCGTACCATATTCTGTCACGGCGCTTAGCCATTCATCGTCTTCCACTTCGAAGTCAAAAGAACGTTAACAATATCAGCTTCTACTCAACGACTTGTACAGCTGATAAGAACGAACTGGACGCGTTCTATGATCAGTTGAAAGAAGCGTTGTTTAGGATGATGCCAGATTAAGAACGGCCAACGAAAACGGATAGGAGATAGAAAACCTCGGAATTGGAGATCGAAATGAGAATATAAACCATCATTTAGGACTACTACCCGCAGCAGATCTCCTTCATGGAAATTCAATTTTCAAGTTGAGGAAAAACCACCGTTGGATATGAGAGTCTCCAAAAATCACAACTCATGCGGAGATCGACCATATTCCCACGAACAGAAAATGGTAACTCTTTGATAGTTCAGTGGTATTTGGAATATGTAACGGATGTGATCACCACCAGATCATCGCCATCATCGTGAGAGGATTCGATTCAGCCACAAACTAGAAAAGAACTATTATCGCTCAAGAAAAAATTAAACATGTGTATGACAAGGATACTCTCAATAAATTCTTCTACTCATATGACTGGCAGATAAAGGAATACGCGACCAAGGACAAACTGCTTGTCGAAGGACTTAAAAATTGTGCCTAACTCGCCAGTGCTGCTCAAAAAAAGAAGCTCATACCATATCTCCAGTACCATTACGGTGTTGCTCGAAAAGATGAAAATGAAGCCTGAAGAACCTAGTGCAATAGAGCTAACATTGCTGGTGATAAATGCTAGTTGTAGAAGATCTTCGTAGGAGAATTCACATCGGTATAGACAGAAAATTATTGGAAGTAGCTCAAAAACGATGTGGTCTGAAAAAGTGCCGTTGGGATCTGTGCGACTACAATGTTTAGCTACTCCCTGTGATGAACGAAGATGGGACTACCACCATGTCCTACCATGATACAGAACTGATAACGGAAAAGTTCTACACCGATCTTTTCTGTTCCAAGGTATACTTCTTGATCTCAAAATCTCCGCTGGAGAAAGAGCGCCCGGGATTCTGCTCATTGAAGCTCAAGCTAGCTTCAGGACCATGTAATATCACCGCCGATTTTCTTAGAACTGGTGGCCACAAATTATATATACTTCTCGCAACCCATACATTTTACCTTTAGAAGGAAAAAAAACCGCAGACCAGTGGAGGACGCCGTGCACTGTCATCTTATGAAGAAACGATTAGCAGTTATATGTCATCTAACAAGATTGCTGAGTATGCTCTAGAAGCGAAGATTATCTCAACTATTTGAGTTGCAGGAGTTGCACCACGAAAATGCAGATTTCCATGGCGATACAGTATCGCCAAAGGCATTCATTGCAGCATCGCAGTGAATAACTAAGATCACTCGATTGGGATGCTAAAGGTCTTCGCTAAGGGCACGGACCCCTACCAAATCTTCATTTCGTAGTGGATATCGTCATGTTTTCTAGGTCTCTCAACGAAGCAATGCTAAATGAGCTCAATGAAACTGAAAAAAAGAACTAGACTGCGCATAGATAGAAGAAAGGCCCAATTTATGAAAAACCACGGTGCGAAGGTGAACAATAGAACTACATGTTTTCTGATTACAGAAACCACCTCGTATGTATGTGTTGGACGCTCACTGAACATGTAGAACAACGTGAAGAAGGAACTAGGCAGAAGAGAGAGAGCATCACGGGCTGCATTCGCGCCTTTGAGAAAACACACAAACAAACTAGAGGACCTAAAACTCCGCGCTCACCTTGTCAACTCAACAGTCCTCCTAGCGCTCTGTTATGTAGCAGAAACGTGGGCTTCTACTTCAACTACGTCAAGAAATATATGCACCACTCACAGAGAATTTCAATGATGACCTCTGAAATTTAAAAGGCACTCATAATATCTAGAATACGAAGCTCAATTTTCGGAACCTACTCCATCTTCGGAATCTGTGGGAATACACATCATTAGCGAGGTACAAATGGGCCGGTCACATAATAATAAGAAGAAGAGATGAGAAATGGACGAAAAGAATAGCGAAGCGGGTTTGAAGGGAATGTAGGCGTCCGCTTGGAGAAACACTCAAACGATGCGTGAACGTGTTAGTGGCCAATGTCAACCATCTGCACTCGCATATGGCAACGATTTCAGGACAATGGAATGGCTCCCGCGATCGTCACAATGTCCGACGGAGATCGCTACCAGGAAAATGTGCTAGGGTCTACCGTTGAGGACGGACTACCAGAGTACCTAAGTAGGTATAAACTGCATCAATTATAATTCCCATTCGTTTGTGTCGCGGCCCAGAAATGCTTAGTGGAAGCTGGATCATCAAAACAGATGACAAATACCATAGTCTTTATATAAGGCCGCTAATTTTTTACTAGGTTTATGAAATGATAGCTACGCTAACCGGCTTACATAGGCTAACAGAGGCTTAATTAGCTTCTGGCTGGACTTCCGAATGGAAACGTGGAACTCACGTTGATCCTAGATCACCTTGTGGAGGGTATGAATCCGTCTGTTGTAGAAAAACTTAACAGTTTCCAATTCCTACCACAATATCCTCCAATTTTTTTCACTCCAGCTTTACAAAAACAATAAACCTGCCTTTATGATGTACATTATTAATTTCAGTATAAAGGATAAAATTTACAACCTTGGTCAATAATACAGACGTGCACCGCCAAACTGCCGTTCCATTTTTTAAATCTCCGGCGCCGTGAAAGTGAAATTACCACACATAGTAAATACGGGATAACACCTATTTTAGCAGTGCCGACGAATTCACCACCAAACGGTGAACGCGCCTTCCCCCACTGGATTAATGGGAAGGAAGCATGGTTCGCTAATACTGCCTCATATACTTATTGACAACTTGAATTCCATTCGTTGAATTCTGCACTAGTTGTATTACACCATTCCAATTTCTTAACCAGCGATGACACTGTCTCACAGAGACAAGGAATTCAGCTGCCTTGTGACTTGAGGCTACTTTCCCAGACGAAAAAAATTCCAGACATCACCCGACAGATAGTCTGACGATTGTGTAAGAAGCCTGCTTAAATCAAAAATAGTGAGTAAATGCTGATCATAGAAACAACTAACCACAGCAGGTCGTTTTACAGGAACACCAGTAGAAGATGAAGCAGAAGAATACTGAGGCATTAGATGAGATCTAAAGCGATATTTTCTTTTCTAATAATACTTCACTTTTCCAATATCTCAGCATCCACAACGATGCTCCCGGAAAGGGTAACAGCAAGTTTGAATCTGGCCAGAGGTCTGAGTTTTGCATAATTTCCACAGTATTATTAGGATTGTATTTCGCATAATACCTTCCCATGTGTAAAGAATAGGCAGTAAATAAAAAGTTATACATTGTGAAATCGTCTACAGCCTCAGCTTAACTGGGTTCAATGTCCATATGTGTTTCCTAGATCATTCCTATTGAGGGGTTATTGCTGACGGCATCGTTAGGGTAAAAAACTGGTTGAGAAAAAGGCAAAACCAGTGTTTCAGTGGTTTAGTGGGTAACATATAACAGTTATACATTTTGATTTAAAAAACTGTCACAGAAGGACCTGGGAGGGATCGGCGGTCCGCATGAAAGATTGCTTAGCTGCGATATACAGCTCGTGGAATCATCGTCCCCATCATTACTTCGACGGTCCGACGTCACAGAAGAACATATAGATGGAGATGATGAGTGACGACGTCCTAATGATTCTAAACAGTAACGAAACACATGAATAACTGCTCTGTATTTTGATACTACATTTTCGTTGCAATTTTAGCAGTATCGATAAAGATTCCTGAAGAAACTGAGTTCCTAAAAGTGAATTTCGGAACTCCCACAAAAATGAAGGAGACTTTATAACTCGGGTTTTTCTAAATGAAGAAATCTCACCAGTCCTACGACTCCTTTGAAGATGACTGCTCTTAATATCCATAGTACGTGGTGGAACATTTTTTTGAGCGATGTCGTGTCGAAAGTTTCTCCACCGAGGATGCTGACGCCTTGATTTCTGTAAAGAAACTCCTTAGTGAGAAAGAACATCACCAACCAGCAACATCACAAATCACGCATTCAAACGATTCTCCACAACCACGAACAAAAGGCACGACAGCAGAGCTCACATAGCGCATTTCGAGTTGAATCGATGTCCTCTCTAGCCGGAAGGATACCAAGAAGGACGGCATTCATTCTATACCCTAGGTGGGAAGTGAGCGAAGGATGGAAAACCAAATGTGATTGACTTCTCATCGATTATATTTATATAAAGAAAACCTTTATGCACCATACATTTATTTGGTACAATGTTGGAAAATAAGTAAAGTGAACGGTTTTCACTACGTTCTTATTCAGAAGAAATCCAACCACTTTTGAAAACTTCAATAAATTGGCAACAGGTTCTACATTACTACTAAAGCCATAATTCCAGCTATTTTAAACTAATCTCATGTGCAAAACACAGCACTACTTCATGCTTTTATGAAACGAATGTAAAATTAAAAATACTCTTTCCAAAGCGAATAACAGGATGAACCCACATTTTTTAAATTCTGAGAGGATCAGTGCCTTAGGAATGAACATCTTAGCTGGCAAATTTCCCTGCACTGCTGACTCTCCAGCCCATGCAGCCCATGGTGTCGGATTTGGAAACGGGTTAGCAGCAGCAAGGGTTGTGCTTAGGAGGGTGCGAAAAAGTCAGACCGAACTCGACAGGGGTCACGTATGTCACTTTAGCAAAAGATGTTGTGCAAAGACGAGAATTGAAACGAGAAACGCGCTTCGGATTGTTGATAAACTCGAATTCATGTAGTAAATCCTCGTCTCGGTGTGATAAACTTGAAGTGAATACCTCGAAAGCATTCATTTAAGACACGGAATTCCTGCCACACAACCAAACTAGGGAAACAAACCATGAAAAAACATGGAAAATAATTTTAAAAAATACATGCAGACCCACAGATTACAGAAACCCAATTTCGAAACTTAAAGGATAAAAAAGGATAAAGCTCTCGGCATTGATCAATCCCTGAGGGATGCGCCATGCATTCGACTTCCATAAGCATCGTTTGAGGTGATTGAATGCATATATGGCATCTACAATGACTCGCGGTGCCCTGCCGATGTATCGAGCCAGCGCTGCTATCCTCCGAGACAAGTCTGGTACCAATTTGCCAACCCCATAGGATGGAGGGCTTGGTGGGCGTGGGGGTGCGGGAACCGATCCTGTGTGCATTGAGAGGCGCCCCCGACCACTGCGCTACAAAGCGCCCCACTTTAGAACTTGCAAAAATACCAATCCGATTAAAAAGATGCAATGCACTGATCACTGAAAATGAGAAACCAGGTGACCACACATGCTAACGAACTGTCGAGTACTTAGCATAAAACAGCATAAAACTGGCCATTAGTGCTGAGATGGCAGCACTACTCACGTTGATGATTATTTGACAAGATTATTAAGCAGTAGTATTTCGACAGCCAAAAGCAATCGCGATATGTCAAATCAAAATGATTTTTTAGAACCTTCCAAAAGATTTGGAAAGAAAAGTTCTTGAGGGTACAATCGGAAGAAAAGAAACAATAACTAAAGACGATACGTGAACGCAAACAAAACTTCGGTGTGTCTAGAAGAAAAAATAAAGCGAAAGAAAGGAAAAGAAACCTCGAAACCGCGGCTGACTTCACTCCTCGGAGTATCAAGCATGCTTTCCGATGAGCGATCAGAATAAAGAGACAATCCACCAAGGGATGAGGGAATTGTCGAGCGGTGCGAGGGAGCTGACGAAAAGGGAAACATTTGGGAAGAAGTCATGAAAATGAAGGAGGAAAAAAATAAGGCACCATAGCAGAGAAATTTAAAGATGGGATAAAAAGACATCTTGAAGCATATAAAGGGACTGTTACCTTCAATATGTGAATGGTGCTGGTGAAAAATATACGAGTTGTTATCGTCGTCGTTTTCTTTCTCCAGGTGGCAAGCACGACAGAGGTTATAAACCCAATCCTTCATCTTCTAAATAAATCATAGCGTCGACTAACAAAGCTCGCTGTAATTTAAAGAAGCGCATAGATGTTAAGCTTTTTATTTGCTGCCTATTATAAACTTCTCGGCAAGGCATGGTATGAAATACAACCAGGACGATGCTGAGATACTCGCAAAACTTGGACCCCAGGCTAGATCGAACCAAGATTACCCTTTACGGGTGCTCACTTATTACACATTGAACCACTGAGGCTCTTGATTGGGGTTTCTCTCAGCTAGTTTTCTACGTAATGCTGCCATCAGCAACATCCGTCGGAGGGATTGAACGAGAAAAGAAACGTGGTTCTATATGGTCTGTGGTTCAACTTTTGCAAATATCTCAGGATCGCTGTGGAAGTGCATACAATAACCACTCGCTTAACACGCAAGCATTTTCGCCCAACCGAAAGTAGAAACGCCAAAAAGGGCTAGAACAGACCATCGAGTAAAGTTCGCGTTAATAAATAAAATCGATGGCCATAACAGAACAATATCACTCACCCTCATTATCACAATATTTTAAAGGAGCGAAAAGACTTGGAGTTTACCTCTTCCGATTCTGACACGAAATACAACGGTGTCTTCTTTTGTGGTGAAAGTTCTTTGGTGAAATAGAGAGAGAATATCCACTGGAATCCGCCGAATCTAGACGTTGTTGAGCACGACGAATCCGCAAGTTGAAGATGAGAATCGATCTGAAATTATGAACTCGATGAAAAGTCGTGGTGTGTTCCTCGGCAATGTTCAAAAGAATCCAAGAACTGGTCACTATGAGCTTTATAGGAAGACACTTGTCTGATCTCACTATAACCAAATGTATGGGGCGGATAGCACAATGGTAGTAATGTCGGTCATCACGAGCATGGTACTAGTTCGATTCCGCTCCGGATTAACCAAGCCTCTCAACCCTTCAAAATCAGAAAACTGATATAGGACTTGTCCAGGAAAGAAATCATTCTCTGCGATCCAACTGGGAACGCTCCAACCCCGCTATCTCAGGACTCTAAGGAGAATCCACTCAATCACCATTCTACGATATTCAGGGTGAAATGAAAATACTCCAGCAGTAAGCGAAACCACACGTAAAAGTAGGACGATCTTCGAGGATGACGGATGCGAGAAAACGAATCGAATGTCAGAAGTGCTGGGATCCACAAAGTAGACATGAAAACACGTAGTTTAAAAAAAATAAAAAAAGTAAGCATATTTATGACGAAGCCAAAACGACACTCACCTGGACACATCGTACCAGGTCGAGAGACTTCCGCAATCGTCTTTTGTCTTCATTGCGGAATTCGTCTAAGACGTACGTTCCGAGCCGTTTATCACACACTCGTAATACAAAATAGCGACGGACCCACTTCGACTTAAATGGCGGGAAATGCATACTGCGCTCCCTCGATCGAATAAGCCAGCCCTCCATATACACCGAATCGGCCATCAAAACTGTCAACACGACAGCGTTCTTGTAAGCAGCGCCATCATTACATTAGTATCCCAGCAAACAGAAACCAATCTGAATTCTATCTGAAGATTCTAGGCCGAAACTTATTTCGACTGAAATTTTCTAGTTCACTGTGATCAGAAAAATACTGCCCATTAGGAGATGCAGAACAATACGGCTATGGCTATCATACAACTAAACTCAAAGGACAGCAGAAAAAGGATAAGACATTCCTGGAACCTTAGGAGAAAGCGTGGATGCACAGCTCGTCGGCCGGTCAGTCAGCGAAGGACTTCTCCGTCTCTGTCCTCCGGGCGGCGACACAGAGAAGCAGAGCGTCGCAAGGCTGTCTTCCGCCGGGATGGATGTGACCTGTCTGCCCTCAGGGGTTCTCGTCGACTTCAACCATCTCATTAATCTCGGATTTGCACTAGACTTACTTCTACTTTCACTATTTTATAGAAAAGGCATAATATAGTGCGAGTTTCTTCCATTCCTCATATCTTCAAAGTAACCACAGTTAAACATTCCGTAAAAAAATTTGTTGAATTCTGTTGACACTCATCTTTTTCAACGTTATGTCGATCTCCGTTAAGTCTCAAACCAGACATTTTATCAGGGTTTTGTTTCGTCTCGATAGCTATTGAAACAGTAGGCGATGTTCCTGTTTTCGCTTATTTTGTTGTTTTGTTAGAAGTTATACGTAACTTTCTTGTTTAAAGGTTACTAGCCTTTTTTATTTATACGATCTTATAAACTGATCTTGCTGAGCTGATGTGAGGTAAATTTTTCTGGTTCATAACAGCACTGCTCCCAGGAAGGCGAAAACGTCAGCCATCGACCAACAGCACCAATAACGATAACGAAAACTTGTAGCAGCCTGGCCTCAGCTCGACAAGATCAGTTTACAGGATCATATAAATAAATATGTCAACTATTTATTCCGAGGTTTATAGAAAGTCGGTCTTTTGAGTTATTAGCCTTGTTTTTTGTTAGTTTCAAGCACACTCTCTTCTACGAGGTTTCAAGATCAAGGTGTTAACAATCTGGGTTGTTTCTATCCACAGAGTAGAGTAAATACCTGCTGACATGAGAGAAACAACTACGTACCAGACAGCACGACAACGTCTTCTAAGGGCTTAGATATCTTTGACAAAAGCAATCTGATTACTTTTTTACCTGTGTGAAAACACTTCCATTATTCTCTTGTCTAAAATGAGTTCACTATCTGGTAGGCCAGATTTAGCCCTTCCTCATAATCATATTCATTCATGTGCATGGGTGTATTCGCGTGTACGTTTATGGTATCCTGAGCGGAGCGGCTGAAACCGGCAACCAAGTCGAAGTGAAGCAATGGGAGTTGATTCACGGGCGCCTCGAGTAAGCGCCATGCCTAGTAGTATAAGAGGTTTAAGTTTTAGGTTGAACAGAAACTTATGGAAAATACCATGCTAAAGTACTTCTGCAATAGTTCACATGTTGCATAACCTTTCTCACTGGCAATAGAGTCCTAATGTTACGTTAACTTAATCTCTGGTTATCGAGGAACCGAGTTAATGGATTCTATCGTCACACAGCTGCGTGACACAATCCACTAGAAAACAAACCGTGAAGATTTTCTATTCAAAGTTTACAAAATTTTATCGCGTCAGAGATGTGAGGTGCAATAATGACATTGAGTTGTTAGATGATCGGTTATGACTTGTGCCGACCATATCTTGTATCCGTCCTTTTGCTTCACATTTACAGGGTGCAGTGGTAGTGATGTCGTCAGTATGCGCAACACTCTGGTCTCGATCCATCACTAAGCAAGTCTTCCTTCCGTTAAGGTTGTGGAGTTGGTAGCAGACTTGTCTGGTACTCGCTTCCTCTCCAATCCATGAAAAGTTGACGGCGTGTGATGAAGATCTGGAAACCTCAGCATCTGAGGATTGCAAAGAGCATCAAGTTGACCGGTATTCATTATGTTCAGATCTAAAAGTCCGAAGAACTTCGTGAAATATAGATGCAAGAAAAGGAATCGGATGAAGGAAATGATGGGATCGCATCGTGATGTTGTGCTGTTTAAATTTACAGTAGGTATGTATACATGTATGTATATAAATTCCAGTGATTGCATTCAACCACATCTTTAATTCTTAGTGGAATCCAATGCACTGACCAAAATTACCATTATAATGTTAACTTTTTATTTGCTGCCTACTACAATTTTTCACGGCTTGCGTATTACACCCTGGACCACTGAGGCCCCTGCTTTGCGTTTCTCTGAGCTGGTTTTAGGCAGTAGTAGTAGGCATCAAATAAAAAGGTTAACATTTTGATTTCGACTACAGCGTCGACTTAACTGGGTTCAATGCCGATTTGTGTTCCCCAGATCAATCCCGTTAACGGGTGATTGCTCATGGCAGCGTTAGGTAGAAGACTAGCTGAGGGAAAGGCAAAGCAGGCGCCTCAGTGCTGCATTATGTAATACACGAACTTCCGGAAAGGGTAATCGTGGTTCGATCTGGCTCGGGGTCCAAGTTTTGAGAATATCTCAGCATCATTGTAATTGTATTACCATTTTATATTTCAAAAACCTTCTTTCCTTTAATCTCGTCATGACTAATCGACGCGTTTTTTTTTCTGTTACTTTTTTCGTTCTTTCTTCTTCCCTTCTGTTCTTACTTTTATACATGTTAACTGACCATACCGCGGTTAAAGCAAAGTCGATTTTTGAAATCGAATTACGATCTATGCTTGCTGACAATGATGTCGACTCCTGCAGAATGGATTGTCATTAGAACAACAAGTTTCTTAGCGGACAAGCAATGAACAGTCATCTTGTATAAAATGACACCGCCGAGTAAGGTTACTTCTTTCTAGCGATGCTCCACTGGATTCGACTCGAAGCGTTCTCGAAGACCCACTTCGGAAGAAGGAAAAACTGTGGGCAGTGGACTCGATCAATCTGGCTCTGAAGAAGGCGTAGTCGCCGAAACGCTATCTGAATAACTATTTTTCATCAATCTCGTGTTAGCTTATCAGTGAAAAAAGCACCCTTTCATGGGACCTTTATGTACAGTGATGACTCGCTCATGATTCCTTCCATACACATCCGGCTTGTAGGTGAGGTAGATTGTGTTTCTCTCGTAAAACCAGTGACAGAAAGGCAACCGATTTAGAAATAGCATATGTATGTTAGACTCTGCAATCAGGTTCTGAAGTTTTGAATCTCATAGGCTGTTATGGTAACTATTTCCCGAATAGTTACTACCATTATACTTTTCCTTCCTAACATAAATCAATCGCCAGCCATCACAGCTTGCATACACTTCAGGGTTACGCATCTATTCTGTATTGTGTTTTGCACCTTCCCTCTCGACCTAGCATTCTAACCATTTCCATACTATATCTAAACTTCTTCTTGATTGTTGCTGCTCCGTATTGCTCTCTATACTATCTCTAACGATTGGTCATGTTATTGCTCATATTTTTTCTTACACTAAAGGTCTCTTTATCGCGATTTCGCTGTTATTGTGTCGTCGCTGTTATGTAAGCGGTTTAACTTCCCAAGTTTCAGATCCGATGTTAGGATAACAATGAAAAGACCCGCATGGCAGGAAGTGTTGCACAAACGAGCAACTTCACTATATCGTACGCTCCAGAGGCACGGCAACTACAGAATTTGCAAGTCGACATAACAGCAATCAGCTCGGGTCGCAGCAGCACAATCAACGTCACAACAATTCTTTATTGTAATTCAAAGCTAGTTCAACTTGTTTGTTTGTTAAACTCACAAGTTTAAGTTCTACGATAATATTCGCTGTTTATAGTTTATTATCCCTAGCCGATTCGCAAATGAAAAACGATGGGCTACTCATTCTATCAATGGAATTGGAGTGGAGTAAGAGCTAACACAGTCCTTCATAAATGAAGGCTTACATCGACTGCACAGAGCAGTAGGTGCCATTGAGGCGGTTGTCCTAAATTTAAACGAACTACTGCAGGAGTACGATAAAGTTTTCTGAATTAAGTCCAAAATCGCCAAATAAAAAAGAGCATTACAAAACATATTCATGTAAAGCCGAGGATATAATCACAGCAGCTGAGGATTACGCAGTAACTCTCAAGGGGTCACATAAAGGCTTTTGAGGCTTACACAAACAATGCACAGAAACTTAACCGTTTTATTTACTGCCTATTCTTTTTTTTTAATGGCAGGGTATATTGCGAAATATAACTTCAATGATGCTGAGATATTTGCAAAACTCCGGACCGCAAGTGTCTGCGGTGGGGAACGAACGCTCTGTTGTCCTTTCCGGGGAGTAACGCGTTCACCACCACACCATGTGGGTCCTTCTGTTTCGCCTGCCTCTCAGCTAGTTCTATCGATCTCTGCCATCAGCAATCATCCGTCAGCGGGATTGATCTGTGGAGCCCAAATCGGCAATGAACCCAGTTAAGCTCAGGCTTTAGTTATAATCGCAATCTTATAGGACAATAGCGCGTTCGTTCCTCACCGCAGACACCTGCGGTCCGGAGTTTTGCAAATACCTCAGCATCACTGAATGCACAGAAAATGCAAAATCTTCCAGTACAAGTAAAGTCGGGTATCCAAGCTAAGGAGTCGTCCAACATTACTTGACTGACGCATTTCGAATTGCCCACCATACTCCCTATTCCAACGTTTAGTGGTCACATGTGGGAGTGGAACAGTTCACTGGGGTTAAATATTCACTATCAGAACATTTCAGAGCTACACAAATTCAATTATTTGAGTTCGAGTTCGCTCGAAGACGAAATGCCCGAGGCAGTAAAGTAATTCCGACTTACTAAGAAAAAACTATAAAATAAAAAAAACTGTACCAAAGCCATTGAATTCCTAACCAAAAAATACCGAGACTTAGAGGAACTCGTACTAAAGCTCATGGACAAATTGGACATGAGTCAACTCCAATCTTCCACAGCACATTACCAACGGATGATCTTTGAACATGTAGGCCATAAAGTCTGAGATTGAAACTGGCTCGCGCAGGTGTGGAAGCTGATGTGCAGTCGAAAATTCCTTTGTATCTGTGCAGACAACTTGTATATAGCAGTATGAAGGATGCTCGTCATTGGATAGTCTTCCTCATCTTGAAGCAGTTACTCCGAGCATATCACATCCCAAAAAGTCAACGAAATGTACTTCCATGGCGTCAGCGAAGCAGAGCATTCATGCCGTTTGAACGAAACAAGAACCAGCCAGTCGGAACAACATCGCGTATTTACCATCCATCCTACTGTATACGAATACATGTGCGGTTTCCTGTTCCAAAGCAATTCTCCACACTATGTCATGTGCATAATCCAACAGCACCAAATTGCTTCTGCTGCATACAATTGCACGTCTGCTATTGTATTCGTGGATACTTTTATATAGTATTTCTCCATGAATACGACACAATCAACGCAACAAGCTTTCAAAACGAGAGGGACTGGGACTGTCGTTTCGGCACAGCTGACTCCAAAAAGCCCATATTGCTCTAGCGCTGAAAAATCCATGTGAACCAACACTTGTAGATTGGCATCTTGCGCCACCCCATGTCTATTATATGCTGTTAACCTTATTTTAACTGCTCACTTGTTAAGCTTTGTGCGCAACCTAAGCTATTGTCTTAAGCAGGAGTGGAATGTGGTAACTATTGCTCCGATTAGTTACTACCACTATGCTAATTCCTTCTAACATAAATCAGTCGCTGTCGCAAGTTGCACTTCAGAGCTACGCATCTGTTCCATAGTGCGTTTTGCAGGTTTCCTTTTCAATCTAGCACTCAAACCATCTGCGTACTATATCTACACTTCTTGATTGTTGCACTTCTTGTGTCTGCTTAGTGATCCTCAGCCAAGTCTAGCCATCCCATAGGCTCCGCCTATCGGCAGATCAGTTGATCTGTGGATGCATAACAACATCCCATCCCACTTCCGACTGACCACCCTCCATGACAAAAAATTAAAAACCATTATTTCTGTCATGTCACTCTAACATAATTGTACGTGATAGCTTACCATTGCTAGTGCTTATTGCTCTCTATACTATCTTTACCTACTGATCGTGTTATTGTCAATACTTTTTCTATCACTAAAGGTCTCATTATCGCCACTTCGCTATGATCATGTTGTCACTGTTATATAAACGGTTTAATTACCAGAGTTTGAGGTCTAGCGGTTTCGATAAACACCAAAAGATCCGGTGGCAGGAAATATCGCACAAACGAGCAACTTCTTTATAGCTTTACCATCCTGTTCAGATCTTGTGGAACCACGAATGTCATTCATCTTCAAGATTGCAAGTCATCCATTAAACTCAATTTCCAAGACGTTATATATTAGGTTTTGTTGTTATCAAGCTCAACGAGTAGAATTGGAGAATTTTGATTCGATGGTGGGAAGAAGTGAGGTAAAGGACTGTGAGCATGTTGGGAGGTTTAGGTAGTTTCAGAAACAAATAGACTCAGTTATTTGGGGAAATTCAATGAGTTTTTGGAGAATAGGTTGAGAAGAACTCTCATTCGTTTCCTGAGAACCGATTCTGGATTATGTTGATGAAATAGTGCAGTTATTTACTGAAACATTTAGTTGGACTTGAACGAGCCTTCCTCATGAAGAATTGTTTGGGCCGCAGCGCATTTCCCATCTAATTTGTATGTAGCTAATTTGGCAGTATTTCTTTGAACAAATGATCGGACGACTGTGTTCGTCCTGATTATGTTCTGTGGAAAAAACCATCAACATCAATCATCTAATGGATTATTCAGGGGAGTAAGATGTGCCCCAAATTTACGTTAGCACTTAGTCCGACGTGAATTAATTTCCACCTACACGGTGTGATAATGACGGCCGCTTTCAAATTTAGACCAACATATCTCAACTCGAAGTAATATTTACTAATTGCGATATGGAACATTGGGAGACGATAGCGCAGTGCTTAGTGATGCCGACGATCACGAAACAAAGGCGCTTGTTCGACCCCTACACAGCGTTCTCGTTCAATCCACGTGGAAAACTTCTTAGCCTGACTATCCAATATTGCAGGAGAATCGACTCAACCAGCATTCTACGACATTCATGAAGGGAACGATGTGTCCAACCAGATGCGGAAACAACACTCAAAATGTTATTGAATGCAAGAGGTATTGGAACTCGCACAGTAGGAACGATAATAGGCCATGTAAAACGTGAAGAAAAGTACAAAACATTAGTCTACAAATTTTTTGGCTACAGAACCTTGTTTTGCCACGACGAAATCTTGATATTATGAAGCCCAGCAATCGTATTTTATGTGCCTTTTTTCGTTTCTGGTAAGCCATGCTAATTTCGATAAGTGCGCTCTTTATGGTCGTGGTTATTGCTACGGTGATTTCGCTTAGAATTTTAAAAAATTCAAATGTCGTTTCTATTTCTTGGGGTAATTTTAATTCTCATGCCCTTGAAAAATCAAATAACACTGTAGACATGAACTTTAGCATTGCTTATTTACATACATTACCGCCTGAGAACTACAGTTGTGTCTATCGATGAAGTCGTCTGTAACACTCACGTAGTCGTCGCTTGGACCTCGGCCCACTTCTCATCGTTATTCAGGGTTTCGGAAATTGTGCCGGATTTAGCTAGGAGGGTGAGAACACTGTCGTTGTACATGTCGGATATGCATCAGACCTCTGTATTATGCTGAAGAACGCTTTATCCTTTCTCTTTTATGATCTGTGATCTCTTAATTAACAAGTGACTCGAGAGGCGAACGGTAAACATCGTTTGTTTCCATCCCGCACCAACGCAAACTGATGAGATTTGTATACTCAATACGGGAGTATATAATAAGGGAAGCGAAAAATACCACACTTTTTTAGATGCACTTTTTAACGCATTTTTCATATTTGTTTGTTTTTGATAGTGATGATTTACGCTAAACAGATAGAGAGCGAAGTCATCAAGAGCGGTTGAGACGAGAAGACGCCGCCCATTTAATGCCTCGATGATACCTTATAGCAGTTTCTAATCTACGCAGCTGCGTTGGCGTCCTCGTCAGCAGCATTTGACCATAGGCATTGATTTCTCTGATTAAATAATGATCAGAAATTGGCGCTCATGGTTGGAAAGATCAATACCTGCTTTGACGACCTTCACTGTCTATCCATAACCAAGTTTTGGTGAAGACAAACTTGATGCGTTCTATACGGACTTGACCGATTCCTACAGCGAATATTATATGTTACAAGTGAAACAAGTGAATAACAAGGTTATCATTGATGAGTTCCGGTTCGGCTGGAGAGAAACGTTTAAAACAGCTCGCATCGATGCTTGCGTATTGGAATGTAACAAAGATGGTCAACAGCTCTCAAAACTCATAACAGTCACTAAGTCTGGAAAGAGTATGTCGTAAAGATTTCAAAAGAGTAACCCTCCCGCCCCTGGAAAGGGTAATCGCTGGTTCGCACCCCCATATGAGGTCGCGAGTTTTACTCACATCTCAGTATTTTTGCGGTTATATTTCACAAAAGACCCTGCTGCTGTCTTCTTCAGAGTAGGATTGCTACAAGCCGATGTTCTATAGCTGGTCGTTTTCACGATGTGTTTGTTCGTTGTCGCATCGAGTCGAACCCACTAGAGGGAGCATCTGTCGAGTGGTTAACTTCACTCCGTCGACTTCTCAGCTTCTATGTCAGTCTTAATGGTTTATGTCGTTTTCACTAATAAGTCGTTATTTTGTGGGGTAAATCAGAGTTTAGTGATGCTATCGATCACGAAACAAAGGCGCTAGTTTGACCCCTCCCCCAACTCTCTCCTCCAATCCACTTGAGAACTGCTATCTCCACGATTGGAAGGAGAATCGACTCGACCAGCATTCTACGACATTCATAAAGAAGATGAAGTCCTCAACCAGCAACCGAAATACGCGAAATGTTCGAGGAGCACCGTGGATGATGAGTGTGATGAAACGAACCAAACACAACAAGTACTGGCATCTGCACAATAGATGTGATGTTGAGCCATGCAAAAAAAAAGTGTAAAAGAATCGTTATTTTTTAAAAGCCACGCTATAATCCTTTTCTTTTTATTTCGCTCGTGCCAGTCATGGCATTATGGATGAGATTCCCGTATTTTTCATAAAAAACGTGAAGAAAGAACGAAAATCCTGGTAACTTTCGATTGAGAGAGATGTACCCCAATGTTGGAACGTATTGTTATATGTGCCAACACATTCATGACGACGTCTAATTTCTCGTGGCCGAAATTATTAAGGAGACATCTTTCAGCGAACGAGCTTCTTCTAAAACATCTGCACTTGATAAGCTATCAGTTGATCACAAGAAGCAATGGAAGAAGACTTCCATGCACCAAAATAAACCACTGAGAGGGAAGTGAATTCTACAAAGGTCGTTCCGGTCACAATGTCCCATTATAAGTGACTGCCATAGAAGTCACGCTGCCACGAATGTGTTCATTATATTGGAAAAAGCTCTATATTGTGTGTGGAAACTTTCTGCTGATCAGCCTTTTAATGTAATATGATTCATAGGGGCGCGTCTCGCGTAGTGGTCGGAGGCATTTTGCAATACACATGGCGCCCATGGCCCACCAAGCGTTCCATCCTTCCAGGGTCGGCAAATTGGTACCAGACTTGTCTGGAAGGATAGTAGCACTGGTTGGATACATCGGTAGGCCACCGCGAGTTATTGTTAAGGCCGGATATGCATTCATCACCTCCAAACGATGCTTAATGAAGTCAAATTCATGGTGCATGGCGCCGAGCTTTTTTTAGCTTTATGGTTCATAGAAGAGCAACGAAGACTTGAATGAAAAGGACTAGCTACCCTTCGCTATTAAACGTTCACGTCGATCAGATATTCCCCTGCAGTAATTGCCTCTAAATCATATTCTTACTAGTCGGCATCCTAATAACGTGAATTTTCATAATTTGAATTTGAATAAGAATCTTTTTGCGAATTTATGTCACTGATTTCTCTTTCGATTTTACTATTTTAAGGGCAGATTCGATAATTTCACAAAAAAAGAAGAAGCAATGGTCCACATCGACAGTTCTGCGATCATCTTAAGTTATGTTATAGATGGGAACCAACTGGGTTTGTTTCACTTCATGAGCAATGAGAGGGCAACTGGAATGGCATATACTCAAGGGTGTAAAATGAGAAATCCAGGTGTGATTTTGGAAACTGAGCTCAAATTCGACTTGTAACTGGTTACTGTTAAAGTAAATATTTATTGTGGCAACAATTAAACAACAACCTTGTGGAAGGCAAAATGGTAAGGCGAACGATCGATGACGACACAGATTGTGAGAGTTTCATGAAGATCAGAATGCCAGGCCACACACACCCACATTCCTAAGAGCAACATAACATACGTCTCTGTGAGACAGCACGGAAATATTGCAATGAAACGTGTAGTCTGGAAGGAACCATGGATGACGACCGGAAGAATCCTGGCGGCCGTCACCAACCGCTCACGATGGGAATGTCCGCAACTAAAATATCTGCTTTTACTTCATCGTGCTCCATATATATACGAAAATGAAGTAATGAAAAAAATGATAAAGCTCTCGGCGTTGATCAATCCCTGAGGGATGCTCCATGCATTCGACTTCATTGAGCATCGTTTGGAGGTGAATGAATGCATATCTGGCCTTTACAATGACTCGCGGTGGCCTACCGATGTATCGAGCCAGTGCTGCTATCCTCCCAGACAAGTTTGATACCAATTTGCCAACTCCAGAGGCATGGAAGGCTTCCTGGGCCATGGGCGCGGGGATCGATTCCACGTGTGTGTTGTTGCAGAGCACCTCCGACCACTGCGCCACACGCGCCTCAACGAAACAAAAAATGAACTACGCATGGACATTCTCCAACACCGCTAGTGTTAATATGTAGCACGGAGATTTCGTGAAACTCAATGAAATTTCAAAGAATTCTCTCTGTATAATAGTAGAAATGAACCATCTATAGGGAATATTTTTTGACTTATTTCTGTCCCATACAAAATTCCGAAGTGATGAGTCAAGACTGTGTCGACTACATGCAGTAACATATTGATGTCACAAAAATCAGAACATAGTGGAAAAGTAGTCACGTACGACGGAGTCGCAATTGTGACCTTCACAACATCACAAAACAGTAAAAGGACATCCTATCTTTGAATTTGTAGATGGATCTCACCCTTACGTGTAAAGGACATTCAAGTATGCAAGAGTTCGCATAATGCCTTTAGTTTAGAATTGATAGTTTTATAGAATTACGTCACATAAGATCTTAGCATTGTAGGGAAAAGTACAGAAAAAACCTATGTTAGGTTTTCGACAGGTCATATCCTAGTTGAAGTTGAGTGAGAGCATAGGCACTGCCACGAAATGATTTTCGGAAGAGCTCTAATTCGTCGCTGCTTAGTTTTTAAAAGCCTTTCAAGAACTGAAGTTTCACCGACAGCAAACTCGCTTCGTAGTTGCAGTTTCTTTTCTTCTCAAACCAAGACATTTTGGACGATATGAATTGTTATCGACGCATAAACACATGGCCGAGAAAAAGCCTTACGAATTCCGGCGAACATACCTCAGATAGCAGTGAGCCCTATAAATTAGAATAGAGACGCAACATTTTTTTGTCCTGCCACGACGATTTTTCTCTCAAGACCAAAAATAGTTTTTTCGTGTTATATCTCGTCCAAGGGTGCGTGTAACGCAGCGGTTGGAGGTGCCACTGCGACACACACGTGGAATCGATCTACGCGCCCATGGCCCATCAAGCCTTCGTCCCTCCAGGGTCGGCACATTGATACCGGACTTGTCTGGGAAAATAGCAGCACTGGCTGGATACATCGGTAGCCCACCGCGGGTCACTGCAAAGGCCAGATATGCATTCAGTCACCTCCACTAATACCTAATGAAGTCGAGTGCATGGCGCATCCCTCAGGGATTGATCAATGCCGAGAGCTTTATCCTTTTTTATACCCCGTCCAATCTTATATTCCGAACTATTTGATCTATTTTGAACGATTGAATACGCAGAAAACATAAAATGAAACTTTTTAAACTGAGGTTGTTTTTCACAACTCGAAAAAACGAATAAAAGTATCTTCAAAAATACATATTACACTGTGTAAGTACATACGTGTATATATATATATATATATATATATATATATATATATATATATATATATATATCCTCCAACGGTTTACTGCGTCATCATGGCTAGGAGGTGTTCCGGGTTGGCGGGGTGCGATGAACAGCGGGGACTCACCCGCTTGGCAGGGTCTTCCAAGCTGGAAAAGATTCCGGCCTTTCCACCTGGAAGCGCAGCTAAGAGTAAACCAATAGAAGGATTCATTACCATCCTGGGACCAAACTAGTCGCATGGTGACAAAACTCCCTACGATCCACAAGGGCAGCGAATACCTGTGGTGGTGACGATCTGCGGCAGACTTTGGCCTGGCTGACCCCAGGCATCCAGGGAACCACAATGGCTAATCCAGCAAAATTCCGGAAAAATGGAGATTATGCTGAGGCTCGCATAAGCAGTGAGGGACTGGCCATCAAGTATCCAAGTATATCAAAGGATAAAGGATAAAGCTCTCGGCGTTGATCAATCCTTGAGGGATGCGCCATGCATTCTGACTTCATTAAGTAACGTTTGAGGTGACTGAATGTATATCTGGCCTTTACAATGACTCGCGGTGGCCTATCGATGTGTCGAGCCAGTGCTGCTATCCTCCCAGACAAGTTTGGTACCAATTTGCCGACCCCGGAGGATGGAAGGCTTGGGGGGCCATGGGTGCGGGGGATCGATTCCACGTGTGTGTCGCAGTGGCACTTCCAACCACTGCGCCACACGCGCCTTTCATCTCAAGTATATATATATATATATATATATATATATATATATATATATATATATATATATATATATATATATATATATATATATATATATATATATATATATATATATATATTTATATAGAACCATCTATTCCATTGCGGTCATGAGCAAAGCCTCTTCTATAAGCTTGTCAAGTACTGCAGTCCTATATCATTTCACTTACTGCGAAATTATTGGCAAAAAACGACCACCGTCCAGGATGGACCAAATATTACAAAATATTAGAGCTACTCTGCTAAATGATGAGAGTAAACTGTATGAAAATGAAAGGAACCCTTTACTGTTTCGTCGTAGAAATTGAACAACGTGTCCATTGAAAACGATATTCCTGGTTTATCCCCATATCCTGCAATAGTTGTGCCTTCCTTCGTAAAATATCACGGATGACACAGCTTTATGCCCAAGAACTTGGTCGAAGCCCTAAGCCAACTCTTACAGGTTGTCATGATCTGTGAACAGAGTTCACTTTCACCTTTGTGCTTTTGTTAATGTGCAGAAATCCCACAAAAACACTTCTCACTAACTACTGACCATTTTGCCGATGGTATTTTAGTTCTTACTGTAGATCGCAGAAATATCAGAGGTATTTTAACATGAATGACCATTACCACTTTAAGATTGTTTCCAAGATTTTTCCATTGGAACAGATAGGAAGTGTTTATTAATCTCTGTATTCTTTAAATCAAAGGCAATGTAGATTAGAAATCAATATAGATGCTATTGAATAACAATCGGGGCGGAGTTGAATAAAAGTTCTGAAGGTTACATTTATTAATATCAACTTTTTTATTACCATTCATGGCAAGGTATTATGTGTGACGCAACCACAGCGATGCTGAGACATTTGCAAAACTCCAGACCGCAGGTGTTTGCGGTGGGCAACGACCGCTACAGCCTCAGCTTAACTGGGTTGGTTGCCGATTTGTGCTCCCCAGATCAATCCCGTTGACGGGTGATTGCTGATGGCACTGATCGATAGAATTAGTTGAGAGACAGGTGAAACGAAGGAACCGCATGGTCTGGTGGTGAACAGGTTAGCCCGCGAAAATACACGTACGGTCCGGACTTTTGCAAAGATCTCAGGATCATTGTGGTTGCATTACATTTGTTGTTATAATTCTTGTTAGAACGCATGTTTGTCACTTTCCACTTCGCATTTTATACTTAATGGCAAGTTACTTGCTGTCTAAAATTGAACACTGTTCTTTAGCTCCCATCGAAATCTATGACATTTATTGGCTTTCTGCCCAGATTAGATCGGAGACGATCACTGACTCACGTGGGCTAATAACAGCCTTTGCATATCGGCCTCGACAATCCTCAAACGATTAAGGCCATCAATCGCATGCTCCAGATCCAGAGGATTATTGCACTCTTCCAAATCCTTCAGCAGCGAAGCTTCTGCTATGTAAACCTAAATATTCAAGGTGTTTTCCACCGCTTTCGGGAATATCTTCGTGCAAAGGCATAGCATAGAATCATTCGGATTTAATTTTTATACATTGATAAGTTGTATCTGGGTTTTACTGTTAAATTTGATGGTTGCAATGGGCCATGTTCCATGTTCAAATTTATGCATATTATGACTGCATTCTTCTTTGTTTGAGCGGAAGTAAGAAATGAAAAGAAATATAGATGGGAAAGTTGTGAAATTGTGAAAAGAAGTGACCGAGGATCGAATGAGTAGTTGTATAGTGAGAGTAGATTCTAGAGAAGCAAAGGGCTGTCTGCCTCCTTGTAGGCAATTTTTTTCTTCCCAAACTACGCCCTTCAATTCAAACCGGATTCAATATTGTTTGGATGAAGACCCCAATAGGTCCACGACAGTTGACGGCATGACTTACTGGTGTGTCCCTATTTGAGCTCGCCATGCTCCTCAATGCACCCACTTATGTTCCCTCTAAAAGATCTATTTTTTTTCTTCTTCACCATAAAAGCATTCCATCAACACTTTCCCCTGTACACATAGTTGTATAGTGAAACGACCATCCTTTGAAGGCCTTGCCGCCGACGTTTAGACTGACATTTCATGGCTGCTCGTCAAAAGATTCGATTTTCTTTTCGGATGTTTTAATGTGGCCGAAGTGATAGCTTTATTTCGAAACCGTTCTTTATCTAGTGGAATAAGCATTTCCAAAGAAGGAGAATGTGGAGAACGGAATTTTCCACTCGGTATGAGAGTGAAATTACTCCGACCGACTTAGTTCCGATGCGCGATGATATTTATTTTTATGACCTAAGTGTCAAAACGGTTTCAAATGGAATACATTTTTTAAAATAATTATGACATCGAATGCAGTTTTCGTACATATTTTATCGAGTTCGAAGACACCGATAGCTAAAATTAATTTTGCAAATGTCAAGAACGTTCCGAGAAGGATGTGGAAAACTCGAATTCATCATTTGTCAACACCGCGGAGGAATATTCATTGACTAGCATAAGTACTTGGAAAATGAAGGCTATAACGAATTATTTGTATCTTAATCGGTGTCAGACACCACAGCGTTGATCTGAAAACATTCGTAGGACTACCCTGGCACTTTTGCACCAGTCAAAGCAAGGCTTTTTTTCACCGAAAAAGCCAAAAGCAAGTCTAGTCGACAAAATCGAGACCGCGTTTTCCGAAACCTTTGGATTGGTGAGCACCGAAAAACTATTCTTATTTCTACTAGTAATTCTATCAGTCAAATGTAGATGAAGTATTAAATCCCATATGAAATGGCGCTGAGATTGCTTGGCTCACCTTTTCTAGCTGGGCATGCATTATCCTCATGGCATCTGATTTGAATGGCAGTTGTGAGCTATTGCTGGAATGTTCCGGAGCGTAATCCCCACATCCATCAGCGATATGCGATTGCTGCCTCTAAAAATCCATCGAATCACTCGAATTTCGAAATAAACAGCCGGCAAAAGATTGCAAAACAGTTCTCTTCACTGTGAAATTTATCCAGCAGACGAACCTCGGAATTATTTGGTGGATGTGACCCAGTAAAGGAAATCATACAAGTTCATATAAACACTGATGGAAAAAACAAAGGGGGTCTCCGTGAAAAAAATTGAATTCGCACTTTTATTTATGAAAACGAACTTCGTATATGGCTTTGTCTGGGAATGGGTTGGACGGTGATGCGCCATATGTACAACAAACCAGTGGAGTACTTATTCCCACTCGAAGCGACATCCAGTGATGTAAGCAGATGTTGATCCAATCTATTACTCTAAAATCAACTGTTATAAGTATATTGTGTTTAAAAATATCTTGGCACAAAGAAAATCTCGAGAAAAAACCAGGTTGGGAAGGTAGTGCGTTGTAAAAATGTGTCCGAAGTATTCTCAGGTGGTAGTCGAATCTAGTGGCCTAACACCTACTAGGTAGGCAATGAAGGCGCCTGAATGATTTTCCTAAAAAGCGGTAGGGAACAGATCTGTTTTCCAACTTGCGATATGTTTTCGCATCCAAAGCATTTAAGCTAAAAGACAATACAGGCATATCAGCTGTTCAAATAATGGAGCCGGCTCAATTCCCTGTTGGTCACATGATTGAACCACTTCAATAGAGAACATTGGAGAGACACTACAACAACTACGATTACTGTGAAGTTCAAAGAGCCCAAAGCTTTCCAACGGCAGTACACATAATACGGAATTACTAAGGCGATAACCGCGCCAAGGACGGTGTCAGTTTAAACGTGAGACTAGTACATTCAGAATGACAGTGACGGCAGCAAGGGGAGGTTTGCACTTGTGATATTGTCGTGACTGCTCTATATGGACATTCTTTTAACAATGTTCATTCAGCGGTCCATGAAAAAGATGTACCAACTAGATGTGATTGACCAATAACGAAACGAGGCACTCCAGTTAGTTGCTTCGGATCTGACGTAGGCGGATATCAGCTGAAAGTACTAATGGGTAAAACATGAATGAGTTAATACTTGTACTTTTATATCTGAAGTAAAATATAGGCTTGTTTCTCGCTAGAGAAGAACCGAAATCACAAGATAACGATAAAACTGATATGCTGACGAGTTTTGTGAGTCCAATCACTTCTGCAGTTATTATGATCTCCAGCACTTAGAATTTATATGCTGGTAGAATAATACGAATGGAAGCAGAAACCAACGACAAAGATGAGGATACGAATACTATATGGTAAACTTTTTTGAAAACAAAGAAGGCATGAAGAAGTAGCGCTGAATCATTTGAAATTGAAGTTTCTCTGTGTTTTAACTTCGGCAGAAAGGAAAGGCGAATTAAAACGAGAAGCTGCTCGTACTACTAATCAAATAAACCGGAAGCGAGACGATCATTGTTGTGCTGGATGGGAATCCGAGAGTGAACGCAATGATGATCAGGCAGTGGCCAACAGGTGCAGCTCGACCAGCCGGCGACGTATTGAGCAATATTGCGTCACAGCATGAAACGGGAGTGGACCGCATTCGCAAGTCGGCCGAACCATCCAGGCACTCGTTTGCAAACCCTGCCCTTCAATTCTCGCTTTTTAAGCAAATTTGCCACTGCTAGTTGTAAAAATCCACCTTATCAAATGTTCTACAAAAAATTCTACTGCTTTAATAAAGGCTGCGAAGAAAGGAATGCACTGAACAGATGATGCTGTGTCATCTGGGGAAGCTTCTTGAAACATAGAAGTGGACTCATAAGAAGTTTAGAATATCGTTTCATTGCGTAGGAAACACTCTTCAAGCGAATTAGTCCGTAGAACCCAGCATAGGAGACGATTGGGTCAATGATGTCAGATGAAGGCCAAGAAAGTGGACCACTGAGGTGGTGGCCGTGTAGCTGACCGTCAGTGAAGAGAACGTGGTTGGTGATGATGTTCATGCGGTTCGTCATGCACGATGATCTCACATAATTTTGATGTCTAATCTCGCATTGTCACTCTTACTTTTATTTGGAGTGATAAGGCGTAACGTCCCCGATTCTTATCTTGTGGGTTCTATAAGGTTTATCAAATCACCTTTATGGAAGAATAGTGAGCTCTTTCTAATCTTTCTCCCATGCATTTCAGTAGTTCTTTTAAAAAAAGCGGGGGAATCACAAGCATTTCATCACGAAAACAGAGCTAGGAAACATCGATGAAGGTATTGATTTTTTTTCAATCATATAAATTATTTACCGTAAGACTTTCAACAATTTAGAGAAACAAACACCGAAAATTGTTTTATCTCTTCACCATCTCTTAAACGTATCCTGGCAACCGACATGATATGAGTTGTTGGGATCCCCTAATGGATCTGTTCCCCCCATTGTTTCCCAGCTATGCACAATGACTCCATTGCGTGTGGGCCCGATAGTGATTCCGCCTTTCAAGTCAAAACTTGCGTGTTTATCATTTGAATTTAGAGTCGTTAGAATATAAAGGTGCCTTCCGGCGTCGCACAAGTTCTAATCCAACCACGATCCATTTCCGATCTTCTGGAGCCAACGAATCGTCCTGCTGCTTTTCGTCGAGTTTCGTGACTTGTAAGGCAAAAACGGTTCAACGAGTAGGATTTTGTCGGCTGGACCTAGCGAATCGCTCTACTGGCACCGTTGGTGCTTGTGACTGCCACGATTACGTTGGGAATTCCAAAATTTTGGACATTTTCCGATTTTTTTCTGTACGAAGTTCCCGATCCAAATCTTCAAAACTTCCAATCACAAACAAATTCCAAAAAGAATACAACATTTTAGGAAATTCATAGCCTGCTTTAGAGCGATAGGAGAAGTAGAAATCGATCCGCAAAAATGATCATTTCGCTATCGAAGGCAACATTAGTGGGCAAGGTCGCACTTCACCTTGTTTGTTTTGGATCGTTTTCTAAAGTCTTTAATTTACACTCGCAGAAGATGTTATCGGAGTTCGAACTGCTGTGCACACCACCAGGAAAAGTACTTTTCAGGTAGGCAAAGTATTCTTTGATTCCCTCTTTATAATTTTGAACATTATTTGTTTTCATACCTGAAGCGAAACGAAAAGCAGTGAAGAAGAAAGAATTCACTTGATTGCTTGGTTGATCCGTGTCTTAGACTACTAAAAACTAATTTCACCGACACAGCGGTTCAAAAAAATTTAGCCGTTGAGCAGATTTGTCCTTATGGATACATTGGTGCTACTTCAGTCACTTAGAATAATACAAGTTCAGTATTCCTCCTAAAACGCTACGCTTCACTGATCGACCAAGAGCATGAAGAAAAAAATTACTCGCTCTTTCATAAATAGTTGCCGGATTTCCCATGTTGAGTTTTCTATGGTTTTTCTTATCAGTACTGTCCTTCCGATGGGAACGTTTTTTAACGAGGGAGTGTGGCCAGCATGGGCGTAATTTACTATGTCAAAAAAGTTGGCGACGTTAAGTGTTACGGTCTGATTTACACCTAACGATAAGACATGGGGCTCCCTTGTCGCACATGGCAATGAGTAATGACCCTTTCGAAGAGTGCAATGAAAAGAAAGAGCTGACATGACCGCTTGTTTCTCAGATGACTCCCCAATGGAAATCGTCTGCTTAGTGGAAAGGTGATGATGTGGAGCAGGTAAAAAGAAAAAGACGAGAGAAATTTATGAAGAATCTCACTATACGCATAACTAGCATGACCCATTTCTTTCCATGGTCGCAATTTTGACGGAAAAATCGGTGTTATCGGTTTGACAAATGGGTGGCGATAGTATTACCTTCCTTTTCTGAACGTAGAAGGAGTTCTTCGTTTCGCAATGTGAGCCTCAGAGGTTCGTAGAAGTCAAGAAGTGGACGATACTTTAAAATGTGGTAGGTTTGCGCAAATAAGTGTGCGGAAGAACCTGGATTATGGGACGTAGATTACGTGTAAATAACTAACTAAAAAGTACACCGAAATGACAATTACCCCGAATCAATTCTTCATTCAACTTCACTGTCACAGAATAAAAACGAAGAAAAGTATCTACAGTGGTCCTACAAGACGAACACTTTGCACGAGTTGGGTTTGAGGAAGTGGACTGCTTAATTTTTACAGCTAAGATATGATGAGAAAAAAGTAGAGTTCGTGGTATTTTAAATAGTGGAAGTAAGTTGCTAGACATGTTGATCGAACATAGCCAACTGTCGGCCAATGTGTTACGGGTTAAAAGTGAGTAGTTTGAGGCCTATGGCTCCACAAAGGTTTCTGGATGTGCTCGGGGTTACAGTTATGCACTTGAGAACGAAAGGCGCAAGTATAGAATGAGGCTAACATGCTGGTGCTAGCAGCTCGCCAAATACCAGTTGACCTTTGAAATGCACACAACGCTCTCTCGAGTGCCTGGACAGCTAGCCAAACAGCATCGCTTTTTGTAATAAAAGCTCCCAGCTAAGATCGATTGGATTGAAGCCTCTTAATGCACTTCTACTCAAACAACGTCATTGAGTTGCATATGTGCTTCTTGCCGAGCCATCCATAACCGTCATTATTTACGGGAACACTTATTAATTCACCTGTTCACTCACAATAGTACATATACTGATAAACGACCACTTGATACGCTACCATTCACGAATATAGACTTCATTCAATGGCTTGGTTTCGTCAACGCAACCGAAGGCTGTTACTGGATCTGAAATCGGATGATGAAGAAAGCAACTGAAACAGAAGTTGTGCTCTTGGGGACAACCAAGCAAGTTGACCATGCTGGTACTTCACTTGGTCAGCGGTTTGTTTCGACTCTTTTTACCTACTCTATTCTTAACCCATAGAACATTATATTTAAAAGCGGCCTTCCAAAAATTGAGGATGAGAAGAGTATGTGTTAACGTGATAGATGTCTCGAAAACAATCCAACTACACTGAGTACGCCAGTGCGCCACGGATTAAAAAACGTGTTCTAGGTCTTCTGTTTGGACGATCATTTAGAGTTTTTGAAATAGTAAAGTATCATCATAACAAGCAAGGATGTATGTAGTTGAATAACCGTCATTGACTAGCGATTTCAAGAAGCTGAACGATTCACAGACCGGGGAAAACCTCCGTCATCTGGTGCTAGATATACAATAACTCCAAATAAAAAAATAACATTTTCCATAAAACGCTGTGGTTTACTTTGCAAATCTTAAAAGCTATACTGCTTAAGAACTACTTAGAAACGTGCCAATTTTTTGATACGGAGGAATCGCTGGTTCACCTTCACCATGCATTAAGAGCTAGCAGTTCAGCGAAGCTTCGAAACTACCACTTTCAGTGGTTTGGACTGGTGCAAATTCAACTACTTTAAAGCCGAAATTCCTTTTTTTTCTGCCATCGAATATGCTCTATACGATTTACGAATACAGAACGGGTTGGGCTGTTGATATGTGTCAACTGTGTCAAAATAGCAATGAAACGGAATCTCAACTATTAAAAAGTAAATCTATGCCAGGAATCGCTACCAAAGTACGGGGTATTAACACGGCAACCTCTTTCTAATGTGTGAGGGTTAGCGACAATCTTGCTTAACAAGTAAAACATCACTCAGAGAATTCAGCATATGAGCTTTGACGAATGAAGAAGACTAAATTTCTCCAGGAAACCAGCTTGTAGTTTAAAGAATTTTGATTTCTGTTGAAAAAGTATGTGATCCGAAAAAGAAAAGATTGGTTTGTCAAGATCGTTCAGAAGTAAGTTCTTTGACCCTGCATGAATCCTATGGAACCGTTCACTTTCGAAGAAAGCGTTTCTACCAAGTAGCAACCATGTATAATACTTCGGGCGTTGACCGTACTTGTGATCGGTGTACTTGTTGTCCAATTATCGAGGAATAAGAATGCCTGCTTAGGGTCATCGCGGATCATTATAGTTCTCGATCGCTTGTCAGTGGAGAAGCGAGTACCGTGGTAATGGAAGTGCCAGGTTTTTTCTTTTCATGGATCGACTTGATCTCAAAGTTGAAAATAGTGCAGTCGACCACAATTCTGAAAGTATGAAAATTGAAACGATAAAAAATTGGTGGAAGATGGACCGAAAAAGCTCAATAAGAAAAAGATGCACAGGGTGCTCACTGAGGATTTATCACGAATTACGTGCATGGAAACAGGTTGACCATCCGAGCAAAAAGCGAAGATGGAATGAAGTAGGCGGCAAGACACCACTCCCAACTCTGCTGCTATCCGAAGATGTCGTCCGTCGCGAGATGTCGCGGAACACCACTTGCACTCCCTTCGAAGTGGCGGCGGTTTATCAGATTGTCATCAGGTCAGCACTGTTTCGTCCTCGCAAGCATGAAGCTTCAAAAAACGAAAATAGCGAGAATTACTTGACAACAAGTCGCTTCTGTTATTTTTTGTACAGTTGGTAAAAAAGTGGTGGGTAGCGCTGTGGTATTGATGCCAATCATCAAGAGTATTGTGCTCGCTCAATCCCCCTTGGGCTTACCAAGCCTCTTATCCCTCCGACGTCGGGAAATTGGTATCGGACGTGTTTGAGAAAAGTTCACTCTGTGCAGTTCAAGTGGGAACGCTCTTGCTCTGCTATCGTAAGGCTGCAGCGAGAATTGACTCGACTTACATTCAACGAGATTTATAACAAAAGGAGAAATCCCTCAAGCAGTAGCTGAACCGACGCGCTAAAAATTGAAAGACCTTGCATGACGAATGCGAAAACTGAATCAAATGTGAGAAGTGCAAGGATCCGCATAGTAGATGTGAAAGACAAGTCGTATAAAGAAAATGATAAGAAAGCCTTCATAACGTCAATAGAACATATCGCATGGAACACTAAGTAATCCACCTATTAAGATGAGACGATAAACACCAAAAAATAAACTGAGGAGTGAGAATATTAGGAATTGATTTTTAGAAGGAAAGTAGAAATTTCATAGCGAAAGCTCTCACTAATAAGAATGTGTGTTCTAGTTGCTCCAGAAATCATTGGAATGGTAAATCTTAAATGGTTAAGAATGCTTAGAAATCCTTATGTTGATTGACTGGTGCCAGAGATGGCTCGGTGTTACTTAAGGTGGTTCAACTGTTGGGTGGTAAATGTCAAATATTCTTCATTTCCTTAGTTGAATGCGCTATGCTCTACGACGTTCCTGATTTTCTCCACCACATAAGAACCAGCCACGAATCTCCCTTGTTGAGGAATCTCCAGTCAGTCGCAAGGCTACGTGGCGGATCTCCAGGTAGCGAATATGAGGTTAGATGAGAAGCAAAATCGACCTAATGCCTCCTTGTTACATAAATGCACTAACATTTAGTAAGTACTAAAATATATATTATAAACGTCCCAGGACCGACAGATCTCGGTTTCCTGTACAACCATGTCATACTCACAGCCCTCAAGTCCTTTTAATTATCAGAAAACTAAAGTTTATTTTTTCGTGTTTGCCTAGTAATCCAAGAAAATGTTGATTGCTCAGGTCAAAGTTAAATGACGGTCAGTTTTCAAGAACACTGATGCGCTATGCGATGACTAATATATGCCGGACTAATGCAGGTTGGATCGTCGCTGTAGAAACAAATCCAAATGGATGGCAAGAAATGAGTAACTATTCTGCATAAAGCTGCGGTCCCGATACACAAAACAGCGAGTAGGGAAATTTCGTTCGAGCCGTTCTCCACAACAGAAGATTCGACTTAATGCGACGACGAAGAGCGAAATCGTGAGAACCATTGGTTGTGGTCGATCGATTCAAATCACAGCGGCTCTCAAGAAAAAGAAAGCGCCGAGACGCTGGCTGAATGAGACTTTTATTAAGTTGGTACATATGAAATGTCCGATTTTATTGTTTTAGTTTTACGTGTGGCCTCATTGTTTTGCCCACATGTTGCTGTCCAATTTTCTTCAGATTGAACTAATTACAGAGTTTTATCAGCTTTCCTAAACTCGAACTTCACTGATAATTCTGATCATTTCTGAAAATGAGCTTCAACAATGCATTTAGATTAGAAGTTGGTCAACGGCCTACTTCTGATTGGTGCAAATGAAAACTTAGTTGTTCGTCTCCTAGTAATTCGTTACTCTCGATTCGAATTTTTATTGTGATAAACCCTCCCAATGGTTTACCGCCACATCGTGGCTGGGAGGTGTTCCTGGGTGTCGGACTGCGATGTACAGCGGGGGGATTCTTCCCTGCCGGCAGGGTCTCCCAAGCTGAGAAGGAGTCCGGCGTTTCCATCAGGAAACCTAGCCAAGAGTAAACCAATGCCAGGATCCACCACCGTCTTGGTATCAAAGTCGCATGGTGGTAAATCTCCCTCTGATCCACAAGGGCTGTTACTGCCTGTCGTGGTGACGACCTGGGGCAGACTTTGGCCAGGCTGCCCTTGGGATTCCAGGGAACCACAATGGCTTAACCAGCAAATCTCTGAAAGATGATGATAATGCTGGGGCCCGCACAACTAGTGAGGACGAGCCCTTCAAGTATCAAGTATCAAGTATTGTGATAAACACGTGGTCATGTATGGCGCGGTGGTTAAAGGTGCCCTGTGATGTACAGAACGTTTTGCGATCCTGAGTTTCTAGTTAACTAAAGCTGATCTCCCTTAAGGATTAGCAAAATGGCACCAGACTGCTAAAGAAGCTTAAAAAATATTCCAATAAGATCTTCGAAAATTCTCAGGAAAAATGAGTTTACAGTTTTTATCTATGGCTCTTCTTCAGTAGAACCTTTGTTACATTGCTGGACATGAAACTTTAAAAGAGGTGAAACAATGTTGTGAATCCTTTCTATCTGGAAGGATACAACACTAAGATGCGCCGAAAGTCATTATATATATATATATATATATATATATATATATATATATATATATGCTAAATGTACATTCATCCACCCCCTATGATGCTTAGTGGAGTCGAAGGCATGTCGCATCTTCAAGGGATGTATCAATGCCGAAACCTTTAATCATTATTCCGTTATGATAAATATAGACAGATTGGAGATAGAAGATGTATCCACCTCTTTCATGTTTAGTAGCATTTCCAAAGTGCTTCTAACAATGGGTGGTTTGATTTCGGTAAGGTCGTAAAACTATTCTTGTGTACTGAAGCAAATATTGCTAACGGTTATATCCACGCTCGTTTTCTGCATAACGATAGGTGATTTCTCAGATGAAACTTCCACTAGTGGATTTATAATTACGAACATTCACTTTGATTATTTATTTCATATGGCCTAAAAATCACATATTGTGCGGCGACCAGCACTTCTTTTACTCGATTCGCTTCCTCTGATCCATCATCCATGGTTTCAAATCACAATCATTGGTCATGACAAAAGTATTCGGACTTCTATTGCAATTCGGCTGCTGCTGGGCGATTTTTACTCTTATTTAGGAGTGTTGATGAATTCCGGTCGAGTCGATTCTCTAGCTATTTCTGGAATAACTGTAGCAAAGTGTCCTCAGGTCCTCACCACGTGCAGTCGGTAGTCTTCATGTATCGGAAGAAGCTTTTCCCAAACAAGCCAGGCATCTATTCCTCGATTTCACAGGAATGGGACGCATGAGTGGTGTAATGTCGAGTCGGATGACGCCCTTTCTCGCATAGAACGGCGTCTACAGCATAAGCTGTACCTGAACATTGGCATCTGTTAGCAAGAAGTGGAAAGAATATGGTGTTAAACAAGGCCTTAACAAGAGAAAGTGTTGGTGGTGACGAAATTAGAAGGAAACGCAGTTATATGACTTTTTAGCGAAAGATAACATCATGCACTTCAGCAACTATACTGCTGAGTTCTTGAAATAATACGATTTCAACAGTGCGCTCCAAAAATAACAAGGTTTTGGAACGACAACAAATCATTCACGCGTTGCAGGGATCATTAGACAACTGGAAAACTTAGTTGAGAACTCGTAGTCCTTTAAACGCAAAGAATTAACGTCCTCAGGACATCGTGTGAGTCGTCCCCTCAAGAAAAACGTTCGTGGCAAAGCGATCAGTGATCACTACTCAAAGATAGTATTGGCTTTTTCTTTTTACTTATTAGAGCTTTGGAATAGAAGCGCCACCAAGCAGATATCTATGCTTTGGATCACGATGGCTATAGTTACTTCATTGTAGACTCGAAGCGCATTTCCAGAAACATTGAATTTCCAGAAAAACTGTAAAGCATCAGAATTTTCTTTACATTCTAACGTTTATTATCCATTATACCAGCACCCTGGTAAGAATATTATCGCAGACCTATGCCTTAGTTCTTAAACAGATGATACTAATATAAATGAACGTAATCGCAAGAATCCTCTATAATGGGTTCCTTTTAACCTCGGTATTGATCAATAAATTGCTGTTTTCTTGATAAGCACAAACAAGTTGTTAACACACTCCTTGTTAGCAAAAGCTGACGCTTCGGTGGATTTCGATCGTTTCAGAACCTGGAAAAGTAAAGTTGACTACAATCTAGCCAGCCAAGTACCTCTATAACCTTAACAGAAAATCATGAAACCTAGATCTTGACCGCATTGAAAACAAAAAACGGCTTTTTCGCCAGCTTTTTATGAGTCTTCCACTGAGCTTTCACGTGGAGACCAACCACACAAAGTTCACGTGAAAGCATAATGTGTCTCTCTCACATTAAAATATCAATCTGAGATACTGTGTACAATCACGCGTCATAACAAGGGATTCCACTCTTTGGTTCATTTTTGGATTCTTGAAATTTATCTGAAAATGAACCACAATAATGCTGAGAAATTTGGAAAACTTCAGTTGGATTGATCCATTTGATAGATGATTGCTGATGGCTTGATCGATGGAACTAGCTGAGAGACAGGCGAAACGATGGACCTTCATGGTGTGGTGGTGAACGCGTTAGCCCCGGAAACGGTAACAGCGCTTTCATTCCCCACCGCAGACACCTGCGGTCCGGAGTTTTGCAAATATCTCAGCATTTTTGTGGTTGAGTCAAACGTAATAGCCTGCTGTAAAAAATTTGTAATAGGCAGTAAAAAAAAGGACAACGTTATCTAGAATGGTTCGAAAGTTCTGAGAACTGAGGTTTCCGATTCTTCTGTGAGGATGACAATTTCTACTTGTAAATGTTCGCCGTTATGTCACTGAGATCCCTGCGGAGTGTTTTGTTTAACTTTTGCTTACCGTTTAGGTGCTCTTTTATACGGATGCGCAGTGCTCTACCCGTTTCGCCAACGTGTTTGTCTCCACACCTTTTACAAGAAGCTAAGTACGGCGTACTCGAACTCATGCAATCAGCGTCTCTACAGTTAAGGCGGAATACGCAATTTGCGTTGTAGACAGAAGCTCATGCAGGCGGTTGCCAACTAGCTAGAGTCCTAGAGTTCTCGGTGGTGTTTCATCCATTGTTACCGTATTCTCTAGATCGGCCGTTTAAAAGCAACGTTTTATAGTTGCACTTATTTCCTTGGAAAGGAAGGGTTCGTTCGAAAGTTTTGAGAGCTGAACTTTTTCGTCCCTCGTTCGGAGTGTCGTTCTTCTTCTACACTTGTCCCGAGGAGCTACAGTTGCATAGCCATTGCGAATGCCTAAATGCCGTACTAATTTCACGGATTCTTCGTTTGGCTCCTTTTCTGTGCACACACTAGTGGCCGTTCAAAACATGCTTCTTATACCCGCCTTTCTTTCTGTGTGAGGGAAAGAGAAGAGCTAATGAACCAGGATGTTTTTCGTTAGTTGGCTTTCTATACCACTTTGTGATGTGGCCGCTTTCGGTCAGGCTAATTTGAACATTTGGTAATAAAAGCAAGTTTCCTTTCTGCTTTTTCTGGGATAAATTTTGTGTTGTCTGACTGTTCGTTCAGTAACACAAAACACTAGTCCATCTTCTCATATATGGAGCACATGACAAAGCAATTATCTACATATCTACAATAGAGTAATGGGGAAAGATCGGTTGCTTGAGCTCCCACCCTAGAAAAATATTCAATGGCAAGGTTTGGTGCTACTCACTGTCTCATTGATAGTCCTGTTATTTGTGCGAAATACTTGCTGGACCATCTAAAGTAAGAAGGCCTTGACCTGCTGAATCGAGAAGCCATACACGTTTATTGCTGCCTCGTGTTGCATAGGAAGTTCGATTATGGATTGCACAACGGAATCACTCAACAATGTCGCATAATGGATGCTAATGTCTAAGGACTTTATTGCGAGCCACTGTTAGTACATGCATTATGTTCAGCAACTGGAAAAGAGTTGCGGCTTAAAACTACGTTATTTTATCAGTTGACCCGTCTACACAGCTAATGACGGCTCCAAGCTTGAATAACGATCATTAGTATGGTTAGCAGTAGATAATAACATATGAGTTTTTTACAAGCAGGTATGGGACGAAAAGTGTTTGAAAATTAAACCTTGAGTTGAAAAAATAACTGGTGTTTTCAAACTAGAGCCACTTTGACGAATTTGTTGCTTTCCTTTTCAGACATTTCGACATAAACGGAAGCATTTTTAAGATGACAATATCAAACTTTCTATTTACTCCTTATTAATTTTCTCAATGATAGGGTATTATGTGAAATACCACCAGAATACAGCTGAGATAATTGCAAACGTTGGGACCCTTTCCAGCTTGGAACCCACGATTACCCTTTTCAAGCGCCCACTTTTTGGCTACTACACCACCGAGGCCCTTGCTTTGCCTTTCTCTCAGCCATCTTTAAGATACTTTTTCGTAATCTCAGCATCTAATAGACTAGGAAGTATTATAAACACTCGACCCTTATCATCAACAGATGTTTTAATGCTTTTTTAACCCTATCAGCCCTGAAACCTCTTGCATCTCACATTTTTGTTCCCGAGTAAATGAAGCGAAACTTCCTTCGCTAAAGCCGTTGAGGGCTCCAGAAGTTCGTCGGCAAATATGCTAAATTTGCTACTATTTTCATTGTTGGAACCTTGTTGTATACAGAACGTTTGAGGAAACGGCGGTAGTGGCAAGACCCTTACTCCTTGTTGTTCGCTCTGTTTAGTGCTTTAACTCTAGCCTTGTCATTGAGTCTTGGAGTTCATGCAAACTGCATGCGAGATGTCGCAATGGTACCGTAGAAATGAGTTCAGCTGATGAGAAACTTCGGCCCAATTCTAATAGCGAGCGCACCCGATCAGGGAGAGACGTGTCTCAATACAAGGTAATCGTTGGCTTTTGTGGAATGCTATTTATCTAACTGTGACTCACTTGATCGTCGTTAACGGTGCATTTATACTCATAGGTTGTTGAAGCCGTGTCATGCGATATATTCAAAAGGTCTTCGACTTTTTTCTGTAAAATTGCTTTAGCATTTACCCTAACAAAAAAAATGAAAGATAAAGCTCTCGGCGTTGATCAATGCCTGAGGGATGAGCCATGCATTCGTCTTCATTAAGCATCGTTGGCAGGTGTGCTTGAATGCATGTCTGGTCTTTACAATGACTCGCGGTGGCCTACCGATTTATCAAGCCAGTGCTGCTATCCTCCCAGGCAAGTCTGGCACCAATTTGCAAACCCCCGGAGGGATGGAGGGCTTGGTGGGCCATGTGCGCAGGGATCGATTCTACGTGTGTTGCAGGGGCGCCTCCGACCACTGCGCCACACGCGCCTTTGGACGAGATATAACACGAAAAAGCTACTTTTGGTCTTGAGAAAAAAAATCGTCGTGGCAGAACAAAAAAATTTTGCATCCCATATTTGCCTTAATAAAATTGCAAATCAATACTCATCCACCCACTGTTCTTCTCCAGATTTTCTCCAATATTCTCTCAGTGGGACTGAAATTTAAGTTTTGTGATTTTCCTGTTGGATATGGAGATGCTTGGCTGATAAGGCGAAATCTACCGGAAGCTCAGCTTTTGTGATTAAAGAGTTTGCACACAACTTCTTGTGTGTCTCTCAAGAACACAGCGAATTATCACCGCAACAGTTTTTCTGAATGACACGAGGTCATATGTTATGTGGGCCAGGCATTTCTTACATTCGATTCGTTTCCTTGTATCCGTCGTGAATTAAAGTTTTTCTTATTTAAAGGCTTGGCCGGTTCAGTAGAATTTTTTGATCTATTTCATGAATGTCGTTGGGTACTGAACGAGTTGATTCTTCTTCAGAATTTTGGATAGCGGTGCTGGGGAGTCTCCAAGTCTTCATCACAGACGAGGCACGCTGTTATGGCTTAATCTCAGACGGGCTTAGTACCAGTTTCCTGACCCAGATAGAAAGCTTTTCGCTTTTGAAAAAGGAAGCTTTTCGAGCAAGGCCGCCTTGCTCGTGCTAAATGACATCATCGCATGTTACTTACTTGATGCTTGACACTTGAACGGCCCGTCCTCACTGGTTGTGTGGGCACCAGCATAATCACCATTTTTTCGGAGATTTGCTAGTTAACTTATTATGGCTCCCTGGAATTCCGAGGTCAGCCTGGTCAAAGTCTGCCCCAGGTCTTCAGCACCACAGGCAGCGGCAGCCCTTGTGGATCAGAGGGAGATTTTCCACCATGCGACTTTGATACCATGACGGTGGTGGATCCTGTATTGGTTTACTCTTATCTAGACCTCCTGATGGAATTGCCGTACTCCTTTTCAACTTGGGAGACCTTGCCGGGGGGACGAATCTCCTGCTGTAGATCGCAGTCCGATACCCAGCAACACTTCCCAGCCACGATGGGGCGATAAACCGTTGGGAGGTCATCGCATGTTACAGCACTGAATTTCTAAACCTAGCTAAGATATCTCCGTCTGTTTTTATTTTTATTTCAAACAAAACTGCATATATTGCATACAATTATAGAGCAAGAAAATCAAGAGAGAAGAAGAGTTGATAGGCGACCACTGGCCAACGGACGACCGTACTACTAAGATGAAACATGAGAGCAATGTACGAAACTATCTCTATTTCCCACGAGTGAGATCACTGTATAATGCTTCAACACTAGTTAGTGTCATGCTATTCACCATGCTTCTGATTGCACTACATTTGAATTTCTTCAATGACTTTATGGACGAATGGCAAGCTTGTGGAATGTCTATCAAAGCCTACTGACTTTATGACCGGACCATTGTACAAAATGACAAAGTTTAAGTCGGAGATGACGTCTATGGTGTATATCATGAATAGAAATGAACAAAGAAAAGGTCGCAGCAATGCAAAGACGGTGTGCCATCTATCAGACGTTTTCGAACTTGACCGGAAGCGCAACTTTAGCTCGGCTTAATCTACAGAATGAATGATAACTGTTACATAACCTTTATTGTTTATAGTGGCATAATACACGAATGCACCTCATTAAAGTGAATGCAGTCCTATCCATCTAATTCCTATTGAGATAGGCTGTGCGGCATAAAAACGACTATGCTTAATACTTTGTTCATTTCTTTTTTTCACTGAAGGAACCGCTGGACACGGACAATGATCGGATCGCTGGGATGAAGGGCGAACTCGTGAAAACCCACGAAATGGGGCTTGGAGTATACATGGACAAGAAAATGTGGTTGGACTTTCTTCCGGCACCGAGGTTCGTCGTTTCTTCACGTGTTTTTTCTTTCTTCTTATCTTCGTCGTTCTTTTAGACACTGTTGTTTCTAGGCTAAATGTTGTATTTGTTGGTAGAACATGATTATGACGACTGTTTCAGGCCGTGATATCCAGATTGACATGCTCTATTCGGAACAGGTTCATTTTTAAGAATAAACTTTTGAGATAACGAAATCACCTACACAATGACAATGAACAGTGACTGTTCCACTCTGCTTTTGTTCCTCCTGCGCTCAAAACTCTGCGGGCTACTTGTAACTGCCATTGTAAACGATCTCAGACTTTGACCCAAGAGTTATTTGCACACTTTTTTTTATAGATGCTATCTGAAATGCACCACACAATTCTTTGTCAGTTTGTTGAACAAACAGTGATATGAAAGGATCGTCTGCACACGATGACCTCCATTTCGTAGTAAATGGACGAACCACGATCGTCAATACGTCTAATAATATTTCGAAGCCAACTTTCCTTTAACCTCTGTATGACTAATCAATACGTTTTCTTTCTTTGATAAGCTTATACAAGGTTGATAACATTCTTTATTTTAGGCTAACGTTTCGACGGTACCGTCTTCACCAGGGATGATGATCAGAGTCGATGGTCCACAGTTGTTCGTATTCTCGAGGTGGCGTCTTCGTCGCTCGAGGTTCGATGCGCGACAAAGACGCCACCACGAGAGCACGAACAACTGTAGACCATCGACTCGGATCATCGGCTCTGATGAAGACGATACCATCGAAACGTTAGCCGAAACAGAGAATGTTATAAACCTCGTGTAAGCTTATAAAAAATACGCCTAATATTTTTTACACAAAACAACAGAACTTCAGTTTCCTCTTGCAACCACTTTCAGCGATGGCACTTTTTTTCTACAAATACCGTTACAAATTTGCTTTATTTGCATCTAACATTATCGCTTATAGTCTGACGCAAAATTTCATGTGGATGGCGTATACAATGCAGATCTAATTTTTCACCACACGTGTTGCGAACTGAAATCTACTCGTAGCGTCGGGTCTGCCGAAAAGTGTTATAATTGATTAAGTCGCCATGAAAAAGTTAAATCTGAGAATTTTGAATGACTGGAAAGGTTTACTGGAAAGCGCGTTTGGGTGGTGGTTTGGTAGATAAGTAAAAAATCAATACTTCATGGTGACGGGTGAAAATATCAACTTTTCGATAACGGATTTTTATTTGAATTGGGTAATTGGATGTCTCAATATTCTTCCGTTATGTTGCGAATGTTTTTCGCTGTTAAACTTTCGGCGTTCTCGCTCGCTGTGCTGGATAAATTATGGATTGAATATAAAAGTGCCGGAAAAACCTGTGCATGGCAAAATGAACGGGAGGAAGGATCTCCCCATTCATACTTGAAAGTAAACCAACTCATATTGAACGCTCTGCGTTACTGCACACTTGGATATCCTGGTTCGTGCATTCACTAACAGGATTTTTTACAAACGATTCAAGTTACTCCACAGCAGAAAACAGAGGAAGAACATATCCTTATTCACCCTGCGTCGTTGGAAGCAGGTGATTGCCCTCATCTGGTATTGCAGTTACTATCGCCAGTACCCGGTCCGAGACATTCTATTTGAATGGGACACCTGGATGCATAGAAGTTAACATTTAGATTTTTTTTGGGAACTCTTCCTTTAGTCTTCATAGTTCGACAACCTGCAACACACAAAAAAAGAAAAATTTCTGAGCACGGTAGTATCTTATGAGACCATGCCTTCCCTGAAATAGGAAAAGCAGTTCTCGATTCAAGCAAACCAAATTTTTACGGAGCGGTCGGGTTCGACTATGAGCAGCATTCGAACCCTCTTCGATGGTCCACCTATCGATGCTTCTCGTGGCATTCAGACTGTGCGTGTCGCAGTTCGTACTCCGTCCCAGACATGAATTCGATATGCCGAGCCACGATTCAATGGCCGTGTGAGCCTGGTTCTATGCGTAGAAGTACATAATTTTTCAACTTCCACGAAAGCATTATATTTCATTGATGCGAAAATAATGGCATTCAATGGTGGAATAGTCGCATTAAAAATTATTTTAAGTTCGAATTAATCGCTTCAAATTATTTTAAATTTATATTTATTTGAAGGAAACCACATTGTTTTTTGCACTGGCACAATTTAATTCTAACTTACTACATTCAGTAGCAGTTCAGAGTCATCCACACCAACTGCGACAATGCCATCTGTGAGAAATTATATAAACCTAAGTGCTAAGTTTCTAAATGGTTTATTGTGCCATAGTGCTTCCTGACTGAGGGGGCGCGTGTGGCGCAGTGGTCGAAGGCGCGCGCAACAAACACATAGGATCGATCACCGCGCCCATGTCCCACCAAGTCTTCCATCCTTACGGGTTTCGGCAAGTTGGTACCAGACTTGTGTGCGAGAACAGCAGCACTAGCTCGATGTATAGGTAGGTCACCGCGATTCATTGTAAAGACCAGATATGCATTCAATCACCTCCAAACGATGCTTAATGAAAGTCGAATGCATGGTGCATTCCTCAGGGATTGATCAACGTTGGGAGCATTATCCTTTTTATCCTTTGTTAGCTCTTTCTGGATGTCGATTTTCGATATACAGGAAAGTATTTGGTTGCTTAGCAAAGTCGCATAGGTCGGAAAAGCGTTCTACATTTCCCTCCTCCAAAAGGCTAGCTAGTAGTGTAATACCAATGTCAAGAATCATCGCAGTCCTGCAGGATGTTCCATGAAGTGGTAAAGCTTTCCCAAATCATAAGACTAAAGAACACCAACGCTCATATCCCCACAAGAAGTCGCGGAAATACACTGCTCGGAACTCGATAGACAATCTTGTTAAATGAGCGGCATACTAGCTCAATTAAAAACATGCTGAGGCACGAACAATTCCTCCATCCCTTCAATTATAAAATATCAGGAGGGTTATATGATTATTCATCATTTTTTCTGGTTTCCACCTAACTGCCATAATAGTAATCTACGATATCGCAACAATGCGATTCCCCAGCTTGTCTAGCAGAAAACAGGTTTCATTAAGGAAGAACGGTGCTCGGTAAATATGTAATATAAGAAGGTAGCTGGATTGACCCATTTTTAATTTATGAATGAATAACATTGTGAAAGCACTTGGTCTTCACCAGAAAACTTGAGGTCAAGGAAGCCCGTAGTTCCACTAGAAAAAAGTAATGTTTGGCTGATTGCTTTACATGTGAATCTGGCTTTGGCAGGCTTTGAAGAAGGCGAAATCGCCAGAACGTCAACCAGTGATGTGTTGAATGATTATCGTTGTTCAAACCTTCGTCTTTACTCAAGAATAAAACACTGGTAAAAAAAACCTTTCAGTGGCTTGTTTCTTTAAAATGAAGCCTCATAAACGTTGGAGATCAAGGTGCCATTTAAATGACATCAGCAAACGAGTGTGAAAAAAAATTGCAACTATTCCAAAGGTAGATGTTACCCGATTTTTGCTATGCACGCTGTATTTCCGCGTTTACTACAGATAGGTTTTTGGAACAAATCCACTCCACATCAAAGGAGAGTAGGGTTACCGGATTACTCCTTTGTATTATTCAATCTTTCTATGAGAACATTCTCAGGGCCCTTAAGTCATGGATAATCGACTGCTTTGTAAAGATGTTTTCATCTTTGTATCTCAAGGTTACTTCGAAGGAAATAGTTCTTTACATATAGCCTTGCCTTTGTTAAAGATTGTGTGTATATTGCAAGATAACTCATTTTGTCATGCTTGAGATCCCGTGCGCGTCGCAAAATGTGGTGCTAATACTTTCCAGTAATTGGTTCTTGTGGTAGTGGCAGTGTTCTACAAGATCCGTTGCCACATATGGAAATAAATAACTTTGTCTTAGCCGTTTTGCTGAAAGGCTTTGAGTCATGTGACTTTAATTAGAGGCCAATATAACGACACTTCGAAGAGTGCTTACCAAAGAGATGACGGAAGAGCTATTGCTACGAATCACAGGCATCGTGTTGCCATGCTTTTGGTTGTTCCTTCTCACACATTTGCTTTACTCCAGTGTTCTACCAGTTAACTTATCTTGACTCACAATATGCCACTAGTTGTTATTGAAGTGGATCTGCTAGCCAGTTTCTCCTGACTCTCACATGTCATTGGACACTTTCATTTTCAGTGGATTATTCTCCACAGAGTCGTAAACGGAAGCATGAATAAAGTACCAAGCTTGTCTACTTTCTATAAATAGATCTGCATCCGGTTAGTAGCATCTTGTAGATACGAGATTTTGGTGACTTCAGTAAATAACAACGTGGGTGTAGTCTGTAATCCAACTGATCATCTTCTGGCTCCATTAGGCGTGCACCAAAAAAGGCTTCAGTTAGCCTTTGTCGCAATGCAGAGCTGCCCTTTGGGCTCCTTAATGCCGGATGGAAATAAGAAACATTCTACTTTTCAAGAAAAGTTTCTAATGTGACGGCTTCTGGCAAGGAACTAATAACGGAAAGTTTGCTGGGCAATCCGTGAGGTTCAATAGGATGATGGAGACCCAGCGAAATGCAGCATTTTTTCCCCCGTTTGCATGGTATTCTTAGCCAAAACGGTTCATTTTTTTTCTTCTTTTTCATTTGCTGCCGTTGGAGACACGAAATAGAAAACTAGTTTCTTCTCCTTATTCGAATCCATCTGACTATCACTGACTGAGCTTGGTTCTTGACCGAGGGAATTTCTATCGGTTGTACAGCGTGTCTCCCAAACGAATACACTCTTACGTTCGTCAAAACTTCTTGGACGTGAGTACTAGAAGAAGTCTATTGCTGAGGCTCTATTTTCTCATCTATTTGGTTGGAGCTTTTTTATCATCAAAAAATCGATGAAAGTGATGCGTTGTCGCAGTATGCGAGATACCCTCGTTTCTCATAAACAAGCGTTGGAAGTTGTCGTACTGTATAAAGTGCAGCATATTTACGTAGTACAAGATATGGAATATAAAGATGAAACGATCGATGTTGATCAATCCACTGAGGATACGCAATGCATCGAACTCAGGCATGCATCATAGAAGAACTAAATCCATCTCTGACCTATACGGAGAATGGCGGGCGACAATCTATGTATTAGATCAGTGTTTTTTATCCTTCCAGGTAAATCTGGTGCCAATTTGCAGAGCCCGGATGGATGGACTACATGGTAAGCCTGGGGCTAAGTACCCAGACAGCGTTGTGTTGCGGTATGGTGGGCTCTTCTATCGTTAGTATTGGGTACGTTCTTAATATTTCTTATCTTTACAACTTCACTCGGATTCTTAAAGCGAGGTCATTATAAATTCGCAATAAGGTGGAAAGGAAAGTTGAAATAGAAGTTGTGGGTGTGCAAAAAAATTTTGATAATAAAATAAATGAAAAAAACTAGGATTTACACTGGTAAGAACATGGTGTGGTCTGAAAGCAACAGCCAGAAAGATAGTGTGATTATAAACGAGTCCTAGGACCATTCCATTCGTTTCTCACATCTATCATCTGCCAAGGTCTTCCAACTTTTTGTGCATGGCTTTGACTGCTGTTCGAAGATTCTTTCTTCTTCGTCACAAATGTTGTTGAATGCTGGAGTCGATTCTTCCTGGAGCCATCAGATAGCAGAGCTACAGCGTTTCCACTTGGATTGCAGAGACTGACTTTAACAAGTTTCACCACTTTCGCGATATGGGATTGATGAGAGGGCTGGGAAGCCTGGGTGGGATCAATCCAGCACGGTGATCGTGATGATCGGCATCACTACTATTGCGCTACCCACCCACTCTGCATTGTATATATATATGTAATTTAAACATATATATATATATATATATATATATATATATATATCCAACCCAATCCTCTCAACGGTTTACCGCCTCATCGTGGCTGGGAGGTGTTCCTAGGTGTCGGACTGCGATGAACATCAGCGATTCATCCCTTGGCAGGGTCCCCCCAAGCTGAGAAGGAGTCCAGCGTTTCCATTAGGAACACTGGCTAAGAGTAAACTAATACTAGGATCCACCACCGTCCTGATATCAAAGTCGCATGGTGCAGATCTCCCTCTGATCCACAAGGGCTGCGACTGCCTGGGGTGATGAAGACCTGGGGCATAATTTGGCCAGGCTGACCTTGGGATTCCAGAAAACCACAATGGCTTTACCAGCAAATTTCCGAAAAATGGAGATCATGCTGGTGCCCGCACAACCAGTGAAGACTGGCCATTCAAGCATCAAGTAACTAAGTACACATATTTATATATATATATATATATATATATATATATATATATATATATATATATACATATGTATAAATATACATCTGGCTTCGTTCCCGATTTAGTTCTCTAGATCAATCCCGCTGACGGGTTATTTCTGGTGGCACTGATCGATAGAACTAGCAGGGAGACAGGCGAAACGAAGGACTCGCATGGTGAGGGTGGGAAACGCGTTAGCCCTCGGAAAGGGTAATAGCGGGTTCTTTCCCCATTGCAGACACATGCGGTCCGAAATTTTGAAAATATCTCAGCATCATCGTGGTTTTATATATATATATATATATATATATATCTGTATATATATATATACATATATATATATATATATATATATATATATATATATATGCGTATTGGGGATGGTCCAGCTCAGCTGTATCATGACACCAGGGAAAATCGATATGAACCAGAAATTTACGACATTGACAAAGAAGAAGACGAGATCCCTGAAGCAGCACCCAAATCCAAACACGAAAAGTTCGAAGACCTTTGTGGAAGATAGATGCGAGGGACCGAGTCGAGTGAACGAAGTCCTGGGACCTGCACCGAACATGTGTGAAGGCACATTGTGCAAAATAAAACAATAAATCCAACAGTCTACATGCGTGGGTATACATGTGCATGAATTGATATTTCCATGTACATGTGCAAATACACATTCACACAGTCCTTTATTCTTAACGATCGTGTATTCCATAAATGCAAAATATAGCACTTTTTGCATTTCACAACAGGGAGATTGAATGTTAGAGACTAAATTCTCGTACAGTAGTAAAGAATTGCGAAATTTTATTGCTTTAAAGTAGCGTAACTGCGCTAAAAATGCGTGCCGTGTAATGAGTGAGGGAACATACCTGAAATAGGGACTCGAATTTTATGCACTTAAATGGACAAAGACTGCTCAAAAACGGTGAAACTCGCTTCACTCAGTGAACAACGAATTGTGCGTACTCCTAGCAGGTATAGTGAAAGTCGTAGAAACGAAAGCAGACGGCTACAGATCTATTCAAGATGCAGTGGTTTCGAAGGTTTCTAGGATGCACGGCATTAGACTTTCTTCATTGATAGTTCTTCTCGGACCGGGAAAACAGCAGTTCCAAAGGAGTAATCTCTACACCTTTTGCAGTTATCCCTTTAATTCAACAGTATTTGATTTTAATGGATAAAAGTTAGCAAAATCATATGGAAGATGCATTTTATGTGCTGCTTGGGAAAGAATTTTCCAGACAACGAAGATTTACGGCCTGCAAGCGGGTTGTTAACAAACGACTGTGTTATAACTGGAAAACATTTTCAGGGCTAAATACGGTCTTAATCAAGGACTCACAAAACAATGGGAAAACTTCACGTTGTCATAAACCAGTGGGCATCTTTCCTCAGTTATTTATTGTTCGCCTTGATTCCTAACACTTCCGCGTACAGATTACAGAAAGATGGCCCTTCCCACATTCACGTCGTCAAAGTCTGACTCCATTGTGGACTACAAAAGTTGTTTCAATTAGAGATATTGAACTGGCAAGCAATGTTATACGTTGCAACACTAATATTTTAGCACTGAAAAAACCGTTTTTTATTCGCTGTACGAAAAAAAGCCATTTGAGCAGGAACGTACGGAAGTGAAGCCCGGACACATGAGAAGCCTTGTAAATGGAGTTGTACTTACCTACTTGCTTGGTTACTTGGACGGCCCACCTTAACTGGTTATGCGGTTGCCAGCGTAATTTCCATTTAATCTGAGTTTCTCTGGTTCAGCTATTGTGGTTAACTGGGGTCTCGAAGTCAGCCTAGCCAAAGTCTGCACCGGGTCATCATCATAACAGGCAGTCGTCGCTCTTGTGGGTCAGAGGGGCAGATTTGTCACCATTCGACTAGTTTGATCCCTGGACGATGGTGAATCCTGGTATTGGTTTACTCTTAGCTGTGCTTCCTGATGGAAATGCCGGGCTCATTCTCATCCCCCCTCAACCACTTCCCACCCACGAAGAGGCGTTAAACCATTGGAAGGAATGAAGTTGTAACCGTAAAAAAATGCAGTTTGTAATGCTCCGACAAAGCGTAGACAGCATGGAGGAGATTAATGTGGAGCCCAACTCCCTGATCCAACGACGATAAATCTATAAATCTCTTTATTGAAGTGACCGTTGGCCGAGAAGGCAGAAATGTTCATGGTATGATAAGTGTGTATATTGACATGCTACATCAGAGAGCGGAACGACTATGTTAGAGACCTGATGTACCCCATCTTCATTCACATATTCTGATGTATGGCCTCTGAAAGGGCGCCTGTGGCGCAGTGGTTGGAGGCGCCACTGCGACACACACGTGGAATCGATCCCAGCGTCCATGGCCCACCATGCCCTCCATCCCCCCGGGGTAAGCAAATTGCTACCAGACTTGTCTGGGAGGATAGCAGCACTGGCTCGATACATCGATAGGCCACCGTGAGTCATTGTAAAGGCCAGATATGCACTCAATCACCTCCAACGATACTTATTGAAGTCTTATTGCATGGTGCATCCCTCATGGAATGGTCAACGCCAAGAGTTTTATCCTTATCCTTAATAGCTTCTAAAGCAATAGTAATAATTGAAGGAAAGAGCTGAATAATGATCTGATGCGGGCAAGACGTAGAGTTGAGTTTTAAGAGGAGCAGCCTTTCTGAGTACTGGAAATTCCTCAGCTATGTGAGCAAGAAAAAATTGAAGCATTCAGAAGGACGGCATTGATCGGTTCGACGATTCAGAAGAATCATTATATTGAAGCTTGTAGTGACGAAAATAAAACCTAAAGCAGAAAATCAGTAGGCTTATAGCTTTATGTGTAACACTTGTTCAAACGCAGTAAATGACATTTCATTTTCGGTCTTTTGAAGAAACGAATGAGATGGCCCGTTTTTCAGAGCTCTTTTTCAGTGCAGCAAAAAGTTCCGTCGTTAGTCGTTGGACTCAGCATCTTCTTCAACTAATGTCTTGCAACTAGGTTAATCGTGGAAATTGTTGGTTCATCTCTCCGTTTCGACAAATCGAAAAAAGGATGAATTATTTGGGATTGCCGATCTCATATCAGTACATGTTGAATACAAAACATGGACTCACCTGCTACGAGAGCACAAGAAAACCAAAGCATTTCAATAACCTGCTCAATTTTCTTCTGGTTTTCGTACGCCTGGACTGTTGACTACGTTCTAGTAATGTAAAAGTTATTAAATTTGAAGTGAAAAATCTGTCCAAAGCTCCGAACTGTTCATAAACGTTAAAATAGGTATTTATAACCATAAGGACAATGTTTGAAGAAAGGATAAATGTCACGGTGCTGGTCAATCCCTGAGGGACGCGTCATGCAACCGACTTCATTAAGCATAGTTTGGAGGTGATTGATTGCATATCTTGTCTTTACAAAGACTTTCACTGCCCTACCGATGTATGGAACCAGTGCTGCTATCCTCCCAACCAAGTCTGGTATCAATTTACCGACCACGGAGGGTTTGAAGACTTGGTGAGCCAGGGACGCAGGAATCGATCCCGTGTGTCTTGCAGGGCGCCTCCGACCACTGCGCCACACGCGCCCTGCAGTACATGTTTTCGATGCCGTTAGAATAGGTATTTATTTATACCTATTTTCGACTCTTTTCGATATCTACTTGGAAGCTACTTACATATAGTATAAGTACAACTACCCAAACAGAAGGTAGTTCTGCCTCACTGTGCACTGAACTCAGTGCATATCGTCCACCGCACCTTTATAATGATTTTTGCGTTATTCACTCTGTAACTCAGTTTTCCCACGTGCTTTTCTACTCATTCTATGCATCTTCCATGTTCTTATAAACATCTTTCTATGTTTATGGGAAACTTCAAACACTTGTGGATGCTGGAAATAACTTGTCCACCATAAAAGTAACTACAATTCATCGTAGCAATTCTAGCTTATCGTTGATATCTGAAGAAAGTGAATACATAGTCATGTCATCGGTAATAATAAAGCTATGAGGTTCATGGACGATGTGTTGGAAAAATGGAAGGCACTTTTTAGCTCATAAATGGTGTACAACTGTGCCGTTGGCTGAGCCTACTATGGAGGATAGCCTAAGCAGCAGGGCGCCTGCGACCACTTCGCCACACCAGTCCTTAGAGTTAGAGTCCCTTTACTATAAAACAACAGAGACATTCCGTTGACTGTAATAAAGAATTATCAAAACGTGGTTGCAGACTGTAATGGAGATAAAATGAGTGCAAAAAGTGCAGTTTGTAAACATTGCAATTGTACCTTGTGCATGTAAAACAGCTAATTGGTAGAAAAAAAAGCTGTTCAAACTATGGAAGGCAAAAGTAAATCTCCTTATGTGCCAGAGCCTCTAATGCATCCGAAAATTATACGGACTGGCGATTGCGCAGTGCTTCTTGTACAATTTGCTCTATCAGATAACTGATGTGGATTAGCACAACGGTGAATAATCCCCTAAACAAAACACCTTGTCTTTTGAACGTTGGAAACTTCTTTCAGTTCAGTTCATTCAACAGTGATCTAGGAAGATAAACAACGAATGAATGTGGTATATCTCTAAATTTTTTCGAAACTCTAGCTCAGCATGACTACTAATTTTACTGCTAGTTACAGTTTTGAGTTGTGTGGTGGAATTCATATAGATCTCTTCTGCCATCCTCCATGCTCTGAAAGACTCGTACCTCGAAAACGGAGAGCGTTTTCTTTGGTATAACTCTTGAAAATACTTTTAGATACATTTATTTACACGTACTTTTAAACTGATCTTGTTGAGCTAATGAGAGGTTGGTATAAGCTGTCGTCATCGTTGTTGTCGTTGTTGTTGTTGTTGTTGCTGTTGTCGTTGTTGTTGTTGTTGTTGTTGTTGTTGTTGTCGTTGCTGTTGTTGTTGTTGATCGATGGCCGACGTTTCGGACGTCCTCAAAGCCGTGCTTAGGTTAGCGATTTCGAATCATTCGACTTTTTTCAATGATTTTTATATGGATGGAATGAGGAGGAAAAGTAAGACGGATGGGAAACGAAAAGTTTTGTATGTGACATTTGATGTGATGTTGAGAGTAATCAACTTGGGCTAAATCATATACTTAGCCGGTCCCGACTTTTAGGAAACGTCTAGGTGCTTTGATGTGGTATCAGAGCTTCCCTTATTCTTTATCACAAAGTATTCAGGGGAAAATGCGAAGTTCTAGCTACACAACGCTGCATGTGTAACAGTTCACGATTTGTGTGCTTAAGTTTTTTAAATCTGTTCGTTCACACAACGCATTAAAAGGATAAAGGATAAAGCTGTCAGCGTTGATCAATCCTTAAGGGATGCAATGCATATCTGGCCATTCCAGTGACTCGCGGTGGCCTACTGAGGTATCGTGCAAGTGCTGCTATCCTCCCAGACAAGTCTGGGACCAATTTGCTCACCCCGGAGGGATGAAAGGCTTGGTGGGCCAGAAGCGCGGGGATCGATCCCATGTGTGTGTTTCAGGGCACCTCCGACCACTATGCCACACGCACCCACACAACGCATTATTTCACTATTTTGTTCGCTGTACAAAGCCATTAAACTACTTTATTAGTTGCAAATTATGGTGAGTTATTATGATCCTTTTTTTTCATTCTGGCTGCGATATCGCCAGCCTTTGAATTTTCGCTCGGATGGCGCTACCAGTCTAAGATGGACGTCGGCAACATTTGATGTCCCATCACAGACTGGTCCATTCGCTGCCTGCTCCGACAGACGTCGGTGCGGACGGAGTGTCCAGAGCCGGTCCAGCTCTGATGGATGAAGCTCGCTGACCGCCAGACGGCAGAGTGCGCCAGGGACGCAGGCGTTCCCGGTTCAAGCTGCCAGCAACGCCACTACCCGCACAAATCGGACTGGCGGATCCCTGGCCAAAAAGTCATCAAACTCGACTCCATATTCCCCCTTCGGAGTGAGTGGTCCATCCACTTCTTGGAAACGATGTCTACTACAATTTCGTTTGCTTGCTAGATAATGATATCTCATTTTTTTCACAGCTAGCCACTTCTAAATCTCCCTGGCAAAGAAGTAGCGTTTTTTGGAATACATGGGGATAATAAGTGTGCTTCCAGTATAAATCAAATATTGTTCCTTCTACTGAAGGTGTTCGCTTTCGTTCACACATAAATCTGCTCCGCCCTTTGTTTGTTTCCTATTTGCCGTATCTGATCGAATTTCCAATATAAATGCCATGATTGTCGTTAGGTTCAACATTCAGACTGCACCGTTGCAGATTTTTATAAGTGTGATGGGGCGAAATGCATTTATAAAAACTAATTTTTACTAACGGTGGCTGTGATGCAGACGTCTCGCGAACAAAAGAAGCATTTTTTGTGATGAGGATTTGTAGACGGCTAGTGACCAACTCCATTGCCCACATTGGTGGGACTTGACCAATCAAGATGCAGATCCATCAAGCCTTACCAGTGAAGGACTGGCAACGTTGCTCTGTGCTTGCCTGTTTCAATTTACATCAGCCCGGACACATTAGCAGGCGTATTTTAATCTTTTTTTATTAGCACGAGCTCCATTGCTTCGCCGACAACCGTCGATTTTAGTCCAGTACGATGATTACCGCAGTTCATTCGCCAATATCTGCAAATCAGAGCTCACGATTTCCTTCTGTACTTTTTCATTATCTCAAGAAGTCGAAAACGTTTCGTGTGCGTGACTCTACACACCAGGCCATAATTATGTACGTGCTTTCCCAATAATATTGTGGTTTCATTAACATGGTAATTTTGCTGCAGAATTTGATATGCCGATGCGATCGAGACCGCCTCATGAAAGACTACAGCGGAGCACAGGGTAGGTTCTGCTTGGGAGCTTGTAAAAACTGCAGTATTAGTGTGTGTGTGTGACTCCGTTATGGTAGAGTATGTGTAAAAAACGAATCTATGCTCACCGTGCACCTATGCTTCTAAGACAGTGATACAGAGCTGCTTCTCCGCTTAAGGAGACTGCTAATTGAGATAGAAAACTAGCTGAGAGAAAGGCGAAACGAAGGGGGACGCATGATGTGGTGGTGAACGCGTTAGCACCGGAAAAGGTAAGAGCGCGCTCGTTCCTCACCGCAAACACCTGCGGTCCGGAATTTTGCAGATATCTCAGCACCATTGTGGTTGTATCACACATAATACCCTTTCGTGAAAAATTGTAATAGGAAGTAAATAAAAGTTAACACTGCTGATAGAATCATACCTCTAGCAGTAATACCTGCACTTTTTCATTACTGTAAGAAAGGCGAAAACCGTTGAGAAGAAACTGATTAGAGTAGAAAAAACTTTCCATCAAGGAGGGTCCACTTTTTCTCAAACAGAGTTTGTGAGGCATCGATTTCCGCCATTATTCCTGCGCGCTCCGCTTATGGTTGCGGAACGGATCAAAACCCAGAACAATGAGAACCGCTCATTTCTGAGAGCTAGGTTGATTGTAGATCATCCACGAAGAGGAACTGATGGCTCAACGATTCGTTCGCTTAGTTAGTTGCGCTCGTCAAATCTAAATGTAATAAGTTTTTTAACGTCGTGGTATCCTATTTCCGGATGGATATTTTCTAAATAGTGTTAAAGACGCCTTTATGCCCACGGGTAGTTAATGCAGAACAACACTCCGACAAAGCGAAATTTCTTGAAATTTCCGACGTTACTGAAGAGGCAGATTTCGACTTGGCCATATTTTCATGACTCTACATTTCTCTTGATGATTTAGACTCCTAGCCATCTTATTTCATCTGCTTCTATGCTTTTCAGACAGGTGTATTATTGCTTAATAGGTTTCTTTGGCACATGTTCCCTTTACAACTTAACATCTTGGAATAAAAATCAAAGTCTCCCAGCTTATTTACACAGAAATCAATTGAAATCTAGTCAGGTAGCACATCTACCTTTCTATGGCATTCACGCTCTCTTTTTTTCTCCATCTCAAATATTTAGTCTGGTTGAATTTATCTCGTATTTTTCTATTGAGACTTCTTCATGTCTCGTTAATGACTGGACTGCAACTGGTGTGAAAAAAATTGAATTTCATTTTCACGCCTTCGGCTTATAACATGTATTCCTTGTTTGGGACATGACGTTCGGAGCATTTCTGGCATTCGGTACGCTCTATCGCATTTCCCATCTTCAACGAAGGTTCTCAAATTTTCATGCCGGTCCCGCTGATGATTGGTGATTTTACGTCATCTCAATATCACTGAGTGCTCAGCGAGTCGATTCTCACTGATTTTTTTTTAAATTTTGGAATAGCCGTGCCATGGCCCACCCAGATGTTCTCAAACAAGCTGTGGTTAGCTTTCGTGCATTGGAGTGAGCGTGTTAATTCCAGACGAGTCTGGTAGCAATTGTCCTATTCAGGATTAGCTCTAGACTGATCTGAGACAGCCCATGAAGTGAACGGCATCATTACGCCGATAGCGGTACCCGCACCGCTGAAGAATCCTGACAAAACTTCGTGAATTTGAACTGATCTGTTTCCAATTACGTGACTTTGCTCCGTTTTCACCAATAATGCTACTAACTCTACTCAACTTTATACATCGACTATCTGTTATCACTCCTAGGTGTGAGATGGTTTACGACACATCAAACGGTGCGGCCAATTTAACGACAATTAGTGAAAGAGTCAGAAGAATGGTTGTGTTGGTGTTCGACTGCTTGGACACACTGAAACGAATTGCTGACATACTTTATCAGTAAAAGATCACTTTGGTTCAAGTTTTTCTACCGTCCACTGGCATATAATCAGACTTGTTACTCTTCGCGTTCATCTGCAAAGGCGGTGAATCTTCTAATAAACTCAGAAATGAAGACCGTTCGCAGAGATTTCGTCGATCAAACTGCGGAAGCTCTGGAAGCACTATGAGGCTCGATTCCATTATAATTATTCTCAATCAGATACGAAATAACTCGGGGATATATGAATCAACAAAAACAATCAAGTGATTATACATTCAGATCCGAGGAGCAGCGCATCAAGCACCTTTTATTGCTACAGTATACCATTTAGGTGGGCCAATTTTGTTGTGCTATCACACGGTCTCTGACTCATTGTTTTTCTAGGGAGTCTTGCGAGAAAACTGATCAAATGCTATACACTCAAGTGCTTATGAAAAACTGAAGCCACTGAAGCAGGGGGCAAGTACTCGACAGCTCTTCCTATTACGGTGGAACTTCTGTCCACGAACTTGAACACTTGAACAATTGAACGGCCCGTCCTCATGGTTGTGCGGACCCCAGCATAATCACTATTTGTCGGAGATTTACTGGTTAAGCCACTGTGGTTCCCTGTAATCCCGAGGTCAGCCTGGCCAAAGTCTGCCCCAGGCCTTCACCATCACGGGCAGTCGCAGCCCTTGTGGACCAGAGGGAGAGTTGCCACCATGCGACTTTGATACCAGGACGGTGGTGGATCCTGGTATTGGTTTACTCTTAGCTAGGCTTCCTGATGGAAACACCGGACTCCTTCTCAGCTTGGGAGACCCTGCCGGGGGGGGACGAATCCCCCCGCTGTAAATCGCAGTCCGACACCCAGGAACACCTCCCAGCCACGATGAGGCGGTAAACCGTTGGGAGGGTCCACGAACTATGAGCAATTATTTGGCCATAGTGGTACGGAATCAACAGGACAGTGATCTGCCTAACTGTTTGTGTAAACCCTTCGAATCTGAATAAAATAGATCTCTACTAAACTGCTTTTTGCATCTTTAATAATGAAAACCTAACAGGACATAAATGAATAAGCTTAGTTGCTCGTCAGATGAACAGTGCTTGATTTAGTTCAACGGAAAATGTTCCTCGACATTATGCTGAGATTATTAAATGTTGATCTGAGAAGTGCTTGGATATTCTCTATTTTTTTAGCGAAATACTTCTTATCTAACAGGACGTCGTTATATTTCATGCCTTGGGCGCTCCTAAACACGAAACCTCACTGAAATCCCGAAATTTCTCGTCTATTGCTTGGTAGTCACTTTGCCTACACAGTCACTTTTTAAGGGGATGTGTATCTACTATTTTACAGCTGATGAATCTCCATGGTAACCGTTCAGTTCCTGGTTTTGATTTTCTGTTTGCTTTTCGCTGCTGAGAACACACACACTCGTTTCGGAAATATGAGGGAATTTCCTATACGTTTCTATGGAGATTTTTTCTTTTAAACCTGCTAGTCACCATACAAATTTTAGACGTACCGTCACTGGAGTCCTACATCTACAGCAAAGAAACACGAACTTTCCTGCTAAAGTGAAGCGAAGCTAAAGCAAATGGACGGCGACCGGAGAGAGATATGCAGCGCTGGTAGTTGGAGGTCGGTCGACGCATCCTCGACTCCAGCGGTCTCTTCACCCGATCAGATGGAGCAATTCCTTCCTCCCTTCTGTAGCCACGCATTTCGAACGTTCATTACCGCACTTTATTTTTTTCGAGTTCCCACGACATCCCATAATTCTGCTGATAATTTCGACGTTCTCATGCAAATCTTCTATGAAATGGTTTTCCATATTGAAATGGTTATAAACAGAGTTTGTTTTATGTTGAGATTTTTCCTCTTTTTTCTGTACAAATACATCTTCGTTGCACGATATTTCAGTGTTCATCCTTCACGAGCGCGTACATTCCATGTCATTTATCACTTTTTTCTTTAGCACTTCACTGCGGTCACTGGCAACGCCCGTTTCTCTTCATATGCCTATCCAATCAGAAATCTATTCCTAACACTACTACTGCAGTAAATTCTGCCTCGAAAAGAAACTGTTAACTTTGTCCTTGCTTTCATAGAAGTCTTACAAAGCAGGGATCTTTAGTATTCTAACAGATATTCGTAGTATATTAGTTTTTCTTAATCGGAATTCTCATTCATTCTGCACAACTCCAGGATTTACTGATTTCTTCGCTAATTCGAAACAACTCGGCAACTGCGCATTTTCGCCGTTTCTTTTCACAGTCAGATGAAAAGTGAACCCTGTGCGACGTCAACTTCTTTTTTTTTCGATAGACACCAGTAGCACTATCTTCTAGTTGGCTGAAATTGCACAGTTCAAAAGAGCGCTCTCATACTGCACGAGTTCCCTATGTACTTACGATTCGGGCCTATGAAAGCCGTGTTCAAGAGCTCTGCTTTGGAGATCTATGCGAGGATTCGTGTTTACACAGTTATCAGAGTTGTTGTCAAGTCGTAAATGAGCAGGGTATGTGATTTTGTAAGAATCCGTTCGTATTCCCCTCATTCGGATGTTAACATCTATTTCTCTCTGCATGAATGTCGTTTTTTGTTGAATTTTATCTCAGCACAGAACTACGACTTTAAAGGGCAACATATTGGCTGAAAGAGATCCCTCTACAGCCCAAAGCTTTTTGTTTGTTTTAGCACATATAGACACAAATGGAATCAACATTCCGGCGGCGGCCAATCGTTGAAGTGTTCCATTCTTTCACTCCAGGATCCAAACAACGTTTATATTGTTATCCTCCACCCACGCCACTACCAATTATGAGTGGAGCTGAAAGGAATATGTTACACTGACGGCCACATTGGATTAAGCTAAATTTTTATGGTCATATGGAGCCTCGACCTAGCCAGCTGGCCGTCATTTGTGCCAAGTGTCCGTCACCTTCCAGTCCGAGAATTCCCACTGTTTTTTAAACTGTATGCAGAATCGTTGACATATTGTAAAAAAATATCACACTATGTCACAGATATTGCTGAGTATAACAAATATGGCATCGGTTCGGTTGGCGTGATGTTCAAGCCAGGTGAAGCTACCCGCTTATTCGAGCGCTTTTTGTTTCTTTAGGCATTGTATAAATAATTTTGTTTTTTGGGCATTTAAAACTTTCTGAAGTGGTAATGGCGTATGGACTTGACAAATTTCCCTTTTTTATTCGTTTTTCCACCGAAAAACTAACACAATCAACTAAGGCACCTAAAATTTGATACCAAAGTGCTGTGAACAACTCCTAGTAGCTCCATGCCTCGCCCAATATGAAGAATGAGGATAAGTTCCCAAAAGTGGACGCGAACTGTCCTGCGATCAAAATTTTCGGGAAAATCGGTCGTTGCTTACTAGTATGATGTTCTATCAGTCTGTTGTAACGTTAAATCACCACAGAAATGCAAATGTTGCAGTTCTGAGGAATTCTTTGCTCTTCTTTGTCACTGCGTTTTCACAAAATCTTCGGGGGCGGGAAAGATGATTTGAAAAGACTTTCACTTGAAGACCTGCTATCTGAATTTTTAACAGCCGATACACTACCATTTTCTATTGGGAGCAAATTGGAAGAAAGGTGCTGTCTTTTTTCTTTTTACTCATAGTTGGTCTGTCTAATGGGGTTTCTTGCATATTTTTTTCAAGCATTCTGGCTGAAACTGTGCTTTCTACTGTTTATTCAATGCACTCATCTCGATGCGAACAGTTCAATGCTGCGAATGCCCTTTCACAAAGTGTAATTCGTCATTTTGATCAGAATTTGTTTTTTTTCTCCTTCGATTCCTTGTGATGCGAACGGTAACGAAATGTTTGCTTTGTTTCGCATCAGTTATTTGGTCGTCCTGATATTCTCGCAGGCAGGGAGAGAACGCTTTTTTCCAGGACTGCTCATACGCCTCGCATTCGTCGTCGATGCTCTCCTATCTACCTGTCACCGGACAACGACGGAATCCAGAAGCTATCGTGTCGTATGCCACTTTTTTTGCCCCGAAGCTCCAAATTTTTTAATGTCTCTGCTAAATTTTATCTAAAAATCGTTGATTTAGTGATAATGAAACATCAGGGAAGTAGCTCACGTATTCGCGGCTGGTACTTTGAGGGCGGTGTGAATTGGTTCCAACTAATGTATTGCAAAAGTGATGACTGCTTTCAATACTATACCAGCATATATCAGTCCATTTTGAGCTTTGTAAATGTAAATAAAAAACCTATATAATTTATTGTTTGGGCGCGTATAGCGCAGTGGTGGGAGGCGCTCTGCAATACACATGGGATCGATCGCCGCTCCCGTGGCTCACCAAGCCTTCCATCCTTTCGGTGTCGGCAAATTGGTAACAGGCTTGTATGGGTAGCAGCACTGGCTCGATACGTCGGTAAGGCACCGCGAGTCATTGTAATGCATGGCGCATCTCCAAGGGATTGACCAACGCCGAGAACTTTATCCTTTTTTAATTTGCAAATCCTTCCCAGTGGGATACCCGTCTTTCTATCCAATCATGATAAATTCTGACCCTTTAGAGACTGAAATCTGTTTTTTGTTCTACCAAGCTTCTTATTTCGTAAAGAAATCTGGTAAAGGAAAAAGCAGTTATGCAGTGAGGATTTCGTATACTATTGTAGAGCGAGATGATGTTCCCAAATGGGACGTTTACGTTTGCACCTATTGCGCTTCCTTTGGGAATTTTTTAGAAAATTGTGTTCCATTTTTCTTTGCTTTCTTTTTGGAGTCTTTTCAAGACAACTTCCAAAAATAAAGCGATATTTGCAACATTTTTTTTACGTCTTATTTATTTTTTAAACAGACTTTGCAAAGTTTTCCAACGAGTCTGTGAATTTCTCGGCTCCTCAAATACTTCAGTTGTTGAAAATTATCGATAAAGGATAAAGGATAAAGCTCTCGGCGTTAATCAATCTCTTAGTGATACGTCATGCATTCGACATCATTAAGCATCGTTGAAGGTGACTGAATGCATATCTGGCCTTTACAATGACTCGCGGTGGCCTGCCGATGTATCGAGCCAATGCTGCGATCCTCCCAGACAAGTCTGACACCAATTTGCCGATCCCGGAGGGATGGAAGGTTTGGTGGGCCATGGGCGCTGGGGGTCAATTCCACGTGTGTGCGCCTCCGACCACTGCGCCACACGCGCCCAAATTATCGATAGTTGTCGAAAAAACCGGCCTCAGAACCTAGTTGCTAATCTACCACTAATCAACAATTTCTAGAGTTCAGCATGGCTGACGTTTCGGCAGTATCGCCTTCTTCAGAGCCGCTTTTTACGTATATAGATGTTCTTAAACTTATTTGTAATTTTCAGTTCTGCAGTACCTTGCAGTTCATCATGTCCATTTAGCACGAGGATTTCCGTGGGTTATATATAATTCATATTCTGATTGGTCCCTCCTTGCACTTCAATATATCTGCTCTTTCCAGTCAACTTTTCTCAATCTCCTGAATTTCGCTTGTATTTGCATTTTTCAATGAATTTATTAGAACTAGAATCAAAATCCACGGATCTCCCTCATATAAGGGATCTCGAGAATCAAAATACATCTCGAATAACTTCAGTTTTTCGACACCACTTCCGCTCCACCGTATTCACCAAGTCATTCATCGGCCTTCCATCTGTCAATCGATGTCACACTTTCTGACCATTTTCATTGAACCGTAATATAAATCGTCTTAATTCAACAAACTGACCTTCCAAGCGTACGAACTAATTCTCGAAGAATTTTTTGGGATCGTCCCGCAAGGGAACATTGGGTGATGTCGCGAGGTGACACAGCGGAGGAGGCCGAGTTGCGCGGATGTGGTGCGCCGGTGACGTCGGAGCGACGACGGCGCCTTCGGCACAGGAAGTCCGGCACCACAACATCTGCCGGCGTCGCTATCCGTGTGCGTCCTGTGCTTTCGACCGAGCAGGCAAACTAAGTCCGTAGAGAGAAAATCTGTTCCTCTGTTATGTTTGGACTGCTTCCGTTTTTTTTCGTGTTCTCGTTTTTAGGCTATAGATATCTGTTTCACATTTCGACGGATTCGAAGCCTATAACCTGTAACCTTCAAAGAGACCGAAATGTTATCGTACCGTGATCGCTCGAAGTTCTTCTTGTACTAACAATGCCAAATCTGTGTCTCATGAATTTCTTTTTTACGTGGCCCAGCATCATATATTGCGTGGACAACAGCACTTTTTCATTCGTTCCCTTTCCTCACATCCATTATCCACGAATGTCTTTGGATTTTGCGCATATCGAACCTATCTTGATGGTTTTTGGTCTCTTTATAAAAGTCATTGGATACCGATCGAGTGCATTCTCTCTCCTAAGATAGTCGTCTAAAGCATTCCCAGGTGTTCAGCACAGGCATTCACCGGCCTTTGTGGATCGGAAGAAGTTTCCCCAGACAAGTCGAGTTGCACTTTCATGACCACGGAGGTACTAGAAGCTTAGTTGGCCCGGTCCGACGTCGAAACGGGAAGCCTATTAATGAATGGGATCTCCACCGTTGTGCTACTCAACTTTACCAAAACGTTTTCTCTAAATATCTAGTTGCTCTGGAAGGGCTTCCTAGTTTGCCGAAGTGTTGTAATTTATCCCAGTTAAAGCTTTTTTGCATCGGTTTTCTGAATCTGTCATAGTTATCAGGTTCCGTACTTGACTACGGTCAGGTAGCATTCCATACTGGACTGACGCAGTGGTTCTTCCAGCGGTCTTGTTGGCAAGAAAGTGAACGAAGCCGATCGATGTGCGTCAGAAGGTGAGACCGTTCAGCGTCGTTCCGGGAGGCAGCACCGTTGGCCGGACAACCAACGCGGGATGTAAATCTTGTTGCATAATCTTTTCGCTTTCCATTCTGAGGTATCGATAAGCTTTCTAGTGTAGACTCCAGTTATATCCATCTAAAAAAAATGGCAAGAATAACTTGAAAGTGTTCGGTTACTTGCAGGTTGCTGTTCTTAGACTGGGACTGTAACATACATATATAGTGGGACAATGATAATTTGCTTTAGACAATCCTTTTTCACCGTGACGAAGCATTTTTAGATTGACTGGCTTGTATCGGGTGCGATTGATAAATCCCAGTTCACTTCGAACTGTCGAAGAATATGTGCCCATTCGGAGATTGAATTTTTATGTAAATTAGTCAAACTTATAACACTAAGGTTATATTGAAGAACAGATAGAAATAGGTAGTTTTCCATTATCGGTGCAGATTAACCAGTTACCTTGTAGAATCTGCCAACAAAAAAGCGGTGATAGTTCGGGAAACCTCAAACAAGTAATCCATCAGGATCACTTATCCGGGTGTTTTTCTCAGACAATGCGCTGAAGAGTTTAAGTTGGGTAAAAAGTCTCGACTTTTTTTTGGTTTCTTCTTAGGCTCAGTATGAAATCTAATATTTCATTCCACTGTGTCAACTATGTAGCGCCTTTACTGTATGTACACCGATACACCACCAATTCGTTTTGAGGTATCAAGGTGTTATAGGCATTCGCCTATTCAATCGTTGATCATTGTTTACACACAATACCTTTTTTCCAGTAACGATGATCATATTAGAAACGATCCTATCAATAACTACCGTACCTGACACTTTCTTGTCGGCTGCCCGCTAGAGTGGATCCAAAAAAGTTTACTGAACGTCTTCTCATTGGGCGTTTCCGACCGCGAAAACTGAGTGAGGACTCAGAGTCGAGACTATATGTTCCTAGTCAAATTTCTTCCTCATTTTCACGGAGATCCTCGTCAATGTGCTGTGCTGACGTATCATCGTGGGCGACTTCTTCCCATGTGGTATTCAATACTTCTTCCCTCTCTGTCACACTTGTAAATATTTCCCGATGTTATTGCCTAATGGCTGCGTGTTTATTCAGACGATCGCCAGGTATTTCCATCTATTTAATGAGATGTATTCCGATCAATGCGTTCCTTTTTTCTCAAATCCTAATATTACATATTCAGGATGCTGCAATTATCCCCACTTTCCTTGTCCACCTTATCTCCTTCCTGTCCTCTTCATTGTTCTCATCATCCATTTTTTTGTCTATTTACTGACCTCTGTTCCACTGGTGGAAGAACTTTTGCAGCTATCACAAATATGCCTTTCCGCCAATCCGAAGTTTCGTTCTTTGTTTCTGCTCCTTCGCGTTTCCTTTCTTCTTTCGACTACCAGATTTTCTTATTACGAAATTGCTGTTCATCGGTTTGTTGGCGTTTTCTTTGAAAGTCGGGGTGAAAATGACAAGCATTATTCTGATATTTGGGCTATAAAACCCCTTTACGACTATGTGGGTAAAAAAAATTAGATCTGGTAGAGAAACACATCATCCTGACATTTCGTTGTAAACCGTTGCGTTTGGAAGTTACCGTTAATTTTTAGATGTTTTACCATTGGTGACGACTAGATTTTTACTGGTGAATTCCATTCATCACCACGTTCATTTTGAGAGCCTGGAATTAATGAAGGCGTTTCTGAAATCGAATGTCCACCATTGTTTCCTTAACGTTTGGGCATTCATGAAAGTGCACACGCATTGCTTGTAATGTATGTACGTAGTAAATTTCCATCGCTTTTCATTTTTGTGTTCCGGCACTGTTCTCTTGCGTCTGAGTGTTTATAAATGAAAACATTTGCAAGTAAGAGTGATGTAAACACAATTTGAGAGTCTATTCTATCAACCCTGGAGACAAAGAGCAATCTCTGAAAGCGAACACCAGCTGAGCTAATAACGAGTGCTTAGAGAATTCTTCCGAAAGAGTGGACTTTCTCTGCCTTCTGAGCTATCTGTTACTTTTTTCTCGTCGTATGTGCAGTCGCCAACTCTTTTTCCTCTTTGGCCTATTTTCCTGTTTTTTCTTTCCATATCTTTACGGGCCTGTACCGATACCCGAGAACTATTGTTGCACTGGCTTTGAAGGAACGATAAATTGAGCGAAATATGTGTGCATAATGAAGAGCGGGAGTTATGTTAATAGTACTAGCCAAGAAACGCGAGGATAAACTTCAGTAACTCCAAGCTGATGTTTACCAATGCAGTGCTGAGGTTCACCCACCTAGAAAATTCTTTCCTGACGAGTTTACTCGTTACATCCTAAACTGCTCTGTGTTTTCACTCCGATGTAAGAAGTATGCTAATGCGAAGCTCGTTCGTTCTCTTTTTAGCGATTGTTTTTACCCTCTATTATCTCATTTTTTATTCCGTATTATTATTTTCTACGCTTACTTCATTTTTTTTACCACATCTACTTTTCATTCCTACTTTCTTTAGAGGGATGAAGAGCTATTGCTTGTTGATATTCTATCTCTGAATTCATTCCAGAGGTATGCTATATTAAGATGGTTACTTTTAGGAAAGAAAAAACTGGAAAAATGGTCTAGCCTGCTGTTTTTACAGGTTTCTTGATTTGCTGCCAAGTACAATTCGATTGATTCTTTGCGATATAGCTGTAGTCCATAGCCTAATAGAAGGATAAAGCTCTCGCCGTTGATTAATCCGTAAGGAATGCGCCGCACAATGGACTTCATCAAGCTTCGTTTGGAAGTGATTGAATGCATATCTGGCCTTTATAATGAGTCGCGGTGGCCTACCAATGTATCGAGCCAGTGCTGCAATCCTCCCAGACAAGTCTGTTACCAATTAGCCGACCCCGGAGGGATGGAAGTCTTGATAAGCCATAAGCGCGGGGATCGGTTCCACCTGTGTTGCAGGGTGCCTCCGACCAGTGCGCCACACGCGCCCCTCCGTAGTATAGGCAGGAAAATTACCAAACATAATTAATTTATAGTAACCAAAAAGGTTTTAGATGCCTTATAACTGTGTGCGACGTTTTTTAGTTGACATCGTATTCGGTTTCGAAATGGAGCAAAGAGGCTGATTACAGGGCGGCTACGGGAGAAGATGTCATTCATAACAATCCTTCTTAGTACTTGTTAAAATCCTGACAAAGTTTAAACTGACTTACCTTGTACCAGAATTGCATCAGACTTGAAGAATAAACAACATTCAAATCAATTGATTTTTTTCACCTGGAGTTTCAGGATGATGACAAAGTTCGTAAGAGGACTATGGATTCATGGGTTCTTTGACCTGTCCGAGCATACATCATCAAGGGGAACTTTCTGGGTATTGTAAGATTTTCATGTCTTTTTTATGTTGTCCAGAAGCAGTGGGAAACGAGCACGAGATTCTAAGAGTCGATGAAATGAATTGGAACCTATTTTTTGTCAAGTTCTTCTACTTAGGTTGCACGCCTGCAGTACGATAGTATTTACCTCTTGAGTTTGCAACCACTATTACTTTGTTGATTGAATGTGCTGTAATTTCACACGAAAACTTTACCTTTTTTTGATGGGAAAAACACCGTGAGAACTCACTTTGGGTTTTATCGGGCTCTCCTTTGCTGAGAAAATACTATTTCATAAATTCCCAGGATCCACTTTCTATTAACCTCGGCATCGATGAATAATTAGCTATCTTCTTGATTAGCACACACGAAGTTGTTGTTACATATTACTTATTAACAACAGATGACGTTGCGGTTGCTTTCGCCTTCCTTAGAGCATGGAAAGATCAAGTAAACTGCAACCTAGTCAACTAAGCACTTCCATATCCTCAGTGGAAAAACTGCGATATTAAATCCTCAATCGCATTAGCTATAAAACAGCTTCGTCACACACTCACCACTTGTCTTCTACTGAGTATTCCTCGTGGAAACCAGCCGCACAGAGTTCACATGGAAGCGTAATGAGTCATTCTCCTTCCTCTTTACGGTTCATTTTAGGATTCATGGAATACCGTTTCGCGAGTTTTACGCGCTGAACTCTCAAATTCCCGTGCAAGGATAACCAATTCTACTTCAACGTCTTCTCTGTTATTCTCTCTGTCTTACGTGCCTAGTGTAGTATTTGGTTTAACTTTAGGTTTACCGACCAGATGTTCTTTAATGCGGACCCACAGTGGTCTACCCGTTTCGCCAATGTATTCTATATATATATATATATATATATATATATATATATATATATATATATATACACTTTTTTCTATATATATATTAACCAGCTAATTTTCATTCGCCGTTAACTCTGTCTAAATGTTGGCTTGGCAATAAATTGCTATCTTTTTATCTACTTCCTTTATACTTTACTTTAATAATAAGGCTCTCTACACATGGTATCTCACGACTATATGAATCATATGTGACTGGAAATATTTAACCTCCTCACTTTAAATAAAGCATATCCCAGTTCGTAATAAACTAACGTCACATGTGAGGAGGATATATCAGTAGGCTCGAGCCAATATAACCTTTATAGAAGTCTAAAAGTTCGAAAATAATGATCGCTTTAAAAATTTCGATCGACGTATATCACATCATAATCAATCTTATTAATTGCCATGAAAACTATTGAAACCTACAAATCTTCGCCTACAGAATACTAGGCCTCCGATGAAATTCTGATTTTTTGGAGGCCAGGCCTTGGAACGGTTTCAACCTTTGTGGGTTTCCTTCGTCGACGCTCCTACTTGGGCCACATCTGCAATTTAACATGCAGGGATTTTTGCTCGGAAGGGCACGTTGGTTTTCCCAAATGCACAGTTGGCTTTTTACGGCTGTCGCGCACGAATGGAAGAAATTTTTAAACGTTTAAGTGTTGTTTCCAATTGTTGAGAATTTTAATTTCAATCAATTTTGAACTAAAAGAGTTTTAGTACATATATATATATATATATATATATATATATATATATATGTATATATTATACCCTCATTGCGGTAGAGCAATTTCTGTTCTAGAAGCTTCTGAAGATATCAACTGCTTTGGTAATCTATTAATGGATAAATTGTCGTCCGCCGTGGTAAAAAGCACCTTCGTGGCGAAAGTGTTAGATATTCCAGGAACATATTCATGCCCACGTGATATGACAGCATTTTCCTAATATCACCACTGACCATTACATTTTAAAAATCAGAAAATTGCGTATTTTTTAAAGGTTCTCCTCAGTAAATTCTCTGATCGGAGTTTTGCTAGAGGCAAAAGGTTCGACCTCGTAGTAGTTGAAAATTACTAAACCACGTAGCCGTTCATCGCTTTTTACCACATTCCGAATGTCTTTTTTTCATTATGTCCCCTCAAAAAGCAAATAGCGCAGTGATAGTGATCCCCTTCATTACTTGGACGAGCAAGCCTACTCAAGCTGTGTTTCGAGTTCGTCCAGGGCCCACCAAGTCTCTTATCACTTCTTGATGGGAACATTGGTATCAGACTTGTCTCCCTCTGATTCACGTGAGAACTGCTTAGCACAGTTATCTGAGCAGTCGAGGGAGAGTCGAGTCGAGATTTTCAACAAGATTCCTTACGAAGAAAAAATTCCACAAACAGCAGTCTAGGCCTTGTCAAAAGTCCGAAGGCTATCATAGATGTTAGCTGCGAGAAGTGAATGGAATGCAAGAATTATTGAGATTCACATACAAGTGATTTTGGATCATGTAATACGATTAAAAAAATATCCACTTTCCTTTAATATAAGGTTCGTTTGAATTGTTCCACTGATAAAATGAGGCTATCGCATTCTATATGCAATGATGCTTCTCACTGTTTAAGTATTCATGCCTTTGTTTGAGTTTAGAACCGAATTCTTTTTTCGTTTTGCATATCTTTTGCTAGTTTCTGCTATCCCTCACTGATGTTTTCCGTGAGATCCTTGTTGCCGGTGATGTCGGAGATATCAATCCGTGAACCTTCCTCATGCGAGGGATCTGAGGCCGGTTATTTACGAAATCATGTGGCGCGTTCGTGGATGGATGATAAGGTGATAAACCAGTGCAGTAACTGCTAGATGGAAGATTCAGCGAATTACCTCCAAGTCTCGAATGTTTCGACTTGACAAATAAATTTGGTTGAAAGCCTTCCAGCGGTTTGTCGCCTCATCGTGGCTGAGAGGTGTTCCTGGGTGTCGCACTGCGATGTACAGCGATGTCATCCCTCGGCAGAGTCTCCCAAGTTGAGAAGGAGTCCGGCGTTTCCATTAGGAAGCCCAGCTAACAGTAAACCAATACCAGGATACGCCACTGTCCTGGTATCAAAATCGCATGGTGACATATCTCCTTCTGATCCACAAAGGTGGCGACTGCCTATGGTTGTGACGACCTGGGGGCAGACTTTGGCCCGTCGGCACGCCAGGGAAACCACAGTGATTAAGTCACCAAAACTCCGAAAAAATGGAGAATGTGTTGGAGTCCGCACAACCAGGGAGGACGAGCCGTGGCCACCCAGGTAAGTATTTGGTTGAAGCATTCAAGAAGTCTGCAACCAATTGACTAAAAAGTGCATGAGGGCATTTCGCGGTTATTTTGAATAATTAAGTTCGACATATATTGTGGGAGAATCCTTGGGTATATCCAACCATGGGGCAGCAATTTGAAGCAACAGGAACGAAAGGAGACTTCATTGTTGTCCGTTTGGGTCATTAAATTGCTTACGGAATTACAAATAATGAATAGAATTCGATTCGTGAAGAACAACTGCAACTGCAACGGGTTTAATTCGCATCACGATACTTGAAGCAACTGCTAAGCTTACCCAGATTTAGTTTTTGCTACCTTACCCGGAAATAAACCACCTGTGCTTATGTTATAAAATGTGGTCACATTCAGCGGCTAATTCCAGATGGCACCTCACGCGTTACCACCGTCGTACAACGTCGGCCAACGTAGTTGTTCCGATGCGACAAATATACACATAAAATCTCGATCCATACTTAGAAGACAATGGATGCCAGCAACTGAACAGTGACGTGTTTTGGATAGGCTTGTGTTGAGGAAAGCGGTCGAACGCTTTCTTCGCAGTGAATTTGGAACGACGGCATCGTCCTTCATCGGTCGTTGTGTGGATGTCGGTATGGCAGAAGTGTTTGCTTTCGTTTTACTAACAGGTAGGATGAACTTAAGCTTCACCTGTTCGTAACCAGAATAACTTGAACAGAACACACCAAAGTTTGCTGCGAAAGAATCCAACGCACGTCTGAACTTGTTTATTTGTTTCATTCAGTCAATTGTCCAAAACACTTGAAATATTCTGATTGACTAAGCCACGAACATAATACTCTTCTAAACATCACTACCTAAACAGAATGATCGACTTGAAGAATACGAAAGAAATCATTTAGAGCTCCTTATTTACCCATTCGTGATAGTATGAACACAATGGTATGCAAGTTCATTGCACTAGGCTCCAGAGCTTTTTTTAACGCCAATTATAGCCATTAACTATTATTTCCGTCTAGTCGTTATTATGAATTATGCTTATTGCATGGGATATATAAGGTTTAAAAAGTACCGATGTAGACCCAACATAAACTGCTAAGGGCGCGTGAGGCGCAGTGGTTGAAGGCGCCACTGTGACACATACGTGGAATCGGTCCCCGCGCCCATGGCCCACCAAGTTTTCCATCCCTCCGGGGGTCGGCAAATTGGTACGAGACTTGTCTGGGAGGATGGCAGCACTGGCTCGATACATCGGTAGGCCACCATTGTAAAGGCCAGATATGCATTCAATCGCCACCAACGATACTCAATGAAGTCGAATGCATGGCGCATCCCTCAGGGAATAATCAACGCCGATCGCTTTTTTTTAATGACCCATCTTCACGTCTACTGTGTGGATCCCAGCGTTTCCCACATTCGATTCGTTTCCTCGCATTCGTTGTCCATGAAGATCTTCGAACTTTTACGTGTCTTCGGTTGCTGCTTGAGGATTTTCATTTTATTTTGGGTGTCGTAGAATGCTGGTCGAGCAGTTCTCCCTGAAGTTCTGGGATAACCGGACTGGAGCGTTCCCAATTCGATTGCAGAGAGCGACTTTTCTCCCAGACAGGTCCGCTACCAATTTCTCGACCCCAGAGGGGTAAGACGCTTGGCCCGGAGCGGAATCGAACTAGCACCATGCTCGTGATGACGGACATCACTACCACTGTGCAATCCGCCCCTAGCACAGTAAATGGTGGCGTACATACCATTTACGTTCACAGAATGATAGTGAAAGGCTCCTCTATAATTATGTCATGTTCACAACCCCACAAGTCCCCTAGTTAGTGGAAAGTTATTTTTTTATTAGCAAAAGGCCAGAAGGTTCGTACCCGACGAAGAATTGCTTGTACTGCAGTAGATCGGCCACAAAAGTGAAGCTTAATCGAGTCGGCTGAAGTCTAATTCCATACATATGAACCCTAAGTGTGGGTTTTGATTAACTGTAAACCGTCCTAAAAAATGAATAGATGTAATTCGTTGCAAACCAAAAGAGTGAGTGCTTCGGCTGCTTCTAAAAATCCTTATACGTCATTGTTAAGATTATATAACATCCTGGTTCGTCATCTCTCTTGCTTCAGTTGAATTTGTCCTTCCCATTTTTGTGATTCTGCTTTTCTTGCTACAGATTGAGTGACGCAAGAGGTAAATTATTTGTAATGGCCGACGAGGTTGATTGAAGGGGTAATGAGTGTGCTTCGTTCTGCCAGTAGTAACGATGAAGTCCGGAAGCGCTGCGGAGTCGCTCAATTACTGCTCATTCTTCCTCTTGTCTGTCAGGGGGTTGGGCTGGGGCACTTACTGCAATCCTCATGCTGTCCGCCACTGTCTTGTCAGCGTCGGCTGCTAAGATACGGTAATGTAATGGATAAGAACTTCTCCGTTCTGTTTGAGCTTCACTTGCATAGTTCTGGGAGGCCATGAGGTTTCGTGCGGTAATCATTTGCGAGAGGCAATAATACAGTTATTTTTGACGTTTCACAACAATTTGAGACTAGTGTGATGTTTTACAAAGCTCACTACGAATCATTTTTGTGAAGTTGTTTTGAATATGTAACAACACCAAGCTAAGGAGATATTTCGAAGTTAGGTACATGAAAGTTGGGAGATTGCCTGATGAACAGTGTAGCTTTCAGGCACATCAAAAGATTCGGCAGAGTGGAGTGATTGTTTCAAGCTCACCGTACATATTGGAGACCGTGTTGGGCTTTTGAGAGTTGGGGTAAACGTTGAGTTCAGAATTTGACATACTTATAGAAGAAACTTTGAAATATCACTCCAAGAGTGCATATATTTTCTATAGAACATTCTGTCTTTTTTAAAATTGTTTTAAGTATCAAATTGTCGAGTAATTGAGAGCGAAATTTGAAATTCTTGGGAGTTTCTATAGCAAGAGCGGATTGACGATGGAAGGAGGCATCGGTCCTGCTTAATGAAATTCTGCTTGCTTGAAAGCTTCATTTCTCGAAATATAAGCTTCAGAAAAGAGCTTAGTGCGCTCCATAAAAGCGGAACTTCTTCGTCGTCGATTTTAACTGCCTTGATCCAAGATTTGTGAATTTCATCATGAGCGGTGGTTTGGCTGTGAAGCCAAATCATTTAACTTTTATATTTATATTACTATTACTTTATTTATTTGTTATAATTTTACGTTACATTTATCATATATACTTGTATTTATGTTTAACTTTTTAAAAATTGGCCATCTACATTCGCTCGCATCTGCCATCATCGGTTCTCTTTACTGGATATACTAAAACATAGCCATAATCCCTTCATTTTTGCTTGTTCACTGTTTTTTTTTCAATAAATTCGTGTGGAGGAAGGGGATTCGCGTAGGCGAATGCTCGTGGTAATTACATGATGAGCAACGGAAAACATTTGAAAGTCTTGTTTGATGAGTGATCCAGACCTGAGCCGACGGTGGTGTAGATGGCCGCTGTATTTGTTCAAACTTTGCTAGACATTTCAAGATTTCTGTCCCGTTTGCCTGTTCCTTCCTGCAAATTCTACCTCCTTCCATCTCATCGTTACCAGAAAATCGTGCTCTTTATAAACTGTTTCATTTTAAAATTCTTACCTTGAGACTGCTAACATTCAAGGACATTTTGTCTTTCAATGTTCCAAACTATTCTGCCGCTTAAGTATTCTGTGGCTTTTTTTGTTCGTAGTGTATTCAAACTTTTCAACAGTTGTCATTTCACTAATTTATTGAAGGGTACTTATAGGTTTCGAGAAAAAAATGAGTGAGTCCGTTTTATTCATTATAGCTAGAAAAGGATTTGACTTTAAGGGAAAGAAAGTGTGCCATTAGGATATTTAGGAAGACTGGAAAAATAAAAGTTTTAAGATGTCGTATAGTACAATCGGTTCTCATGGCGAATATCACTGGCTCTGCTAAACAAACAAGGCGCCCTTCTACACGTCAAGAAGGGTGTGGCTCGCTTTTTCGTTTCTTACAGTACTCTCAAAGCCGTCGCGGCTTTCGGACGGTCTTTTTTCATTGAAAATAACTTAAAAAATTGTTTCACTTGTTTTTATTTAATTAACACATAGAACAACGCTTGGACACATGGCTGGCACGTCCTCACTGGTTGTGCGGGCTCCAGCATAATCTCCGTTTTTTCGGAGTTTTGCTGGTTTAGCCATTCTGGTCCCCTGGAGTCCCGAGGCGAAAGTCTGCCCCAGGTCGTCACCACTACTGGCAGTCGCCGCCGTTGTGGATTAGAGGGAGATTTGCCGCCATGCGACTTTGATACTAGAACAATAGTGGATCCTGGCATTGATTTACTCTTAGCTAGGCTTCCTGATGGAAACGCCAGACTCGTTCTCAGCTTGGGAGACCCTGTCAGGGGGATTAATCCTCCCGCGGTACATCGCAGCTCGACACCCTGGAACACTCCCGATCACGATGAGGCGGTAAACCGTTGGGTGAAATCGTTAATTACCACTTTGAAAAGCATGTTTTTCACAGTATTGGTCTGATTACCGGAACCGATTTTTATTAGCCTGGCACAGATCAGGAATATACTGTTGTCTGGATGAGCAGACACGAAACTGTTTTAACACTTTACTATTCACGGTGGCTGGTTTCACCTTCTTCAGAGTCTGGAAAGTCCAGTTGATGTGCAGTCTAATCGGCCAAATATTTTAATAGCTTCAACAAGAAAATCCGAAACCTAAGTTTCAATCTCATTGGAAACAGCTTCTTCAGACATTCATCGCTTTTTGTGAGTCTTTCACTTATTCTTATTATTGGTGGAGCCTAATCACACACAGTTTACAAAGTGGATAACGTGTCTTTTTCACGTAAGAAGGTCAGTCGGAAGTATTGGAATATGTACTAAACCTGATTTATTCCGTCTTTTCTAAAGTCATTGTCATTCCTAAAATCTTAGTATTCTTTCGGTTCTTACGACCACCATCTCCGGAAGATAAACAAGGGGATTCTGCGACGGCCTTGCGTTCAGAAATGACCTTCTTTTCCATCCATGAATCAGTGCTGACTGTTCAAGTCGAATTCTGCTCTAGCCATCGCTCGTTTCTCCTCTATCTCATTGCTGTCTTACTACTTTTCGTTTTTGATTGGTACTTCCTCTCTGCCATTCTGACTTCTACTTTCTGTTATTCACGTATCCAAAAGCATTTCGTCAGCTCTTTCTCATTGACGTGCAGTAACACGTAGTGGTTTGTTAACCTTGAGCGAATTGAACTATAATAACTGATTAACTGGCTGAACCGAATGTATTAAAAGAAGTCCGTTCTTCTCTATAGTAACCTACTTAGCTCAAAAGCCAGCTTTTTCTTTTTTAAAACACCCTTAAGTGATCTTAAGTGATTTATCTAAGTGATCGTTTTTCTTTTGAACATAAAGACTGATTCTGAGAATGTCTTTTATCGAAATGAATTGGGAGCTGCTTGAAGGTCGCCTTAACTGCGTCCAAAGTGAACTTTCCGTGGTGCCTTCTGGATTCCGGATGTTTGTCATGTATCTTCCTGCGTTTTCGTCGTAGAATGTCAGTTGTCCTGCACAATTTATTAACAAAGTCCGCTTCTGTTTTTCCTGTCAGGATATCTAATGATGGATGCGTGTTTCCTCACACCAGTTGCCTTCCTTTTTATTAAAACCTTTCTTTTCTATAATTTTCTACATAACTAAGCCAACAAGAGGTTATTATAAAAAAATCTATTCGGCAGTTTCGACGTCGTTATCTTATTCAGAGCCGAATTGATCTCAGTCCGTTAATCGTCGACAACTGGCCGATGTCAGATCGAGTCGAATCCAGTGCAAGGAACACCGTTCGAATGGTTTCCTTTTGCATAGGACGGGTATTGATCGACTGCCGCATCCACTATGATCTACTTTAGGCGGGAAATGCATCCTGGAGCAGTCGGTGCTTCATTTGCTGACGCATAGCGTGTCAAAGGAATCGACTTTCATTAAACCGTGGTGAAAATAATCGAGAGGTGTTGTTTGGCTCCGAGGAAGGTGGCGGCATCAAGGCGTTGGCCGAATAAAAGTTTCTGCCAAACACGTGTTAGCTCAGTTACGTAGAGCATTATTGGTCATTGTTACTGAGGTCTAATGAAGGTCGGTTCTTAATATATTTCCTTTTCTATTTATTTTTTATTACTTGACTTCTAAAATATGATGTGTTGAATAGCGTCTGGATTTCTTCCTTTTCATCCCCTAAATTGGGTTGCACAGTTTGGATGTAGTGATGTATTTTTTCATGCTTCGTATTCGAGATCTACATCTTTCTGATATTCTTCCAATGCCTCGAATTCTAAATGCATTCTTGAGGTGTTCGGTGGAGAACATTCCAATCGGGTGAGTTCGGAATCGTGGACGAATCAAATCTGCGCTATTGGTTTCAAGATACTTTCATAACGCTTTCTTTTGTTTTCCATGTTATGACAAACATCGTTCTGTGAATAAGCGATAATGTCTGCCAGAACAAGTGAACGTTCCATTTTCCCAAACTATTTACCACTTCGTTGAGTTTTTAACGCAGAGTGAAACGCACTTTTATTTCGTTGTACCGATGTTTTATTTGCTGGAAAATGTGGGAAAAAACTAGATAAGTACTCCAGATAAGTGCTACTTCCTCTGAACCACTGGTTCGATTCATATCGTCTGATTAGTTGAGGAATATGGAAAACGAGAAGGTTACAATTATACGCGAAATTTTCACTTAATTAATTACCAATTGGGGTGACCTGATGCTATCGTTTTGAAGTTATTCTATGCAAGATGTACTTGAAGATCATAGAGCGCGGGTAGTACAGCGGTTAGAAGTATCCTCCAGTACACGCGCACTCCCTAGTTCGATCCTTCTTCACGGGCAGATTAAGCCTTCCATTCGATTGACATCAGCAAATTAGTACCGAGCTCGTCTGGAGGGATAAGAACACTCGCTTGTTTCTTCGGCAGGTCGTCACAATTCATTATATAGGCCAGATATTCATTCAATCACTTTTACGATGATTGATAGAGTTGAATGCATGTCCTTCAGAAATTGCTCAACGTCGAATACGTATATACTTATATAGTATACTGTATATACTTAAATAGTGTACTGTACATACTTATATACCTATATACTTTAGCCTTCCCAGACGTGCTTCGGAAGTCACATCATAAATTAAACACATTCATCCTCGCCTAATAAAATGCGATAGCAAAGGGCGAAATCTGAGTTTGTTTAAGTTTTTAATCACCAATGGTAAAATCCTCAAAAAGCATTTCACCTCTGACACAGACGAATGTGGACACCTGCACTTACATGCTAAGTCACGACTGTCTCAACTCTTGTGAACTCATTTGTGAACAACAACATTCTTATTGGATCACTCCGTATTACACTAAATATAATACAGAATGGGTCCTCAAACCCAATTTAACAGTGATATAACATCTTTACGAGTTCTATTGGCGCCAGAAGCTTTATTCTTCATTTTTAAAAATCGTACCTTGTGGTCCTACGGTGTATGTCGTCACCACTACGTATTCTTCAGCGAAGAACCACAGGTGACCGTCATCTAAATATTTCCTTGAGGGTCAACTACCCTGGTTAGACCGTCAACGTCGATGGCTCTGCATGTTCAAGCAACGGTTCGCCTACACATTCTGCAATAATTCGTTGTCATGTGTTTTTGCGAAATTCTTCTGTCTTTTGTTGCTTTTATGTTTGATCACAAAAGAACCACTAATGAATGCAACTTGAGTCCTTAGTATGTTCTGGATGAGTCATGCTAAAAGCCACAGAAAGACATAAGATATGTCAAATTCTTAAAATTTTTGTCCCACCCCATGTGACCATGTGAATTTTGCATATTCCTGATATTCTCGTAAACTCGCGAATACTGAGCTTCTATGGTGTTGGTGTGGTATTCCGAGCGCTGATAGCATCAACCGATGTTTAAGAAACAAAAGCCTCGAGTGATTTCTTGAACATATCTTTATCGATTTACATTCTGACAAATCACGAAGTACAGGTAAGTATTGTGGAAGCGATGAGAATGCTCCAAATTCCGTGTGAACGAGTTGGTATACAATTTTCTGGGAAGAGATGACTACCGTCAACATCATTGTTCCTCTACTGTTCTTCCCATCAAGTTCTCTTATTTTTTCAAGGTCCTCGTCTATTTAAAGAATTATACGTGCATGAGGTGTCTCTCTTCTACAGAATTTCGTTTAAGGGAACGGTATCGTCTTACACTGAAAGTTTCTCAAGAATTTCATACTCTTTTTGGTCTTCTACTTCAACTTTAGGTACCTCAGTGTATTCTATTCCCACTATATTTGAAGGTTGATGTTCCGTAAAACTTCAGCATTCCCTCATGAACTTTTCAGTATTGCCCCAAGAGAACGTCTTTACTACTGTAAAATGAAAAGACTGCGTTTTGCTGTTAATCCTATTAAACGGTGGAACAGATTGAAAGAAGCGAGCAAACACTGTGGTATCACGTTGTTTACAAACTTAAATATGTGCTTTCATTAATCTTTTGAGAAAAAGTCTGCAAAGCGCGGCTTGGAAACAAACCATTTAATGAACTGTAAAAGCACCAAGACCAAATGAGAGTGAAATCTTCACTGGTCATTTTTCATTAATATCTAATTTGACCTGCTTGAAACTGAGTTATCCCAAATACTGAAGACCTCGAGCAAAACCACTGGGTAGTAGATTGTTACGTAGATGCATAGCTCATTCATGTGCTTTTTTGTAGGAGAGCGTTTCTGAAGAAAATGTAGAGTGAAATCTGACAAGAGAAAAAAGCGTCTGTGATGTTTCGATTCCTGGATCGAATCTCGTGTTCAATGTTTGCATAGACGTGCTGAATATTTGATGTTACAATAACAGTTCATCAGAGATAATGTACACGATACGATATGACATGATCATCAGAGCAAACACAGGAGTGGCTACAATCTGTTAGATCTCGTCGGAACTTTTTCATTCATTCTGCTGTTTCCATAGCAATCAAAAATTTTTTCCTCTAGTGGCTTCTCGACGTTATGTGAACATATCAACACCACGCTTTTTACCTGAGCATCTTAGCTGGAAGGCGTGGTAGAGGTTTTGAGCGTTTCATTGTCTTCAGAGATCTGAATAGAGTTCGAGGTTTTGAATGGATTTCTACATCACCAAATTCCTTATCTGTCCTGTCGGGCTCAATTTATATCCAGAGCTTCGACAGAAAAGCTCGAGATATTGAGCATGGCCAAACCTACTGCTTCCACAATTCTGCATTTCATGCACATTTTTGTGCTTAGAAACCCTAGTTGAGAAATTTCTTTCGCAGTGACTTTTTTTTACCTGAGAAACTCATGCAAGAATTGAGTAGTTTCTAATTTCATCCAGAAAAAGAAGCTCTACTATTTGGAAGTAGTAGGCAAATCAATAGAATTGAATTGTGTGCTACTCTACTCAGGTGTGAATTTGAACAATGCAGAAAATTATCCGCATCACCATAGAATGTCTCGTCCTTAGACTATATGGAGCTTCTTCTCTTCTGTTTTTGAAAGCTCATTTTGATGCTGTCGGAACAAATATTCGTTGAATGCGAATGTGTTGGTTCCGTGGGAATTCCAATCCATCATTCACTTACAATGCTTTCATAATCCTTTTCCGTTCATTCGAAGACTTGGAGTTGTGCACTGGCATGTAATCAATTTTTCTGCTGTATCAATTGTGCTTTGCTCTGCTTCTGTTCTTGACACAGCTTAAAGTGCTATCATCCCACCGTAATTACGCAAACATTCCTGAGAAAACTTGTTCTCGTACAAGTGAACGTTTCTTGATCACTGACGTTTGTTAGCTCTGTATTACTATGATTTCACTCAGTTTCAGATTTGAGGTAATGCTTTAGTACCGAAACGGGGAGCTCTTCATGGATCGACGTGATAAGGCTGAGTTAGAGAAACTACTTACGCCCGACCAGACTTTAAAGAGAGTGCCTTCGAACAGATTTCAGGTGATTGTTCTTGTTTACCACATCCAAAAAAAACTGTTTCTAGTTTATCGACTGGTTTGTATTTCTTCAGTTCTGGATTGCCATCGGAATTTTTTAAAATTGTAACAAGAGTAATAATAAATCCCTAACGTTTCGTGGTTGCTCCATGCATATGAATGAATGACATTGTCTCCATTGAATAGTGGATCGAAGCCAACAAATAAGATAGTGAACGAGTTCTAGCATTTTGTTGTGATTCAGCTAACATAGGCCAAAGAAATTGATCAGCTCATTGTGTTCACTGGACGTTACTCTACTCGAGAAGCATCAGTAAACAGCTTTGCCAACATGTGCATTTGTATACTGTGTCTATTGTCTCTCTAACACTTCAAGGGTCATCATGAGACAAACGCTTATGTCATGAAGCGGAGCTTTCCATGGAAAGGAGTAGGTCCAAGTCACTCACAACATTATACCTCATTTAAAGCCATGTACGATAGCTATTTTAATAAAGAAATCTGGTTTCGACATCACCTTTTAATGCATGACTTGTACAAGGGAGTTCTATGTTAAAGCTTTGTTGATGCTGTCAGCAGTCATACTGTAACAACGCTGTAGAAGCCCTCTATTGGTGAATATTACGAATATATTGTGAATATGCATAATTCACATGGTTTCACTGGGTGGAGCAAGAATACTCAGCATTTCACATTTCCTGTACCTTTTGTGGCCTTAGCATGATTCATTCAGTATCTGCTAAGAATTTGAATTGCATCCACTAGTTCACCCAGTGCATGCTAACCCACCACCGTGGAGGTTTTAAAAACCATTAGCACGTGTTCTCACGTCTGGAAAAAAAGTCGATTTTCCATTTTCCATCCAATTTTACCACCTGTGCTACAACGGAGAGCTTGATATTCCTAGTGAATGTGGAGAAGACCACCTCCTACATATTTGGCTGTCTTACTGATGCAGTGAACTTAGGATCAACACCAGTTGAGGGTTCCATATGCCACCGTACATATGTGAAGCAATTAAACAATTCGAAGAAGCTTTTAAGTTCACTGTATCGGCGATCCAACGTCTCCTATCAATAACTGTAGCATGAAGGAGCCAAATTGGTAGAAACCGCTGTGGTTGACCCACCAAATGCCCGACGTTATTGTTCTTTCGATAGCTCAAAAGCATCCTTAACCCGTACATTTTTTAATGCGGTTCGAATCGAAAGCGATTTAAAATAAGAAGTAAAACCTCGCGCTTTCCACTGTGTTCCTCGTTTCCTTTTTTTGTTTCATTGACAGTGAGAAGTTACCGAGAATCAGTGCGATCAGTGTGGAACACCAGCGTCAAGATACGTTGATATAGCGGAGGTGATGCCGGTTTTCTCCATGTAAGATTTGGCTTTCCATGGCAGTGCTTGCCTGCAAAATTCTTTTACATGACCCGTCTCCGCATCTAGTGTGTTGTTCCTTCTTGCGTTCGATTCGTTTTTTCGCATCCATCTTCCACGAAGATTTTCTAGCTTTTTCACGAGAGGATTGGGTTACTACTTGAGGACTTTCGTTCTTATTTATGGACGTGGTCCAATTCTGTTCGAGTCGATCCACAAGGCTGTAACGACTCACCGTCAGTGATAAAGCAACTGCAGAAAAAACTGTTGCAATCACAACCTCTGTAGAGCTGAAGGAACTTCAGAATATGCACAGCATTAGGTTTTATCTCACACTCCCTAATCTGAAACGGGTTTCTTCTCAGCTCGCATTGAGAAAGGAGCTTTTAGTCTCTCGTTCTAACATATCAATGTTTCTAGTGAAGTATTCTCATCTAAAATAGGTCAAATACAGGCAAAACAAGAATTTCGGGCTTATGTCGATTTGTGTAGAATTTCGCGTTCAAATGATACGACGACAGCGTTCATGGAAAGTATGCGTTGGTATTCGTGTCTTACATGGTGACTCCCGGTGCTGAATAACGCATTCTGTTCTGAGTGTCTTTTTTGTAAGTATTCCGTAGCATCGATCGACAACAAGCAGTTTTTTATACAGTTGCTATAAAAGGCTTTTTTCGTTCATCGATACTAGATATTTCCCTATTTTCTGACCAGTTCACTGCATGCTCTTAAGACTTCGTAATAATGTATCGTTCGAGAATTTTCTTTCATTATTGGCAAAAGAGGCTCTCCCGTGAAATCAACAACGAGGTTTCTCTTCTGAAGAACTTTTCTCTTGAAATGAATGCCGAATCCCAGAAAACCTGCATGGTCTTCGTAACATCTTTGAGCTCTCTGTTTTAAGTTTTCCGTGCTCACGAATCCTTGTTGAACATGGAGAAGACCTACACTGAAGAAGGTCATTTTTGGTGGGTTCAGTGCCAGGATTAGCTCCGAAAGTTCGTCTTGCGATTCTCCTACGGACTGGAAAAAAAAATGAAAGGAAGAGGATGACTAGCTCTCTAAGTTAATAGCGATAAGCATGACCTCTCGTGCTAATTCACAATTATGAAAAACGATCTGTTAACCTTGAGCATGGAAGTCTGCTAATAGAGAGTATAATCCGATTCATCTCTCCCTCTCTTGTTGTTCATAGAGCGACCTGAGTGGGTGCCAATGAAGTATCAATTTGTCGTTGTCGCGTGTAGTGTGGCTCAGACGGATTCTATTCGCTCTAGAGGCTCCGTGTAGCGTTGCATGAGACCGTGTTGTTAGCGATTGTTATCCACCAGTTCTCGTTACGCCTGATGCAGGTTTTTTCTACAATTGACAATGGTTTCTCGATTACTGGAGTACTTGAGGAGTTGAAAACTATGTGGATCTGTTATGGAGATTTTCATTTTATCGCATCTGTATATGATTTTCTCTTACTTTATACTCAGTATGCTTCACACTATCTGCTTTTACTCTTCCATATTCTTTCAATTTAAGCATCTTAGGATGTAAGACTTATTAAATGTCGAAGGAGCAATTTGAATTTTTTAGAAGTTGCTACATAAGTGTAGCGGTCGAAAAAACGCGTGATACGTTGCGGAACAGTATCACATCAATGAACGAAGTCCATGTTCTTCAATTACTTTCACTTTTCGAATTACGAGTGTAGACTCAGCAGAGAGTGAAATAAATACATGTTAGGGGATCCAGAAAATCAGGCTTTCGTCTAGGTACAGTAAAACAATAAGTATCTTGTTGACATAAATATGTAGGTTGTAATGGCTGTTATTTCAACTATTAGAACCTAGAACGGGTTGTGATACGTAGATCTAGAGTCCACCATTTTCGAATCGAATGCATCGCCCCAATGCATGTTGCGCGATATGTGTTACGACGCCTTACTTTCCTGGCTAGCCGGATATTCGACATTTTGACTTATCTTTAACTATTGACGTAGATGGAGGCTTGGAATTCTTTTGTCCCACTTTCTTTACCTGTTCTCAGTCTGTAGCCAAGTTATCTCTGACCTCTTACTCGACCATCGTGTTTACTTTCTTATCCAGCATTCGGGTCATTGAGACCTTTTCGAAGACGAACCTTTCGTTTAACGCTGCCGAAATCGGCTACAATTCGTTCTGGCTGGCTAGTACTTGATATATTACGAGAGCGATAGCATCAACAAAGCGAATATGTCAGCATCATTGATGTTATATTTCGCAATATACCCTGCCATCAAGAAGAGCAGGCAGTAAATAATAAGTTAAAGCGAATATCGTTTGTTCGATCCGATCCAACAGCTCGACAGACAATAAAATCGTAAATAGAAGTGTAATAATACGTCGTGTTTCCTCAATAAGAATATCCTCAACAAGAATACAAAGAATTGTTCGATCAATGCCGAGGTGAATAGGAAATCGATCATGGGAATATGAAATGTACTCCACTGCAAATCCCAGGTTTCAGTTATTTACTGACTTGGATGACTGACATGGTCACAACGATCACAAATAATGTGCTACTCAGTATGTTTTCCATTTGTTTCGTTCTCCTTGCTACCGACCTCTGTGGAGAACACCTATTTTTGTCTAGCAGCGTTAGCGATTGTGCTTTAGTTCATGAATCCTATCCAGGTGTGTGTGGAATGTTAGAAATGAGCTAGAATCACGTCGTTTGTAGCTCAAGCACCTTATAAGGGGTTAAAAGAGAAAATTCTCGATGTGGATGAGTTACCAAGAATTGTCTCATCTGCATAGCAAAGGTGCTGAATTGAACAACTGGGCGCAGAACTCCAGGTTCGTCATTTCATCCCTGGCTTCTCTGATTGTCTAAAGGCAACATTCTGTTTGTTTTTGATACGGTTCCTTTTTAAAGCTGTTCACCAGGTTCGCTTAATGCCATTAGTACACATAAGGTGAGACGTTCATAGTCGAAGAACCATCTCGATTGTTCACCATCGCATATTTGGTTATTGATGAATTGGGTTTCATTCCACATCATTACCGACCCTGACCCTATCTTTTTTCTCAGCCTCTTCGAGGTCTTTGAACATCATTTCTTCTTCATTGATACTTCTCAGACAATTCACAATGTTGTTGTCTAAGCAAAGGTTTTATAGGAGTTTTCTACCTATTCACATGTTTCCCTAATCATGCGACTTCAACAAAGGATATTATGTACTCAGTGTAGCAGGCAATACATTGGCACACGGTAAACCCTACAACATGGACTTTTTTCGTACTATATTTTGTAGTGAAATATTCCTCCTACGGATAGAAGGTGTTCTGATGCTAAGCTTACACATGTCGGTTTTACTGTTCTTCCAGTCATACAGAGCAACCATGTGAAATTTCAGATGGCGTTTTGCTCTTGCCAGTGCAGTGCAAGAAAGTTTCAACGGCGTGTCACCAACGTTTTGTTTTTGGTCCTGTACCATTAACATTCTTCGGAACAAGAGATTTGATCGCTGGTTACCGGTTGTTTCGCCATCTTACGTCGTAGACGAAAGCACTAAGTGTTCGGGATATGAAAACTGGTTTTTAGATTGAGAAGTGTTTTCATAAAGTTCCAAGATAACCGTTCACAGGCGTTCCTATGCTGTCACCTTGAACAGTTATCGGGTGTCAATCATAGAGGTTTGATGGATTGTTACTATTTCTTTCACGATGCTTTCTCCTGATTCCCCATGTACTCTTAACTGGGTCGCAAAGGGGCGCCAAACTTCTCAGCCTAGGTACTTTATTCCAGGATATGATCGTTTGGTTATAGTTCAACAAACCAACACTACCTCACCTGAAAGTGACAATATATCTCATAGATGGGCTCCATTTCGTAGCCCTAAGTTTGTATTACTTTATTAGCATAAAATCATCGGGAAACTACATTATGAGTTTGTTTATTCGGCTAGTGTTTCCTGGTGTCTCGGTGAGCTTGTATGAAGTGACGGGTAGAAAGATGGTCTGACTTGACTTGCTCTATCAGTGCTTGAGCGCAGTGGTTAGCATTGCAGTCCAACAGGAAGCAAGGTGCTGGTTCGACCCTCTCCTTACCGCTCTCCCAATCCACATGTGAATGCCTTAGCCGGGCTATCTCCAAGATTGCAAGGAGAATCGACTCGACCAGCATTCTGCCATATTTCTAAAGAAGACGAAATTTTCAAGCAGCAACCGAAAGAATGCGAGCAGTACTGAGATCTGCGGCGTCATGATGGGTCATGTGTATATGTATGTGTGAAGATTTACGTGGCTCGGGACAGCTTTTTATGGAATGGCCAATTGAACTTACAGCATTATAGCGGGGACAAGACTGGCATTCTACCGATCCAAAGGTTGATAAAGGTTCCACACTTGTCGCTGTACCGCTTTTTGCTTCCTTTCGCTTATCGCACATCATCTAACCTTCTCCACTATTACTAAGGCTGTTCATCTGTTCAGGTAGTCCTACACATGGCTGAATCGTCCATTATGCCGTAGGGTGCTAGTTTACATATTTTGTATTCACGGAAGTCCAATCAGTCCATAGAAGCAGTTTAGAACTCCTTTACAAGGCCAAATTCTCTAATCCATCGCGAGAGTCCTTGACAGATTCTTTCCTCATTGCGTAGACTAAGTCTGGCAGTCTCATCATGAAAGCAACCCGGCCTTGGCTAGTCCCAATTTTGGCTGTGCTTTAATCGTTTACCATAACTGTAACCCTAAGCTATGTGGTTTTCATTTTGCTAGCTCCAATCCACATTTCGTCTGACTTCTTACTTATCAGCTGGCAATAACATTGTTAAGACTTAAATAACCACTTAGGTATATATATAATATATTTTAATCCGGGCAAAATCAATGTCAGACGTTACCTGCACAGCAAAAACTTTAGGTCCAAAACCATAAGAAATTACGTGACAATGATTCTCCGAAGAAATCATGAGGCAACTCGGTTTTGGCCGTACGTGAACTTCCTGTCCTAGTAAAAGATTCTTCAGAAGAATCTTACCATGTGGAGAACATGTGGAGAGTGTAGTTTTGGAAAGTAGCTTTGTCTTCTTAAAGCGAAGTCTTACTATGAACTTTACACGCTATAGGCTTGCTAGCCTTCTATCTCGTGTATTTGCTTTGTTCTTGATTTGTGAACTGTATCGCAAGATCGTGTGTGGCGCAGTGGTTGGAGGCGCCACTGCGACACACGTGGAATCGATCCCCGCGCCCATGGCCCACCAGGTGCTCCATCGCTCCGCGGTCGCAAATTGGTACCAGACTTGTCTGGGAGGATACCAGCACTGGCTCGATACATCGGTAGGCAACCGCGACTCACTGGAATGGCCAGATATGCATTCAATCACCTCCAACGATACTTAATGAAGTCGAATGCTCGGCGCATCTCTCAAGGATTGATCAACGCCGAGAGCTTCATCCTTTTATCAGTTTATCGCAAGTTCCTGCTATCACACTTTAAAAGCTGTGCCATGACTTGTAGAATTCCTTCTCGGCAGCCAGTATTCTTACTGAAGTGGAGATAAGTTGTGGGGTTCACAGGTCCAGGGTGCAGGGACACTTTTGCCTCGTTGGGATACTGGTCTTTCGATCAATAACGCTATCGAGAGTGCTGACTGGAGTCAAGAGCCGCCGTGGTCTACGGCGAGCTGCTCACTCATGTTAGTCTCTCGGTATTGTTGAGTCCAGGTGAATAGTCCCTTCAGTTCGTTTGAAGTCCCTTCCAGCCTCATTGCAGATCCGAGCGAACTTTCCTACGTAGTCAGAGACTTTGTGTCACGCTCACACGGGTCTGTTCGTGTTCACATCGTTGACGGACCTCACTTCTCAATTCTTCAGGTCCTGCAGTGCTGCGGTTATGAATGTCAGAAGGGATTCGCGTTTTCAGGTTCTTTCTCAGCATAAATTTAGTTTAAAGCTTCACTGTGAAAGGCTTTGCTTGTATTTTGTTGAATAACGAAGAGTTCAGTGGTACGTCGAGATAGATCTAAGCTCAGATTTCTGGCTGGGATCGGGTAAAGCTATACAATATCCCTAGTGTGGGTTTACCCTTCCATCATTATTCGTAGTACAGATGAATGTTTGTTTCTTAGCTTTGGACTCTTTCATCACAGGGTCTTCTAAGGGGCCTTTGAAGGGGTCTATTTGTGTGAGATGGGGAAACTTCTCACTGGTATCTTCCAATACCAGGCTCTTGGGATTGAGTCCTGGAACTAAAATCTGGTCTCAAATGTGTTCTGTTTGCAAGATGGAGTACCCAATGTGCCAAATATATCCTACACATGGAGATATTTTTTGTAACAGAGTTCGTTCCAAAGAACTGGACTTCGTGAATTACCAACTAGCTAGGTTTTACGTTTCCCGTACAATCCCTACCCATTTCACTTAGGAAGGTAACACCTTTCCAGTTCTTTCTTTCATTTCAAGTACAAGAAGCGGAACTCAGAACTATTGGGCAACAAGGTTCAAAGGAAGTCACATACCTTTGATTTTCAACATCATTCTTGAAGCTTCAGGTCTTCAAAACCGAGCCTCCTGATGCCTCAGAGCCGGAGATTTCAAGGAGTCAAAAAAGCGGAAGTGAACCACCACCTCGTAAAAGTTCCGTGGAACGAAAAACTAGTTCTACAGGCAGATTTTTGGTCAGTTCTTTTTGATATCTGAGGTCTTGGATAGATTCTGATTCTTTATAATCAGTGTTTAGCATTTGAATGACAAAGCATCTTCTGTCATCTGTCATCTGTCGTTTGCACTCATCTCATATTCAACTCGTAGCTTATCCCCTTTCTTTCACAAGTATTCTATTGAGCTCAATATATTACTCATTACTGACATTTCTTGTGTTTTCATCCGTAAGAGCGCACATAGATCAGTGGTCGGAGCCGCCCAGTAATACACATGGTATCGATCCCTCGCCCGTGGCTCACCAAGCCTTCTATCTCTCCGGGGTCGGCAAATTGGTATCAGACTTGTCTGGGATGGCTTGATACATCGGTAGGCCACCGCGAGCCATTGTAAAGGCCAGATATGCATTCGATCACCTCCAACGGTGCTTAATAAAGTCGAATGCATGGTGCATCCCTTAGGGATCGGTCAACGCCGAGAATTTTATCTTTTTGTTCTACTGGACGATGTTGAATTTTAGCCTTGCTTTTACTGTTTTCAGTTTTTCACTTTCGTATATATTTTCTTTTCTATTTCAGGTTATGACAGATGCAGCGGGAGACAATACAGCAGGTGCCTATCGACGAGAGTCCCCAGAGTCCCCAGAAAATGACGCTGTTAGGGAGAATGATATTCATCCGAACGAACCCGTTCAACGTTCCAGAGGGGTACGTGAGAGCAGTTCATTAGTTTTCTGAGGATTTTCTCCTAATAAGTGAAGTTGATCATGTTTAGATGATGAAAGGTCTTTTTTTCTGGAAACTGGGATAGATTACCACAAGATTTCATAGAAACATTAAAATTCCGGTGGTGTTTTTTGAAGCAATATGCTTAAACTAAGGATGTGGCGCTCGTCAAAAGCTCGTCAAGAGCTCGTCAAGAGCCTTTGTGCGCCAGTGCCACCCTTCTGTCCTGACTTGAAATCGTGTAAAAAATTATTATGGGAGTGGTTATACCCCGTATTGTTTACCGTAAGTCGTTAGAGTCTTCCTTTACAGGTGCACTTTTCCGTTGGAGATAAGGATCTTCACGACGACAACAGAAAACGTGAACAAACGGAGACTAACGCCACCATTAATCTGAAGAGTTGGCGGTAATCTGTGCAATTATTTTTTTTATTTCTGCTGAAAATTTAGATACCATCATAAATTGCCATTTCTTAGAGAGTGCAAAAATTATCTCGACTTTGAAGTGGTTCCTAAAAACGCTTCGGGCAATGAACGTTTTTTGGTGTTGCTGCACTTTTAGGTCGACATTTACTGACAGTCGTTTTTTTTTCTGACAGTCTTTTTGTAACCACAATGACGCTGAGATATTTGCAAAACTTGAACCTCAGGCCAGATTCAAACCGGCGATTACTCTTTACGGGGCCGACGCGTTCGCCACCACATCACGCGGATGGTTCGTTTCGTCTTTCTGTCAGCCAGTTTTTGTTTTGTAGTTCTGGGTCATTGTGATCTTTGTGAATACTGCCACCACATCTTCTTCAGTATGTGCTGTCTTCACAAGCGATCGGTCACCTTTTTCTCACTAAGGCTTTGTCCCACATTGTGTGGTGGAGTGACCGCGTTAGCCCCCGGAAAGGGTAATAGCTCGTTCGTTCTCCACCGCAGACACCTACGGTCTGGAGTTTTGCAAATATCTCAACATCATTGTGGTTGCATCACAAATACTCCATATGGTTTCCAGAAATATGAAAACCATCGAACATCCGCCGATCATGGATTTCTATCGTAACTCGGTTGACATTGTCGATGGCGGAGGTGCTGCACGTCCCTCGATGCTTCAGCTAATTCATGGAGACAAATCTATACCTGAAGAGATTGAAATCGAAGGATTCAAGGCAACTTAATGGCGTTTTGGTTTCCCATTTTTTAGGCGAACTATGATTCAGTACCTAAGTATTCGTGTATCTATGTATTGTAGTTAAGCGGTATTTCTTTTCTTTTACAGTTACATAACGATGAACTGGTACAAGGACGTGTTGAAAAACCTTCTAAAACTCGTATGGAGAAATTCTCTCCTCCACCAACACAGGCTCGAGTGAAATTCGGTTGGATTCAAGGCGTTTTTGTGCGATGCCTTCTTAACATATTTGGAGTTATGCTGTATCTTCGCATCAGTTGGGTAGCTGGTCAAGCTGGAATCGGTCTGTTCTGTTCAATGGCCATTGTTTTTCAATTTGTTTGTGATTTTCTTCTTTATGAATTCCGGAATCCGCTGAGAACTCTTATCCTGCGCAACCAATGGTTCCCATGCATTGGAGTTGAATGACCAACATAAAATATATTATGTAATAGTTCCTTGCTTACATTCGAGTGTTGAAAACTCTTAGTATAAAGTATTAGTATGAAAGCGAAAACTACAAAGTTTTCCTTTTGTGAGAACTTTGCAAAAACCTTGAACTAACGATTTTGTCTTCCATTGTCTGGGTTTTTTTTGCTGTTTTGAGTGTTTCGAAGTACGGTTCTTTTGGCTTTTTCAGGCCTTGGTTCAATAATTGTTCTTCTGGCATCTCTTGTAACTACAATTACTGCAATATCTACATGTGCGATTTGTACTAACGGTGATGTTAAAGGAGGTGGAGCTTACTTTTTAGTACGTTTTATTTTCGTTTTCAACAATGGTTGCAGACAAAATATGGTGGTCCTTTGCCTGATTGCAATATTTATAGATATCACGTTCACTTGGTCCAGAATTCGGTGGCTCTATTGGGTTGATCTTTTCGGTAGCAAATGCTGTAGGAGCAGCAATGTACATAGTTGGATTTGCTGAGACAGTCCGAGATCTGCTAAAGGAATCGAGTATGCAGATTATCGATGCTGGTTTGTGGGATGTACGGCTGGTTGGCTTTGGTATGTATTGTATTGAAATATGTTCTTACTGCTTTCTTCGAAGCAATTCTAAAGTTATGAGAGACTAAAATCATATTGATGAACTCTCATTGACCAATCCATCAGTTGTGTTGTCTAGTTGATCAATTTAGTGACGTGTATAGTACTAATTGGGATTGTCTTCATTGGCACGGCATTTGAGTCAAGAATGCAGATGATACTCCTAGTGATTCTTCTGACGTCAATCATTGACTATGTTATTGGCTCTTTCTTCCCGCCTAGCACAGCCACTACTCTACGAGGTGCTACAGGATATAGATGTGAGTTTCTTTCGCTTTCATAATTGTTTTTTAGTTCCGTGTCTTTTCTTCCAAATCATTATAGATATAGAAGGGAATACTTCTGGAACATACTGCTTCAGGGTGAAATGCCTAAACTTCGTCTACCTTGCAAAATATTTTCAATTTGTGTAACTGAGTTGTTTTTCACTTGAAGTCCACATAAACTACGGTTTCATATGTAATAGTGCCACAGACATTCGCTTCTGCTGCTGGAACATTGGTGCTATACTTTTTCTTGCATGATGTTTAAGATGATTAAGGTGTTTGATATGTTTAAGATGTTACTCTTAAGATTGGCCTTCACTCCATTTTTAAACGATTTTCTGATTCCGTTTATGATTGCAGTTAGTACCCTTATCGAGAATCTTTTGCCTGCATTTCGTGACGGAGAGGACTTCTTCTCGGTGTTTGCTGTTTATTTTCCTGCAGCTACAGGAATCATGGCCGGCGCTAATATCAGCGGCGATCTAGCTGATCCACAGGTGCGTTATGATATCAAATACAATAGCATTACTTCAATCAAGTTATTTTTTGAATAAACCTTGCCATTTAATAGAAACAGTAGTGAGAACTTCGTGTAGGTTCTATGTTTGAATAATTGTCAGTGACAATTGTTGGGACAGAAGTTAGATATTAAATAGGGTATGGGATTTCATAGGGCGCGTGTAGCGCAGTGGTCGAAGGAGCCCTACAGTACACATGGGATGGATCCCTGCGCCTTAGGCTCCATAAGTCCTCCATCCCTTCGGGGGTGGGTCAGTTGGTATCAGACTTGGGAGGATACCAGCACTGGCTCGATACATCGATAGGCCACTGCGAGTCATTGTACAGGCCAGATATGCGTTCAGTCTCCTTCAACGATGCTGGAAGAAGTCAAATGCATGGCGCATCCCTCAGGGGATTGATCAACGCTGAGAGCTTTTTCCTTTATCTTTTATGGAATTTCGTTCACTTTTTTATCGGAACAATTATACCTTTTTTGTCGTTGTAAATTGACTTTCACGTAACTTCGGTATAAATGATGAATGCGCCTTGTTTCATTGATAAGCTAACACGAAATTGTTACCAATATTTGTTCGGCTAACGTTTCGGCATCTTTGTCTTCCTCAGAGCCGATGATCCCAGTCGACGTCCGCATTCGTTAGCTTATCAGTGAAATAAGGTATACCTTTTTTTATTATAAATATTATTTTTTTTGTCATCTGAAATAATTTCAGAAATTTTTTCAAAAAGGGCTTAATTTTAATCAGAGTTTTACAGCGTGCTATACCGATCGGGACACTTTTGGCTATTGCAGTGACAACTGCAGTTTATTTAGCGACCGTTTGGATGACAGGATCAACCTGCGTTAGATGAGTTCACATCGCACTTTTTTCTTTAGCGGTGATATACGTTGATCTCCATGATTATATGGTCACAAATAATTTAGCGTTTTAATTTCTACCAAACATATCTCAGCTCATAGTCAGCCTTACTGGTCGAGATAAAGCCACCGGGATGTTCTATAGCATACAAGTTTATTTATTACAATTCTAATTTTTTGAAGCCTGGAAGTCCACTGCTTTTGCTGCTCGTGAAGATTTACCTCAAACGGCGGAGCGGTTGAAGAAGCTAGATATCCTCCAACAGGATGCATTCGAATACGTTCTTGATGCTAGGAGATGGCACACTTGTTTTAAAGTTTTAATTTAGGTATATACAAATGTGTGTATGCGTGTACGTAAACATATATATATATATATATATATATATATATATATATATATGCATATACATAGGTATACACATGTATGTACACATATATACATATGTATATACGTATTTATGTATATACACATATACTTGGATACTTGTATGGGCCTTATTTCACTGATTGTGTGAGCTCCGGCATAAGTTCCATTGTTTCGGAGTTTGTGCTGGTTTAGCCATTGTGGTTCCCTAGAGTCCCGAGGTCAGCCAGGCCAAAGGTCTGCCCCGGTTCGTCACCCCCACGGGTAATCGCCGTCCTTGTTGATCAGAAGGAGATTTACGAGCATGAGACTTACAGCAAGTTTTGCTGTGATTATCAAATCCTCATGTTCTTAAATACTCCAGTTGTCGAAGCATGAGCAGTTGTCGAGCTGTTCCACATGTGGTGAACATACTTTGGTCAGCTTATTGAACATCTTCACTTTTATGACTAATGCTGGCAAAATGTAAGCCCTAGTTTTTTTTCTATTTGTTTGATTTCGTTTATTTTGCTGCTTTTCCTGTCTTCACGCTTTATATCTGGATGAACTGTTTTTTCGTGGAAATACACATGCTTACTTTCTTACTATATTACTCTTTTTGTGCGCATTTGGAAGATTAGATTACTATCGCTTAGTAGTCCGTTAGTTTTTTCGTTTAGAGACATGACATTGCTTCTATAAATAACCACCAAGTTTCGATTAGTTTATTTACGTTGTCACACAGTTTTGAACATGTAAAGCTAGTGCCCTTGGTTTAAGTGGTTATTAAGAGGTTGACAAAACTAGTACGGTTTCGATTTTTACAGATGCAGATGGAATCTTCCCTCCACTTTGGAACGGAACAGTTTTTATACCTCCAGATTGCACACTGAATAATACTTGTCCTTATGGTCTCATGAACTATTTCCAGGTTTGTAAAATTTCTTTTAACAGTGAAGTGTTTTTTGGGGGACTCTACACATCAGAGGACAGGTTTGAGCCGAACATATAATAATCGTTGTTGTGAAGACGTATTGTTAAAATGGACTGTCTGATATGATATCTCTCATACTTACTTGTATACTTGGATGGCCGTGTTCACTGCACTGGTTGTAAGGTCTCCAGCATAGTTTCTACTTTTCGGAGTTTTGCTGGTTTTGCCGCTGTGGTTCCCTGGAGTCCCAAGGTTAACCTAACTAAAAGTCTGGCCCAGGTCGTCGCCCTCACAGGCAGCCGCCCCCTGTGGATCAGAGAGAGATTTGCTAGCATACGACTAGTTTGACACCAATAGGGTGGTGGATCCTGGTATCCACTCATATGTGCAGAAAAATGCTGTCGATTTTGGGTGTCGATTTTAAACAAACATATCTCGGCTCATATCGGACGTCATGAATTCACGTAAAAAACTTTTTGTAATCTAAAGAATCTTTTCTGTAAAAATCGCTTCGTAGTGTTTTTATCAAAATGGAATTTTGATTTTGGGATCACAGGGGTGTGTGTTTTCACTTTTTCTGGTCAAATGTCGTATTTTGAGTATGAAAACAATTGAACAAGAAAGATCTCGCGCAGCAGGGATATGTTGATGTTCCACAATGCATCGAACCCTGTGCGGCTGCCAGGCTCTAGAGAATTTTTGTATCCCAACTGTTTTCATTTTTTTTAGGAAATTTAAATTTTAAGCAACTTTGGAATTGAAGTATTTCTAAAGCTCCTTCCTAGCATTAGAGTGCCAGGAGGATTCCCATATCCCTGGTTAGTTTCCAACTCAAATACTCGTTGAAAGTCTCTTAGTAGTTAATAACTCAAAAGACCGACTTTCTATAAACCTCGGCAGAGATAGTTGATATATTTATTTATGTGATCTTATAAACTGATCTTCTTTAGCTGATCCGAGGTTGGTATAGGTGTCCGTTGACGTTGTCTTTGTTGTTGGTGTTGTTTGTCGATGGCCAACGTTTCGGCGATTTCGCCTTCCTCAGAGCCTGGAGGTATTTTATATTAGAATACTTTAGTTATTCGGTGTAAAAGGCTAAATTATTAATGAAGATCAAAGTTTTAAATAGATGGTGGGTTAGGATGCTACGGTCATACTGAAAGGCTACTCACCGTGATGTAACGAGTAGGACTGGCCCACGCGTTGTTCACTTGAGGTCGCGAGCACGACACAGACCGGGGTCAAAATATCATTTTGAAATAGGGCGCCAGGTCACGTGTGATAGTGAGGCAGTCGTCTTTCCGGTTCATCTTTGGATTTTTGGAATTTATCCAAAAACGCTTCAAGAGTTTTGCGCGTTGATATTTTTCGACTCCTGCGCTAGGACCCGTACAGTCACTTCAAAATCATCGCCGTTGTGCTTTTGTGCCCTATGCGTCCCTAGAGGAGTGTTTTGACGAATTTTAACTTTCCCATCTAGATGTTCTTTTATGCGGACACAAAGTGGGCTACCCGTTTCCCCCAATATATTCCTCACCGCATGCGTTACACGAGAACAAGTATATTGTACCAGACCTCAAGCAATCCCCGCCTCTCCCGTCAGGACAGATCATAGAGTTCTCCGAGCTGCACAAACGATCATAGAGACGGTTGCTAACTAACTGACGGCGTAGGGTATTGTGTGGGATGCCAATAATCATTATATAATTTTCAAGACTAATTTTTTCTTAAGCATCTCTTAATGGCGTAACTTATTTCATTTGATATGAAGGGTAGCTTAAAAGGGATCTTACTTACGTCCGAAACATTATTTTGGGGAACTACCCTACGTTTTTGTCCTACCCGAATGGCTTCTACGTCGTAGCCATTGGAAATGGCCATTTTTCGTGCCAGGTTTTACGATTCCTTCCTATCCTCTTCTCCTGTGCACACACCCTTTGCCGTACGGTACATGTTTTTGATAAGTGCTTCATGTGTGAAGGATGAGAGGAGAGGTAGTGAACTAGTATGTTCTTACTACTTGTCTTACGATACCATTTTGTTTTATAGCCACTTTCTGAGAGCTTTACTTGGATGTTTAAGAATGGAAGCCAGTTTTCGGTTGGTTTTTCTCGTGTAAATTTTATATACTCTGACTGTCGGTTTAACAATTCAAACCACTCATCCATCCGTTCTTGTGTGGAACAGACGATGAAGCAGTCGTCTATGTATCGACAGTAGAGTAATGGTCGGTGGTCGAGAACTGGAGCTTCCACCTTAGACATGAAAGCGATGGCAAGGCTTGGTGCTAAACGCTGTCCCATGGCCAACCCTCTAATTTGTGCAAAATATTTACCAGACCACCTGAAGACTGAACGACTAAGGCACTGTTTTAAGAGAGTCATTAGTTGCGCAATGGACAAGCCGTACATTTTTATTTTCTTTTCGCGCTCTACGAGCAACTCGAGAATGGCTTGCATTGCGGAGTCATTCGACACGTTGGTATAAAATGAAGTAAAATCGAGTGACTGCATTACATGCGTGCAGTTTGGTTGAGCGCACCGTAGGTGGTCTAGAAATATTTTGGTGTTAGGTAGATGGGTTGGAATGAATTTTAGCAACTGGGTCAGGATAAGATTTAGGAACCACGTTATTCTATCCGTTGGCCCGCCTATACAACTGTTGATAGGTCTAACTTTAAATGATGACGGGTTCGTTGATGTAATATCATCAGCTGAAGTAAGCTTATATGTTTTAATAAGCAAGTAAAGGACAGGGCAAATTGGATGTTCGTTTTTAAGTCGAGAAATAACTGAAGGCTCTAAACCTGCGGCCTTTGCCGTGTTGACCCATCCTTGATTTAATTTCCGGTATTGATTTCTATATTCCTTTTCAGAGGATGCTCGATGGAAAGAAACATCATTGAGGTGCTCCTCTGTTATCCTAATATCCAACTGACTAGGAATAACTACAAATTCTCCACCTTTATCACTAATAGAAAGTCTAACAGATTTTGAATTCAAGAGCTCTCTAACCTGCGCATACCAGGTTAGAGAGCTCTTGAATTCTTTTGGTGTGTGAGGTTGGAGCTTACTTTTTCTTTTTTGGTAGTGATTAAGTATGCGGAGAATTTCGTCGGAAAATAAACGAAATGTAGGGTCAATATCGCTATTTGGTAGCTCTTGTTTAAAGAAAGTTCGGGCAAAAGGTATTGGAGGTAATTCCCCCTTTGGTACTACTTTACCTAACATTTCTAGCCTAACCCTGTAACGTAGCTGATTTTGAAGTTCATGCAGACTACACGTGATCCTGCGCAGGATTGGTTTAGAAATGGGTTGACTAGGCGCGAAACTCGGACCCAATTCTAACAATGAACGCGCATTTTCCGGAAGCGTTATGCCTCCTAGCACAGTAACTCTGGATGTTTTTGCTGCGCAGTCTATTTCATGGATTTTACTTGCAACTTGATCAGCGGTGGTCCTTGGATTTGACCCTTTTTGAGCGGCGTGATAGATCTTCAAACTTTTTCCTTAACTTGCTCTTAATATCACACCGAATCTTTTCACATACCGATTTAGACCCAGCTACTATTCGCCTATAGAACATACTAGTTCACTACCTCTCCTCTCATCCTTCACACATGAAAAAAGCACTTATCAAAAAACATGTACCGTACGGCAAAAAATGTGTGCACAGGAGAAGAGGAAAGGAAGGAATCGCAAAAACTGGCACGGAAAATTGCCATTTCCAATGGCTACGATGCAGAAGCCATTCGGGTAGGACAAAAACGTAGGGCACTTCCCCAAAACAATGTTTCGGACGTAAGTAAGATCCCTTTTAAGCTACCCTTCATATCAAATGAAATAAGCTACGCCATTAAGAGATGCTTAAGAAAAAATTAGTCTTGAAAATTATATAATGATTATTGACATCCCACCCAACACCCTACGCCGTCAGTTAGTTAGCAACCGTCTCCACGATCGTCTGTACAGCTCAGAAAACTGTATGACCCGTCCCAATGGGAGAGACGGGGACTGCAGAGTTCAGGTATAATATACTTGATCTCATGTAACGCATGCGGTGAGGAATATATTGGGGAAACGGATAGACCACTTTGTGTTCGCATAAAAGAACATCTAGATGGGAAAGCTAAAATTCGTCAAAACACTCCTCTAGGTACGCATAGGGCACAAAAGCACAACGGCGATGACTTTTGAAGTGACTGTACGGGTCCTAGCGCAGGAGTCGAAAACATCAACGCACAAGACTCTTGAAGCGTTTTGGATAAATTTCAAAAATCCAAAGATGAACCGGAAAGACGAATGCCTCACTATCACACGTGACCTGGCGCCCTGTTTCAAAATGATATTTTGACCCCGGGGTGTGCTGTGCCCGCGACCCCACGTGAACAACGCGTGGGCCAGTCCCACTCGTTACATCACGGTGAGTAGCCTTTCAGTATGACCGTAGCATCCTAACCTACCATCTATTTAAAACTTTGATCTTCATTGATACTTTAGCCTTTTACACCGAATAACTAAAGTATTCTAATATAAAATACGTCCAGACTGTGAGGAAGGCGAAATGCCGAAAAGTCAGCCATCGACAAACAACACCAACAACAACGACAACATCAACGAACACCTATACCAACCTCGGATCAGCTAAAGAAGATCAGTTTATAAGACCACATAAATAAATAAATATCTCTTAGTAGTTGTCGAGAGCCCAGTTTCGGTTTGTAAGTCCTACACATTTTTAGATCATGGAGATGGAGTCTCTATGGGGACCACTTATCACTGCAGGGATCTTTGCTGCTACACTCAGTTCTGCGCTTGCCAGTTTAGTAAGCGCTCCCAAGGTTTTTTCAGGTCTGTCTATTCAGTTTGCTGCACCATTCTTTTTAGTTTAAAGTTGCTTTTTTTTCCTCATGTAGAAGCAGTTCTTAGTTAGAGTGTTTAACCGTATTTCCTAGAAAAAGTTTATTTTCCATTTCAGAACGAATGAATGGTCTTTGATAATCTCAGGGGCATTTTATTATCGTTCAACGCATGTACGGGTGCATTTCTACTGCCAATTTAGGCTGTCTGTAAAGATCGTCTGTTCCCGAAGATTGGTTACTTTGCCAAAGGGTACGGTAAGAACGAGGAACCGAGGCGAGCATATTTCCTGACATTTATCATAGCTATGGCCATGGTAGGAATAGGTGAGGCTTTTGTAATTCATGGATTATTTTGTCAAAGGTGTTGTGAGAATGAGGAAGTAAAGAAAGAACATCTATCGTTCATCACATTGTTGGGATGATGGGAAAATTCGTCGAGGAAGCTCTTTAGAAAATTCTTGCTTTAAACGACTTCTAAAAAAGAAGTGAAATTACGGCTATTTCCACCCGAACTTCACTCATGGCTAATTGTTTTCCTTGTTACTTAGTGCTTTCATTGAACGATGAAAAAAGTATCTCTTCTTAACGATGCTGAGACATTCGAAAAACTTCTGACCGCAGGTTTCTGCGGTGGGGAACGAATGCGCTATTACTCTTTTTCGGGGGCTAACGTGTTCACCACCACACCATGCACGTTCTTCGTTTTGCTTGTCTCTCCGCTAGTTCTATCGATCGGTGCCATCGGCAATCACCCTTCAACGGGATTGATCTGGGGAGCCCAAATCTGCATTGAACCCAGTTAAACTGGGGCTATAGTTGAAATCACAATATTGAATTCATACTATTATATTATATTATTAACTTTATTATACAATACTGTGCCGGGAAAAAATTGTAGTAGTAAAATTGTAGAGCAAGTAAAAAAATATCCCTTCTGATTTGAATATATTATTTAGCAAGAGTATTGTTGAACTTTAATAAAAAGTAAATATCTATTCTCAGGACCTGTCCTACCCAGTTCTCTAAGAATATTGAGCTTAGCAGCTGCATGCAACAATGGTTTATAGCCATCTGCAGCAGATCTTCTAATTAAACGGAAATGGTTTCGGTGTCAGTAACACACTTACAAAGTGGTAATGAAATAAAAGCTCTCGGCGTTGTTCTATCCTTTAGGGATGCGCCATGCATTCGACTTCTTAAAGCATTGTTCGAGCTGATTGAATGCCTAACTGGCTTTTACAACGACTCGTAGTGGCCTGCCGATGCATCGAACCAGTGCTGCTATCCTCCCACATAAGTGTGGTACCAATTTGCCAACCGCAAAGGGATGGAAGGGTTGATGAGCCATGGGCGCGGGAGTCGATCCCATGTGTACTGCTGGGCGCCGCCGACCACTGCGCCACTCACACCCTTACAAAGTGGTAGTATTACAAATTCTTTATGGCTTGCCTCATGACAGCTTCGTTATATTGAGGAATAGAAGGAATGAAAGGAACACCTAGATGGCAAACGAAAAAGTAAGGCAATGTACCCCACTAGGCACGCATAGGATACAAAAACATAACGGAGAAGATTTTGATATAAAAGTCGCTATCTTCGCACAGGGGACTAAAAACACCAACACGCAAATTTCTGAAAGAATGCCCTGTGATAACACGTGATCTACCCCCTATCTCAGAATTGATTTTTGATGTGGGTTGGTGCAGTCATCGATCATATGCGACTCTAAGTGGCTGTTCTTCCTCGGTAGAAGGCAGGTGAAAAACTGTGGGTTTTTCGAGAAGGTGGTGATCGTGTAATTATTTTTCAGATTTTCATTTTTTCTGTCTGCGTTGTTGAAGCGTTTGACCTAGTAAATTACGTATTAGTGTACCCTTCCAGGCTCTGGAGAAGGCGATAGTGCAGAAACATCAGCTACCGTTGTGTTGTATGTGTTATATTTGTGAGGAAGTAAACGTGTGCTGAATAACAACCTCGCGATTGTTGTAAAAAAGAGAACGACAGATTTATAAGCCAATGCCGAGGTTACTAGAAAGTCGATCATGGAAACTATAATGAGGAATGTGGAAGTGTATGGTAAAACCAATAGAAAAAAAAGCTGTTACAATTGTGAAGGCAGACCTACCCATGTTGGCGACTCCCATTATCGTTATAACGCCAAGGGGCACCATCTCATAACGAATGCTTACGATGGTAATAAGAGGGAATCTTCAAAATGTTCTTCGTTTGTCTCTCGCTAATTGCTGTAACGCCAAATTTCATATACGTCTTTAGCAAATTCAAATGGTCAATTTCAATTCATTTATAAACTTGGCTTTAATTTTGCACTGGTTCTATGCTTAGTTAGTTAAGGGGCTCGTGTAGCGCATTGTTCGGACGCGCCATGCAATATACATAGAATCGATGCGAGCGCCTCAGGCCGACCAAGCCCTCCATCCTTCTGGGGTCGGCCAGTTGCTATTAGACTTGTCTGGGACGACAACAGCACTGACTCGATACATCGGAAGGCCACCGCTAGTTATTGTAAAGGCCAGATATGGATTCAATAACCTCCAACGATGCTTAATGAAGTCGAATGCACGGGCCATCCCTCAGGGATTGGTCAGCGCCGAAAAGCTTTTTTCATCGCGCTAAGTTACTCAGTCATTGGTATAAATCATAAAATGGTGCTTGGTCCTAATTTTTTTCTCATATTTCAGGAGACCTAAATGCCATAGCTCCAATCATATCAAATTTCTTCCTGGCATCGTATGCGCTCATAAATTACGCATGTTTCGATGCTTCATTCGCCGATTCTCCTGGTTGGGTTACGCTTATTTCAGCGTATTTAGTATTTTTATTCCTTTAAAATTTTAAATTGCATACTTGCTGCCGAGGTCTTTCTCAGATTTCTACGTCATCATTTCAGGATTTCGGCCAGGTTTTAAGTACTATAATATGTGGGTATCCCTTGGAGGAGCCCTACTGTGCATCGTAGTTATGTTCATCATCAGCTGGGCAACGGCGCTGATAACATTCTTCTGTTTCGCTGCCTTGTTTTTGTATATTTTACATAGAAAGCCTGGTAAGTGATTCATCGTCGTTTAGCACATCAGTAGGACCTAGTAAGGTGCCAATATAACTGGTCCTATTCCATCTACTTACTTAGACGTGAACTGGGGCTCGTCTACTCAGGCACATAGCTACAAGAATGCTTTGTCAGGAATGATAAAATTATCGAATACTGAAGAGCATGTGAAGAATTACCGGTCTGTTCATGTCGGTCGTTTTTATTTTGACCGGAAGCAATAATTTCGCAATAGTATACTAATATTTTTTTTAAATTTAGACCTCAATTACTTGTGCTATGTGGGAACGCCGCTTCACGTCCTTCCTTAGTTGATTTCGCCAACAGCATCACTAAAGGGACGTCGTTAATGATTTGTGGTTATGTAGTCCCCGTATGTTTGTAACATGAATCAGTTTTTTTTAATACTTTGATACTAAGGGTTACAGTCATAATAGAGGAGTTTATTTCAAGATGCTTAGGGCTTTCTTTCTCGTTCAGCCACAAAACTTAGGTTATAGGTGCCTTGATTTTCTACTTTTCAATCTTTAAAGTCTGTTTTCTTCATAGATGTGCGCAATAGAATGTGTTTTTTTTTCTGACAAAAAGGTTCGGTACTTTACTTTACAGTATAATCCTTCTGATCGGGTTTATTCTGTAATGCGTAAACTGGAACGTCAACTCAGTGAATGGCTACGAAAAAGACGTGTGAAGTCCTTTTACGCTTCTGTAGCGAATTCCAGTCTTCGAGCAGGTGCTCAGTCCTTACTACAGGTGTGCGGTCTTGGAAAGCTCCGTCCAAATATAGTTCTTATCGGTTTCAAGACAAACTGGTATCATGGAGGTCCCACTCTTCAAATACTGGATGAACTTAATGAGTACTTTGGAACAATTCAGTTAGTTTTCTTGTGAAGAAGATTAGATTTCACCTGCTGAACTTTCTAATGAAACAAATCTTTGCATTATAGAGATGCGTTCGACAGTAACATGGCAGTGTGTGTGTTGCGTAACGGAGACATGGGCCTTGATTTCAGTGAGGCCATGAAGCTTCTGAATGTTGGCGAGTCAAAACGGCTCGACATTAACTTAGATGTAAATGTGGTAGATAAGGATGGGTCAGTTCTACTTGTAAAACAGTGTTCGAGTAGTCTCACTCCTTAAAAATTGGACCCAAGAAATTGTGCTACAATGGAGACGATATTGGAACGTTCATTTTTGAGGGCTAACAAAACTAAAAAGAACCTTCTATCAGCTCACCAAGGAGGGTTTGTAGGAAAACAACTTGTTGATTAATGCCAAATGTAATTGAAAGTCGGTCTTCGAAAATTTTGCAAATGTGCGAACTAGATATCTCTAACTTATAAAGAGTTTCATAAAATCATTGTTGGTTTTTAAAACATCTTATAGTGAAATCTGCTTTAATGAGTCTTCGATGTTCTAGATTAGAGTCACCCTCAAATCCATCTGGAGGCAGGTCTAGGTCAGAAGTTTTGAAAACGGATCCGAAAAGTGGGAATGACGATGAGAAAGCCGAAACAGAATGTGAGGTTTATTTTTAAGGGCATAGCTATTTATTGAAAGCATAGTAGGCTTGGTTTTTTCGTGCTACTGTATTGCTTACCACAGGAGACAGTAAAGTTTCTTCAGCTCTCCGATACAGGGACAGTGTTCGTAGCATGGAACGCTTTGCAAAACTTAGCCATCATTATATCACTGGTGATTTGTGGTGTTGTAAAGCGATTGTGGTGTCATACAAAAACGAGACATATCAATGATTTCATTCTCACGTTTTTCAGCATCGAACACTTTGACGGAAAATTTTGGATTCGAGGATGTTGAGGTAATTTAACAGGGTAAAATGAATCATAATACCTTCAGAGTTTTTATTTTACTGAAGGACGAAACTGCGTATGGAGGAGAGGAGAACCAAGCTGGCGAGAAGCATTTGACGAAGGATGTCGAGGATGACATAGAAGTAGGCGAAACTCAGCTGCACATCGAAGATGATCATGTGCGGAACTCTCACACTCATACATTTTCACTGCGAAGGCGAAGGTGAATATAACGTTTCAAAGTCACAGCATAAAACAATTTCTCTCAGAAAAATAAATTTGCTCAGTTCGCCCTTATATTGCATCCTTTTAGCGAAAGTATTGTGTAAAATAGGTGAGAACTGTTCCTTTCTCGAAGGTTTCTGAGCAAGGTGAAGGAAATCTCGGAGTCCTCTGCTGCGTATGTTTTTAGTGGTAATAGAGATGCATGAGTATCGTGACCGCTTTTGTGTGGCGTGTTAGCTTCTAACGTTTCGTCTACTTTTATGGTGTCAAGTGCAACACTGTATTGGGTCGATGCAAAAGTTCATCTAGTTGCAAGAAATCTTATTCTTTCCAAAAAACAGCCAATGATTTATGCGGCTTTTGTTCCACTTGCAGAACTACTGGGATATTTCGACAAAAACTTATTCGAGTAGTTTATTCAGTTTTTCAAAAAGATTGGATTGAAACCACTTAGCTGTTCTACAGAGATCTCGTATAATAAAAAAGAAAGCTCAAGAAATTCTAATCAAGGTGAATAAACAAGATAGCTAGAAGAATTGTTGTAGAATGGTAGAGCAGTGGTGAATTCTGCCGGTTTTCTAATGGTTGCCATGAATAACTTTACCCTCCACTCAACATGGACCTCAATAATTTGTTTTTGAACTTTTACATAGACAGTAGTTTACTGTCAAGCACAATTGATAAATGGACTTAGCTACACAAGAATGACGAATAACTTCTTTGATATGTGAGTGGTGTTGTAACGATAGGAATTATTGTACTGAAATGTTGAAGCAAGATAATGAGAAGATAAAGCTTTCGGCGCGGATCAACCTCTGAGATGAGATGGGCCATGTATTCGACTTCGTTAAGCATCGTTGGCGGTGAATGAATGCATATCTGCCCTTTACAATGACCCGTGCTGGCCTACCGATGTATCCAGCCAGCGCTATTATCCTCCCAGACAAGTCTGGTACCAATCTGCCGAACCCGGAGAGAAGGAAGGCTTGGTAAGCCACAGGTGCGGGATCGATCCCATGTGTATTGCAGGGCGTCTCCGAGCACTGTGCTACACGCGTATGGTTACAACTAAATTTAACTCTATACGCTTGAATCATGACAGCTTAAGATGAATTCAACTTTATCAACGATACCCTTCTTCATCCAGAGTAATTAAGAAACTGAAGGTGTCGAGGAGAGGTTTTGGTCCATTTGTAAAAGAAAAAATCGAATTTAAATGTGAAAGTAAACCAAAGTCCTCCTATTACTCTCTCAGCCAGCAACAGTTTCAGAGATCAACAAACTTTTCTCAGAAAGGTCCTTTTCTAGATTATTAGGTGTGGATAACTTTTTCTATTATTTTATTTTTTTTACGACTCGTCTTCACGTCTGCTATGCGGATCCCAACACTTCTCACATTCGATTCGTTTGCTCTCATCCATAGTCCACAAAAATCTTCCAACTTCTACGTGTAGCTCCGGCTGCTGCATAAGAGTTTTCATTTCATCTTTAGTATTGTAGAATATTGGTTGAGTCGATTCTCCCTGGAGTCCTAAGATAGCCTGGCGGAAGTGTTTCCGCTTGGATTGCAGAGAGCGGTTTTTTCGTGGTATCAATTCTCTGACCCCGGAGAGATAAGGGTCTTGTTGAACCCGGGGTGGAATCGAACTATCACCGTGCTCGTGATGCTCGAGGTCACTCTCGCTGTGCTATCCGCTTCTTGATGTGGAGAATAGCGTACCTCAAATGATATTTCCCATAACAACGGTGTTGAAGAAGGTATCGGTTAAATATACGACTGGTATCATCCAGTCTACTCTTAGAATGCGAATCATATATCGTTCGAATCCTCGATAATGCGTCAATCGCTTTCCCTAGAAGTGGTGGTGAAGATTAAAAATCGTATGTGGAACTTGTACTAACAGCACGTGGTATTAGAAAGAAGATTTCGTCACACAAAGAATGGAAGTGAATATTATGGGACTGTATAACTCATGGATACACATAGAACATCATTGTCTATGAAATCGTGAATTGTTTGCGGTAGTTTCGTTTCCTAGTGACCATCTGTCATTCGAGGAGAATGGTTTGATTCGAAATCATTTTGCTCATTTTTTGCTGACGCAGTTTTCTTCCGCGTCATATTTCCTGCTGTTCAGTATATTCATGGTGACAAGCACTGATTTCACCGTTTATAATGAGGGGCAGGATGAGCGTCATCCATTGATCTCAATATGTTTGCTTTTCACCAGTTTTTCTAGCCGCAAAGGCACTTTTTTTGCTGTGAGTTTTATGTGCTGTAGAGCTTACCTAACTCAAATGTTGTGTTACAGTTGGTCGGTATGTGAGAAAAGGCGGCACTCCACGCTTAATAATTTGCAAAAAAGTGTTTTAAGGACGAGTTTATTTCGTGTGCGACAGAACTCTTTTGATGAAGGGAGTACCCACCGTAAAGACTATCAGTGTTGCGAGAGGGCGCGTGTGGGCCAGTGGTCGGAGGCGCCCTTGGGTCATGAGATCGATTATAAATGGAACAGATCCCGCGCCTAAGGTTCACTAAGCCTTCCATTTCTCTGCGGTCGGCAAATGGGTACCAGAATTGTCTGGGAGGATAGCAGCACTGGGTCGATACATCGGTAGGCCACCGCGAGTCATTGTAAAGGCCAAATGTGCATTCAATTACCTCCAAACGATGCTTAATGAAGTCAGATGCAAGGCGCATCCCTCCCTCAGGGAATCAACGCTGAGAGCTTTATCCTTTACACCAATGCGTTTGCAGAGGTGTCACTAATGTACGTGGAATTTAGAAAAGATGGCAAAGCTTAAAGATAGTTGTTTTGCTGTAATTGTGGCATAGCTTTATACATGGCATCGGAAAACAATATTTGTAAAAGGACGGCGTTCTTCAAAGTGTTTCCACATAGTGTACGTCTTTTCTCCAACTGACGTTTCCATAACATTTTATTGACGTCGTGCTAAAATGGACTTATCTTCCACGATTCTTGCAATTTACCCGCTTAATATATGCCTTTTTTGTAACCTATAATCACTACAATGAATGCCTTTTACCTACTATTTAAATAATTGTAATCAGTGCGAATTCCTTGCAATTCTGAGCTGTGAGAATTACTGGAACAATTTAAACAGAAATATTTGTTGTAGTTGCTGAATCTGAGGTTAGTCCGCTTGTATACCAGTTGATTTAGAGTTCTGAATTATTGCTGCCAACTAGACTTGGTAATTTTGTTATTTCTCACAAGAGGCGCTTCGGTTTCTGTGTATTCTTTACGACTTGCGATGACGAAGTACAACTAGTCAGCCATCCAATATTATTCGAGACTTCAAAAATTCTATTTTAGTCCATAATGTTCACCAAGGATAATAGCAACTTAGTTAAAGCCTAAAGAGTAGCAAATATTTCATTACTAGGGAAATATAGTACAACACTAAATAGATCGAGATAGATGGTTTAGGCGGGACGAAAGAAACAAGCGGGGGGCAGCAGAGAAACGGAAAACTATAGAAAAGTGGTAAAGAGTAATCACCAAGTAGTACAGGAAGAACTTTTTGTTTATGTACTGTCTATGAAGGGATCGAAGATTTTCCAAAGAAAAAAGCGAACATTCTTTGTATCCCGAGATTTTTCCCAATTTCCTGTTGTCAGGTTTCCGTGATATGTGCGATGTGTGTAGTTTATTGTTGGCTTGTTAATCATAGCACCTTTTCTAATAACTAATTTTGATAGATTCCTGTCCACTATTTCTTACAGTTTCTTCTGATGGGCCCAATATCTTTGCTGTTCCGGTGGCTGCTGTTGACATAAGGTTTTCTTCCAGTCTCAGCAGATGCATAGTCTTATTCCTTGCTTTTATGATGGTTATGGGCGCTTTATCGTATTTTGATTGCTATTTCATCTTTCTGAGGTTTTTCAATACGACTCATTTCTTATTATCCCCACTTATCTTCAAGTACGAGTCCACCTTGTCATACCGGAGAAGGGAACTGAGTGCAGAAACTCGGTTTATGAAATTCTTTTTGGCCGACGTAATGCAAAACTTTTACATCGAAGTCGCCTTTTCGATGTTGGAAAGTACTACCACACATTTTGCAAAATGCTGTATTTTGAAAATGTGTGTTATCTTAAATCTTAAAAATTTTGTGCGGTACAGAGAATGCTATGAGCCACGCCGTTGACCTTTGCTATTTCTTTTTTTCTATAGTGTTTGAAGTAACACCAATCAAACGTCACATAGATATACGCTTGAAGTTGATAACAAACTGAAGTTGTACATAATACCGTCATGCCCCAAGAACTAGCCGAACTTTTGCACCAACGCTCTATATATATATATATATATATATATATATATATATATATATATATATATATATATATATATATATATATACGCATATATGTATATGTATATATGCATGTGTATGTATGTATATATATGTATATATATACGCATATATGTATATGTATATATGCATGTGTATGTGTATGTATATATATATATATATATATATATATATTTATATACGTTCATTAAAACACATAATCACTTTGGCTGTATTGTTTTAGCACTCGTAGACCGACCACGGAGCAAAAGGCCTTGATTGCATCAATTTCTCGTTTTCAGCGAAAGATAAAGAAGGGCGTGATTGACGTGTGGTGGCTCTATGATGACGGCGGACTCACCCTTTTAATTCCTCATCTACTTACGATACCGAAAAGTTATTTAGAGGGCGCAAAGCTGCGAGTGTTCACCATCTCAACAAGTACTCGTACAATGGAACAAGAGCAACGAAGCATGGCTGCTCTTCTTTCAAAGTTCAGGATAAGTTTTAGCGATGTATCTGTCATATCCGACATCGGTCGAATCCCTCGTCCTGACACGTTAGTTTTTTTCGCCTATTTTCCTAGCAACTACATTATTGAGTATGAACACCTCAACATAGTCATTTTTACTATGTTTTTACTTTACAATTACATTGTCGTTGTATCTAAAAGGGTTATAATAGATGCCCTTTTTCTTTCCGAATTTTTCTGGACTTTGATGTCCTTTTTTATGGTTTAGAGCCCTAGTATTTTGTAACTGTCATCTGTGCATATATTTTTTTCTCGAAAATTACTTGTAGCGCACCCATATGTCCACTGATTTTCTCAGTGGTTTTAGGTAAACAGGTTATGAGCAAGAAATGGCAACACTATCAAGTCCCATCATTTTTGTACGACAACTGTTTGTAATGTCTGTCACTGTTTTAGTCTAATGAGATGGGAAAAACTTATTGCTCCGTTCGTTAGTCCGGATGATTGTGAAGTTGTGCCTGGTACAACATCGAGGAGCGAGTTGGACTCTCAGAGGCAAAAGACGTATCGACAGCTGCGAGCTTCTGAGCTACTTCGTGAACATTCCGCCGAATCAGATCTCGTAGTCATGTGAGTGCTGACGTCCCATAATTTTTCCTATATTTTTTCTATACATAGTATAAAAGATTTAAAAGCAAAAAGATTTGACCTGAAGACCTTTTTTAACAGACTGGAAAAAACCACCTATATTTTCGCCTTTCTAATCCATTGAAAACCAACATTCTCGAAAATTTCCACTCGATGAAATATCTTGGCGGAGAACCTGTTTGAATAGGAAAAATTTCGAAGAGCAAAGTATGCTGTTTCTCAATTATCGCGAAAGAAGTATGTAAAGTATAAAATGCCATGATCCACCACCGTCCTGGTATCAAAGTAGATCCCATGGTAGCAAATTTTCATCTGTTCCACAAGGGCGGCGACTGCCTGTGATGGTGACGGCCTAGGGCAAACTTTGGCTATGCTGACCTCGAGACTCTAGGGAATCACGACATCTAAACCAGCAAAATCCCGAAAAAGTGGAAATTATGCTGGGGCCCGCACAACAAGTGAAGGCAGGCCATCCATGTATCCAAGTAAGTAAAGTCTAAAAAATAGGGAACATACGGACCAATTGGGTACCGATGCGAATATTCAGATGCTGTTCATTGTACGGATTTTTTGACTGTTGTGGTCTTGTTGTCTTCCAGTCATTTGCGGATGAACAGTGTTTCACATATTTCAGCACATTGCCCGTTCCTCGCAAAGGTATGGTTAGTGCCTCTCTATATCTCTCATGGCTAGACATGATGACTCGTGAACTTCCACCTACTCTGCTGGTTCGTGGAAATCAAACATCCGTCTTGACGTTCTATTCATGAGGTTTCTGCTCATCAGTGTTTCAACATAACACTGAGGAAAATCTAACATGAGATAGATGTTTAAGGTAAGTCTTGCATCCATCTAATTTCTAAATATTATGGTTAATTAGAGCTCAAAAGTAGAGAGCAGTAAGAAGACAGATTAAGAATTCTGGTGTTGTTCTCGGTTTTTCACTTGTGATGTTAGTAGTTTCCAGTGAGCTCAGTTCGAGAGCTTTGTGAACCATCCGGTGTTAGTCGACCGTTCTAAGTTGTGTACATTTATATTTTTTGTAGAAGAGGTCACGAATGGTCGTTGCATTCCTCGTGTAGATAGACTGAAATGTAGAATTCTATATACATCGCTCATGTCCTCGTATTTGTGCCTTTTCAACGGAGTATTTCGCCTCCTTAAAAACGCTATTGTTTTGTTCTCACTTTGTGCACGTCGTGTTCTTGATTTGCATCATATTCTGTAAAATAGTGAGAAACATGTTGTTTTCGCATTACCAAATAGAACTCCAAATACATGACGCGAGGAAGCTCTTACTACTGTAGTGACACATGACATCAGAATTCACATGGAAGTCGAAAACTCCAGGGACCAAATTTGAAAAGCTGAATTTCGTACTGGTATATGTATGCTATTATAGTATCAACAGAGGTTGCGTCAGGCTAATAATTCCTGGAACTTTGTCATTTTGTTGTAAATAGAAGTGTTAGGTTTTTACAAAAAGGGTAGTTAGACCATTTTTTGTTGCCTGTTCAAAGGTGAAGATTCCAAACATCTATGTAATAGTGAGGTCGGGTTGATACATAGCCAATTCCTCCAACAGTTTTTAGTGCGCACAACTTTAGCTCTGAATATAAATGGTAGAAGAGGAAATGGATCTACATCGCATAGACCATTACGGAAATGGAAATGCGTAACGGGACTAGTCATAATAAAGGCATATCGATTTCGATCGAATCGATTGAAAGAGGCTAAAACAAGACTACTCTTGGATCTATGGTACTGCGTTTCGGAAGGAGTATGTGGAACATAGGGCGTAAAGCGTGTGATTCTTTCCGGTACAGTCTTTCGATGAAGGAATGTAAGCAATTTGGAGACCAGGCAAATAATATTGAATAAGTAGTCGTAAGTCAGAAATGGACTTCTGGCTTTTTATGTCTTGTATGGCGAACATACATTAATAATTGAATTGAGTAATGACGTGTTATAGCGCGAAATATCAGTAAAGTGACAAGTGGGCTCGTGTCCACTTCGATTATTTACTCGTTAGTGCCTTAAAAGTTTACCATTTCCCGTGAAACAATCGTTGGAATCAGTAGTTTCGGAGCATCTTGATGAAGTGTTTGATGTCTATGTAGGATTGAATTTCAACCCAGAGAAGACATTTGCAGCTTTAATAGGTACTAAACGTAGTTTTTTTTCTAGTTGTAATTAAAACCTCTGTAATAAACTGGTATAATGTCTTGATTTTTACTCTACTTTACTTTTCTCCTACTTTTTTAATACTTACTGTTTTTTTCAAGGCATTACATTAGGTGAAATACAACAACAAGGATGCTGAGGTATGAGCGAAACTCGGACCATCAGCTGAGCTTCGAACCCGTGTTTACTCTTTCTCATGGCCCTTGGTTACCCACCGCACCAACCAAGACCCTTGATTTGCCTTCCTCTCAACCATGTCCCTACTCTAACGGTGCTACCGACAATCATATATGAACGGGAGTGATCTTGGGAGCAAAAAGTCGGCATTGAACCACGGTTAAGCTGAAGATGCAGTCGAACTCATAGTGTCTTAAGTTCTATTTACTGCCGACTTTTTTTTTCATGGCAGGTTACATCTAACACATTTGAAGAGCTTTAAAAGTATTAGGAAAACAAAAGTATTACCGCTTGTTAGTGAAATTTGAAAACAATTGCAATTACAAGATGTCTATCTAGTCACTTTTAGTTAGTTTGAGTAGTTTTTTGATGAAAATACCAAGTTACAAACGACTGCAAACGTGCAGATTGTTGAGATAACCATAGCTCTTTGTTTATTGCAGTGCAGAAGTGGTCATAACTTAAGTCTTTCGGGGACATTCTTTACCCACAACTATTATTTACGTGTTAAGAAACACTTTTAAGGTTGGTGGAGAAATATTAGCTTAAGAAACTTCTTTTTATCTGGGATAATACCAACTTTTAATTTTCGGCGGTGCTTTTTTCGAATTATTGTTTTCACCTATTTCATCAGAAGTCGGAAGACTTTCGTGGATGATGGATGCGAGGTTACGAATCGAATGCAAGAAGTTCTTGGATCCGCGCAGATGTGAAGGCGGATCACGTAAGAAAATTTTCAGCTTCTCTCGCAGAAATTAATGTCAAGGATTAAAAAAAAACAATGTCTAAAATTGACAGTGATGGATTAAGATGTAAACGAGGGAGTACATTGTGTGAACGACATGGACAAGGAGTTCGGCTGTGAAGGAGGCTTGAACGTTGCCAGAAAAGGGTGAGATGCATGGGATGATGTTTCCGGCTTTGTTGCTCTGAATATTCTGAAACGCACCCATATTTAGTACATTTGTAATATCATCACAACAACTAGAATTAAAGCTAGAAAACTAAAAATTGTACGAGCTTCTTGTAGGTAACCTGCGGTAACAATGTATATGGTAACAAGTGGTGGAATTGAAGCAGCCACCGTGAGTATCAATGACGTCAACAGGGATGAATCTGGCCTGGGATCCAAGTAATGCAAGTATCTCGGCATAATTGTAGTTGTATTCCACAAAACACTTTACCTGCTTGGTTGGATGATTGGACGATCCGGTTTCACGAGTTGTACGGGCCTCAGAACATTTGCCATTCGTTTCTTTCATATGCAGTCGTCGTCCATGGTGGTCGTTTTATTCGAGTATGATGGCACGTGCAAGTCTCATACCGTAATCTGTAAAACAACCGCAGCTACGAGTACAGTCTAATAACTTTGGTTGTGAACACGTCCATTTAAGGTGTAGGTAGCCGTCTTTGGCGACTCCCGTATTCTCTTGGAGTCCACTCTCAGTTCTTTTCGTCCATCTGTGGTCTGTTCTTCTCATTATGTAACCGACCCGACTCATCTGTGTTTTGCCATCGATGTTTATTCTTCTGTTTCCCTGGAGACGTGACATATTTCAAAGGTCAGAGCTTCGCATTCCGGCTAGATATTAACAGTGCCGGTTATATTTCGGAAGACATCGTTCAAGCGCTCTGTGAGTAGTGCAGAGTATTGTTGACATGGTTGAAGTATCAGCCCTATCAGCCCACATTTCAGCAGCAATAATAGAGCGTTGGGAGGTCTCTTGAATCGAAGAGTGTAGCGAAGGTTTTCCGGTGCTTCAGCTGATCGGCGGATTCTTTCTCCTTCTAATTTCCTCTTCATGTTGTTTTCCATCTTCATTGATCACCTAAGGTATACGTACGTGGTGGTCTCTGCAATCAGAGGGCCATCCAGTTCGATTTTTTCGCCTTGGCACCATGGATTTTTCATGAACTGTTAAGTAACAAGGTATGTCTCACATAACACTTTGCCGTGACAAAATAATGAGCAGCAGATAAACAGTTAAACATTGTGATTTTGACTACAGTCTCAGGTTAACACAGCTCAATATCCTTCATTTTTCGGATAATTCCCTTTCACGGATGATTGCTGATGGCAACGTTAGGGTAAAAAACTGACAGAGAAAGACAAAGCAAGCGCATTATTGTGGAGCGGACAACACACGAGCTTCCGGAAATAGTAATCGCGGGTTCGAATATGGTTTGGGTCCAGGTTTTGCAAATATTTCAGTATCATTGTGGTTTTATCAAGGACTATCATAACAATCTCCGAGCGGTGCTCCACAGCACTAGATTCGACAACTAACATCCGCGTCATGAAGACAACCAGTTATGCATATTTGACTCGGATGAACCCGACTGCGAAGAAGAGAGCGTCGAACGTTAACCACATATTTTTACACTAGCCTCTGGTTAGCTCACTGACTTAGGAAAGTAGAAATTGAAGACTGTTTCGAACAAAGGTGATGGATTTCTGTGTTTTTATCGTATTTGTATACCTTGGCGTATTCCCTTCTCAACTGCGTGCTACCAATGACTAAATTTCTAAATTTCCAGATTTCTGAGTGGTTTGAAGGTTGTATTCTTACTTACGGAATATTCTATGTAATAAACATTATAATACAAATAGTTTTCAAATCTCTCTATTCTGATTTGGAACTGTTAAATTTGTGCCTACCATTACTTAGACGTCTGTCTCGCTAAGAATGATAGAAAGAGAAAGCCTATAACCGAAACCGCTGTGTTGCTTGAACGAGTGAAGGCCAGTACCAAGCTGCAGCGCGTGATGTTTACAAATTTAGACATTCTTGCTGTTAGCATAAGCAACTCGATGAATAACTGCATTGCTGGAAACACACTTAACGTTCGTTCAAGTCGAAATTTTTATTGCCAACCAGAAAGCAACCAGAATCTCTCAATCAATTAATACAGAGTAGTTCCATGACTGTCCCTGCTGGAATCTATTAACACATGGCGAAACTACGAGTTGTCAATCCATCACATTTGAATGTAGTAAATTGCTTTTTCGTCGAATTTCAAAGGAGTTCACGTCGCCAGCTTTAGCACCACCATAAGAACAGCAGCAATACCTGCTAAAAGCGTATAGTTTTTGAAACAAGAATCGACCTTTTTGCTTTCGATTCTTGTTGTTCGTTTATAAGGAAGGTTTTAGAACACACAAATACCTGAAGCTGGAATCGTTAAAATCCAGGACATTGCAATATTTCTCAGCAACGACCACTTCGTAGGCTCGCTAGACCGCACACAACCGACTGCTACCACTGAACCCACCTAAATTATTCGAACAGTGTTATCGACTGTTTTACAGGAATGACTATCAGAGATAATTACATGGGTGTTGATAACTCTTAACTCACTCAGTGTTCGTCCACTATGAGACAAATTCTGCTAGGTTCACCTATATTTTGAAAAAGAGCCCACTAACAGCGATAAACGTCATAACAGCCACATGATCTAACAGTTAACCACGTCTCTTACGCTTGTTCAAGTATAAGATCACTAGAATATTTGAGCACCTCAAAGATGTATGAGAGTTGTGCTGGTTGAAAGGCGTCCTACCTACCAGACAGTGCGTAGTGCTAATGGGCAGACCGAGTTTACTTGCGAGAAGCGATGTGAGAGCAGCACCGAACTCGATTGTGAAGCCGCTTAAATGAAAGTGTATTCTTCACAAAGCCTGGCAGTTTCGAAACGAATGAAAGAGGAACCTGGCTGCGTTAATTTTTGAGACTTTAGTAGCAATGGTCGTAATTACTCGGTCACCAAACGTCCAGAGACCGATGCAACTCCCTAGTATTCCGAAGCCTATCACATAGAGCGGAACCTACATAATGATTAAAGTTCATAAAATTCTCAAGAATTTGATGAGAAGACAGCCAAAAAAACCCAGCTCAAAGAAAAGATGTACCTCTTCTTTCTGATAAGGAGATTTGTTCGAATAAATTGATATCACAGTCGCCACGGGAGCGACAGCATTGCTGAAAAATTAGCTTTTGGAAACTCAATGATGCTGAGATGTGAGCAAAAGCCGGATCAACGGGTGAGCTTCGAGCCCTCGACTACGTCCTTCCGCTCTCCGCCCGTTCTTTTACCCTGACGATACTATCAGCAAGCACACGTCTATAGGAATGATCTGGGGAGCACAAATCGGTTTTGAAGCCAGTTAAGCGAACGCTGCAGTTACTGCTTAACCACAAGGATAAAAGGATGAAGTGTGAAACTCTCAGTGTTGATTTGTCCCCGAAGGATGCGCAATGCATTCGACTTCATCAAGCGTTGTTGAAGCGGATTGAATGCATATCTGGCCTTTACAATGACTCACCGTGGTTGTTGGGCCTGAGACACTGGGATCGACCCTCATACATTGCAAGGCGCCTTCGACCACTGTGCCACACGCGCGCTACAAGGATACTGAGGTATATATAAAACTCAGAACCTCAGGTCCTCTCGAACCATAGACTACCCTTTCGGGGAGATCACTTTTAGCTGGTTGAGGAAAAAAGCAAAACAAGGGCGTCTATGGTGCAGTAGTAAATATATTGCACTCCTCGAAAAGTTAATCGCGGGTTCGGAGCTGAACTGAGGTTCCAGGTTTAGCACAGACCCCAGCATCATTGCTGTAGTATTTTATATAACATCTTGTCATGAAAAAAGCTGATAGGCACTAAATAAAAGTTAAACTTTGGGAACTCAGTCCGAAGATTAGTTTCTGCTATAGAAACATGGGATGCTCCTCATTTCCATCTTCCATTATTACAAGTTCTTTACCTCATCTTTAAATAATTGGAAGGTACCGTCAACCTTATGTCCCTGTGCTCCGTGAGCGAAGCCTGCGAAACATGCAGTGAAGACTTGGACTGCAGCAAACAGTTGTAAGGTTTTATGATCGTTGGTATGTGAAGAACGCAAACCGATAAGATCGTAAAAGGTACGCGAGCCTGGAAGCGAAATATCTTTCGAAGAAATGCTGATGATGGAAAGGTTCCTAAATCGACCATAATTAAGCACAATATCTAGTCGGCCAAACCTACAACCCTTTGAAGTCGGTGGACTAGCATCCGCGATGTATTAATTTGAGGTGCATGTTGCCTGCCTTACAACTATCTACACTTAGCAGATGCAAAAAAAGCGAATTTACAAGTCATTTGCTGAGGTAGCGCTTGTTCTCAGTTTATGTAAGAAATATCTGAGCAATAATCGTGATTTCACTACAAGGCTAAATGGATGGAAAGACGGCCTCAATTGTGTTTTAAAAGCGATTATATAAGGGACGAACCGCGACCGTGCGTGTCTTGCCGCGAAGAATTGGCTGTTACCGTGTCATCAGTGCTAGACAACGTCGAGGTAACGTTATCAGAGACGCTTTCGGTAGAACTAGATCCTGAAAAACAAACATACACGCTGAACTTATTATCACGAATAGGCTTTCTGAGCCCTAGGAGCGGAATCGAGCCAGCAACCAAGTGTACATTGCAAGGCATCTCTAACCACTGCGCAACACTCGTCCAGTAGTATTGTTGTAGTCCTCGATAAATGCCGACCACAGAAAGGAGGAAATTTTAAAAGAAAAGGGTCAAATGTAAAGCTGACTACCTCCTATCTTTCTCAATATATATGGTTTAAGCAGAAACTGGACGATGACGGCTGCGATTAAACCACATCCAATACCCAACAAAAACGAAGCCCAAAAGGGGGATACGGTCAAAACGAAGCACTGCAACGGATTCTTTTCCTTCAAGAAGTTTGTAGTGGCTTGGAGTCATTTTTTATGAGAAAATGGAAAAAACGTAAAAATCAACTAACATTTTGAGCCTTTCCATGTCACAATGAAGACATTGAATGAAATACACAAAAAGTAAAACACTGGCAACAGTTTCATTCCCCAGTCGAACGGATTTTCCTAAGAAAGTGAAAGGTGTTACAAACATAGCTTCCTTTGGTATTGCCGTTCTTTATTTTTCAGCTATGATTCACTAATGATGCAAGCGTTTCGTCAGAAACTTCGTTTAAGAGTGATTTTCAACGCAAATGAAGACTTCAGTCAACGTACCCTCCGCAGAACAGCGACATCGACAAAAACATAGAACATAGACGAAATCGCTCCCGATGTCAATGGGGAAATGAACCATGACATTACTGAATCAACGTTCTCTAATCAGCTACTTCATTGGAGGAACAAATTCACTTAACTGCATATCACACAACATTCGATTCCGAGTCAAGGTAATTTTTCAAAGGAAGACTGATGGACTCCCTGTTAGTATCAAAAGGTTTTTGTTAACCTCTCGCTGCTTTATTGAAGCAAATTATTCCTATTTAAAAAAAGTAGTTCTATGAAAAGTGCCTAGGTCGATGCTTTTTGCTTTTATGAAATATTTAGCAGAAAAATAGATGTTACCAAAACCATATGGTGAAGTTCTGTGGTAACGTGAATTTATACTCGCCAATATGAAGGAGTTTCTTCCATCTAATTCCTTGCAGTCCACGAAGTACCAGGGAGTATCCAAGTGTTCCCCCCAACTATTGACTGTGTAGTTGAGACAGGCATTCCCAATAGTGTCGCCAAGGCCAACCAAGCTGCACATCCTACAAATTTGTAGGTAAAATTTATAACTTAGTCTGCCAGTTTAGACGAAGGAGTACTTTTTTTCTGTGTTTCTACGAAATGCTACTGATAAGCTGACATAAACTATGAATTGACCCTCTTCAGGACCTGAATAAGAACTCATTGTGACACATTCGTATTCGCAGAACATTCTACAATCTCAGAGAAAAATCCACGAAAATACTTCAATTTGTTAGAAAGTACAGGCCGTTTTTTTGTTGTCTGGGCTTTTTTGTGTGGCTTAGACCATCTGCATATGATGCACGTACAGTGATAAACGAAGCTCATTCGTAATAAACGAACAAACAAAGATAACCGCAACGGTGCTGAGTTGGTATTTGCAAAACTCCGGACCGCAGGTGTATGCGGTGGGGAACGAACGCGCTACTACCCTTTTTCGAGCGCTAACGCATTCACCACCACACCATGCGGACTCTTCGTTTTGCTAGTCTCTCAGGTAGTTCTATCGATCGGTGCCATCGGCAATCACACGTTAAGGGATTGGTTTTGGGGAGCCCAAATCGGCAATGAACCCAGTTAAGCCGAAGCTATAGTTATTATCACTATTTTAACTTATTATTTACTGCCTACGTTTTTTTAATTGCAGGGTATGTTGCGAAATATAAGTTCTATGGCGAAACGAAGGACCCTGCATGGTGTGGTGGTGAACGTGTTAGCCTCCGGAAAGGGTAATAGTGCGTTCGTTCCCCACTGCATACATCTGCAGTCCGGAGTTTTTCAAATATCTCAGCACTGTTGTGGTTGTATTTCGCATAATATCCCTGCCGTAAAAATTTTTAGTAGGCAGAAAATGAGAAGTAAAAAATTGTAAATAGAGATAGTTTCGTTTAACAGTGATCGATGTTTTCTGATTTCCGAAACTTATTCATAATGAGCTAAGAGTCTCGTGCTTTGATGTTTTTGACTCCAGCGTGAGGATCGTGACTGCCACTTGAGAATTTTTTTTTCCTACCTAGGTCTTCGTCCCACATGTTTTGCAAGAAATCAGGTACACCGTACCGGAACTCATACACTCACCTTTCTATATCGTTAACGCAAACAGTTCAACTTTTGTGCTCTTATGTACCATGGTCATGAACAGGGTTTGAAATAACCTAAGACGTGCAGTGTTTGGTGGTAGTCCATTCAGTAGCTGCCACTCAACTACTCACAACTCTCTAGTAGTTCTTAGGGCGTCAACAACAGAAAATCGGTGGATGCGTTCTAAGAGATTGAAGTTTACGTGCCGACTTTTCAATGATATCGTAGAACCTTCACCGAAAAAGGATTCCTCTCCAAGAAAAAGTCAACGTCGCCGAAACGTCAGCCATTGAAAGTCAAAATACGTGTCGTCACCTCCTGTCAGCACATTAAAAAACACTGCGTACGAACAATATAATTTCCACGTGTTTTTCTTAATGTCTTCTTTAAAACTCTTTATGGAATCGTTTGTGTCCTCCTTCATTGTTCATTTTTCAGGATCTTATGAAAGGGCAAAGTGAGGATCTCATTAGTTGTTTAGTGTTGTCCAAGGTGATGTATGATCGACGGGCTTTAACCTCGTTCCAATCCACTTAGTTCAGTAGAATATAGAAGGGATATCCGCGCTTTAACATCGGATAATCAAGCAGTGCTGCTTAAACACAACTTTACCCAGTGGCTCACCTATTATTGTGGTACAATTTGAGGCCCGAAACTACTTTACAGGATTTCAAGCTGCGAAAATTTGAAATTACTACGGCTGACTAAGAAAGACACCACCTCCAAGAGCAGCGATCTGACCAGTCATCAGCTCCTTTGGTGAATCTGCAAATATGGTCGTATCCACAACACCCTTCCGCAAGGTGTCCGTTACGGACCAACCTAAATACGTTCAAAATTATTTGTTTGTCGCTTCATCAATAGTCACAGAATTCCACAATTTCAATAGAGTTGTGACCCAACCACAACTATTCATAAAGCCAGGTTCCATATAACTACGAACTCTTATTCCACTAACCTCAACAAACAGGAAACAAACACTGTTGTGCACATTTTGCATACCCTTTTTTTTCTACAGTAAAAGGTAAAAGGGGAAAAAAGATAAAGCTCTCGGCGATGATTTCTCATGAAGGGAGCGTGCTGCATCTGACTTCTTCAAACATCGCTAAAGGTGAATAAATGCATATCTGACCTATTCAGTGATTTGTGGTGGCCCATCGTATAAAAAACTTGGTGCTGTTCTCGCAGAGGCGGCCATGGCCCCCCCAAGCCTTCCATCCCTCCGACGTCGACAAATTGGTACTTGTCTGAAAGGATAGCAGCACTGGCTCGATACATCGGTAAGCCACTGCGAGTCATTGTAAAGGCCAGATATGCATTCAGTCACCTCCAAAGTATGCTTAATGAAGTCGAATGTATGGCACATCCCTCAGGGATTGATCAATGTCGAGAGCATTACCCTTTTATTTTTATCCTCGCAGAGAAGTCTAGTACCAAACTTACGATTCCTGAGGAATAGAGGGCTTGGCGAGCCCAGGACGCAACATGGAACCAACGACCATTTCTGTATTGAAAGGCGACGCTAACCGTTTCGCTCTACGCACCCGCGTCAATAAAGATGGTAACAAAATTGCGATTTGCATGAACAACTCATCGCAAGTCTTATCAGTTCCAATTATTAGACCATAGAAAATCTACAGATCTCTCTCATCCTAACCTATCTCTCGAAAAAACTCGCCACTGTATCAAAGTCAACGCTCTCAAGCATCGTGCTCTATGCGACTGGCATCCGCATGCCATTTCGATCCATTACTACTTATAACACTGTGAATTTCTATGAAAATGCTACTCAATAACCCTTGTTCTAATGAGGATCTCTGGTTTGAGAGCTACAATTTGGATGCGGAACCCACACTTCTCGCTTTCACTGCTAGTCGAGCTAATGTCAATCACAGTCGACTGACCAGGTTTTTAATTGAATATAGTTTTGACTAAGCACAGCTTCAAATCGAACTTAATTTCATAAATGAGCTTGTTCGACCTAATGTCATGTCGGTAAATAAAGGTAAGTCGTCGTTTTCTTGTTCAGCAATCGCGAGGTTGTTAAACAGCATACATTTACTTCCATACAAAAACACAATACAATACAACAGTAGCTGACGTTTCGGCAGTATCGCCTTCTTCAGAGCCTGGAAGGGTATACTGACATACAATTTACTAGGCCAAACGCTTCAATGACACTTACAAAAAGACGAAAAACTCTATGGTAATTACATGGTCAACAGCTTCTCGAAAAAAACTCACCGCTTTTTTTACGTGCCTTCCCATGAGGAAGATTAGAACAGCTGATTATGGTCGCATAAGGTTGATGACTGCACCATCCCACATCAGAAATTGATGCGAACATACGGGGTCAGGTCGCGTATGACCTCTGGGCATTCATCCCTGCTATTCATTGTAGGGTTTTTTGGCATTTATCCAAAAAGCCTCAAGAAGTTTTCGCGCTGGTGTTCTAGTCTCCTGCGCAAGGATATTGACTTTTACTTCAAAATCGTCCCCGCTGTGCTTTTGTATCCTATGCGTGCCTAGTGGGGTACTTTGTCTTAGTTTTCGTTTGCCATCTAGGGTGTTCTTTTTTATACGTGTTTATATAGGTGTTTTCTTTTATATTTAAGGTTAGACCCATCATCAGCTGCGTAGACGGGCCAACGGATAGAATAACCTGGTTTTTTAAGCCTAATACTTACCCAGTTGCTTAACCATATTCCAGCTCACCTCACAAACACCCAAATGTTCCTAGAACGTCTACGTAACGCGTCTCCTAATAACGCGTACGTGATGGAGTCCTTTCGACGTTACTGCGTTGTACACCAACGTATCGAATGACTCCGCAATGCAAGCCATCTTCGAACTTCTTGTTAAACATGAAGGAAGAATAAATATGCATGGCTTGTCCATTCAGCAGCTAATGGCTCTCCTAAAGGAGTGCCTAAACTGCTCGATTTTCAGATGGTCTGGGAAATATTTCGCGCAAATAAGGGGGGTTGGCTATGGGACAGCGACTGGCACCAAGCCTTGCCATTGTATTCATGTCTAAGATAGAAGCTCCTGCTCTCGATCTCCGGCCACTACTCTACTGCAGATATGTAGATGACTGTTTTGTCATCTTCTCTACGCAGGAGGAGATGGACAAATGCTTTGAATTATTGAACGAGCAGTCTGACTACATTAAGTTCACCCGGGAGAAACCGAGAAAAGACTGGCTTCCGTTTTTAAACGTCCAAATAAGCCTATCAAGTAGCGGTTACCTGACAAAGTGGTACCGAAAGCCAAGTAACAAGAACATCCTCGTTCACTTCCTTTCTTCCCACTCCTTCACACACAAAGAGGGCGCTTGTGAGAAACATGTTTCGAACAGCCACCTCTGTGTGCACAACCAGGGGAACTAAAGGAAGAATCGCGCGACTTGGCTCGGCAAATAGCCATCTCCAATGGCTACGAAATAGTAACCCCACGAGATAAGTTTAGAAGGAGAGCGATGCGCCGAAGCGAAATACTTGGCCAAAAAAAGAAAGTCCCGTTTATGCTGCCCTTTATTAGCGATGAAGTAAGCGTAGCGATTAAACGATGCTTAAGAAGGGCAGGTCTAGAGGAATCGGTAGCGATAGTTGAAATACCACCGGCTACTCTACGTCGTCAGTTAGTTCGTAACCGCCTGTATGACCGTCTATGCGAAACAACAAATTGCGTAATCTGCCCTTACGGCAGGGGACGGTGATTGCATGAGTTCAGGTACGATATACCTGATCTCGTGTAATAATTGCGGAGATGAATATATTGGCGAAACGGGCAGGCCTTTGTGTATCCGTATAAAAGAACACCTAGATGGCAAACGAAAACTAAGACAAAGTACCCCACTAGGCACGCATAGGATACAAAAGCACAGCGGGGACGATTTTGAAGTAAAAGTCAATATCCTTGCGCAGGAGACTAGAACACCAGCGCGAAAACTTCTTGAGGCTTTTTGGATAAATGCCAAAAACCCTACAATGAATAGCAGGATGAATGCCCAGAGGTCATACGCGACCTGACCCCGTATGTTCGCATCAATTTCTGATGTGGGATGGTGCAGTCATCAACCTTATGCGACCATAATCAGCTGTTCTAATCTTCCTCATGGGAAGGCACGTAAAAAAGCGGTGAGTTTTTTTTCGAGAAGCTGTTGACCATGTAATTACCATAGAGTTTTTCGTCTTTTTGTAAGTGTCATTGAAGCGTTTGGCCTAGTAAATTGTATGTCAGTATACCCTTCCAGGCTCTGAAGAAGGCGATACTGCCGAAACGTCAGCTACTGTTGTATTGTATTGTGTTTTTCTATGGAAGTAAATGTATGCTGTTTAACAACCTCGCGATTGCTGAACAAGAAAACGACGCATTCATATTCCAATGCCGAGGTTAATAGAAAGTCGATCCCTGGGAAAGGTAAGTCGCTTAGGAAAACAAAGATGATAGTACCGAAATTTGTCACATACGAATAATACATTATGATCTATGATTGATGAATTATTTTATTTTCAATATCCTAGAAATGCTTTTAAATTTAACATATTAAAGTGACATCGCAGAAGAAATGTTAGGATACTAATACTCTTTGAAGAAATAAGAAAAAAAGCCCACCTACAAGAATCGCTCCGAGTGCCTCGAAGAAAGAAGCTAAGATATAGGCTTGTGAGAGTGTCAGAGTTCCACTGCCTACCGTAGTTCCGAATGTGTTCGCCACATCATTAGCTCCCCATGGCAGCTGCCAGCAGAAAGCCGAGTATCATTCCCACGACGAGCACCCAAATAACGGACTCCTAGAACAATCAGCAACGATGCTAGGAGATTTGCGAGTAGTTGATTCGTGTTCCTAAAGACTCATGAAGAAATTATAATACGGTTTGATACGATTTATCTCATCATTTAAGGATCAACTTCGACAGATTGGGGAGATAGCGAATGTCGACAAGCCATTTGAACTAGAAGACTTCTCTTTGCCTAAAGAAAACGAAGACTAATGTTCGAATGTAAGAGTGTTCACCTGGTCGAAAGGTGAAGTTGTCGTCACCGTAAAAGTGTACTAGTCACGGTCTGTATTTCTGGAATGGATTCACCAAATCACAAGTGATTAGACAATACATTAAGTAAAACAAACCATTCAGGTCCACGTCAAAAAATTTTTAACTGTGAGTTCACTCGGAGCTCATGCAGTAACCCATAAGCATTGGATGAACTTTATAGCAGAATTTTTTGTAAACGTATATAACTAAGGAAAATAGCAATAGCCAGTAAAGAAGACCTGTCATTTCAGGTCGTCGGAGGACATACCGCTTCGTCACAATGAAAACATATACAATGACAAAGTATTTAAATTTTCTCGAAATATTGGCAGTAAACAAAGATATGACATAAGCCACTTGCGAAATATCTTTTCTCATATCAACCTCCTTTTAGGCTTATCAGTGGGACAAAACATTGGAGTATTTTGAGTTGCTATGCATACGATAGTGAGAAATGGGGGATGAGATGTGTGAAGACTGATAAGATCTATAGTGTGACGTTCATCCACTTCATGATGATGCGTCGCTTCCTGCTTGTTGCTCGCGGCAGGGGCGTCGAGAGCATCGAGTTGAAAAAAAGTCCTAAGTCATCGCAATTTTCTAGGCCAAATCTTTGTTGAAATTCAATTTCAGTCTTCAATGTAACTAATATTTCTGCTGATCAAGTGTTCTCAACTATTTGCTACATGATGATGAATGTCCTTCAGAATTCCGCAAATTGTGAAGCGAATCAACTTCTCGCTGTCGAGTTGAACGCGATCGGTGAACGTGCTCTTCATAGTCTGAAACAAATAGTAATCTAGAAAAAGTGCCAGAATCCAGCTAATGTACTAGTAATTGTTCTTGTGGAGACATTGACACACACAATTATTTTCGTAGAGGATCAGCTCTTGTTCACAGTAACAACTTCCCTTATTTGCTTGATTGTTTCGTGACGAACAAGTGATCATTAGCGATTTTTAGACATTAAAACGATTTGCTTTGCCAATGTCACTAAACGTACTTCCGTGTCAAGTTAACACAACGATAAACCATGTGTTAAGAGTGAGTGAGAGTCGTGAGATACACTTCAAGAGCTCTAAGGTCAGCATCTGACTCCGAACACTATTACTTACACCAGCTACGCTAATCCTGATGACGGCGACAGTACTGGCATGGTTGCTCCAACGTTGGTCTATTCAGACACAATGACACATCGTTGTCACAGTAGAGTTCCATGATTGTCATGATTTCTCCAAAAATATCCTGAATTATGTTGTACAAGTTTAATATCTTTCAGAGAGAAGCAACTGTACACAAAAGAAGAACACCAAAGTTCGGAAGACTAAATCAACTCAAAAAAAACTGCGTAGAAGTTCTCTTCTTTGTGAATGCAAAGGCGGACATTATAAAGACTGGTTTTTTGAATCTGATCGCGCATAATTAAAATAAAGGATAAAGCCCTCGGCGATGATCAATCCCTATGGGGACCACCATATACTAGCCTTCGTTACCATCGTTAGAGGTGATTGAATGCATATCTGGCCTGTGCAATGACTCGAGGTGGCCTAGCGATGTATGGAGTCAGTGTTGCAATCCTCCCAGAGAAGTTTGCTACCAATTTGCCGAACCCAGAGGGATGAAAGACTTAGTGAGCTTTGCGAGCAGGTTCGAACCCATTGATATTGCAGCACGCCTCTAACCACTGCGTTACACGCGCCCCCCATCATGCATACTAATCACTGTAATCGATGAAAAGACTCATCAAGAATTCATACCTATGCCGCTAAAAATTTCAACAATAAGGATACCTCTTTCCTTCCATTCAAAATGAGCAACTACTTTGTGTCAGCTTTCATTTACGTCACAAAATCACAGTGTACTGCATCTCCATCTATGCATTGGAAAGTATGCACTGGTCTGGGCTAAACTCCGAAAGCAATTACTGAAATTTTGCCGTGAAAAAAAATGGGCATTAGATAAAGGTTATGCATTGTGATTTCCACTACAGCCTCGGCTTAACTGCGTTCAGTGCCGAATTATGCTCCCTAGATTATTCCCACTGATGGGTGATTGCTGGTCGCACCATTACGGTAAAAAGAATAGGTGAAAGAAAGGCAGAACGACAGCCTCAGTGGTCCGTGCGTAACATATGACACCCCGGAATGGGCAACCTGGGGTCGATCCAGCATGGGGTCCAGGTTTTGCAAATATCTCAGCATCATATTGTGATTGCATTGAAGTTTTATTCCGTTAACGTCTCGACGTTTTCGTCTTCCTGAGAGCCGATTATCCGAGTCAAAGGTCCACAGCCGCTCGAACAACAACAACAACAACAACAACAACAACAACAACAACAACAACAACAACAACAACAACAACAACAACAACAACAACAACAACAACAACAACAACAACAACAACAACAACAACAACAACAACAACAACAACAACAACAACAACAACAACAACAACAACAACAACAACAACAACAACAACAACAACAACAACAACAACAACAACAACAACAACAACAACAACAACAACAACAACAACAACAACAACAACAACAACAACAACAACAACAACAACAACAACAACAACAACAACAACAACAACAACAACAACAACAACAACAACAACAACAACAACAACAACAACAACAACAACAACAACAACAACAACAACAACAACAACAACAACAACAACAACAACAACAACAACAACAACAACAACAACAACAACAACAACAACAACAACAACAACAACAACAACAACAACAACAACAACAACAACAACAACAACAACAACAACAACAACAACAACAACAACAACAACAACAACAACAACAACAACAACAACAACAACAACAACAACAACAACAACAACAACAACAACAACAACAACAACAACAACAACAACAACAACAACAACAACAACAACAACAACAACAACAACAACAACAACAACAACAACAACAACAACAACAACCAACAACAACAACAACAACAACAACAACAACAACAACAACAACAACAACAACAACAACAACAACAACAACAACAACAACAACAACAACAACAACAACAACAACAACAACAACAACAACAACAACAACAACAACAACAACAACAACAACAACAACAACAACAACAACAACAACAACAACAACAACAACAACAACAACAACAACAACAACAACAACAACAACAACAACAACAACAACAACAACAACAACAACAACAACAACAACAACAACAACAACAACAACAACAACAACAACAACAACAACAACAACAACAACAACAACAACAACAACAACAACAACAACAACAACAACAACAACAACAACAACAACAACAACAACAACAACAACAACAACAACAACAACAACAACAACAACAACAACAACAACAACAACAACAACAACAACAACAACAACAACAACAACAACAACAACAACAACAACAACAACAACAACAACAACAACAACAACAACAACAACAACAACAACAACAACAACAACAACAACAACAACAACAACAACAACAACAACAACAACAACAACAACAACAACAACAACAACAACAACAACAACAACAACAACAACAACAACAACAACAACAACAACAACAACAACAACAACAACAACAACAACAACAACAACAACAACAACAACAACAACAACAACAACAACAACAACAACAACAACAACAACAACAACAACAACAACAACAACAACAACAACAACAACAACAACAACAACAACAACAACAACAACAACAACAACAACAACAACAACAACAACAACAACAACAACAACAACAACAACAACAACAACAACAACAACAACAACAACAACAACAACAACAACAACAACAACAACAACAACAACAACAACAACAACAACAACAACAACAACAACAACAACAACAACAACAACAACAACAACAACAACAACAACAACAACAACAACAACAACAACAACAACAACAACAACAACAACAACAACAACAACAACAACAACAACAACAACAACAACAACAACAACAACAACAACAACAACAACAACAACAACAACAACAACAACAACAACAACAACAACAACAACAACAACAACAACAACAACAACAACAACAACAACAACAACAACAACAACAACAACAACAACAACAACAACAACAACAACAACAACAACAACAACAACAACAACAACAACAACAACAACAACAACAACAACAACAACAACAACAACAACAACAACAACAACAACAACAACAACAACAACAACAACAACAACAACAACAACAACAACAACAACAACAACAACAACAACAACAACAACAACAACAACAACAACAACAACAACAACAACAACAACAACAACAACAACAACAACAACAACAACAACAACAACAACAACAACAACAACAACAACAACAACAACAACAACAACAACAACAACAACAACAACAACAACAACAACAACAACAACAACAACAACAACAACAACAACAACAACAACAACAACAACAACAACAACAACAACAACAACAACAACAACAACAACAACAACAACAACAACAACAACAACAACAACAACAACAACAACAACAACAACAACAACAACAACAACAACAACAACAACAACAACAACAACAACAACAACAACAACAACAACAACAACAACAACAACAACAACAACAACAACAACAACAACAACAACAACAACAACAACAACAACAACAACAACAACAACAACAACAACAACAACAACAACAACAACAACAACAACAACAACAACAACAACAACAACAACAACAACAACAACAACAACAACAACAACAACAACAACAACAACAACAACAACAACAACAACAACAACAACAACAACAACAACAACAACAACAACAACAACAACAACAACAACAACAACAACAACAACAACAACAACAACAACAACAACAACAACAACAACAACAACAACAACAACAACAACAACAACAACAACAACAACAACAACAACAACAACAACAACAACAAACAATAGCGTCAACTTAAACCAATCTCGTCGGATCGGCTCAGAAAAGGCAGTTCGTAAGAAAATATGTATGTAAATATATTGACTTGTTTTGCACGTCTTGACTATGCAGTAATCAAACGCCATTCGAAATTTCCATCTTCGTAGTCACAGGACCATTCAAAGGCAATACTGCGTTGCGGTGAGGTTTATGTAAACCGGGTTTTCACAAGTTTATGTCTTAAACCCATTGTTAGTAAATTTATCACTGCTATTTTTTCTTTCTAAAGCTGTTCTTCTCAGATGGTGTTGAAGATTACTTTGTTGGAAATAGTCAAATTCAGCGAGATGCCAGTTTTGAGTGAATTTATGCTTAACAAATGATTTGGCGATATTTTAAAGTGCCATTAGAATTGAAAATCACATTAGGTGGACTAGACTTAAATATAATAGAAAACACTTCCTTTCTATCCGGTTGATGTTTGTAAGTCCCATTTTCGTGTAAATCTGAGTTTCCCGATTCAAAAAATTCAAGAAAAATTCATGGACCAAGCTTTCTATCTACTTCTGATTCTTTGACATCTCATCGCCTAGGATACGCTAAATCGGTTGAGCCATTGATTGAGGACGAAAATTTGTTGGGAAAAATCTAATTAGTATGGTAGACGTGGTGGGGCTTCGTCATCTAACCTATTCGGCAACTCGGTTGCTATACACGAGCCGTATGGAAAGGAAATGCCATGTAATGGTTAGATTGCACTTTTCTTTCTTAAGATTGCCGAGTATTGTACTAACCACAATTTTGTATTATTTTTTGTATCCGCTGGTCACAATAAGTATCTAGTGCAGTAACGCTGTCAAAGTTGAAAGAACCGTTTTTCAAAAGAATCGATGCTCATGGCCACCGATGCAACGAGGAGTTCGAGGGCTACGTCGTCGGCATTCACCGCTGCGGTGACTGCATTTCTTAGGATTCAGAAAAATTTCTTGCTCCGTTTGATTCTAATGCGCACTGTTCCTCACATTTCCCTAGACAGTCTTAATTTGTCTTTGGACGCAGTATAGAAGCAGCATTTTTTTTGCAGTTCTGTATCTTTGTCTAACCGTAATTTCTGCGAACTTTTAGGTTCGCCTATCACTAGATCACTAAAGCACGCTACTACATTATGCGATTCAGATTTCATTTCTAAATGCGTATGACCATCTCCCGATAGGGGGGTTAGAAGTTTCGTAATCACAGTGAGCGTTGGTTGGTGACTGTGAGTTTCTGAAGTTCAGCAGACCAAGATTCGCAACTGTAGGAATTAACGCTGTTGAAGAAAATATGTTGAAATTTTCTTTGGGTTTTGGTGAAGGTTGAATTAGATTATTCGATTCTATGGAGTGTTCATCAACCCTGAGCTTAACTTTTACTGTTCAATTTAGCTCATCGCGCATTTTACGAGCGCCGAATACAGTTCCCACATCCCTTTACTTATCTCGAGGTACAACGTTGCTATTCCAAGTTATATCTTACTATATTTCTCCTACCGAACATATTGCTATGAGAATTTGGCAGGAATTCGAAACTCATGTTGAACGTATCCCGGTGTTTCTTGCAACCGACTATTCTATACGTTACTTGCGACCCAATATCATAATTAGAAATGAAAAACAATGAATTGCTGGTCAGAAATTGAACTTCATATGCTCTACACAAGTAACATATTTCTTGATGATCTCTGATCATTTCTGACAACTAGAAGGACGGAAAAAATAAAGCTCTCGGCGTTAATCAATCCCTGAGGGGTCCACCATGCATTCGACTTCATTAAACATCGTTTAAAGTTTATTGAATGCATATCTGTCCTTTGCAATGACTCACGGTGGCCACCCGAAGTATCGAACCAGTGCCGCTATCCTGCCAGACAATTCTGGTACCAATTTGCCGATCCCGGAGGATGGAGGGCTTGGTGGGCGGAGGGTGCGGGGGATCGATTCCACGTGTGCGTTGCACGGCACCTCCACTGCGCCACACGCACCCTTTACTAGAAGACTTATGAAATTTATAACCCCGTATATGCGTAGGGGGAGATTTTTGGTCCGCAGGCCTTTTTCATTCTACCATAATAGAATTGTGATATGAGGAAGCCCACATACCGCATTTTTGTCGCTTCCTTTCAACAAGGTTGGTCTTTCGACCGTGAAAGCAATTGACAGACGGACAACCACTCAGAAGACATTTCGCCGAGCAATGTCTTCTGTTTCTCAACATTAAAATATTCGTGCACAGTGAAAATCTAAGTGGTTGTGTGAGTGATAAATTTTCCAATATTGCAAAAAACTTCACACCTTATTACCTGAACTTACTTACTTGATACTTAAATAGCCCGTCCTCACTGGTTGTGCGGGCCCCAGCATAATCTCCGTTTTTCGGAGATTTCCTGGATTAAGCCACTGTGGTTCCCTGGAATTCCGAGGTCAGCCTGGCCAAAATCTGCCCCATGTTTCCACCACCACAGGCAGTCGCAGCTGTTGTGGATCAGAGGGAGATTTGATACAGTGCGAGTTTGATTTTTAGGACGGTGGTGGATCCTGGTATTGGTTTACTCTTAGCTAGGCTTCTTGATAGAAACGCCGGGCTACTTCTCAGCTTGGGAGGCCCTGCCGGGATGTATCCCCCCGCTGTACATCGCAGTCCGACACCTAGGAACATTACACTATTAGTAAAAAACACATTGTAATGAATGAAAAACAACTTAATGTATGAAACTATAAAGGGGAAGAACATAGTGGTCTCACGCATCGAAGTAATTGCGTTTTTTCAAATCACGTTGACCAGAACTATTTGGTCATTTTTTTGTTACCCAAAAGAAATAAATATTCCGGATGGGAAACTGATGATATATGTACATAGGCTTGTAAAACCGTCCTCTAGCGGTCTATGGACGATTCGTAAGAATCACTGTCATCTTAGAAGAATTTCAGTCGCAAGGAAATAAACCTCCCTCCGATACACGACGACTTGCGAGTACCTGTAGCAAAGAAAAAAGAAGCGGTCAAACACGACTGTTAGGAATTCTGGGGCAGTCAGACTCAAAAGGCAGTCAACATGTCGATCATTGAAACCAGGTTGACAATCCTCAGACTCTAATCCAACTCAAACACGAAACCAACCACATATGGATGACGGTTGCAGAATAACGAAGAGATTGAAATAGGTGCTAGAACCAGCGTGATATGAGAAAAATGGGTCACCTGGACATCTACGTGTGAAACTTCTGAAGACGAAAGACTTGATAAAAAATGTGTAAAATCTTGTAAATGATTGGAGTGTTCCTGTGACGTGAGAGGCAGGCTGAGAGGAGGATGACAGACGGGTTAAAAAGTGGTTGGCGAAAAAGAAGAGCAACGTGTGCAATGTCCAAATTCTTGTAATTCCTACTGTGATTCTTGGTGCCGTTCTTCGCAATGTGTGAATTGTTACGGTCGCATCCAGTCGAGTCGAGTGGATACGCACATCACTCGGCTGGTGTTACCTCACCCAGCAATCTCCTTTTTGTTGCCCATTCAAAATTACCAGTTTTCACAATGACAGTCATTTTTGTGGAAGTCGGAATTGCATTGTCATTTAGCGAAGCAATATAAATCAATGTTCTTTGAATTGGTTTCTACACAGTAGCTCATTTTTTTTGGCTAAATTTTCTGTTTACTCATGATTTACTAAACGATTATTCTGTTCTATCTAGCATTGCTTTTGCAGCTACTTCTTTTTTCATGCCTTTTTCTTATACGCATAATGACGTTTCGGGTGGAAGCGTAGGATAGCCGATCGCGGCTTAAAATTGTCCAAATATCACTTGGTTCGACTCTTACATCATACATAGCATGTAATGTTTTCCATCTGTCATGCTTGTGTAGCGTAGTGGCGCGGAGGCGCTCTGCAATACACATGGGATCGATCTCAGCGCTCTACGTCCACCAAGCCTTCCGTCTCTTCGGTGTCGACGAATTGGTACAAGACCTGTCTGCAAGAATAGCAGCACTGACTCGATACATCTGTATGCCACTGTGAGTCATTGCAAAGGGTAGATATGCATTCAATCACCTCAAACGATGCTTGATGAAGTCGAATGCATGGCGCATCTCTCAGGGATTGACCAACGCCGAGAGCTTTATCCTTAATGTTCTATGTAATGTTTTCTATGGAAAAATGGTGATTTACAGTGTAGAGAATCGAATGGAATTTTACGTTGAACACAGTCCTGCCTCCTTGGTAATAAAGCGAATAGTGATATTAAGTGCTTCACCCTTGACTTCGTCATATCTCCACCGAACCCATTGCAGGTTTTTAAGTGCTCATTTCTGCTTCGTATGCTGCAATTTTTCGAGGCCAAGCGTTCTTCGTCTGGTGAAGATGAAACATTCTCTCCAGAAGAGGTTTTTTCATCGGGCAGCAGTCTGTCCATTCCCCCCTACGTCGGCATGAATCAGCCTGCCAAGTCGCTCTTTACGATTGCCATTGCGATGGCACATGGATAGCGTCGGTCTTTCAAAAGTCAGTCTAGGTGATTTCCCTCGAAGATCTAGAGTTCTTTTCGTTTTCGAATAACAGAATATACCTACTCTCTGTGAAAATGTCATGTTTGTAGCTTTGTAAGGACACAGGTTTCTTTTTTTTGCGAAAAAACGTGTTTGATTGCCAGGAAATTTGAACCAACCTATCGGAAGAAACATTAGTGGGCAGGGAGTGCTACCTAGCTGTGTTTAATGACCGGAAGCAATAAGGCATTAACTTCATCGGACGGTTTCTACACATGGTTGCGAAATGCTGCGCTATAGAGATCGCTTCCGCTTGAGATTCAGGTCGAGCTGGAAGGAATCTGATTATAATGTCCTACACTTTAGAAGAATCACGGAAATTATAATAAACAAGGAACTTTTCCATATCCATCTCCCCATTTCGGCTCCTTATACATTATAGTTTGTCTGAGAGTCCGAATTTCTCAACGGTCTTTACTTGATGTATTTCAGGTATTTACCACTCCATTCCGCAGGTATATTTGAGATACCTCTAGTAGTACCTTCAAAACTGTAACAGAACCAGCTATCGTGATTGAGACGTGTTCGACTTCGATCATCCAATCGATGCATTGTCCTGAATTCGTTAGGAGACGTCTTCCAGCTTGCCGCATTGCTTCGTGCATGGCGCGACTCAGAGCCGATGTTTCGTCATCTGTATTTCTAGTCTCCGACTGTCATTAGCATGCCACTCCATTCCGCAGCTCGTAGTTCACCTTCGTCACTGCCGAGTAACAGTTCACTGTCTATGACAACTGGTGAAAATACTCGTTACTTAGAGTTAAGACACATCTTCCTTCATTCATCCAAAATATGACCATGTTTTGATTACCGCACGACTCTATAGCTTTTCATTGTTATGATGTCCAGTTATTTGTTCAGTTTGAACTCATATTCTGTTTTTCAAGAATAGTGTTCGATATAACACTTAGTGCAGCACTTTTTGTAGTAGGCCGTTACCAGATGTGTTGTACTTAGCGTTCTTAACAAGAAGAGTTATTCTTGTCCCATCTAAGGTGACAAAGAACAACCTTTGGGGTGTACTTGTTCATCTGCTTGGGTCCCACAGCGAATTCCTTGCATGTTGTGCAGCTGTAGTAACGCTAACTTCTAACGACACGTTACTTGTTTTTACTGTTAAGACGGCATTTTGCTTGGGATGAAGTGAGTTCAATGTATATCACGCGCAGCGATAAGTTTAATGCCGTACCGAGCAGCCACTACTGGAAAATAAGCGTGTTTAATCTGCAGAAATTTGCAACTCACTCTTGTCTACCACACCATTCTTTTTTAATCCTCTGCTCCTCTTTCCAACAAAACTCTTTATGCACAAGTTCTGGTTTGAACTTCGAAAACTTAGATTTTGGTTAGACGCTGACCTTAGATGTTCGCAAAAGGAGTGCTAAAACGTCAACTTAACAATAGATCGCACTTTTTCCTAGTAGCTCGTGTTGGCTGGATTTTGCAAATCATTTCCCAGAATTAGTACGTTGATGTCTGGTTTTTTTTGTTGTTTTTGAGACCTCATTCTTATCTACCATCACCTAGCACATACCTCAGGATATCTTTATCGTTGGCGTAATGTTTTTTATATGTCGGAGACCCGTTTATAACAGCGATTAGTTATTTTGCAAAAATTAGCTTAAAAATCGTCAATACATGGAAATATGCCGGAGACAAACTACAGTTCATCTGAAGTGCCTTCACACTGTGGTGGTGAACGCGTTAACCCCGGAAAAGACAATAACGGGTTCGATCCCAACCGCAGACACCTGCGGTCCGGAGTTTTGCAAATATCTTAGAATCATTGAAGTATGTTTCGCAACATACCCCACCATTAAAAAGAAGAGTAGGCAATAAACAATAATTTAAAATTGTGGTTATAACTAGGACCTCAGCTTAACTGGGTTTATTGCCGGTTTGGGCGCCCCAGGTCAATCCCGCTGACGGGTGATTGTTGATGGTATTGATGGATAGAACCAGCTGAGAGACAGTCGAAACGAAAGACCCGCATGGTATGGTGTTGAACGCGTTAGCCTCCGGAAAGGGTAATAGCATGTTCGTTCCTCACCGCAGACACCTGCGGTCCGGAGTTTGCAGCTATCTCAGCATCATTGTGGTTGTATTTCACATCACACGCTCCCATGAAAAAGAATAGGTATTAAATAAAAAGTGACTACATTATCCGACAAATTGTTGACAGTCCCATTTCTGATCCGTCATCCAGTAGTTCATCCTTTAACACCAACGAAAGCGCAGCGATTAAGTTCAACGCTTTTGCGACCATGCGCATTGATTTCAATACGTACCAATACCAAGTATTTATTCCAAAAACTGAAAGCTGGCAGGTGTATCAAGCATCGAGATTCCTATAAGTCGTTAGAGGAATACTATTTAAAGCCCAGCAATTTTGATGGGACGGTTTTTGAAGGTGTTCGCAGGACTTCTGCGAAAAAAAGAATTTGCTTTGAGTCTTCGGGTTATGCCTACTGCCGCGGAACTTCAAGTACTGCAGAAGAAATCTGTTCCATTAAGCGACTGGATAACACATGGTGAACGCCTTTTCTGATAGTGAACTAAACTGAGAAAAAGACTGTCCAATTTAACATCTTCCTTCGCTGCTTACCTTTCCATATTACTCCGAATACTCCGAACCTTTTACTCCGATAATACCAGCGTAGTGTTTACCGTCCCAGCAGCTTGGAACGGCGAGTATCAGTCGTTTGACAACTGGAGTATTTAAAAGCTTGGGAACATGGTAAGGTCGTAGAAGAGACTATGCTCCATTGTGTTTAGGTCTGAATGGATGCCACTATTAAATATGTGCTACTATGGCCCATTATGTTGAAACATCGCCCCCCGGCATTTGCATAGGGTTGGTAGCTTATGTTGAGTATATCTTAGTCAAATTACATCTTAGTGAGCTTGCCCGAAAAAAGGTTTTTTGTAAATCATTAAAGGCTTTTCTACTCCGACCAAGCCTGGATTGATCTGCTTTCGATAAAAGGATAAAAAAGGATAAGGCTCTAGGCGTTGATCAATCCCTTAAGGATACGCCAAGCATTCGACTTCATTAACTATCGTTGGAAGTGATTGAATGCATATCTGGCCTTTACAATAACTCAGGGTGGTCTAGCGATATATCGAGCCAGTACTGCTATCCTCCCAGACAAGTCTGGTACAAATTTGCCGACCCCGGAGGGATGGAAGGCTTAGTGGGGGGCCATGGTCGCGGTGATCGATTCCACGTGTGTGTCGCAGTGGCGCCTCCAACCACTGCGCCACACGCTTTCGATAAGCTACCAAATACATGCATAGTGTGGCAAAGAAGTTAAGTCCAAGTCGTCGCCACATTTGGACGTCTACCTCCAAATCGTCCGCTATGTCAATAAACTGGCCTCAGTACAACGCAGAACGTGTGTACTTGTCCACGACGTCGGCCGGTGAGACTCTACGTGAAACGATGGTCAAGTCTTGGTTTGCTTTTTTACGTCATTCGAACCGGGTCAAAACAACACGTTCAGTAAATGAGATGTAGACCGCTTACAACGTCTACGGCACAAAAACATTCTAATCATATAACTGGCAGACCGACATACTTCTTCTCCATTAAGGAACTTTGAGATACGTTTGAAAAATAAAGGTGGTGGTGGTGAGAGCGCTGATGATGAACTGGATCCAGGTGGAACAGCTTCCATAGAAGATGACCACAGGAACACGTTATCTATTGCAGATCTAGACATATTCACTCGAGTGCCTGTAGAACAACTACGCGGATGTGAAGCAATAGTTCTGAAACACAACCGAGCTGAAAAGTACTGCTCAATCCAAAGTGACTAGTTCTATTGAACGACGACCTCCAGCTTCATGTAGCGCACTAGACATTGCAAATGCTGAAGGAATCAAGATACGGAACTTTTACTCGTTCAGCTCCTTCAGCTGAACTCTGACTAAAGCAGTTGTCATTTCTTCATACACTTCGGCTACTACTGCCTAAGGTAATGCTCGAGAGCTAAACCACTGCATAAATGCCTTGAGAAGTTCGAAGGCTTCCTAAGCCAAGAATTTTGCATCATACTGTCATCTCGGTGACAACAATGTGTAGATTCTAGTGGCTTTGTTTCACTCAGTGGATTGTCGTAGGCGTTTGAATTCTAACCCGACAATGCTTGAAGGTTTCCCAGGCATGCAGATCCACGTATCCTGTATGGAGGACCTTGAGCTGGTTCGTCCCCAGGCGACATGGCACGTACTTAGTGTTCTACTTTCCTCTTATTCGAAGTTTCCATGGTGCAGCAATAGGAGTCACTGTAGTCGCAGTTGGTAACGTTTTCAGAATTGCTTTTTGCAGCCGATGATGTCATCTTCGCTTATTTATGAGTTCTTTCACATAGATGTCCAACTTTTTTAGTATATTAGCCTTTGGAGAAGTGAGTATGGATTCTACACGACCAGAAGTTGCCATATAATTGTACTGAACTTAAACCTTCAACATTTTAGAGATCGGAGTCATAAATTTTGCTCCGATCAGAAGTCTAAGCTACATTCAAGCGACGGAGAAGTACACGGAAGATGATCGGCAGTGGTATGCAAGAATTAAGCTCCAGAGCTATTCAAGGATTATTCTTAGGTGCTCTTTCTGGAACAGTGGGCCTCAATGGTGCAGTGTGTAATACGCGAGCCATGGTTCGATTTGGCCCAAGGTTCAAATTTTGCGAATTCATTCTCAGCATCACTGCAGTTGAATTTCAGGTGTTGTCTACTTAACGTAACTTCTAAGGCACTATAAGAAAGCTGTGATGCTCTTCGATTGCTCTGAATGAGCTCTGAGACGGAAGTATTGTGGCTCGACGTGGACTGGAGGGAATGCTGGTGATGTCCTTCATGTCAGTCCATGATTAACGGGTTTGAAAAATGCACTGACACGGAAACTTTGCATAAAACCAGCTTTGCAAGTAAAACCCTAATGAATTATATCTGCCGGATTCGTCCGTCTTCCTCCTGAGTTAGTTCTTGGTCTTGTTCACCATTGCTCTTAGTTAACATTTGACCAATAACCCTTTTGTAATGTCTCTGTTGGCATTGTTATCAACCCATCACCCGCTTATTCCCATTTCATTCTGTGACTCGTTAGAGGCGTTTTGGTTAAGACCTTTTAATTTTTTGTTTTCATTTTGGCTTTCGAGAACTCTACACAGTTAGTAGACATAATGCACTTGAGAAGGGCGCGTGTGGCGCAGTGGTTGGAGGCGCCGTGCAACGCACACATGGGATCGATCCCAGCGCTCCTGGACCACCAAGCCCTCCATCCCTCCAGGGTCGGCAAATTGATACTGGACTTGTGTAGGAGGATAGCAGCAATACTCGATACATCGGTAAGCCACGCCCCACCGCGCCACCGCGACTCGTTATAAAGGCCGGATATGCATTCAATCACCTCCAACGATGCTTAATGAAGTCGAATGCATGGCGTATCCCTCAAGGATTGGTCAACCCCGGGAGCTTCATTAGCCTCATTCATAAATTCACTTGAGTCAAAATTGTTCTGCAGTAGATTCCTGGTCGAATTCTTGCATTATTTACCTAATTTACTTTACTAATAGCTCAAAGATCCATTGTAGGCTGCATACGAATGGGATCGGCCCGCAGAAACGACAAAGCTCGTGGAAAGGAGAAACATCGCAGGGCGATGTCGGCTTTTCCAACGCCCCTAATTCCTAAAGTGTATGGATGCCCAGTTCCTGAGCCTATTCATTGCTTCTTAGGTAGGTCCTACTTTAATTGTTAATCTTTTTTTTTGTAAAGACGAGTAAGTGAGTAAAGCCCCGCGCTGTGAATGTTTCAACCCATTCCGCCCGGTGCCGTTTTTCGTGGCTTGTCCAGTCGAATACGGGCAATCTTTTGTCGACTGCGGACTTTCTGGTTTTTTAACATTAGGAAATTTTTTTCTGGGCAACTAGAGGACTCGAGGGCTTTTGAATATGAAAGGATTGTAGGAGAAAATTTGCTCTATCGTTCTATGAATATGAATGGTACGCAGGCCACTATTTAGTGTTATTGTGGTCCTTATAGCAAATGCATTGCTGTCGGGGTTTGGGTTTGGAAGTGTTTTTGCAGTTTCTATCGAGTCTATTCTGGTATTCTACAACTCCAACCCAAAGTGTTTAAAACAAGTCACAATGAATTTTGAAAAATTGAAAGCTGTTTCTAGACTTGGTGGAGCGATTTGTCTGGCTAACCTGCTAAACCGTGAGTAGATTCTTACGTCTAGCCTGCTTCTTAGAGGAAACCTATTCAAATTGCCGATCAATAAACCTTCTCGAGAAAGGTTTCTTGCAAATCATTGAGTGTAGAAGATGGTTTTTGTGGTCCCAACCCTCCCATTTTGATCTGCTTTTGATTTGCTATCGAGTGAATATACGTAGTCCGACAAAGAAAAAGTCAGGATCCCACTAAACCGAATGTGGATACACTAGATACTACCGAACACTATTGTGTCCATGCGGTCGTTTGGCCCAAACTGCATTGGACACTATAGGTCAATAAGGGCCGGAATGAGTTACTGCATTCTGTAAAAACATGATTCAGGGGAGTCTATACCGCTAGGAGGTGATGGAGTGAGAATGGAATGTTCGAACGAAAAATGTCCTTTTGAAAATGTCCTACTTCACCAGGAATGCTTTGAAGCCTTGGAGGACCATCTGGTGAAGATCTTGAGCAACCTCGGTTCGTCATAGAATGTTTTATTTCGAGTTTTCTTATCTTTCATTGATGTCCAAGAAATGCGTCATCGGCATAGAGAGGGTGGCGAGAAACTTTAGGTATGCTGCGATTCATCTACTGGTTGAACGTTTGGAGTCTAAGCACTCATTGGTTCAGAAGTAATTTCATTGCTAGTTAGACTGTTAGGCAAAGAGGATTCAGTGCTAGAGTGAAATGCTTCCAGGTTTACAGCAAAAGTGGTTTTAGTCGTCAATGTTAGTTTCTTTTTCTCTTTGGATGGTTTGCATGCAAAATATAGAAAGGAGACGGTTTGGATTAAGATTTCTTTTGTCATAATACATCAATCCACACATAGTTAAAGAAAGTGAGAATCGTGAGTATCCCAGCGCACTTCACCTTGGTGGATAATTTGCTGGTTGAGCCAAGTTTAGTCAACTTTCCTTTCCTTGAGATGGTAAAAGCCGCCTTAACATTTCCTCCACTTGCCACTTAGGGAGTATGTTGTTGCCAAAGTACTAATTACTTCTAGCATATTGACACTTATTTGCTATTACCTGGGCTTCTGGATGGAACTAGAAAACTATAATAACTAGCTAAAATGTTGATCTAGTTAAATGTCGGAATCTTCCCAATGGTTTACCGCCTCATCGTGGCTGAGAGACGTTCCTCTGTGTCGGGTTGCGATGTACAGAGAGGTGTTCATCATCCCAGGAGGGCCTCGCATCCACCACCGTCCTGGTATCAAACTGGTCGCATGGTGGCAAATCTCCCTCTGATCCAGAGAGGCGGCGACTGTCTAGGGTGGTGACGATTAGAGTCGATTCGATTAGGCTGATCTAGGGACTCCAGGGAATCACAGTGGCTTAACCAGCAAATCTCCGATAAATGGAGGTTATGCTAGGATTCGCACAACCAGTCAAGACGGGTCATCCAAGTATCCAAGTAAGTAAACATCGGTAACAACATTGTGTTTCGACTGTTCCTTTTTTCTGCGTCGCAGTTTTCGGGACTGCTATCATCAACAGGATCCGCTAGAGGATGGACGGACGCACAAAGACGTGCAAATCTGTGGGATAAGAAAGGTCAAGCTTTAATAGCAAAGGTTGGTGCTAGCATTTCGAAGTTGCTATTTACCTTATTCTTTGCATTGACAATTACTATTATAACAACATGATGTTGACGGGCTCTTGAATTTCCAGTGCTTGAAACAAACCAGTATTCTTGAGCACTTCACAAGTTGTCCAGGTTGTCTTCCCTGACATGTCGGTGATATTTGCAGCTTTGTCGATGCCGATGTGGACTCGGTTTGACGAGAATGGACGAGCTTGCTGCTTACAATCGACTAGTATGTATCTTCTACGATATTCCTCATTCTTTATGTAAAAAAAAATCAGGTACAGGCAGTTGGGAACCAGCACTATGTAAGCATTTCATAGTTTCCATTCTTATGTACGATTTTAGAAGCGAAAAGCACACGAAGAAGAGGAAGCACAACGTGAAGCTGCTTTGGCTGACGGACGACCAACTCCTACGTTGAAGAAAAAGCATAGAACAAAGAATGTCCTCCCTAAGCTAAACTTTGGATCAACCAAGTTTTCACACAGAGTAGTTGCAGACGAACGACAGTCACGACCAATGGCGTAAGCTTTTGGATTTGTTGGATTATCTGAAAAGACTGAAAGTTGTTCGTAGATCGGTTAGAATGCATCCTTTCTTAATGTTTTATAAGTAGGCGTCAATGTAGTGCCAAACTTCGGGACCTATCATCGTCTTCAGTATCGTCTAATCTTGGAAGTCAAGCTTTTGAGGTTCGTTATTGTGCAGTATAACTCTCATTTCGCTTTGTTGTTCTTACAATAGACTCACGATTTGGACATGTGTTATGTTGTCGTAACTCTAGGTTAAATATATCTTCACGTCATTCTAAAGTTATTCCACATAGGCCTGCTTCTTATGTTGCTTATGAATCTGGTGTCAATAGGCTTTCTTCACCTTGTGTGTCACTGACTTGGGTACAGAACTAAATGTTAACTAGGCTGACTTCCCCGCTTCTTTTTTTACTTAAGAACACATTCCAAGTAGTTTCATTTAGTCACGAAGAGAATCCTTAATCTATGCATCCGATGCTTGGAATTTGGTATCAAACCTACGTTCAGGGGACAGGACACGGTATGGTAAGTTTTGTTATAAAGTACTCTATGGATGTTAATTTACAATTTATTTTTCCTTTGTTTTGCCTTTCCATGGTATTTAATTCTCAGCTGTTGTGACTATTTATTTCGAATGCCTTATTTATTGTTTACTCGCCTAAAGGTCACCTTAAGGATAAACGATAAGGCTCTTGGCGTTGATCAATCCATGAGGGATGCGCCATGCATTCGACTTCATTGAGTATCGTTGGTGGCGATTGAATGCATATCTGGCCTTTACAATGACTCGTGGTGCCCTACTGATGTATCGAGCCAGTGCTGCTATCCTCCCAGACAAGTCTGGTACCAATTTGCCGACCCCGGAGGGATGGATGGCTTGGTGAGCCTGGGGTGTGGGGACCGACCCATGTGTCTTGCAGGGCGGGCGCCCTCACACGCGCCCTAAGGCCACCTTAATGTAGGTTTTTATTGCAGAGATTTATGATTACTGAGAGTATACTTTAGATTGATTTTTACAGCGTAAGCATGAGAAAGACAAACCATTCGTGTTGATGGGATTTGCGAGTGTATTTTACTACTTTTCGTTGACTTGCAGGATTATTGAACTATTTTTCATGAAGAGTGCAATTTTAATAAGCATAATAAGGAATATAGAGCAAATCGTGAAGTCGATCATATTATTGAGCCCAGATGATCGTCATTGTCGTTCTTATTTCACCAATAGTCTCGTCTTATCAGTAGCCTATTTAAACGTCGGGTCGATGTACCTCTTATTTAAATAACAGGGAATGGGGTGAAGTGTTTGCTGACATCTCCATGAAACATGCGGTGGTTTTGGTGAGGTGATGCCAAGCAAAACCTGCCTTTATCATCCAGCAGTGGGGGTAATGGATTTTTCGTGGTTCATGGTAGGATACCGTTCTTCGTGAATGAAAGAGGTATATTCTGATATGTGATGCCATGCCAGCGAGTGGAAAGCTTTGTTTAAGAGAGCGAGGAAGAGAGAGAGGGAAAAAGTACTATTGCGAGTATTATTGAGGTTCTCTGTTCTAATTGCGAACCACGCAAGAATTGCAAGTCAGTAGAAGAATTGCAGTGATGCCTGGCCATGCTGCTGAACAGGACGATACGATATCAACCAGCTCGAAGAACGACTTCAGTCCAGACTCATACAATGTTTGTTTGACATTCAGCTTTCCTGAATATCGCAATTCCAAAAACCGATTTTCTCTTAACCTTGGCATTATTGGTAATTCACTGTTTTTCTTCAGTGAGCAAACACGAGGTTGGTATTATACTATTAGCATACAATGGCTGACGTTTTGGCGGTTTCGCCTTCTCCTGGCCTTGGAAAGATCAAATTGACATGCAGTCTACTTAGCCAAACACTTGCATAACTTTAGCAGATTTAACGACTTAAACGTCAGCTGTTGTGTGCTAATAAATCCTATAATACCAATCTCGTGTTTGCTCATTGAAGAAAAACAGTGAATTCCCTGAATGTAATCCTATTATGGGAAAATCACAGTGTCTTTCGATACGCCGTCGATGAAACTTGGAGAGTAACCCGTGAACTGTTACCCTTACATACTTGCTTACTCTCACGTACTTACTGATAAGCATGTGTCTTGAGACGATATGTGGTGTTCGTATTCTTTAGTATTTATTGAGAAAACGAACATCCCCTTCCTGCCACTTTCCGACGACATATGAATTGGTGGTGACATCGTGCGACATATAGACATTTATTCTATGAGTATTGCAGATGTTAGGACGTGACTGTGGTATTGAACAAAAAACTGGTTCAACAATAAGTTCTGACTACTTAGAACGACCTTCCTTTGAGGTGTGCCATTTTGTTTCCAGTTGATAACAACGATCTTTGAAGTATAACATCGTATTTGATTTGTTTAGTATCTTGGATCGCCCGTGAAAGAGGATGTGGTAACAATGTCATTTTTAACATCGTTACCGTTCAGGGGATCACAAAATCTGCCACTTTCTGGTAATTTCATGGTTCCAGAATGTGTTACACCAAATGACAATACAAGGAATTGGGGTAAGTGATATGGATGAGTGTTATGGAAGCATGAAGCTACTTCTTAGAAAACGATGGTGTTTGGTGATCGAGCGTACCCTGTAGACTCGTATTCAATCGTATCCTTCAAGCATTTCTTGGCCAGAATACTTTGTAGTCGGTTGTTTCAAATAGCGCCGCTATAACAATCCAGCATGTTTGCGGTAGGAAATAGCCCAGTCTAAGCTTCTATCCATTTCTGTCCATTAATAATTAGGGTCATTGATTTAGCAACTCTTCTGACATATTGGCGACAACATAATTGATATATATGATTCGTTCATTTCGGTGCAACTGGCCGGCGTGAGTCATACATAACTCATTTACTTTTCGGTGGTTCGTTTTGCTACGCAGGGTTTTTCGCTACACTTTTAGTATACATTCGATAGCTTTCCTAACACGGATTTTATGTCGGACGTCACTGAGAAATACTATGTAGGAGATCTGATAATTTGCAAATAGCTTTTTTTCTGGTCAATTCATTCGTTTCGATTTGAACCAACTCGAGAGTGCTATCGTGTCTTACGTACTTGCACGCAGAAATCCGCAACTTAAGAAACCTTATAGCCACAATAATTTAATCACGGAACAGACTTGTATGGAGGTTGTTCATAGTATGTAGAAGGAATAGGAGTGCACAAAGTGCACTTTTTCCACATGTTTTCAACAAGCGTGTCTTTTAAAACATTAAATGATCTAGTCGTTTATTCTCATAGGTTTTCACCGACGTTTTAAAGGTTGTACCTAAAAGCGTTTTCTTTGTAACCACCAAGTTTCGCAATTAAGATTTTCTACGTACCATTTGCAATCATCACTACCTCCTCCTTCCCTCCCTCCTCCTCCTTCCCTAGCCTCCCCAATGTGCCCCTCGACAAAATTTGCATACCGTTACCTCTGCTGCAATTGTGCATTTTATGCTGTTTATGTTCTTCACATGCAGTTCTATAATATACAGCTATAGTTAACCATTTCTGTAGTTGTAACTAAAAGATTTTTAGAAAAACATTTGTTGCTTTGGCGTTATCCGGCCTTCGCCTGCCTGGCGTGATTCCAGAAAATTCTACCATTGATTGATGGTCCTCGGTCACCAAGCATCTTTTGCATGAAATGTATTGACGGAATGCCACTCGTCCTCTAGGGGGCGTGCTCCTCAATACAGATGTTTTTTACAAGGTCTGTACATATTCTTCCAACTCTGCCAACATGTTCACCAACGAACCGATCTTGTACAGTCTGTCTCGTTTGTCACATCTTGCATTATTCGATGGACGAGACTCCACAGTTCTTGGTCTAATCTGCGAACCAGGAGTATCGTATTTATTGTAGCATTGTAGAAATATCTCTGTCGTGACAGGAGCCCATTTTAAGCGAAAGGCCGATGAATATCTCCTTACTTACCAGGGTTTTTTTCTTGCAACAACCACATCTTGTTTTTTTTCTTATTTTTTCTTTATTAGAAGGTTGAGTGATCATCATCGTTTAGGGAGTCGTCTTTGTCAACAGCTTACTCATATTAATGAGTTCTTAGCTTTTAACCGTTGTGCGGGCTCGTGTAATGCATTGGTCGGAGGCTGCAATACACATGGGATCGATCTTTGCGCCCTTGGTCCACCAAGCTTTCTATCTCTCAGAGGTCGGCAAATTGGTACCAGACATCTTTGCCGATAGCAGCACTGGTTCGATACATCGGTAGGCCACCGCGAGTCATTGTGAAGGCCAGACATGCATTCATCACCTCCAACGATGCTTAATGAAGTCGAATACATGGCGTATCCCTCAGAGATTGATCAACGCCGAGAGCTTTATCCTTCATTTTAAGCGTTGTGTGGTTACCAGGAGTTTATTGCCATGGATCGAGGCCGAATGTTATCAGAAAGTGTTTACTACGAAAATCGTCATATTTGTTTCTGTGTAAGTTGTAGTTCGTAGTTACCTCTTCTTGTGTTCTCTGGATGAACTGGAAGACGCTTCACGCTGATCGAGATGTCACCCACATCTGAAAGCTGTAAAGAGTTCTGGACAAACTTCCATCCAAACACTACAAGGGTGTACACTAAGTCATTTCAATGAAGCAATGATTTCTTAGAGGCTTAATTGTTTCCATCCTTCTAGTATTCATCTTCCGATTTTTTTTTTAATATTTTGAATGGACATTCTACACATATACGCACGTGGCACCCACTATAGAAGAACCGTTCATCTCGAGTGGTTTTCAAACGTCTCTTCGACAGTTAACTCTGTAGGTACTTTCCAATTCGTTCAATCCAGTTTTAACTCATTTCGTTTGGTTTTTTGGGTCTCGTCTTTTCCTTGTTAAAGTGGTCGTTATCTCATCTTTAAATGGTTTCACGGGAGTTCAGAAATCCTTCCTTCTTCCCTTCGGAAATCGTAGCTTTTCCCTTCCTATCGAAGTATTTCATCAAAACGTTACGGAGTCCGGCAGTAGTCACAATGAGGTCGTGGAAGAACTATACCATCGTGATGTACTTATGCTGGTATTCGAATGCGTTTTTTGCGAAAAAAGCCACTATTTGGTTGACTGCGTGTTAGGGTGCGATTCATTCCGTTGCTTTTTTCGTACGATAAAAATTATGGTTGCTGGCAAGCGATAGTCCATGCGAACTGAATCGGATGTGCTCTGTGTGGCAGAATCCTCGTCGAAATCTTGCTGGCTGAACTGATTGTGTTCCGGTCAAAGTGCGTGAAAAATGTCATAGTATGATTGCGATACTGTCACGTGGTGTTCGTAGTTGGTGGAGTGATTACTCGTCCATATGTGATCGGGCTCACTTCACCGTTTTATTCTGTGGACCACACCTACAAACCTCATAAGGAAATGGTTCAAAGCAGCTTTCCATAACAAGATTTTTGACGCAGATAAGAGAATTGTGGAGGAGCGAAACTGGTGCCGATTCATCGGAAAATTAGCTCGAGGTGAGGTTGTTTCAGAGATTGGATTTGAATGTTACGGATTTCTTCTTTCTATCTAAGAGCTTTCGTAGTCCTGCCGAGTCGAATCAAGTGAGGTGCAGCACCGTATAAGTGGAATCTCATCTAGCAGTGCCCTTCTATACATGAAAACTCCTGCCAAAAGATTAGGAGTTGTCTTGACTGCATCAGTGAGCAGATGTTGATGTTTTTTATTTCCAAGCTCTTATACGGTGAGAACTTGGAATTCTGTGTCAGCGACTGTTCCGATGTTTTTGCAAGAAAGAGCAAGAACGAGTTGCCGTGGCACGTCATGAACTTTTCATCTTGCTCAGGTGACAGTACTGTTCATCTTCACCCAAGATTTCATCGTCTTTTATAGCTGTCTCAAGGCCTGATGTCATCGATAGACCGTCCAGAGTGCGAGATAGTGAAGTTGATTGTTTGCCCGTTTTTTTTCTTGTTGGGATTGTTTCTACAGCATTTTCAACGTCCTACCTCATTAACTTTTGTGGATTGGAGAATAGCTTGCCACGAGGTGCTGTTTCTTCGTGACCCGCTGCCATTATTAGCATCGGTTTACCTCTAACTGCATTTTCGAATGGAATTATCAAACTCTTCTTATTTTGGATATTCCTACCTTTGGATGAATTCGCCACTGTCTGACGTGGATAGCGCGTTCGGCACTCAAAACCTTTCCTTGTCGCGGTGGGATGGTGAGTAGTGGAGGGGTTAGAATGTATGTGGAAAAGTGCTGTGCTTCTACAAAACAGTATTATCATGAAATAGAACTATTTCTTTGGTTAGAGATGCACTTCATCTCAGTTTCCGTTGCGATACTTTGTTACAACACTACAGCTTTTTGAGTCAGTGCAGCGAGACGCTATTTATGACAATTTTACGATCTTGAGTACTTTTTGAAGCTTTATTCATCTTTCAGCACGCATATAATCCGTAATATTAAAGCATTTAAGCAAACATAAGCAATGTGCAGACGATATCTGTTCCCGTATGGCACTTATTCGAAGGGACAAGCTTCGAACTTGGCGAAAGCATTTTGGCGAACTTATTTTTGCCATCAAGGTCTTAAAAGTTTCGGGTGAGTGTTTCTTGCATAAGATTCATATTTACCCATAGCTGGTTTTATTTTTTTAAATATGTTGTATTTTTTTAATACATCTTTTTTTTCAACAGGGAAGCAGTCATACGAAGCGGTTTTCTCCATTTGAAGTCAATACATCTCCTATTTTGAAGGTGGATTTGTTATTCCGTGCCTGATTTTTCCTCTTTGTTCACCATCTCTACCATTTTTTTTTATTGTATCTTTTAATTCAATATAAGTCTTTACTTCGTGTTCTCCGTGCTGATGAAGTAGCATGCAGTGCATGGTCAGTGTTCTCTGTTTCTGGTTGTTCATAATGAAACTATATGGTTTTGTATTGTCTTAATATGTCCTTGGTAATTAAGGATATAGGATAAAGCTATCGGTGTTGATCAATCGCTCAGGGATGCGCCATGCTTACGACTCCAATACCATCGTTGGAGATGATTAGCCTATCGATGTATCGAGCCAATGCCGCTATCCTCTCAGACAAGTCTGGTACCAATTCGCCGACCCCGGACCGACGGAAGGCGTTGTGAGCCTGGACGCTGGGGTCGATCCCTTGTGGATAACCGGGCGCCTCCGACCACTGCGCCCTACCAATTGAATACACATGTAATTCGTTGAACTGCCGTAGGAATGTGGACGTTTTATAAGAAAAAAGACAGAAAAAAGTATTTAAGAATCCAATCCGATTTTCTAAAGCGTTTGAAATAACTTTAACCAGCCTTACTAGTTCTCAATTTAAACCAAGACATGACGATGATCAACTAAAACTGGTACAAGAGACAAGAAAAAGGTTCGTTTTGAAGCCACATTAGATGAGAAATGACTCTTCTTAGGTTCATGTTCAGCTTAATTCAGCAAAAGCATTTTATAGTCATGTTAGATAGTAATTCGCACAAACTAAAAGCTAAGAGGGGCGCGTATTGCGCAGTGGTTAGAGCGCCGTGCAGTACACATGAGATCCATCATCAGGCTCCAGGTTCACCAGGCTTTCCATCCCTCCGGGGTCGGCGGTTTGGTGCCGCACTTGTCTGAAAGGATAGCAGCACTGGCTCTATATATCGGTAGGCTATCGCGAGTCACTGTCAAGGCCATATAAGTATTAAATCACCTCTAACGATGCGTAGTGAAGTCAAATGCAATGCGCATCTCTCAGGGATTGATCAACGCCTAGAGCTATATCCTTTCATTATTTAATAGCTCGGGTACTTCTACTCGCTGGAGAATGACAGCATTATACAGTGGAGAACAGGATTTGGGTATAATATATGAAGAATTTCTTAGCATTAGCGGCGCATAAATCATTACGTTCACGGAGGAGACCAAAATTCTCAAGCAGCGCCGAACCCCCACGTGAATCCGAAGACCTTCGTGGATGAGCGATCCGAGACAAAGAAACAACTGGAAAAGCGCTCGTATTTGCGCAATATTTAATTGGGAGAATGATAAATCAATGAGCAAGTATATAAAAGGCAAGTTCATCCAGAAACTCATATAATATCTTGATGAGTAAACACTGGAAGTACATTAAAAAGTGTTCTCATTCCATCTACGGTGTCTTCCAAATACTCCATAAAAATCGTGTAGAATTGATGATCATCCAAAATGTATTCTGTTGGAAAACATATTCAACATACATCTTTTCACTGCTAAGCATACACGAGGTTGATACAAATTTGTTTATATTGCTGAGCTTACACGTGGTTGATATGAGATGTTTATTCGGCTAATGTTTCGAAAGTCTTCGTCTTCATCACAGCCGACGATCCTTGTTGATGGTCCACAGTTGTTCCTCTTCTCGATGTGGCGTCTTGATCTCGTTCGAACCGGATCTTCCTCAGTTGAGCACCTCGAATGAGCCGAACATACCCGCGACGCTCTTTATTCAAGGCGATTGTTGTTGATATGATTATCAGTTGATGATAGTTTGTTTTTCAACTGATAATCCACCCAGCAGCAGTCGGCATTTTGTTAGCTAGCACATGGCGAATAGCAAAACAACAATTTTGAAACCGACCGTCATTTAACCTCGGCACTATAATAATCAATATTTGTTTATATTGTTGACCTCACACAAGGTGATATTGAAAATTGTGAAAATATGAAAATTGTTGATATGTGCTTATTCGGCTAACGTTTCGACCTCTTCGTCTTCATCAGAGCCGATGATCCGAGTCGATGGTCCACAGTTGTTCCTCTTCTCGACGTGGGTGCCTTCATCTTCGTATCGAGTCGGATCTCAGTGGAGCATTTCTCGAAAGAGGAATTTTCACCCGACGACGCTCTTTTATACCGGAAATCAGTTGGCGATAGTAGTGACTGTCCGATGATAACGACGTGTTTTTCCGGATAATCCATTCTGCAGAAGTCTGTATCACTACCGGTTAGCAAGCAGCATTACAATATTCCAAAACCGACTTTCCTTTGACATTCACATAATAAGCCGAAGACATTTTAACAGGGTGCGATGAACAGGTCGCTTCTTCGTTCCTGAGCGCAGACCAAACGAAGCCAACCATCTCTTCAGAGAGTAATTTCGATCCAGACATACCTCGGAAGACAAGAACACCGGATTGGCATGTGGGTGATTCCTCGTGTGTCATTGTAGCGTGCAAGCATAAAATAAATTGCCACGTGAATGGAACCGCACCTCTTAGTGATTAACCGACGTCGAACGCTCCAACCTCCTATTCTCCGAGTAAGTTTGAACTTGAGGATTAAAAAGTCAGTGAAGCAGCAAGTGAATTAATTGAAAAATAGTGAGCAAACACAGCCCTAATGAAATATCTGGCATTCCTACACTGATCATGTCGTCCAAGAAAAACACGAGAGGCCACTTAGTGCATGTGATACCGCCGTTGATTTCCAGTCTGGAAAAACGGTGGATTCCGCGAGTTAGACACGGCAATACCAGTCTTATATGTCTATTTTTTGTTTTACAAATGGTAGTTTTTCGATAGCTGTAGAACTTGTAGGGTTCGGAACATCGTGAAATTAGAGAGGATGTTTTTGAAGGAGGTACGGCATTCCTACTATGTGCTACAATTGTTTTCTTACCATAATTCACCTGCGATACATTGCTGTCGGAATTTGGAAGAATTTTGCTATTGATGTCGAATGCATTGCGGTATTTCCTATATTCGCCCATCCTATATGACAGCCACAATACGATGAAGGGCGCGTGCGGTGGAGTGGTTGGAGGCGTCCTGCGACACACACGTGGAATCGATCCAGGCGCCCATGGCCCACCAAGCCTTCCATCCCTCCAGGGTTGGCAACTTAGTACCAGACTTGTCTAGGAAGATAGCAACACTGGCTGGATACGTCGGCAGGCCACCACGAGTCATTGTAAAGACCAGATATGCATTCAATCACCTTCAACGATACTTAATGAAGTCGAATGCATGGCGCATCCCTCAAGGATTGATCAACGCCGAAACTTTATCCTTTATACAATAGCCAGGATCCATCGTCACAGTCGAAAACTAAAAAACCAGTCGAAAATTTGATTTCATATTGAACTACATAAGGCACGATGGCTGCCTTCTAATAACTCCCCCTGCAATTTTCAATAACTGGAGAACTTACCAAGTTGACAATTTGATGTAGTTGTAGGTGCATTGTCACTTGAGAAGTAAGTAACTTTTCAAAGCGTAATCCATATTTTGAACCCATTTAAAACCCAAACCTTGAGAAATAAGAAATATAAAATAAAAAACAATTTGACTTCTTATTGTGGTCGAGTAGAAAACTTGCATCTCGTTTGCGAAGGTCTAGAGATTCAGAGCGACTTCATTTCAACTGTTAGAGTTCACAATGGGCCAAGAAGTCACAATGCCAACTTTTTATTTACTGCCTACGACAGTTTTTCATGGAATGATGTTATGTGAAATACAACCACAGTGAAGCTGAGATATCTGTAAAATTCTGGAACGCAGATATCCGCGATGGGATCGAACACGATATTGCCATTTACGGGGGCTAACGCTTCCACTACCACACGATGCGGATCCTTCCTTTCACTTTCTCTCAGCTAGTTTTCTATCTACCGGTGTCATCAGTAATCACCCTGTCAACGGGATTGATCTGGGGAGCACAAACCGTTAGCCTCCCGAAGAGGTAATAGCGTGTTCGATCTCCATCCCAGACACTTGCGTTCCGGAGTTTTGCAAATATCTCACCTTCATTGAGCTATGAAGTGCTTGTTGAAAGGTATCGCTGTGTTGCGGCATTGAGCTTCCAACTTTATATGAATGCCAAGTCGTTGTGAATATTAGTCCTTGTAGCTGCCACGCGGGTCTTTTGTGTGTAAGTCGCTGACTCGAACGCTGGGTTACAACTTTTATGGTAATAGTAACAGTAACAAAAATAACAATAAGGCGGAGTACATGGATGAGTTAGGCGATATGAACGAAATGGATGGACACTGGACGAACACTGCGAACACTTAAAAACGAATGGCCATGGGCCTGTATTACTTCTGTAGTGGGTGGGGCTTTGCCAGAGTGAACTAAATACTGCGACTAGAGAGAGGTTCTAAATGTCTTTTGTACTAGCACAATCTGATAGAGCTACACGTGAAAGGGCACAGCTGCTCCATCGGAAACTTCTTTAGACGGCAGATGCTGGAAAGTACATTCAGCTGACCGCTGCTGATTCACTGCCCGAACTGTCGGACAAAGAAGAGTAGTTTATTGAAAGAAGTTATAGAATCCCTTTCCAGCCAACTGCGAGGCAGCTGCATGAGATAGTGCTAACAGGCAATTTAGAGAAGATGCGAAGATAGATTTAAGATCGCTACAGGTAAACAAGAAACATACACTAATATAGAAAAATAGGAACTATTTGTTGAATAGTTCCTGTACGATGTTTCGTGCAAAGTAGTAGCAAAAAATCGATCCACAGGTGGAAAATTGGCCACTTCAATAAGTGGGAAAGATTTAGTTGTTCTTCGCGTCGACACCGTAGTCACTGTTCTATGCCTGTTGTCGAGAACTGTAGAGCACCTGCTTAGACCGTATATAAGCCACTCACTTTCTTATAAGGTTATCGATCCTCAGTACTTCTTTCGTTGATCTTTTCTTTCTTTCTTCACATTCTTTATCAATCACATCTGTCTTTATGTCAGCCAACGACCACTTCAATTTCGACCTCAGTCGATTTCTCATTGAGAGTAACAGTGAAGAAGCTGGGGATGAGGTGGGTATAGTATAACCTCCTATGTTTTCTATCGAATTGACTAAAGTTAGTGAATCAAAGAAAGAAGGTGAATGTGTCGATAATGTCAGTGGTGAATGGTCAAGCGATGTAACGCCTCAAAACCTCACGGTTGGATGATAACAAGACTGCTATAGGTTCACAATTAGTAGATTGATGCAGAGAACCGAGAGGATTTTATGAGCTTTTCAAAGGCGGTGTCTGGGAGCTGGTCGTAAACGATAGGAACAGATTTGCTGTACAGAAGGATGTGCTGAAAAGCGAGAAGTGTTGACAAGATAAGAAGATTCATCATCAGTCTATTCCTTAAGGTATGCTTTGTTAGGCTACCAAATCTGAGAGATTATTGCAATGCGAATCCTTCTTTTACATGTCGTCGTCTTCAAGTCCATGTTATGAGGGGGATCATTACAACATCTGTCGGTAACCACCCACTTTGCCAATAACGCAACTTGTGACGGACAGGCACGATGTACAAAGTTAGACCATTAATCGAGCTTATGAAATGAAATGCAAATCCCTCGTGCCATTTTAAGGTAGAGTTGAGTGGTGCCACTATGTCCCGCATAGGAGGGAAAAACACGGACACAAGATATTCCAAATGTGCACGAAAGCTGGCTAAGCCTACAAAATTGTGATATATACTGGTAGCGATCCCTCCACAACTAGAGATGTATTAAACTATGTGGTTTTGAAGTTCATCTCTGATTTGTTAGATGACGGAAGGCATTTCTATACCCATTGTGAGTACATAAGTTTTTCTTTGGCTGAGAACTCACTGAGGAGAAAGATCCATATTTTTGGCAGCTGTGGGAGAAACGGAGAAAGAGTGACGGGATATAAATGTAGAGTAAAAATGTGGCAAGATTTGATGACCGTTTCTAGAGGCAGACTCTCTTATGACGAGATCATGCTCTGTGAATGTGCAGCCATCCTGAAGACAGCTCCTTCAGTGACTTGCCATCTTACTAAAGCGAAAAGCTGCCTTTAAGTGTCAAATTCCAGTATTCAAGCGGGAACACTTCTGTCCCTCTTCATCGGCCATTCTTTCCAGGCTACATACCCTCCTCAACAGCAGTAGGCTCTTGTCGCTCTCAAAATTAACGGACTCAAAACAGGTCTCTTCCAAATTAATAAGGGTGAAGAACAGGTTTTCAAGACGCACGCCCGACGTAACGTCCATTTTGAACAAGCTATTGATGGAATACGAAAAGTGTGATAAAGAATGTCTGTGAACCATTAAACAGGTATGTAACCATTTCGGCACATGTGGACTTTTATGTGTTAATGATGAAATCATACATCGAATAAAAATCAGCTTCACTACGAAAGTGTTAAACACTTAGTGCGGTATTAATTTGATCAACTACATGTCCTAACCCTCCCAACGGTTTACCGCGACATCGTGGCTGGGAGATGTTCCTACCTGTGGGGCTGTAATGTACAGAGGAGAAATTCATCTCCACAGCAGGGCCTTTCAAGGTGAGGAATCCAGCGTTCCCATCAGGAAGTCCAGCTAAGAGTAAACCAATACCAGGATCCACCACCGTCCTGGTATCAAACTAATCCCTTGGTGGTAAATCTCCTTCTGATCCACAAGGGCGGCGACTGCCTGTGGTGGTGACGACCAGGACCAGACTTTGGCCTGGCTGACTTCGGGACTCCAGCGAACCACAATGGATAAACCAGCAAAACTCCCAAAGAAATGGAGACTAGGCTGGAGTCCGTAAAACCACGGAGGACGGACCATCCGTATATCCAAGCAAGTATAAGTCCTAACCATAGGGAACCAACGTTCGACACCACAATTAGAAACAACACATTTATCTGATCCTCATCACCTTCTCCATCGTTGTAAGCTTGATTGAGACCACCAAAACTTCGAAGCTAACATAATTTATACCTTCCTAATGAATAAATACATTTATATAGCAAGAAATTGCAAGAGAAACTACAATGTCTTATTAGTTATAATTAAACGTACAAGTTACAGAATTAATACGGTCGTCGCCGAGAGTGAGAGGATTGCACGTCAAAACTTAATCTGTCTTATGACCAACACAGAAGCTAAGGCTCATGAAACACACGGATCAACAATAGTAGATGGCTTAGAAAGAGGTTCATCGAAAGAGTTTGCCTCCCAAAAACAAATTAAAAAAACTACTAGGCTCGTAAATAGAACATACCTTACACGCGTGGGCATTTCCTTTTTCAACTTCGGAAAAAAAAACTCAGAAACCGTCGTATAGCGATGAGCCCTATCGAAAAGATGCGATGAAAAAGGAACAGCTCGGACAATTTCAAAGGTATCACACTTTTGGTGAACAAATTCAGTTCACAGCATTCATCTTTAATATGTACTTATGTGGAAAGGTAAAGATTAGGGAAGGAGTAAAGTGAACTGATGGAAGGATGGTACTATACAATTGACAAAACTATCGAACTCCACCAACATTGATAATACCTGTTACCAAGTTACCTACTTCAGTTAGCTGGAGTCTATAAGACACGTATGGGTGAAGCGCTAAATACGAAAAAATGTGCTAGGACAAGTAAAAGCACAGCGAACGGGTACAACATGGCGAATGACGATCAAAATAAGGTGAAAGTTTTTTTGCAAAAGTTCCCAAAAGTTTGAGATGTGCCAGAGTGTTTAGACCTGAAATAAGTAGTACAACACACAGATAGGGGTGTTGGTGCATTGCAACCAAATGAAATCGTATTAAATAAGTCAGAATTTGAAGCAATACCATAAAATTGTGCGATAAACGAGGAAAAACTACCTGATTACCAATTCTGTCGCGGTGAAATATTGACTCCGGCTAAACTAGCCACTGTACTCCCACCACTTAATCCTCCTAGGCCATCCGATAGGCGTGACATCACCTCGGACATTTCATCCGCTTCTTCATTTGCTTGTTTCATGTCGGCCAAAACTCTGAAAATCGTTACTATCGAAAATGATAAATTAAAAAGTGAAACATTCGCATAAATAGAACATAATTCTCGAAAGTAAAAAAAATACACTTGAACATTTGGATGGGCCGTTCTCACTGGGTGTGCAGGCCTCACCCAGCACAATCTCCACCCGTTGAAGTCCAGCTGGTATAGCCCTGTGGTTCCTTGAAGTACTGCGTTCAGCCAGGCAAAAGTCTGTCCCAGGTCGTCAGCACCATAGGCAGTCGCCGCCTTGTGGATCAGAGGGAGATTTGCCACCATGCGACTAGTTTGCTACCAGGACGGTGACGGATCGTGGTATTGGTTCACTCTTAGCTGGGCTTCCTAATGGAAACGCCGGACTCGTTCTCAGTATGGGAAACCCTGCCTGGGAAATGAATCCCTTGCTGTAATCAGAAGCGGATAAACAGAAGGATCAAAACTATACAAACCGTGCAAATCTTGTCCATTCTTCACTCCTTAGTACGTACATACTTTCATGTATGTCGAACAATTGCAGGTTACCTTGATCGTCTCCAACACACAAATGCTGTCCATTTTCAGCCCATGCTATCTTCCGAAGAAATCCTTCTTGAGCAATGTTCATGCGCGCCACAGGACCTTCTATATCTTCATTCAAGTTCCAAAGGAATAACTACAAAAAAAAAGAACCGTTAGGATGTGGTAGCAAGAAAAGATGGGAACACGGAGGATAATTTGATGACAACCGCACATTTCCTTCCGCATCTATTGAAGTGAACACAGCAGGGTGCACTGGCGACCAGGCCACGTCGAAAACACAGTCATTGTGCGATTCGAAAGAGAATCGTAACTTTGGATCCTTTGAAAGAAGTAAACATGGGTGAAAAATTGTGTAAAAATTGGTAGTAAGCGATGGAGAATCGTAACAAGCATATTGTAGTTAAGCCTTTCTCACCTTTGTACTCCATAGTTTTACAGTCCAATCAGAGCTTGAAGTCAAAAAAAGATGGGAAAGGTCCACTGGACCAGTAGCGCGGTGAAAAGCAATACCACACACTGGTGCACTATGACCTAGGTAAGACGATGATTCGAAATAACGAACTCATTAACAGAATGTGGAAAAATCTGACAAGTAAGCACAAATTAAGTGCTATTGTTTTGTTTATTTTTTCCCACCATCGAAGATAGTATGCTCCTGTGCATTTGGCTGTCCTGTCCCGTGACGGCTAAGTGCATATGCATGACCATCCTCGCTACCAACTACGAAATTGTTCATATCGGCCACTGGGAAGGACATACATAGGCATGGGATCTGAAACCCACATTAACAACGCAAGAACTACTGATGATGATTATGATTCATTTAATAGAATCAAGAATGACGCTATAAAAACGAAACGCATCACAAAAAATAACGAAGACGAGAACTTCTAACATGTTACTGTTCTGTCGCAAAAAACATTCTTCAACAAGGAAAACTCATAATAGATCCAGAACTACTCCTCTTGTATAAAACCACCGACCTGCTTTCCCTGTCGTGACAACAATTCCTTGCCATCAACCGGCTGAGTTAGGTTATCAACGTTCCAGCTGCACATCTTCCCGTCAGTGCTTATTGACACCTAGCAAAACAAAATAATGTAGAACAAAGAAGAAAGCGCGCTATACGTCCAAAAGAGGAGAAATACCAAATTGTGCGCATTATGACTGCCTATGACCTCTAACGCGTACACAGGATGTGTATGTGCAGAGGTGGAAAGAGGACTCTTATGGATAGGAGTCTTCTTATTGGCAACTCGATTGTCCCACATACAAATTTGTCCAGAATAACATCCAGCCATTATAAGATGTGAATGAAAACGTGCCAGAGCAACAGAAGCCAGTCGTGATTGGCAATGGAACACGTACCTTCACGGATGATTTAAAATTTCGTAATGGAGTAACTATAACTTTGGAAATGTTAAAAGCAGATAAATGTAAAAAAGTCAGGATGATCTTACTCGGAGAGTTCCTTTTGAATTTTGTGTTCCATATCAGTACTACACCTGGCGGCTCCGAAGGTATATCTTTGTTCTAGAAGAAATATACAGCTTTCGCTAATGCATAACAAGTATAAAACAATTCCCTAACAGTTTCCATGTATTCAGCACACCTCCATAGATTATTCACATGAAAACATACATTTTGGAACTAATGAAAGACATAAGGAAATCCTTACAGAGTCGTAGGATACAGCCACTAATTCTGGATTTTGTTCCGAAAATGCGATTCCAGTAACAGACCTTAAAAACTATCATTTACACATTTGTATATACTTTCTTACGAACTGCCCTTTTTAGCTGACGCGAGGTTGGTATGGATGTTCTGATTGCTGTTGCTGTCTTTGTTCAACAATGGCTGACGTTTCGGCGACTTCGCCTTCCTCAGAGCCTTGCCGTTGTTCCAGACCCGCATGTTGTTCACGAGGAATAAGGAACATTCTTCGTCTTCATCAGAGCCGATGCAGTTTTTTCTTTGTTATAACTTCCATTCGGCTAAAGTTTCGACGTCTTCGTCTATATCAGAGCCGCTGATGCGAGTCGATGGTCCACAGTTGTTCGTCTTCTCGATATGGCATCTCCGTTTTCCTATCGACTCGGATCTTCCTCAGTGGAACTGATTGAACAATACACGGGTGTCCAACGGTATGATTTACACAGTTTGAAACAAGATAAACTAGATAGTTATAAATGAGTGGAGGTAAAAGAAAAAGTAGGAAGGCAACCTGTTCTGAGACCACTTTGCATCAGAAAATATCCTGGACAATACCATTCGGTCGCTTGATGCAACGGTTTCACCATGACCATCACGTGCATAGTCGATGAAAATATCCACCTGTAAAATTCCTTAGACGAACTATGGATCTCATGCTTAAAAAAATAAACAGAAAGGAAGCAATAAGCTTACATTTTCAGCCTCAGCAAGAGCTCGTTCAATAACTTTGGCAGAATAGTTGAAAAAAAGTCTGAACAATGATTGTAAATCAAGCAAAGCTTTTGAAGTCCACACATTTTCTCTTGCTTATGGTGAAAATAAATGATAGTAGTTGTATTTAGTAGAAATTTGAAAAAAAATCGACAGGGTGATTCCAGACATAGGAAAAAGGTCACCTGAAATCGTTGACTTGAGATGATTTGAACTTTCTCTTCTTCACTGAGGTCAGGTAGACGAGTCGGCGCTGGCTCTTCTTTCACCGTTTCTGGCTGAAATGTGCTATGCACCGAAATGAGGGAGTATTTGCTCGTAAATTTATTGAATTATTACTAAATATTAAAAAGCATGCAGTTACTGTAATGGTTAGAATATCCTGAAGTAGTAAAAAGGAAAAACTGCCTCTTAAGCTCACCTAGAACATACGTCAACAAGATAATTTGAAAATTTCTATGTTACCCCTACATTTTGAAGAATCAAAAAAACTTTAAATCATAGTTAGGAAAAAACGTAAATAGCTAAGGGACCTCCTCCTTATGTTTCGTGAAATTGAATCCGGGAATATTTGGCAATATTCCAGCTAAGTCGTCAGTTATAGGTGAATCAACATCATGCGAGTGAATACGACCTAAATACTCCCAAAATAATGCGGAAAAACTAGCTGAGAGAAAGACAAAACGAAGGAAGCGCATGGTGTAGTGGTGAACGCTCTAGCCCCCCGACAGGATAAAAGCGCGTTCGTTCCCCACAGCAGACACCAGCCGTCCAAAGTTTTGCAAATGTCTAAGCAATAATGCGGTTAAAAATATTTTTATTTTTTTATATGACCCGTCATCACATCTACTCAGTGAACCACAGCACTTTTTGCATCCGATTCGTTTTCCTTCACATTCTGCTTCCACAACGGTCTACAAAAAATCCAAGCGTGTTGCGTCGGCTGCTGCTTGCGGATTTCGTCTTCGTTATGAATAACACTGCACGGTAGTTGAGTAGATTCTCCTTGCAGTCTTGGAGATAGGCGGACTGAGGCGTTGCCACGTGGATTGGAGGAGAGCGTTTGCGAAAGGGTCTAACCAGTGCCTTATTTCTTGATGGACTGAATCACTAACCACTGTGCCCTACCACCTCCATGGGAAAATATTATAGTTCAGAACGACAAATTTGTGAATTGCAAACTCGCCTCGGAATCCACCTCCATCCAGAGGAAGCATATCATCATCGTAATCGAACTCCTGACTACCTGTGCTGAATTCTCCCATCGATACGCGGTCGTCGTCTGTTTGAGTCGTTTTTGAGTATTGTGCCTAGAAAGTTTTTTAGCTACGAATAGATAGAAAGTAGAACACTTCACGTTGGGAAAAAGTATGTCGAAACATAGAGCATGTACAAAACTTGAAAATTACATTAGATGGCAAATCATACAATCGATTAAAAACGAACATCTATTGAGTGTGAAACTTACAGCGTCTTTTGTCGGTACAGCCATAGTCAGAACGTTGGAGAAGTCAAGTTGTAAGCTTCGAGAGCCCGACATGATTAGAGAGGCCATTGGAGAGAGGTGATAATCCTGTTTCCAAAGAAGTTGCTTCATTAACATGTGTTGGATTTACAATAGCATAGGTTGAGTATATAGCTTGCTACTTCCGTGAAAAATATAGCTTGCTTTCATGAAGAACTCTGACCGCTGACCCGATAGTCAAAGTTCTTCATGAAAAGCGAGCAGAAGAAGAAGACCAAGAAGCTACTCTTGCACGCGACAGGGATAAATGGAAGATTTACTGGCGCCAGTTCGAGTCATTTGACAATCAAATGGACTATAGGTGATACAGGTGATGGCTCGCTACATTAACCAACACCGCTAAATTGCACAACAACATGTGTTACAATTGTAAATTGCATAAACGCCGAGTATCGATGTGCCATACATCACACATATTGTCTTACCTTGCGCTCTCTCGGAAACCGTCGGAAAAAAAAACAACTCAAAAATTGAAAACAGGTAGGGCTGTAGTTGGTTCAAAAGCGTCATTTAACCAGCGACGATGTGCAGGTGAGTGGAATCTCCCTCCAGTTTTAGAGGATGATGAAACCTACACTATCACTCAATCCATTGATTCCTTCCGATGACCTTTCTAATCTCGGTTCAGTTGGGATCCCTACTTCAGCGAGCAGTTCCTGCACTTCCGCTGAAGTAAGAGTTTGTCTCTGATTACCTAAACAGAATCCTGTGGAGCAATTTAAACCTAAAACGCGCCTACTTAACTCTGATAACTAAAGTTGCTTCAGAAAGTTAAGAACTGCCATTACCGTTTTCAACAGGTACAGAGGCAAGTAGCTTCCGTTTCTTCTCCTCATCAGCTCTTCTCCTCGCCTCCCTCATTTCAGCCAGTTTTTGCTTCTTACGTTCCAACTCCATCCGCTTATCGCTGCGTTCATCACCCATAGCAGACATCTAAACATGACTTACAAATATTGCGAAGATATCAGGAAAAGAGCACGGTTACGACGGGCAATTTTGTTTTAAATGAAGTTTAGAACAGAGTGATAACGAGGTGATGGGAAGCATAATAGAAATTAGATCCTACTAAGTAATAATCTTTAAAAAAATCAGCCATAGGCTTTCCCAATCGCCTAATCCTCACAGTTAAGCCCAATTAGAAGAACTATAGTCAATCCTTAAGACTGACTCTACCGAATCCAGAAGACAGAGAAGACGAAGTAGAAGAATAACGCGAGAAAAATCACCAGCTTATCGCAGCAAATCTGCCATCCTACCGAGGATGACCTGAGAGATGACTCCTGTCTGCGCGTACTGTCCGCAATCGCACATTATAGAACTCACAAGTTGAATGTTCGTGGCCAGAAATTCCCCTGGATTTTTGTGCCAGAGCGATAGGGTATTCAAACTCTGTTCTATAGCCAGATCATAAAGTTGTCCTACAATAGTAGTACGTCCTATAGTGGTGGTACGTCTCGTTACCTCCTACCTACACCTCCGAACCGGTCACGATAGGGATCGGTTCGAGCCAGATTAATTTTGTTCTTAAGCCTTCCCAATAGCTTAATTCAACTACTGATTCTTAGTTCGCAGTAAGTCAGCATATCTCAGCGAAACACCATGTGGCATTTTGTTTTGCGGGTTGGAGAACTTTTAAGCAGTAAAGTATGGCCTGATAAATTTGGAGGAACAGAGTATAGCAGTGCCTGGTCCGTCCTCTCTTATCTTTTCACATATCACCTTCGTTTTGTCTTATTTTCATCTTGTTCTTCTTTCGAAACGAGTTCTATCCGTTCTAGACCACTTTGGCCTGATTTCTCGCCTGACATCTTCTCGGTACAATGTATTGTTTTCTGGGATATGAATCCTTCTAGCACATTTGCGACAGTATCTGTTTGTTTGTAATTGCAGTTTTTTGGGAACCGTTGTACTTAAGGACTTGGCGACTTGGTATACTTGTTGAAGAGACTTTGTCCGGTTGGCGTAAAAAAAAAGGTAAAGCTCTCGGCGTTGTTCAATCCCTGAAGGACGCGCAATGTATTCGCCATTCACTAAGCATCGTTGGAGGTGATTGAATGCACATCTGGCGTTTACAATGAGCCTACCGATGTATCGAGCCAGTGCTGCTATCCTCCCAGGCCAGACTTACCAATTTGCCAACTCTGGAGGGATGCAAGGTTTGGTGAGCCTCGGGCGCGGTGTCGATCCCGTGTGTACTGCAGTGCGCCTCCGACCACTGCGTCACGAGTTCCGATTGCCGTAATGAAACAAACTTCACTTAACATCAGGAAATGTGAAGTTTTTTAACGCTACGCATTGGTCGCCAATACTAATGGTGAATTCAGGAGAGAGTCGTGTTCTGCCCAGTGAGACGTTCAATCGCTTCATTATTTGATATACGACATGAACCTATTTGAAAAAAGGGAGAAAAAAACTGTTCTCAACCTCTCAAAACCTGATGTTTCATCGTTATGGGATAACTGAACTGATGCCTCATTGGTAGTGATACATGAGCCTTAGTGGTATCTTAACCTACAAAGGTCACTCACTATAAGCTGTGATATACCATTCCAGAGTTGGAAAGCATTCTGCATGCATTTGGAGGCGCTCTGCAATACACAAGTGGTCGTTGGTATGAATCCGCTCCCCAGCTCATGAAACCTACATTTCCTTCGAGGTGGCCAAATTGGTGCCAGAGAGATAGAAACACTTGATAGATAGCTAGGCCACCGCAAGTCACTCTATAGGCCCAGTATGCATTCGGTCACCTCTAACGATACTTGATGAAGTCGAATGCATGGCGAGTTGGTCATTGCCAAAGGCTCTATTCTTCGTCCTTTTATCAGGTGTGACTGAAGTTGTGGAGAAAGTGTTAGTAGTACTGAGTTACTTTATTCTTGCCTTCGTTTTATTGTTACCTGACAGCTAACACCGAATATCATTTGGAAGGAATGTTTATCAATTTGATCATAAGTTAAAGTACAATTCATACGACAGCATGGGTAAGTGGAGATATGGGTGAACAACCTTGTGCTCTGATGCCTCTCACTGCATAACAGGTGTATTGTAGTAGTAGGAGTGTACTGGAGCAGGACATCCGCATGACCGCTGGAGGGTTTAGGATGACAGCAAAGACCATCATCGGAAGGCAAAGCATGTGGTCTCGTTTTTTGTCACTTCACAATACTTCCGTGAGTGAATACTGTAGCTGAACTCGCCATTCGCACAAAAACACATCAAATCTGAAGAGAACTGCTGTATAATCAGGTAGACATGAACGTTACTTGCATGTCATAGGAGGCGTGGGTGGTGTAGTATTATGGCTTAATAACATTCCAACTTTTAGCCAAGAACGTCGGAGGTCGCATTTAGCATCTAACAATTACATGCTATGTTTGACACAAGAATAATTGTGATTTCGGGCTCCGAATTTAAGTCAATATAACGAGTCCCAACGTGCGGGTGTAGTGCAGTTTGCTAGAGGTGCCTTGCAATACGCACAGGGTGGGTCGCGATGGTACGGTTCTGCGCTAAGCTCACCAAGCCCTCCATCCTTCCATGGTCGGCAAATTGCTACAAGACTTGTCTGGGAGGGTAAGAACACTGACAACACTGGCCCCCATACAGCGGTAGGCCACCGCAAGTCACTTTATAGATATGCACTCAGTCACCTCTAAAGATGCTTGATGAGGTCGAATACTTGGCGCACCCGTCAGGGATTGATCAACGCTTTTTTACATTTTATAGCGGGGTTCTGAAGCAGCTTTACCAATCAAAATAAGAACCATTAGAATGTGAACCGTTTTGCCAACAGAATTCAAGTTTAAGCATCATGGCAGAACAGAATTCTGATATTCTCTGGAAGACATTTTCTTCGAAGGTATTTTTTAGCTGCCTCTTGATGGTTGGTTACTTTTTTCAGGTATTAGTTGTCAAGATGGTTGAAAAAACTGATTGTAGGTTAGCGAGAATTTGTAACTAAGCTTTAACTTTTTTTCAGCGTTAGTTATGCAACATGTGGTTGGAGGTCATCGCGCACCAGAATTTGTTAGTACATACTGGTCGCAGATGTTGCAGTAATGAGTGCTTCTTGTCTATTTCCTGATAATACGATTTTTCTTTGATGGTTCGGCCAGGATTCAGACTTATAGAGGGCTATTGCATCTGTAGACTATCAAAAATTACCACAATCTTTCAGTGTAAAATCGGCTTCGATTGATGTTCAGGACGTTCATCTCGGTCTAGCTCTGAACGCCATTAGTTGTCGTACAAGATACACCTCTCCCCAAATGTCACATTGCGGTCAAGAAATCGTTTTTTTTTATTACCCGATAGTTACCCGATTTTTTACCCGAGGCACTGCAGGTTCCATAATGGCGACTTCTAAGTGCGGAGAACTTGTCTCTTCAAGTAGGCCAGAATCATTTTGTACCAAAAATAAATAAATTTCTGCCTTGTTGGATAGAATGTCTAGATCTTAACGGTTCTTCTTTTGACTAGAAAAGTTCGTGTTCAAGCTTACTTTTAGTTACTTGAAATTCTTACTTGGTACTTGATACTTGAATGGCCCGTCCTCACTGGTTGCGTGGGCGCCGGCATAATCTCCATTCTTCGGAGATTCTCTGGCTAAGCCATTGTGGTTTCGTGGAATCCCGAGGTCAACCTTGCCAAAGTCTGTCCTAGGTCTTTGCCACTACAGGCAGTCGCAGCCCTTGTGGATCAGAGGGACATTTGCCACCATGCGACTTTGATACCAAGACGGTGGTGGATCCAGGTATTGGTTTACTCTTAGCTAGGCTTCCTTATGGAAACGCCGGACTCCTCAGCTTGGGAGACCCTGTCAGAAGATGAATCCCCCGCTATACATCGCAGTCTGACGCCCAGGAACACCTCCTATCTACGATGAGGCGATAAACCGTTGGAAGGTACTTGAATATTAGGGATATATATCAAGTTTAATTACTTGAAATTCACGATCCAAAAATGGATTCATTTTTGCTTCTTTGCCTTGCACACCGTGCCCTTGAGGTATATATTTAGCACTCGCTATCTGGATGTGTCTTGGTGTCCCATTTCAATACCGGACGAAGTGAAACGAGTAATTTATACAACCCCATTGCCCCTTATTGTTCTTCTTATCCATTATATTGGTAATGGCGTTGCCTGTCTAGAAGTCATACTTTTTATTGCGATTTTAAACGAATCTTACTTTTCCCCATCGAAAGCCATTTCTGTGGCCCTTAATACTGTCCGTTTCGACATAGTGACATCGTCTACCATCACCTAAATAGCAAATGGTCAGGTTTTATGTTGTAATAGTGCCTCTTCATCACTTTTACGTCGTGGTCATACTACCATATAAACCCGTAGTTTCAGTTCGTTTCATAATGTATTCAAACAATACTGATACTAGGCTGATAATTAAGTAAGATAATACAACAGTATGAACCAGTTTGCTGTCAAAGAAGCATTATTAGCAAAGATAGATTACTACTGCTCCCAACATTATTTATTTTATGCCCCAGTTGTTTACCGCAGGGGGTAGGTAGTACAGTGGTTGTGATTCCGATTATCACGAGCACGGTTATGGCTCGACCCGGCGCCGCCCCCCATCAAGCGTCTCATTCCTCGCGGGTCGCGAAAATTGCTACGAAACTTGTCAGCGAAAGTCTCACTCTCTGGAATCCAAATGGGAAGCGTCCAGCCAGCCCCGGCTATCTCAGGACTCCATGGTGAGTCTACTCGAGTAGCATTCAACGACATTCATGAGGAGAGGTGAATGCACAAGCATCAGCCGAGCGCACAAACGGAACGTTGGAATAGCTTCGTAGATGACGGATGCGCAGAAACTGATCGAATGGAAGAAGTGCTGGGATTCGCACGGCAGATGTGAAAGACGGGTCGTTTAAATAAACGTATAAATAATAATGTTCTGCCGAGCTTATGTAGTGCAGTGGTAATAGGGGCGCAGCAAAGCACACGTGTAGTTCACGGATTGATCCTGTGCGGGGCGTCGGTCTAACCAAACAATCGGATACCTCCGCGGTCGGGAAATTGCTACCAGACATGTGCAAAGACAAAAAACACTGAGTTTGGTGACAAGAACACAGTAACCCATTGATTGGTTCTCTCAAGAATGTGATGCATTCGGCCACCTCTGTGTTCATGACGTATTGTTAAGGGATGGGTCGACGCTTGGCGCTTTTCTTGCTTCTCATTACTTTCAGCTAAATTGTTTAGCTTTTGCCACGTGTTCCTTGGTGTATTGTACGACATAATGTTGTTTTATATATAGGACATTGTGTACAACTTATGATACCCTGAGGCGTGGTGAAGACAGCTATCATAGGTTCTTGCCGTTCTTTTATTCCTCTTCTTCCCCACCTCAGTGTAACAGCATTGCGTAACCACCCTAAATTCATTGATTATGCTTTTCAATAAATTTTTGTCAATATCAGGGTTTAATCACTTGTGTTTATGATTATGATTTGGGGCGACATAGGGTGTGAGAAGTATGGAGATTGACCCCATCTCCTCTCTTTGAGGTCCTGGGTGTCTTTAATGCGTATGGTCATGATAGTCAGTTAGAAAGCACTCACCCTGACCATGACATTCGCCAGTTTATGCGAATTGCAAGTGGTATTTGTTCGAGGAACTATGGCCCGCATCTGACGATCATTCTGTAAATCATAAATAAGTCTCGCAGAAAAGAACTTTGATCGAAGCAGGGTCTCGTGGAATGGTTTGCAAATTTCACCTATCTTCATTGTAAATCACTCTTCTGAGGTAGCATGGTTCACTTATGGTAGTGTGGAATTAGTTCGGAGATGTTCTCACTATAGCACATATGGCGCAGTGGTCGGAGGCGCCTTTGCGACACACATAGGATCGATCCCTCGCGGCGCCTGTGGCCACCAAGCCTTCCATCTCTCTGAGATCGGCAAATTGGTAACACGCATGTCTGGGAGGATAGCAGCACCGGCTCGATACATCGGTAGGCCACCGCGAGTCATTGTAAAGGCCAGATGTGCATTCAATCTCCTCCAAACGATGCTTAATAAAGTCGAATGCATGACCCATCCCTAAGGAATTGGTCGTCGCTGAGAGCTTTGTCGTTTTCTATTTATTTACTTCCTCACTGTTCGTTTTAACATCTGTGCAACCGTAACGTAGTAATAGTAATATTATTTCACGGCAGTATGTTGTTTTCATTTTTGTTTTTGACGCCAGTTCGAAACGGATTGATAGCGCATTCAGGTTTGCACTTCCACCACGGCGAATTCACAGCCATTGTGTTATCGAGCATCTGCTAGCAGCTGCTCATATGTTTTGTGCCAATACGTATTTTATTGTAAATATTGGGACAAATAATGCGTAACAGATATCGAGGGAGACTGTGAAGGATCTGTATATTCTATATTCAGCAGTGGACCTGGAACGTTAGTTTACTACAATTGTTCTGATTGCACATAGATTTTTACAGTCGTTGTCTACAGGGGTCAGGACTAAAGTCACGTTTGTTGATGGCTCTGCTAGGAATACACATCGCCGCGCTCGCGTAGAATTGATATGTAGTAAGGGTTGTTATAGCCTTGAAATGGTGTCCAACGACCAATCAATGGACAATTGGACGGTTAATCTTTTCGAGGACTTGATCATCGTGATATTGCACCTCGAGTGGACTACTCTGCCCTTGTTGGGGTGATTTGTAACGGTAATTGCTCTATTGATGATTGGAATCTGATGTTGAAACCTTTACCAAACAACACAGGACTGCAAATAAATTCTACGGAAGCACCTAGAAGTCCGAAGTTAATTTTCCTCTTTGGATCAAATTCTAGAAAATGAGATTATTTCTCCTACTATTCTGTCCGTGATAGCCTAGTTTCTGGGAAAATGAGAGTTTAAACACATTCTATTATGACAAAAGGATGTAAACTCGAATGACTCGTCGTTTTGTTCACTTGGAGCAACCTATAAGTAGATTTCCAAACCATTTGAATGTACTTCTGCATATCCCGTTTGGTTGTTAAGCTAAGACGAGGTTAGTAAAAAAGATTTATTTGGCTAACGTCGCGACTTCTTCGTTTTCTTGAGAGCCAAACTGATCCGAGTCGAGTGTTCACAATCGTTAGTTCTCGTTTTTTGGGTCTCAGTAGTCGTGTCGAGTCGAGTGTTCTTCAGTAAGTAGTCTCACTCGACAGTATTCTTTTATAGGGGACGGTTCTTGACTGGCTGCCGACTAATAATGATTTCTTTTCATGTCAACAATCCATCATGTAGCAGTTGGTACTAGGATAGCTACCACGTAGTGAAAGTAGTAATGCTTTACTAGACCGACTTCCATTTCCACCTTAATATTATGTATCCTTTTGCTGAATCATTCAAAAACAACTGTCCTCTATGAAAGGACAACATCGAGTGAGGTACTTCATTCGAACGGTGTTCCGCTCAATAAGATTGGACTCGAAACGTCTACGAAGACTCACAACGCGAGGGCGAACGACTGTGGATTTTAGACTCGGAACATCGGCTCTGTAGAAGACGAAGACGTCGAAACATTAACCGAATAAAACTGACAACCTCGTGTAAACTGAACAATCAAAAGAAATGTGGTGATTATTCTCGTGTCAGCGTAATGAAGAAAATATTATTGACTATTTTTTGCTGACGTTTGATGAAGATCGATTGTAGGGTACCTCTACATAGTCCGGCCAAAACACCATATCGTTCTCGAAATAAGCGGTGATCTAATGACCCGTTGTTTGGGAACCAGCGGGCCAGCCTAGTGGTGAGGAAAATGTTATTGTAAATGCTAATGACGACTGCAATATTTCGGCTTGAATTTTTTAATAAGTGGGAAATATCAAAGTTTTGCACTATAGAATTGCCGGCTTGGTCACCAAATGATTCAAACACACTCGCTCTCAAGATTCAGAAATCGTGCAGAATAATTTTCATACACTGCGTGGATGGGCGATCATTTTTTCGTGGCTGCGATATGCTCATTAGTTTATACTGGTGATCGTTTTCAGTTTTAAATCTGACCTAATCCCTTTTCAGATAGTTTAAAAATTCTTGAAAACTTGAATCCACTTGCAGAACTTACTCTTAGCTGCTTTAGGATCATGTAGCGCTTTTGGTGCTGTCCAATAGGTGCGAATCCTGCAACTGTGGTAAAGGTTACTTCAACACAAAGAGCCTATTGATTAACAATTCGCCGTAGGAAACAATTTGCCTATTCGAATTTTAAGAAATGTGTCTCTGCTTAAGGTAAACTCTATTAATTGAGTTACCATTAAAGTCAGAACCTCCTCGCCAATAAAGCACAAATTATCCTATACCGACAAAATCTTAGGTCCTATTCAGCCTTGAATCGTTTCCCTCTCTTTTGTCCTCGAGGGTCATATCTCGAACGACGAAGTAGCTGAATGTCTGGTCCTGTAGGACGGGATCAAATCGTCGATAGTTTTGGGGTCTGGTGTATTTGCATTTAAAATTTCAATTTTTTTTTCGTCCCACTAGTAAGCCTTCCAGTTTTAATCAAAACATAAAAAATGTTTTGAAAGAAATATGCCTCTTTAAGCGACGGGGCATTCTCTCGCATGGGGGTGGTTTGAGTAATGACTTGGCTGATTGGCCAAAATGCTTGTGCAACGCCGAGGGGTTGGTTCCACAGGCGAGCGGCGTGCTGACGTCGCGTCCTGGAGTCTCTTCAATATAATTTTTTAACTATTCACCCAAACCTCATTATCTTGACATGCCACTGAAGCGGGCCCGCTGATAACCATGTTTGGAATTTTAGAACGTTTTAAATAGTTTTGAAAAAAATTGCAGCCTCTTATGATGGCACGAGTCATATATGCCTCATACTTGCCAGGAAAATTTCTACATCTTTCAATCTTAAACAGTCATATCTCATCTCATAGTGATCTAAATAAAACACTAGAATACATACTTTTTGCCTATAACATGCAACTTTTTTCTTTTCTAGAACGATAAAATTTGGATTTCCTGCAACTCGGGAAACGTAGTGCTATGGTTTTTTCTTCGTGGAGGCCCATATATTGGAGGCGGAATAATTAAAGAAGCCTTGCTGAAGATTTCGTTCGGCACGACGCAGTGCTATCCCTCAATATATCGACAACGCCTTCAGTGGTCGCCTTTGCTTTAAAAAAAATTGAAAGCGTACCTTTCTTTTCATTTTTTCTTTCGTAAATTCGACTTCAGAGCAAATTTGACCCGGAAAAAACACTTGAAGAAAACTGCTCGTAGCACTAAGGCGATAGACCAAAGCTTTTCATTGCTACACCGAGTTTCCAACTTTTTCGAGTACTTTAGTCGTCGGAATGTACGAGGTAGCTCACAATATTACTAGTCGTTTCCAATACGTGAGGAATGTTTGCTCTTAACACGAGACGATATCTAATTTTCCACTCTCACCGAATTTTTTAGCTTCTCAAGAACAGACGATAGTTTTTCAACAATCGGAGGACTTGAGAGCTTGAGAACATGGTGGAGTTATGGAGGAAAGTTTGCCTGTTCGCGCTCTAAGGATATGCATTATATGCATACTACTGTTTTCTAGTGGAAACTAAGCCGATTAAATAAGCTTTGATAACAACCTCGTGTTAGCTTATCACTAAAACAAGGTATATAGTGGGAAAGTTCTGTGCACTCAAATAAACCATTGGAAGAAAAATGACCTCTTTAGAGGTCACACGGGCCACAAACGCATACTTTTCGATAATCAGTATAATGCTGCTTTTAGATTGATTCGCTGTACGAGATACATGTTTTTGACAAACACCTGCAAAAGTTCTGCTTTATGTTCTCGAAGAATAAGAAACTCACAATTGTTGCATAGGTAAAGTTATGCTTTGTTAGCAAGAGTTTATAGCTTCCAACTTTTATTTCAGTTAATAATGTAAACTACGAGCTGAGGTGTGATTGCTTAAAGTTGAAAAAGCGCATTCAATTGAGTAGCGCATGAGTCGTATATAACTCATGTATTTGCCGTTTTGTTAATGCGATTATGGACCGATCCGTTATGTTAATGCGATTATGAAGCGATTAGTGACCAGGTTACGTGGTGCGTTCCCAGTTACTTGGACAACCAAACACTCATAAAAAGCAAAAGTGTATTTCCCGTTCATGGACGTGTTTGGAGTTAGATAGCTTCTTATCTCTTCCATGCCGAACCTTATATTTTCTGTATACCTCTAATCACATTCATTTTTACATGCGCTTGTGTGTGTATAGATTATTTCTGCACGTTGCCAAATACTTTTGAGCGGGTGGATGATTGAGGAAGAGCATAGGAGGTGGTTTAGATAAGCCGTAATGAGTAAGCCCAGGGTTACTCGTGAGTATGGCTATCAGGATTAAACTAGTACTACTAGTAGTCTACCGCAGCTGATACGTATGAACCAAGTGTCGACGGTGATAAATTCCCTATGGATATCCCGTATCATTAAAAATTTACCAAATATTGCGAAAGTGAACAGGGTTGCTATGCATTTCCTGAGCCTTCACAATTAGCAGTAGAGTTGTTACGATAAATGCGCACGTGTTATTACCAATAACCCTATTTTGTTAGTTTCCGTCAATATTAAGTTCTCCATCCGTCTATTTTACTATTCCACCTTATTTCTGACAGATAATCCAGGGCTTAGGACCTAATTTGCAAAACCTTATGGAGAGGCTTCGTTGATAAAGTCGTTTATTGAAAAAAATGAAGCTGTATAAAATGTGTTTACTAATGAGATGAGAACTGTTAGCGTCCACACACCTTCTTTCACACGTGGAAACACTTTGATTCCAATAGCTTAAAGTTTTGAAGCTCAAGTCGAGAAAAAGCTCACCTTCCGTAGTGATTCTCCTCCGTATTAATGGGATCGCGATCCATGGTTCGTCCTCATTTCCCGAATGCAATGACGTAAACGTGCTTATAGGTTCAGCTGCGTTTTCATCGTCTATATAAGATAACGGAGCTGGAGTATCTTGTCTTCAGTACTCATCTACATTGACTTACTATTAATTTCGTCTTATACCATTTGTTAAGAACTACAATTTGTTGAACGTATGAAGGAATCATAGCACGTAAATAGTTTGCATGTGAATATTAATGTCACCAAAAATTTCTTCTCCTTTTCATGGTCTGGTGTATTACCTGTGCTTGTGTGGACTGTCAAGAACTCATGTGAGCTCATGTGTGACCCATCATAGCAAAGCTTTCAATGCCACTGTTCTTGTGTGAGTAGCAAGGAAACGAAATTTTTCTACCTGGGTGGAAAAGTCGGACTATCTTGTTGGTGGCCGTTCTTCTGCGCTCGAGACATCCAAGTCCAGTAGCTTACAACTGTTGTCGTTAAGATTTGTTTCAACCACACGATTTGCTTCTTACTTCAAGATAGCGTGTTCTACTATGCAGAGTATCCCTGCTCGTCAACGTGTGCAGGAACTTTGCAACTCAGTCGAAAGTCAAGTGATATTACAAGCGTACGCCGTGGGAAGAAGAACAGTGCAGTTGAAGAATGTGAGCGTGCCCATTGTCTTCTTCACTATCAAAACAATTCAATGAGTTTCATTATCGCACAGATGTGGTTCATCGTACTAAATCCTTTTTGAAACTGTGGTTGCTCCCATAGTTGCTCATTATCCAGAACTAAGTGAACCTTGATGAGGGTGAGCCTTTAAACGATATGCGATACATGGCCTCCTAACAGTTTACCTCCTCACCGTAGCTGGGAGGTGCTTGTGGGTGTCAGACTGCGATGTACAGCGGGGCGATTCATCCCCCTGGCAGGGTCTCCCAAATTGAGGAGTTCGGCGTTTTCATCAGGAAGCCTAGCTAAGAGTAAACCAATACCGCGATCCATCACCGTCCTGGTATCAGACTAGTCGCATGGTGGCAAATCTCCCGCTGATCCACAAGGCCGCGACTGCCTATGGTGGTGACGACCTGGGACAGACTTTGGCCTGGCTGACCTCAGGACTCCAGCGAACTCACTGGCTAAACCAGCAAAACTCCGAAAAAAAATGGAGATTATGTTGGAGCCCGCATAACCAGTGAGGACTGGCCATCCAAGTATCCAAGTAAGTACAATACATGGACTACGCAATGAATTCGGATACCAAATAATGCTTAGAAGTCTAAAGGGAAGTTATCAGTGTTATCAAAGAAAGTGTTGATACATATATTTCGAACCGTGTACATCCAATTCTGTTCAGTTATTGCAAAAATGATGTTAATAACCGGACTTATTTTTACGCAGGTATTAGGATTTCAGTTCTCAGCTCTGCCAACTCCTCTACCGTATCAAGCTGCAGTTTTTCCAAATACCAAGTCGAGTTTATCGGCGGTGTGTTCTCGTCTTAACCAATTTTATCAATCTGTTGACTGGTAATTCTTGCCTGTGGTATAAGTACATATCGTTACATGGTGTTTGATTTTGTAGGCGTGGAAAGGCCGTACATCCCAGTCCGCATCCTGTGCTCACGGTTACAATCTGATTCACATCTTATGTATTTCGTCCTCACAGCGAATTTGATTTAATCGGCATATGTGAATACAGGAAGAACAGCTGTTCAAGCGTATAAGAGTTTATCTACGCATCCCATGCTAGAAATCTACGGCCTTTAGATTTTACGAATCTCTTCGTCTTCATCTCACACAATGCTGCTTTGTCAGAGGCCACTATCGATGCCGGTCGTTATTGCTGCAGTTCTCATTGAATAGAACCCAGGAATAAGTTCGTGGTAGTTTGTAGAATCTGCATGAAAAACTGGGTATGTATTGGTTATAGGATTTTCGATGAATTGACGTGGTGGATGGAGTCCCTGTAGACGTACAGAAGTTACATGTAAATCTTATAAATCTGGCGAAATGAAGAGTGCGTTTATTCCTATCACGCTACCGGCAACGCGTCGCGAAGCCTTGCGACTAACGGGGGAAACTTAAAAGTTCACTGAAGGTTTCCACTTTTGAATACTGAAGGCTAGCTACTTATGAGTAAAATTTACTTGGAGAACACACCTTCAGTGGCAGCATCCTGAGTGAGCTGATCTTCATTTTCTTGAACGTTGAGGTCGTTTTCCTCGATTATCCCAGCGGGGTCCGTTATTTCCGCAATTGCTTCAACTGATTCGCTGCTGTAAACGTTTATTTGAGCTTTCAGCACTTCTTTCAGAAGAAGAAAAAGTACTTGGAGAAATCGCTTCATATACGGTGTTGGTTGTAATTCTACAAGGTTAAAAGTACAAATATATTATGAAGGCCACATATCTCGAGACAAGTCGTAGAGATCGTCATCACCTTTTTTAAATTCACCGCCTCATCGTGGCTGGGAGGTGTTCCTGTGAGTCCGACTGCGATGTACAGCGGGGCGGATTCGTCCCCCCCCGGCATGGTCTCCCAAGCTGAGAAGAAGTTCGACGTTTCCATCAGGAAGCCTGGCTTAGAATAAACCCAGGTACCAGGATCCACCACCGTCCTGGTATCAAAGTCGCATGGTGGCAAATCTCCCTCTGATCCACAAGGGCTGCGACTGCCTATCGCGGTGACGACCTGGGGCAGACTTTGGCCAGGCTGTCCTCTGGATTCCAGGGAACCACAATGGCTTAACCGGCAAAACTCCGAAAAAATGGTGATTATGCTAGGGCCCGCACAACTAGTGAGGACGGGCCGTTCAAGTATCGAGTAAAAAGTAATATATCATGAAAAATACAGTAAATATAGCATAGTGAAGTCGGTGGGCAAAGAATAAGCCGGCACAGAACGTTGAGCTCCTTTTTAAGTTCTCATCAAAAGTTTTGAAACTATGATCTCAAACTCATAAAGGCTGAAAGACTGGAGGCCAAGTGCACTGCTAACAATCACAACCTAGGCGTTCCACACCAATATGGGTTAACGTTGTTTATACATTGTGATATAAGACCACGATTATTACTGAAAGAAAGGTTGTGATAAAAAAATGACTTCGTTGGTGGTAGTAGAGCAAGTGATGAGTCGTCGTCTTCTGTGTCGGCAGTTTCTTCTGCATCCGGAGCATACGTAGTTGTCTGAAACAATAATACTAAGTGAAGAGAGTTAACACTCAATGTTTTTGTAAAGGAATACTTTACCTGTGTATTTGCGACTAGTGGCGTTAAAGTTGGGAGCTCGTCCGCTTTTTGCGCGCTAAATATAGAATGAATATTTATATATATATATATATATATATATATATATATATACATATATATATACATATATGTAAATGACTGCAAGTCACATCCACAATTTGGAAATATGAAAAAACTTCTGAATAAAGGTAAGGCTTTCACAATGCTTCGGTCTCTTCGAGCATTGAATTAAGTTTTTAACAAAATAGATATCTAATAACACTTTGTCACTCTTTTTTGAGCTTATCCGAGGAATGTTGAGAGCAACAGATAAGCGAAACAAAAGTAGTTTTCTGCAACACTTTTTGAGATGGAAAAATTATTTCACCCTTTTCCATACTGATCAGTTGTGGCAGCGGTTTGAACCGGGTGTATAGGCTGAACGGGGGGTCAAGTAGCGTGGTTCAGGAGCAACGTAACTTGCGACCGACGCAGGCACAACCGTCTGATACACTGGTTGAACTTTCTGATAGGTAGGCGGCACAGCAGGGTACGGAGCTACCTAGATGAAATCAGATATGTATAATAAATATGGACTTTGGGTTGACTGTCAATGCAAAAGAGAAAACAAAGAAACTGTTGAGGTCGCCTCCTGAAGGAATGCTGGTTTAAAAGAGGGCAGTCGGTTGAAAACAAAGAATAAATTGAAGTTTCCATTGTACTAGCGTTTAAGAACGCAAGTCGTGAGTGACCTCTTCGGAGGTGATCAGTTCCACTGCCGATACCCATATAATTCAGGAGTCACAGTAGTTTGTTAAAAGTCATTGAAAACTGGGTGGATATGTGGATATTCAGCGGCATATAAGAGGAATGAGTTGATCAAAATTGTTGTTAGTAGAAGAGAACTACCTATTTCTGTAAGAGAATCTGTTGCCCCTATTAGTAGCAGTGAAGTATTTGCAAGAATGTAAGTTGATTTCCGCAAGAGATAAGGGGATAAAAACAGGATAAAGCTCTCGGCGTTGATCAATCCCTAAGGGATGCATTCGACTTCATCAAGCATCGTTGCAGGTGGTTGAATGCATATCTGGCCTTTACAATGACTCACGGTGGCCTACCGATGTATCGAACAAGTGTTGCTATCCTCCCAGACAAATCTGATACCAATTTGCTGACACCGAAGGGATGGAAGGCTTGGTGAGCCACGGGCGCGGTGATCGATCCCGACTGTGTGTTGCAGGCCTCCTCTGACCACTACGCCACACGCGCCCTCCGCAAGAGATAGAGAATGTTTTCTTTACACGACCGTTCACATCTGCGGCTTGGTTAGCAGCACTTTTTGCATTGTTACCAATCACCCGCGAAGATCTTCGAATTTTTTTTGTTCGTTTGGGTTTAGCTGTTGCTCGAGGTCTTCCGTTTCCCATTAATATCGTCGAATGCCGGTCAAGTCGATTCTATACGGAGACTTGAGATAGCCGTGCCCACTTCTCTTCAAAATCTACAAAGATTTGAACGTTTTTCTCCAAGAGCAGGTATTTATAATACGTTTTGACTTTTATTTACTTCTTATTTCCCTTCATGATGACAAGGCATTATGTGAGGAACAATTACAAGTAGAGTGTTGTGTGATTGTAGTTAGCATGAAACCATGCCATAGAAGAGGAATAGGCAGTAAATAAAAGTTAAAAACATTGTGATTTCAACTATTTTCCCGTCAACGGGTAACTGCTGATAGCAAAGTTAGAGTAACCAGCCGAGAGAACGACAAAGCAAGAGCCTCGGTTGGTGCATTGGCACGTGAGGCTCGGGAAGGGTAATCGCAGCGTCGAAGCGTACCTGAGGCTCCAGGTTTTATAGTATATTTTATACGCTATTTGTGGTTGCCTAACAGATAAAAGAGCGGGTTTTTACGTGGCAGATTGTTTTTGGAATTCTAATTTCTAAGGATTCCTAGGTAATCAAGAAGGTGTGTGCAGCGCGGTTGTTAAAGGCGCCCGGATACGCATGGGATCGATCTCACTCCCCAGGCTCACCAACCCTTCCATTTCTCCAAGGTGGGAAAAATTGGTACCGGATCTGTCTAGGAGGATAGCAGCACTAGCTCGATAAATCGGTAGGCCAGCGAGAGTTGCTTTATAGACCAGATATGCATTTAATCACCTCTAATGATGTTAAATGATGTCAAATACTTGGCGCATTCGTCAGGGATTTATCAACACTGAGAGCTTTATCTTTCGTTCTTTTATTAGAATCATGACAAAAGTTGTATTCGTCATGTGAAAAATATTGGCTCACCGCTATCATATAAAGGTAGTTCTGATTTTTTGATTTCTGAGTGATTTTTCCCGTAACATCGGACGGTCGATTAATCGCCGGAATCACTGTCGACCTTTGAATATCCAAGTCAAAAACCAGCCCAATCCTCGTTTGATTACGGGAGTTGGGTGCGTTGAAGACCTGAGGGGTGCTCAGCACCGTGCTCTCAGAATTCTAGGGAAGGGCAGCAAATGACAGCTGAACCCATAGACGAACTCGAGTACCTTCGTGTGGAATTGTTGTAGCAAAAAGCAAGTTGAAGAAGTGTTGGAGTAAAAAAATTCATGCAAAGATGAGCCATTTAAGTAACAGGTAGTATTTAAAAAAAATAACAAGGGTTAAAATCATTCCGATACCACAAATAAGTTGGATATTTTTTGGACAACAGACAAAAAGAGACCTAATGTTTTCTTAACGTTTGAAGATAATAAGACGTTGGTAGTGTTTTTGCTAACTGGACCACTTTCACCATTTAGCTTTTCAAGACCTTTTAATCCGTTAGGGATTTGGAATCCATGCATTGCACTTCAGTGAATTCCGTTATAACCTTCTATTTAGAGATGTGTGGTGAGTATATCGAGACATTTGGAGACGTTTACTGTAGTTTATTCCACTTACCTGGGATGATGCACCAGATCGTGCAGGAACGGCGTAGTCCAGTCCACGGGGGGCAAGGTAATGGAATGGCGCAGCTTGGTCCTGGAGGGCACGTTGCTGGCTCTGGACAGGGTGTGCACTTACATCCGCTGCCATCTATCGGGAAGAAGAACGCAAGTGAATGCCCAACAAAGAGTGTTGGTAGAAGTAACATTCTTAAAAACATATTCTTTTAAAAAAAATCAGAGCTAATTCGGGAAATAGTGGCAGATTTGGCCTTAGTGTGTATGCATCACTGAGTTCATCATTTATCGGCCTTTTGGCTCTCTCTAACACTGGGGGTTTATACGATTACCTTTAAATTCCTATATCCTCAACGCTAATCTTCGACAGCTCAGCCGTTACCTTAAAAATCACACTTGCTATAACTAGCTTCTTGACTGTCAGTGGTGTAGGATTCACGTATTTCAAGCAAACTTCGTCATTCGTTGCCAAAGCTAAACAGAAGTATAACGAGTACTGCAGTCTTTGCTTTTCGCTGCACTAATTCTTTACAAATTACTGTATCAATGAAAGGTTCAAATTACGAGAAGGTAATCGCGCTATCTACTCTTTGTTCCGGGTCAAGAGCCAAATTTTTGTTCCACTGTCTTAATTTCTAATAATGCGGAATCCTGAGTTTTATTGAAACAGAACTTAATTTGGAACTCAATGAAATTACTCTTAAGCATATACGCTGGTTTAATTGATTGTTCTCGAAGGTCTTTTAAAAGCCTTCATTCCACTGCTTCATCACCCTTGTCTGAATAAGAGTATATTGAAAATCTTATAAGCAGGTATTATCAGGATAGTTATACCATACTAAAAGCCGGTTTTCAAACTGATTGTGTAAGGAGTTTAAGTAATTGCTTCTCATCAATCCTTACAACCTTAGTGTCAGCAATGATTCCGTCAAAGGTGTCTTTGCAGCACCAGAGAAGACCAGATTTTCGTCGTTTTGTAAAAAAGAAACTCTTCAAAGTTGTTTTCAAATTGCAGAGGTCGTAAGTCGATTAGTTAAATTATTTATTCCTCAAGAGGGAAAGAAGTTCGGTCAATCAATATTCATTTTATCTTTAATGGCCACTGTTTTCAAAGAACAACTTGCAGAAATGTCCAGAATTCGTTAGCGCTTCAGAAGTGAATGTGGACAAAAAAATGGTGACCTTAGAACTTTGTGCTGAAGAATTCTGTGCAGGAATTTGTGAAGAAGAAGTTTCGCAAGCAAGCGAAAAGATAAACTTGGCACTTTTACATCCTGATCTCTCACACCATTATCTTTTTTCGGTCGCACGACCTAATACGAGAAAGTTGCAGTAGTACTGCTTCCGGATAATCTCAAAGGTTAGTTAATTGTCCACGCCTTGAAAATTGATTTGTCAAAAAAAGCAAATATTGAATCAATTGTTAGGCTTTTTAAACAGTATAAAGTGAGAAAACTGAAAGGGAAATGGGTTCACATAACAGAATTTGTAACAATCGTCTTAATTCTGATGTGAACAGCAGTGAAACTACAACAGCTGGACGCCGAACTAGGCTAAGACGGATTTGCTCACGACTCACTCGTAAATTGCCATGCAAATACCAGCCCTTCTACGATTAGCGCTTGATTTTATTGCAGTGTTCGGTTGCGAACTATTTTAGAACACATTTTCAATCAATGCTCGATTTTGGGTCGCAAAAGTGGAATAAACCCTGTTCAACGATTCTGCAGTTGGATTTTGCAGGATCACACAGAATGACGCAAGACATGGAGATGCCTGTGCTCTATAGCTTTGTTGTACGGTCAGAGCTGTGATGATCCCAGTAGTGTCCACAGCGGCTGCCTCTCGCGGTGTAGGTTCTCTTACTTGTGGCAGCATCGAATCAAATAGAGTGGAGCACCCCACGCAAACATCAACGCGTCCATCAAGTGGTCTGTCTCTACTGTTTTACAATAATGCCATTACTTCTTTTAATCGGCTAGTGCTTCAGTGTTCTGATTGAAATTCTTACAGTTCAAAATGTTCTCCGACTTGATGGATTTTAATGCTTTATCTTCTTCATATTTGATAAATCACCTTCATTTAGCCCAGGGTCTCGTGTTGGGGTAGCGTTTTTCTGACTCTCTAAATCCTTGTTGGGTCCAAATTCTAGTGAACAGTCGATTCAGTCGATGCGGAGAGCCAGGAACGTTCGCATAATATGCAAATCAGATCTGATTTCATCCATGTCGCGTACAAAAAATAGCCGAGTGGGTTTTGCTCGCTCTAGGGACTCGTTGAGCATCATATCTCTGTTCTATGGTTTTCGTGAAGCACTATGACCATTGGTTGGGTGGTCTTCCTGCGGTACGTTTGACATCCCAAAGAATCCAGTCACTAACGGCCCTTGTCCATCGGCTGTCCTTTGTAAGCATTACGTGTTCGGCCCACTTTATCTTGAGCAGTTTGGCGTATGGAACGAAATCTTTCGATTTTGATCGTTTACACACGTCGAAGCTTCGGATCCTTGCCCTCACTTGTTTGAGACGGGATACATCTAGCACCATCCTTTCGACCGCGCGTTCAACAACGATAACTGACATCCTGCTTCCCGAGTGAAGAGATTTCTGCCGCATACATTAACGCAGGAAGAATCGGGGGAGTCGAAAAGCTAGGCAGGGAGTCGAGTGTTCTTTGTTCTGTTCACTACATCCTCGATGCTTCTTCCTAAGCCTCTCGCTTCCTCCTGCTCAACTCTAGAGCTAAGTCATTCATCCTGTTGACTTCCTCACCTGGATAGATGTATCTGGAGTATTCAGAGATATTCGTTCCGTTAAGCGTGAACGGGGGCATACGTAACCGATGTGTCCTTCCTGAACATCACTTTTGTGAGATTTTGTCGAAGACAAGTCTTTCTACAGGCTTTATCGAAGTCGACAAGCATTCGTTCCTTTTGGCTAATGTTTGGTGGTATAAAAACGATGACATCAGCAAAGCGAAGTTGCCAACCATCGATTTTCACTGTTGTCCAATTCCAGTGTTCGCATGTCATTCTCGAGGGAGGCGGTAAATAATTTTGAGGAGGTGGTATCGCCCTGTTTAGACGCTGATGTTAATGTTGTTGTAGAATGGTGTTACCTTGGTTGTGAAAATTTTCTCTTTCTTTAAGATCTTCTTTTTATCGCCTGTCTGCATTGTTTTGCAAGTTCGCACGCTCGAGTGTTTCTGGAGACAGACTTCTCTTGACGACCATCGAACCCTCAGCTTTCTTAGTCCTAATGTGAAGATGTTGAATGAGCCGATCGCATTCCCTCGTCGATGTTATCGAAAACGGCACCTTCCCAACAGCCGACTAATGAACCAAAAAAATCCCGCTTTGTAATGGTTTTCGGACTGCATCTTTTAAACTTAGCGGCTTTTTTCTCCTTTCCCGCAAAAAATGGAATCTTGTAAGAAGGAGAGGATGGTGTGATCCCGTGTAGAATTTTGGGACAACAGCGACGTTAGTTATGCAAAACCTTCAGTATAACGTGATGTGATCTATTCCGTTATGGTACTCTCCAATAGGAGACTCCACGTCCATAATTGAGGGTGTGGTTTCTAGGATTGCTAGTTACCATGAATAGTTTTTGCGTCATTATAAACTCAGAGAGCTGCTCACCTTGCTCGTTGCATTCTGATCCGTGGGCTCCAATGTTACGTGCTTCAGACGTTCTTCTGGGTCCAATCTTAGCGTTAAATTAAATAAAATCTCCAATTATGACCTTGAAGGATGAACGGTCTTCTTTGTATAACTTCTTCAAGTCCATATAGAACGTTCTGATTTCTTCTTCGTCATAGCTTGATGTCTGTACGTAAACGACGAAGATTGCGAAAGCTGGTATTGATCTAGATATCTTTAACCGATAATATCCCATTCGGGCTGTTAGTTGTTAGAATGAATGGCCAAACTGAACGCCGGCGCCGCCGACTCTACTGTCGCATGTTCCGAGGAACAGCTCTTTTCCGGTGTCATAGACGGCTTTGAATGAGTGTAGTCTTCTCGTGTACAGTGACGACGTACCTTACCTTTTCTTCCCTGCGTATTAAGCCTTCTATCGAGGACTCAAATGGAAATTTGCATGCACTGTAGCTACAGATCGTCACCTTAGTCCTTTGCGGTTTAAGTAACTTAGTATGGCCCTGAGGTTTAAGCAGCCTCTTCGTACTCGTCCTTCCCAACGCTGTCAAATCGGGAGCTCTTTCGGGGTCAGAAGGCCCGTTCCCTTTACTGTTTTTTAGCTTTTTTGATACTCACGTGTAGCTTGCTGAGTTCTGAACGTGGCGGCTGGGTATACTCACGGGTAGCTTGCCAGGCTCTCCCACAGTGGACATGGAGCTTATTTGTTGGAGGTGACTCCTAACCGCCTCCCATATACTTCCCTCTCACTTGATTGCAGGCTTTTTGACCGAATTTACCTGTAGATTACAATCTGCATAAAACAGAATGCACGAACGCACGCATGGATGAATATATCCACGTAAGTACAGGAGCTTTGTGGCAAATCGGCGGAGCAAAAACGGAGTCCATCGCCTTGGTCCACCTGCGTCTCAGGGAAGCAAGTATCGCTTTTCTTTCGCGATTAGCGCTCTATCCGCCACCTGGGGATGCGCTACGTTGGCTCGGGCCTGATCTTTCTATGTGGTAGGTCCGTGGTCCGTGGTCCGTGGAAGCTTATTAATAAGTAAAGAAATTGATTATTCATAGTGAGTGTAAGTGAATGTTGGTGTAGAAGATGCAACAGCTTGCGTTAGTCACCCACTAGTCATCTGGAGGTTTATGGGATGCACAGTGATGCACCGTGGTTGTCGAAGAAATATTATTCTTTTTGCTGGTGTTAAGAAACACTCCCCCAACGAGTGACACCTATGGATGTCACAATGGTTTTGTGGGAAGTGGGCGGTAAGACACCTACAGGTCTCATTCTCTTTTAGGTGGTTTATTTTGATGCATTGAACTATTTCCCTATATTTTTTTGCTGTCAATAGCTTGTAGAACTCATATGTTGTGTTGGTGGAAAGAAGCCGCATTCCGCACTTAGAAATACACAAGGAACCATTTTTCCGAACTAGTTCACCAACTTGAAGTTTGGGTTCTCATATCTATTCTAATTGCTATTGTGAATGATAGTTATCGTATAAAGTATGCGAGTTTAAGAAATTCTGAAGTAGAGACCCATAAATTGCAAAACACTTCAAATTGCTGACAGTAAATGGTTTTTTTGGTCCAATGTCGTAGCGGGTCAAGTAGGCTCTCACTCTTTCGCAGTTCGGATGTTGGTATCACGGTTCTCTGAGGTCAATTCTCTCCCTACATTAGAAAGAAAAGCATGGCATTTGTCTATGATCAGGGTCTCGCAACGCTTTTGCACTGTTATCCCCAAGAATCAAGGGAGAATCGGCTCTACCAGCATTCAACAATATTCGTAAGGAGGACCAAATACCCTCTAGCATAGAATTCTGAACTTCTGGAGGCATGAAATCGTTGAGTGCATTTTCGATCTTGGCTTGGTGTCTGAAGCATTTCTTAGAGCGGAAGTTGTCAAAATGCTTGAATAAGTGGTTGTACCTAGATGAGACGTCCTGCAAATATGTTGGACAAGGCAGAGTTTCGTAACCCAACCTGTCCAATCTTTACAATTTCGGTAGTTCGACATGTAGCCACGTACTATCGTGGGCATGGACCACTAAGTTCTTCATCACCCTTATCGATTTCCTTCGATATTTCAGTCTTCTCAAGGTACTTTTCTTTTACTAAAGCTTGAAATTCATGGTCATCAAAAGCAGAAAGGCGTCTGCGATCTCGTTGAATTCATCATGATCATATTACTGAAGCCAAAACCGCATTGTTGGGTTCATTGACACTTCACCGGCCCGTACGTAGTTCATTCGTGTTTCGAGCCATTCGCCTTGCCGTACTTCCAAGTTTGTAATCGTAAACATGAATTTGTCGAGATTTCTGTTTTGACCTCTGAAATTTCAGACTTTAAAAAATTACCAAAAAAAAGCACATATTGTAATTCAATTATTGGGAGCGAAAGAGCTTAAAATAAGTCTTGCGTTGATATGTTAGGGTACCGCAGAGGAGAGAAATATTGCCAAGACTTATAGAAGGGGAATAAAATTGCAAATGATGCATTATTTTCCGGGGAACCAAAAAGTGTCCTTATCTATCTAGTCGCAGGAAAGAAGACGAAAAAATGGAATGTGTGGCGTTTTAGTGCCCAATTATCAAATTGCGTTACTTTTTCTGACACTTACAGTGACTTCAATGCGGCTTAGTTTAAGCTTTGAAGGGTTGAAAATCACATCATTTGTTCTTATGAGTTACAGTTTGAAATAAAGCAGTTATAGCAAGTCGAAATAAAAATCGAAGTGTGGACCTGGGAAAGGGGTTCTGAAAGAATAATTGGTAAATGACCTAGATTTCTGAAATGAAATAAACCTAAGGTTTCATGTTGAAAACACAACTTTGAAGATGGAAGAGGTCATATGCGCCAACTTATCGGCGGAGTTTTCAGGTAGTAGTGTGCTATGGCTTCCTGTTGCGCAATGGTTAGATGCTCGCTGCAATACACATGGGTTCGATCGCGTAGACACGCTTAGCAAGCCTTCTATCCCTTTGTGGTCGAAAAATTGGTACCAGACCTGCTTGGGAGGTTAGCAGCACTGACTTGATACATCGGTAGGCCACCGCGAAACATTGTATGGGCATGATATGCATTCACTCACCTTTGGCGATGCTTAATGAAGTCGAAAGCATAGCGCATCGTTCAGGGATTGACCAACGCCGAGGTTTTCATCTGTTAACAACTTAATTATTTTTTAAATCCCAGAACCCATAATTATTACTTTGATTTGTAGTTAGAAAGGAAATAGTGCAACCCGAAAAAATGAACGAACATGGCATTCCAGAAATTTGTCATGTCATTGGATTTATTCGACAGTGCATTTATTGGCCAGAATCTCCGGAAAAAAGTCGGTTTCAGTGAGATCAACACTAATATGGGAAGTATGTAAATGAAAGTATCAAGGCTGGAAAAGTATAACGATAGGTGAGTCGACGAGAGTTTTTGGCGCTATTGAGATTTCTCAACGGGTAAATGATGAAACACATTTAAGAGTTAAAACGGCAGTTAACAATTGGCAGTAATATTTCTAGAATTTTTTCTCGTTTATTCAGTCAGAATAAGATGTATTTACTTGGTTAGAATTCCTTCTTGATCATCATCCACTCTTTCTTCCTCTTTGTAACTGAGCTCCAAGTTGATCATACCGATATCGACGGTCTTCAGTGGTGTCTTACCAGCCGTGATGTACTGGTCCGGAAGTCCAATACTCAACTTGCGCACGCCGCTCTAAATCTTTATAAATATTTTTTTTACATAAGAACAGATGAGAGAACGTTTTCAGTCTTGTGCAAATCCGTATACGGTGTGAAAGACACGGGTTACCTCGTTGCTATCACTTATCACGGCTTTCGAAGTATTTTTTACAAGTTAAATCCGCATTCTTAACGATGCGTTCAAAGCAGAACTTGACTGCTGTGATTGTCCCACTAAATCTCTTACCACAGTGAAGGAAGCACAGGTGTTCTCAATGTCCCTAGAAATATTTGACGTGTTTTGGTTCAAAGTCTGCCTCACTATGAGTATTATCAAGAACTCGTGAGGCGCGTGTGGCGCAGTGGTTGGAGGCGCCACTGCGACACACATGTGGGATCGATCCCCGGGCCCATGGCCCACCAAGCCTTCCACCTCTCCGGGGTCGGCAAATTGGTACCAGACTTGTCCAGGAGGATAGCAGCACTGGCTCGATTAGGTCACCGCGAGTCATTATAAACGCCAAATATGCATTAAATCACCTCTAAATGATCCTGAATGAAGTCGAGTGCATGGCGCATCCCTCAGGGGATTGATTAACTCCGAGAGCTTTGTCCTTTTTTTTGCTATCAAGAAATGGGATATCCAATCAAAACTGGGAAAAAAATGTGGGGCTTTATGTATGCGTTCAATTCTCTACAAAAAAAAATTCTCAAGGACGAAGAAAGGATTTACAAGTAGCGCACAAGTCCATGGATTTCGAGGCTTAGGTTTACCAGAAAAAAGTAACTTGAATGCTTTTTCACTACCACTATTTTTGCATATTGTGTATTCCTAGTTATTTGAAGGTTTTCGGGCTCTTCAACCCTTTGGTTCGCCGATTTCGACTCAAAATAATTTGCTATTTTATAACGAATGGGTACTAAATCCAATTTATCAACATGCAGCATTTTTTATTATACAATCCAACGGTTTAGCCTCCCAAGCAGAGAAGGAGTTTGGCATTTCCATCAGGAAGCCTAGCTAAGGGTAAACCATTACCAGGATCCACCACCGTCCTGGTATCAAACTCGCATGGTGGTAAATCTCCCTCTGATCCACAAGGGCTGCGACTGCCTGTGGTGGTGACGACCTGGGGCAGAGTTTGGCCAGGCTGACCTCGGCATGCCAGGGAACCACAATGGCTTAACCAGCAAATCTCCGAAAAATGGAGATTATGATGGGGCCCGCACAACCAGTGAGGATGGGCCGTTCAAGTACCAAGTAAGTATTGTACAATGAGCAGGAATTTCGTTAGAATCTGGCATTCGACCGAAAATTGATGTCGTTCATCTTACCTTGATACCATCGTTGCAGTCATGATAGACGCTCAGAACAGGTTCCATTGCTGTGAATTCCGTTGTTGTTCCAGCGAGTTGGAATTCTCCGTTCGAATTAGAGTAGCTTAAGTCGAGCAGGTCATGAGGATCAAGCCATGAGAATGCATTGACATCTGGCAAGTGAAAACACTAGAATTTGCGCTGATTTCTTGTAATCCGTGGTGATTTTTGTCCAGTATAAAATAAGACAAGATTTGCATTTTGATCGCAGAGTTCAGCAATTACCGTTTTTTGGACAAAAGTGCGCATACTTCGCATATGGTTAGCTTTTTGTGCAAGACATTCAAATAGGATTTACAGTTGCGAGGAGTGTTTTTTTGTAAAAGGGGATGCTCATATACTCTTAAGAATTTTGAAAGAAAAAATTAATCTGAGAGAGAGGACAGCTATTACGCGGATGGAAGATGGAAAAAGCAGTGCAGTAGTTCGGATCTTTTTTCTTGTTTTAAACAGCCTACGCACCATAAGGCACGCGTAGCGCACTGGGTATAGGTACCATTCGATACACGCTGTATCGCTCAGTGGTTCAATCCCACATACTGCTGAGCTCATCAAACCTGCCATCCCCTAACGGTCGGCAAATTGGTGATAAACTAGTCTGAAAGGATAGCAGAAGTGACTTGATATATCATCGGTAGGCTATCGCAAATCATTCTGTAGAGCAAATAAGCATTCAATCACGTTAACGATGCTTGACGAAATGGAATTCATGGGCATTCTCAGGGGTTAATCTCTGGGAAGCTCTGTCCTTTTATCCTGCAAATGAACCTTGTTCGGATCTTTTGCAGAGTATCGCAGAACAGTCTCCCTAACATGTCATTTCAAAGCAGGATGCAGGCTCATTAAGTAAAGCAATAAGACCCGAGGTGAGTGAATCGTGAACGCGAAGGATAGCCACAGAGCGAGTCATTATTGATGAAATAAATCAACAAATCATTGAATGGGTACTTGATCAAGAACCATCTCTTAGTAAATTTAAACGACGTGTAATGTTCATTGTACATTGTCCCATTAATACCAACACAACATGAAAAACAAATCTGTCCCAGACATTTAAGCTGAATCCATTCGACAGCAAAGGTAGCGACATCGCCGAAACGAAGAACTCTTTACCACTATAAATATAAGCGTAACAGTAAACTATGAAAAAAAAACATCGAATTCATTACGATTTAGTCGTTATCTGACAGCACCACTACTTTCACCGCCGCCAACATAGCTCATAACGGAAGCATGCTGTTTAGCGCGGCTGACCCGGTCGAATGCGAGCAATTCTTAGTCGGCTGCGACTTTCTGGTTTTCTGACATTCAAAAATAACTTCTCACCAGCTGGAGCGCTTTAAGGGTTGTGACCACAATAGAATTTTGGAAGAACTTTGCTCTATCGTTCTATGGGCACGAATGATGTGTATGCTACTGTTTACTGCTTGTTAATATGGTCCTTTGTGCAAATACATTACTCTCAGCGCTTGGAAGTATTTTGCAGCCTATTTTGGGTCTGTTTCGGTCTTTTTATATCTGCAAATTCCATACAATCACCATAATGATTGAAATGAGACATTAATTAATTGCCAGTCAAATTACCAGTCAATAAAGTTATCGAAGAAAAGTTTTTGTAAATCGTTAGGCGTAGAGGATGATTTTTTGTGGTCCTACCCCTAACATTTCGATCTGCTTTCAATCAGCTGTCGAATGAATATGCTAAAAGAATTCTTGAACGCACTAGACTGAGAATGGCCACTGTAGGGTCCATATCAGGCGTTATGGGTTAGCGGCACATTTCGCGAACATGCCGTGTGGTCGTCGTTCTTCGTCGCCGGTGGGGCTGACCTCCGAGTTCGTGGATGTTAGCATCGATTGTCGTTTGCCGGTAACAATGAGCAGCATTTGGATATCACCAGTCCACCATCGAGATCACGTGCCCGTACTCCGTCAGCATCAGCTTCTTTGGCTTGCTGATTCTACGTGAAGGTAGCGAATGGGGCATGACCAATTTTTTTTCACAACAGCATCCAATTGAACATAGCTGCAATGCCTCATTACATACGGGAGGCGCTGTGCTGAGAAACGGCGCCACATCCTTCCAATAGATCACAATTTGGACCATTCGGAGTTCACTTTTTCGAGGCTCTTAAAAAATTTTCTTTTATGACAAGCTCTTTGACAACTTCAACGAAGTAGGATCGGTACCGAAGCCTTGTCGACCAACAGCCATCGCAAATTTACAGAAGTTCTCTGGCTAAATATTCACCTGAGTAATCAACCTGTGATTATATCGCAGACTGAAATAGACCAATGTTGAAGGAAATTTTGAGAGTGAAAAAAAGTAGACGTGCTCTCCTAATTACCGATCAACGCACCAAGAAACAGTGAGACAAGAGACAAAAGATGTTGTTCACTTCACCACTCACCGATGTCTTCGTCCCACAGTTTTACCAGCACATCCGCTGCTGGCTTCGCTCCACAAGTGAGTCGTCCTTTGACAGCTATGGATTGGTCACGAAGAGCAGCACCTACGAAAAGCAGGGAACCGACGGCGAAGATGCGGGACATAGCGCAATCTGAAATACGAGAGTTTAGAATGTCTTCTCAGAAGGCAATGCAGGTCTTCAGCATTCAACTTCAAATGAAGATATCGCATCTCATTACAAGCTTTGCTAATACATCTAGAAATCAAGAAGCTTTTTTTTGTTAACACAATATATCTGCAGGCTACTGGAACTAAATCATTAGAAGATGTTAATCGCAGCAGCTTGGTTGCTCAGAATGATTTTGTCAGAAGACGATGTCAAGGCGGTTGAATAGGTGGTAGCATATTTTGTAAATGCTCTACGAATATGCTAAGTAAGTCAGAATTTCGGATTTCAACTCTTTCAACTTTTAGAGTGCTTTCGCGTGAGTGCTGGTCAGGTGCTGTCACGTAAGAGAAATAAGAGAAATAGGTCCATTTTAATGAGTTATGCCGAACGCAGACGTGACATAGCTTAGTTTTCTAAAGTCTAGTTAGTCTGGGATTGATTTTTTCGAGCTTCTTCGGGTTACCAATTTTCTAGGTGCACCGACTTCTTCTGTAATCTCTCGAACAGTTCTGTATATTGGCTTCCACCAAACTCCTTGATTCATCGTTGTCAGTAGCAGAAGGACTCCTCATTTTTCCGTTGAATTCTCCATGACGAGGTTTCTGAGACAGACTTTGTACTTTGTATTCCTTAATTGTTCTTCGAATTGGTCGTCAAGTGACTCGAACGGCCTTGAGTAAATCTTCCATTTCTGCCCGTCGCGTATACCGGTAGGTCAGTGGGTTTTGCTCGCTCTGGAGAGTAGTTGAGCATTATATCTTTTTTTCTAGGACTTTTGCGAAAAGCTGTGACTATTAGCTCGTGGTCTTCTTGCAGAGCGTTTGAAATCCCGATAAACCCAGCTGCTAACAGCACCTATAGATCGCTTCGCACTCAGACGCATTACTAGCCCGGCTCCCCATATGTTCGACAATTCGGCATGCATGTAAGACGGCATTGGTTTTTTAACCGTTGAAATAATTGGGAGCTCCGTACCTTCTATCACTTGCGTGATGCGAGAAACTCCTATCATCGTCGTCCTCTTTCTCCTCACTACATCCTCGATCTTCTTGAAAACTTCCCAGGGTTCACTTCCTTCTGCTGAACTCTCATGTTAAGTCGTTCATCATGTTGATTCTCCGACGTAGGTAGGCGTAGCTGGAGCATTCACAGCTATTCATTTCTTTGAGGGTGAATGGGGGCATACTTAACCATTCCGTTCCTCGTGAACATTATTTTTTGTGAGTTTTAATCGAAGACCAATTTCTCCACAAGCTTTGTCAAAGTCGTCAAGCAATCGTTCTGCCAGCAAAGTGAAGACGCTGTAATTACCATTCAGATTTTCACTCCCTTGTTGTCCCATTCCAGTATTCGCTTGGCATTCTGGAAGACAACAGTAAAAGATGGTAGCGCCTTGTCGAACTCCTCTCCTAACGTCGATGTTAACATCGTTGTAAAATGGTGATAACTTGGTTTTACGAAGAATCTTTATGTACTTAGCAGGGGCACCCTGGCTCTCCAGGGCTTACATGATTGCTTCCATCTTAACTAACTCTAAAGTCTTCCGATACTTCAATGAGTCTTTTTAACGTGTGGATGTGGTTCGCTCACATGGCTGTCCTTCGTCCAGTGTTCCGTCAATCTTGTTTAGGATGACTCGAGTCAAACGTTTGTAGAGAACAGACAGTAAGCAAATTGGGCGATGGATGCCGATATCGTTGACGTGCCCATTTTTGAACAATAGCACGGTCAGTCAGAAGCTTTCTTTAAGTCGATAAAAGTGAGACAGAGCGGCCTCTTGTACCCCTTACGATAATTCTACAAGTCTTGCTATCGCGTGGATGCGTCGAAGTGCCATTATTTTGGTTTTGTAATTGGCGATGTTCCTGTTTATTTTGTGAGTGCTTTATCCAGCCTCTGCAGCTTTGGCCGTAATTGCCGCTGTTCTCTTTTTTTAGGGATTTTCTTTTATCGCTTGTCTGCATTGTTTTTGCAAGTTCGGACAATAGTTAGCTGTTGCCTGCAGCTCGTGCGATTCCACTCTGGCGTATCAGCGCTGTTTCTGGCGACAGACGTCTCTTGGTGACTTTCGAACTCTCAGCTTTTATAGCGCTAACGTGAACATGTTGAATGAGCCGAATGTACTCTTCGTTGATGTTATCGACAACGGCATCTTCCCAAGACCCGGGTAGCGAATTGAATAAGCCCTAGTTTATAGTGGTATTGGGACGTCGTTTTTTGAATTCAACGGCTTTCTCTCCTTTCCGCGAGAAATAGAATCTTGCACGAAGGAGACGATGGTTTGATCCCATGTAGAATTTTGGGACGAGAGAGACATCTTTAAGGCAAAGCCTTCTTCCTACTACAATGCAGTCCATTTCGTATTGGTACTCTCCATGAGCTACCATGGAATGAAATGGTCCTCGTCATAAGTTGGACAGCCCTTCACTCTGCTTGTTCCATTCTAATTCCGGATTTCTGAGTCTTACCGTTGAAATTTCAGATGATAACCTTAAAGAATGTATGCTCTTCTTTGTAGAAGTTTTCCAAGTCCATGCAGAACGTTTCGACTTCGTCTTCATTATAGTTTGAGGTCGGTGCGTAGACGACGAAGTTTGTCAAAACTGGAAATGATCCACATCTCTTCAATTGTGGATGTCCAAGTTCGGGTTGTTACTTGTTCGAATGAATTGATGTTCGTGGCGAAACTCGTGCTGATGAGAACACGGACGTGCCGACTCCTGTACTGTTGCAGGTTCCGAAGGACAGTTCTCCTCCAGTGTCGTAGACGGCGTTGGATGGGTGGCGTCCTCTCGTCTCAGCTAATCTGATGACGTCCCACCTTATCCATCCGGCCTGCATGATCAAATTCGCTATCGAGAACTCAAATGCAGGTGTGAGTGCATTGTAGGTACAGCTCGTCGTGTTAGACCTTTGCGGTTTAGATAGCCTAGAATGACCTTGACATTTTAGCAGATCCTAGAATGACCCTGAGATTCTAGCAGTCTTTCTGTACTCGTCCTGCTCAACGCCGTATTTTTAGGAGGCTCTTTAAGGCACTCATTTTGCTTTTGTTTAGCGTTAGATTAACATGTATAACTTGGCTGAGCTCTGGAAGTAGGGGTTGGATATACTCACTAGTGGCTTTCCAGTCTCTTGCAGAGTAGACGAGGAACTGTTGGAAGTGTTGGAAGTGTTGTTGTTGTTGGAAGCGATTCCTAACCGTCTCCCACATAGTTCCCTCTTTCTTGATTGCAGTATTTTGATCAGAGTGACTCGTAGAATACAATTCTCATAAACAAGAACACATCTACGCAAGCACGCATTATTGTGTTTTTTAAACGTCGAAGATAAGTGTCAAATCGATGCAGTAGAAAAAGGGGACGTCATCCCCTGACTCGAGTTGCGTCTCGGTGAAGCACGAAATATCTTTTGAAAACTGACTACTTTTCAGATCTATCATCCATGCAATTCATAACAACAGTATTTTAACCATAATGATGCTGAGATGTTTGCAAAAATTTAAACCAGAGCTTCAGCTTAACTGGGTTCAATGCCGATTTGTGCCCCACCCCACCAGATCGATCCCGCTGACGGGTGATTGTTGGTGGCACTGGTAGATAGAAAACTAGCTGAGAGGCAAGCGAAACGAGGGACCCGTATGGTGTGGTGGTGAACGCGTTTACCCACGGAAAGGTCAATAGCTTTTTTTTTGCACACCATCGCAGACACTAGCGGTCCGAGTTTTGCAGACTCGGGTCATTATGGTTATATTTCGCATAATATCCTACCATTAAAGAGACAATAGGCAGTAAATAAAAAGTGACAACTGTGTTAGGGAGTTTTGAAATAACCTTCATGTTGCTTGAATATTTCGTCACTGATTCATTATCGAGAAAACGTTGTCTTCTAGCGGGCTCAAAGTTTTGCACACGTTACACTGCTACTCACTATTCATGCACGACACAGAGAGGTATTAATTCTGGTTTTTGATGTTGTTGTATCTACGAGTTGGCTGAACAGCAGCCACCCATTTCGTGCAGGTCGCAGATCAATACAGGAGACGATTTCTCAAGCCTTAAAGTCTACTAATTCTGAAATTCTTTCTTAACTGTTATAATATTGTAGTGCAAAAGTTTGGAGTTGGTTTATTACAAAGTTATTGTTTAGAGAGTTTTGCTTGGGAGACCACATACTTCAGGATACTTTAGAGCAAATTTTCTGCGAAGCATTCAGCGACACAGTCCATCAGGAAGCAACGCGCAAGTTCGACCTCCTCCGAAAAGCTCTGCTCTAGTCCACGTGGAAACGCCTTAACACGGCTATCTCCAAAAATGCAAGAAAAAATCGACTCAACCAGCATTCAGTGACGTTCACAAAGAAGATGAAGTCGTTAAGCAGCATCTACAACAGCATGCGAAATGTTTGGAGGCCTTTTTGGACGATGAATGCGAGGAAAAACCAATTGAACGCAAGAAGTGCTGCCATTCGTACAGTAGATTTGGTGGCGGGTCACGTAGGCAATAGCAAATGAAAAAGATGGTCTTGTTGAAGTAGCAAAGAATAATATTGTGGAAAGTAACCGCTTCATCGAAGTGAAATGTCGCCCTAGTAAGAGCTGTCAAGCTGAGTAGGAGTTTGACATATTCGTGCAGAAGCCCAGAATTCACCACAATACCAAGTTACGCATAGGAATCGCTGCCTTTTTTGGAAGAAGGTTGGCCACTAGATGATAAACCTCAAGCCGATCCTCACGAAGCGACTTTGTGAAGAAGTTCTCACGCATTACTGTCGCAGAACTCGAGGTAAAAAGTTGCTCAATCAGTAAATAATGCATTCTTGACGAAGTTTCTCTGTTTGGTTTGGCACGAATCTAGGAAGCGATTCAACTAATCGTGCAAGTGAGAACTAAGAAGAGTTATAGGACACTTATTTTGAATTTCATAACTCAAGAAAATTAGAATCGTTGTGCCATCGTTGCATAAAGTATGAGAAGTGATTCAATTAACTTACATGCAGACTTGAGACGTTGAGAAGACGTTGGACACTAGTTGTGTAATGTTTGACTTTGTTTCGTCTTCGAAAACATTAGTCATGTCCTTACTTGAAGTGGTCCACCCCTAAATGCGGAAGCTACACTCGGAGGGGCAGTCTGTGTGTTTTTAAGTGTTGGTCTTTCTCTAGCTACCTAATAGCTAATTTTTGCACAAGAAATAACGCAAGTTCATGGTTGTGTTTACAAATGGGCACCTATTTAAGAAAAAGCACAAAATACCGCTTGAGAAAAGTGTGTAGTACCGTATTCTTTGAATGAAACTCTCTTCTTCTAGATTACCAGGTCCGATGTTGAGCGCGGATGTAGCGATTTTAAAGCAAAATGTGAAAAACCGAAAGAACGGCTTTATTTAATAGCCGTGTTTAAATATTCCATTACTTTTCGAATTACAAGTTGTCGTTTTGGCACATCTATTTCAACCACTTTTCTTACTTTATTGGTGACATAAGGGTGCGTGCGGCGCAGTGGTCGAAGGTGCCCTGCAACACACGTAGAATCGATCCGCGCGCCCATGGCCCATCAAGAATTGGTGCCAGACTTGTCTAGGAGGATAACAACACTGGCTCGGTACATCGGTAGACCACCGCGAGTCATTGTAGAGGCCAGATATGCATTCAATCACCTCCAAACAATGCTCAATGAAGTCGAACGCACTGCGCACCCCCTAGGGGACTGCTCAACGCCGACAGCTCTATCCTTTATTATTGGCGACATACATGCCTTTATATGGAAAGCAGTGATCACTTAAACGTGTTTTTTGCACGTATTTTATGTGGTCCTCACAACGGTTTCCCGCCCTCATCGTTGTTGGGAGGTGTTCCTGGGTGTCGGACTGCGATCTACAGTGGGGATTCATCCCCTAGCAGGGCTCCCCGAGCTGAGAAGAAGTCCGGTGTTTCCATCAGGAAGTCTAACCAATAGTAAACCAATACCTGGTTCCACCACCGTCCTGGTATCAAAGCCGCATGATGACAAATCTTCCTCTGATCCACAAGGGCTGTGATTGCCCGTGGCGGTGAAGACCTGGGGCAGACTTTGGCCGTGCTAGCCTCGGGATTCCAGTGAACCACAATAGCTTAACCAGCAAATCTCCGAAAAACTGAGATTGTGCTGGAGCCCGCGGAACCAATGAGGACGGGCCATTCAAGTATCAAGTGTTTTTATAGTAGAAAGGCTTGACCTGGATTTGGTTATGGATTTTTTTTGGTTAATAAATTCATGGAAGTTCACGAATTCACCAACTTGCCTGCAACCAATAGTATGGCTACCACTACTGGAACCTAAAGAAAAGCTGAGAACTGATTCTACATATTTCCAATAAATTAAACATGAAGGTAAACGGTGCTCACTGATTATCTTGGCTAAATTGCCGTGTAGACTGGATTGATGCTGCTGTATTCTCAGCTTTATAACATTCGAAGTGCATGCCTAACATAATGCGTTGAAGGCTTAAAAGGGAGGAAGCAACAAGACTAGAACCTAGGAATAGGTCCCCTGTCTCTCTTCTGCCCACTTGTTTTCCGCTGTGGCTTTGTGGAGCGCAACCAACTTGTAAGAACATCTTTGTTCATTCTATCTCTTCCCACCGTTTACATACAAAGAGCACAACTGTGAGAAGCATGTTTCGAACAATGACCTCTGTGTGCACGAAGAGGGGAACTAAAGGACGAATCGTGCGACTTGACTCGGTATATCTTCGTATCAATTTCTGATGTAGGGGTGGCGTAGTCATCAACCATATGCGACCATAATCAGCTGTTCTAATCTTCCTCGTTGGAAGTCACCTTAAAAGCGGTGGGTTTTTTAAGAAGCTGTTGATCATGTAATTACTATAGAGTTTTTCGTCTTCGTCTTTCGTCTTGTATGTTATTGAAGCGTTTGGCCTAGTAAATTGTATATCAGTATACCCTTCCAGTCTCTGAAGAAGACGATACTGCCGAAATGTCAGCTACTGTTATACTGTGTGGTTTACATGGAAGTAAATGTATCTGTATAACAACCTCGCGATTGCTGAGCAAGAAAACGCCGCATTCATATTTCAATGCCGAGGTTAATAGAAAGTCGATGCTAGGAACTGTTACAAGTCCCTACTGAATTTTATGTGAAAGCAATACCGATATTTTTCTTCACAAGCAACTTTTATTCTAAGCCCAAATGTTTTTTAAAAAGTAGAGACGCCAATTATTTTTCGCCACATAAAAGGCTAAGGCTCTCAGCGTTGATCGATCCCCGACGGATGCATCATGCACTCGAGTTCACTGAGCATCATTAGAGGTGATTGAGTGCATATCTGGTCTTTACAATCACTCGCGGTGGCCTACCGATGTATCGAGTCAGTGCTTCTATCCTCTGAGGCGATCTGATACTAATTAACCGACCCGGAGGGATCGAAAGCTTGGTGATCCTGGGGCGTGGGATCGAACACCTGTGTATTCCAGGACACCTCTAAGCAACGCTACACGTGTCCACTTTTTTGGCCACTAAACTGTGCATGCGGTTAAAATCTTCTGGGAAGACAAAGAATCGATTTGTTGTTTTTTTTGCGAAAAGTTAGTTTCCAAAAACAAATGTACGCTCGTGCTTGAAGATTCTTTCCATAAAGCACGTGGTTCCACACATTAATTTGCTCGCAATTGGGCTTCCAGATGTCGAATTCAGGAATGTCAGCAGCAGCTGAAGAAATAGCGTTTCAAATTTATGGTGCTTTAAATCCAAAAATAGGTGGTGATTGATTGTTGTGAAGATCTACGGTGAAATTTGTATGGCACGAAACTTCCGGAACAATGGAGAGGTCTTCCCAGGGAGTATTGCATCAATAGAATGAAATTATGCTTGTTCGCGCATAGTTCTTTGCAAAGCCAACTATCAATGAAGCAAGCATGATCGATCATACCCATTAATGACTTGTTTAGGATATTTGAGAGCTGCAGTCGAAAAATGAGTATGCATGCACTACTACTTGTTTTGCTGAGTATATCTGAAAATGCACCATACTTCTTTGTTTATAGAGATGTCTATAAAAAGAGCACTTAGGTAGCATATGTCATCTAGCTAACAATCATAACTCGTCCTTCTTCGTGGTAGACCAGTTCCAAGTTCAATACGCCGATATCCATGGTTTTCGTAGGTAGTCTCGCGTTGGTTATATACTTACTGGGAAGTCTGAACGACACCATGCGACTGCCAGGCTAAAATCGAATTATACGTCACAAGAAACAGTTGATAGGAGCGAAAATGCTTCATGCAAACATCACCCTTAATGGTAATAAAAAATAGTGAATAGTGTTTAATAGAAGTACCTTAGCCAGGCCTCCTACTGCGGTTACGTCGTTGCATTGATGATAAATTATGAGAAGAGGATCAATCATAGTTGTCTCAGTGGTTCCTCCAGATAAATAAAAATCTCCGTTGACGTCAGTGTAGCCTTGGCTAAGCAAGTCATCTGGATCAGAGACCTTAAAGACAGGTCATTTTTTATAATCCTTTTTTGCTTGTAAAACACATCTTCATAAACTCCATAGTTCATTCCAGATATCGGTCGAATTGCTTATTCATAGTTTTAGCGCTTATGGATTTCTACTGGGAGTTAATTCAAGCAGTGAGAAATTTTATTTAAAAAGTACTGGTCCTTTACAGCGATGTTTTTATTTACATCAGAGTAATTGCCTTTTTTGCTTTCATTGTGCAGATGTAGGTTGTTTCCTTATTTTCGGTTACAGGGATATGAGAGAGTTAGAGAAGGATAAAGAGAGAGAAAAAGGAGAGGAACAGAAGAAGAGAGAGTGTGGCACTGTAACGTCACCCGAAGAATTTGAAACGGGACATTGTGTTTCATAGGTGTAACAGTTATGCTTGCTGATATCTTTTTTCATTGCTTAAACAAGGATTGATAACAACCAGTCCTCGTTCCTGATTTTTCCAGGTCGTCCTCAGCACGCGAATTTCTTGAAGGACTTCTGTGTATTTAACATCATTAAGACACTAACCGGTGTCGGTGTCGTATAGCTTCACCCTGACGTTGGTAGCTGGTGCAGCTCCGCAGATGAGTCGGCCCTTGACGGCGTACGACTGCTCACGCAACGCAGTACACATCGCCAGCATAGCGACAACAAACACCACACTATACATCCTGAAAGTTCTCGTCGATAGAGGCCATAGAAACGTTGAGAATCTCTATATTCAAACATATCAATAGGTATTCTTTTTGTCATGGAGGAGTGCGATTCGGGAGATCGGAAACTGTTACTTGTATTTTGGTGCTTTTAGTTCATTTACTTCAATAACTGACAGAAAAAAAATTTTTTCTACTTTTCCCTCAGGGCGCGTGTGGCGTAGTGGTTGGAGGGGTTGGAGGCGCCACTGCGACACACATCTAGAATCGATCCCCGAGCCCATAGCTCACCAAGCCTTCCATCCCTCCGAGGTCGGCAAATTGGTACCAGACTTGTCTAGGAGGATAGCAGCACTGGCTCGATACACCAGTAGGCCAACGCGAATCATTGCAAAGGCCAGATATGCATTCAATCATCTCCAACGATAGATAATGAAGTCGAATCCATGGGGCATCCCTCAGGGATTGATCAACGCCGAGAGCTTTATCCTTTTATCCTTCAGCTCGAATGGACTCGACGCTGCTCTGATTGGCACTAACTTTCTAGCTAATTCTATATGGCAGATGATCGATTCGAATTGTTACGATTCCGATGATAGTGATACTTCCTCAGCTTGCTAATATACTAGAAGTTTTCAAGGTTTTTTTGCCAGTTATTTTGGTAATAAGGACAGATCTGCGAAGAGCTAAAATTACACCAAAATTTAAGACATGTTAAATACCAAAATTTACGATATGTTAACCAATTCAAGTTTTTGTGCGGCTACTAATCATGGTGACCCCTTCCAATATATGATAAACACGGACGAAACTTTACGATTTCTAGTAATGTTCTCAAAGTAAGGGAAGAACTATGTTGTGGGAAAGTAATCGCATAGAGAAGAGGAGCATTTTATTCTCCAGGAATTCCTTTTCCAGCTTCGTCGTTGTCATCTACTGTAGCCTACGCGGATTTCGATAACGACAGCGTACCTAGAGTGGTAAGAATCCACCATGGTGCCATATTAGGTGGAACTGATTGAGTTCAGGCATAGAAAGCAGTGCTGTTTCGAGAGCAGTGGTTGATAGGACCTGCCGTGACAGAAGATCGTGTGTGATGGGGTCCACCCCCCCTGGTGGACTTATTTGTGTAGAAGTGGACTGCCTTTGATGACTGTCGCCTTCTTCGAAATCATGGAATTATTCACCATAGAAGAAATAACAATGTACAACGAACGTGTCTTTGTGGCCGATGTTGTGGAAATGATTCAACTGATTATTCGATTATTTCGCTAAGGTCCCCCGTAATAGTACTATGCAATAGCACTGTAAATGGCAGTAAAAATTTTTGAAAACATTCGTCGCGATGTGAAAGTTCATTCCTCTATGCCACAGCTCTGAACCAGAGAACTCTTCTTCGCACAGTAAAAGGGTGTGAGGCGATGACGTGGAAACACACCCCTTTCTATGTTCTGCTATTTCTATACTAACAGCATCATCAAATCTCGACAGCGGCGTCGCGATGCCATAAAAAAAGCAACGCAAGACCATCCAACATCATCCTCCATCATTTAGTAACCTTAAGTTAAATTTGATTTTAAGTAAACACCGAAGGATGACAAAATTAGCAACTACCAGGCACCCTAGGGAAACGACGTGATGTGAGCACTGTTTACCACACTCAAGAAGTCCGCGACAACGCCCCCTGGTATAAATATGAACCAGTTTGTATGGCCCGAATCTCTGGTTATCCATTTTTTTAATGTGTGGCCCATAGCTTTTGATGAAGTATATGCTATTCGTGAAGCGGTTCTCACCTAACATCGGAGCGAGAAACCAATATATTTCTTTGAATTTTTAAGCTTATACGAGGCTGTTACGTATGTTTCACTCGGCTAACGTTTCCACATCTTCGTCTTCCTCAGAGCCGATGATTCGAGTCAATGCTCTGCAGGCATTCGTTCTAGCTGATGCCGACTGTGACAGGATGGATTGTCGACATGAAAGGAAATCGTTATCGGTTGACAAGCAGTCATCAACCATCCTCTATAAAAAAGAGCATTGCCACTTGAGGTTCTTTTATTAGAGCGATGCTCCAGCGAAGAAGATTCGACTCGATATGACAACGAAAACCTACAACGCAATGGGGAACGACTGTGTACTTATCGACTCGGATCATCGGCTCTGTAGAAAACGAAGACATCGAGACGTTAACCGCATTAAACTTATATGACAAACTCGTGTAAGCTGAACAATTCAAATAAATATACAAGGTACGTTTTCGCTATTGAAGGAACTATCAACGTAGCGTACGGATAAAATTTTAGATCACGAATGAATAAAGTGGAGGAAAAATGCATTGGGATGAATGCCTGTTTACCAGTAAAATCTACGCTTTGAAGTCAGTACAGAAACACAAGCATCTAACAAAGACTTGTGATTCATCATGGATTGCAACATTCTAGAGCAAATGCTGATAGGACGCAAAGTGAGAACGTGTGGAATCAACCCCTTTAAATAAGATAATGAAATATGATCCGACGAACTCTGTACTTCTCCATAAACTATTTTGTTTTCACGTTTTCCACTGTAGCTGTGACAAAACATGACAGTGTATACCTGCAGCAAAACTTTCTAGACAGAGATATCCTGATCGCTGTTGAGAAACAATTTCATGCTGGGCGAAAGAACTCTGAACTACGACGATAGAAGGAATTTGCCTCCGAGCGCCGTTTTGAAACAATTTGTGTTTAGATTCTTGGACAAAACTCATTTCATCGTTACTTCCACAAGTGTAAACAAAAGATTTGATTGGACACTTTTCAGCCCTCAGTTTCATGGCAGCTTCTTTTGCCCTTGAGTTTCAGTCAATTAACATATTTGAAGCAACGCATCGTCTTCGTTGGCAGTCACTTTAGGCGATATGTAATTTTTCACAGCACGTAGTATGCATTTCATTAGATGCATACCGAGCGGCCAAACCTCTAGATTCTTTTTTCGGCCTACAATTTATTTGTTTTTTTGTGCTTGTTGGGAGTAGTTTCAATCTTTTTTGTCCACTATCCACGAGTCCTATGCTCTGTTCTACTTACTACTCTAAGTCTATGAAACATCTTCATCTCTTGTGAGGTGAAAAGCCGTCCACGTTCCACACACTCCGTTGCGGTTCTCTAGTAGTCGATGTCACAAGATGTGTCAAGTAGGTCTCTGTATTTTTAAAACATTCTCTTAATCGTCGACTCCGTACTATAAGAGTGACTCATCACGATCAGTTAGAAAGAAAGAACAAGCAATTATTAAGCAGAAGTTGAATTTTCTAGGCCTGAGTCATGCCCGCGGAAGACGATTTGTGCACCATTTTTGTGGACTGCTCGTCGGGAGTTAATAAGGAGAAAGCGCCTTGGTTGGCATGTGTACGGAAGAGGAAGGAAAGACGGGTTATCTAAAAGAAACGAAAGAGAAGGCTATTCATGATCCAGCAGAATCCTACGGTGTTTTGGTTCTAAAATGGAAATAGAAGGGAAATAATTGTGGTAAAAAAGAATGTGACATGGTTTTTTTTGTCATTCAGATGTATTTTGTGGATTTTCTATAAACAGGACGTGCAGAAAATCGCGGTGATTACGAGTAATTGGTAATGTTACGAACCGTTGACAAGTAAGCAGAAAGAAGTCGGTCGAATGCCAAAAAAAGTTTACGCTTCCTTTTAAATGTTGTGAGAAATGAACAAAATATCACGCTCCAGATATTGCACAAAACGCTTTTTCGTTACATAGGGCTAATGTAGGAAACATTTCTGCTTTGTTCCAATAACGGAGGTGAGAAGTGCAAGGTGTATCTCAGAAGTTTTGCAAAAACATGCAGATTTTGCGAACAGCATCCGTGCTTTTTGTAATGTTTACAAAGACAAAGAAGTCTTATGCGATGAGCGTTGATCAATTCCTGAGTATTGCGGGACGAATTCGAGTCCATGAATGCTTGCGGAGGTGGTTGAAGGCACATCCGGGTTTTACAATGACTTACCGTAGCTCAGCGATATATCAAATCATTATAAATTGAATTTCATTGAAAGTCGGTGTGAATGACCAATGTACCTTTCATTGATAAGGCAACACAAGGTCGTTACCGAATATTTATTCAGCCAAAATTTTAACTTATTATTTACTGTCTACTCTTTTTTAATGGCAGGGTATATATATTGCGAAATATAACTTCAATGATGCTGAGATATTTGCAAAACTCCGGACCGCAGGTGTCTACGGTGGGGAAGGAACGCGCTATTGTCCTTTCCGGGGAGTAACGCGTTCACCACCACACCATGCGGGTCTTTCGTTTCGCCTGTAGGCATTAGGTAAAAGAGTAGGCAGTAAATAATAAGTTAAAATTGTGATTATAACTACAGCCTCAGCTTAACTGAGTTTGTTGCCGATTTGGATTGCTGATGGCAAAAGATCGATAAAACTAGCTGAGAGACAGGTGGAACGAAGGACCCGTATGGTGTGATGGTGAACGCGTTACTACCCGGAAAGGACAATAGCGCATTCGTTCTCCACCGCAGACACCTGTGGTCCGCAGTTTTGCAAATATCTCAGCATTATTGAAGTTATTCGGCCAAAGTCTAGACGTCTTCATCTTCCTCAGAGCCGATAATTCGAATTGATGTTCCGCAGTCGACCATCTTCTCTAGAATACTACCCAATCTTTTTAGTCATTGCAAAAAAAATTGGAAATAAAAAAAACGTTAGCCGTCGAAACGCTAGGCTAATAATTATTCGGTAGCAACATCGTATCAGCTTATTAATGAAACAAGCTATACTTATCAAGTTGGAGTTTTATCCTCCCAGAGAAGTTCGAAACCAATTTTTCCGACCTCGTGGAATGGAAGACTTGGTGAACACGTAACGCGAAGTCGAACCGCGACCGTTCAGGTATGTATCTCATGTATCATGTATTAATTCATCTCTAATCATTATGCCACACCCACCACTTTTCCGAAAATTTACTGCATAAGCTGCACTCTGTGAGCTCGTATCGTGGATTCTATAAAAATTAGCACCAAAGACAACTTGATACCATCCTCACAGACAACGATCTTTGTGTTACTTCTTCCAGACAGCAACAAAGGGCGTTGATTAGGAGGAATTGGTTTCCCTATTTCTACCTCCGTCTCTGTCTCTGTCGCGACCTCTCTCTACCTCCCTCTATCCCTTCTCCCTGTCTCCCCTTCCTGTCTCTCATTCTCCCTTTCAAGTTGATTGAGGGTACGTTCTTTAAATGAAAGGTGTATGCAATGTTAATGGGCTGGAAACAGGGACATCTATAAGGCTGATGGAGAAAATAATGACCTATTTTGAAATGGAATTTTCGAAGCGCCATGATTCAGCTCAAATATAAATCCATTAGATGGAACAGGAAACATTGAACCTGCCATATTTTTTGCTGTTTGTGAGCCATTGTGCTTGCCACGTAGCAAGTATTTTTTATTTCGGTCTCATGGGACTCTGAATTATGGAAACGACGAAATTTTCATAGGAATTTTCAGTAGCTGCGTCATCGTTGAAATTTTGTCCTTCGATTTAGTTGTAGCTCGATTCGTCCAATGTCTGCAATAAAAACTGTTCAATTTTTGCTATTCTTTTGTAGAAGGATCGGGTCTTTCTCTTCCGGATAAATTGAGTAAATACGCCGCAATATTTTCTACATTTCATCTATTTTATGACAATGCTTGATTGCTGTTGTCATTTCGCCAGGATTAAAAAGCCGTGATAGATTAACCCGATTGTAGATCACTGAACACCCAATGTAACCCCCCACGTGGTGCTAATTTGGCCTAGGGACAGTGTTCGGCAGATTCCTTTGTTGATTATCATACTCCAGTAAAATGGAAAATAGGGCTATCTTTTAAAATATACCATCGGAAACAAATGAGACTTGTAGGTGTCTTAACGACCACTCCTGAAAAAGAATCATAACAGCTATCGGTATCACTCGTTGTGAGAGTGTTAAGAGTTGGAAAACTTACTCATGAGAACACAACAATTTCAACAATTTCATGTACATGACTAAGTGTGAAAATATGCAATATACTATAGCAACATTATGCACATTTTATAGTAGTTATATACTTCATCGATGGCATAGTAGTAACAAGTGCCCCCTTACGAAATACGTGGTCATTGGTTCCACCTCGCGTCACAGGTTGAGCTTGTTCATCCCTGTAGGGTTTGCAAAAGAAACACGATCTGAATACATCGATAGCGCCCGCACGTCACAGAACAGGCGACCAGAAGGGACTACCTCTGCAAAAAATATCCATTCAGTCCACTCTGCGACACTTAGTTGAGTCAAATGCGTCTTCACCCATTATTAATGTTTATTGTCGATGAACGCCACATCACTTCTATAAGTATTCAGGGCAGTCATATCGTAAAAGACTGCACTTGACTCATTTCTGGCCATAGCCATTCAACTGGGAAGGAGTTCAGGATCTCAGACCAGATATCTGCCGAAACCCCTCTATGACAAATTTTTTCAGGACAGTTTTACACTTGATGGAATAATATCGTTGTCCGCACATTTGTCGCGTCTCATGTGCTCCATTTACGTCTTGTATTATTAATGTTGTTAAATCCACATAAGTTTATTACAAAAAATTCGTCACTGTGATGAATGCATTATCGCTATTCGAAAGCAATGGCATTTGGTTGTAAGAGTTATTTGCATTGTCGACATGACAACAGTGCAAAAACGTCCACTTATACAAGCTTTCCCATGGTTCTATATGGCTCCACATACTGAGCTGTCCTTCCTATTATTTTGGAACAAGTAGCGGAGTATGTTATTAGTCGTCTACTTTCAATTTAGCCAGTGCTTTAGGCAAGGTGTGATCTTTATGGGTGGTGGAATTTTTGCTTTCGTGCCCCCAACGACATGTCTGCTGGTTTTCCTTGAGACCCTATGATCTATCCTAGGGAAAGCCTACGGGATTGAATTTGGTGCAAAAGCGACCTCGTGCTTCCTGAGTCAGAAACGTGGGTCGTTTCATAGAATAGGCTTCCTGTTTCTGCTGTGAGTGGTCTGTGGCCTCCAAGGAGTGAGCTTTATGTGGATTTCGGGGCAAGGTAGGGTAAGCATTCCAAGATGCTGCTAAAGTCCCAGGTAACTCTATTTATGACGTCGAGAAGAACTGTTCTCTTGAGCATAAAAAAAGAGTGTCCTTGGGAAAATGAATAACGAAATTTGCTGCTGAAAAAAATTTCAACCAGAAGTGGTTTTGGTAGGCTTCGTTCTCTTCTATTCAACATCACGCTGTAGAAAAGGGAGGGATAAAAGCGTCCTGAACACTGAGAGTTTTTAATCAGAAGATCAAATTTTTTAAGCTCACCCTCGTGATTTCAACGCTAAAACTGGACCTTAGAGAACATCTGGAAAGGCGTCGATTAGTAGACAATACCAAAATGAAATTGACCATATCATGGTAAATCGGAGACCTTGCATAACCGATTAACCGATTTCGCGGTATTTTACACAATATCAGGCTCCGTGTTCTCGCCTACGAAAAGTTCATTTTCTTCGGAAAAGGTAAAAATATCTGAAATCCAGAAAGTAGAGTCCTGAAACCACCAAAAATTGGAATTTGTTCTGATTATTAATAAGCTTCTATATTTTCACTTTAGCGCTATGAAATCCGAGAGTTCAAGGATCACTAAGAGATGCATGTCTGTAGGTGATATGTCTCCAGGTGATAAGACACACGAACTAATACGCCAACATGGAATCCCACGAACAATAGACAATCATCAACCAACGAACTTGCAAGGCTCTGCAGAAGGAAAGATGGGTACCTCGTCCCTCCGGTTCTCTTTTCCAAAATCCAACTTAATATTGCGTCGAACAGTCGATGAGGAATTGTGAAACACCCGGATCGGATAGGAAAAGGCCCAAATGTCTGAGCAACCTTCTCCAGTCATCATCAACAAATTGGATCAATCTTCACATGTTGCTGATCAGGTGCAAGAAGACCTTCATTACATTGGAAACTATTGTCCGATCTTATTGCTGTCTGTTATCACCAGTGAACTCTTCACTCGAGTCATCCGTAACAAGGTGGAGAGAAAACTTTGGGAAGGACAGCTGTTTCAGCAAGAAGAGCATCGAAAATAATTCGTCACCTTTATTCTGTTGATCTAAAAAAGCCTTTACTCAGTTCAGACAAAAAAGTTGTGAACGTTCTAGAAGTTCTGGACAATCAGGAAGCCCTTCAATTTGCCGACTAGAATTTCGTATCTTGTAATGGAAATACTGTTGATCTAAGCAAAAGTGTTCGGCATGAAGATGATATCTTATAAGAGTTGTTCAAGTCACATTCTGGAATGTCGTGCGAAAACTAGAATGGGATATCATGACACTGAAAATCGATGTTCGGCAGCTACACAGTCTTCGCTTTGTTGGTGATTTGGTTTTCATAACATGAAGCCGTAGACATGTGGAACGGATGCTAGCCAACTTCTGCAACGCTTTTTAAATGATTGATCAGCTGTTGATTTTCAGAAAAAAATATGTCCGCAAGTGACGGATTGGTTCGTGATAGTCCATTCATGCTCCGAAGGTTGAATGTCTTCATGAGAATGAAAATATGTGTTCGTGACTAGAGAAGGCAGCATGACGAAATACTTAACTTCAGAGCTGAACACTAGGGAACGAACTAGTAGGAGAGGTAAGAAGAATGCCGAGGATGTAATCAAGAAAACAAAGAACGGCCTGCTGCATATCCACCTTGCTGGCTCTCGTTTTTTATTGTCGCTACGCAGACTTCGGAACATTGATGATACTTAAGCAGGAAAGAATACCACTCAGTGCGTTGTCCACAAGTTGAAGTTAAAAGTATCTGATTATACGCAACTGAAAGAAAGGTTAGATACCCTGCCGACATTTCCAATGAAACCGCTGATGTCCTCATATATGTGCTAAGAACTTGGAAATCAGATGCGTCAGATACACGTCACACTTAACGGCAACCGGTGGAAGAGAACCGCGGCAATTTGATTGCTACGAAATGTCAACCCATTAGCAGGAAAAAGCAGGAAAATTGAGGAGTGCAAGGGAAAGAATATGATGCTGTCTAGGTCCATAGATCGAACAAAAACAACTCGAGTGACTCGACTAGTGGGAGGAGATAAATAATACAACTGACATTAAAACATCAGGAAACTTCTTGTGAATGTTGTAAATGACAGTGACCATGTTTAAAAAAAATGTTTATGTAAATATACATCATTTTGGCACAGTGTGCCTTTCTCCAACACTGTAATGTACAGGATTTCTACTCTATTAGTCGACAATGTATTCTCGGCCTTCGTCTTGGAACTCCAATTCCAGATTTATCACTCCAATATCCATCGTTTTCCGAGGAGTCATTCCATCAGTGATGTATTTGTCTGGTAGAGAGAATTTCACTTTGCGGCTTCCAGGCTTAAATAAAATCAAAATTATGTATGTCGAACTTAAAGAGATAATCCAAAACTCTCGCTCAGGAAACATCGGATCTCTCTGTCTGCCTATCATCTAAATTATAGTAATGCTAAGTATGAGTGGAACGAATGCACAAGATATCGGCGTATCTTAAAAATCTATTACTTTCTTCAGCTTCATTGATGGTTATTTCCCTGTAGCATCCAAATCTAATCCAATAATCCGGATAATTGGTGAAGACATGACCTTATGTGAAATGCTGGGATTAACTTTAAGACCGAAAACTTTGCTGGAGTTTTGAAAACGGATTTTTCTTGGTGTAATTAATCTCCTTTACCTTATGGCTCCGATTATGTATGAAAATTAGAAGATATTCAAAAAATGATACTTGAACTCCTATCATTTTGAGCGCTTCGTTTCTTACAAAGGTTTAGTGCAAAATTACGCACTTCCGCCCACTTTGTATCTTCCTACCTTTGGTACTGACAGGAATCCGGTTACATCGTTGCAGTCGTGGTAAACCTTAAGAACAGGGTCTATGGGAGTCGTCTCCACAGTTGCACCCTGTAGATAAAAAGCGCCATTGGAGTCAGTGTAACCTTGGTCAAGTAAGTCGTCTGGATCTGGTCCTGAAATGCAGAAGCAATCTGCACTACTATTTATGTCCTTGCATGATATTACAATGGAACTCCAAGGATTTTCTACTGCTAAATAATGATCGTTAAAAAATCCCAATCTGCCATAGATAGCTTTCAAAAAGAGCTGATTAAAGCAAATTTTCCCGTTCTTTTTTTTGTTCCGACAGGTGTTTTGTGGAACTCAGTGGTTCGAAGAGATCACAGCTGCATGTGAAACATGATATCGTTGCGGTCTTCCTCCCGAAAGAAAGAGCGATTTACACCGCGAGCAGAGCAATTTGGTCGTCATAAAATCGAACGATCCCTCACGAATATTCGGGTAATTGGACTATTTGGAGTGAAACAGCAGTTTCATGGTGCATCATAACATTGGTAGAACCAATCTAATCGGTTATTCAAAGGCTTTGAAAAGTTCGGATGTAGACTCATACATAGTGTCCCATTATTCATTTTTTATTTGAAAACCTATCTGAGCAAAAAAAAGGAACTACATTGGATCTTTGCAGTCGCATGTAACGGGAATTCAACAGAAATGTTAGGACCGGATTTTTCTGAAGTCATAAGCAGTCAGCCAAGGTCTCGCAGGAAGTTTTTCAGCTATACATGGAGCGCAGATACTCTGAAGTACATACCTGAGTCCTCTTCCCAGAGTTTCACTCGAACGTTTGCAGCCGGTTTATCGCCACAAAGGAAGCGTCCTTTTACTGCGATTGACTGCTCTCTTAACGAAAAACACAACGGCAGAAGAAGCAGTGAGTAGAACAATCCAATCATTCTAAAACTTGGAAAAAAATCTGTTATTAGCCGTTGTAATGACAAACATCGAGACGTTCAAACAAGACCGTGTTTTAAGAACGAAATGGGAAACAGTGACTTTAGATGGAATTTTTGCCGTTTAAAAAACAGTACAAAATCACAGGGCTGTTGCATGCGCAGACAAGAACAGGAGCGATATGTTCTTAAATATAAATGCTTTAGAGAGAACCAGTGGTCTTCTGGAGAGCACAGAACTCCACAAAGTATCCTAGCAATCGTTAAAAACGTCGGTCATACGCGATCTCATTCATAACGAAAGTGTGGTTAGGTAGATAGCGGTTGTCATTGAGTATACTAGCAATGAAGGTCATGTGTCAACGGGGGAAAGGTCGATCTGTATAAATACTGAAATCGTCTAACAGCTGTTCTAAGGGATCACATTTCTCACATAGACCGTTGTCGATGTTTTCACTGCCCATCCACGCTCACGAAAAGTGACAGGGACTTAGAACATTCTGGAGTGGGTGGAGAAAGACGATTCACCTGATGGCTCAGCGAAGACCACCGAAAACGAAGGATGAAAGACGGAATCTGAAATGATGAAGCGGACAGTTGTTGAACACATGCACTACCTATCTTGAGTGACAGAGGTCAACAAGTGCATTACTCATAACAAGTTGAGTGGAGGAAATCATCACAGAGATGACTCATGTGACAGAGGTCATCAAGTGGATTACTCATAACAAGTTGAGTGGAGGAAATCATTACAGAGATGACTCATAACTAGTTAAGAGGAGGAAATCATGGTGAACAGGACATGTGATCAATCTCATTAAGATTTCCATCCTTTCTAAAAAGCCTGGAGTTGGCTAGCGTTTGACTGGTACTTCCCTTTTTCAAAAAACATTGTTGGCTTTGCCTCTCCGAAAATTGACGAACTGTTTTGAAATATAACTCTATGACTTAGTGCTCATGTTGTTAAAATAAAGTGTACACTTTACCAATCTCATTTATTTTACTGAATACCTTGCCCTAGATATTTCTCACTACTTTAGTAGTTATTGTTAACGTCAAAGTTTCTGTTTTTTCACTGCGCTGCTCAATCCGTCCTCAGTTTGTGACACCAGGAAGATAAAATGAAAAGGAAGCAATTCAGTGTAATTTTTCAAAGAATTCAAACGATGACGTAAAAGCTCAAAAACGGCTCAAAGTTTCATTAGGCTGTGTCGTAGTTAACCAGTATGGTGAGATAGTGTTCGAGTAAAAGCTTTATGATGGTTGCAGTAGCTCTGAAACTGAAAAGGTCGACGATATTCCTCTGCCTTCGACGGCTTCGATGACCACTGGGAAGCATGCATAACAGAAGTTTTATGTAAAGAAATATTTTTTGCGACTGGTTGAACTCAATGGAACAATCTATTCTGTGATAGTGGTGTGGCGCACTATCAAACTGTATTCTCTAGGAGAGTAGATGAAGTTTGTGTAGTGATTGCCTGCGATGAGATGCTTCCTGACATCACCTTAGCGGGAAAATATTACACTGGCTTTTTTGTTCACGAAGGGTTGAAGCATTTCCACCATGGAAACTTCTTGAATCCTGGCAAAGTCGTTAGAACAACAAATGGACAGCGGAGCATTGGAAAGTGCTACAACAGCACTGATAGGTCGACATGGATCAAATCTGTTATGCAAAATGTCTAAGAGCATTCGAAAGGGGAAAATTTTTACAAGTTTAAAGAATGCGAATAAGGAACAATACTTTACCCAGCACGATATGAGCACTTCTCCCTGGCCGACCGACATTTTTCGAGCAAATTCATAGCTCTAGGGAATTTTGGCTTCCAGTGCTTCTGCTAAAAATCCATCTGCATTTAATCGTTATGTGTGTTGTTGGAAAAAGATGTATCAAGTCCGCGTTTTCACTACTTTATTTGTCTATTTTCGTCATTATTAATTTCTTAGATTGCTAAGTTAACGCAAGGTTAGTATAAATGTTTCAATCGGGTAACTTTCGGAGATTTAGCCCTCTTCAGAGCCTGATTGGACCAAGTCAATTGTCTACAGCTGCTCGTCCGAATATGCTTTTTCCTTACTTTACATGACGCGCTATCACACCTACTATGCGGATTCAAGCATCTCCTGCACTCGATTCGTTTCCTCGCATCCATCAACCACGGAGCTCTTTCAACTATTACGTGTGACTTCAGCTACTGCTTCAAGATTCAAGAAGATTCAAGATTAATCTTCTTTATGAATGTCGTAGAATGTTGGTCGAGTCGATTCTCCTGACAGTCATGGAGACAGTCGAGCTAAAGCCTTCGAATGTGGACCGGAGGAGAGCGCTGTGGAAAGGGTCGAAACAGCGCCTTGCTTCCTGATAGGCTGCATCACTAACCACATACGATTGACCATGAAATGTTTGCTGGCAACAAAAGGTAAAATCAGACCGACGATTGTTGAACATCTTCTTAATCTTAATGAATAACGGCGAGAAAACCTCTTTTCCGGACATTTACTGAGAAGTAGTTCATATTATAAGTCTTTTTAACTTCAAAACAACTTTACCACTTCTATGGAGTAGTAAGTAGTTAAGTAATTTTTGCCACTTCTATGGAGCAGTAGGTAGTTGAGTAATCCCGCCGTAACATTCGCAGCTCCGAAAATGTAAATAATGGAAGGAAACACGGAAGAAAGCCATTGCTGCACTTTGAGAAAAAGAAACTTCAATGGAGACAGGAACCAGAATTCCTCTTTTATGCTGGGCAGACACCAATAACGAGAACAAACACGCACCGAATAAGAGCCAATGGCTCGAGCAGCGTCGAGAACGTGATATCGTTCAGCTGTCGCTCAGAAGTTGACATCGTTCAGCTTTGTTGTACGTTTTGATAAGAAAATTCAGGAAAACCTTCAAGAAGAATCGAGGAAACTGAAGTCATTAAATGGAGGTTTTTGTTTTCTGTTTTCCAGATAGGCGCTATTCCTTTCACGGACAGCTTTTCTGTCGAATTAGATCGTTCTATCCTGAACTTGGTACAGTGAGAGAAATAGGCTTGAATTTCGAACATTCAATCAAACTGCTAATTTTTACAAGTTTCTCGCTTGCATAGTACGGGAGTTCTCACTTCACACGATAAAGTACATTTTTTTAGTGCTCTAATAATGGATTTGTCCAGCTTGTGAACGAACGGTAGAAATCAAGTAACACTTTGTCAACGTGCTGTCGATACATTGTGTGTTCGCAATGGAACAGCACTGCTGAAAGTGTTTGAGAAATGAGGTTTGCCAAAAAAGCTCGAAATTGTTTCTCAAAAGTTATCATCGTCATGTATGTTAAATCTTAGTAACAGGTATTTGGGACCAAAAAGAGAGACTGAGAGAGAGAGAAAGAGAGAGAGAGGGAGAGAGAGAGGTAGAAAGGTGTGGGATAGCGAAAAACCGAGCGACAAAAAAGAGGTTGAGAGGGTTCCAAAGAAAACGGATAACAAAGAGGGAATAAGCTATCATACTTGGGAGCTACTTTAAAAACGTGAATGCGATATGTCTGAGTGTCAAAAGACGATTAAATACACACGCGTGGCAGAACCGGATCCTTGCGAGTGATCAGACTCCAATTAGTGGATGAGTCATCGACACAAGTGCTCCTAATGGGCGCCCTCAACTCAGCTGGACTCTGTTCTCCGAAGGATAAGGCGAATTTAACCTCCGACTTTTTATGTAGCCAATTTAATTTATTGGTGATGTACAGATACAAATGTTATGGAATTCAGTATACTATCGTAAAATCATCGACCATTGTAATATTGTTGTGTTCCGCAGTTCAGATTTTTTCTATTCGTCCAACTCGAGTGATGGAAATGAAGGAAGAGTTTTACCCATGCAGAACGCTTCCAATGACTGTAGTTAGTCAATTGTAGATATTAATGGAGGTTGATAATACCAATGTCGAAGAATTCCTTCACATCCTGAAAATAATAGGACGATGTAGAATTATAGAAAAAATATTGAATAAAGAGTTTCTATAGCTCATTTTCTATATTCTATTTTCAATAAATACTTTAACCGACAACTAAATGTTTGCAGTTTTCAGCGATTTGTATTCAAAACAGTTGACTACCCAGCGCCATAAGAAGTTTTCCATCTTCATCGCTCAAATGGAGAACTGAAATTCATCAATCAGGAAGTAACGGAGTTTCTTGGTTGGCTTGTAGGAGACGCAAATCGTTCACAAAAATGAAAAAAACGGTGAGAAAGGATGTTTAAGAAACATGGCCACATATAGGAACAAACGCAATTAATCTGGAGGTAACATTTTGCTCAAACTTAGTAAACAAGCACTGTGTGTGCGTAATCTTTCACTGAGTTATTTGCTTGGCTTTGTTCTAGAAAACGAAACAGCAGTATGGAGGCCGAATACCAGCCTCCAACGAAAATCTTGTAATCATCGAATTTCTTAGCAATGGTTACCTTAGTTCGCGTTATGTCTCCTTTTGAAGCTCGCAGTTTCATCTTCACAGTCTAGAAAAATATTGTACGTTTTATTAAAAACTTGGACATTATTTCTTGAAAAGGGGAGCTGTATCTTAATAATTTGTTAAATACTCCAAGTTCTTAATACAATGAAATCAAGACTTTCTCAAGTCTAAAAAAACTTGGACCTTTCCTCGACAATCACTTTCAATGAGCAGGACAGGCGAGAGCGGCAAAATTCCTGACGCTGTTCCCCCGAGGAAGAAGACTCCCGAGGAATCTGTTGTGTTAGACGCCATAAGAGCGTCTGGTAATGGTGGAGCTGCAAAGGCACTGCTTTCTTTTCCATTTGTTTTTACTACTTAACACTTACGCAACGACGCCTATCTTTGCATTACTACTTCCGCAATGGATTGCGCTTAATTTCAAGTATTTGCAGACCGGAAGTTTTTTTCCCGAAAATAGAGAATAATATTCCGATCACCAGAAGATTGTAAGGGTTGAGAACATCCTAGAAATATAAAAGGGACCTAACTCCATTACTTTCTAAGAGGAATATGTGCTACTATCTACTGTATGCCACCATTGTCCACAATATATTGCATTTGGAAGTGTTTTGCAGAATATGTTGAGTCATGTGAAATTTAACCAAAGTGATGCTGAGATATTTGCAGAACTCCGGACCACAGGTGTCTTTGATGGGGGTCGAATGCGCTGTTACCATTTCCAAGTGCTAACGTGTTCACAACGTGGTTGTGAATTACACTACAGTTTCAGCTTGACTACGTTCAACACCGATTTGTGTCCACCAAATAAATCCCGTTGACGGCTGATTACTGATAGCACCTATGAAACACGGCTGAGAAAAAGGCGAAACGAAGGACACGTATGGTGTGGTGGTGAACACGTTAGCCGCGCAAAGGGGAATATCGGGTTTATTACCCACACTCTGCACTTGCGGTCCGGAGTTTTGCAAATATCTCAGCATCATTGTGGTTATATTTTTACATCACACCCTGCCATTAAAAAAGAGTAGGGAGTAAATAAAAAGAAGTGACAACATTACGTTGAGTCCATTTCTGTATTTTTTATACCAGCTCACTCCATACTATGACTATGAACCAATACAGCTATGAAAGTCAGAATAGCATCCAGTTGTCAACCAAAATACCAGTTAACGAACTCGCTCAAGAACAGATGTTTATGCATTTCCAAGTAAGAACGAAGCATCCTCGGTCCACATTTTGGGAAGTGTAGGAAAGCAGTTCGGGGAAAAAAGCCCTAAAACAAGCAAGCGAAACCAAATGACCTCTAGTAGAGGTCATACCAACCACTTGTCTTTTAACAAATGACTCTTACATAACTTACGTCGTCACATAAGTGTTAAGATGTGCTTATTTATCATACATTTCTTCGCATAAAGGCGTACAGACTTGTTCCTAAGAGGAGTGGAACCACATCGGAGAACACCACGAATTCCAAGCGACTGGGAAAGCAATGAATTCGAACACACGACAGAGGCAGCTAGAGCGAAAATCGTGACAGGATTCATGTTGGATTTGGCTGTTTTACCAGTGCTAAAACGAAAAAACTGAAAAAAGAAGCTAGTTCAACTCTGAAGGATATCTACACTCTTTTTTTTCTAACATCGCCTAACAAATAACTAGTTATCTGCAAACGAGTGATTATTGTTACAACTACAAAATAACGGTTTCGACTTCGAAATAAAATTTAGCCTGAAATTTTTGACAAAAGGATTACAGGCATTAAAAGGATAAAGAGATAAGGCATTCAATGTTGATCAATCGGTTAGGGATAGGCAATGCCTTGGACTTCATCAAGCATCGCAGAGGTGATTTAGTACATACTTAGCTTATACAATGACTTTTGGGAATGCTGATGTATCAAATTAGTGTTCTTATCCTCTCAAACAGGTTTAGAACCAACTAACCGAATGAGAAAAGGATAGAGAGAATTTGTTGTCCTGTGCTTACGGTCTTGAGCGCATGGAACAAATAGAGTTGAAATGATCTGAGAAGAACACAGTGAGTAAACGGACGTTATGGTGATCGATAAAGTAGCATTACACTGTGATGACATTTGTCGTACAATAAATCATCCAACAAGAAACTTGCGTGCGTTTCCCCTTCCGACCTAGGGACTACTAATACCCCACACCAGTTCTTCGTCCTACGAAAGCGATTCCCCAATAATCCGCTTGATAAGGATCGCAAGATTACCTCCGTTTTGGTTTTGGAACGCTTTATGTTGGAGAGTTTGCAAATTCCACTGGTCTCCCTCATATGCGAGATTTAAATCAGTTTAAGAGCACGGGCTTAGAGATGACGAATAGCGATTTCAACTTGACCAAAAGTCATCTATTGATTGCTCTTGGTTACAATTGAGCTGAACTGATGAATTCCACGGCTTCGATGAGGTGGACCAATTTCTACCTTCCCTGCACATGTAGAGAGACTACTGAACACGTGAGTAGGTGCGTTTTCATGTATAAGTACACGTCAAGTCGGTTGAAACGATACAATGAATGGGAAATGAATGGGAAATTAGTTCCAAAATCAAGGACCATAGTGAAGATCTTCGCTAAACGACACACACCATCAGCTAAAACTTGCAGAAGAAACCAAATAAAGCAGGCCAGAAAAATTAAGTATTAGTCGTCGATATGGCCGAGATGTGAATGCGTTGACCATCAAACCTCGTTTCTGATGCCTAAAGAAGAAGTGTTTCCCAGAACATGCAGTTTTAGAGGAATCATGATGTTATCGTCAATACGAAGTTATCCGTGGTCTTCAATTTTTTTTGGACAACTGGCGATGCCATATCATGCATGATGTGGACCGATGTATTCTTTACCAATCTTTATACGCCGTGGCGTCAAGCTGTAGCATAACATATGGGAATCGAGAAATACTACTGAAGGGATAAGGCAGCTCACGCGACGACAGGTAATCTGATTAAACGTCTAAGTTTTTTCAGCACAGAGCTCCATGCAAATAAGGCAATCGTCGGATTGCTTCCGAAATCCCAGGAAAGAAAAAGTGGTTAAAAAGATTCTAGAGTATGAGAAAGTCTAAAACTGATTAAGCTACAAAGAATGAAAGTGTAAATATGAACGTTTGAGGGGCCTTACTAGTTACAAAACCATAACAATCGCTTTTTGCTACTTGGGAGTAATCGAGCATAAACACCTTTTCTTTCCAGAATGGTAACGCAGAATGTATAATGATACAGGCTTTCCACTCAGAAGGCATTGTAAGCTACGTTCACTTTATTAGGGATAGTCTTGCCAACTGTCTGATTGAGAATCGAGTAACATTCGGCTCTTTGATGGCACTGCAACCGCCCTTCAAAGAACCTCTTTTCTGTCCTCAATAAGTTCACCAGTAACTCTCCACTTTGCATGATAGGAGCCAGAAATCGAGGGACATATACGAAAGGAATCAGAGTTACCATACTGCTGCGCAAGAACTGAAGCCAACGCCTGAAACTATCTCCCGCGGCCTTCTTAGCCCATTCGTAAACAAGCACTTCACCCTCGCAGTCATTCTTAAAACAATTATTGAGCGAAACATGGTCGTGTGGGCTAATATTTTTTCCGAAAAGTGTTGATTAGGATGAATCATACCAAGACCGTTGTAAACTCACTGAAATGCCATTAGAGTACCAGATGCCGCTATGCACCACGTTCTCTGCGAAATCACTCTATCCCTCAATTCCAGTTTGTTGTACAATTGCAGGTGCCGTGATTTCATAACAAACAATTTCGAAAGTCCACCAAAAGTCCGCCCATTCCAGAACAGTATATGATGATCACTACAGAGTTCTAAACCCATTACTTGTAGTATACCCTTATTGTTCCATTATGCTACGGCATTAGTTGAGCAATATTTCTATGACGTGTTACCTGTTGCTCTGCCTACCCAATCACTTCATTAAAGTGGCGAGTGCAGTATTGTCATGTGACTCGCTATTCTTTTCGATCTGCTCTGTATAGCATTTAGTTATTGGTCTATTATTTACATATGTTTGTGTAAGGCCGTAGTTTACCCACGTTTCAAGTCGGCTATAGGTCACGTATGGTATGCATATGAATATGCGTATGCACGTACGAGGCCGCTCCACGTAACAAATGGTGAATTCAGCGCTATCATTCTTTCAATTTTCAATCCCGTTTGAGTAGAACCGTTGCGTAACTTGCTCTTGATACTCCATTCAGGAAAGATGCCACTAGTGCATTCATATTTAACGAATCTCGGAATGATACAGATACATATTACATATTTGAACAAGGTGATACTATGGTGAAGACACACCACCATCATGGTGGGCGTGTTTGTTGATGTCGAAATGAGATGCCCATCAGGAGATTCCTTTTAGTAATATCTCCTTAGTTGAGAAATAGCTGAATCATTGTTTTCCTAAGAGTAATTCTATACCAGGAACTGCATTATGTTTCGCTACTTGCAAAGAGGGAAACCTCCTTCTCAACCACAAGCACCGGCGAGGATGACGAATTTGTGATGATTGGGTCTATTAAGACACAAGCAAATAAGAGAATTTAATGACATTCTTACAGATTTGAGCAAGAAATAAGTAGCTGTGGCCTTGAAAGAACAGTTAAGATGCTTTGAAAAAGTAAAACAGATCGGTTCCGCAAGGACTCCTGCTTGCCCATGCAGCAGCGACTGGAATGCCTTGAGGCTACGTAGATAAGATTAAAGGGTTTTTATGATAGGAATAATTTGTATCATACTGGTAGGTAGAGTGAATCTGGATTCCCAACTCCGTTGCTGATTAACGATTAGGGACACCACTACGTACGCCATGATATGGAAAATAACGTCCGCCTAACAAGTCTTGTTCTTCATCAAAAACCACAACTAATGTGTTGGAGATTTCAACGGCCGTGAAGCAGGTGCAGGACGATCATTATTTCCATAGTAAGATTATTCTGACCATGTGTATGGAAGTGGAAAGAATTTCGAGTGGGAAAACACTGCAATGCAGCAGTGGCAAAAGGCTTCGCTGGGTCCAGCTCATGTTGCTTGGCGATTGAGTGAAGCACAAGCGCGTGCTTAACCATAGACTTTTCCTACAAGTACATTCCATTTTTAGGTATAAAAAAAACGAGCAAACTCAGGGAATAAAACCATTCAAAAGATTACTGCTTGCTATTTTGATGCAGTTTTCTCAATTTCCTTTCTACACAGTTGACTAGTCTGAATGACCAATGCATTGATTTTCACGTGATTACGCATACTTTAGTTTTAACGCGTGTAGCTTTTCTTTACACACTATATTGGTGCCACAACTTCATCAACTCATTTAACCCTTTCACCACCGCGTGTCATTAAAATGCAACCAGAAAGCGCATCGAAATGAAGATGTACGGCTCCTGAGCCTTCACAAGGGGGCAGGGCGTGGTAGTTTTTTGAGGTTATCGCTCCGTTAGGGGCGCGTGTGGGGCAGTGGTTGGAGGCACCCTGCAACACACACGTGGAGTCGATCCCCGCGTCCATGGCCCATCAAGCCTTCCATTCCTCCGGAGTCGGCAAATTGGTACCAGACTTGTCTGGGAGGATAGCAGCACTGGTTCGATGCATCGGTAGGCCACCGCGAGTCATTGTAAAGGCAGATGTAAATTCAGTCACCTCCAGCGACACTTAGTGAAGTCGAATGCATGACCCATTCCTCAGGGATTGATCAACGCCAAAAGCTTTGTCATTTTGATCTTTTTTTATCGCTTCGTTGCTGGCTTTCCCTACATTTTTTCAAGTTAGTCCATCTTCTACATATCAGCCATGTTCTGTGTATGTTCGCATGTTTTTGGTGACCTCTTTGTATGGATTAACTCGTGTGTGTGATCAAGAAAAATTCGCCTATTATGTAATTATGAAGTTACTAGCGCACCGCATGGTTTTGTGTGAAAGTTGAAGTGTAGTTCTTTATCTCTTCCGTATTTCTTTCACATCCACCTAATCCATTCCGCCGTTCAAAACGACCTTTTGTAAATATAGCTGAGAACACCTATACATGGATCGGCCCTTGTATAGAATCGGCGTTCGACAGGTCATCGATTATTTACAAAGGGTCATGAGGATGTTATTTGATCGGAAAGCAATGTATCTACGTGAAAATATTGGAAGAGAGTTTTGGTCAATCCTGTGCGCTAAATAGTTGTTACAAGACGGAAGGATCAACGCTCTCACGACCGCGGCCATTTTCGAGTGGCAGGCACCATCCGACAACGTGTCATTGGAGCACAAATGAGATGCGCATTGAAATCAAGGAGTACGGTTTGAGACGTACAACGGCGTTCATAGAAAGCAATGCGCATGGTCGTGAAAGGGTTAATTCTTTCGCAAGTATCATATTTAGAGTACTGGTGAAGTTTTAATAACTCAGGAGACCGACTTTCTATTTTCCAAAAGTGGTGAACTTTATTTGTCCATAATAGTTCATGAATTAAAAAATGAAGCGAAGCACAACAGTGGAGATTTCTGCTTGACGAAACAAGCGCATGGCCCTGGTTCGACTCCGCACCGCTCTAGCTCTCCCATCACTGCGGAGTCCAAAAGTTAGTTCCACACTTGTCTGAGAAGATATCTGTCCGATGGTGCAGCGCTTGATGACTGCTCGTGATAGAAAGCTGGGAATGTTGTAATATGGTTCTCACAGGATTCTAGGAAGAATCGATTGAAGCAGTGTTTATCGAAGTTCGTAATGAAGACCAGAGGCGCTCAAGCATCAAAAGAACTTACTAAAGAGGATCCTCGCACTGGAATCGAGAACACAAGCGCGCAAAACTCTCAGGCGTTCTGGATTAATTCCAGAAATCCGAAAACGAACCGCAGGGTAGAATGCCTCATTATCACGCGTGATATTGGGCAGTATATAAGCCTGTTATTCTAATGGCATGGGCAGATTACGCTTCCATGTGAATTCTGTGCGGTTGGTCTCCACGTTACATACTCAATGAAGACTCATAGAAACCGGTGAGTGTGCAAAAAAGCTATTCTGTGTTCAATGTGATTGAAATGTTGGTTTAGCACTTTCTCTGTTTGATTATGGAGGTACTTGGCAGGGTAGATTGCTGTCCACTTGACCTTTCCAGGCTCTGAGGTAGGCGAAATCCGCCGAAACGTCAGGCTTGTTCCTGAATAAAGAATAAAATAACACCTCGTGTTTGCTCAATAAGAATATAAAGAATTACTAAAGAGGTTTCATCATAGATGGAATTGGTCATGCTGATGTGTGGTTGTGCTTTTTTTGAGCGTCCATCGTTGTCATTAATAGGTTGAAAGTTGGTGCATCACCGTCTTATTTAGAGTCGCTGGATAGTGATGCTATTGTGATCAGTGCTTCGAACACAACTATAGTGGCCAGCTCTTGTCTATCGGATGAAATTTTCCTGGATTTCGACTAGGATTCTCTCAATACAACGGATGTTCTTATACTTACTACTCATTGATCGAAGACGTTATAATGAATTACACCAACTTGTTCAAAAAATAAATGAAAAGCCAGTATGTATGTAAAATCAGAGTCAGAGGAAATTCACGGGTAGAAGCTAAGTGGTGTGAAATGTGGCATAACAGTGCAATATATAGTACAATATAGGGTGCGCGTGGAGCAGTGGTTGGAGGCGCCACTGAGACACACACGTGGAATCGATCCCTGCCCCTATGGCCCACCAACCCTTTCCATCCCTCAGGGGCAGGCAAATTGGTACTAGACTTGTCTGGGAGGGTAGCAGCAGTGGCTCGATACATCGGTAGGCCACCGCGAGTCATAGTAAAGGCCAGATATGCATCCAGTCACCTCCAACGATACTTAGTGAAGTCGAAAACAAGGCACATCGCTCAGGGATTGATCAACGCCTGGCGTTTTATCCTTTTTGTATAGTATAATAATAAAAGTGATTGTGTCAGTAAAACTGTATAAAACGGTGGTAAAAATAAGGATAGTAGAAGCATATAGAATAATAAATAAAAAATATGAGAAAATAGTGAAATTAATGCAAAATAAAGCATGCATTCGACTTCTTAAGCATCGCTGTGACTGAATGCATATCCGGCCTTTATAACGAGTCGCGGTGGCTTACCGATGTATCGAGTATTGCTGCTATCCTCCTACACAAGTCCAGTACCAATTTGCCGACACGGAATGGATGAAAGGGTTGGTGGGCCATGGGCGCGGTGGTCGATCCCACGTGTATGTTGCTGGGCGCCTCCGACCACTGAACCACTCGCCCTACAGTTTTACTAGCAAATGTAATATTATTATATCACGCAATAGTGTTTGCAATAGAAAAGAAATATTGAAAACAAACGGAAATAGACGAGATTGTAATAGAATGAGAAAGGAAGTCATTTCTGCTCAGACCTCCACTGCCAGCGTTTTTGATGAGAATTGGTGGTATCTGCAATCTTGATCTGAATTCTGTCATATGTGAGCTTTCCGAGATGATCTGAGATCGCTTGTATGTACGCTTCGCCATCTCTTATCTGCTCGTTATACTTCATCAAACGAGTCGGTCCACTTCGATTACGAGCGTTCCTTTGGCAAGCTGCTGTCTCTTATCAGGAGTTTTCCGCATTCAACCAAACAATAGTCATTCCCGTAAAAGTTTCTGCATTGTGCTGTTGTATTAAATGAAACAAAATTCATCTATTTCCTATCCGTTTATTTCTTTCTTGGCTCCCATGCAAATGCCAATGCGAAGCAAGAAATATGCCGACTTTCTCTTGTGTGGACTAGTCTATCCACTGGTCGATTAATTGACATTCCTGCCGCTTAGCTTGAAGACTGAGTGGTCATCTTTGGAAGTCCTTGTCGTTGAGAATTTGTGACGTTCGAAAAGCATAACCGTCCAGCTTGATGAAGTCGATGTATGGCGCATCCCTCAGGGATTAATCAATGGCCGAAGCTCTATACTTTAGTCCTACTACTGAGAAGTAATGTTTGAGATTCCCTTGTGAGCAATTTGGAATTAGATTTACCTATTTAAGCAAAATAGCAAGTCAAAAAAAAAACAGCGCCTAGTTATTGAATCCCTAATGCTCATTATGTTGATCTGATTGTGTTGCTTATTTTCTGGTGGATTAGTGCTTCACTGGATGCCAAGGGGTCTATTTGGAATAGGACCATTTCACTAGTGGGGACGAAAACAACGTCGTTTTGTACAAGGAAGAAACGATAAATGTTCTAAAGCAGTTCAAATGTCGTCACTTTTAATTGTTGCGTGTTCTTTTTTCATGGAGGGATACGATGTGAAGTATAACCACAAGAACGCTGAGATAAGAGCAAACCATGGAACCTCAGGAGGGCTTCGAACCCCTTTCCTTTCAAGGGCTTACGTGCTATCTACCACACCAACCGAGGTCCTTGTTTCGCATTTCTCTCAGCAAATTTTTTATCCTAACCATCAGCAATCATTCGACAACAAGAATGATCTGGTGAGCACAAATCGACGGCGAACCCAGTTCAGCTGAAACTGTAGTCGAAATCACAATGTCTTTAACTCCACTTTTTGAGTTGGGATCAGTGCATCTCTAGTCGCCTGCTTTACGGTCGCTGTAGGATCCTACTAGAGGGTAAAAATGAGCATCTGAAAATTGTACTGCTATGGAAAATTTTGGTAAACACGGTTGCACACATCGTTTGGGAGTGATTAGGTAGGTTTATTGCCATGATAAACGCCAATGCATATTTGTCTAGTGATTGTCACCTGTCAGTTTCAGTAACAAGCTAATGACTCTATTCAAGCAGAAAACAACTTGTTTAAGCTTCTTATTCGCTCAGAATTAACATCTCAAGACACTCAAGTTCAGGGTTCTCATTTCCAAAAACAAGTCACTGTCTTAGTGAACCAATCGAAAAACGAATTTTACTGCCTTCTTTCACAACTTTCTTCGTGAGCAGAATTTCAATTCCTTGATGACTCATTGGAGCGTTCTTCAAGAACCACTAGAGCTGTAGCCGTATGTAAGTTTTGCGCGTTTGCTCCCTAAGTACGGTTAGTTACTTCTCTTACTTACTTTTGATCCGCAAGGTAAATACACCGGCCTTTGGATCTATTTCTGTCCTTCAGAGTATTTCCGTGATATAACAGCGTTATTTTAAAGAGTTCGCAGTACACGTAATGGATTTATCAACTCTGAGATGGCTCCCCATATTCAAGGAGATGTATGCTCCTTAGGTTAAAAAGCAAACAATTAGTATGGAACTAGTATGTTGCTAGTATGGAACTTCTCAGGAGTTCTGCAGTGGCAATGAATTTTGCTGCCTTCATCTGTACACCCAGTGAGCACTCAAGGGTGTGAGAGTTAGCATTTCCATAAACGATGATTGGAGAAATCACATAAGAAACGGAATTATTAAAACCTCACAGTAAGGGTGAAAATGCGGTGAGACTGGAAATTTTTCGAATGGCTACGGCAAAATAAAGACTTTGACTGGTGGGCAAATAAACAATGTGGGCAGATCTGTCTTATCGCCAGAGGATCTTGCTTTCGAACTAAGCAACTGTAATAAAAACATTATTGAGCGCTGTCATGTGTTCGCCTTGGATTCGTCTTAGAGACCCAGCGCGAAGAGAATTCTCTTCCCGACAGCATGTTTGCCAGTACTTCAGCTGCCACATCTAATTGGTCCATCTAGGTACTGTAAGGCTGAAAAGGACCTCCCGAGTGTAGTTTTTTAAAGTGAACTCTTCGTCAAGTTTCGTGTTTTTATCCTTTGACTCCTGCTAGCTCAAATTGCAGTTAGCGGGCTGTATTTCTAAAGAAACACAATTATTTTTTTAATGTCTCAACTTTTATTTGCTGCTCATTCTTCATTCACACGCCAAGGTATTATGTGAAATACATCAACAAGGATGGTGAGATATGAGCAAAACTCGAAGCCTCAAGTGCGCTGCGAACTCGCGATTACCCTCTTCGAAGTGTCACGTGCTGTCCACTGCACCAACCGAGTCCTTGGCTATGTTTTCCTCTCTGATAACTACTTTTTAGTTTTATAGCATGACTTCATTTATTGTATTTATACCAGCACTTCTTTCATTCAGTTCATCGTCTCGCACATCTCACCGACGACTATGTACATATATGCGTGTGTTCTGGGTTGCGCTTTACCTTCTTTATGAACTTGGATTATGGTGTTCTTTCCTTTTGGAATACTGAGATAGTTTTTGCAGAACATTCTCAGATCTTTACCAAGTGCTACTTCTAGCTTTTGTGGGTTGCAGAGGGTTTCCTCAATTAAGTCTGTTACTAACTTACCAACTCCAGAGATATGCGGGACACCGTTATGCTGAAGCAGAATGGAGCCAACGACTATGCTTGTATAATTGCAAAGAATCTCTAAGCATTGCCCTTTTCACGCCTCCCATGAAATAACTAAGCACTATAAAAACAACAGTGATTACATCACCATCAGAATATGGGTTAGCTGAGTTCAATGAAACGGTTCCTGTTCTATCCAATTAGATGATGGCCGATGAAACCGTTTTCTAAGATTGCTGAATACTCTTGGAATAAGCTTTTTCATGAAGTCGTGTTCAAATTGTTAACTACAGTCCATTGCAGTTATTCTTGTAAATGATCGAAGTCGAGCAAGTCAAAATTGAGTCAGTAAGCCAACAGTAAGAGAAATGCGGCTATTTCAATTCCGTCTATTGTTTAAATATCTGTTAGATTTTATTTTACACAGATGAAGTAGTATCGTCTTAAAAAGTTGTTTATTCCGAATGAAAAATAGTGGGCCTCATCCATCAAATTGCCAGCCATCGCCTTAAATAGACGCGATTACATGATCCTCGTCTTCGGAGATGAATGTTGACATTTCGCCTGCTCGCCATGTCGTCGGCATTGGGCCTCTATGTCGTCTTCAAGAGAGGATGTTTTCCGCATCGCAGTGCCTGAGGCGTTCGTCTCGGACAGGATTCCACTTCATCATTCTTACATGACCGCGACAGTTGCATCGATTTACGACTAAGATTTATTTCACCTTTGCAACCTCGATTTTCCACTTCAGACTATCTTCTTGTCCAAAATCCCACCTAATCACCGAAAAAGCTGATTTTTCACAAAATTCCAACACTTTTGCCTAACATTCACCTCGACCAACTGGTGCTGATATATGCTAACATACGTAGAGATTTAATACAAATCGCCCTATAGGAAGGACATTCACTTTTTTCAAATGCATTTCTAGTCGCAGCAAATGCTTATCTATTGCCTAAGGGTACGTGACTGTTTGTGGTGAGGGCCAAGTAATGGGTTTTCACGTTCAACTTTTTGATTACTGCTAGTAAATAGAAAGTTAAACATTGTGCTTTCAGCAGCAGGTTTTGCTTAACTGGGTTCAACGCCGATTTGTGATCCTCACGTCGCTTCCGCTGCCGGATGATTGGTGATAGCACCGTGAGGAAAAAAAAACTGGAGAAAGGCAAAGCCAGGGCCTCTGTTGGTGTGGTAGATAGCACGCTATCCCTTGAAAGGGTCATGAACCGCACCTAGGGTTCAGTTTTGCTCACATCTCGTCATTTTTGTGGGCTTTCAGGTGTTTCACGACACGATAATGAGAAGTTCTAGCAAACTAGCAAAGGTCCAGTTATGTGGGACACAACGTGGGATCCGCACTAATCCTCGTGGATGTGAGCCATTCAAATGTTAAGTAACACAAAAGTAAGTCATATTGAATACGGCATTCGATCAACATCCGCACTGTTTGGAAGGACACCACTGAATGAAATTTACCATTCGAGTGATATTCCCTCCAATGGATTGGGCGCAATGAGACAACGAACAAGCATATCACGAGGACGACTACTTGTGGAACATCGAGTCAGATCAAACCGGCTCTAAGACATCGGAACTTTAGCCGAATAAGCTTCTTCTTTTACAAATTTCGTGTTAGCTTAATAATCCAGGAAGGTAGTAGGCACCAATATTTCACCGTTCTTCTCTACTGCTCCTCATATTTTCTTGTTATTCCAAATTATCTAGGGCTTTCTATTTTCTGGCGTCCGTTAGATTTCCTAGTTATGTTTATAAACGTCCGTATATACGCGAAGCAGTAGAGTTCTACTCACGTACCTATGAACATCTTTGTAACTTGACCATCACATGTTTGCTTCCAATAAAGGCTCTCGCTCTCTTAGTTTGTCGATGAAGTGCTTGGTGCTGCTTTCTCTGCTAGGCTGTGCTGTGGCGATGCGCCAGCAGTCCGTCGCTGTAAAGGGACGGCTCCTCTGCGGAAACCAACCAGCAGCCGGAGTGAAGGTGAAGCTGTGGGACGAGGATGATGGTGAGCGCTTTCCGTCGAAGTATTCTGTATTGAATTTATCTGTTTGACATCGTAAAACTGAAGTAGCGTAGCGATTTTAACACTACTATCGTTGGGAAATAAGTAAAAAAAAGTCGGTCTGAATCGTGACATTTTTATGTTGGATGCGTTTCATGGCGACATAATTAAAACACTTGAAAGATTCAGAATTTTGCAAAAATATAGAGAAAACTTTGTTCAATCACTTTAAAGGTTTGTACAGTTTTCATGAAATATCTGTTCAGTTTTAAGTTCGTTCAGGACCAAAATATTTAAGAAGTTAACATTTTTTTAACATGACGAGTCACCGTATCTACTATGCGGATTTCAACACTTCTCGAATTCAAGTCGTTCCCTCGTATTCATCGTGCACAAAAGTCTGAACATATCGCGTTTTGCTTCCGTTGGTGGATTTCATCTTCTATATGAGTGTCATAGAATGCTGGTCGAAACGATTCTCTTCGCAATCTTGGATCTAGCAGGGCTAGGGTGTTCCCACGTCGATTGGAAGAGAGCATTTAGGAATGGGTTCAGCCATCGCCTTTGTCTCATGGTCGACGAAATCACAAACCACTGCTCTAGTTGGGGTCACTCTTCATATTAGGAAGTATGCCTATCAAAATGGGTTGAAAATCATACTACGCAAAGAAAAAGACGTTAGAAATAAAAGATGGTTTCCAGGCTTGAATTTTTTCGGAAACACACCATGGTTAGCATTTACCATCTAAAAATTTGATAGAGGAAATATAAAGGGGAAATTGGGATCTGAGAAGAACCAAGAGCGTAGCGACTCATTAAAATCATGCCATGAGCATTTAGTGAGCTGATATTGACTTGTTGTCAAATTATAATTACCGCTATATGGTGAAAACCAACAGTAGAGTTCTAGGACCGGATCCGGATGATGTTCTCGACGAAGGTTATACTGATTCTAACGGCGCTTTCCATCTTAAGGTTTGCTTCACAATTCAGCATTATTTCATTCGCTTTCTTTGTCTCGATTCAACTCAATCGTTTCAAGGGCTCCGAGCGTGAGCTCACCAACATTGATCCCGTTTTCAAGGTTTATCACGACTGTGACGATGGCATTAAGGTACGTTATAACTCTATTTAATTCCAAAAGACGTTAGCTCGGCTGTAGACCGCATTGAACCCAGTTTTTTTCTTCTTTACACTACAAAACTTCATATGCTAGTAAATAGGAGGCAAGTAGTCTCGAGCAAGTTACTACAATATCAGGACAAATATTCTTACTTCACGCTAGTCTTTAGTATACTCCTTCACAATCTTTAGGCCTAGGTATCTTCAAGTGTACAATGTTATTTGTTACGAACTCTAATTGATCGTCTTCTAGCCAGGCCAGCGAAAAGTGAAATTTCGTATTCCGGATTCGTACATCTCCTCAGGAGGTGTGGCCAAGCGTGTCTTCGACATAGGTGTGCTGAATCTGGAGACGATTTTCCCGAAGGAAGAGCGTGACCTCCTTTAATTGCTTGTCTTTTATTTGCTAAAAAAATCCTACTTCGTTCATTACCACAGTGCTTAACTCTCATTAGCTTCTCATGAAACCTCTTGTACTTTCATGCATTTTTATACACCACAATATTGACTATATGATTAACCTAGCAGGAAGCTCGTATCTCGGTATCATTGTGGCAGTTGACATTAATAAACATTAAAATCCCTGATAGCCCAGCGAAACTAGAGTCATGAAACTCTTAAACACATGAGTCCTGTAGCCAAAGTTTCTACAGATTATAATAATTTCTCGTTCCTTGGAGTTTCTAAAGAGTTGAGAACTTCACATTTTATAAAAGAGACTTCACTGTCACTAGGCTTACATATCACATTTATAAAAGCTCATTTTAGTTCTGAGTAAGAAATTAAAAGTGTTTAAAATTGAACAAGAGAATTCAATCTTTAAAACACCGAATGTAGGAGCGGCAGCCGTGCACACCAACGGTACACTGAAGAACATCATCACGTCCAGTTCTTCGAGAGCAAGACCGCTACATTGTTCGATGCCCGAGCCATAACGGAAAGAATTGAAGAAGAAGTTTCGGGAAACCCAGGAAATCGAAATTTTTATGGATGTGGAATATGAGAGTTTGCACAATCTAGTGAAGCATCAGTAGAGTTTAACAGTCTTTATTTCAGCTAGTAAAGTTTGATAGGGTGCGGATGGCAGTGGTGTGGTGTGGCAGTGATGTCCGTCATCACAAACATGGCTCTAGTTCGATTCCGCTCCAAGCAAACCAAGCCTCTCATCCCTCCGGGGTCGGAAAATTGGTACCGGACTTGTCTGAGGAAAAACCACTCTCTGAAATCCAATAGTGAACGGCCCAGCCCGGCTATCTAAGGACTCCAAGAAGAATCGACTCGAGCAACATCCTACGACATTCAAGACGAAATGAAAATCCTCAAGCATCAACAGAAGCCACACGTAATGCTGGAAGATCTTCGTGGACAATAGATGCAAGGAAAGTAATTTAATGTGAGAAGTACTGCAATCCTCACAGCAGACGTGAAGACGGGCCACATCACCTGTATCAAATGTAGTCCTGTTGATCGTCGAGTGATCCGAGCGGGCGCTAGTAAATCTTCCATTTTTCCCTGTCGCGTGCAAGAGTAGCCCAGTGGGATCTGCTCGCTCTAGTTACTCGTTGAGCACCATATTTTGCTTCTAGGCTCTTCGTGAAGAACTCTGACCATCGAGTCGGTGGTCTTCCTGCAGTACGTTTGACATCCCGAGGAATCCAGTCACTAACGGCTCATGCACATCGGTTGTCATTCATACGCATTAAGTGCCCGGCCGACCTTATCTTTGACTGTTTGGTGTACAGAACGGTATCTTTGATTTTTGATCGTTGACGGAGGTCGGAGCTTAGGATCCCATCCCTTACTTGTGTGAAACGGGATACTCCTAGCATCGTCCTTTCTACTGCGCGTTCGATAACGCTGAGTGATCTTTCATCCTGCTTACGCAGCGACCAGGTTTCTGACGCATACTTAGGGCAGGAAGTACCGTTGAGTCGAAAAGGTGGTCACGGAGTTGGGTGTTCCTTGTTCTCATCACTACATCCTCGATGCTCTTGAAAGCACCCCAAGCCGCTCGTTTCCTTCTGCTCAGCTCTGGAGCTAGGTCGTTCATCATATTGATTTCCAGACCTAGATAGACTTAACTGGAGCATTCGGAGATATTCGTTCCGTTGAGTGTGAATGGGGCATACGAAACCAATCCCTTCTTCATGAACATCGTTTTGTGAGATTTAGTCAAAGACCAATCTTTCCACAGGCTTTATCAGAGTCGGCAAGCATAGGTTCCGTTTCGCTAATGTTTGGTGTTACAAGGACAATTTCATCAGCGAAACGAAGATGGTGTAACTGCCGACCATTGATTTTCACTCCCCATATTATCCCATTCCAGTGTTCGCACGACGTTCTGGTGAGTGGAGGTAAATAATTTTGGCGAGTTGGTATTGCCTTGCGTAATCCCTCTTTTGACGTCAATGTTAATATCGTTGTAGAATGGTGATATCTTGGTTGTGAAACTTTTGTACAGCTCACGAAGAATCTGCATGTGCTGAATAGGGACTCCTTGCCTATCAAGGGCTTCCATGACTGCTTCTATCTTAGTTGAATCAAAGGCCTTCTGTAAATCGATGAAAGCGAGACAGAGCGGTCTTTTGTACTTTCGCGATACTTCAGTGAGCCTTGTTATCCTGTGGATGTGGTCCATCGTACTAAATCCTTTTCGAAACACTGCTAGCTCACATGGATGTCCTTCGTCCAGTGTTCTGTCAATCCTTTTTAGTGAAACACTCGAGTGAAATGTTTGTAGACGATAAGCAACAAGGAGGTTGGGCGATAGTAGCCGATATCGTGTAGGTCACCTTTTTTGAACAATAACACGGTCTTGCTGGTCGTCCACTGAGTAGGGACTTTGCATTCAGACAGGTAACGTTTGAAGAGCCGAGCTGTGTGTTTACGAGGACTGGCGGGAGGTTCTTCAGGTGTTCTGATCTTATCCTGTCCGGACCTGGTGCTGTTCGATTTTTCATCGACGAAATGGCATGTCGGATTTCGGAAGGGAGAACCGGTGGTACAACATATCCATCCTCCTTTATTTCATATCACGGGAGGTGGACGTGGCTATCGAAGAGATCTGAGTAGTATTCGTGAATGATTTTCTCCATTGCCTTTCTGGAAGCTGTAACTGTTCCGTCTGGGCGGCGGAGTGCAATCATCTTGGTCTTGTAATTGGCGAAGCTTCGGTGGGCTTTGCGAAAGCTTTTCCCAGCCTTTGCAGCTTCGACCATTAGTGCTGCTCTTCTCTCTTTAAGATCTTCTTTTCGCCTGTCTGCATTGTTTTGCAAGATCGGACGTTAGTTCGCGGTTGCCTGCAGCTCATGCGATTCCACGCTGGCCTACAGCTCCAGTGTTTCTAGAGACGGAGGTCTCTTGGTCACTTTCGAACTCTCAGCTTTCATAGCGCTAACGTGAAGATGTTGAATGAGCCGATCGTATTCTTCGTCGATGTAATCGACAACGGTATCATCTCAACAGCACACTAATGAATTGAAAAAGTCCCAGTTTACGGTGGTTTTGGCACTTCGGTTTTTGAATTTAGCGGCTTTTTCTTCTTTTCGCAAGAAATAGAATCTTGCACGAAGGGGGCGGTGGTCTGATCCCGTGTAGAATTTTGGGACAACGGCGACATCGGTTAGGCAAAACCATCAATTTACTATGATGTGGTCTATTTCGTTGTGGTACTCTCCATTGAGAGACTCCCACGTCCAGCGTTAAGGGTGGGGCTTCTGGAATTGTGAGTTACCACGGATTGTCTTGGTCGCCATGATAAACTCAGAGAGCCGCTCACCCTGTTCGTTCCATTCTAATCCGTGGATCACAATGTGACGTTTTTCAGACGTTCTTCTTGGTGCAATCTTGGGTTGAAATCTCCAGTGATGACTTGAAGAATGTATAGTCTTCTCTGTAGAAATTCTCCAAGTCCACATAGAACGCTTCGACTTCTTCTTCGTCATAGTTTGATGTCGGCGCGTAAACGACGAAGATTGTCAAAGCCGGTATTGATCCACACCTTTTTAATCGTAAACGTTCGATTCGGGTTGTAAGCTTTTCGAATGAATCGAATGGACAAACTTGTGTTGACAAGAACGCCGAGGCCTCCGACTCCTCTACTGTCGCATGTTCCGAGGAACAGTTCTTCTCCGGTGTCGTAGACGGCGTTGAATGGGTGGCGTCGTCTCATCTCGAACTGGCCAATGACGTCGTACCTTATCCTTCTTGCTTGCATGAGCAAGTCCTCTATCGAGGACTCGGAAGCAAGTGTACGTGCATTGTACGTACAGATCGTCACCATAGTTCTTTGTAATCTAGGCAGCTTCCATTGGCCCTGAGATTTTAGCCTCCCTCTCCGTGCTCGTCCCTATCCAACGCTGCGAAATTGGCTCTTTCGAGGTCAGGGGAATGAGGCTCGTTTTTTTTACTGTATTAAGCACTTTGATACCCACGTATAGCTTGCTGGGCTCTGAACGTGGGGGGCTGGGTATACTCACGGGTAGCTTACCAGGCTCTCGCACAGTGGACATGGAGCTTATTTGTTGGAGGCAACTCCCTAACCGCCTCCTATGTACTTCCCTTTCACTTGATTGCAGGCTTTTGTGCCAAATCGGTGTAGCGGAAACAGGGAGACCGTCCCCTGGATCCACCTGCGTCTCAGGGAGGCAAAGGTCGCTTTCGGTTCGCGACTAACCTCCTATCCGCCACCTGAGGACGGGCCACATAGCTTCGCGACTAACCGGCTCGAGATTCCTCAAATGAGGGAGATCCATGGAAGACGGGTCATATAAAATAAAATAAAAAATAGATGAAAAGTTTAATATGAGTCGTCATATACCTGTTTGAAGCTGCAAGCAACCAATATTGCTGTATCAAACGCACTCTGTTCAGTATGCGTCAGGTGTTGCGTTTTAAAGCCTTATTAGCTCAACAACGCGATTCGAATTCACTGCTGGCTGGGAAGAGCATTACGAAATACATACTGACGAAGAACGACGGGTAGAAACCAACTATGGATGTCACACAGAGCTCTTCCAGAATTTGAGCTTTGCCAAAAGTTAATGTGCAATTATAAGCATGACGTTGTTCCAATAAGCACTCTTACTTAAACATTGTCAAATGTCTTGAATCTAGTTATGTCGGTGCGGTGCTTATTTAACAGTGTTATCGTTTGGAAAAAAATTATTAGTGTAGGGCTATTAAGTGCTAAACATAATCTAAATAAAGGTTCTAAAATGTGGATCTTACTAGCACTACAATATTTACTGTTTTTGATACAGACGTTACATTTGTCCCAGAATCCTTTTGAGTAGATTAAGGAGTGCTGTTAAGCATTAAAAAAATCGCAGTGATGGATTGATTGAATGTAAATATAGTGAGTAAGATTTATAGAGTTCATTACTCATGTCACATCTGTAGAGTTCCATTAACTATGAGAGAGAAGAGTAGCGCGAGAGGTCCTCAACTCGTCGCTAGCGCTACGAAAAATTTCTCTGTGATCTGTCTGGCCGGAAAGAGATAGAAAGAATTTTGTTTTTTCGTACTTTGCTGCAAGCATAAAATTGCATGGAAGCGAACTTCAACTGAATAGTGTATTAGTTGGTGCAATGGAATATAAGACTTTGGGTCAGTCTTCGACGCAGGACAATTACTAACTCGAAGTAAAATGCTCGACTCTATATGAGTTCATCACGCGGGTCCTTTTTTACGTAGCCACGGAGAACAATCTCAAGCTTAGGTTATAACTGTTTATAGCAATAACAACAATACAATATGCACAATCTGACGATGAATAGTTGGGCGAACGGCCACGGGTAAAATTGAGATAAGGATGAGTGAAATTCTTGAAGTTAGCTGGGCAAAACAATGGAACACTGGAACTGGGACACCTGGGACCGAGATAACGGAATGCGGAGACACTGGAATGCTAACTCGATGGCTAATAGTGTTTCATATACTGTTTTCGTAATGGGTGGGATTTCGACAAAGGAAACTAGTGATAGTACTCAGAGAGAGGTTCTAAAAGTTTCTCAGCTAGTATATTCTGATAGAGCTACTTCCACAGAAGGTTCATGAAGTATATACAATAGGTTATATACAAAGTACATGTGAAAGCGAGCAGCTGCTCGTTCGGAAGTTCGCTTGAAAAACGACACAAAGCCTTCTACAAAAAGTTCATGTGAAAGCCATGGAATAGTTTATACAAAGACTTTCACACAAAGTACATGTGGAAACACAAAAACTTATACAGAGTGTTATGTGAGGGCGGAACAAAGCATAGTAGGCATGGACAAACGTGACCAGTAGTAACCATAGTTCACATGGGAGATATACTGTAATATAGAAAGTAGGAACGACTTGAGGAATAGCTACTACAAATAGTGCTCGGTGGTTTTCGTTAAGACGTACGATATCTCTAAAGAAATTGATGTTCGAATTAATCGCTAATCTAGCAGCACCCCTGATTTTCAATCGTCCAGGAAACTCAGAATTTCCTCTCATCTACATCACGTTTTCAGACAGGATGCTAAACCACGAGAGCTGCGACTGCCTCTGGTGGTGAAGACCTGGGGCAGGCTTTGGCTAGGCTAACACCGGGATTTCAGGGAACCACAATGGTTTAACCAGCAAGTCCCCGAAAAGTGGAGATTATGCTGGGTTCCGCACAACCAATGAGGACGGGTCATTCAAGTATCAAGTATCAAGTTATCGAGAACGTGTCCAATAGTTATCGAATATTATATATCTGTACATTATTTTTTCTTCATTGAACATGCATTTGACTCGCACTGCTTAGTCATCTCCAAATAACCAAATCCTGGGTAAAAACTTTCTTAGAACTTGCAATCCGCCGCTTTTCTGATGGAGACATTCGCGGCTACTGTACCGTCCATTGAATCGGCCTCATCAGATGGCACTGCTTTAGAAAGGGTTTTGCTACCTGCTCCTCAAACCATCTCTTCAAAACATCTGCATACTGTATCTTTAACTACCCTACTTAAACTCCGCCTATCCTATTGACATAAACTGCTCGGTCAGTTTTCAGTTGGTTCAGTTCGTTCAACCAGTGCATCTCTAATTCGCAATCTTCACCTTCTGTTGTTATCATGGTACTCTTACTATATTCATTGCTATCATAAACGGCTACAACCTAGTGCCTCAAGGCGTTCAGCTCAGCAAATAATTCACTGAAGTTCCGCGTAGCGAATGCGAAAGGCGAGCAGTCAATAAATTAATATTCAAAACCATGTGATATTCAATTGTGGACGTCCTCACAAACGTTTTTTATGTCTAGATTGTCGACATCGCCATTTCGATATTGCTGTGCTATTACCAGTTTATATAGAAGTTTATTTAACAAAGTTTTAGTTTCACGCAGCGGCACCAAGGCCACAGAATCACGATTGGTACACATAATCTCAATTTGCTGTTCTCCAGAAAGTTAAAGTTTTTTCCACTGACTTTTTGCTAACCTTGGCACTGATCAAATAAATCCATCCCTGCACAGCAAACACGAGGTGTTCACTAGCAAGCTGGGGTTTTGGCGGATTTCGCATATCGCATATTGAAATATTCGTTCACATTCTCTGTTTGGTTATGGAGGTGTTTGGTCGAGTAGATTCCAGTCAACTTGACCTTTCCCAGGTTCCGGGGAAGGCGATATCCACCAAAACGTCAGCTTGCTAGTGAATGAAGAATAAATAACATCTCGTGTTTGCTCAACAAGAACATAACAGTTAGCTTTAATGATGCTGAGATATTTGCAAAACTCTGGACCGCAGGTGCCTATGGTGGGGAACGAACGCGCTATTGTCCTTTCCGGGGAGTAGCGCGCTCACCACCACACCATGCGGGTCCTTCGTTTCGCCTGTCTCTCAGCTAGTTCTATTGATCTTTTTGCCATCAGCATCAAAAAAATAACAGTTAGCGTTTTTTGATAAGCTGACACGAGGTTGTTAGCTCAGTCTTTATTTCACAGTGGCTAACCTTTCAGTGGATTTCGCTTTCGTCAGAGCTGGTTTCGTGCAGCTTTTGCACGTGATCTCTAAAACTAGTGTCACAGAGTTTACATGAACGAGGAATGCTTCACATTTATTTGCTAGAAGCCAAATCTGACCAAACGTTATTTGTTGTAAAGCAATTATTGTGGTAACAATCCCGTGTTTAAGACAACTTAGACTTGAAGATCAGTTGATCCTCCGTAAGACCATATTGCTATGAGCATTTAAGATTGTTCTGAAGCCAGATCGATGCAAATTCCGTGTTTTTATACCTGTTCGCTCTTTACGACAACGCTGACTCATCAGAGCGATTAGGAATGAAATGATAGCCAGTTATTAGTCAACAATTAAACTTTATATACCTCCGTAATGGATGATACCGGTTTTTCGTCCCACAATAGACCACAATTTTTTGATGACTAGAACAATTCGACTCATAGAATTGACAGATTTTATGGCTTTATTATGGCCAACAAGTGGGAAGTAAACGTGGTATACGCAAATAGGTAGAAAAGGGAAGCATTTGATGTGGGAAGCACAAGTGTTGTAGATATGAGAAGATCCGTCAGTCTCGGTCTTAAGATGAACGTTTTTAGGCTGCCACAGTTGAGGATTTACCGAAGTTGCAGTTCTACTTTTCCACCCCTTGTTTCATGTAGTATGAGAAATATCTGTATTAGAGCATGTTTGTTCGGATCCATTTTTTGACAACACAATTTTTGATCAACAAAACGATTTTGTACAAGATCAGACCGCCAATAAAGTTTGTAGATAGGGACTGCTGACGAGTATGTAGACCTGGGAAAAAACTGTGTATTGACCAATCGCTGCGGTGTTTAGTTTCGGGTTACTTTTCGCCACTCCACCTCACCCAAAAGTTACAAATAGGGTCGCAAATTATTCAGGTAGCCCTCAAGAGATGAGTACTTTTACGGAATTTGGTGCACACTGGTTTATTGTAAAGCAATTATTGTGGTAACAATCCCGTGTTTGTTCATCAAGATGACTTAAACTTGATGATCAGATGATCCACTGTACAACGACATTACTATGAGCACTTGAGATTATCCTTCTTTAACAGGAGCTTTTGAGTACTTTGTGGTGATGAACCTTGTGCGCCATTTGCTGGGTGAAAGAAGGCATTTTTACCCCACTAGTTGCTGTACAAACCTTTAACTGGCTGAGAACTTAGTGCAAAGAAGGATTCACCTATAGGAAAACCAGAGAAGGGCTAGATCGTCCACCCAGAAATGAAGGGAGAACAGTGGACAACAAAAAGGAATTAGAGTCGTGTAACGGTGAAATGTGGAATGATAACAGTGACGTTATTACGACACCTACAGTTCATGGCATGACTTTTTCCCTTAACTCATCAAAAGTGCAAAAGCTGTAACCGGCGGAGCTGTTTTTAGACATGACCGACCAGATATCTGCACTTTAGGCACGGAAAGTGATAAATAGAGGCTTTTCAGGTACTATCCACCTGTAGTTTATGTGCGCACGGCTGTTCTTCCACCTGGTCACTCAGACGTATTTCTTGAACAAATGAAACGTTACAGTAAATATGTGCGGAAAATCTCTCTGAATGACATCATGATGGGCGTCTAGTTGCGTTTCGCTGGAAACGTATATGCTTTGATCTAGATAAGTTGTCATCCCATTGAAAAAAGAGATAGTAGTGGGTCGTGAACATGAGGATGTTATAGGACGATAGCAAGGAATTTCAAGTGTACTGCTAAGTAAGTTACTACTGGACATATCCGTTGTAGGGTACACTGCTATTTTGAGTGATCAACCTTCGTCCAAGTGACCAACGAGAGGGTACTCTTTTGACAAAAAGTTCAAGTTTTAGGCAAGAAGTCGCAAGTTATTTATAGAAAATGTTTAATGTACATAACATTTGCAGCTTATATGTGAAGGGTGTTTCTTCCAGGGATGTAAAAATTGTGCCTATGTTTTACTGGGGATTCTAGATTGCAAGGTTTATGTGCGTAAACGCAGCATTCCAAACAACAGTAAAACATTCCGGTAATAAGACTCGTTACCTGCTTTCAATAGAAAGTTCATTAAAGCATTTTGACAGACGCATATTCTGTAAGCATCGGGAAGCTTTGAAGAAGCCTCCTCACTGATTTATAATGTGATAACGTAGAAAGGTTCTTCCAAAGTTTGGAATTTCATTGTTCAAGTAAAAAGGATTGCGCACCTTCTTCACAACTAACAGTCTGTGTAGTGCATACTCTCGTCGACAGTAGTAGTCTGTCTCCTCCTCTCTCATAAAAGACTGACATAGCATCCCTGTTTGGTAAGCTATCAACTGGTGAACCTTGCTCCCCACCACGGACGCATTGCTCCCAATGCATTGGGGAAACTGTGCTGATTCTCCACGAAAGTATTCAATTGTAGAATCAACGAAAGCGGATCAAGTTTTAGCAATGACTGAACTGTGGTCGTTCATTACATGTAGGCAATGATTAGAACATTATACAATTAAGCAACTTTGATAAGTAGAGTTCTAGCTGGAAGAGGGTAGGAGATCTCTTTTGATACGTCATGCATGTCACACATAAAATAAAATTGTTGTGAGTCAGTCTGTATTTCTCTTTGGAATAAGACGCAGTGCAGTGACATACACCAGAAACATTCAATGCTACTGCGATTTCGCCCTGAGAGATAAGATAAAGTGCTGTCACATTGGCATAACCCCAAGTGCTCCTTGATGCAATTCCCAAACATTCATTTCATATTTATTTGTATGTCTTGCTGACCGCTGGGGAATGCTGAGCAAAATCCCTTAATCAACTTCATCTCTATGAGTTTACCTAACCATTGCTAATCTGGTAGCAAATGAGTGCAGTGCAGAAGAAATCCAGGCTTTTTTTCCTTAGAAATCGTTCATTTTAAAATCATTCATGTTATGTTCGCTGTGGTTTGCTCCTCGTCTGGAACAATAACCTTGGGCAATCTTCTAGCAATCGACTAACGGCAAACTAGCAATTCCTCTGCCAGACATTTAGAGCATTAATTTAATCGAAATAACACATTACACATCAACGAAGCTGAGATACTTGCAAAACTCCGGACCGCAGGTGTCTACGGTGGGGGAACGAACGCGCTATTCTCCTTTCCGGGGAGTAACGCGTTCACCACCACACCATGCGGGTCCTTCGTTCCGCCTGCCTCTCAGCTAGTTCTATCGATCTTTTTTTTAGCTGTTCTCTCGATCTTTTTTTTTAGCTGAACTAGCTGAGAGACAGGCGAAACGAAGGACCCGCATGGTGTGGTGGTGAACGCGTTACTCCCCGGAAAGGACAATAGCGCGTTCGTTCCCCACCGTAGATATCTGCGGTCCGGAGTTTTGCAAGTATCTCAGCTTCGTTGAAGTTATATTTCGCAATATACCCTGCCATTAAAAACAGTAGGCAGTAAGTAAAAAGGTTAAAACATTACACATCTTCAAGAATCGTAAGGCTTACGAATAATCTTGGAAAGCGCTGAGATTCATAGTTTACGAAGAAAACTTGCTCATTTTCAGAAATTGTTCATTTTTCTCAAATGAAATCCACAGTCTTGATCGCTCTGTTCGCTTTGCTGGGCTGCTGCTTTGCAATGCGCCAGCAGTCGGTGGCCGTTACTGGAAGATTGAGATGTGGCATGAGACCGGCATCCGGAGTCAGCGTGAAGCTCTGGGACGAGGACGATGGCGAGTTGCTCAACACTATTGAATAGTTTCAAAAGTGTTAAATTAGAGGCTTTCATGACGCCTCAACTTAGTAACATTTGAAATTGTCTTTTGAAATTATGTACGCAATACCTTCAAACAGGTAATTCTCAAGAATCACTTTTTTCGAATAGTGCTTTGCTGTCTATGCCTATTCTTAACCAAAATAGACGGAGTACATAAAGAAGTTGGTGAAGAATGGGTTGGCGCAGTCACTCAATGGTGGATAACCACAGGCCCTCTTCTGGTCTGGCCGTTTCAAGTTTGCGCCTGTGCTTGCAGATTGGCGGCGGCTTTTTTTTTGTATTTCACTAATCAAATGTCTAGTTTAGGAATTGACCCTGACGATCTTCTCAGTCAAGGATTCACTAATGATGAAGGGTTCTTCCACTTGAAGGTATTGGTATTACCTACTCAGCCTTTTTTTGTGGATAATAACTAGCCTTCACAAACAGAGCATAAGGAAAAGGTAGAAAAGGTTGAATTTTTCTTATTTTCGCCAACAATAATCTCTTAGGGTTCGGAGCGTGAACTTGCTTCAATTGATCCTGTTCTCAAAGTGTATCACAATTGCGGTGAAAAGGTCAAGGTATATTTCTACAAATCTGAAAGCATGCATTTATAGACGTAATAGAATAATTTCTCAACTGCTATTTGGAGTAATTTAAGCTGTACTTTTTCCAACTTTAGCTTATTCTGTGAAGTTGTTTATTTCACAGTTTCTGTGCTGACATTTAGATTGGCCAACGCAAAGTGAAATTTCGCATTCCGAAGTCGTACATCTCCGAGGGTGGACATCCCAAACGTACTTTCGACATCGGGGTCATCAACCTGGAGACCATTTTTGCTCAAGAAGAACGCGATTTCGTGTAAATTCTTCCATTGCTGATATGGAGAAATCCAGAATGCTATACCGATAAATCTAGCACACGTTTTTGCTGAACATAAACTGTCTTCCTATTATTCACAACTCAGAAGTAAAAAAAAAAAACTTTAAAAAGCAGCTTTTATTGATGAAATCACATAACTTTCTCATCGACACGGAGTAATCGGTTAACATAAGTGGTAGATGTTGAACAAGTACTCAGTAGTAGATTACGAAAACAGACTGGTTCCCTATTCCCACTAGCTTATTTCTAGTAAAACCCACTATTAATCATGAACACAAAGTGGCCAAGATGCATTGTGTGCTACGCATTCATGGAGGGAGTCAAGGCATTGATCCCAACGTATTTCCTTGGCAATGGTTTACTTCGCTGTGCAGTTTTTCTCTGGGCTTTTTGTACTCAACCGATAGCGTGTCCAACACAGATGTTATTCTAGGCTTGGCCTTGAAAAGTTACTTTCTACACTAAGAAATTAACAAGGAACCTTCCTCATATTAGCTTGTAGCCCTGTAATTTGACGAGTAATTGGCCATTATTTCAGTTATGATAGATGTTATGAATTATGATTATCGCATCGCCGAAGTTAACGCAGCACATTTCACAAAACTGTTAAGAATCTGTAACCGACGCGAAATTAGGCGTCGTCACCGCGCAGGTTTCAGCTTTCGGCGTTATGTGTTAAGTACATTGTCGTCCCCCGTAGGCATATTCTCTACCCCACCCCACATGGGCGCGTGTGGTGCAGTGGTCGGAGACGCCCTACAACACACACGTGGAATCGATCCAGCGCCCATGGCGCACCAAGCCTTCCATCCCTCCAGGGTCGGCAATTTGGAAATAGACTTGTCTGGGAGGATAGCAGCATTGGCTCGATACATCGGTAGACTACCGTAAGTCATTGTAAAGGCCAGATATGCATTCGGTCACTTCCAACGATGCTTAGTGAAGTCGAGTGCATGGCGCATCCCTCAGGGGATTGATCAACGCCGAGAGCTTCATCCTTTTTTTATCCCACGTGAAGAGATTCACAGCCAAGGAGCTATGATTTTCGACTCCAGGTGTCGGATAAGTGGCTAAGTAGGGATCATAGGCAAGCTTAGAACTGCCTTCGAACGAAGGTGGTTTCGGGAGATTCTTCTTTGTACGAAGTCAGATTGAAATGTGCACCTTTTGTATGTATATGAAATTGTGTAAAACTATGCATGTGAATATTTATGTGCACGCCTATGTACTGCATAGCCACGCCGATTCATTTAGAAGCTCAAAATCAAAAATGGCTGTGAAGTGCATAAAAGGTTTATGAGGGTCGCCTTCAACCAAAGCCCTCTATGGCAAACACCAACGACCTTGCCGTGAATGCACTCTTCATTGTAGCCAAAGTTGCGTTCCTTAAGCACTAGTGTACGAAAACACTAATATGCCATATTTGTTTGTCCACGGAGTTTCCGATACGGCAGCGTTAGGTATAAAAAAGCGAAGAGACCGCATGATTTAGAAACGATTATGGACCTGTTTTGCACTTATCACGCGTGTGCACCACCACTTGAACACTCTACAGGAGACTTGGCGATGCAGGTAAATATGGTTAGTTACGACGTTATTGGAATCATCACGATGAGCGGACACCGTAAAGGCAGTTTATGGGCCAGAAGGAGAAATGTTACTCGGAACATTTGATAAGAGAGGAGTTAGCGGTATTGTTTTCATCATTAATTGTTTGGTCATTAACAAGGATTCCGCTGGAAAACTAACGCCGTGAATTGGACCTTTCCAGCTTAAATTACGAGGATTATTGCTGACTTTAACTAACTTCGTTGTTTATGCCTCAAGACGAAAATGTGACGAAAACGAGACCAAGGCACTTCGTACGGACTTGGAAATGGTAGCATGTGGCTTCGAATGCTGCTTGTGGCGTTGTTATCTTCTGTCATTAACATCTGGAATGTTGGCCAAGCATCATTTTCTTTATAAAGCCGAGACAGACGTGCTCTGGCTTTCCATCTTATCACCATAGGAAGTTGCTGGCCTTTGTAGATTTGAGGGAAATTTGCTCCGCCGCGACTCAAATTCTTTCAGGACTACCGTAATTCCTGTGATTGCTGGCTGCCTTGGGACCTGCCACTCAAGGACGATGTGATAAATCGAATTGGGGAGTGTACTAATGCAAGTCTATTACTGGTTTTAAGTCAGTTCCATTCGTCTGTAATTCAATCAATTAAAGGTTGATTCGTCGAGAGCGATGCATTCCCCATATGTCCCTATAGCGTGTGTGAGATTGTTGTATAGGCATCACACTACTTACAAGAGGCTTTTAATTTTTATGTCCACAGTGAACAAACCCGCAGAAATCCTCATCGATCATTTCTAATGTAAGCAAAGAGGTTTTTGTTGCAGATAAGTTTGCTGCAGATCACCACATATTCACCTCCAAGTCACTTTATAGAAGACTTTTGATCGAATCGGCTTCCAAAGTATATCAATCAGTGCTCACAGGAATTATCTTACATACAAATATGGTAAATATTAAGTGTAGTTATGTACATGCGAAAGATATAGGCCAGCTCCTAGTACTATAAATGCAAACCGTATCTTGTACCATATTTACCTTCTCGAGACCCTTATCATAAAGAGAACAAATGACACTGTTTATTTAAAAGAAAACAAATAATACTCCTTACTAATGATACGAATTTATCGTGCTTAAAAAAATTGAGGAGATCGTATGCATTAAGGACTGGAACCGAATCAATCACTGTAAACCTGGGCGTAGAAACTCATAACAGTACGCTGAGGGCTCAGGTCTACGTTCAGCTACCCATTTTAATGAACCAAGTCGGTCTCTTAGTTTGCCTACGAATCGACTCGAGAAAATCTTGAACTTCCATTGAGGACGTCAATCAGGGAGTTTATTCCCATTATTGGTACTAGTTTCACTTTGTTCCGAAGTGACACCACAGATGCCTTGGTTGTTTTTTCTTCAGAGTAAGATAAGATAGTGACAACTTATGTCATAACTATTATACATCGAGTTTTCCTGTTATTTTTCGGTGATTGTAGCTTTCATTTTTGTCAGATTTCCACAGAATTTAACGCTTTTTAAAAATTCGTTGCCAATTTTAACTGGACCCTCACGAAAGGCGTTCCGTACCAAAATTTATCAACATGCGACTAATTCCAGTTAGACTAAGCAAATAGGTATTTTCAACGTATTTTATAAAGTTCATTGAGCTGAAGCCACTATTTAACATCGATTCTGTTTGTCAAGTGAAATTTAAAAAGAAGTCATGATTCTGCTGTGGTATATCGACTGACGCGCGTCGTGAAGGCCAAATTCGTATCGAATGAGCTGAAATAGGAGGCACCTAGTGTGGCTGAAGAGAATGAGCGATGAGAACTTCATAGCTAAACTCAATGTGTTCGAAGGCGGTCCGAATTTCAGATGAGGTGCCTCTTAGCTCTTGCAATTGTTGGCTGTAGTCTTTCAATACGGCAACAGACAGTGGCCGTTTCCGGACGATTAATCTGCGGCGACAAGTCTGCAGTCGGAGTGAGTGTGAAGCTTTTCGATGAAGATGACGGTGAGGAAAGAATACCATTTGCGTCAAATCTACGAAATCAAACGCATTTTAATCACCCAACAATTTGGCCATTCTTTCAAACCCATGTTAACGAGCCGGTTAAGGAGCGGCGTTATAGTCATTTCTTCAACCAAGAGCCGATTGGTAAGATCGAGCTCTCTATTCTAAACATGGCAGAAGGAGCTTATTTGAAAGAGTGAGCAAAAGAAATAGTTACATATTCTTTCCTACAAGCACGAATCTCAATATATATTCAGGACTAGACGTGGATGACATTTTGGATGAGGATTACACAGATGCAAGTGGAAGATTCTTCTTGACGGTTATTTCGCTCTAATCATATTTTTCGACGTTTTCGACCGTTTATTTTACAAAGACGAGTGGTGTTCTTTAGGGATCCGAACGAGAGCTGACAAACATCGACCCTGTCGTGAAGGTGTATCACGACTGCGATGATGGCATAGTGGTATATTCGACTTTCAATCTTTTCAAATTTAAGGTTTCGAATAGTAAAATCTCGTTCATCAGCGCTTTTATTCAAATCTATTTAATCGGCATTTATTTACTACTACATTACTTGGATACTTTGACGAACCGCCTTCATTGGTTGTACGGGACCCAGCTTAATTTCCATTCTGCGGTGACTTACTGGTTTAGCCAGCGTGGTTCCCTAGAGCCCCGAAGAGAGCCTGGCCAAAGTCTGCCGCACGTCGTCACCACCACATGTAGCCGCCGCCTTTATGGATCAGAGCGAGATTTGCCACCACGGGACTAGTTTGATACCAGGACGGTGGTGGATCCTGGTATTTATTTACTCTTAGCTCGGTTTCCCGATGAAAAAGCCGGACTCCTCAGCTTGGGAGACCCTCGTGGAGGGAGAAATCCCCTTGCTGTACATTGCAGTCCAACACCTAAGAACACCTCCCCAGCCATGATGAAGCGGTAAACCGCTGGGAGCTACAGTTTTATTAGTACTACTTAACTGTTATTTAATTACAATTTTGACTTATTATTTACTGCCTACTCTTTTTAGCGGCAGGGTATGTATTGCGAAATATAACTTTAATGATGCTGAGATATTTGCAAAATTCCGGACCGCAGGGGGTCTACGGTGGGGAAACGAACACGCTATTGTCCTTTCCGGGGAGTAGCGCGTCACCACCACACCATGCGGGTCCTTCGTTTCGCCTGTCTCTCAGCTAATTCTATCGATCAGTGCCATCGGCAATCACCGTCAGCGGGATTGATCTGGGGGGGGGGCCCAAATCGGCAACGAACCCAGTTAAGCTGAGGCCCGATGACGGGCGATTGCTGATGGCAAAAGATCAATAGAACTAGCTGAGAGACAAGCGAAACGAAGGACCCGCATGGTGTGGTGGTGTGCGCGCTACTCCCCGGAAAGGACAATAGCGCGTTCGTTCCCCACCGTAGACACCTGCGGTCCGGAGACTTTGCAAATATCTCAACATCATTAACGTTGTTTAATTTTTACGCAGTGGATAGATCTAAAGCAATCAACAAATCGACTAATTTATTTCTAAATCAGGAGTTGAACAAATGTGTGTCGACTACTCCTTTTCAAGCCGTCAGCAGCTCCCTATGCGCCTGTGCTGCGCCCTAATTACTCATCTTTCAGCCCGGACAACGGAAGCTGAAGTTCTACATTCCTGACGCGTATATCAGTTCGGGAAGAGTGGCGAAAAAAGTCTTCAATCTGGGAGTGATCAACCTACAGACGATTTTCCCCAGTGAAGGTCGCAATTTCCTGTGAAACATGGCACTCCGTTGAGCTGACTTTTTTATAGAAGAACTCGTTTTCTAGGATCTACTTTCCGTGCTACCACTGGACTTGATAAGTAGTTTTTCGGAGAGCGATTTTAATTATCGTGAGACCTTATGTTGTAGGACTATTTTAGAACTCCAAAAAACATTTTGCAGAGTGTGATTTTTGTAACGCTTGGTCAAGTGAATGTTTACGATGACGCGGTAGCGACGAGGAATTTCGTCCATTGCTTTAATATCGCTTTTCTATAGTGGAAAAATAATTATAGTGAATACGTTGCTGGATTATTAAACTAATACGCGGGTGATAAAGCATAAGTGTAGTTCTTAAAATAGCTGAAATATAATCCTGGTGACGTCAGCATTTTGTTAGATTAGTGTAGGGCGCGTTCCAGTGTTGATGAAGGTGAATCCGTAGAAGAACAAATTTCTCAGTGCACAAGCAGTCAACAATCGTCTTTTATAAAATGGCACTGCCGAGTGAGAGTATTTCACACCAGTGGAATTGCTCTGGACTGCTGTCGGATGCTATCATGTAAAGACGCATCGGAAAAATTAATGGCTGTGGACAACCGACTAGAATCGTTGCGGCTTTGAATCGTTTGAAGGCGCCGAAACGTTAACCATAATAAAGTTTTTGTAATGATCTTTTGCAAGGTAAACATATGAAAGTGCTGACTATTCATATCGAGTTTAAAAGAGAATCGGTGGTAAGAAATATAGATATCATTGTGTTAACTCTTCATTTACTGCCTACTAACAATCTTTCGCAAAGAGTACTATGTGAAACGCAACCATAATGATACTGAGATATTTGCAAAACTCTGGACCGTAGGTGTCTGCGGTGGGGAACAAACGCGCTTTTACCCTTTCCAGGGGATGACGCGTACACCACCACACCATGTGGGTCCTTCGTTTAGCCTGTCCCCTCAACTAGTTTTCTATTGATCACTACCATCAGCAATCACGCGCCAACGGTATTGATCCCTGGAGCACAAATCGACATTGAACCCAGTTAAACTGAGGCTGGAGTGCAAATTACAAAGCTAACTTTTTATTTACTGCGTACTATAATTCTTGTCGTAGATATTATTGCTCAAGAAGAATCCATAATCTAAAATCCTGATCGAATGGAATGAGTGGGAAAGCCCATCTCAGCAGAGTTGGTTAACATAGTGAACTTTGCCCCTTTTGTGAATTAGTGTTTGTTTCCTCCAATCTCTATTGAACAATTTGATTTTCGACGTCACTACTCTTGTTTTTCCACAGATGGTGAAAAGTTAGAAGGGCAAAATTATAACACAAGTCTAGCAGACCACCAGCAATTTATATGATTTAATGCTTCGGAAACAAAAAGTACTTTACAACTTATTGTAGCACAAAGTGTAGTACAATTTCGTTAAAGAAGACAAAGCGGCACAGCAAACAAGTACATGAGAAAAAAAATGCAGAAGAATATCCTACGAATAATGTGTAGTGATTGAGCGGTTTTCGTCAGAATTTGTTCTTCCTCCTCTGGCGGGGCTGAGGACGGTTCTGTGGACAGTGGCACGGGCGACAATGAGATTACCGTTGAAGGGCCTGAAAACCTCGTTAGAAACAATAAGGTTTTAGTCTAGTGGGGTCTACCCTTTTCAATTACCTACCTTCTAAACGAAGAATTCGATATGTAATCAATTACATATCATAGAACGGGAGAACTCGAAAATGTAATGACTCACCAGCGTTTTCGACGGCGACAATGCTGTCGTTGTCACCGTCACGTCGCTCTTGCTGTTCCATCGGCTCGTTTTCTTCCAACGCATTTGATGGTCCAATAAAGAAAGGAGAGTTGAATTCCTTCTGGTCTTCATCAACAGCTTCGTAGTTCAACAACCTATGATAGTAAGTGGATGCACTCTTAACGGGGAAAACAGTGAAAGATGGTCTTTTCATGCTACATAACTGGTTAGGTCAGGCTTGGTCCTTCGGGCACTGTCGGTCACAATAAGCGCAATGAAAATTAGAAAATTTTCAAAAAAATTGCATTTTGTCTATTTTGGTAATAAATTTTCCCATCTGTAACGCTTGAAGCTAATTTCCAACAAGTGACGATGAATTCTCGACGAATAAGGGGAATTGGTAAGTTCAACGATTTGTAGAACATACGTGGCTCTAGCACACTAACTGTATACATATTTCTTATGCAGTGTCCTATTAGTTTTAATTATGCTTAGAACTTAAACTGTGGAAGAGACTTGACTTCGAAAAATTTCCACTTCTAAGGTGCTACAATCTCAAACGTGAACGATACAATGATGAATGTCATCGTATCATGCTACACAGAATCTCGCTTCTTAGCTCAAAAATGGACCTCATACATTTATGGGTTTAAAAAGAGCAAAATTTCATCTCGGTAGAAGAGGAGACCTCGTGTATATATATATATATATATATATATATATATATATATATATATATATATATATATACATATATCCTAATCGCTTTTACTGAATACTTACTTAATACTTTACTTAATAGAATACAATATGACACATTGGTGAAGCCAGTTGATCACCCTGCGTCCCTGTAAAAGGACAATTTGAAGTGGAAGTCACCAAGCCCATAAAACCCTGGGATATTTTGGATGAATCCTAAGAATCCAAAAATGAACCATAGGGAGGAACGTTTTCTTGCAACACGTGACCTTACACAATACCTCAGATTCAGATTTTGACGTGATAGGAGCGCGTTACCTGTCAACCCTGTTGAGAACCCTTACCTGGAATGTTCACTGGAAGACTCGTAGGAAACGGTGAGTGTGTGAAGAAGCCGTTTCGTTTTAAGTCTTAAGTGACATTGAAATCCAGGTCTCTTAGTTTCTCTGTTGAGGTTACGGAGGTGGATGCAATTAAGCAATTAACTTGACCTTTCAAGGCTCTGAATAAGCCGAAATACTCCGAAATGTCAGTATCGTACTGAACAAACCTTGTTATTAAAAATCTCTCGGCCCCTGCTGGAAAGCGCATTTAACAGAGTTCAATATCAGCTGAGATACGTTGCTTTGAAGTTGAAAGTGGTCATTACTCTCGCATCAAATGCATTCTATCTAATGCATTTCGTGCATTACCTATTAGAGCTGGGAAATGCTTTAGAATTTAAAAAAGGGTTCAAATTGCCTTCTTTCTCCGTTTCTCATAATAATAATCATAATAATAAACATTTCATTCCTTTCAAAAAATAGTTTCGGTTCCTATTAAAATACTATGATGGAACTAATGATTCCCAATGGTCGACTACCTTCCGCCTCTTCAAGGTTGGGAGTGTCCGCATGTGTCAAATTGCGATGTACAATGAAGATCTAAGGGGCAGCGACTGTCCTTGATAACGACATGAGAAAACCTTAGGATGGCTACCTCAAGACTCTAGATTTTGTTCGACTACCAAATTAAAAGCTCTAAAAGCTCTCGGCGTTGATCAATCCTTGAGGGATGCGCCACGCATTCGACTTCATCAAGTATCGTTGGAGGTGACTGCATGCATATCTGGCCTTTACAATGCCTTTACAATTTAAAAAACAAGAACTGCACATGGGACTTGCCAGAAGATGACTCGTGGTGGCCTACCGATGCATCGAGACAGTACTGCTATCCTCCCAAACAAGTCTGGCACCAATTTGCCGACACTGGAGGTATGGAAGGCTTGGTGGGCCATGGGCGCGGGGATCAATTCCACGTGTGTCGCAGTGGCGCCTCCAACTGGCAAATTACCAGGTGTAAATTGTGGTGGCCCTGCACAAACCTCTATAGGAATGAACATTTAAATAAGTTATAGCCAAAAAAGTAAAGCTTGAGATTATTTTTGCAAATTAAAATGCCGAGAACAATTAAAGAAAAATAGAACAACGCTTCAATATTTAACAAACAAGAACTGCACATGGGACTTGCCAGAAAGTGCAAGTGAAATAGACCATCTACCACCGAATACCGTATCTTTGATGATCATGAAGTTACGGACTGCTGCAGTGAAGTTGATTGAGAACTGCTTCTAAGCAATTATCAACGCTCCCTCAAAGACTTATGGTTTAATTGTCAACCCACCATCACGGAAAAACTTTTAACTCCCACTGGTTAGTTAATTTCTACCCTTCTGCATCGTTTAACTCCCTATGATGACAGGTGATGTTGACAAAACTGATATTTACTTATTTAGCTTTTATTTTCTGCCTTTTATACTTTTTTATGGCAGGTTATTACTATGCGAAATACAACCACAAGATTGCTGAGATATTTGCAAAACTCCGGATCGCAGGTGTTTGCGGTGGGGAACGAACGCGCTATTGTCCTTTCCGGGGAGTAACGCGTTCACCACCACACCATGCGGGTCCTTTGAGCCACCAGGCGAAACCTAACCTGCCATAAAAAGTATAAAAGGCAGGAAATAAAAAGCTAAATAATGTGAATTCAACTACAGCCACAGCTTAACTGGGTTTAATGCTGATGTGGGCTCCACAGATCAGTCCCGGTGACGGGTGATTGCTGACGGCACAGATCGATAAGAACTAGCTGAGAGACAGGCGAAACGAAGGACCCGCATGGTGTGGAGGTGAACGCGTTACTCCCCGGAAAGGACAATAGCGCGTTCGTTCCCCACCGCAAACACCTGCGGTCCGGAGTTTTGCAAATATCTCAGCAATCTTGTGGTTGATATCCACTTACTTAGTTGGACGACATGTCCTCACTGGTTGTGTGGGTTCCAGCATAAATTTCATTTTTTCGGAGTTTTGTTAGCTTAGCCATTGTGGTTCCCTGGAGTCCTGAGGTCAGCCTGGCCAAAGTCTGCCCCAAGTCGTCACCACTACAGGCAGTCGGAGCCCTTGTGGATCACAGGGAGACTTGCCACTGTGAGAATAGTTTGATACTAGGACAGTGGTGGATAACTAGTACCGATTCACTCTTAGCTGGGCTTCCTGATGGAAACGCAGGAATCCTTCTTAGCTTGGGAGACCCTACCAGGTGGATGAATCCTCCCGTTGTACTTCGCAGCCCGACACGCAGGAACACCTCTCAGCCGCGATGAGGCGGTAAACCATTGGAAGGTGACAAAAACTGATGTGATTGGAAATGTGGAACTTGGAGCCGATGACCTGACTAAAACATCGTACTGTTACAGCAAGTAGCGTTGATATTCTGTTGTTTTTATAAACAAAAAACTGCAAAAAACAGTTGTGGTGAGAAGTATAATTGCTTTATAAAGAAATTTGCAGCCAGTCAACCTCGACTGAGCTGGAAATCTTTTCTTTCTTCATAGTAAACTTTTTTAAAAATGAAAAAATATTATGAGAATGGCAAGGGGTCTAAATAATCAAATTAGTATTTCTGTTCATTGGACGTGATTCTGCTTAGAAGACGTCAAATAAAGCAACATATAGGCCTGCTACAGATACATGCACACTTCACTCATACAAACAACTAAAGTTTTTCCTACAGAAAATTTATATCTGCCTCGACAACGGTTTATGGTGCGGTTTCGTTCTTTTAAATGGGCTCTTACCAAATAGTTTCAAGAACATAAAGATTTATATAATCGGAAGCCCTCACCACTCACTTTTTGAGTCGAACATGTACCTAAGCGCTCTTCATTTAACCCCTTGCTCCAAATTCCCTAGCAGATTAATGGACACTAATGGCATATTATCAGCTCCTTTGCCTTTCTTTCAAACGTTTTTTCGATCTTCTCGATGACTTCTAGTATGATTCTTCTATACGGAACCATCCCTAAAGGCCTGTTTATTCGTGTTGCTACTTTTCGTTTTTTTCGCTAAAGGTTTTCTTAGTGCTGTTGGATACGACTCCAATAAAAAGATGTAAGAGAGATATTAGACAGTTTGGCGACAATTAGCTTGAATAATAACGTCCAAAGTGAAGGAGGAAATATAAACTTGAAAAAAATGTTTACACAGAGCCGTTAAGAAAGTCATAACCCCACATCGCTTTAAACTAGGCTAAAAAAACTTTTGAAATCCTTGAAGTCACGAAATTATTTTTAAAACACATTAAAAAAATGACAAAGGACGTGGGGGTAGCCACAACGAAATATTGGTCAAACTCACACTTGTGGATCGAAAGAAAGGCCTTTCACTTGGAAAAGTTGGCCAAGTCGTAGCTTCTCTGGCAAAGACGAGACCTAAATTTTCAGCTTCGTTAAAAGATATGACAATAGGTCCAAAAAACCAACTTTATCTCGGCCATGAGATTAAATAGTGGTTGTATTCTCAAATTCCAGAAAAAAAAAGGAAGAACAACAAAACAATAGAGACGACAAAAAAATATGAAGCCAGCCGCAAGAAAAAGAAAGAGATGGAAACCTTGGCTATTTATCGTGGTTACTGTATCAGTTGCGAGGCGCGAGCGCTGTAGTGATCCCTCTCATTACTCGGACGGCTAAACCTATCCAAGCTCTGTTACGAGATCACCCCCTGTTCATCAAATCTCTCATCAGCCCGGCGTCGAAAAATTGGTATCATTTTGACAAGCTCACCCTCTCTCTCTCTCTCTCTCTCTAATCTATGTGGGAACACCTTAGCACGGATACTTCATGAGTCCAGTGAGAATTGACTCAACCAGAATTCAATGACACCCGTGACGAAGACGAAAAAATCCTGAAGCAGGAGCCGAACCGGCCCCCAAAAAAGTTCGAGCACTTCCGTATGTAGTAGGTTTCAGTAAACAGATTGAATATAAGAAGTACTGAGTTTTGATCCGCAAGGTGAAGTACATGCGATGTCGGGTCAAGCAGTAATGATATAATAATCACCATTTAGTTATTATTTTTACCCACCAATCAAATCTATTGTGGAAAACTATTTTGCAAAACACTGGTATTTCACAGCGAAATGACAATACTTTACTTAACAGACTTTCACTTAATCTCGAAGTCAATAATCAATATACTTGTTTAGATTGTTCAGCTCATATGTGGTTGTTATATAACCGTTATTCGGCTTACGTTTCGAAGTATTCATCTTCTTCAGCGTTGATGGTCCAAGGTCATTCGTCCTCGCGTAGTGAGTCCTTGTAGTCTTGCCGAGTCGAATTTTTTCGAGTAAGCACCGCTCGAATGAAGTGATCTTACTCAGCGATGTTGTTTTATAGAAGACGGTTGTTGACTGAGACTGATTGTCCGCAATTAATTGTTTCTTTTCATGTCGACCTTCCATCCAATAGCATAATGCGGACTATCGACTAGGACCAATCTGCTCTGAAGAATACGAAAACGTTGAAACATCCGAATAAGGGTTATAAGACAACTTTGTGTAAGCTGAACCATTTAAACAAATATGCTGGTATTTCACTCGGCCAGAGCAGTTGACTAAAATTACTGGAGCTATTACTACAAAATGAATAGAATAATTCTCACGACCGTTTCTATTAACCTCGGTACTGATCAAACAATTCTTCGTTTTCTTGTTTAGCAAACACGAGGTTCATTTTATTTCTTTATTTACACACAAGTTGACGTTCCGGCGGATTTCACCTTCCTCAGAGCCAGGAAAGGTCAACCTGACCGCAATTTACACAGCCAAACGCCTCCATAACCTCCGTTCAAAATCTTCCCCGTTATGTCTCCATGTTCCATGCGTGCCTAGTGGAGTACTTGGTTTAATTTTGCCCACAAGGTGTTCTTATATACGGACGAATAGTAGTCTATCCGTTTCGTCAACGCATTCGTCCGCGCACGCTTTAAACTGTACCCGAACTCCTGCAATCACCGTCTTTACCTTTAAGACAAAGCAATTTTACGTCGCACATAGGCGGTCACACGGGCGGTTATGAACTAGCTGGCGTCTCAGAGTGCTCAGTGGCATTTCAATTACGGTGGCTGAAATCTCTAGACTGGCCCTTTTTAAGCAACGCTTTGTAGCTGCACTTATTTATTTCATTTTAAATGAACGGCAGGATAAATGAGATCTTATTTTTGCTAGAGCTGTCGTTTGAGGGCTTGGGTTTTCCTCTGCACCTATGCCGAGGAGATGCAACTTCGTAGCCATTAGAAATGGCTACTTGGCGCGCCAAGTTCTGGGACTCCTCCCTTTGCTGCCTTCCTGTGCAAATACTAGTTGCTGTTCGAAACATGTTTCTTATAAGTGTCATTTTTGTGTGCGAGGGCTGAGCGGAGAAGTAATGAGCAAGTATGCTTTTACTACTTGGCTTTCGGTAGGACTGCGTAATGTAGCCGTTTTCGTATACGTTCTGAAATGAAAGCTAGTTTTCTTTCGTTTTCCCTCGGGTACTCTGACTGTTCATTCAATAACTCAGAATTTGCCCATTTCTCCTTGTGTCGAACTCACGAAGAATCATATGCTCAGTAGGAACTCCCTGACTGTCCAAGGCTTTCATTACTGCTTCTCCATCAACGGAGTTAAAAGCTTTCTTTGAATCTTGCGGTGCTCCAACGAGTCTTTTTATCGTGTGGACGTGGTCCACCGTACTGAATCCTTTTCAAAACCTTGCTTGTCCACATTACTCTCCTTCGTCCAGTATTCTGTCAGCCCTGTTTAGGGCAATTCGAGTGAAAATTTTGTAGACGACAGTAAGTAGATTGGGCGATAGCTGCCGATATCATGGAGGTCATCCTTCTTAAACAATAGCACGGCCTTGCTGGTCTTTAGCTAAGTAGGGACCTTGCATTCAGACAAGTAACGTGTGAATAGCCGAGCCAGTGTGTTTATGAGGACTAGTGAAAGGTTCTTCAGGTGTTCAGATCTTATCCTCTCCTGACCTGGTGCTCTTCACTTTTTTCACCGACGGAATATTATGTCGGATTTCGGAAGGGAGAACCGCTGGTGTGACACATCCATCCTCCGTTATTTCATATGAGAGCAGGAGAACGTGGTTATTGAAGAGGTCTGAGTAGTAATCGCGAATGATTTTCCCCATTGCCTGAGTGGAAGGGCTTTGCGAATGCTTTTGCCAGCCATTGCAGCTTCGACCATAACTGATGATCTTCTCTTTTTAAGATCTTCTTTTACTGCTTGTCTGCATTGTTTTGCAAGTTCGGATGTAAGTGGGCAATTGCATGTAGCTTGTGCGACTCCATACTGTCGTGACAGCTCGGATAATTCTGGAGACAGACATCTCTTGGTGACTTTTGAACTCCCAGCTTTCATAGCGCTAACGTGAAGGTGTTGAATGAGCACATCGCATTCTTCGGCGACGTTGTCGAAAACGCCATCTTTTCAGCAGCCGCCTAATGAGCTAAACAAGTCCCAATTTAATGAAATAAAGTGTAACGCTCATAAATCCTCCAAACGGTTTACCGCCTGATCGTGGCTGGGTATTCCTGGGTGTAGGACTGCGAAGTACAGCGGGGGATTCATACCCCGGCAAGGTCTCCCAAGCTGAGAAGAAGTTCGACGTTTCCATCAGGAAGCCTAGCTAAGAGTAAACCAATACCAGGATCAACCACCGTCCTGGTATCAAAGTCGCATGGGGCAAATCTCCCTCTGATCCACAAGTGCTGCGACTGCCTGTGGTGGTGAAGAACTGGGGCAGAGTTTGGCCAGGCTGTCCTCGGGATTCCAGGGAACCACTATGGCTTAACCAGGAAATCTCAGAAAAATGGTGAATGTGCTGGGTCCCACACATCTAGTGAGGACGGGCCGTTCAAGTATCAAGCAATGCTGATAAATAACACAAAAAAATGACAATGGTGGCTTCGAAATGCTGCCCAAGTCTGCACAGATTTTCACAAATTAGTCCTTCATTTTTAGTTGACTGGTTTCGGAATCGCTACTAAATTCTTAGTCTGCAGAATCTAAAATTGCCTTAGCTATTAAGAGGAAAAACAGAAAATGCCTGGAATTGCTAGTACTTCAGTTGTATGGAATGAAATTAGCAAGGCTCCACTTTGATCCAACAAAAAGTGTACAAGGATCAGGAAAGTGCATTTAGGGAGCGTGACAGACTTTAAGGATGCTGAGATATAAGCATAATTCGGGTTCTCAGTTGGACTTCAAACACGCGATTACCTCTAGCACGTGCGTACGTGCTATCCACCACACCAACCGAGGCCCTAGCTTTCTTTCTCTCGGCCAGTTCCAGAAAAGAGAGGAAAAAGGAATAAAATTAATAAAGGTCAAAGGAGGTGGTGATTTCTACTGTAACTACAGCTTAGCTGGATTCAGTGCCAATTTATGCGCAGCGATAAAGTGAAAATGTAGCTTAGAGAAAGGTAAAACCAGGCTCTCGGTGGATGTGGTGGATAGTAAGTGAGTCCCGAAAGGTAAGCGCGAACTCGAAGCAAAACTGAAGTCCCGAGTTTTGATCATAACTCAGAATCCTAGTGGTTCCTTTTCTCACAAGACCATTCCATGAAAGAGAATAGGCAGTAAATAAAAAGTTAAAACAGTCTGTGTATGATTCTGTGAATTAGGAAAGAGTTATGGGGAGTGAACATTTCTAGAACGACGTACGCTTTGAGAATCAATTCAAAAGGATGTTGTTTTATGCTCACACACTTCACTACTAAAGGTGCACTGCTCTAGAAACCGTGGTTTTTCCCTCCGAAGATGATATAAACGCACCATAAGTGAACACTGTAATTCAATTCCAAAGGAAATGGTCGAATTCGTGCTTTTATAATAAGTTCTATATTGAGATGGTCATTCAGATTTACAATTAATTTGCCACTTAGCGTTCAGCTGCTTGTCCATTTCTATTTATATGTGTAACCCGCTTTCACATAAATTATATAGATCCCGGCAATTCTTTCACTCGTTTCGTTGTCTCGCATCGGTTATCCACGAAGGCCCTCAGATTTGCGCATTAATGAGCTGGAACGTGTGGATTTCAGTTTCTTCGTGAACGTAGTTGGGTGCCAATCGAGCTTCTTTTCTTTCTCTCGGGAAACCTCGGATAGCTTCGCAAGCTTGCAAAGGAAAACGCGGCGACTCAGAACGGTGGCAAACCAGTTACCGCAGGTGTGCGACAAACTTCACTCGCCAAACCATATATGATTCTCGTCAAGACCTTGAATCGTGTTTTTAGAACATCACTCCACTTTTGCTGCTTCCACAAAAGATCGAAGGATAAACACTCGAAATAAGAACACTTACCATCTGAGGTAATTCGAAGTCGGTAGGTAAAACTAACTCAAAGAACTGGGTCAAAACGTTGATCATGAAGGCTATTGTTGTCATCGAAAGGTTGAAACCATACAAGGTTACTGTAATATCAACTTCAGTTATATTTACTGTGAAAACATTGAGGTCTTGTCAAATACAAGGTAATTTTGTGGTTTCTTTTTTTCATGTTGTAGACATAAAAGTGTAAAATATGTGCATTTATCGTCTTCACTTAAAAACCGGTACGGACACGTTCTTGTCAAGCGAGTTCTCCACACAGACAACCTTTCAGAAAAGTGGCTTATCTCACTATTTTCGCCCTATGTGGAACAGAAAGAAAATTTTTTTCAACCTGACGAGTACAGTTCGTATTTAAATGACAAGAATTCTAGTTGAATGATCATTGGTGCTTACCGATCTTCGGTATACTTCCGCTACCCGGCGGCAGTTCTCGAATCAGATCCCAACCGAACAGCCCTTGTAAGAGGACGTTAAATATCACGAGGGCAATGGACATCGATGGCGCGTCGATCCAGAAAGAGAACAGCGTCAGCAGACAGGTGATGATCTGCAAAAAAGTGTAACGGCCCATGATTGCTCTGAGTACTTCTGTTTGAAGAAACGTGGCATAGTTTGAGAATAACAATATGTATTCCTCCTAGAGAACGAGAATAATACTGTATATTCCGGCTTATATTCGCTTCTATACCAGAAAGTGGTACCAGAGACGCATATGGCGCAGTGGTCCGAGGCGTCCTGCAACACACACGTGGAATCGACCACCGCGCCCATGGCCCACCAAGCTTTCCATCACTCCGGGGTCGGCAAATTGGTATCAGACTTGTCTGGGAGGATAGCAGCACTGGCTCGATACATCGGTAGGCCACCGCGAGTCATTGTAAAGGCCAGATATGCATCCAGTCACCTCCAAACGATGTTTAATGAAGTCGAACGCATGGCGCATCCCTCAGGAATTGATCAACGCCGAGAGCTTTATCCTTTATCTTTTCATATTCGCTTCTTAAACTAAAAAGCTGGCATGGAAATACATGAGTAATATGTTCCATCGCTCAATACTTTAGCAAATTCGTTGAACTACCACCTTTCGAAAAGCGAGTCCACTTTGTATACGACATTTTTTGGGTTGCCACAGTTTTCTTGTATTTTTAGGTGGAATAAAAAAATACTGCTATTACAATGTCTACTTTCATAAAATATAGAAATAACAAACAAGGTGTTCCTTTTCACTTCAATTTTCTTTGTAATACACGTGAAGTATTCTGCACGAATAATCTGTTGAGAACTTAAATCGCTGGTGTTCTGAATAAAAACTCTTAAGAACTTCTTGCCGTATTTCACTGAACTTCAATGTAAGACGAGTGAGAAGATGCAGAACGTAAGCTTGTTGGTGGGCATGACAGAATAATCTCCAGTCTTCTATACTCCTTTTGCACATCCAAGAATCACTACGGTACCAACGTCATATTGTAATGGGCTATGTGCTCTCACCGTTGGCATAATGACAGTGACACCGAAATATGGCGTATGACGCTTCAGCTTCACTCCAAACTCCAGCAACGACCAGTACCATTCTGGCTATAAAGATAAGACCAGTTTAATTATTGAGCTCGTATTCTGAAACATAGTAAATATATATATATATATATATATATAAAGCCGAATTTGTATTATAAAAAGATTTCAGTGGAGATATAGAGTAGTCATAATACTGTATAGAAAATAGAACCATCAAATTGTAAGACATAGTGCAAAAATTAAATTAGAGAATTAAAACGCCAGCATTTTTAAGGCAGATCATAGGTAGGTACGAACTTTTATTATGGTTTTCCATTTAAGCCATAAAGAAACGTGTGAATATCCATTATAGCGACTATTGCCAGAATAGTTACTATTCTATCATCTTATCGTAGGTTTCTGTAGCAACCACATTCGTTGTCCCCTCATATCGCTTTGCAATCTTCCAGCATGTAAATGTTTTCACTTCATTCTGAGAAACTCTGTTTGTCACAAACAGCACTTGTTACTCAAACCTTTTCATGCAATCGGAACTTTTTGTATGTTGTTTCTGTTGCAAGCTGTCATGCGCACGATAACACAAAGGGCACGAAGTTGTTTGGTAATTCATTCCCAGTCATCTGATATGTTCACGAGGTAGTTGGATGCGGAAGTCGACGAATGTTTTCGGTAAAAGTACTGGACCTGTGCTAAAACACCACTTCCTCCAGAAGACATTTAAATAGCACCGTCAGTCCCTATTGCATTCGTCTCGTTAGGGCCCCTGTTCATCATGTGTGACACGCCATATAGTTAGTATATTAACTTTGCTGTCATGTATTCTATATGCACATAGTATTGTTTCACTAGCCTATAGCAAAGCTACTAACCAGCCATACCCTCACTTACTGATCATGATACCACATTGCAGCCTGTATTGTTAACAGATGTTCACATATTTTCATTCTCGAATTATTACTGTTATAAAAGGCTTAATTACCCAAGTTTGAGGTATAGCTCTGCGACAACTACGAAGAAGACCCGTGTGGCAACTTCTACGAAGTCGAGCATTCCACTCAAAGGTAGTGATCACAAGGTGCCGAGAACTGACTCGATAGTCTAATTTCCAATAGCAACCACGACATCTTTTTTTATCTCACACCACCCCTAGATTAAACACATTGTGTGGATCTCAGCAATTCTTCCCTAGTTTCCCTGCATCCATAATTTTATAGAGGTCATCGAATTTGTCTGTGGCTAAGGTTGTTACTTAAGAATTTTGCTATGGAACCTTATGCGTGTCGAAAGGCGTCGCTACCACTAAATGACGAGCTCTCCAAGTGCAAATAGTATCATCAGAAGAAGGAAGCAATTCTTTTGTTGGAAAGAGTTCCGCCTCTTCTGAAATCCTTCAGTTTAAGGGGATACTCTGCAGTTCATATTTAAATGAACCCGCTCCTGTAGATCGCAGCCTGACATCTAGGAACACCTCCAGTCCCTACGAGGCGGTAAACCGTTAAACCTCCGAACTGCGAAAGAATGGACATTTTGCTGGGATGCGCACAACTAGTGAAGACGGGCCATCTAACTTTTTTTGCAGATGGACGCAGGATTTGATATAAACTTTGGGTGCCGTATTTTGTTTAGAAACATTTGAGACAAGGTTTAACTTTTAATTCATTGCCTATTATTTCTTCTTTCATAAAAGGGTACTATGTGAAATAGAAACGCAACGATGCTGAGATATGAGCAAAACTCGGGACCCCAAGACTGGGTTTTGTTCATATCTCAGCATCATTATGGCCGTATTTCACATTTAAGACATTTTCTTGTTTACATTTGAAACAATATCTGTTGTCCGAGATGTGAAAGAGTCTGGCAAACGAAGATCCAAGCAATATTCATTGGACGAAAGATTTAAATAATACCTGTCCTTCCGGCAGTTCATCCTTACAACCACTCGGGCCCCAATAACAGTGACGTCTCCAGGTGTCCTTCACTTCCCATCCTAAAGAATGTTTATGGTGTCGTCGTTCTACAAAATAATATAGATTCTTCTTTAAAAAAAGTTGAACACAACAGTTCCGGAAAAAATCGACTACGAACAGTATTCGGCCAAGTTGCGACTGAATGAATAGGTGGAACAGGGAGAAAAATCTAGTAGATTAGACAAATACAGCCTCATCCAGTACTGAGAAACTTGAGATCGCTTGAATAACGGATGGCTTCATTGGCCACTTCACCCTACTTCCGCGCTTTCAAAAACGAAAAATCTCTTAGTTGATACTCATTAGAAACACCTTCATTACCGTAAAATGCCGCACAATATTTTTCTTCAGCTAAGATTTTATTTTCTCCCACTTCTAATGAATGGTCAAGGATCCAGTCGTTTAAAAATTTCAGTTCATGAGTAGGTATAAAAACCATGAATCATTTCTATCGAAATGTCGGAATCTCATTCCATATACAACATCAATTCTAAACAATACAGCCTCTTCCGCCTGTGGACATTTGCGAATCTAAAAATGAAAGCAACCCTGGCAGCATACAATTTTGCTAACGTTGAAAAAACCACACTGTAGTTAAAAAAATGGAAGTGCTGGATTTAAAAAAGCAAGAATTACTGAAAAACTGTCTATAAAGTATTATTGATACTTTGAACACATGAGTGGTGGTGAAGGCGGTACGATTGTGGGCACAGGCGCTGCTCCAATACACACTGACACAATTCCTATCGGTTATTCGAATGGAAACGGTCCCTGAGCAACAGTAAAAAACATCAAGAGATAAGGTAAGCGTCGAGCAAAACAATATGATGAAAGCTCTAATCGTCAGCGGAAGTGATCTAGCCGCCGACATATGGGGGAGACGTGTCAGAAATACTGGGAAGAACCATGACGTTTCTTTCGGTGACAGTATTTAATAAACTGCAACAAATCACAACCACGAAACTCATCCATTAACAAACCACACTGCATTCAAATATATATTTGAACCAGTGTATTCAACGAAAAAAAGCAGTGCTGCACATCACTAAATCTCGAGTTAGGCAATGATAAATTAATAATGAATTGATAAAACTAGTAAGTAACCATAGTAATAAATTACTCATCAGATGGATATGATTTAACGTTCATTTACAATTTTAACTTATTATTTACTGCCTACTCTTGTTAATAGCAGGGTATGTTGCGAAATATAACTCCAAAGATGCTGAGATATTTGCAAAGCTCCGGACCGCAGGTGTCTGCGATTGGGAACGAACGCGCTATTACCCTTTCCAGAGGCTAACGCGTTCACCACCACACAATGCGGGTCCTCCGTCGCCTGTCTCTCAGCTAATTCTATCGATCAGTGCCATCGGCAATCACCGTCAGCGGGATTGATCTGGGTAGCTCAAATCGGCAATGAACCCAGTTAATTATAACTACAGCCTCAGCTTAACTTTTGTCGATCCGAAACAGCAACAACAAGAAGTCCATCTGTTGCATTTCAAAGCAAGTTACGCTTTTGGTCTTCATTCAACTTCCCATATCCCACCTATGAATTGGGACGCGTCACGAAGTTCTTTGTCAAACTTCCATTATGACCATGTCAATCTTCTTCGCATTGTTCCAACTTTGATGTACATTCAGGAATGAACAAGCATGTATACTGGCCATCAAAATTCCTTTTGCTAAGAACGTAGCAATTTTTTTTTGAGAATTGTATTGTTAAAGATAACATCATGCTATCAAAAACTTTGAACGCGTATTATAAGGAGTCCGTATTTCATGCCACTGCTGTTTTCACTGTGAACTTTTGTAATGACTGTTCATAGAATGAGCCATCAATCCAGTTTGAGCCTCCCAAAATAACGCGTTATAAATGGACCTAGATCTAATATGAAGATTTTCACAGTGAACCCTAAGAGTTTATCAAAGGTTTCTTTGCTCTGAAAAAAACCAACCGTGGTCGTATAAATTATAAGTGAATCAGAAGCTAAACTATGTCAAACCCCTCAACACTTTTGAGCACATGAATAATCATGGACATGCAGTTAATTACACTTTTATGGACACTGTGGTAAACGTTCGTAGTGCACTTCAAATTCTCAAGGGGAATGGAGGCAGATCTGACGGGTTTAGTGATTTGTGATTAGTACTTTAGCGTAAATCCAAGAAAGATTTTCGCTTGTCGAATTTTACGACGACTACTAACAAAGTTAAAGACATGTGTGATTGGAAAACGATGAAGGCCCAACCTGCCACATGTTTCTTCTCATCCTGTCGAATCGGATCATAGTTGAGACGTATCGTGGGCTTGTTCCACTGTGTATTTCCTTGTGGATCCGAGAGATTCACCCGGGACAAGTCGTACACCCAGTCTGCGACAACGATCGGGCATTCCTAACATAAAACCAGCAGATTACAATTTAAAAAAAACCACTTGCAATGCTGGATACCAACGTTAAAAATTTCAGCGGAAACAAACAGAGACCAAATGTGGTCCAGATGCTCTTTGAAATACAGATGGATGAAAGGATACACAGCCACTGGCTTGTTTATTCATTAAAAATGTCTCCTATTTAGGTGGGATTACTGTCACTACCGTGCATATTAATCTATACCTGTTTGATGAGAGGCAATTTATCAGTTTACCGTTTTTTTGTCTTTCAAGCATGTATAACACATTCGTGACGGTGCTGACTTTTCGACAAATGACGATAGTTTCTTTCTTTGTGTACTCAGCACTGAAAGATCCAAACCTAGGTGGTTCGGTTCAAATCGGTCAATTTGCTCAATATCTTTCATGTAAATGCTTTGCTACACATGAGTGAGCACTTTTGTCTATGTTGTGACAACGACTAAGCGGTTGTAATAATGTTCTTGTAGCTTCGCATGGACGCTCTTGCACTTGTGGAAATCCTTAGTGCTGGACGCTCGTGATGTTGGTGCGTGGACTGGAAGTGAGTGATCACTCATAATCAGTGGTAGAATTTTGTTCTTTTTCTTTGTTTTCCTTTGAAAGTCCAAGTCTATTGGTGTTCGAGTTCGAGTTTAAAGCGCAAACTTCGAGAAATATAACTGTGGTATCAATGAGCAGATGGAAGGTGGTTAATATAATATTTATTTATACTAACATGACTATAGTTCCGTGGATTTAACATTCTTCAGAACAGTTTTCGTTTCGTACACATTTTTAGGAAGTGAATGATCTACTGAGATTTCATAAGAGAAGATAAACATGGGAGAAAACAGAGCGAAAACGGAATAACTATTGTATTGACGACTCCTTCTTAACCAATTAAGAATGAAGTAAGGCGTGGAAAGCCCTAGAACGTAGATAGAAACGGCGAATTCAAAAGTAGCGTTAAATTTCTTAAAAAAAATACTTAAAAAAATTCACAATGATGCATTAACTCTTTACCGGCCGAATGCCTTCCTTATAAAGGTTATCGTATTCGTGCTAGGGTGTGTGAGTACGTCGAAAAAGTTAAGCACGGCACTCGGTCAACAAGACACTGATATAGTGACCGAGAATTGATAAATGAAAGGGTGTTAAAGCTCTTTCAAAAATAAACGCGAGTATCTACGCTGGCAGAGCACGACAAGCTACCCAGAACTGTGTGAAGTTCGGCGAGCTTCCCACTGGTTGTTACTTGAGTAAAATTATTGAAATAGAGGGCTTCATTGAATAAATGGGAAAGTTTCCGTGTCTTGAGAGAACGGATCCTACTGGGTAACTTTGGGGGCAAAAAGACGAATGGGGACATTACTGATGGATGTTCGAGCCACTTACTGATGACTGACACAAGTAATTGTTGGAAATTTCCATAACTAGAATTTTCTTTGCATGAATTAATAATAACCCACTTCAACAAGAGGAACTATAACGCTAACGTATTAGTCTAATGCCATTTCGTTTCTGCAGAGAAGGTCAAATTAAGGATAAAATTACTACTAGTATTTGTTATTAATTAACTATTAATTATTACCAGTATTTCGTATATCTATTATTCTTCCCAAAGGTTTACTGCTTCATTGTGGCTGTAAGGTGTTCTTGTGTGTCGAACTGTCATGTAAAGCGGGGGCTGCATTCCTCAGCAGGTCTTCTAGGCTGGGTAGGAGTGCGGTGCGTCTTTCTGAAAGCCCAACTAACACTAAATCAATACTACGAATCACAGCCGTTCAGGTATCAAATTAGTCGTAAGGTAGAAACATCCGTCTGATCCACAATGGCCAACGAGTGCCTGTGGTAATGACGACATCAGAAAGGCTTCGGCTGGGCTTACATCGGAATTCTAGGAAACCATAGTGGCTAAACCAGCAAAGTTCCACACCCAGTATCCCACAGACTGGATAGTCCCGTCTACGATGTTGGGGGGTGAAGGTTTAACCATGTCAAAAATTCTGCACTCCACGCACAGAATGCTTGGACGCTGTCTTATAAAAATTAACTAGTACTAAGAACGTCTAGTATGAATGCGCAGCTCAGATCTTTGAAACCTTTTTCATCTTCGAGACCCAGGAGAATATACATCAAAAGCGAAACACATTTGGGCCTGTCAAATAGTAAGAGATCAGATGACAGGTGGATGAAAAGAACAGTGAAAGTGGACTCCAAAAGAATACAAGCGTCCTCTTTCACTGTTCTTTTTCATCCATCTGTCATCTGTGGACTCCAAGAGAATACATGGAAGATGTATTCGTGGCTAACGTTAACCGTCTGCATTCGCAAATGGGAACGGTTTTAGGACTACAGAACGGGCCTCGCGGACGTCAGCATGTTCGAAGCAGACCACCACCATGGACGCTCACTGCGGGAGAAAGAAACAAATGGAAATTGTGCTGCGGCTCTCACGACCAGTGAAGACGTGCCATCCAAATATTCAAGCATAAAGCATTACAGATTATTTCCAGTGGAGGAAATGATCTGGTCCGCTTTCTACAGTAGGTCTTAAATCACAGAACTTTCATTACAAACATGAGTGTATTCTTAGGCTTTCACCTGTTCATCGTAGGGCCAGTCGGAGAAGTCGAATCTGCATGTGACATGAAAAGAGAACGAACCAGTGGCCCAAACTCTGCCGGTGTTACTGACTATTGCTGGTAGTCCGTGCATGTACAGATGCCATGAGTTGCCTCTAGCACTAAATTACACTGTAGAGCAACATTTTAAATTAAATAATCATTCTAAATACTTCAGCAGTTTTACAAAAAAATACTAATGAAGCATCTTTGCTTAGCAATCTAAGAGAGTACTAATAAAATAGCTTGCGACCCGATGTGAAAAAATTTTTTTTCGCTCCCGACGAAATCAGAACATTTTTGAAAGTGTCGTCAATTTTTATTCACTGCATACTAATTTTTTAACTGTAGGGTATTATGCGAAGCATTACCATGATGTTGCTGAGATGTTTGCAAAAGTCTGAGCCGCTGGTGTATGCGGTGGGGACCGCACACGCTTTTACCCTTTCCGGGGCTAACGCGTTCACTACCACACTGTGCGAGTCAGCTGGTGGTGAACGCATTAGCCCCTTGAAAAGGGTAATAGCGCGTTCGTTCCCCCACCGCAGACACCAGCGGTCCGGAGATTTGCAAATATCTCAGCAACATTATGATTTTTAAAAAGGTTTTCCGGTAGCAGCATTAAAATCGACAAAACCATTTGTGCAAGAGTTACTGCAATTTCGCCTGAAATTGTTCTATGACAACAAAGATTTGTTTCGCTGTGAAAGGCTATAAAAGAAGCTTGCAAATGCATAGAAGAAAATGAAGCTCGTTTTGTTACTCTCGAGCGAAGCAGTGCAGCCACATTTCCTGTTGCGATCGTTTGCACAGCTTTGGAAATCGAGTGTCTACGGAGAAACACTTGAGTTGCATAGATAAACGCATCAATTTCGGTGCAACGACTAGCCGTAAGTCTAACACAGAATGCTGATGCCGAGAAAACAACGATTATATCTCGTTTTTTGCATGACCAAGGAAAACATTTTCGGAATCACAGCACTTCATCCATCCGATCCGTTTCTTCGCACCAACAATTCACTAAGAGTTTGGAAGTCTTAAACGTGGGCTTGCTTGAGTGGTCTGAGACGAGGTGAAACTACTATCGATCTTTATAATAATAAATCCAAACTTGTTTCAATAGGACTTTAAAGAAGGTAAGGAGGCATTAAGAGGGATGGAATTAAAAAATTTCTACGCTCTGCTCCCATGTATATAAAATAGAATGCCGAACTCTACCAAAGACTCCTTAAATTCGAGAAATTCATAAAATAAAATACGCTTTAAATATCGTACTTTACTTGGTTGCACTCTTCCAAGAAAACTACCAAAAACCACTTAAATCTGGAGAATATGCTTTCTAAAACACTATTTTTGACATGTGCAAGTGACCAATGTTCGACATTTCTCCTCGTAGCTCAATTCTAAGCGGAAGCAAATTTTTTAGGACTTCGTCGTAAATGTCGAAGACGAGAGACGAAGACGTCGAGACGTTAGCCAAATAAATCTATTTATCAACCATGTGTTACCTTAACAATCCAAAGAAGGTATTGATTGTTACTACCGAGGTTAAAATAACGGTCGGTTTAAAAAAACTGTTTAAAAAGATTTAAGGAGCGCTCTGGAGGAACCACGATGCAGCAAATACTGTAAAGGGTTGCAACATAAGCAGAATGAGTCTAGCTTCTACCTGTTGTATAGAGCGAGCGCTGGTTGCCAGATCTTCCACGGGTCAATGTTAATTTTTGAAGTTCCATTATAATCGTTTGGCTCCCATACCAGATACTCGTCAAACCAAGTGGCCCACAGATGGCCATGAACCAACATGGTTTGCTCGTGCTCATCCTGAATTGATACTGCTATTACTTTCTTAGCATTTCAGTCCTTATGTTTACATTCAATTTAGAAGCATATTTAACCTGCAACTAAAAAATGTTTCCAAAAACAGCTATCATTTGAACAAAGCGTCACAATCAGAACGTCAATGACGTCGTTCGCTTTATGAGAAATTCGAGGTTTTGTTTTTCGTGAAATTGCCATTGTTCGCTGAATCAGTGGGGAACCGATTAAGTTAAGGAAAATCTGGAATCGATAAAGTGACAGAACAAAAAGTAGTTTGAATAAGATTTTCGGAAGCCACTGAGATCTAGGCTCACAACTTATTCACATCGATGAGCACAACCATCATCCATATAGAGTTTGAACTATATCCTTTCAAGGAAAAAATCGAAAAACCCAACATCGAGCTAAACATCGTAGTTTAAGCCAAACACTCCATCCTTATTTTCCAGCGAACTCTTTTTGACGAACAAAATGTCACCCGGCTTTAGAGTGGGTTCAGAGGAAGAAAATTGTGAACAGCAATGGGCAACTTACAAAACCTCTAAACAGGTGATCCTATTGACATAAGCATGAGCGTGTACAAACGTTTTTTACTAATTCCAACAGACGGTATTCAATTAAAAGCATATATTCTGATGGCGAAAAAGCATGTAAAGCTTAAAAGAGATTTTCCGCTTTCAACTAAACACATATGTTTATAAAATCCACTTCACCCCACATAGCAAAGCTTGATAAGTTATCTCAGAAATTCTTCGCCGAAACTAGTTATAGAAGAACGATCCACCTCTAAGATTCCAAAACAGTATCCAAAATTACGACATTACTTGATAGTTACTTGGTATTTCAACGGCCCGTGCTCACTGGTTGAAATTACTCCCAGACTGAAAAAATTAGGCGAAACTGAAGAGGCAAGTCCTGTGAGGCTTCAAAGATTTTAAAAGCTGAGGCGATTCCGTTCATGCTTTTAGCTAAGCTAAAACTAGTTCGTCAACAAGAAGCCATCCGATTTTTTTAAGAAACAGTTATTCATGCACAACTTTCCTCAAGAAATATAAGACGAAAGAACAATTTTTGGCAGGATTCACAGCAATAGAGCAGAGCATTTGCAACCGTTGCTATGACTTTTTTTCCCAACATAAGAATTGGAAGTTCCATTGTTTTCTTTTAGAAATCCCTTAGCACTACACTCAATTGTCTGGAAGTTATTCATATGGAATTGCCACATTCTTTAAGCTCTCCTGTACAAATCTAATATGAAGCATCATTGGCAGGGTAAGACGTGGCGAAGCTCAATCCTGAGACGGTCAAAGTCGTTCATTCTAAGGACACACCGCCTCTGGTAGCACACATTTAGTGGTCTCCTAATCTATGTCTATCTATAGAAACGTAGAATGCCGTCCTAATAAAAAGTGAGGAACGTAGTTTTTAGAAAAGAATATAATGCAAAAATACAAGAATAATGAAAGGCAATCTGCTCTCGGGAAAGTTTCACCATAGTGCTCTTTACTGCATGACAGTAAGACAGCTCATAAAACCATCAGTAAAGTCTAGAATGCGCATTGGAGAATATTCATCGACCCAATGAAAACCGTCGACTTAAACGAAGCCAATGTAATTGTCAAGGTATTGGATAATCCAACACCGACTATTGGCATGCTCTTCATCGCCGCCTTGGTGACGACATGGTGCTAGTCAGCCACAATGTATGGAAATGTGGAACACATGTTCTCCCACATGCTTCACACTCATGGATTCTTGCAACTGAGTTCTATTAAAGTGGTATTCATGAAAAACGAAATAGCAAAATATGATGTAAAACGTGAGGAAAGCAATAAAAAGTGGCGATCTCGGTGATTCTTCGAAAGTGTTCAATTTGCAGTTCTACAAATTGCAAGGAATCCTTACAAAATTCCCTCTGTTTTTGACCATATAAACCTCATGGCATATAAAATATTCGTTATAATTGTCTATACAATATTTTAAAAGATCGAAGGAATAATGAGACCATGCAACAGTGCCACTCACAACTTTCTCAACGTGGCTGATGCTCATGAAGACGCTAACTTGCACCGTAGTCGATTCCTTCTTCACCGGCCGATGACGACTATTATAGCTCTTCATAAGACTGTCTTCCAGTTTCTTATTGAAGTCCGGATTCTGACCACTACATAGCGTCAGCAGGCAGACTAAAACAAAAAAAATCACCGAGAGCAATATGGAGCACTGGTTTACAAAATTTATTAAACTAAATTCATTCTTTCGTACAGAACTGAAAACGGCATGAGCACTATCCTATGGCAGAACACCAAGTTCTATACATTTAAACAGGAGATTTCAACATTTCGCCTACGATATAATGACTAGCCATAATTTGCAGATAGTGCTAAATTTTCCAGTAGACGAAATTTTGCAAAATCGGTATTAGAATCCACCAAGATTCAAAATTGAGAACGGACGAATTGCAGTTTACCAAGTCGATCTTCGATGTTGTTCAACGAAGTTCAGCTATTCGCATTATAACATCAGCAGATTTCTTTCTCATGTGCTGAAATGCTATTTCCAAAACGTGCAATGTCTTGTAATAGGTTCATTGAAAGAAACAAATCGTTTTTTCGCTCGAATCCCGAAGTGTCCTGTGCCATTCAAAATAAGAAATAACGCGGGCTTTTTTGCATATTCTTTCTAACAAAATGCAAGTCAGTTTATTAGACCAGGGGTAAACTTTCAGAAATTTGTATGAAAAGCCTCCTAACGGTTTAGCGCCTCATCGTAGCTGTGAGGTGTTCCTGGGTGTCGGGCTGCGATATAAGTGGGGGGATACATCTCCCTGCAGGGTCTCCCACGCTGAAAAGGAGTCCGGCGTTTCCACCAGGAAGCCCAGTTAGTAGTAAACGAATACCAAGATCCACCACCGTCCCGGTATCAAAGTAGTCCCTATAGTGACAAATCTCCCTCTGATCCACAAGGGCGGCCAGTGCCTGTGGTGGTGATGACCTGGGGCAGATTTGGCTAGCCTAACCTCAGGACTTCAGGGAAACACTATAGCTAAACCAGCGCAACCCCGAAAAATTGGAAATTCTGCTAAGGCCCGCACAACCAGTAAAGACGGGCCATACAAGTATCGAAGTAAGTAAGTGTATAAAAAGATCTTCGAGAGAATTCTCGGCAGGTAAATGGAAGTTAGAGATTTGTCTTCAAATTGGTTTTTAAGAACGCACAAGTACAAATAATCAATAGGTAAATAACCAGATGACCTTTTCCACAACAGATCCGATAGCATAATTCGTTGAAGTCTCGAAGATACTTAACACTTAAAGTTCACCATGAGTTGATTTTCGCTCATACATGGAAGAAGGCAAGCCAATATGAATTCATATCAAGAGATTTTTTTCTATTAATTTTGTCGCGTAGATATTTTTTGCTGTATTCTTTTGCATTCGGTCAGTTGCTTATCCAGCACAGTTGCTGTACAAAGAGGCTCAGAAAAGCCGTTCTATAAACTTGATAATATACATGAAGTATCTTTTCGGAGAAATCCGTTCATCAAGCCACAAGGGCTGTTGATAATGAGTAGCCATAGAAAGATATGGAAGGCATCACAGATTAGAGACAGACACGAAGTGCCAAGATGTGTTTGTGCCTCGGCGGAATCAATCCACGTTTCTGACGTAGGAGCCCAGGTAAGGCAGTGGTCGGAGGCGCATTATAATACACACTTGGGATCGATCCTCGCGCCCGTGGCTTGCGAAGCTCTCCATCCATCCGGGGTTGACATATTGGTACTAGACTTGTCTGGGAGGATAGCAGAACTGTGTCGATACATCGGCAGCCCACCGCGAGTCATCGTAAAGGACAGACACGCATTCAATCACATCCAACGATGCTTACCTAAGTCGATTGCGTGGCACACCCCTTTATAGATAGATCAACGCTGGGAGCTTTATCCTCTTTTTACCATTTTTGACAAAGAGGTAATTCAAAAAGTGTTTCTAAAGCGGACTGTATATATGATTCTAGTGAAGCAGATCGGATTATATGAATTTGTCTCAGTTCATTGTGTGGGAAGAAATTAAATGCCGTTTCACCTAACCGTCACACTAAATTTGGCGTACCACTCCATATACTAGTGAATAGTGTGATCAAATGTGATTTCAAATAGATATCATTGTAATGTTCTCCAATTTCTTTTTTCATTTCCTGCTTATTCTTTTTTTCACCGCAGAGTATAATGTGAAATACAACCACAGCGATGTTGAGATATGAGCAAAACTCGGAACCTCAAGCTTCGAATCCACGGCTACTCTTACTGGGAGCTCACGTGCTATCCATTATATTCTCACTGAAGGACCCGCATGGTGTGGTGGTGAACGCGTTAGCCCCCTGAAAGTTTAATAGCGCGTTCGTTCCCCATCGCAGACACCTACGATTCAGGGTTATGCAAATATATCAAATATAATAAACACCCTGACATAAGGAACAATAGTCACCAAATAAAAAAGCTAAAATTGTGATTGATATTTCTTTAAATCTGAGTGGCCTATCCTACACTGGATACTTAAGGATAGAAGGATAAAGGTTAAAGCTCTCTGCGTTGATCAATCCCTGAGGAATGCGCCATGCATTCGACTTCATTAAGTATCGCTGAAGGTGATTGAATGCATATCTGGCCTTTACAATGACTCATTGTGGCCTACCGATGTACTGAGCCAGTGCTGCTGTTCTCCCAGACAAGTCTGGTACTAATTTGCCGACCCCCGGAGGGATGGAAGGCTTGCGGGCCATGGGCGCGGGGGTCGATTCCACGTGTGTCGCAGTGGCGCTTTCAACCACTGCGTCACACGCGCCCCATTGGATACTTAAGACGTCCATTAAAAAAAGCACTGTTCAATAGAGAACGGTAGAAGAAGTCTTAAAGAAACTGTTGCAGATCTGGATCATCGAGTTTACATAATCGACTCAACGTCTTTCCTAGCGTTTTTTTTTCGTAGCGTAAGTGTGACATTTCAGGTACGTCAGGAATTTTGCACACCATACGTATAGCTCCTAAATGATGTCTTCTGAAATATAACCAGCACACACAACTCAAACCGGACAATGCAGTTCAGACCACCGGAAAATATCCGCCTTCGAACTTTAGAGAAATCGAAGGAGAGACATGCATGGATTGTTTATATAATAAAAACAAAAGATGGGGTAATGAACATTTGACTGCATCATAAGAGAATGTAGAACACCTCTATGGTGACAACACAGAAGACAAACGAACTTGTAAGTCACGTTAACCACTTTGTGGTTCACTGAAATGATACTCGCATACCTCCATGAGTGAAACAAACCACTAGGAAACGGAGCGCATTATTAGGTTCATACGTCCTCTTGATGACCCGTTCGTGTACTCAGTTGAACCACCATAACAAAGGTATTGCGCAGCTTTCTTAACCTGGATGAAGTATCAGCTCACATCTACGTTGCATAACAGATCTAGGGGGACCGTCGAATCTCAAAGGTGAGCGCGGAGTTTTTGGGTCCGTTAGTGGTCAGTGGCCTCCTTGACAAGCCCGAATGAGGCCAATATTGCTCTCATTCTTCTATCCAATTCCTCCTTCGTGTTGTTCTCCATGTTCATTGAACGTCCAAGGCATAAGTACAAGATGGATTCTGTAACCAGAGAATCACCGATTTCGATTTCTTCGCCTTCGCACCATACGTTCTTCATAAACTCGGTCATCGTCCTGTTTATGGGCAGTCCAATGCTTCTTTCCCGCTTCGTCGACTTCATTGAGCATCGTCTCTGCTTCAATGATACTCTTCGAAAAGATGACGATGTCATCCGTGAAACGAAGATTTGACAGTCTTCCATCAATACCTATGCCCTTTTCGTCCTAATCATGTGACTTTGTTGTTCATTGTTGTGCGTCAGTAAACAGCTCTGGTGATGCTGTGTCGCCTCTTCGAACCTCTCTCTATAGATATGGTGAGAAGTCGGTGAAAAAGCTGTATATTTGTGCTCAGTTCCGATAGCAGTCAGCTAGGGTGCTACACAGGACGGGTCCACTCTTTGCTCGATGTGTGCTGATAGGATTGAATTCGTTTCGACACTGTCAAACGTTTTTTTCGTAGCCAATAAAGGTTGCAAGGGCAGGTGGTACCCCAAATAGAGTTCTGTGACCGTGATACGGTCTGGATGTGTTGTTACATGCAGCAGAATCTCTGTCGAAATCCCTGCCCGCTCAACTTGGTGTGCCTCGTTCATGGTCTTCAATATGTGCAAAAGAATAATCTTCGTAAACAGCCTATGGAGAACACCTTGTAGAAAACACTGAAGGGCATAAGAAACGATAGCTACGAAGATCTCCTCGGTCACTCTTGTTGGATTGGGTAACCGTGCGCTAGCGCTCCACTGGTCTAGGGTTTTCTCTCCCTGAAGGTAAGATGTCATGAAGGTTGCAAGAAATATATGTGAATTGTGGCTTGCAGCTCTAAGGAAGTCGGGAAGTAACATTTTCGGTTTTGGAGCCGCGCATTTTTTTCATGTTTTTCTGTCGCAATCGAATTTCAGAAACTGGAATTCCGAGCAGTTTTTCTCCAGCGGAGATGTCAAGATCCAAGAAGAGAATTTTGAAACAAACTGGTTCCAAACTTTTCCGTTGACTGTTCCATGTCCTGGCGGAATGTGGTGATAGTCCCAACTACGTTCACGAGGTTCATTCCGAACATCCTCTTTTAAGAAGAATCTCATGATTCCCTGACGAAACTCCAATGATTGTGTATATATACCAAACACAATCTGCTCAGTCCAATGAGAACACTGAAGCTTCCCAAATAAACCTTTTTTTCCAAGTACAGGAAGAAGTACTAAATCCTTACGTCGAAAATGTAACTAGGATTGGATATAACATAACCACTGAGTGTCTTCAAGCAATTTCAACCTCTCTACTGGCTCCGCCGCTTTCTAATTTCATCTACGACTTTAAGAAATCGTCTAAAGAAATAATGCAGTAGAAACTATCAAGATTTCGATCTTTAACGTTGAGTTTTGAAAGATTATAATCACCTCGAACAATCTGTAACAGGAAAACTTGTCACTTTCTCTGTTTAACAAAGGTATGAGTAACAGTTCAACTGCACTACGAACTGATAAAAGAACACTTCTTTCTCTACGTGGAGAAACACTTTCTAAGCGTTCCTTGCATGGGGCAACAATCACGAGAACTCTTAAGGCATCCAAACTCTTCTAGTTAACATCACCTTCCAATACCAGAAATAATTCTGATACATCCGTTATCGAAATAACATCACCCTCTTCAAAGACGCTTACAAAACCCATTCAATATAGAGTATAGACAGTTAATATGAAACTATACGAAAAAAATATCGAAGGAAAACATACCAGCTAGCCAAACGCACATCGCTGTCCGTAGTGGCCGGTATGACTAACATCTCGTATTTCATATAAACTAAACCACTAACGAGATCTGTAAACAATTGACTCAACTCAATGGAGAATTCATTGCAGCAACTATCACATATCAATGCGATAACACAGATAAGTACATATTACTTAACAGAGATGAATTTATTCCACATAATCATCGCCTGATGATGAACAGAACTATTACGATGACAGAGGTTACTCTACTTAACGAGGCGATCCTGAATTTCATACTGGTCTGACCAGTAAACAACTCAAGAGTCAATGCAAAGGAAACACAAGAATACGGATAGATATATTCTTAAGGCAGAATAGAATGATGTCACATGAAAACAGAAAAAAGTCATTGGAGTCTCTATACAAGACAATGACAGCCGAAACTATTCATTCACAATGAATGATTGGATGGAAACCAAACTCGGAGGTTCGCTGGGTGAAAACTCCATACTTAGCCAATTAAAATGAGCTATGAGCTTATCGACTCGTGGAATTCGATGCTTCTTACTCTCTATATACATTTAAATAGCATGCTTACTAGTACTCTACAAGTACAATCTACTTAACACCAGCCTACTGAGAAGGACCACAAATGAGCTTCTATTTTCAGCGAGACACAATCAAAAAGAAAACCCTATCTTGGAATTACATAATGATTGGCAAGACCTTCACGGACCCAGGAAACCTAAAGGTCCTTTGTAAGCAATGTACTCATAGTGAACTAAGAAACAGTGTTCTCGACTAAACAGCCAGATCGTCGCTTGCTACCTATTAGATAAAAACAGAGAAGCTTTATATTCATCACACAGCTGATGAAGATATCGCATCATGTTCGAAGTTCTCGCTGACCTTCAGTGACAGAAGGATTGGAAGAAATACAGGGAGCAACCGCCAAACGACTCCATTGAATGTCAAATGGATCCTCTACATGGGAAACGGGTGCCGTTGGGAGCGCGTCCCATTGTACTGACTGACCAAATACGTCCAAAACGGGTCCAGATCGGATATTCAATGACTTAATTGTTTCCATTTAAATATTACTCGTATCGAATGAAGTGTAATACGAGAGGTTTTTATACGTTAAATTTGCAGGAAAAAAGTACATATTGAAGACTTACTCTGTTGACCACAATCTCTTTTGTAGGAAGCGGTGGCGGAGGATGGACCGGTGGTGGTCCACTAGTGACTATGGTGCCGGGAAGTGAATAGTTTGAACCTACTCAAAAAAAGGAACTTACGAATAACTCACCACATGGAAAGGTATGCGAAAAATAGTAATTGTTTCAGGACTACGAACTGTACACAAGTTACTAACTTTGACCGCTCCGAACCCCATTTACGACCGCAACGGGATGGACCGACATCTCTCCTAGCGATGAACTCTGAAAAAAAAACCAGGAAATGGCTGAAGAGTCTTGCGGATGATACCAATTCATCTTGCTAAAACGTGATACAATTTAGTAAAATAATTGATATTTTGGACACTCATCGTCACCTCAACATTAACGGTGAGTATGAATAGGACAAAACTAAAAAGAAAATAAGAAGTCAGAAACGAAACCAAAATTAAATCCATAGATTAACGAATCCAAATCTAACTTGTAGGCGTGTCTGTATTAGTAATACTTATTTTTAATTTAAAAAAATCGACACACTTACTGGAGATGGTGAGTTGAAAGTAAGGGAGTTACGAAATGCATCTTCAAGCCACTCATCAGCTTTCGATCGTGATGAACACAAGGATGAAGATGCCAAGCCATTACTAGAAACCAAAATGAAAGTAGTAAACAAAATTGTAAACAAAATAAAAGTCCCAAGCGATTGAGAGACGTCATTAAACAAAAAAGAAAAACGAACTTCAAGTACAAATACATGAATTCATAAGAAATCACTGACCAATTAGTAGTGATATTTATTTGGGAGGTTCTTCTCGGATCACCAAATCCGTTTAGTAGTGAGGCAGTGTGCTGCAGTGTGGTATTTGATGTTGAAGATGAAGTAGACACCAGCTGAGAAACTTGGTGAGAAGATGCGAAACATTTTGTAACTTTGGCCTCTTCGGATTTTATGGAAGCAGCTTGCGATGTACTCACACCGGGTCCAATCAAGTCGAAGACATCTCTCGACAAAGTTGACCCCGAAGCTGTAAATATGGACAGTAACAACGCAAACAACGTGCTAATTTCATCCACAGATAAACAGTTCTAACAACCGATCATAAAATATTACCTCAGCGTAGAATTATCTATAGGCTTGGAATAATATATCTATTTCGCGCTAGTTTCTCTACGTTATTTTGCCTCCCATCTAGTAAAACTTCCTCTCTAGTGTAATTTTTGTTTCTTCCACGTATGCTCACCATATATTCGTTTACGAATCTACGTTATTTATGAATAGGATGATATCAATGGTGCGTGTAGCGCAGTGGTCAGAGGTGCCCTGCAACACAGACGTGGAATCGATCCCCGCGCCCATGGCGCACCAAGCCTTCCACCTCTCCGAGGTAGACAAACTGGTACCAGATTTGTCTGGGAGGATAGCGGCGCAGGCTCCATTAGGCCACCACGAGTCATTATAAACGCCAGATATGCATTCAATCACCTTCAAACGATGCTCAATGAAGTCGAATGCACGGCGCATCCTTCAGGAACTGATCAACGCCGAGAGCTTTATTCCTTTTTATGCGCTTTTGGGATGATATCAAATGAATTTTTTTAGTGGTACAGTTATTTCGCAACTCTTATAGTGACACTTACACTATTCTAAATATTTCCAAATATATGTGACAAACTAATGGATTTTTAACAACTTGCCAAACAACCTCAAAACTTTAATATGCTACTCCCGTAGATAACATTGTCACAAAATCTGCTGACTTCGGAAACAAAAACGCAGACCTATTTGTGGAGACGTCATGGGATGCGGACCGGATACCATGTTTCCATTGCCAGCTGATACAAATGCAGCCACCGCTTGACCACCGTATTCTTCGCCTTCATAGATTGGCTCATTTTGTAATGACTGATCCCCGTAGAACTGAAAAGAAAAATGGCCGCATTTGTACATCTATGAATCACAACATTTCGCATCTACAGATTTTCCTTGAACCACTACTCAGCAAATTTCTAAAGATACATTTGATTAAATAAGGTGTCTCCATCTTCAAATTCAGGCAGAAAACTTTACATTGTAAAATAGGCAAAGTACCGATAGAAGAAACCAAACCATAAACATCTAAAATTCTTCGAAAATAACTGCCTCTTCCAACTTTTTTGTCCCTTGTTTTCACACGTTTCGTTAAGGTCCATCTTATTCCCATGGTTGTGCGTTTATTATTTTATTTACCAACCTTATTTCTATTTACCTAACGTAGTTTGTCATGCGATCGATTTGAACAATGGGGAGACTTTCAACAGTAAACCGTCGATTCCAAACGCCGTGTGTATTGCTCTTTGTCCAATTCACTGCTAACTCTGTTAGTTCACGGGGACACCGATGCAGGCAGCAAATGGATTTTAAAAAGTCACTTTTTATAAATCAAATGCTGAAAAAGCCACCGATCTAAAAGGATAATTGTCGACGCTTTGACAATTCGTTCGTAACGAGTACTTTCGTCGAAACTGTGTCGCAGACGACATGTCGGGCGCTCGAAGGGAACCCTATAACAAAACAGTATTTATCAAACTGGTAAAGTACTTAAAATGATTGTGCTTGAAGATGAACATGGTAAGTTTTATTTAATAACACCGGTTCACAGAAAAGCTCAAGCATAAAAAGAAACACCTGTCTCTGGAATAAAGCTGGGTTCGGAGAAGGACGAGGTTTTACTATACTGGGTGCAGGCTGATAGGTTGACGACAGTGGGGCATTAGTGATGATTGCTAACTGTGGATCCTGTAATCTTTCACTAATAGGTATTTGTTTTCGGAAAGACTGATAGGCTTGATTTGTTCGTTGGAGTGCATTAGTCGAATCACTAAAAAGAAAATTATTCAGGAAATATGCTAGAACGCATAGCCGAGTCAGCCTCAATAGATGGTAAAAATACAACAGGTCTAGACTACAGCCTCAGCTTAACTGGGTTCAATGCTGATTTACGCTTTCCAGATCAATTCCGCTGACGGATGATTGCTGATGGGGGCGTTGGGTAGAAAACTAGCTGAGAGAAACGCATGGGAAAGACCTAAGTGGTGTAATGTGTAACGCGCGAGTCCTCAGAAAGAGTTATCGTAGTTCGATCTGGGCCGGGTTCCAAGCTCTGCGAATATCTCAGCACCATTGTGGTTAATAGGCTTTGAGTTTATAAAAATGTTTAGTTTGTCATTACCTTAATCGATCCAAAAAGAATATACCTGACGAATGACGAATGGAAGTAAAGTATACCAGGTTAGCAAATAAGACAGAACAATGAAGCAATCAACTCACGCTTCCTTCTCTTCCCACTTTGGATTCAACGCTTTTTCCAAAGTCTGCATATTTTCTTCGTCTCGTTTCTTTTTTCTCTCCAGGCAGATTGAGAACGCGCATCCAACGGCATGAGAAAGGCGCTCTCCCGATTCCTTTGTTGCATGGAAACCATGGCACATCCATCGTCTGGATGTTCCGTCTCTACAAATGTAAGCAAAGCCTTTATCATTGTTGCGATCCGGAGCGCAAAAAGAGACCTGAACACAGACATCACATTTATTGATTGACTTATTTCAGTCAACAAAATAGACCATTTCTACTACAGCTTCACCAGAGCGCTCAAATTTTTTAACGCAGATATTCATAACAAGTTCGTCTGTTTGGGAGCCGTGAAATAGAGAAACCCTAGAGGGAACCATGACTGCTCACAATGATTCTCTAAAGTAGTTCCTCAGTCAAGTAGGCTACAAGGCGAGAAGCGCGTGCTTCAGAAAATATGAAATCAGAATGTTAAGATGAGGCTCAGACGACCCAGAAAAACAAGAGCTAAATGAATCAATGGTACGAGCGCACCCAGACCCTGGTGAAAAACGATAATACTACGGAGTTATGTCGAAGCCTTCAAAATCAATGCTTTAGGGGAACTATCCAGATGATCAGACTTGTCTGTGTGGATATCAGCACTGACTCGATACATTGGTAGGCCACCGCAAGTTACTTTAAAGGCCAGATATGCATTTAATGGCCTTCAACGATGCTTAATGAAGTCAAATGCACGGCGTATCTCTCATGGATTGATCAACGCCGAGAGGTCTATCCTTTTATCGTTTTTATCCAGATGCACACAGGCTTTGTTTTAAAAATCAGGACTTAAAATGGTCATGCAACGCATTTAACTGCAATCGGAATTGGATGGAAAGGATGGGAACTATTTACTTATAAAAATCAACTGAAATGCTAGTCAAGCGAAAAGCTAAGAAAAGAAAAAGTGGGAAATAAAACGAACTTTCTCTATTGTCTGATCCACAATCAATCCTCTGTTGTTCTCCTGATCAACCACTCGTAGACCGTCTCCAGACACATACAAAACTGCTTTGATCGATCGCCGTCTATTACTCTACGAAGAAATGGCAATAAAAAAGTTGGTGACGTCATATTATTTCTAATCCAAAGAATCTCCTATTCTTCAAATACAAAACACAAGAAAATACTATTTGCTTCTAAGAAGAACGTAAACTACGTGAACGGAATGGACGTACCCTTAACATTTTCAGGGCTCCCTCGCACACCTGCATACCACGAGACTCGTACACCTCTATGGCACCAAGGTACTGCATGGAAAGAGAACATAAAAATTAACTAGAAACTTTGAATGCAACAGAATTAACTAAGAACCAAAAACAGCAGCCATAAGGAAATAAAGAAGAAAGAAAAGGAAGGAAAAAAAAAGAAAGGAAAAGAACCATAACTGCTCAAAACAACATAAAAATTAATTGGAAACTACAGACCTTAACATTGAAATGACAGAGGCCAGCCCGTACGGCTGCTTCATCCGGTTGCCATTGCTCTTGCTTATGCCCTCCATTTCCACTTGAGTTCACCAGCTCAGAAGGCGTACTGTTCTCAGGACTGTGTCTTCCTCCGCTGCGAAACGACTGACGAATCGATCGACGAAGGCGATTCATCGAGCGGCCCAAAAATGAGCTGAAAATGTTTTCATTAGAGATGATTACACTAGAGCGCTAGGCCACACATTCTAACAGTTGAAGTGTCATAACGCTGCAAGGCTTAGCTATTTAGAAGGGAAAGAAAGAATCGGAAGTGCTATAAGACGAGAACAAATGACGCCTGCAGTCAGGTTAAAAAACAGATCCCAACGGTTGGTGAAGTACGTCGCTCAAATTTCGAGTTTCAAGAGGAACGAAACAGAGTGAAAGAAACACAAATACCGGCAGCGAGTGCTACTAGAATGGACGAAAACTCATGAGATCTTTCAAACTTCAAAGGAAAATCGAACTGTAGACGAGAAAATACAGTCTTCGTGGATCATACCTGAGGCCTGCCTTTCATGATCCATGAAGACTTTGTGTACCTAAAGTAGATTCCTCCTGAAACGACACCTACGTAGTTTTCACTGAAAATCTATCACACAACTTCAATCCATTCCTTCAGGAACGTCAATGCATTCCTTGGGGAACATCGACAACTTCTGTCGGCTTGAAGCAAAAAGGTACAATAGAGCCAGCAGAGAACCAGAGGACCATACCGAACACGTGTAAACTATCCTGCTCATACAAGTGGCAGGACAATCCGACCGGTTGACTGCATGAACACCTGTCGCGCTGGCGAACTGCTGCTCCCAGAGCTCGAGAAGCAGAGACACTTCATATCCCAAAAAACCAAGCAGAGTCCGACTGTCACTGCGAATTGCGAAGAACGTCGTTCAAAGCTCTGAAAAAATCGACACGACGTCACCTCTATGGAAGTCATACGATGCAGAAGTATTGGCCGCTTCTAACTTTAAACTAATATCTCACAGTGAATTCTACTGATTACAGCAAAAACTGTTCGACTCTACAATTCCTTGCCCATGGGATAAACGTCTTCGTGGTTTAGTGCGATGAAATTCTGATTTTCATGAGCCTGCGACATAAATTTCTTCCACTTCACTGCTTCAAGACCTATTCATGAAGGTAACCAAACCAACGGAGTTCCGTCCAGCACCAGATGGTGTTCCCAGTGAAAGAAATACGAAGGCTGATTACTACATGCGTAGAAACATCCGATTGTCAAGAAATCGAAAACGTCGATTACTAGAAAAACGACTTGACCCAAAAAGATGACCCGAAATTTGTCATCCACAATTGGGATATCGTTTATTCCTAATCGCGGACGAGCTTCCACTTTTTTCCTTACTGTATTTTCACCGTGAACTTGTATGATTGGTAATTCTTTTGCATGAAATATGGTTAATAAATGACGATACGAACTCTGAAAGGAACAATGAGAAGCAACCAAAAGAATTAGATTTCAAGAGAGAATCTAATTGAATAGAAAGGAACTAAAAAAGAAAGTTTCAGCGATTCGGTAGCCAAAGCCAGTGGATGTGAACGAAATAGTGGACTAAATGGCTGGCAAGAGAACAAAGCCACATAGGCAACGGATGGCCATAATTGATTAAAGCCCGTTTGCATAGGAGAAGCGCAATGCTTGGCTCAGCTGTATGCAGGATGGGGGGATATCTGCGCGAAATCCCGGTCAACACTCAGAGCTAGCACCCTCTGGTGAGGCAAGCGGTGCCTTTCCGTGCTAAGACTGCAAGAAGATGACTGGTAGTTGTGCTGTGAACTAGCGGTCAATGTGTTCCGTGCACTGTGGAAGGACGAGCTAATTCAGTTGGATATTACCTGCAACGTTATTTCATAAACAAATAAATAAAACAGAGTGGATGGTGTAGAGAATCAAAAAGAGATTAGATATCTTCATTGAACCACCTTAAACATAAGAATCCAAAGAAATATTACTTAACAACATTGAGCTAGCTGTTCAACAACAATACTCAGTTCGCGCGACACGCTAACATACAGCAGTAAGACAGTCGTTAATCCATGCCTGGTGGAATTCTCAAGGAATCAGAATTACTCCTAATAACATAAAACTCTCAAGAACTGAAAGATCAATGAGGACACACGAGAAAGACGTTGGCAAATCATAAAACTCGACGTGAAATGTTTAGAATGAAATTAGACGGCTACGATGCTCAGGACTTCAACTCACAGGCTACCATCACAGGATTGACAAATACCACAAGTCTTAGAGAGGATTCAACATGAACGTTTAACGAAGAGAAGATGACATCCATTATGAATATCCTCCTTTAAAGAGCTTTAACCTCTTCCCGGAAAGCCAAATCGTCCTAGCACACATTTGAATTGTTTTCGTAAAACAACCGAGTCATTACTGATGCAGATAACTGGGGGAGCGCAGTCCATAAGTTGTAGACCACGTAAAGGTGCTCAAAGAAGTATAATGATATCGGTAGGAAGGGGATATTTTTCCCCTTTCGTTCCGCAAACTCTCCAGCACGTTGGAGCCACGGAATCAACGGATTTGGAACTCTACATAGACTAACTGCTATGTTAATGGTTGCTTAATGGCGGAATATGTCACTTGCTTTACGAGCTAGAAATCCATCACCACAATGAAGAACGAAAGCATGACAAAACTCCGAAGACTGGGAATGAAATTTCTCAGAAAAAAGGCCAGGGAAAGTTTATATTGTGAAGTATAGAGAACAATTTCTTCTATCGTACATGCCGAGGGTACTACAACAGAATAACCTTCGGTAGAAAAACAAACAAACAAACAAACGCAAAGCATGAGCAAAGTGGCGTGCTATAAGTTCATATGAAAAAAGCTAAGGCGTAATGATAAACTTTAATATAATACTTTTCCTAAACCTAGTTTACAATGGCTTTCGGCCGGTTTGGATGACGCTCTCAAAGCACGATAACGGAGTCGTTTTGCTTCACTGGTTCAAACTTCGACATAAAGCAGCGGTAGGAATTGGAGGATTCATCAAATAAAAGATCAGGTAGAAGCTTATGAACAGATGGTTATCAACCTTTTGTTCCGGAAACATGATCATAATGACTGACAAGGTCGTGGGTGCCCACCAGCAGAGGAGACGACCGTCTGAAGGCGATAATCCAAGCCGACACTCTGAACACTACTTTATAGATTGCAGAGCAATTCATCGAGAAGTACTCAAAAGTCGGACATCAGCTGAGGGAAAATGGAAAGCTGAAAAAGCTCGATAAATGTGTGTCGCATGGATTCAATGAAGAGAAGCGAAACCACTATTATGAAGTCGGTTCCGAGCCTTTTTACCCAGTAAAACAACCAAATTCTAGAATGAGAAACTTTCCTTGGATAGATATATGTAAGACACGTCTTCATGGGCAGAAAAACCTCGATGGTAAAGAAAAAAGAGAAAGAGAAAGGTAAAATTTTGAGTAGAAACATATAACAGCGCCAAAGAACTGATCGGTTGCCAGATCTTCAGTAAAGAATAGGCTGAAGAGCAGATTGTAATAGTTTTAATCTGCTAATTTTTTAGGACCACGGTCTTTAGTTACAATTAAAATGGAATATAATATTTGAATAAAAGCGATAACATGAGCAAGGATATTTGAGGGCATGGTGAATCACATGCAAGCTCATTACAAGGTATGCTTCACTCAGTTATGTGCCATATATTCCCAACAGCCATAAGTTAAATTCAGTTTCTATTACTACAACTAAGATATACGATTTGAATAGTTGGCCATTCTGTTAAGCGGCAAGCAACGCAGCCGCCACCAACAAGTAATCTCAACCGGTCCTTTCAGACATTCGAGTTGCTTAGTTGGCACCACTCAGTTGGGGCAGAACTAAGAGCAACGCACGTTATGTTCAAGACCCTTATCTTGTTTCCGTTTGCGGTAATATAGCAATGACTGAGGTGTCTTTTTCTATCACAGCTTAAGTTCACACCCAGTTCAGCTTCCAGATGAAAACCTTGAGCCCATTCTCAAATGGGAGACCCTACTCAGAGGGATAAACCAAAGATATACATCACATTTCGAAACCTAGGAACCCTGTCCAGCCATGATGAGACGGCAAAACATTAGATGAACAATGTGAGCAACTTGAGACGCTAATTTCGTTTATTTTAAAACAATCCCAGCTTGATTAGATCGCAAACGATTCCACGAATGTAGTGATAGCTCTTATGAACACAGTGCTGATCTTCTAGGCTTGCAGAAAAATCACGACGCACTTGAATTTAACCCAAGAAAGGAAAGACAATTTATTGTCTTCGAAAGGTACTAAGTAGAAATGAAATTTCGTTCAAAAACTGCAAACTGGATCGTGGTGTGCCGAACTTGCATTACGGACGTAAAATTCTCCGTTATATCATTCTGTCAGAGAGTGAGTTATGGAAGCGTCTCCGCCGGACAAAACCTTACCAAAAACCAATTTTAATGAGGCGCAAAAAAATTTTGTAGAAGTCCGAATCAACACGAATTGAAAGTAATTCTCGATGAAAATGAGGAAAGAGAACAGCTATCGTTTAAAGGAGTTAAAAGAGCACCATAGTAGGACATCTACCTATGATATTTTATACTCTACTGTTTTCTAAAATTCTTCTGATTCCGTCCGCTTCCTAGAAAGCCTCGCAGTTGAGAAAAAATATCTGGGTTCGACTCGAGCTGCGTTTCAAGCAAGCGGTATACTTGATTACCTGGATCGCATTCTCCTCGATTAAATGCCATCACTGAATCATTGCAAAACTTGCTTAGTGGTGGGGTGGTCGAGAATAAACCTAGAGGGAATTGAAAGAAGAAAACCATCCTATTATTCTCGGAATTAGCCAGAAATTAGAAATAAATGCAGCAAGCAGCTAACAGCATCAGTGTTTCTGATGTATATTAAAATAAAAAAATAAAGGATAAGACTCTCGGCGTTGATCAATCCCTGAGGGATGCGCCATGCATTCGACTTCATTAAGTATCGTTGGAGGTGATTGAATGCATATCTGGCCGTTATAATGACTTGCGGTGGCCTACCGATGTACCGAGCCAGTGCTACTATCCTCCCAGACAAGTCTAGTACCAAATTGCCGACCCCAGAGGGATGGAAGGCTTGGTGACATGGGCGCCGGGATCGATTCCATGTGTGTGTCGCAGTGGCGCCTTCAATCACTGTGCTACATGCGCCCCTCTGATGTGTAACGTAGAAAAACTAGAATTTATGTAAACGCCAAGTCAAAAAGCAAAAAATTTCGAAGGCTTTCACTGGAGTGGAAACGAATAAATAAGGCCGTTCATGGGCTTGAGAGACATTGTAGAGTTTCATCATCATCACACATGGCAGTCACATCTTACCTTAAAATAAAAAATTGAAACTAATGACTAGTCCTCCCAAAGGTTTACCGCCTCATTGTGGCTAGGAGGTGTTCCTGGGTGTCGGGCTGCGATGAGCAGAAGGGGGAATTCATCATCCCAGGGTATTCCAAGCTCAGGAGTCTGGCGTTTCTATCAGGAATCCTAGCTAGTAAACCATTACCAGGATCCACCACTGTCCTGGTATCAAAGTCGCATAGTGGCAAATCTCTGTCCGATACACAAGGGCTGCGACTGCTTGTGGTGGTCAAGACCTGGGATAGACTTTGGCCATCGGGATTCCAGGGAACCACAATGGCTTAACCAGCAAATCTCCCCGAAAAATGGAGATTATGCTGGGGCCCGCACAACCATTGAGGACGGGCCATTAAAGTATCAAGTATCAAGTAAGTAAATGACAAGTAACAATGAAGGGAAAAGATCGAGATTTCGTTAAACTAATATTGCCCAAATAAGTACACAGAAAAAATAGATGAGGGAATAAGAGGAAACAAAAACTTTGACAAACATCTTCCACTTCCATAAGAAGCACATCTGAAGCTGTATTTAGTAGACGAAATACAGGAACTAAGTAGAGAAACTACGTTGTAGGTTTTCGAGCCATCACAGACAATATGTGTCGCTTCAAGCATCTCAGACCTTCCAAGGGTTTCCTTATCCTTTATAATTGTAACTGCAAGGTAAAGGGGGCCCATTGTGAGCACGAGTTTATCCTCTTATTTACCGCTTCGCTCGAAAAAAGATTTAAAGCGATATCAGAAAGTATGGTAATGCTTCGCTTAAAAAAAGTACAATCTTTTCGGATAAAGATCCAATAATCCAGAAGGAGTAGGGAAACTGCAAATACCAGCAGCTGACGCTTTTGTCATGGAAAATTTAAATGTTCCCTTTAGAGGCGATTTATCTACAGCCGTTATCACTTCTTTTGAATGGTGAACTAAATGCATTCATTTTGCCAGAGAGATTTACATCATCGGAGCAGAGGAATCCTTGACAGCGATTTTTTCTTTTGCAGGAACTTTGGTTACGGTGAGCCTCAACACCGTATTTTTTCTATATAATGTCATGCCCAGCACATTTTAAAAGAGATTAAAAAATCCAAGTATGATAAAAGCACAACCACAAGATTGCTGAAATATTCGCAAAGCTCCGGACCGCAGGTGTCTGCGGTGGGGAACGAGCGCTCTATTGTTCTTTCCGGGGAGTAACGCGTTCACCACCACACCATGTGCGTTCTACGTTTCGCTTGTCTCTCAGTTAGTTCTATCGATCAGTGCCGTCAGCAATCACCCGTCAACGGGATTGATCTGGGGAGCCCACATTGGCATTGAACCCAGTTAAGCTGAGAATATAGAAAAATTATAGAAGGCAGAAAATAGAAAGTAAACACTATGGTAAAAAATGTTTTTGCTTCTTTTCGAGACAGAAAAGTTCAAATTATAAAGCAAAATGTGGTTGATTTATTCAATCAATTGATGGAAACCATGGATTCTCGATTATTCCAATGAAGATAAATGGCGGAATCGAGTGCTAGGCAAATGTGAATGTGTGCACAGAAAAAAATAGGATTTCCCTATGAGTAAGTGGAAAAAGCTGGGAAAACGAGAAAGCCTACCAACTGTCACAGTGAGTTGTCCACACATCAAGAGACAACAAGGACGAATGCGCTCAAGAGCGACAGAGCCTGCATCTGGAAGAAGCCTGATAGCGAAACGATGAAAAGTGCCCAGAGAACTCTCAGACACAAATAAATGAGCATCAAAAAATAAGCGGCTTTCATTAAATTGAGCGTCTATTGCTTTATTCTTTCATTATTCGATTTCATGGTAACATTTTATGACCTTTATCTTATTAACTGCTTATTAAGACAAATTCCAGTTCTTAGTGATCGTCTAAAATATGAAACTAAACAAGGGGGGAAAAAAGAGTAAAAAAAAGACATGAGTGAAGAAAAAGCTAGGGACAAAAACTTCAGAAGTGCAGTGTCAAAAGTGTACAACGCTCCTAATAAAAAATCACTTTTTTTTTACTAATTATTATAGTCTGCAGTTCAACAGCAGTGATCATTCAGTGGCCACTAAGTGATAGTTAACTGTGAACTGTAATACTTGTTACAGAAAGCAAGTATTACAGTTCACAGTTTACTGTCACTTAATGGTCAGAGAAAAAAAATGGTCAATGGTCCACTGATGTTGAACAATAAACTACGAGCGAGAATTTGCGAGACTTCTGAGGATCACTTACAATAAGAAGTTCACGTTGTCAGTGAAATGCCAGCTAGGAATGGACTAACGTTGGAATTTTTTCCGAATGTCCTATCAGATGCTTAAATTCTGTCTGAGAAAATTTGTTTTGTGCTCTATCCTCTAAGTTTCGTCTTTCGATCAGGGCTATAAAGAACGAAGATGCTCCAAGGTCATAATGGACGTTGGGGCCAAACCCACTTAGGCTGAAAACCATAAAATGAACACACTTTGAGCATCTCATATCACAAGGCGTACTTCAATTTGAAGGATATCAGACGACTGGACCGCTTCTTGCATATCCACTCAACCCAGGAAGAGTGACCGATCTACACAATTATCGTATCGTATTCTTCTTGCGTGCAATCTACCAGATCCTCGTGAAGTTTACCACCTTACACAAAACCGCGTGAAGTCCAAGACAGAATTCCAAGCGTTACATGAACGAAATCCAAACTGTAGGTAGCGAGAAATAGCTATGTCAGTAATATCACTTTCTCTCTGCCCTCACTTTCACTAACTACGAAAAAATAGCTTCATTGCATCGAAATAAACGACATCCAGCAGACACGGACGTTAACCGAACCTCTGCTATGTAAGATCTCAAACAGATTGTTATCGCAACCACATCGCGATGTACAGTACGTTCATAACACTGTTGCCATTCTCGCAAGTGACCCGATAGGGGGGACACCTCTTCAATCAAGCTGTTTAACGTAACACTCCAGTGAACAACCGAAGCGTTCGGCCGAAGTTTTAAAGAGAAATGGAGCAGAGTAGAGGGAAGCATAGATCTAGGGATAAATTCTTAAAAAACGCAGAGATCGTAGAACGTTATAGAGAATGAATCGAGATGCGTAATTGATGAATTACGAAGACCACGTTTTAACGTGCATCTAGAGCGTTCAATGACAAACGGTCTGAAATGAAAAGCTCATTCTCGAACACGTGAGGCACGTTAAGGCGATCTAACCAGTGATGTTACATGGTTGGTGCATGTTCTTGGGAGCGCGGACAGCAGATCAAATGTGGAGCAAGGCCATCTCACCCCACATTGTTTGCATTTTGCCTGGAGAAGAGCTTCATGCAACACAACTGCATTACATCAGGAAATGTGAGCTTACGAAAAATCTTGGAAAGGTACAATGTCAGAAGTGTTTCAAAGAGATGAACAACAAAGAGAATCTAGAAGTCGTTGACACTAAATATAAATGGTTGGGATTTTAAAAATAGAAACGATAAACGGTCTAAGGGCTTGTTGAAGTAACTTAAATTTGCTATTTCATACATTTGAATATCTCTTTGTCATCTAAGGATAACATGAAGGAAGGCGTGTGTAGCGGAGTAGTTAGAGGTGCTGTGCATTGTACACTGGATTGGTCGCTGGTTAGATTCCATGCACCAGTCCCGCCAAACCTCACATCCCTCTGTGGTCGGCAAATTCCTACCAGAGTTGTCCGGCAGAATAGCAGCACTGCATCTTTACGTCGCAGACCACTGCAAATCTTTATGTAAGCGATATGCATTCAATAACTTCAACAGTGCTTTAGAAAGCCGAATGTGTGGTGGGGGTGACCACGAGGGACTGCCCAACGTCGAGAACTTCGTACCTTGTATCCTTCATCTCACTTTTGTTGCAATATTACAGTACCGAATCATTGTGACGGAAAAGTTGTCGGTTCACAGAGAAGTCGAAAGCTCAACTGAAAGTACACAACCTCTGCTACGACTCCTCATCACCCAGCGTATTCCTGCCTGCCACGTGATAACAAAGAGACGCACTGAGTCGCAAATAAGGCGACGAACAGGCCGTTTCATGATTTTTCGACGAACGATCGACGTCACTAGGAGTGAGGCGCTTACGCCTTCCTACGTGAAGATGGGTTGTCTGTGTGCTCACGCACGTTGAGACATCCGCAATCAGAAGTGCAGACCTTTTGGTGTCGGATCCACGATGAGTCATCGCTCCCATGACGTGTACTTAGTAATGGAGTATTTTCAAAGGAAACATTCTATTTTATACGATACCGTTTTGCTCAAATATAGACATAATAATCAATATGTGGAGCAGATAGCACAGTGGTAGTAATGTCCGTGATCACGAGCATGGTGCTAGTTTGATTCTGCTCCGGGCCAACCAAGCCTCTCATCCCTCCGGGGTCGGGAGTTTGGTACCGGACTTCTCTGGGAAAAAAATCACTCTCTGCAATCCAATTGGGAACGCTCCATCCCTAATTATCCTAGGACTCCAGGGAGAATCGACTCGATCAGCATTCTACGACATTTAAGATGAAATGAAAATCCTCAAGCAGCAATCGAAGCCACACGAACTTGGAAGATCATCGTGGACGATGGATGCGAGGAAACGAACTGGATGTGAGAAGTGCTGGGATCCACACAGTAGACTTGAAGACAGATCATACAAAGAGAAGTAAAAAAATCCATGTGCATCTTTTTTTTTATAAACTTAAACGAGGATGATAGGTAATGTTTATTCTACTAACGATTTCGAGGATCATCGGCTCTGATGAGGACGAAACCGTCGAAATGTTAGCCGAATAAACATTAGATATCAACCTCGTGTAAGCTTATCAAAGAAAGAGTACATATTGATTAGTCATACAAAGGTTAAAGGCAATTCGGTTTTTGAAATAAAGGAAATAGAGATAATATAGAAATATGAGGTGATCAGAGTTATAGCAGCGGGAAATGGAAAGAATAAGTGGCCGGTATCGCTTGCACTCTACGAACAACTAGGCGGCTTACTCATTTATAAGTTTATTGCCGATAGTAAAATTTTCAAAACATTAATAGCCTACGAAGTCTAGAGTTTTATGGCTATAGAGATAAAAAATACTGATCACTGAAAAGTTAACGCAATGAGAGGGAAAAATGGTTACTGGTCGACAGTCAACAATATAGCAGTAAGAACGAAGGAAGAATGAAATAAATCGTTATTGCTGTATGTTTAGAAAGCGGAGCTTAAATGAGAGAATGAGAAAGAGAAAGAAAGAGAGAGAAAGAGACAGGCAGAAACAGGAGGGAAAGGAGCAAGGAAAAACGGAAAATAGACAGAAGGAAAGAGAGAGATAAAATGAGGGGAGAGCCTCCTTAAAAATCCCAAATTTAATAGCTATTCTGATAATAACAAGGCAAAAAATCGAAATCGCTTCATGGTCACGCTTTCTTCGAAGCAATGCTTCGAGGCTTTTCACTGTATGTTTCTGTTCGAAGCCACTTGGGATAGTTCCCAGGATCGACTTTCTGTAAACCTCGGCATTGGATTATAAATTCTACTTAGGATAAATTGGAGAGGGACTTAGGAAAGAACCAAGACAGAAACGTAGGTCGTCATCAGCTGCTAGAAACGTTTGAAGTTGGGAATCAAGTGCGGGAAGTGGGAAACCCGCCTCGACCAGTCGCTCTCGTCGCGGGGGACAGTAGTTCTTTAGAATTGATTACGAGCAAATTATCGACGTCGTTAAGACGTTTCCACCAACATTTCCAATGTGATAGCAGAAAATGAAATAGATGAGTGAGGACTGGAATTGACAGATGTCATCAAACGACAATTCTTCCTAATCATCCTGTTTTCCTGAGACGTTGGAAACGTTGGCCTTCATTCACCACATCATATGCGAGAAATGAAAAAATATTGAAAAAAGCAAACTTTTTCTACTAGGCAACTACTTAATTTAAAGTTGGATAACTGACAAGATAGGTAGAAAACTAATTTATTGGTATAGCATCAAATTAAATCACGAGCATGGTACGAGTTCCATTCCGCTGCGGGCTAACCAAGCCTCTCATCTCTCCGGGGTCGGGAAATTGGTACCGGACTTGTCTGAAAAAAAACCACTCCCTGCAATCATATTGCAGACGCTCCAGCCAAGCTATCTCAGAATTCCAGGGAGAATTGCTCGACCAGCATTCCAGCGTTCCAGCATCAAACTGGAGTTGTTAGCCTAGTATTATGTAGAACTCTAGATGATGAAAATCCAAAACGTTTACCAATTTGCTGTGATAGCCACAATGATGCTGAGATAGTTGAGGAGTTCAAAACCCGACACCAGCTTCGACCTCGCGATCACCCTTTCCGGGAGCTCACGCGTTACCCCTCTACACCATCGATGCCCTTGTTTTGCCTTTCTCTCAGCAATTTTACCCCTAACGGTGTTATCAACATTAGCCGTTAACGGAAATGATCTGGGGAGCGCAAATCGGCAATAAACCCAGTTAGATAGAAGCTAGACATTGTGATTTCGACTGAGCTGCGGCTTAACTAAGTTCAATGATGATTTGTGATCCCCCAGATCACTTCCCTCAGTTATGATAAAAAAACTGGCTGGGAGGAACGCAAAGCAAGGGCTTCAGTGTGCAGTGGGTAACATGTGAACCCCGGGAGGGGTAATTGCGGGTTCGAAGGTAACCTGGGGCTCCGAGTTTTGAAAATATCTCAGCATCACTGTGGTTGTACTTCAAATAATATCTGTCTTAAAAAAGATAATATGCAGTATCTAAAAGTTACACATTGCTATGGGAAGTCGTACCATTTCTTGTTATTGAAGCTAAGCATGGAAAACAAAAAAGATGCATGCATAGAATCAAATACAGTGAAGCATTCAAGCATTAGAGAGCTTGGGGTAGGTGAAGGTACGGCCAGATCTCGTTGCTCATCCACTTACGAAAGGGATCTTCTATTTGAAGGAAGGAATTCACATGTTGAAATCATGAGGGAAACAAGTATTCAAGCGAAACTGGTAAAACGCCCTTACGTTTGAAAAAAAACATCAATAACAATGAAAATGCTGTGGAATGCGCCACCACCTGGTGCATTCGCTCGACTGCACAAATTTCCAGTCTACCAGACAAAACAGCAACTCGACCCAGTGGAAACAAGACCCGTTGCAAAAGGTGGTACCAACTTGTTCATTCGCCTCAGTCATACTCGAGCCATGTTTTTTGTACTTCTTTCATTGGATAATTCACTTCCTAAAATGCAATCTAACCTGCTATTAACAAAGAACTTTCTGAAATATTCTGAAAAAAGGCTTAGAGGATACGTCGTGAAAAACAGCAAATATGTTGCAAGTTTCATCAAGATGGAGGTTCTGAACTGCAAGCAGAGCCGATCAACGGTTACCGTAATTTGGGCGCCAACGAAAAATGCTATTGAAAAGTACTAGAGGAAAAAGTGTGGAAAGATGGCGTGCACTACCCGTAATGCGGTGCTCTCGTTGAGCATTCTCTTTTGATTGGTACTGCTCAATAGATATTTTAGTTTCTTGCTTCAGTCCTATTTTTCGTCTTCAATTTTACTGCGTTCACGTATGCTGTGCTGCCTTACCCAGTTAGACTGATGTGGCATTGCGAATTTTAAGCTGTATTCCACGATTTTCATTAGCACAACTTTACATGTCTAATAAAGCACTAGTACTTATTGCAACAAATGTTGTCACTATATTTGAATCCTTGCCAGATTACTGAGTTGGCGTTTGTTACGCTGAGGTCCTAACCCATCTAGGCGCTGACTCGGCCATCCTCCATCCCCATGGGCTCATAGGGCCTGTTCTCATCACTCCTCATGACTTTAGAGTCGCAAAGTTAATAACAGCCTTGTCAGAGACAACATGGCCACAACGACCCACTTCGGCACACTGGGAACACCCCTAGCAGGCCTATCTCGGGATTCCAAGGAAAGTCGACTTGAACAGCATTCAACGACATTCGTAATGTAGGTGAAGCAGGAGCCGAAGCCACACACACAGTAGTAGTTTGAAGACCTTCGTAGAAGGTAAATGCGAACGAATGAATCGAATGCGAGAAGTGTCGAGATCTGCACAATGTGTTTCATGTAATGTCGGGTCATGCAGTAATAATGGTATTTATTTTTTCATTCTGGTTTGTTTTAATTTTATTTTTATTTGATCCGTCTTCACGTCTACTGTGCGGATCCCAGCACTTCTCACATTCGATTCGTTTCCTCGCCTCCGTTGTCCAAGAAGATCTTCCAACATTTTGCGTGTGGATTCGCTTGCTGCTTGAGGATTTCCATTTCATCTTGAATGTCGTAGAATGCTGGTCGAGCAATCTCTCTCTCTGGAGTCCTGAGATATCCGGACTGGAGCGTTCCTAATTGGATTTCAGAGAGTGATTTTTGTTTCCAGACAAGTCCGGTACCAATTTCCCGACCCCTGAGGGATGAGAGGCTTGGTTGGTCCGGAGCGGAATCGAACCAGCACCATGCTCGTGATGACGAGCATCGCTACTACTGTGCTATCCGCCCCCTAATAATGATAATAATATTAATGATAGTAACAATAATAGCAGAAATGGTAATAAAAATAAATTGAGTGAAGAGAAATTAGTGCAACAGTTTTGAAATAGATTTTTTTATATTTCAAACGTCCTGAATGAGACTCTTTTCGGGCATGTTGCAGCATAAAACATTTCAGAATTCTCCTAGGTGAATAAAATGGGAAGCATTTGTATTGATTAAGTGATCGCCCAGCACGAGTTACCTGGTCGTCGACAGCACGCACGTTGCTGGCACCAACACCAACTACACGTTGTGTGCGTGTGCACTTTGGACGCAGCTGCTGCTGTACCAACAGACTGATGCTCCTCACATCCCCAGTAGGCCATGAATCCCAAAGTGAGTGGGATTCGTAGCCTATTGGGTTAGAGTGAAATGCGTGCACCGGTTTGGAAGAAGTTCTTTTCCTCCTATTTCAAAGAGCTGTTAAGAGCAATGTCTTCGTACAAGTTCTACGATGCTTCAGAGGAATTCATCTTGAGAGTTTTAAAAAAGCATAGATTTGTAAATAAGGAAACCAAATAAACAACAGTGAAACCCTTAAAGCTGACTGATTTTCAACCACAAATTCTTACCAGATACAACATAGGTATTCCGTCACAAAATCAAGCGCGTATAGGCGAATGAACATAAACTCATAAATCATTCTACGGATTTATCTTTCCTCTTCTTAGCAGTTTGTTGATATGAAAAAGCACGAGCCGATTTCTTTAAATAGAATTCAGTGACTGGACGGTTGAAACGTCCTTAGGGAACGCGGGTCGTATCTTGAACGTTGGTACTGCTCAAAGCTTACAAAGAATACCCAGAAGGAAGTCTAAATTCTGTATCAATGATCAAGAGGTGTTTTTTGTAGGACTATTTTGCTATACGGTGGTATTCTTGTTGACGAGAAGAGACTAAGATACTCCGGGTACAAAGTGCGAAATCATCACTGTACTTCCACAAAGTGTACCATTGTCAAAAGAGGTACTCAATTCCATTATGCTCAAAAACGGGCGGGAAGAAAAGAAGCGCGGAAAAGAAGGAAAAAGCGGAAGCCTAGTGGTAGTGGACTGCACACGAGGTTTTTTTTCAACATAGGTAAAAGCTGGAAATGTCTCAATAATACTGGACGACATATGGATGCTGCATGAAATATAGAAAGGCATAAGAAAATTAAAAGAAACAACAAGAAAAACCGATTTATAAAGCGAAAAGATTAAAAAAAAACGGCATAATAATTTTGATGATGGCGACCTCGCGAACGGCACGCTTCGAATTCAATGCACACTTAGAGCGACTAGAAATTAGGCGTAGCCTTCCTCGATGGAGAAGATAGGGTGTGGTCGCGAACGAGATATTCTCGGAACAGACGTTCTAGTACCATTCTTGTCAACAGTAATCTATGCAGCGGATTTATTTCTGCACCGCCTTCACCACAGTGGTGGAGTGGTGGAGAGACTATCGATTCGATACAAAGAATAAACAAAAAACAGCTTGATGAAATAGATAGACAGAAGGGAATTGCATCGGAGTAAATGCCTTTCAGTCGAGAATTTGTCAAGTGGGGATAACTTTGCTCATTAAAGGGATAAATAGGGTCTTTGTTAATGCCACTTGAGCCATTTGTTAATAACTAGGACAACAGGGTCTCCGTCACGCTACGCATTCTTGAGAATTCGTAGATTGTGTCCCTACCGGTTCCAAATAGTCGGAGAGTTATGATGAACGTTAATGGGGATTGAAACCAAAGCGTACAGTAGATAGCAAAATAGTTACTCAGTGACATCACATAGTTTTCAAGCTGTGATTTCTAAATGGGTTTTTGAAGAATGTGACATCTGCGAGTCACACTAGAAACGACCTGTACTCACACTAATCAACGGTTTGAAAAAGATAGTCTTCCAATCGAAAATATTAGCGAATGTACCTCATCTCTTTTAAAGCGTGTGGGGACGAATACGTTGACGAAACGGGTAGACCGCTCCCCGTCAGCTCAAAAAGAACACCTAGTCGGTAAATTTAAATTAAAACCAAACACTCCACTAGGGGCGCATAGGACGCAGAAAAACAACGGAGAAGATTTTGAAGTGGAAGTCACCATCCTCGCACAGGAATGCAAGACATCAGCGTGCGAAACTCTTGAAGAGTTTTGGATTAATTCCAAAAATCGAAAAAATGAACCGCAAGGAGGAGTGTCTTGTCATCACGCGTGACCTGGCGTCATGCCTCAGGCTAATCCAATGACCTGACACAGGCACAGTGCTCGCCCTTGTATTACTCTGTGTGGCTGCTATCCACCAACTAACTTAAATACTTACAACGAATAAACGGTGGGTGAGCTGTTTATTATGCGATTACAAATTTATCTGTCAAGTCTTATCTGCTAAGGTCATGAAAGTGTTTTGCTGAGTAGATCGCATGTCAATTTGACCTTTCCAGGCTCTGAAGAAGACGAAATCCCCGAAGCACCAGCTTCTGTATGCTGGTAGATTCTATAATATCAACTTCGTGTTTGCTTATCCAAGAAAAATAGTGGGTTATCAATCAATACCGAGGTTAGTGGAAAGTCGGTCTTGGGAATTATTAGAGAATTGATTTGAAAGAGAAGAATGGAAATAGTAAGGAATAGACGGTTATCTTCGATTTGCTTAACGACTGATGGACCTGAAACTGTCATTGCAAATGAAAGCTCACGGATTTTTTGGCGGTAGACGTAAGGAATTCAACGTCATTTGTAGCGACAGACGGAGTTGGAGGACTTTGTTCCAGCGACGGGAGGTTATGTTGGCGTTTTCGACGTCGCGAAATCCGGGATAGTCCTCGAGTAAAAATGTTGTTACTGCTCATATTCTGAATGTACATTATTAACGTGGACGACGAAGAAAATTGCAAGTTGTGTTCGTCTTAGGAAAACGGATGAGAGAAGACAAACAAAGAAGAAACATCAATAGCAACGGCATGATTGACACAAGTGAAGCACGGACAAGACGAATGAAACCAATGATAGAAGACTTTCTGCAGTTAGGATGGATTAGCAGGTTATGGAACAATTATTAAAGTAGCACAACAACAAAACATTTAGAAACAAAATTTCTTAGACAAAAAGACAAGCAAACAATTTTAGACAAAAGCTTCTAAGAGGAGCTTAGATTAGACAGGGCTTTCTGCTTTCTGCTTCTGTTTAGCAAACACGAGGTGTTATTTTATTTCTTTATTTACGTACAAGCTGACGTTTCGGCGGATTTCGCCTTCCTCAGAGCCTGGAGTGGTCAAGTTGACTACGATCTACACGGTCAAACGCCTCCATAACCAAACAGGGAAAATGCTGAACCAAAATTGCAATCACATTGAACACAGAGCCTTTGCACACTCACCGCTTTCTAAGAGTCTTCCACTAAGTATTTCACGTGGAGACCAACCGCACAGAGTTCACATGGAATCGTAATGTACCCATCTCATCAGAATAACAGGACTTGTTAAATTCAATGAAGGCGATTTTCTAACGAGAAAAAAAAAGAAACATTTGAACGATTAGATCAGTAAAAAATTAATTCAACTGCTTTCAAAAAAGCTATCTAATTCTTCCTATATAAAGCAACTGGCAGTGGAACTAACATTCCTAAGAGCCGAGCATTGAAGTGCTCGTCCATGAGGTATCAACGATGATGTTCAATTATAAATCTGAACAAAAAACCGAATTGTTCTCACCAGTTAAAGCCTAATAATTTTTTAATTGCTGCTCATTCTTTTTTTCATGGCAGTGCAGTCTGAGGAATACAACCGAATACAACCACAAGGATGCTGAGATATGAGGGAACAGAACCTTAGGTGTGCTTCGAACATGCGATTACATTCACCTTACATGCCATTCTTGTTGTATGTCACATACTACCATGGCATAAAAAGCGAATGAGCATTAGGTAAAAGTGAAAATATTGCGGTTTCGACTGCAGCTTCAACTTTACTGAGTTTAATGCAATTGTAACTGGGTAACAGCACTGCTGCAATACAGCTCTTCCATAGATTCTTTGCTGTTCTCATAAGACAGCACGATACAATTCACAAGGCCGCTTACTACTCATTTCATTGTGCGATGAAGTCACTCAGTAGGAACGAGAAGTACGTACGCATTGATGACAATTTAAGACCGAATTTTTTTCTCGACTGTTTCTGCGAAGAATACCAGTGGAATGTAGGCAATGTCGGAATAGAACCAGTTCGTGACTAACCTATGGCACGAAAGCGAACAAATCTTACTGGACAGTTTCCTGATTACAGAATTCTACATAATACGTGAACTTGTGAGAAATGAACCACATAAATAGAACAAGAAGAGCAGCATGGCCAGTTTTGTGCAACTCAAAGAAACCACCGAATAGCGAACCACTGGGTTCACATGCTCGACTCAGTGGCACTCCCGGTGCTTTGTTATACATTCGAGACGTAGACTGATTTTTCAACCACGTCAATGGACACCACTCATAGAGTGTTTGAACGAAATATAACCGATATGGAAGAGAGTGTCATTTTTTAAATCTTCGAAAGCTAACTCATCTTCAAGGAGAGTAAACATATAGCAAGACAGTGATTGGCCGGAAATATAAGAAGAACAGATTACATATGGACGAAAAAAAGTAGATGCTGACTACAGAGGATGCAAGGTGCTTGCTCTAGAACGACCATCTACACGAAGAACAGTGATGTTGTAGCCAAAATCAAGCAGCAATATTCGCAGCTGAGAACGCTCTACATATATAATATATACATGAATCACCATATTCGAAGTACACCACTACCAGGGACGGCGATTACAAGACTAGAAACGAATAGAAAATTTGCTCACGCTCGCACTGCTTGCTATAGCTGGCCGTCTACGTATTCAAGCACTAATCCTTGGTTCTCCTGCGATCGATTTGTGTAGTGTACTCAAGCGAAACTTGTGAAAGGATGTCTAAACGACAGCTGATTTTACCATGTAGTAGCCCTGACCCAATGGGACGGACTATCAGATTCCGCGCTATCATATGAATAGAATGCACATGAGAGAGGGTTTCGAGTCTTTCGAAAGTTCTTTGAGGGCGTTCCTAACACATAAGGTTTACATCTAATGAGGGTGCTCAATATGCTACTTCTGGTTGTAGCCAGCGCTCGGTGGCTGACGCCACTTACACCGATCCGTTATGGGTGTCGTTTAAATCAGTCGGCTTTTTCTTCAAAGTGCACATGAGTCTTGATTTTATAACAACGGCGCTACTAGCGAAACATTTGGTGTAAGTGTCCGTTAACTTGCACTCAGATTTTTTTGTCTCAGTTTTGATCCTCTCTAGGATATTACTGAGCAATTTTGACGAAATGGCATGCCATGTTGAACCCATCTGTTTTGGCCTATAACGACGTTGTTGTAGAGTAGCGAAATTTTGCTTGTGAAGTTGCCGTATGACACATGAAGGCCTTTGAGTTTGGATGCTGAACTATGCAACGCCTCCCTGACCGCTTTCGTATCTCCAGAATTATATGACTTCTTCAAGTCAGAAAGGTGAGACATAAGGGCGCCTTACATCTTCAAAAATCTGCGGCGACCAATTTCGTGACTGCACAGTGGTAAATTTAAGGCAATAATATTAGAATCTACAATCTCTTATTTTGATCCTTGTAATCCCGATAATCACAGAGTAAATCAAGCATGCGCCGGTGGAGTTTTCATTCGTCAACGTGATAACGTGATGTCTCAGAGATATTCAGGACACTTAGCTCGCTCGAAGAACTCGAACACCACTGAATTTTTTGGTAACAGGCTCTTTTTTCTTCTCCTTTGTTTGACATGGGCGACCTTTCGGGGACTACTTTGCCACAAGTTTACTTGTAGATAGACTTCCTAAAGAAAAGCCATTCTCACCCAGTTTGGATAACACTGTTGCGCTCAACAGCAACTCCATATCGCTTAACACCTAGTAAAGTGGACGACGGTGAGACAGAACGCCATTTAAAATAATAAGAGACCGGTAATAAAATGTGCCTAAAGCAGCAAAAAAACAGCGTATTGATCTCGGGGGCAAGGTATGTGAAATCACGCTCTTATCGCGCCTTGGTATTTAACCTACAACAACCGGTATGGACACTATAGTGTCTATTTTCGGCTTAGATCGTTCTAGAATTTTTTTTCGCACTACGTATTTCACTCTTCACCTTATACACTGGCTAATCGAAAGCGGTTTAAAATACTAGAGTGAGATCATTAACCGATAATTTTGTACTATCATTGTAGGAAATGCGTGGATATAAAAAAACACCGTAATGCACTTGACGTAGGGTGCGAAAGCCTTCCAAGTATTGACAGCAATGTGTTTGCATAATGGACTATAGCACCACGCAGTAAATAATAACATACAAATCATTTACATGGTAGGGAAAAAGTCTCTTCTACAATATTGTTGTGTTCACAATCCCAAAAGCTCTCTAGTATTGAAAAAATTATTTTTTATTGTAAAACATTCCTAGAGTTTAATGCTCCATTATGGCTATACAGGATACAGGCTGTTGATAATTATGATTATCCGGTGATACCAACTTGATTTTCCCGGACAATCTGTCCTGTAAAAGTTGGTTTTATTGTCAGCTACACAGAGCATAATAATAATATTTCAAAAACAGTTGTTATCACCGCACAATCACTGGTATCAACAGTCAGCCTCCTGTATAAACGAGCATCGCCGGGTGAATATGGCTCATTCGTGAGATTCTTCACTGCGAAAGATCCCGCTCGATACAAAGACGAAGAAGCTACATCGAAGAGACGAACAGCTGAAGACCATCGAATCATCGGCTCAGCTGAAGATGAAGACGTCGAAAGATTACCTTGTAGCACACGTCGTTCCGTTGATCGTCGAGTGACTCGAGCGGACGCAAGTAAATCTTCCCTGTCGCGTTGTCGCGTTCAAGAGTAGCCCAGTGGGTTCTGCCCGCTCGGGGGACCCTTTGACTTTTTTCTAAGGTTTTCGTGAAGAACTCTGACCATCATCGGTTGGTAGCCTTGCCGCACTTCGTCTGAAATCCCGAGGAATCCAGTCACTGACTGCTCTTGCCCTTTGATTGGCGTTCGTACGCATTACGGTCCGACCCGGCTTATTGTCGACAGTTTTGATTATGGAGCTGCGCCTTCGATTTTTTGATTGTTGACGTAGGTCAGAGCTTCCGATCTCTTCCCTCACTTGTGTGACACGGATACTCCTAGCATCGTCCTTTCGACTTCGCATTCAGTAAAGCTGAGTAATCTTTCATCGTGCTTACATCACAACCAGGTTTCTGGTGCATACATCAGGGTAGGAGAAATCGTGGGAATGAAAACGTGGGCACGAAGTCAGATGTTCTTTGTTCTCTTCGCTTCCTCTTCGATGCGCTTGAAAGCTCCTCAATCTGATCGTTTCCTTCTGCTCAACTCTGGACCTAAGTCGTTCATTATGTTGATTTTCCGACGTAGATAGACTTAACTGGGAGCAATCTGAGATATTCATTCACTTAAGCGTGGATGGGGCATACGTATCCCAATCCGTTCCTCATGAACATCGTTTTTGTGAAATTTAGTCGAAGACCAATTTTTCCACAAGCTTTATCGAAAGTCGGCAAACATTCGTTCCTCTTGGCTAATGTTTGGTGTTATGTTTGGTGTTATGAGAACGATGTTATCAGCAAAGCGAAGACGGTGTAATTGCCGACCGTCGATTTTCACTCCCGTGTTCTCCCATTACAATGATCGCATGACGTTCTGGAGAGTGGCGGTAAATAATTTCAGTGAGATAGATCGTTTTAGCTAAACCCTCATCTGACGTCGATGTTAATTCGTCGTAGAATGGTGATATCTTAGTTGTGAAATCTTTATACATCTCACAGAATCTTTACATACCGAGTAGGGAGTTCCAGGCTGTGTAGGGCTTCCATGACTGCGTCTATCTCGACTGAGTCAAAAGCTTACTTTAAATCGATGAATGTGGGACAGAGTGATCTTTTCTACTCTCGCTATACTTCATTGAGTCTTGTTATCGTGTGGATTCGTTGTACTCAATCCTTTTCCAAACACTGCTTCTTCACATGGCTGTATTTCGTCCACTGTTCAGTCAATCCTACTTAGCATGATTCGAGTCAAACGTTCGTAGACGACAGACAGTAAGTAGATTGGGCGATGGATGCCGATATCGTTGACATGTCCCTTCTTGAACAATACCACGGTCTTGCTGGGCTTCCACTGAGTGGATTCCTTGTATTCAGACATGTAACGTATGAAGAGCTGGGCATTTATAAGGACTGGCACAAGGTTCTTCAAGTGTTCAAACCTTTCCGTGTCCGGACCTGGTGTTATTCGGTTTCCCACCGACGAAATTGCATGTCGGACCCAGGAAGGGAGAATCGGTACTATGACAATCCATCTTCCTTTATTTAATGTGAGGACAGGATGATGTGGTTATTGAAGAGAGTCGAAAAGTTAGCGGAATAAAAGTTATATAACACCTTTGTGTAAGTCCAACAATTTAAACACATATCAGGGAAAGGCTTCCCATCGTTCTGTGGAGATAATGATCAGAAAGCGAAAACCATACAAATATCGTGCTAACCTTGGCCTGGGAGGAAGTTGCAGCAATTAGAGATAGCATAAAAGTGGAAATATCAGCACTGGTGAACTTCTCTACACAGTGAAGGTCACATCGGTTAGCATCATTCATGGACCGCGTCTATATCTTTTTTCTACTCATTTTAGGTCATGATGAAACTGAGAACATTCACACATAGATGACAGTCAAGAAATCGAAAGAGTAAGCGATAGAAAACATAACAACCCCCCATGAAGATGAAGGAAAAAAAGACTGCAGCAAAAGGATGGAGTCGAATTTAAGCTATTTGAATACCAAAATAGACATTTAGCGAAGAACAAACAAAGCAGTGGCAAATAGTTTGCTGTTCTTGGAAATCATTGAGTCGACGATGATAGCACAGTTGAAGTTGAACAAAATGTCAATACTGGAAAGGAAAACGAAAGGTAATTTCAAATTCCGTTGTTATGTCAACAATTTCTCAAAACGTCTTCACGTAGGTGCAGTAGTGATGGCACCATTCCATGCCAAAGACGTCGGATGATCTTTATTTCCTTTTTTTTTCTTCTCCTCTTTTTCTATTTCTTCTACTATTTCTGCTTTCATATGCAGCGGGGCTGCATTCAAAATTGTATGATTAGCTTCATGGCTTGGCTTTCATTGTTATTCTAAACTATCGTGGCTAAAATGTCAACCATCCAGAAATGTCAGGAAGAAGTTCTTAAAAGGGGAACTTAAATTCTAAGCGGCTAGGAAATGAGAGCAATGGCATCGATCGTTGTGCGATCCTTACGCAAACTGACGTGATTGCGGCTACTTTGGGTGTGTTGACGAAGGGACATCGGCCGAGGACTACGGCGACGATTAGGCGCAATTTGTCGCTTTTCAGGACAAAAACTGTCGTTTCCCGTGTTCCCCTCAAGAAATAAGGCCTCTTAAGACCAGCGCTATTAGTGAGGCTGTCATATTTTTCCATGCATGCCATCCGCGTGTAAGCAAAAATACTTTTTATCACACGACCCGTTTTTCACATCTACTGCGGGGATCCTAGCGGTTCCTGCATTTTATTCGTTCCACGTATCCATCATCTACGAAGGTCTTCGAACTTTCTTCGTGCGTGGAGTCGGCCGCAGCTTGAGCATTCACATTTCGTCCTGGATTTCATTGCATGCTGACCGAGTAGATTCTTCTAGGAGTCCTGAGCGAGCCGGCATAGTGCGCTTCCAAATGCATTAGAGAGAGTGAGGTTTTCCCAAACAAGTATGGCACCAATTTCCCGAGCGAGCCTGGGGGCGGAATCGAACCAGCTCTGTGGCTCGCGATGACCGGCATCACTACCATTCACAAACAGAAATACTTACTTACTTGGATACTTGAACTGCCCGTCCTCACTGGTTCTCCACTGGTTTAGCCACTGTGCTTTCATGGAGTTCCCGAGGTCAGGCCAAAGCCTGCCCCAGGTCGTCACCACCACAGGCAGCGGCAGCCCTTGTGGATCAGAGGGAGATTTGCCACCATGCGACTAGTTTGATACCAGGACGGTGGTCGATCTTGGTACTGGTTTACTCCTAGCTAGGCTTCGTGATAGAAAAGCTGGACTCCTTCTCAGCTTGGGATATCCTTCCAGGGAGATGAATCAATCCCCCCAATGTACATCACAGCCCGACACTCAGGAACACCTCCCTAACCACGATGAGGCGGTAAAACGTTGGCAGGGAGCAGAAATATATATATATATATATATTTTAAAATGCGCTCGCATGTGGGAAATGGATCCTACTGAGTTACATAGACAAATTCTTGATTAGGTGCTCGGGCCGCGTCCAACGCAAATTTCCCAGTGTGCTCAGGGGGCCCATGTGGCCTGCCGTAAGCATATTCATAATATTGAAGGGCATCTGAGGCAACACAGTCCATTCTTTTTAACCCATAACAAATCCCCAATGAGCGAGATTCGGTTGTTTTCGTTATAGTAGCAGACGGTTGTTATCACCTCCGAATAAATGAAAAACTTGCTGATTTATTCATCACAACTGTGGCACGTCTTTACCCATGTAATTGGCCAGAATGCAAGATACATTAACAGCTGAAAGCGAATAAAGCTATAGCGCAAGTCCTGCACAGCACTGGAACTTGTTGGCACATCTGGATGACGTCTGTCGTTATAACACAATACGTCTTTCTGATACATTACAGCATCCTCAACATTGACTGATTGCTAGCGCGTAACGCTTGGACAATATGGATGTTCTTCTACTTAGTGCACAAAGATTCCGAAGCAGGCGCACAACCACAATTTCGTCATTCCAAGAAGATATCATCATCGACGCAAAGTGAGGTGATCGATAGAAACTCGCCAGAATTATTGAGCGCTCTCTCAACAACGTCAGTTGAAAATTGAGATGGAAAAATATGAGATAAAATGTCAGTGGACAGCAGTTACAACATCTTTGTTTACCTAATAACATTGTTCTTGAGAAATAAGTTATTAGCTAGGTGGAATAAAATGTTGCCCGCATTGCTGTCGCATGTGAAAATATCGCTTCTCGGCCGAAGGTAAGGAAAACACTTTATATAAGCAAGCAATTTCTTTCTAAGTCAACAAAACAAACATCTCTAAATGCTCCAGCTGTTTATTCCTTGTTCAGAAACTTAATACGACAAGTGAAAAAGCCACGAATTTGAGTAGAAGAAAAAGCCTCGACAATTTGATGAAGTGGACACCAACCTTCGGCAAAGTACCCATTTCTAGGACCTCACGTTTGTGCCTGTGTACGCATCGCAAAACCCAACTGGACATAACGAAGCTGGGAAAGCGATCAGAGCTATCGAATGCATGTAAAGAGGCCGATTCTACAATTGCCCTCGTGCATGATTAACGTTGGCGACCAAAGACCAGAAATGCTGGTTAATACTCGCGTTTGTAGAAGAACGATGTGATGCCTCATGACGACAGCCGCCGGGTAGAAGCCGCTGGCTGACAGCTTCCGGGATACGTGAAACGCGCAGCAGGAACACAACCGACCCCACTAACAGATAGCTTTTTTACCGTTGCTTGGTCGAGAAATATTATGCCCTCCTTATCTATCGAGCGAACGGAATCCAATGGGTAACTCCGTCATGTGACAAGGACGAATGCAAACCTTGGTGGCGCCTAGTTGAATCATTCGAAGACCAGTGAGAGAGCAGATGAAATATCTAGTATTACAGCATTAGGTTAAGACTATTCGAATTAATATAAAAAACGGATGAAAAGTAGCAAATAAAACCTACAAGAACATGAAAAACGTAAAACGTCTATACATGGAATTTTCAAGAAGGAAAAGGTCTGCAAAATCACTTCGCAGAACTACCACGAGTTCTCATTTTAGAGAACATCGTGGTGTAAGAAAAAATTCCCATGCATGTTTTGAGAAACAGATTATGTAGTAAGTAAATGATGACTGACTAATAGAAGCCGCTCAACTTAACTGTGCAGTAAAGCGTCTGGAATTTCTAGCGAGAAAATAGTCTTGCATAGTGAGTGGCGTTGTCAGCCGGGAGAATTCCAGTCGTGCTTACGTCAAGCAAGGATTTCCCTGGAAAGCCGCTCGACATTTCCAGTCATCTGAGTACAGCGAACTGCAGTTGTGATGAGGAAGCACTACTGCCAGTGAAGTGTATAAACTTTGATTAAATTGCAGCACGGTTTGTAAAAGCTAATAATAAAGCGCTGAGCCACTGGACACTTCTTGAGTAATGACGCTTTTTAAGTCACATAAAAAGTGATAGTCAACTGTAGACAACTCAGTGAACAGCTAAAGAATAGCCATTACTGTATTGCTCAAAGAAGAGTTAGGCGTGGACTTAAGGGCAACGAAGAAGTGCCAAAATTTTAAGAATATCCACTGAAAAGGACCGAATCAGAAAAATTTGTGGAATAGAACGTCGGAATGGAAATCCTCTTCATCAAATGTTCATGGATCGAAAATGCTTCACCACGCGTCATACAAGTACGAGGGTAAAGGTTACGAATGGAAGTGTTCATTTCCTTGTGTACTTTATGATTGAAATTTTGAAAACAGAAAGTGAATAGCACTTTGTGGTTGGGGTTGCTCAGACTGCGGAAATAGCGAGATCCAAAGGTAAGTGCATGAAAGGTATGCACTAGCAACAATGATTTCCCCCTATCAATAGCGCGATCGATACCGGCCGACCAACACGACCTCAAACAAGCCGGACCGCTTACTTTCATCTCCGGTAACAGGTCTTCAACGCCACCGATTTCAATTTAGAGAGTCAGATAAACAGTCTGTCCGTCAGTTCTGTCCGTTAGACAAACAGCTCGAAAAAAATAGCTACGTACTCATTCACTTATTTTTGTATATTCAAGGTGGTATATACCTCAAATCACAGCTCTGACTCATCTAAACTACTTTTTCAGCTCTGAATACCTTTTGTGCTATGGATTTTTTGAATGCATATGCACCACAGCTCTATAAATATCTTACGGAAACTTAAAGGAAAGATGGCAGCCGAAAAGGACTCGGTCCTTTGTAATTGAGGCGCAGCGTTTGCGAAACGCATATTGTAGTGATTTCAATCGGACTATGATTCCGATCGCTTTCTATCACAAAAATAACCCTTCCCATTGGGTGGTCTGATCCGTTTCCACGTCGTCATCGATCACACGCACCACTTAGGGACCTGCAACACTCAAAGAGTGTTTGGGCTCGTGTGGAACCTACTTCTAGGGAGCGTAGACTTCGTTGCCATAGCATCCACAAAGTGCTTCCACATCGAGATTGACGGCTGCTGATATCTCAAACTTATGTCAGCCACATGTGATGGAAAAAATGACGAAAGCAACTTAGAGGTGAGTGATGTTGAGAGCGAACGTTGCACTAATGCTTTTCGGATAGCGAAGTGAAGAATCTTCAAAGCATACGCGCTTCTGTTCATTACTTCGAGTAGATTATACGATTGCTTAGCTAAGTGAATAATACAGGAGTCTAAATTGAATAGAGGTAACTTGAAAAAACATAAAGTCTTTAGAAGTAATTTGATTTCTTGTTCTGGACCCGGATGGTACTACACTTCAAGTGTCGGAAAAAGAAAAATATTTCATAGCTTTCGAAAAATTAACGACTCATCAGCTGTGCAGATTGACGTAGGTATGTATCACATTGATGAAAACGTACAATAGCACGGAGCTAAGTGAAGAGCAGAGGTGATTCTCTTTGTCGTGGCGACGATGAGCGGACGGGCGGATCGTCAACTTCTAGATGAGATGTTCACAAGAGAGTTGGCTTTGCAGTAAAAATCACAAGGTATATGTTGGTTCAGTGTTATTAGTTACAACGAGAATGCCTCACATTAAAACACGTTTCTTCGAATTGGGTTTTCTATTGTTAGAATACAAACAGTTTCGTTTCTACTTTCTTTTCTTATTTGCGTTCTATTGGAAAAGACGCTCCAGAAAGTCCGTTAGTCCTTTACGTTATGGCATTCCCACCACTTTTTAGGAGTTCACGATCCTAGAGCTTTTACTACTTGTCTTTAAGACTCTACTAACCAATTTACCCTATCGTTCTTAACTTGTTACAGAAAACAAGAGCAACTTGCACAGCTTTAAGAAATCTCTTAAAAACTCAGAAAAAAAAACTAAATTATGTGAAAGCGGCTTTCTCACTCTTCTTTAGGACAATGATGCTAAACAAAGATAATGGACAAGGTCTGAGTGTGATCAGTAGCCTATTTATTACTTATATTTTCTATTCCGTTAGCCATCAGTTGGCAATAAGGCATCGGAACCGATACAATAGGCAGAAGCTTATGAAAGATCTAACTTGCCTAAGCAAGGCTCTTTACATTGTAAAAATAGATAATTAAGATGTCCGTCGAGAAACATTCTATAACCATCACATTTTAGACCTATCTTGTACAACCACTGAATAAACTAGTAAGTACAACAGAAAATCGTGAAAATTGATGGGTTTTGAGAATTTCTGGTACTATTTCAATTGAATAAATAGTGTCAGGGGAATTCACGGTGGTGAATGCTTCGGTATTTGACTCGACCCGACTCTCTGTTTGGTAAACGCATCACATCTACCCAGTAAGGTGATCGTTTTTACACAGGTTCCTAGTCTGCACTTTTAGAATTAGAGAAAACCACCTAGGCATTCCTGATGCTGATTGTTTTGCTAGTTTTTCTTGAAGAGGACTTAAAGCGTGAAAAGATGCTCTTCGTTGACCAAGCCGTCAGAGCTGCGCTATACATTTGGCACCATTAAACGTCGTTGAGATGATTGAATGCTTACTAGATATATCCTATGATTTGCGTAGCCTGCCCATACTTTAAGCCCATGTTTTTAATTCTGTATGTTCTTGTTCTCTGTATTTTTATCCTTGCAGTTTAATTTAGTGCTAATCAACCTAGGGCGAGCGAACACCTTCTACTCCGCACGGGGATTGAACTGAAGGCTGTGTGTTGCAGATTACCTCTTACCATTAAGCTACATATGCTCTCTTCTGTACGCCAAACAATCGAATATAAGGTGGGCCGCCGGACACGTAATGCGTATGAATGACAACCGATGGACATGAGCCGTCAGTGACTGAATTCCTCGGGATGTTAAACACACTGCAGGAAGACCGCCGACCTGATGGTCAGAGTTCTTCACAAAGAGCCTTGAAGAAAGACATGATGCTCGACGAGTCCCTAGAGCGAGCAGAACCCATTGGGCTACTCTTGCACGCGAAAGGGAAAAATGGAAGACCTACTGGCGCCCGCTCGAGTCACTCGACGATCAACGGGACTACAGTTACAGTTACAGTTACAGTTATGCTCTCTTCTGACATGTCCAACGAATCACTCCAAAAATTGACGTTTTCTGCCACTTTTTATTCGGGAAGTGTTTTTATTTAGCACCGAAAAAAGGTGGGGATGTTTGCCAGAGCTTGGGGTATGAATATTGGTTTAATTGTTACCCGTTGATAGAGAATCCAGTGACGCTTTTCCATTAGGATTCTTTTGACTCAATTTTGTTGAGAACATGAGTGCAAATCTGCTTTAAGAGTTCGTATTTGTTTCTGTTGAAGGACGTGTACTGTTCCCTCTCTCTTTTTCGTCACTGAGCCCTGCGACTTCAGACGCGCTTGAAGTGGCACGGGCGGGCCACACAGGCCTCATCGATCCTCCTCGCCCTTCAGTCAGCGAGCTGGCGGCCGTCATGATGCTCGTCATCTTTCCCGTACTCGTCGTTGCAAACGTGGCCTTCGACCTCGAATCGGTGGGTAGTTGTGACTGACTAGAATCTCAGCGAAAGAACACACACACCTGATGTCATCACGTTATTTGAGCGTTACATCATCTTTGAAAAAAGAGGAACTTCCCAAAAATGGCTACAAAATTTTCTTTCCCAACCTTCAATACTGTGCGATATGAGTATGGCTGTCATGTAGAGACCACATCTCATATAAGTTCTTTTCCGTTTTCGGTTTTTTAGTAATTCGATGTTCAAGGTGAAGCTTCCTCACTTTCATTTTCTGGCTTTATATCCATATTTTTTTTCACATTTATCTCAATTTTTTTCACGTGTCTCTTACTTTATTCTACTACGCATTTTTTTTATTTCCTGTGCTGAATACGTTATCCATTGTTACCGTGGGTTGGATAGAAGTTGTCTTCTATGGAAATGAGGTGAGATTATCAGGATGAGCAAGTGTATTCGAGGGGTGTAGTCCTCCGATTTCCTATCTGCTAGTGGTTAGATACTACTATCGTTATCGGTACTTACTAGTATTTATGAATGCCAGTATCGAAGGAGAGTAAAGTAATCACCGCTTCTGGAGTTTCCCAATTTTCTAGAAATGTCCTTAGAAACGAGAATGTCTATAGCTCGATTCCAGATTCAAGATTTCCCCAAAAATCAACCCGCATTTTTAGCTGAAGTCATAGCTAACATGAAAATTATCGACACTCCTGTTCTATAGATTTTTCGTCATTTTAAAAAAATGACGAAAACATGGCTATTCTACAATAATGCTAAGGTATGTGCAAAACTCGTGATCCCAAAGCGGGACCCAGCTATTATCCTTTCTGGGGCTCACGTGATATTGACTGCACCAACCGAGGTTCTCGTTTCGCCTTTCTCTCAGGAAGTTTTCCACCCTAACGGTGCTTCAGCAATCACCCGTTAACGGGGATGATCTAAGGAGTAAAAATCGGCGTTGCTACTCTCTTTATCACTTAATTAACAAACTGGTTAGGCATTCTCATGAGGCGACGGCGAATAGCACCTTGGTAGGGCTGTGACTCTCGTGACTTTCGACTTTCTTCAAATGTCGAATAAATTCCTCCAGCAACTTCTGTTCCGTACAAAACTACATTGAGAAATTTCAATAGGCACAACGAACTAAGGACGGCTCAAATTTAAGGCCATAAATAAGCAAGTCGTCATTTTTGAGCTGGACCAACGTATTAAGAAACGGCTCTTGTTAACGAATTTGCTCATTAATTGTTTCTTCGATTTGTAGGTGAGGATTAAGCTATAATCAATAAAGCAATTAAATATTACTCTAATCCAGTGCATGTTTCATCTCTGCATGCATTCTGAAGAATAATTGAAAGAATCTAATATTACCCTTTTATTTCCTGCCTACTATAATTTTTTCGTGGCAGCGCCATGATGTGAAGTACGACCACGACGATGCTGAGATATTCGCAAAACTTGGATCCCTAGCCAGATCGAAACACGATTACCCTTTCCAGGGGTTCGCTTATTACGCAATGCACCACGGAGACCTTTGCTCTCTGCAAAATTTTGGTTTCTTCTGCTTGTCAGCAAAGAGTGGACTGAATTAGCGAAGTTGAAAGGGAGACTTTTTCGATAATATCGAGGACTAATAAATGTTTGATTGAAAACAATGCTTTCTCAACGAAGAAGCGATGGAACACAACCACCGATGCGACCTCTTTACATTTATAAATTTCATATTGGTGATATTTTCATACCAAACTATGACTTTGTCACTGCCTTTTTTGGATGCCAATTAGGCAGATCCGGCTTTACGAAGAACATAGAGGCCCACTTTCATGTACTTTTTTTTGCTAAAAAAAGTCGATGGTCTAGACAGTGTTCGCTGCGTTCAATGGTAACACGAAATGCTTTTTTTTTCATCGGAGTCTCCCGTTTTCGTTGTTTCACACTTCTTAGAGGGACATCACCTTCTTCGTCGTAGAATCGAATCCATTTGCATTTCCTTGTGTTTGTAAGGGTTTCAGCCCCATTTGGTTCTTTTAGCTCGATCCACTTCAGTATAGCCAATTTTTGTGTCGCGTTCGGAGTACGGTATTGGGCCGAATGCTTGACTGCTGTCAGATGGACCCATTTGGGTAGTGAACCGAACGATGGTATTGCCGATGTTTGCTGTTCTTTTGCAACAGAAGCTGTCAATTTGTCAATCCCTTAGTTATTCTCGTTAGAAGAACATTATCGTCTTCTATAGAAAGAATAGAGGAAGAAACATTTCAAGGGAGTATTGAATATTATTGAATATGCCTTACAATTCTTTCTATCTCAGCCATTATTTCGAATTTGATACCCATTTCGTGCAAAAAAAATTTCTTTGAGAAGTTCACATCATCGTTTGGAGCTTACAAGTTCACATCATCGTTTGGAGCTTACAAGTTGAATGACATTCTTATTTGAACACTTTCACTCATAAACTTGAGCTACAGGAGTATAGAATCTCTGAATTTTAGTCATCGCCTCTGTTCCTTTGGAAGAATTGCAGAAAACGTTGTTTGGATTTCGTGTGGTGTCCATAATTGTTTTCGGACTTTTTATGGGATTGGCTCACTTATGTATGCGTTCTCACCTCATTCCCATGCAACGCATCCCAACCGCTGATGTTTTAAATTCAAGCATCTTTTTAAAAAATGCTTTCTATCTGCGTCTTAGTTTCTAGCAATTGTGCTACCGTATGCATTAATATTAATGCGTATATGAGAAATGTGGACCGCAAGGATAGATATTGATTCATCTCCCTTCTTACTAGTTATTTTAGTGCTCAAATTTTCCTCCTATGCTTTTCGTTCTCAACTAATAGCTGGTCCATAGAATATTGTACGGGCTGTTGCCCAGGAAAACCTATTTTCTAAAAAAATGCTCTGAGCTTTTGACAGTGAAAGTGTTTTGGTACGAGTTTGCTCTTCTTGCGCAGAGTGTGTCCCGACTGAAGAGAGGACTAAGATCTGTTCTGCACCGGAGACTGTTTCTGGTGAGGAGAGTGCTGAGATGTTTCGGCAAAGACACATAGGGTGCGCGTTCATCTATGTGCTCTTGCCTTAGTGAATTTCTAGGAGTCATAGGTTCTCAATTCCATCCTGTTTAAATATGAGTAAAAATCAAACGTTGAAATTCATATAATTAACCTGTGTTTTGGAGCCGACTAAGAGGGAATGACAAGAAAGTGGTTCGACCGGGGTGGAGCTTTCCTTATTAAAACACGTCAGAAATGTTCTAAAGATATGGAAGGACATAGATATAAAGAAAAAAACATGCATAGATTGTAAAAAAGAAGATAAAATGTACATTGAAAACCCCGTGTTATGGGGCACGACATCAAAAAGTGCTTGACCACTCTTAAGAGATTAAAACCATATGCATTGATTTAAATCCATAACAAATGTAATAGGAAAATTAAGCTTTGTCATATTCGGCTGCAACGCACGGCTAACTATAGTTCCGTGGACATTTTCTTTATGTTTTCTTTACTGTCATTACTGTACTTATTACACCTGTAAAGGAAGGTAATTTCTCATTTCTTCGTGGAATTAGATGACATAAACGCAGACATCAGCGTGTATGGTTTTTTCGATGATTCTAGTTGAACTAAACTGCAGAGATTAAGTTTTTGAAGCGTGGATTTTGCTTCGTTGTGTTTCGTTCAGGCGGACGACATGGCGCTGTTGCCGTCGGGCGACTTCATCGATCTCATCTCGAGGGACGTGGAGAACGTGCCGAGCCCCATCGCCTTCGGCAGAAAGTATATCACCGGTCAGGGCTGTTCTCCTTCATGAATCCAATTCATCACTGGTAGCAAAAATACTTGATGAAATTGGAAAAAGTCGGATTGACTGAGGGGACACAACGACACGGTAGCAAAAAAAAGCCTTTGAAACAAACTCACTCACCACCAAATATAACTTGAAAGGGATTTCTTCGGAAACTTACAGTAGAAATGCAAATGGCAAACCGTTAAATGAATTATCACTTTTAAAGCATGATGAACTATAAAGTAGAAAGATTACCAGCTTTCCTCTCGACAAGCTGAAGCAAATTGCTGAAGTTGTGGAAGTAAAACCTTATGGAGAAGAATGTTAACCACCTTTTCGTGGAAACTCACGACGCCAATATCAAAGCGTTCAGTAAAGCTAAGGATGAAGCTTTCGGTGTTGATCAATCCCTGAGGGATGCGCCATGCAGTCGACTTCATTAAGTATCGTTGGAGGTGATTGAATGCATATCTGGCCTTTACAATGACTCGTGGTGGCCTACCGATGTATTGAACCACTGCTATCCTCCTAGATAAGTCTGGTACGAATCTGCCGAGCCCGGAGGGGTGGGAGGCTTGGTGTTGGTGGGCATGGGCGCGACGATCGACTCCACGTGTGTGTTGCACTGGCGCCTTCAACCACTGCACCACAAGCGCCCAAAGAGTTCAGTAGTAAGAAAAAATATATGAATAGAGTGCAGTGACGTAATTTTTTTGGTGCATTAATTGCAACATAATATGATATAAAGTGTCACTTTATTTTTTTAATCCTAAGCAGGGCTTTTTAACTGAAAGCGCCACAAGATTATTTTCTACCCAAATTAATAGAATTTGTTGTGCAGTTTGCTTAGGTGCTCTTGACAGGAATATTTGAATTCTGGGACGCCGTTAGGTACATTTTTTAATGCGAATATTTGTTTTCATACTTATTAACAATGAAGGCATAAATCCATGGACACAATGATCAGGAGAAAGCTCGTGTCGATGTGATTTGATTTGTTTCGTCTGAACTGTCAGTATCTCCAGCATGAATTCGTGAAATGCCTTCTTTGTTAGTGTGGCGAGTTTTTTTCAGGAGGAGCTGGTGAAGGTGAGCAGAAACTTCGCGAGGAGGAAGACTTCCAGCAGAGACAAGAGGTGAGCAATTTTTGGCAAGCTTCTATCAATCAGCGAGTTCTGAGCTTATGAGTCAATTTAAGGTGAAATCCGACAATGTCTTGCCAGCCTACTGTGAACCGCCAAATCCTTGTCCGATCGGATACGTTGCGGCTGATGGGTGCCTAGAGGAATTTGAAAATACGTGGGTATTAAGCTATTTCTTAAAGATCGGGTTAATTAAGAAGACATTTTGCAAAGGGTAGCTATAACGAGAAAAAACTTAGTTAGAGATGAATAGCAAAAAAAAATCAGGGATTTTAAGCGGAGGTAGTTTCCTGTGTCAAGTAATTTAAATATCAGTTGGACTGTCCATTAAGTTCATTTTCATCCTGCATGAAATTCTAGCTGTGCTTGGTGAAACTTCTTGAGGGCGAATACATATTTACGCATGTCTGCTAGACGTCATAGTCAGAACGCTAAGATAAGTGGAAGATGAAAAACCAAGTAGACTTTCATATGAAGGTAGTTCGTGGCAAAATCTGCAGACCAGTATCGTGAGACAAATAAAAACATGCAAGAATGAAATAAAATTTTGTGATATCAGAAGCCAATCCCCGTAAAACACTAGATGTGCAAGGAAATGCAAAGGTGAAAACAAAATAAGTTGTAAAGAAAGTGACCCTCACTGTGAAGAAAGAGAAAGTTTCGGGCTTACCTAAGTAATAATACTTGAATGGCTTACCTTTATGAAAATAGTACGAACCTAGAAAAATTTCGATTATACTTTGCCGGTTGGAAAGATTTTCTTTTTCTGGAGTCTCGAGATAGAGTTCTTCCAGATTCAAACTTCGACCTCTGTGGTGCAAAGGAAGAGCTGTCACCTTGCCAATAGGTCGCCAGTAGAACGGCAATGGTTTATGAATGCGTCGTTTTCTTGTTCAGCAATCGCGAGGTTGTTAAACAGCATACATTTACTTCCATAGAAAAACACAATACAATGCAACAGTAGCTGACGTTTCGGCAGCATCGCCTTCTTCAGAGCCCATCAACCTTATGCGACTATAATCAGCTGATCTAATCTTCCTCATTGGAAGGCACGTAGCGGCTCTGAAGAAGGCGATACTGCCGAAACGTCAGCTACTGTTGTATTGTATTGTGTTTTTCTATGGAAGTAAATGTATGCTGTTTAACAACCTCGCGATTGCTGAACAAGAAAACGACGCATTTCATATTCCAAATGCCGAGGTTAATAGAAAGTCGATCCTGGGCAATGGTTCATTTAACTGCCGAGTCCTTAGCTAAGCTACAGTTTGGGCATGGAGATAATATTCCAGGCCCAATAGACCTTCTTGTTAAGACAAACCCTTATTATGCACCGAAGTTTGACAAGCACAAACACCCCGTGTGGGGAGAGTGGAGCACTGGGGATTTGTGTCCCCATAGGCTGGCTAGTATGCAAACAATCATCAATCACCTAACTCATTACAAAATTCGTTTCCATGAGTCGTGCTGGACTAGCGCAACTTCTGACAAAGGTCAGAAGTTTTCGTGGAGGTATCCGATGGCATCCTTTCTGCACTGTTCTCAGGCTAGGTGTCGTATTGCATTCAGGGATTTTGTGTATCAGAAAACAATTTGCTAACCTTGACTAAGTTCTCTTTTTTTTGTTTATGCAGCTTACTATTATATGAAGATATAAGGACAGGATTCTTTCACACCGTCCATGAACTATGGCTCATTTATAATGTAAACACTAAAGTAGAGTGACTTACTAATGGAGGAAACCCAGAGAGATGAGAGGCTTGGTTTGCGCGATGTGGGTTCGAACCAGAGATCTGACGTTTATTGTACAGCATCTGTAACTACTTCGCTTAATGCGAAAAGTGCGCTTCTGAGTTCTTAAATTACACCAATATATTTTTTAACAGAGTTTCCGAAGAAGCTGAAATGCCATCGTCATGGATTACTTCGTGATCATTAGCAGTGATGTTATTACTCGCTCAAATAAAAAAAATAAAGCTTTCGGCGTTGATCAGTCCCCTGAGGGATGCGCTATGCATTCGACTTCATTAAGTATCGTTGGAGGTGAGTGAATGCATATCTGGCCCTTACAATGACTCGCAGTGGCCTACCGAAGTATCGAGCGAGTGCTGCTATCCTCCCAGACATGTCTGGTACCAATTTGCCGACCGCGGAGGGATGGAAGGCTTGGTGGGCCATGGGCGCGGAGATCGATTGCACGTGTGAGACGCAGTAGCTCCTCCAACCACTTCGCCACACTCGCTCAAACAAAACTCCCAATACTTTTTGTTGCACAAGTCTACTTCCAAAGTGAGATCGAAAAAAACGTATGAAAGGCATTTTCTTAACAATTTTGAGTCCTTAGAAGTTGAGAACGTTATCATCTTACAGAAAAGACTTTGCTGTATGTCCAGGAGTAAGAATAGCTCTTCGTGAGTCGTACCAGACTTATTTGGCACTTGATACTTGAATGGCCTGTCTTCATTGCTTGTGCGGGCCCCAGCATAATCTCTAGTTCCCTGGAATCCCGAGGTCAGTTTGGCCAAAGTCTGCCCCAGGTCTTCACCACAGGCAGTCGCAGCCGTTGTGGATCAGACGGAGATTTGCCACTATGCGACTTTGACACCAGGACGGTGGTGGATGACTGGTATCGGTTTACTCTTACCTAGGCTTCCTGATGAAAACGCTGTACTCCTTCTTAGCTTGGGAGACACCGCCAGAGGTGAATCCTCCGCTTTACATCGCAGTCCGACACCCAGGAACACCTCCCAGCCACGATGAAGCGGTGAACCGTTGAGAGGTTTGTCAGCCTAATAATTCAAAAGACCGACTTTCTATAAACCGCGGCATAAATAGTTGATATACCTGTTTATATGTTCTTATGAACTGATCTCGTTGAGCTGATGCGAGGTTGGTATATGCTTCCATTGTCGCTGTTGTTGTTGTTGTCGTTGTCGTTGTTGTTAGTGTTGCTGGTCGATGGCTGAGGTTTCGGCGATTTCGCCTTGTACGGCTCTGAGGAAGGCGAAATCGCCGAAACATCGACCATCAACCAGCACCACCAACAACAACAACAACAACAACGAAAACTTGTACCAACCACGCATCAGTTCAACAAGATCATTTCATAAGAACTTACAAGTAGATGTTACCAGACCTTTGAAATTATTTAGAATTAAAATTTCCTATCAAATGTTAACGAGATTTAAATTTTTCAAAGCTATAGACGAAACGTAGGCATAGATAAATATCAGCAACACATTTTGAGGTATCATCATGTTCTAATGGACGAAATACCACATGTTAAATTGCTTTCGTTTTTCAAAATACGAGTCTCAGTGGAAGAATTGTACTGAAACGCGTCTGCTGAGCACCAGAAAATCAGACTTTCATCATGCAGGAACAAGAGTGCTCACCCTGAGTCTAAAGATTTGTAGATTCTAATGCTTTCTGTCGTAGTCAATAAATTTCACTCTGAGCTGTTGGTTTAAAGTTGAGAGCTGCCATTACATTCCCATCGTGTGAGTGGAAATCAACTCAAGTGGGTCCCTAGGTGTTAACACATAGCGCCAAAAATGTATTGAGTCCAATGAACTTAGTGAAAAATAATTGACACTGCCAACTTCACAATAGTGCCTCAGCTCATGCTGAATTTTATCGATTGAAGTAAAATCCACTAGAATCTACAGAGCCATAAGATACAATTTCTTTTACTCATCACGATGAAATGTTAACATGCTGAAATCCATGAAACATTATCCCCCTCTTTATTCACTTCAACTCCCAACGGTTTACCGCCTCATCGTGGCTGGGAGGTGTTCCTGGGTGTCGGACTACGATGGACAGCGGGGGGATTCGTCCCCTCAGGCAGGGTCTCCCTAAGCTGAGAACGATTCCGGCCTTTCCACCAGGAAGCTAGCTAAGAGTAAACCAATACCAGGATCCACCACCGTCCTAGTATCAAAGCCGCATGGTGCAGATCTCCCTCTGATCCACAAGGGCTGCGACTGCCTGGGGTGATGAAGACCTGGGGCATAATTTGGCCAGGCTGACCTTGGGATTCCAGAAAACCACAATGGCTTTACCAGCAAATTTCCGAAAAATGGAAATTATGCTGGGGTCCGCACAACGAGTGAGGACGGGCCGTTCAAGTTCAAGTATCAAGTATTTACGTCAAAGCACTTGTCTTAGCCACTAAAGCAGTTGAAAATGCGGTTTTACCAATGCATCGTTATCTTGCAGGTGCCAAATTTTAGTTGCTCGTTTAAAAAATATGAATTCCATTTTCAGCTTTCGAGGATTTTAATATAAAGTATTTAGCACCTTGCCTGAAAAAAATTATAGATTCATACAAGGTGTTAGGATAAAGCTTGTACATTTGAGTATTCGTCAAATACTCATGAAGGTCGAGGAGTTACCGTCAGTTCTCGAAAAATCGGATAGGGGCGTTGTATGCTAAAATCCTAGTTACAGGTCCTTAAACGCAACATGCGGTAGTTGAATAGAGAGAGTAGTGCTTCCGAACTGTTCGGCTGGCAGCACTCTTCTTAATTTTTCTGATTTCAGCGCCGAGTTTTCGCGAAACTATCAAGCCCAGCAGCACTGCATTTGTGACCAGGAGCACATGTTCAAGTGAGTAACAAGAGTTTAATAGTTCTTGTCAACCGAAGATGATAACCGAAAACGTTCCTTAGTTTTCCTGGATTGAAAAACTTATCCTATTTTGAAGCTCTTGTTGTCATTTTTTTTATTTTGTAGGATTTTGTAGAGCCACTACTTTGTGGAAGGTTTGCAGTTTGCAGAATTATGGAATGGTTCTAATGTTTGAAAACCTGCAATCAAACTAATACTCGACAAATAAATTGTAGCAATCCGAACTTCTTTCTAGTTGCGCCGGGAAGGAGGCGGCTGAACTTGGAGCGTCTCTCCAAGAGCTTCTGGACGAGCCAACATTCCATCGTAACATGATCGCGAAGAAGTTTCACGAGAAGAGAAGCGGAGACGAGGTGTGCCTTTTATTTACTTTAAAGGCGAAAGTCCAGAACGCCGATGTTGTCAAATTGACAAGAAATTGTTAGACAATACGTCTGTGCTACTGCCGAGAAATCTAATCCCAAGTTTAAATTATGCTTTTCGCAAAAATCCATCAACCGTGCAAAGCGTCAGTCCTTACTTTCAACGTTCTGACGTACCAGTACTTTCTATGTTTTAGTTAGGTTTATTCTTGCAAAGTCGTGCAAATCCGTCAGAATAAGGAATTAAGAAGAAAGGTGTAGTTGTACCGTTGAACTATCGCTGCTGTTTAATGGATTATTCGTTTTTTTATTATCAGCTAATGCACTTTTTAACGGCATTTTATCTAGCTGCCTCCACGCCGACGTAAGCGCTCTGTCCATCATCCCATTACTCATCACAACAGAAATCCTTACCTTCAGGGCGAGATTCTGAAGACGGTGTCAAAGAAGGATGGCAAGAACGCATGGTAAACTCTCTAGCCATTCATTCCTCCATTCTGTAGTTGATTTGCTTTAATCCGGTGAACTCATGCGAGTTTTGCCCATCCCCTGTAAAATGTTTGGTGCGTGTCGAAGAGTTTTATAATGCGTTTGATAATAATCAGTAAAGACTTGTTAACAGTTTCGTTTTGGAAAATTTGATGTGCTGCGTTGGGAAGGGTAGGATGAATTGAACAATCCATAAAACATTTGCAACAACCACTTGCCACGTAGCTTAAAATAACAAGTACGCTCTGTTGATAGTGTCTAAGAAATAGTCTGAACAGGTAAAAAGTGTGGAATAAGCAGATTTTAAAGCATATTATGAGAGCTTCTCTTTTTCTTCCTATCTGTTGAGTCTCAGACAACTATCCTGCTGGAAACATAGTTCTCACTAATGCTTTAGCATACCCATAATCACTTGAACATATTTTTTGAAGACACTTCGATCTAACTTCTGTCCGAATAATCAATATGTGATTGCACTGACAAACAGACGAGTTTTCTGTCTTACGAACTGTCCCTGCTGAGCTAGCGTGAGATGACTATCACTTCTTGTTGAAACGTTTCGGTGATTTCTCCTTCTTCAGAGCCATGTAAACCTGTATATGGTTCACACACAATGAACAATGCGAACCACATTCAGATGCTCTTGCTCATTGTGGAAGAGAACGGCTCTGAATAAAGCGAAGTCGCAAAAACGTCACCTATCATATTTCATGAGAAAGCGGTGGCAATCTCGCGCTAGCTTAGTGAGGGCAATGCTTAAGATATGAACTAATTATTAGTCCCGAGATTTACTGAATGTTGATGCTTTGAATTGAACATGAGTCTGCTATAAAATTTTTTCTATTTTTGCTAACGTTTCAATATTTTCAACATGGCGGCTTCATGAATGTATTCACGTTTACGATGCTTTAACTTTTATTTACGGTCTAGTCTTTTTTCATGGCATGGTTGTGGTTCAGTTCAACTAATACTGTGTCATGAAAAGGAATAGGCAGTAAATAAAAGTTAAAATATTGCGGTTTGGACTTCACCTTCATCGCTGATGGCACCGTTAGGGTGAAAAAAATGGCTGCACGAAAACGAAGGTCTCGGTTGGTACAGTGGATGCCAACTGAGCACCGAGAAAGGGTAATCTCGGGTCCTAAGCTATTCTGACGTTCCGAGTTTTGTTCATATCTCAGATTCATGTGGTTGTTATTCATGGTAAATTTATTGAACTAATTGGTAGCAGTATTGGTGTTTGCTTAACTCTCAACCAGATGATCGACTCAAACTGCAGAAGAATGACTGAATCTGGCTACAGAAAAAATTTAGAAGACTCTTAGTTCATTTCCACTTCATGAACATTTTTGGCATCGATATTCTTGTTAAAACCTCATATCACTTTTGTTGAAGGAGTTAAATGGTAAGTACAAATCACATAAGCGCTATGACAGCATAAGCAGTTCAGGTTAATGAGGACTGTATGTAAAATTTCTTCAGGTGCAGGTTGTGGAGGAAACGAGAGAACTCCAATACCCCATCTAGTTTTTTTTCAGCAATATATCTTAAATATCTTAAACAAAAAACAGCAGAAATTATTATTCTTTTATGAATGGTTCCCGTAGTACTCACTGCAATACTTAGATGTGCAGTTCACAGAATTCCTTTCTGTCCACGTTTCCTTGTGGAGCAATCATAGCCTGCGGATTTGCCTGTAGGTTCTACTGCCACTAGAGGATTTACAATTCTCTTTCCTCAATGAAATACAAAACACTTTCCCTGGATACTCGAAACTGTGGCACGGAAATTCTGGGTCCTCATCAAAACCAGTTACGGGCGTTTGTACAATAGATTGAAGACGACTTTGCCACCCCTGTAACTAGGGTTGATCCAGGACGGTAGCAAATACTGCAATTAGTGGCTCGTAGACCCAAAAAACGATGTATCACGTCTAATATGTCGACCAGACTCCCGAATAAAAGCGAACAGATACATTCTTAGTGATTTCTATATTCATATATGTTTTCCTCACATATAGACCATTACTTATATAACCCGAAGAGAGAAGAAAACTGTCTAGATGTTTAGCCTTATTGCCGCTGATTGCTGCAACCATTTGTAATCCATACTGTTGAGACGCTTGTGACGCAGTGGTCTGAAGGGCCCTGCAACGTACACATGAGATGGATCCCAGCTCCCCTGACCCAGCAAGCCTTCCATCCCTCTGGGGACGGCAAATTGGTACCAGACTTGCCTAGGACGACAGCAGCACTAGCTCCATACATCGGTAGGCCACTGCGAGTCATTATAAAGCATACATATGCATTCAATAACGTCCAACGATGGTTAATGACGTCGAATGCATGGTGCAACCCTCATAGATTGATCGACGCCGAGAGTTTTATCTTCTAGCCTTTTTACTACTGAGCCTTCATCAGTTGTTGATAGGCTTACGGATTTTACTGAACAGGCTTCGCAATGTGCATCTCACTCAGTGTTTTCTCAGTTGGATCATAAACAGAGAACTGGAATGAAAACTTTGCTGAAAAAACGCTCTAACTCTTGTAAACTCGTTAAAAGAATAGCGAGGAGAAGAAATTGTTGTTCCGAATAGGAAACATTATCAGGCCCATCATAATCACACTGAGTACTGGTCTTGCTTTGCAGAACGCATTGTGACACGCGATTTAAAATTGATTCTCTCCGATAATCGGCAATGTTCTGCACAAGTTTGGGAAAAAATGCAAGCCTAAAGACTTCCGAAAGCCATATCTGTTTAAGAAGGACGATAAAAGGATAAAAGGTAGGACGTTCAGTATGGAATAACAGTTCAATTCAGTTCAGCGCTAATGAACTCCATCGTTCCTTCGTTTCGCCTTTCTCTCAGCCGTCGTGCCTCAGTCTTCGTGGTATTCTTGCTGTGGAACGAGCAAACTTGTTTGAAACGATTTTATAAATCGTAATGTGTAGATATTAACTCTTCTTTGACGAATTGTGGTACAATCTTCGTGGTGGGCATGTTATCGGATGAATGCAAGAAGCACAGCAAAGAAAGATAGAAATTGAGATGTAATCAATCGTTGTTCTCCAATCTCTAGTCAAACACTTATTGAAACCAATACATAAAGTCTACTGTGTTGAAACTAACTCATGTAAGTTAGCCGTAAGTCATTCCGTAGAAATTATGCGTTTCTGAGTGCCAAGGCTCACTTGCAGGTGGCTGATATTTTTCCACATCTTAGACGCCTTTCTCTCTCCAAAGCACTTTTGTTTCTCATCATTGAAATTGGCAGACTTTAGCACTTCTCCAATGCAGATTCAACGAACGACATGGATCATTCCCACTAGATTTCTCGATACCAATAAGAGTCATCCATAATATCAGTAACTCAACGGTTCCCAATTGTACGGATGATTGTGAGTAATCGAGAGCGCTTTGGAGCTGACCCATGAGTTATTGACTGCTTTTCAACTCAGTTTCAATCGGGTTCTCCATGAATGATCGAGGCCGATTGTAGATGGTTTCTCTAAGTCATTTTGCATGAACAACAGCCTAGAAACAGCCTTGTGATTGATGAACAACATGATGCATATTATGAACTCTATCTCATTTTTTCAAAGTCACTGGAAATCAGAGGGAAATACCACGAACCTTTCTGTTCAGCTTAAGTGATTGATTTCATGCTTGTTCTACCTATTTCGAATGATCAACCGTCTTCCAATACTGGCGTTAAAAAATCCAGGCAACTGCTGAATGGTGATTCATGGAAAGGAGCAATTATTAGTGCATCGTACAAACTTTCAAAAGAATCATGGCAAAAAAAAATTGTAGCTGAGGCTATTACTTCGGGCCACTTCATTGTTCTTCATTGAACATTTCTGTACTAAGATTTCCATTTACAGCTACCATTTCAGCTTGACAGATTTCCTTTTTTTTTGAAGAAAGGGTCTGATAGGAAGTCCTTTAGATGACTGATTATCTGCAAAGTGATGCATGAAGTCACAGAGCGGGTGATGAGACAACACCGCACGCACGCGCATGCACGCATACACCCACGCACACACACAACAGACGCATTCGCAAGCACATTCTCGAACGTGCACGCACACTCATGAGCACACGCATAGGAAACTAATTACCTTATAGGGGCACTAACAGTTCCTATGAATTTTAACCCATAGTTATTGAAAAAAATGAAGACTTATAGTTACTGCGAGAGTGTGAGATAGTGAGATAGTGAGATGTATTATAAATAGTAGTTTATGCTAGGGAAAAGAAGAATGCAACTGTGTAAAAATGTAAAAGTGTAACTAGTCAACGTCTAGGCACATCGAATTTTGAAAGGGTTACCGAGTTATTGACAAGCACAAGGTATGCTGTAGCAAGCAAAGTTGACCACCATTTATTGCCTCTACTGCCGTTGTGTACAACGTGGGCCGCTAAAGGGCTTGCAGATTTGGACTGTCGAACATATGCAACACTAGAATAACTAAAATCACTTCACTTTTATGGGCTTGGCCTAGATGGCTTCAATCTGATCAACGTAGCAAAGATGCTTCGCTGTGAGAGGCAGAATACATGCTTAGTTTAGCCTGCTAGGGACTCATTGACTTCTTCGCTTTGTGCTTTTTGCGACCATTTCTTTGATCAAACTACAAGCACTTACTGATGCACCAGCTTAATGAGAATTCTAGCTTAGACGATGTCGATCATTTATGTGAAATTATTTGCTAAGAAACAGAACTTAACCCATCTACTTGCTAAATAACATTAGATATAAACTTATGTACATTCCTCAAGAGATTATAATTCGTTTGCAAATATGGGGATTTTAAAGAATTTCATAACTCTGTCGTCCGCCGATTGTTACGGTGCTGTTATTGACAATATTCAAATCTTTGCCACTACATGCAATCTTATTTGTTTAAGTTTTTGTGTTCTGTTTTTGTATATTTTTTATTCCTTATAACTTTATAATTTTCACTCAGAAGAACATTGGTATGCCACATTTTGAGGAGTGATTCTTTTAAAGGGACAGTACCTTGTTAGCACTTCCTTTGTAATGCCACTGGTAAATAACCTTTTCGTAAGCAACAACTCAAACTGGCCATTTAGCACAATTTAACCCTTATTTGAAATAAAACAACAAAAGGGAAGAGAGCAACGAAATGGTGAAAAATCCCGTGCAGTGATACACGCGAGGCAATAGTTTGAACTAGCCCAATGCCTACAAAATCTTTTAACGCACCGGGGTTGGCAAATTGCCACTAGGCTTCGTGAACATCTGGAGCTCCACAACACAGCTATCTAAACATTGTAGGGAGATTGGACTCCACCTCAGTTCAATTATGATCATTACGAAAGCAAAACTTTTAACTGTCATCGTGCCCTACACGCTAATATGAAGATTCTCACGGAATATGGATTCGAAAAAGATAAATGAAGTTAAAAAAAAGTTTTAAGAGCCGAAGAATATGTGAGGTCGGGACGTACACAAAAGAAGAGATAAAAAACAAAATAGTTCAATACCTGCAGACTTTTATCCCGTAAAACGAATGACAATAATAAACCTGACAACGTCTGCGAGACAGCAAGCACTGAGAATTAAGATATTGGTACAGGCCTCTGCATTGGTTGCCTGGGGCTGAACAATGCTTGGGATGAAGGTGTATTGGAAAAATTTTTCTAGACTCCATTAATAAAGTTGAGTAGGAGCAGTCGGTACGTGTGTTATTTTGATTCTAAAAAAATCAATTTCTTAGAAAAAAGAGTTGGCTTCTTTGGAATTACTATAATACTTGATTCATTAGCTATTGTGTTCTAAATATGAGTAAAACTAGGACCAGTGGTAATGATTCTGCTCATCACACTGGCGTCTTGAACTACCCAAGCTGTGGTTCAAGTGCGCACCGGGCCCACCAAGGCTTCCATCCATCTGGGTTCGGGAAATTGGCACTAGACTTGTCGGGGAAAGGACATCCACACCCCCTAGTACACTCGTGAACGCCCCAGCACGTCTATCTCAACACTCCAAGGAGAATTGACTGGACCAGCTATCCACGATATTCGTAACGAAAACAAAAATAGTCCTTGAGCAGCAGCTCAAGCCACCAGCTGAAAAGTTCAAAGACCGTTATGCTTTATGCATGGTACATGCAAGGAAACGAATCGAACTCAATATGTTCTGGAAACCGCACAGTGTGATAAATGTGGTATCAGGAGATTCAATAATAGTAATAAAAAATAATTGGAACACTGGCGGAGTCAGAAACCAGCGACGAAGTGGTGCATTCATGAGTGCAAAACATAGTGAACAATTTAAGCTCAAATCGTGAAATTAGAAAAGTTCTCCCTCAGAGCAAGCGTCGAAAATTTATGACAGTACTGCTGTCAATAAGGATACGAAGAAAATACAAGAATAGAAACTTTGTGCACTTCTGGTTTTTTTTACACAAATGTATGCGTAGTCCCTGCAATTCAGATTTATGCCCTTCTCATCGAACACTTCTGACAGGTATACACTTTGCAGCTAGTGACTTCTATTCAAAAAGAGCAGTAATTCCTGAGAGATGCACTTGAGCACAGGAGTTGAGCATTTCCCGTAGCTCACACATCTGCTGGCACATTGTTAACAGCCCATCTGAACGCCATCGGGATCACCAGCAAACTGGCACTAAGTAATTCTCGTCGCACTTGTTCCGCTTAAGCATGAGGTTCCAGTATGAGCTCGGAATGACCAGATATCTCATGTATGACATGCCTTACTTTAATCGTTTTTCTCCTTTACTTCCATTTCACCTCCTTTCATCGACTGTCACAAATTAATATGCATATTTATTCCTCGTTTATGTGATAAGTGCTTTCTTAGATAGTTAAATGCTTACACACTCTAGTGATCCTGGCACTTACTCAGACTTTTTTATTGTCTTTTAGCCAACACTAATGGAAGTCGTCAGTTTTATATGAGTTCATCAGCGTCTAGAACATTATTGATGTTCTCAGCGTGGTTCTCCTTGAAACTCTGTGACAACCTCCTAATCTCCATTGCATTCACTGGGCATCATTTTTCTGCGAGTAGAAGGCGTACCGTCGGAGGTGATGTAACAACCCTAATTCCTCCTTTTTGAAGCGAGTGAAGGAGTAAATAATAAAAGTGGATCGGGATAAAAGCATAGAGTAGGCAATCTGTGGCCTATGCTAACTCACCGCTAATTTTAACGATGAATTCGTTCGTGCAAATTTGTACTGTAAAAAACAACGGCTTTGCAGAAAATTGAAAGCTGCAGAAGCTTGAAAATTTGATTCTAAGCATGATTCTTCTGCAGTTCCTCCCAGAAATGGCTGTTCTCACCATATAATTCCATAAAAATTTACCGCACATTTTTTTACTAGGGCCTCGTCGATAAGGTTGTTAATGCCCCTAGGCCATCAACGTATTACGCTTTCCCATAATCATCAAAACATCAAAAATCTTCGAAATTATGTGCGGATGTTGTAAAGGTTTCTGACCGTGAGTACACATCTCGTCTCGATCGGTGACGGACACTAATTTGAAGGATCGAATAGCCCTTCTTCACGAGGAGTGCAGCTCCAGCACATTTTCTATCCAGTTCTTCTTCGAAAGACTGCCGTCTATGGTAGTGGCCCGTTTCGAGTATGATAACATCTACGAGCATCGTTTCAGGATCGAATAATGTTATCTTAGAGGATGCTTGCATCGTATTAGAATTTGACTCACTCTTCTTCTATGTCAAAATCTGTAATCATTTCTTTCCCCTTAAGCAATATCACGTGTTCCCATTGATATCAAAATTGCATTGATTTGGTACGAAGTTGCATTCTTCACCTTTTCGTCACAACCGAGCAATTTCTCTATCCAATGCAATTTGATGGGGAAGAGCATTGACGAGAACGTTTCTTCTTGTCGGACCAGTTTTTCTGTGGGTATCATAATGAGTCGATCAAAAAGACATGTTCTCGTTGCGCCATTGCGATAACAGTCAGAGTCGTTTTGTTGGCTGGGTCCACTTCTTTTCAACAAGCGTTCATTGGCTTGTATTCGTTTCGACACTTTCAGAAACATTTTCCTAGTCATTAAAGGCTAGCATAAAGGGGGCAGGTGATGCTGTCGGCAAATTTCTATGATCCCAGTCCTGCTCGACCAACTTATTATTGTGCCATGCAAAGGCTTTTGATATGTGTGCTCAACAGCAATAATCTTTGTGAACAACTTGTGGGCTATACTGAACAAGCATATCGAACGATAGTTACGAAATCTCTTTTTGCACGCCTCTTATTTGTTTATTGTGAGTTCCTTTTACAGACGGAAATCTCGAAGTCCTTCTAAGCTTAGGAAACCTTGCTGGAGAGATGATCTTTCCGCTGCAGAGTTCGACATAAAAGAACACCTGCCCTCTGCAAACACATCAACAAAAAGGAAGCATGAAATAGATACATGAAAAGTGACAACATTTTTGTCGTGGTAAAAATTGGCTGCATTTATGAATGACGTTAACATCCACGACTTTTCGAAAGAGTCTCTTGCTTCCTACCTACTTTCTTTATCATTAGCTAACGGTCAACGATACATGACTGAATCCATTCGCTGCATAAGTTATTACTTCGCATTTATCCTGTTACTATGACGACCACCCTGTTACTACCCTTCTGCTTAAGTTGAAAGTCGTTTCAAAGTCGTCGACCATTTTTGCTATGGTTTCGAAGCGAAAGCGTGTAATGAGGAATGTAATGCCAAGATGTCGTGCCATCATATTGCACTGGAATAGACAGTTATACGGAATGTTTTACAGTCCTGCCGACTTTATTAATATGTCAGTTTTTTTCATTTACTGCCTGCTAAAAATTCTTACGGCTGGGCATTATGTGAAATACAACAACAATGATGCTTAGATAATTGCAAAACTCCAGACCGCATCTGTCTGCGGTAAGGATCGAGCGCTCTATTACCCTTTGCGGTGGCTAACGTGTTCACCACTACACGATACTAGTCCTTCGTTTCGCCATTCTCTCGCTAGTTATCTATTTAACAGTGCCATCAACAATTAAACGTCGAAGGGATTGATCTGGGACCACAAACAGGCAAAGCCGATGTTAGATAGAAAACTTGCTGAGCGAAAGACTAAACGAGTGGCCCGCATGGTGTCATATTGAACACGTTAGCTGCCTGAAAGGGTAGTGCTGTGTTCGGGCCCCCACCGCAGAGTCTTGCTGTCCAGCATTTTTGCAAATATCTCTGCATCGTTGTGGTTATACTAATATGCTTTCATGACTGATGCAGAAGCGGCTGTGATTTTCTTCTCATCGAAACACTTTTCAGATAAAACTGCCTATGTTAGTTTTTTTCAAGGCGAAAAAGTCTACCTAAATTTATCACGAAATTCTTTTCTTGTGAAACCAACAGAAACTCTGAACTAGTCTTCTCGCATACGACCATGAGATCTTTCCTTCTTTTCTCTTTTCATTAAATCAATATGGCAACAACATTGCTACTAAGCAAATGGATGGTGAATTCCCATATTTTTAAATATTAACTCAAAATTGTTCCGGTAGAGCGGTTTCTGCAGATCGAAAAAGGGACAACAATCGAAGTCATTGTTATTGAAAGTGTTCGTAGGTCGCACTTTACAGTGAGGCTTTCCGTCTTAACAAAATTGTACTAGTAGAGAACTCCTTTGCAGTGAGTAATTTCAAAAATGGAAACTGCACAGTGTGTCTCTTCTCTGCCTCTCTTTTTGAATGGGATATGTTCCACTCGTGATCTTGCAGATAATCCTGGAAGATCAACGAATTCTAGGAAAATCCCGCTCAATTGATGCCCTTCTGCCGGACATCGGGTGGGCACTTTTACACTCTCTGGCATTCGAGTTGGTGTCCAACTTCTTCAGAGTTTCTACCACTTCTCGACAATACAACTACTTGCTTGACTCTAAGCCGATCATCCGTTACTAGACACTGACGGCATTTCAAATCTCTCGCAATCTCTAATTTCCATTTAGCACAAGGTGTTTTTTGCACAAGACAGATTATAGGATACGTTCAGCCACACAGCTAGGAATTTTTTGGGTTCACGTTCCTTCTTTATACAGAAACCATTACTCGAATTATTTCTGTGTGGTGCTTCTCAACAGTTTATGGCCGAAGACTAATTGTTTGATGTTTTATCTAGCGAGATCAGTTGACCAGTAATGCAGATACTGTTTCTTTCAACATACCGACGCAAGCTCCTCTTCAATCCCTGTTTTCAACATTGTTTTATTACCTCTGCCACTTATCTAATTTCTCTAACCTCGTAAGTTCTGCTAAATTTCGGTTGTACACAAAATCCCCGTTTACTCTTTCTGTAACAGTTAACTACAATAAGTTAGAGAGCGGCCAACAGACACAGATGTGTCATTGCTATGGTTAGCTACTTCGATGAGTGTCGTACCGAAAGGTAAAGCTGCCTAAGGGACGGACAAAGCAGTTCATATCAGTTCTTTCTCCGTTCGTAACTGCAAAGAGTGCACAGGACGCTATATGGTTCGCAGCAGCGCTATAGATGAGTTTCTCCACCTCGACGGAAAGTTCGCTGTCCTCAAGCTTTCTAACTGAAGTGCTTCAAGTCATCTATTAACCTTTCTGAGTCAAATCGTGAAATCTCCGCCCACCTCTTAAGGTCGAATTTCAATTTTCTAGAAAAAAAGTTTATTTACACTTTGCCATAGATGGTCACCGCCAAAGCGAGTTTCCCTCCTGCCTAATGCTCCAACAATGTTCATCAAAGTGTTCAGAAGTGATTTCGACCAATAAGTCGTTGATTCCTGGGAGGTCAGACCTGAATTCTGTCATTTTCAACAGATCAAATTTAGTTTTGAGCCGACTGCGCCGGCGTACGAAAGTACGTCTGGAGCACCAATTCTGAGATTCTTGGAGTCTTTTGTTGCACAGGGATTACAGTCCCTGAATTAGTTTCTGTTTAGTCACCAAATCGAACAGCTTGAAAGCTCGAAAAAGCAGTTTCAAGCTACACCAGAAATTTTCGAATCATTCTAAACTTCAAGTCAGTGAAATTGACATCTGCTGTGCTGAAAGGGTCGTTCGTACGACGTCAACTCCTGCTTCAACGCAGTGAGCCGACTAGTGTCATCGATTAGCGCTTTATTCTCTTACAGCTAGTTTACTGCACCAGCGTGTTTAAATTGTGTTCGCGTTTGTTCTCATTTGTAGACACCTTCCTCGATATATGAGAGGGCGGAAAGCTTACGATTATCCATTATGCTTTTTCTTGGGCTTTTTTTCATTGGGAAAGTTTTGCTGCAATCAATCAGCTTCGATTATTACACCAGTGACATTTGTGTTATTCCAATACTTGATGGTCGTCATGTTCACAAGCAAATTGGGGACGCTGGTGATTCGTTTAAAGCATGAATTCTTAGAACAAACAACGGTTCAGCTTCGAATGTACAACTGCAACCTTCATGCAGGGGAATCACGTCAATAATTCTAACATTTCTAAGGCAGATTAGATTTTTTCGGCTTAGTTGTTTAAGCAAGGAAAAAGTAGTCCGAAGAAAAGTCATTAGGACGCTCACAAATGAACGACTGCTTTTAGGAGTGCTGAACAGATGTAAGATTTCTATCATCTGCCATCGCGATATGGAATTCATAACGGGAAAATCCTATCTCAGTCACTCCAGTTCTACAAGTTCCTTACTAGGCTGCGAAGCCTTAATTGTAGAGAACCATGCTACATCTAAAGTCCGCGCTGCTACAAAGAGTATAAGAAGAGTTTAAGTCACATGAACACGCAACATCGTAATCCCTGCGAATTCCGCGTGAAGGATCCTCGGTCAGACTCATTTCACCATGGCAGAATGAAATGGTTCTTCTTCATTAATGGTCCTAACTAATGCTCGTTTACTTTCTTCTATCCTTAATCTTGTGCACACAATTTAGACTTTCAAGGATATCATATATTTGAGATCCAGATATAATAAATGTCGAAGAGAAAACATGCACAGAGCCCCTCATGCGATGGGAAGGGCTGACTACAGCAGGATTCGAACATGAAGCAAAGTTCCTCTTTGACAACCATGTACAAGTTGAGCGTATATGTTTTTGACTCTTTCCAATTAGTTTTATTCGCTGCTAGCAGCAAGTTGTGAAATACGGAATGTTACTTGCAGAATCCTCATGCTCTAAACAGATGAGCGGTAATTTCAAAGGGATGAAAAGGAAACGAATGAGAAGTGTGCTGAGTCAGCAGACGAGTCATCTAAATCTTCGGATACCTTTGTTTTTTATGTGAAATTTGACATTAGGGGATGTGGTTGGACTCTTCAGCTTTCGAGTGACATTTGGTGGGCAGCACTCATTGTTGAATTCGAAGCGTATTTTAACCACTCGATTGCACGTTCTTAGTCGAATGAAGTGTCATCGAAGACGTAAAAGGAAAAAGTACAGGCATACGTTTGTGTAGATTTACGAATGTGACATATATGTCTATATGGAAAGTATGAATCCAAAACAACAGAGACGGAAAGCGGTAATAGGTAGGCCTTAACCTTAAGAGGCAGAGACTGTAATAGGCAGACGTTGGAAATTAAAGGAAAGGTCGTATTTACGGTAGTATTTCGTTGGGAGACTGATTTATTTTGTGAACTCAAGTTTTGTAGAACCAGAGGTGGATAGCTTTTGTTCAAAGTCAAGTGATTGCATTCTCTCTTCTACTACTGTGCCCACTGGTAGCTGTTGAAAATGTGTTTACTACATGCGCCTTCGTAAATAAAAGAATAGATTGTCCCGAATATTACACCAACTTTAACAGGAGTACGCCAATGAGGAGCGACAACCAGTGTGCACGAATTTTATTTGAAAATAATATTTGAGGGCAGTGCAACGTGCAACAAGGCTCTAGTATGCTTTAATCCTGATTTTTCCGCTTCAGGTAACCACTGTTGAGTTCATTATGAACTCCCACCACGACATTACTGATGCATCCGGATGGCTCGACTTGGCGAACACCACACCAAGCCGTAAAACCTCCTCTAACTCTGTCGCCAGCACTCTGTCGCGGTCAGTGAGTCATTGTTATTGGATATTTATTAGCAACACCGTTGTTGAATGTCATTTCTAGATGAATCAGTCCACTATTCTTTTGGCTTCTGTCGACTTATATTGTTTTCTCCAATGATTTCTTATCCAGCAAGGTGTTCTAAAAGCTGTTTTAGCTTCCCTTCATGTTTAAATTCACATATTTTACCTCATTGTTTTTATTTTCTGTTTGTTTTACATGACTCGGTGGGAGCAGCAGAGTGGATGTTAAGACTTCTTGCTCTCCCTCGCATCATTCATCTAGTAAACTTAACTTTCTTAACTTTCTAAAGATATTTTCAGCATAGATTAGTTGTTGAAGACTTTTTGAACGATTCCTCATCGAAATGCTTGAAAAATTTGTTGTCGAATAGTTCACCTTCTAGCTCAAGCCGAATTTTCTATCAAAGGCCTTTCAACGTTCACAGCGTTGTTTGTGTAGCGTGTGATAGGAAATATCCACAGGACAGAAACGGGTCCTATCCATTAATGATTGTCGGACAATAAAGTGGCAGTTTTAGAGGCTGTTATTCCAACAATGCTTCTCTGTATTGATATGATCATACCAGAACTGAAGAACATATTGCGCATGATTACGTCTATCGATCGCAGGATGTTGCCATAATACCCTTCCTTTGATATAAATTTATCTTCGGAAATCGTTTCGCTGGCTCACCTTTTTTAGACGGAATTGTTACTGTTGGTGCTTAATTCTCTTACAAGCTTTCAAACGATTGCACTCCTATTTAACAAACTTCTCCAAGTGAAAAGCGTAATGGCGTTCCTGCGCCGTCCTCATCATCATGGCTATTATATTCATCACAAATTTTAGGAACATCGGAGCACCATGCGCTAATTAGTCATTCCCATGTCCACTTTCAACCTTGACGATGCAAAAGACAAAAGTTCATTGCTTTTCCAAAAACTCTGAATTTGTGCGACCACATAAGGCGAAATATGGGCTTTGAAATGGTTCGTAAGACGACCGCAAACTGTAAAATCTCAGTGAGAAAGTAGTCGTGTGAGTTTACAAAGCTGCAGCAAATGACTTCAGGGGAACTCCAGCATCCTTTTTTGGTGTTTGTTGTAACGAAAGTTCATAAATACGCGCATGAAAAAAATGGTCTGTGTATGTATTTTGAATATAAAATCAAGTATCAAAATTAATCTGACAAGTGCGGTAATCCGTTTTTCATCGCACAAAGAGTTCATTTTCTTGTACTTGTTAAAAAGCTCAGCTCTGAAGTTGACATAGTCGAACATCGTGTCATCCGTCACTGTTTCATCCAAACCGCTATCTTGGTGGATTCTCCCTCTTATAATCATCAGCTTGCTGTACTGGTGTTCTCTGACAGACAAAGCACATTCTCTTTTTCGTCAGTCTTTGTCTTCCCTCAACTTTCGAGACAGTAACAATTGCAAAGGAAATGGTTCGGAAAAGAAATCCTGAATTAATTTCTAAGTCTAGATTTCGATAAGCTAGTTGCAGTCATCCTCCCAACGGTTTACAGCCTCGTCGTTGCAGAGAGGTGTTCCTGGGTGTCAGACTGCGATGTACAGTGGGGGGGATCCGTCCAACCGGTAGCGTCTCCAAAACTGAGAAGGGAGACCGGCACTTCCACCAGGAAGCCCAACTAAGAGTAAAGCAGTACTAGGGTCCACCTCCGTCGTGGTATCAAATTAGTCGCTTGGTGGCAAATTTTCCTCTGATCCACAAAGGCAGGCGACGTCTGTGGTGGTGACGACCTCGCACAGAGTTTGGCGAGGCAGACCTCAGGGACTCCAGGGAACTGCAATGGCTAAACCAGCAAAACTCCGAAAAAACGGAAATTATGCTGGGACTCGTAGAAGCAGTGAAGACGGGCCGTCCAAGTATCCAAGTTGTAGTCGTTGCCTTTGGAGAAGAGTGGTTGCAAGGAATAATGTAGTTCTGGAAGGTAGTCTGGAAGCGCATTTAGTGGCGCAAAAAAGTTATACATAAAGAGAGTTTAACACCATAACATCCTCATTTAGGAGGAACAATATTACTCTAGATGAAATGCGATAGAAACTAAGATGTTAGGAAAAACTTATGAAAAATGTGTAGTGGCGAGAATAAACTAGTTAAAAAAAAGGAAAGTGTGGCGAAGCTGGATGCCAGATTAAAGGAAAGAATGTTGATGTTGGATAGCATTAAAGACGAAGGGAAATAAGGGCATTCGGAGAGTACGTCGTCGTGAAAAGTTTTCACAGTTACAATGATACGCATGAATGTGAAGAAGAGAAAGAAAGTTGGCTTGACCCTTGCGGTTAATGCGACAACTTGTCTCGGTAGGATACGTTGGATTTGACCACACGAATGTTACGCAACTACGTCCCTCATTCCTCTGGTCTGACAAATTATTGCTCAATGCCGAGGAGTTTTCGTGGATAACGGACTTGAACAGTCGAATTGAGTGCAGGTAGTGCTAAGATCCACCACATTATGTGATGTCGGTTCGAGCAGAAAGTTCAATTGTTAGAATTAACTTGTTGTTGAAAATAATTGGTCTAGATATTTCTTTAGATTATTCAGCTTAAACAAGGTTGCTATACAATTTTATTCGGTCAACGTTTCAACGTCTCCGTCTTGTCGTATCATTCGGTAATCATGGTCTATGGTCCTTGGTTGTTCGCCATCAAGGTATGGTCCTCGCATTCGTGTCGAGTCGAATCCTCTCAAGTGAAGTTGAGTGAGAGAAAACAAAACCCTAGCCGAATGAAACTTATATAACACTCTCATGTAAACAGAACAATCTAAAGAAATATATCGACTACCCACGATAAAGTTAATTGAGGGTCAATTCAGTAAAATTTAACTTCTCTTAAATGAGAAGAAAGTGACCACCCCTACACCATATCCCCAACCTTCTTTATAGTTGGCTTCAATTTCTCCATAGAATTTAGATAAACCTCTGCCAAAAAAAGTTATGGGCCTTGGCGCTTTTAAATACATATTACATAAGTAAGATAAATAACAAAAAAAATAATACATGTGTGTTAGTAATACTGAGGTTAAAGGAAAGTCGGTGATGAAATATTATCGTATTTCTATCGGAGAAATTGTTCGGAAACTTATGCTAAACTTTTAGACTTACAAGTCGGTTAACGATTAACCAAACGATTCGATGGACACCGGCCAGTAAGATAAACCACGACACGCATGAGGGCAGGACGGAGTTTTACAACCAGGTAATTGAGTCACCTTTGTTTTTTGGCTTTCTTCCTTTAACTATGCCTAAATTTCGTCCTCACCTGTTGAGTTCTAGCACATTGTGGCCAGCCGTGCAGTTTTCTCTTCTGTGGTTTTGCAAGTTGGGTTGGAGCACTCCCAGGTCTTTATGTCAGGCCCTAGCTAATTTTACTTGTAGTTTTAGTTTTTACTTTGAATTCTTTGCGCACCACTTAAAGGTTAGGGACCGAACTATTTCGAAATTCGCTTTCTGCTGCTCATTTCAATCACAGTAGTGGGACCGAGTTCCTAATCGAACTCTTCCTTATGTGGCTCAGTTCTTTTTTATCGAAAATACGTCGGTTTTTCTTGAAAACTAAATATGCGACAAAAAGTTGCTCCAAAATAAGAAAAAACTCGTTTGTAGATGTTTATAGTGATATTTATCCTTTGGACTGTAGCCCCAATCAATTTAACCACTACGATCTCGAAAGGAAGTTCTGGCACCGAGTATTTCGCTCCCACACTGCTGGTAGCAGCAACCACTTAACTTATCCTTGTTTCTCGGCTTATTATCTTTTAAAAGGGCAATATGAATCGGAATATGACGAGAATACTTAAAGTTTTTTATCTGAAGTTAAATTACAATTTAACCGGAGGTTTCTTATTAGTTTTTCTGAAAGTTTGCCCTCTGTTTCTCTTTCTCCCAAATTTCTTCCTACTAAGTTAATGACTGTGCCATTCAGAATCGTTGGAACATCCAAGTAACCTTTTTGTAATTTGTACTGTTCTAACTTTTATTTGCTTTTTATTCTTTTTTTTGTGGAATGGTCCGATGTGGAAGACAACCCCAAGGATGCTGAGATGCCAGCAAAACTGTGACCTTCAGGTAGGCTTCGAGGCCGAGATTACCCTTACCGGTGGCTCATATGTGTGCTATCCACCACATTAACGGAGGCCCCTGCTTTGCCGTTCTCTCAGCCAGTTTTTAAACTCTTTCAGTGTAGTCAGTAACCACTCGTCGACGGGAATAATCTGGGGTTCTGAGTTTTGCTCCTATCTCAATTTCCTTGTAGTTCTTTTTTCTCTGAGTGGTTATTTCTTTGGCAGCAGCTTTTGTGGGAATGTTATGCTCTTTAGTATTTTATTTAAGGTGAGCTGCTTCATGGTATGAATCGAAACCGCAAAAAAGATTCCTCGTAGTACAACCGGGGAAGGTCAGCTGTTGAGACATTACCGATCTCTCAGAGCAACATTTAATGAAAATGCTTTTCAACTCCAATTTTTTTCGACACCGCAAAGCCAATGTCACCATAGCTCTGGCTCCTTCTACCCATCAAAAATGGACATCACAACAGAGTTTTTCTTGCTGCAGTAAGACAATAAGTTTTTGAATGAAGTCAAATAGCAGCACCAGGATGTTATTTCCATTCTCAATAGTTCACAGAGTGGGCGATGAAAATTGGTGGAAACAAAAGCTATCCTCTATGGTTCACTAAACAACAGATTTATTCAGTTAGCTGAGTTTTGTTGATCTATTCAGGTGAACAAATAGCCCTTAAGTGTTTGTTTTGCCTCTGGAGCATTTGATCATGCTTTTCTGATAAACTTTCTTCAAATTTTACCGCACAGTCACTTTGATGCTGCTTTGAAGTGGTGAAAAACAACACCCAATTAGTATTAAATGTCGCTTTATATGCTTGAGGAAGTGAAGTAGAGGATAGCTTTTTGGAAAGGCATGTGGTAACGGTGGAACGTTGTCAGTTTATTGAGGTACCGTAGTTGTTTTTGTTGTCTTCTGCTGATGATTTTTCCCTATTGCATTCATGAACAAGCTTAACCAAACATCATCTTCTGCTACCATTATAGGTCTGCCACAAATTGCTCAGGAAATCTCGTCCGGTGTGGAGGTAAACCTGCACGCACCTGCATGGAACAAAGTGGCCTTACTTTTTCACTTCTGATCTGCTAACATCATGTAACTTCCTTGTAAATTCGAATTTCATTGTGCTTCTGTGCCAATTGTGTATATAATCGGTGGAAATTCCATGTTAATATGTTTTTGATATTATTACAATTATTATTTGTGATACAAATTCTGCTGGGGAATCTCCGGTTGAGGATCGTGTTCTTGGATGGGCGTCGATGCCTGGGACACTGAACCTTTCACTCGATCTCTGGCGAGAAATGTGTTGTTTCGCAGACGGTTCTGCTGTCTTTGGTGCGGTTCTCAGAAATGACACTTGCGATCACTTTCAATAAATGTTTGTTCTTATCTCATAACATTAAGCTTATTGCTGAGAAAAGCTAAATTCTAGATCTCAATCGAGATTCCAATACGTTCGGTAAATGCTAGAACACTTCACTTCAAAAAAGATCTCCAATGCGCGCATTTATCCGCAACGGAGCAGGGTTACATTCGATCACAGCGACGAGGTATTTCAGTGAATAGACTTCTTTTTATTTACTTCCATATTTCAGATTGTTTCACATACATGGAAATATCTTTTCGAATTACCTCAAAAGTGAAGTTAATGAAGGTGAAGCTATCCACATTTATGAAGCTACAGAAGCCTTGTTGCTAATAGTTCTTTATTTCTGTGATAAATAGCATGAAGTAGAATATGTGCAGAAGCAAAAGAAATCTACCTTGTTTTCAGCTTGTCGAAATCCCACTTTCCATGGAATGTTTTTAGCAGCTCATTGATGACTGTGCGGGATTTGCGATAACTGCTGGTACTTTCTAGATAACTTGGTCACTTCAGCAACTTCAATAGAACGTTGTTAAAACAAAAAATTCTAAGATTTATAATGATAGTAGTGGCTGAGAGCAGTGCATTTGGCAGCACCTCAGTTAGTAGGAAAACGTGTGTACTGCAATGGATAGACGTGCTGCACAACAATACCCATCCCACGGATGTGGCAAATTGGGCCACTCTTATTTGCGAGGACAAAAATTTAGAATTGATCCATCAATAGGTCCTCGCAAGTTATTGCTTAGACAAGATGTACGCTGATTTGCTTCCACTATGCGAGGAGTGGAGTTAAATGTACGATGGAACCACTCAGAGAATTGTCAACGCGAAAAGCTTTATCGCCGATGTGTTGTTTTATTCTATTCTATATGCACCAATCCAACTAGTTCAGAGATTTCACTGTTCTCGATTCGTGTCTGTGCGACAAAAAGTGAGAGAAAAACTCAGCAGCTCAGAGGCGCATCCACCCGATCCGTGCAATAACTACGACCCACCGTAGTCGCTGGAAATGAAATAGCAACCAATTAATTGTAAAAAGTTGTGCTTCCCGTAAAGGACATTGTTTTTTAATAGCTCCAAATGTAAAAGTTAAAAAAGGGCAAGTAAAAAGAGTTGAAGTGACAGCAAGCGATCGCACTGGGTTAAGATCGCACTGTAAAGATGGAAAGCTGGATCTGTTCTCAATACTTGGTATTTGAGGCGATAGGAACTTCAGCGATTCATGAGAGACTTTGTTTTATTTTTGCATATTATGTGGTCTATTAAAGAATGACTTTAAGCCCACTGCGGGAAGTATTGAAAAGCAGTTCTGTACACCAGAAAAAAAGAACACGCTGGTAAGAAAAGGTCATATCCCCTTTACATTTAACTCCGCATGAGTATACGTCTTGTCAGGGTCCACATGAAGTGATATTTTTAAATTTCGGACATGTTTGCAGAATTCTCGCATTCTACGCATTCTACCATAACTTTTTCTTGAAAAAATACTCTACAAACAAGTGAGAAGTACTCCCTAGAAAATCAGGGCGCTGTACTCGGTAAGAGTGACAGTGGTCGGAATGACTACATGAGAAAGAAAAAAGGCGAAGAGCATGCGCGTTTTGGACATCATCACGCATTTACTGGACTTATTTGAATCGATGACGTTGCTCATTTAAGCTGGAGCGGTAGATTTTGGAGAGAATTACAAGAAAGAAATGTGGAAATACTGCTCAAATTAAGATTTCTAAGCTAAGCCCTGCAATCGGGCGTCACTATCGGTCCATCGATAATATTGGTCAGAATTGTGAAAGCATGTTTAATTAGGGATTTGGTGAATAAATGACCCGGAATATGTTAAAAGATCACTTCAAAAATTTGGATGTGTTCTATCGTTTTCCTGAACGACCTAATGAACTCTGGTGAACAAGTTGGATTCGCTTGTTTGAATACTCTCTGCTGGCACTTGATCCACTTGCGAACGCGACGAGCAAACACGGACCCACGACTGCTACCGTATCCCTGTTCACGTTGTCCAGTTAGGATTCCGCAGCCAGAATTTCTCGTCACTCACTTTCATTACTCATTCTCCGTTCCTTATAATTGTGTCAGATGCATGCCATATCAAAAATCAACTGTCACAGGAAAAAAGGCAGCACGAAACAGCAGTACTGTTCGAAACCTTTTGAATGGAATTTATAAAACATTTTCTATTGCTGTGGAATCGAGTAAGAAAAATCGTCTCAACTAGTCTACCCCAGCTTCACACATCTGGGTTTTCCTATTCCTTATTATTCTTGCTCATTACATCACTATTATTTAATCTTACTCATTATGGATTATGGCTGACGTACACGGTGTTTTCTGTTCCGAACCTGCATCTCAAGTACTGCAAGTCATGTGCAGTCTAAATGATTTCCACAATGAGAGCGTTTTTTTTAAATTTTTGATATGTTTTGTTCAATTAGTTGTAAATTGTACGTAAATATTCCACTCCTTAGATTAGCATTCCCACTTCGAACACTTTATTTGAACGAATAAGCAGCTTTTTGGAGAATTTTTAGTGTGATTTGTCAAATAGAACGGAATCTGAGATTGCTGACCAAATTAAGAAGTTGTCAGTCAAACTGACCTATAATGCCTGGAGCAGTTTTATCCGTTTTCATATTTTGGTGGGAAATCATAGCGGCGAAGAAGGTGCGTAGGCAAACTAGTCGGCAAGTCCTTAAAATTTCTGAAATAGAAGAAGAAGCGTTGAAACATTTGAAATGAGTAACCTTTTAGGGAACGCGGCCATTTTAGCGTGGATGAACCGTCGGACGGCGTATCACTGGAGAGCACTTGATGTGCATATTGAAATCAAGATGTGCGGTCTGAAACGTACATCAACGTACAGATTAAAGTCAATGCGCATCGTCGTGAAAGGGTTAAACGCCTGTTTCACTCCATAAAACTGTTTCGTTCTACACCTTCTTGAATTGTTAAGCTAGCACGAAATTGATAAAGATGTCTACTCCGCTAGTGTTTCGACGCTTTCGTTTTCATCAGAGCAGATGGTCCCAGTAGATAGTCTACATCAGTTCGTCTTCTCGTTGTGTTGTCTACGTCGACGTATCGAGTCGGATCTTCGCCAGTGGGGCACCACTCCAATAAGGCAAGTCCACCCGGTAGCGTCCTTATATGCAGGAGGGTTGTTGTTGATACGACTATTCGTCAATAATAATTTGTTTTTTCAACGAATAATCCATCCTGCAGCAGTCGGCGTTATGTTAACTAATACATAGCAAATAACAAGAAAAAAAACGAAGCTCTAGTCGAACAAACGTCTTTATCATTTTCGTGCATGCGAATTTAACGATTCAAGAAGGTTTCGTTCTATTTCTATCTATCCTACTATTATGATGCTATGTGGTGCTAGGTTTGCTATCGTACCATGAACCTGGTCTTCTTTCGTTTTATGCGTAGGCCGGTCCTCGATGAGTTCGTTTCTGCTTCAGTGATACTCTTCGGTAAAATGATGATGTCACCGACGAAACGAAGATTTGACAGTTTTCCATCAGGCCGCATGCTCTTTTCATCCCCATCTAGTGACTTCATTATCCTCTGCAACGCGGCTGTGAACAGCCTTGGCGATACTGTGTACCCTTGTAGAATAACTCTTCCTATGGGTATGGTAAGAGGCCGAGGAAAAGCTGTAATTTTGTGCTGCAGTTCCGATAAAAGTCATCTAAGGTCCTATATAGGACGTATTCGCAAATAGGGTGGGTCCATTCTTTTCCTAACGATGGATGGTAGGATCGCATTAGTTTCGACGTTGTCAAACGCTTTTTCGTAGTCGGCAAACGTTAGAACGAGGCAAAGATGGTACCACAAATAGACTTTTATGACCCGTGACACGGCTTGGATGTGGTCCATGCAGCAGAATCCATGTCGGACACCTGCTTCCTAAACTGGTTATGGCTCATAAAAAGCCTTTTGTATCGGCAATAGGATAATCTTCGTCAAGAACTTGTCCATCAACAAGCACATCGGCCTATAGTGGCAATGATTCCTTCGCTCGCTTATCTTGGCTAGGTTGACTGTGGGCGACGCACTCCACTTAACCAAGATATTCTCATTCTTAAGATAAGATGTTATCTGGGCTACGAAAAAAAACATACAATTTGTATATATACAAATAGATTTAAGGTCGAAGAAAGTCGATGGTGATACTATAGTGTCCTGAGTTGTGGCTCTCTCCGAGTTTTCCATTGCCACTCAAACTTGCGAGGGTGGAATCCCAGGCGTTTTTTTCTCCAGCGGGATTTCGGCATTCAATACCAGAATCAACGGAAAGCAATAGTATAGAACTTTCCGTTATTAACCTCACGTCATTGGGTGACGTAGTTTAGTCCCATTTTCGTTAGCGAGGAAGGGTAGCATGACAAAGTAGTCCTGTGAATCTAGAAGGCACTTTTTCAAAGTATGAGCTGTTCTCAACGACTTTTTTTTGCTTATGTAGACGTAACTCCTACTAAGGTTTTCTTGGCTGCTGTGATAAAATCAAGTATCAAATAGCTTCCCCTTTTCGATCAACTCCTTAGTGTTTGTGGAGATGCCGTCTGAACTTCTTGTTCGAGAAATTGAGATGAGTTCGGCACAAGTTTTAAGAGGTTAAATTTTTTTTGACAAGCAGCGTGTGTCCTAGGTCGTGTTTTCTTTATCTGCCAGTCACATTAGAAGAGGATTTTTGTTGAGGATATCCACGTTATGCACGACTTATTTCATTTTTCTCAGACTGTGAAAGCAGTTCTTTTTCAGCTTATGGCTGAGTCGAATCTTTGCAAAGAGAAGTGCGATGGTCATATCCTGTACAGGAACCAGATACCGTTGAGATGCAAAAAAGCTACTATTCTTTGTTTGCCAGAATTTGACAGACCACCGCATGAGTCGTACTGTTGGGAGAGTCCCATACCCATCGGCGATTTCCTTTCCTGGAAAATGAATTCCCACGGAAAGAGGCGCATTGCAGACAGAATTCCCACAAGATGGTTTTCAGGCTCGACTCGTTTCCTTATTTCGAATTACCTACACTTTATTCATTTTCGTGTGGCTTCTGATCTGGCTTTGAAGTCTCCAACAACGAATTTATAACAGGACTTTTCGTTCCCGATCAAATCCTCCAACTCGTTGTAGAGAGCGTTGAGTTCGCCCTCATCAACTCTAAAGGTTGGTGAATGACAGATAATGATAGTGACTTTCTCTTTGCGCGTAAGCTGGAGAAGAAGAATGGCCAAGCACGGTGACAGGATTTTCGTTTGGGGTCACTAGATGGGAAGGAGATGGGTGTGCGCCAAAGCCAATAACTCCGGTGTTTCGTAGCGGAAATTTCCTTCCACGAATGACAAGGGTGCCGTCATCTAATTGGCCTATTTCGGTCTAGCAGTTCTCCGTCTTTGTAGAGCGATCAAATGGAATTTTGTGCGACCAGACGCCTCGAAAAGAGGGTGACGGTCGGCGTCTGAAGAAACTGTTCTGGTGTTACAGGTGTAGTGCAAGAGGCAATGCTGGTTGCTTTTTGTGGGCGTCTTGGCTTTGTCCGTTTCCAGTGAAAAATAGAAACGTAGGTGTATTTGACTAACAGAAAAAGAAAGAAGAAGAAACATAAAGAAAAGAAAGAAAAACACTGCAAAACTCGTTCGAATGACGTGTTTTTTGTTACTTTCTCTCATAAAAGGATAAAGAATAAAGCTCTCGGCATTGATCAATCCCTGAGGGATGCGCTGTGCATTCGACTTCATTGTTGAAGGTGAATGAATGCGTATCTAGCCTTTACAATGACTGGCAGTGACCTACCGATGTATCGAGCAAGTGTTGCTATCCTCCCAGACAAGTCTGGTACCAATTTGCCGATCACGGAAGGGTAGAGGGCTTGGTGGGCCATGGACGCAGGGGATCGATCCCACGTGTGTGTTGCAGTAGCGTCTCCAACCACTGCGCCACACGCGCCGCCACGAAACTCTCTCTTATATTACGTGCAAGTATCTCCGAATGCGATCTTTGATTATCCTTAATCTTGAAGACCATTTGTTGTAATAGGATGGGGAACTTTCGGTTTCCTTTGATTTATAGCTTACGAACACCTCACCCTTTCATTTAAACAATTTATGTACAATCGCCATGACGCTGAGATATTTGCAAAACTTGGACCCCGGGCCAGATTGAACCGCGAATACCTTTTTCGGGATTCACGTGTTACGAAAGGCGCCATTGAGAGCCTTGCTCTGCCCTTCTCCTAGCCAGTTTTCTACCTAACACTGCCATCAGCAATCAACCGTCAATGGGGTTGGTCTGGGGGCACAAATCGGCATTAAATCCAGTTATGCTGAGACTGTAGTCGAAATCACAATATCTCTTCAAATAAATCAAAAAAAAATCTTTAAGCTGTCGTTAGCGTGTGATCTTCGAAGACTTTCCATCTTCGTTTTCCATACTTCTCATGTTTTGACGTTTGTTTAGACTGGGAATTGAATACTTTAGTAATTTCTAATCCAGGTCACAAAGGATCGCTGGTTCTCTCTGATTTGTATGCTTTGAGCGATGATATCATTTTTTGCTGCTATTTTTTACATCTCACATTAATGGAAGCAAATCAACGAGTCCATCTGAAGTTCCCTCGTCACGACAAACGGTTACACGACGAGCCCCCTTCCTTCACTTCCTTCACCGTTCGGCAACAAGGTTAGAACTAAGTAAACGCTAATAAGTATTGCCCAAGATTGACCAATGAATACATGCTCCTACACAAAATGAGTTGTCGGCAGAAAACCCTGAGGTTTTTAAATCCTTTTCTACTGTGCACTGTTTCAGGTGTACTTGAAGAATAAGCTCCTGACCAATTTGAACAACTTTTTTTCCCCGGCTCTACTGAAACGCTCGAGTTGTTCGGAGTTTCACAAAAAGGAAAGGGAGCCCGGCGAATCGAACCCTTCAGCAGATGTATTCTCTTCTTCTCCACAAAACTTTCTCCCACCTATGAACAACATTCTTCAAAATGCTTTATTGCCACCACAATCCGAAAAGAATTTGTTTCCTACGTTGACACCTACAGAAGATACTACTGAAACGTACACGGTGGTTTCCAGCGGTGCACCAAAAAAGAAGGTAGTTCTTAGTACTTAAATACCGATAAAAACCTTAGTTTTTTTGATAAGAAGAGCACAACATTTTGACATGAGTTCTTTAATTTTCCCCACGAGACAGTATCCGTGACTCGCTCGCCGAGATCTGCAGAAAGGGAATGGAAGTTCAGGGACGGATTGTCGCGGTCTTTTGATGTAGTCGTAGAGCTTGTTTGTTGGGGTGACCCGAACCACCTTCACAGTACTTCTTAGTGAATTCGCTGCAACACTTTGGTCTATTTGGTGCGACCCGCTTATACGTACGTGTACATTTACTCTTATTTCCATGAATTTTTTTTTGGGTACACGTGATATATAAGCCAATACAGATAAAATGAATGCAATTACTGAATTCGTTTGTGCTTTATGCCATGTTAATCTTTATTTTTGCTCAGTGTTTAAGTCTGTGTCCGACATTTAGGAACATGTTGCGTTGCCACGTGACTTATCGACTCAAAATTGTCAGTATCTTTAACTTTTAAGGCATCCATTAAAATGAAACTCATAACACTTTAGATAGACATGACACAGCTAAAGACACTGTGCATTACTTATCCAAATCAAATTTTGCTTCTATTTATTCTATCCGGAACTCGTTTTGCCAGCTGCGTGTTTATTTCTTTAAACGTTCATGACATGACCTTGTGAATTGCGATACACGATTTCGTCAAGCAAACAATGCGTGTTCAAGTAAAAGTGAAAGAAGAGCTTATTAGTGATGGAGGCACCTTTAGGAACTAAAACAACCTGCGATATTTTTGTAACGAACAAAAAAGGGAAAGATAGATGACAGGATGGAAGGAAAAAGGAGATGAATACTACTAGCTATTTAAGGAACGAGTAGTGCACTGCTAGTGCGGCCATTCATTAGAAGCATGGCGCTGGTTCAACCACGTAGCGGCCTCAATGGTAGCAGACTTGTTTGAGCCCAACTCACTTTTAAAAATTCACACAGGAACGCTGTAGCACAGCTATCCCAGAACTCACGTGAAAATCGACTCGATCAGCATTGAATAACATTTACAAAGAAAGCAGAAATCTGCAAAGAGTAATCTCAGACGTGAAAAGTTCGAAGACGATCGTGGATAGTGGATGCAAGGAAGCGCATAGAATGCAAGAAGTGCTGTGAACCTCGCCACAGATGTGAGAATGGGTCATGTGAAAAAAATTAACCCTACTGTTTCAAAAAGCATTGCTGAAGTTCCTTTGCCGGTGACATTCGTCGTCAAATTCTTGCTTAATTTGCCGAATATGTGAGGAAGAGTGAGTGGACTATCTTAGTTATAATTGCGGTGCTCTACTCACCACTCAGCTTACCAAATTTGTTTGTAATATTAAAACTTCAGTAACTAAAATTCAAAAGATATTATTATGGAAACTGCGCCATATATCTCGAATCCAGGGTTAGCGTCTTATTATTTATTCTCTTTTTTTATTTTATTTTGAATAAATAAATAATAACAAAGAGCGCAGCTAGCACAATAGTAGTGATGCCGATCATCACGAGCATGGTGGTTCGATCCCACCTCAGCTTACCAAGCGTGTCATCACTCCGGGGTCGGGAAATTGGTAGCGAACTTGTTCGGCAAAAAAATCGCTCTCTTCAATCCAATTGGGAACGCTCCAGCATGACTATCTCTCCAGGGAGAATCGGCTCGATCAACATTCTACGATATTCAAGATGAAATAAAAATCCTCAAGCAGCAACAGAAACCATCCACAGGCAAAAGTTGGAAGGCCTTCGTGGATGATGAATGCTTGGAAAGGAATAGAATGTGAAATGCGCTGGGATCGGCAGAGTAGACGTGAAGGCGGGTCGTGTAAAGTGAAAAGAAAAAATTAAATAGAAGAACTTTCTTGGCGGTTTTGTAGTCCAACCATCAACTAGGTGATTCACTACTTCCCAATTAGGTCCTGCATCTACCATATCATGTGTTTTCGAATATTATTTACACTGATCTGCAGATCAGAAGGTCCGATTGATTCTGATAGCATGCTGGACAGTATACGAGACTGGCGCAAAAGGTTGTACAGAGCTTTCAAATCGAGCAGATCGAAGCAGTCGGTAAATCAAATCGTGGACCATTCGACTCCATCCCAGGCGAAGGCAGTGCCAAGTAAGGCGATAATTTCTGCATTCTTGAGAGATATAAAATATTCATCAAAGATGGACATTTCTTTCTGGTAATATGGGATTGGTAATGGGAAATTAGGGAACAAAATAGTTTAGTTAGTACAAAAAATTCTATTCCGTTAAATAGGGTACTCTAAGAGTAGAAACGTTGTGTTCATATCTTCTTAAGTGTTTGCACACGCATATATGCTGACTTGATTGTATCCTGAAAGGCAACGCGGTAAAAATTTCTTAATCAAGTGACTAAGAGTTTTTTTTAATGGGAAACGTTTACGGTTGCTCGCCAACACGTAAATACTAAGCTTACTTCCTCAAGGACGGAATGAATATATCCGGCCCGCAATACAAAGTCTGATGGTGTCTTAGGTTCCTTCATAACTGCAAAACAGATATATTGAATGGCGCGGATCTATTGGAATTTAGCAGGAAAAATGTAGTCCTTGTCGGATCCTTAGAAACCGCCGAGTTCAAACCTGGAACAGAGACGACTGAACGCTTTACAAGCTCACTGTATCTATCATTCACATTGAAAGAAGCACAAATAATATAAAGAAAAACGCCTGCATGCATTCATACCTAGCGAAGCATGCATGCATTACAAAAATCAGAAACCTCACTTTCAAGAATCGGCCTCTATTAGGAAATTAGTATTTTACTAAGCATCAATCGAACAAAGCATTTACATATTAGAAAAGAGGTTGCAGTAGTTATTTTTGCGCTAAAGGAATGCAGTTACGGCACAAAAAAGTTTTTCAGCCATGGAGCAATCGAAGACATTTTAGGAAGCGATGTTGTAGATTTCAAAGATATCATACCCATAGTGGTGGATAAAAAACCGACAAGTACTGCTCAATCGAAAACTGCCAAACTGGCATACTGCCACCAAAGATGTTCAGACGTTTGGACGAGATCCCACTGGGAAGGTATGCCCTAGCTGAACTCTCAGAGTGGTTTTAATATGTGTCCTTAATACGTAGTACTTCTCTGTTTTTTCAATTTTCTGGGTTGTTTTTTTTTCGTGGGCATTTGTCAAGCATTCTACAACTTCATTTCTTCTTAGGTAGTCCGCCTTTTTGGCACTGAAGCTAGTGCCTACTACACAAGGCCATTTAACGATAGTCCATCGGCTCATTCTTTAAGGTGACTTCTTCACAGTAATCGTATTCCACTTGTATTGAAGTCACATTGTAGAGTAACCCTTTAGCATTCAATAACCAATGTTAGGTTGAGTCTGGTTAGTTCGTAATGGAGATCAATCCAACAACTAGTTCCCCTCCTATGGACGGAGTGAAATACATTGGTAGTGGTACACAGCTGTTTGCTGAATTTTAGACTTAAATCAACCCTGTTGAACATATCATCATTAGTTTTTGTGACAGTAATGTTCTTCGCTAAAAAAAAGAATTTCTGCAAACGTTCATAGCACGACATTCGTCGGCCTTACATAACTCCATAACTCGTGCATACAGAATGCTCGTGCCTGTTTCACGTTCTTGCAGTGACAATCTGCCATTATCTCCACTATCGACAAGTCGACAGGCGTACCGAGCTTCTAATGGGCAGAAGGTCGTCTACGTGCCTGCTTCGCACGTCACGCAACCACCGCCGGTAGATCTGCGCCCATTCAACATTTCAATTTATGAAGTGACAGTGAGCATTGTGAACTCGCAGATACCAAATGCAGAATACTTCGGAGTGACGATAAGCATAATAGCCGAAACTCATTTGTTTGAGAAGTTTTTATGTGACAAGAATTGAGACCTTTCAGAAACTTCAAAAAACCTGTAACATCAGAAAAATCTATGGCGAATTTTACAGAGAAAAAGGAAAAATTCTCCTTCGAAGTCAAATTTTTGTCCCCGCATCATGGGTACTTGAGCAAAGCCATTTTGAGACATCGAAAACAGTTTCTAGGCAATATGATGAGAGAATGGAGAAATGGAACATAGAAGAGCGGCATCTTGGTTATGATAAATGACTTGATTCTTTTTAGGTAACGGCACCCCTACCAATTTTACCGCCACTGATCACCTTTCCGTATCCACCAGAGAACTTTGTACCTGACTATTCAGCAGAACGACGTTACACTACAGCTTCACCATTTTGGCAGCAGTACAGTAGTTTTCCTAGCAATTTCCAACACAATCATGCTGGTACAAATTATGTGCCGGCCACGCAGACACCTAACATGCCCATTTTGGAGGCAAGCTATAGCACTACTGCTCCTTATGACAACGACCAGTACGAGAGCTACGGAGGCGAAATTAACGAGCAGATGCAAACTGTAAGTCCAATATTGCCACATATTTTATGTCCTGCCATCAGAAATGGTACGTGCAAACGACGATTTCTGGAAAAGATGTGCAGCAATGAGTCTTCAATATGTAGTGGTATCTTTATGATATATACCAGAGTCCAGTCGTTTTTTCTTTGTGGTAGTGGGCAGGTCTATCTGAATGTCGAAATGAGAGGTGCGATGAGAGCTTTATTTACCGACGATGGTCTTTTAAGTTGAGAAAGAGTTCGAAATTTCTATCATTAAGCCTACTTGTGAATAAACCTAAAATACTACATACTCTTGTTAACTGGCTTTGGCCACCTTCTTGCCAAAGGCAGCAAAAAATAAGAAGTCTCATGGGAAGAGTAGGACACCGTCCATCTCCTTAGAAAATTGAAAGGAACTAAGGCTTATAATATAAAAAATTAACAGCATTGCAGCTAGTTCAGAAATGTTATAGCTCCTATTCTAGCAACACCATAACGATATATCATATACTGCAGAAATTTCTCTGTATTCCTACCGCTCCAAATAAGCGAGCATTGTACTTCGCTCTATAGGTCTTCGTAAATGGATTCATGCCCAAGTTATTCGTTTCATAATGATTATACTAGAGTTCGCATCACTGATCGTATGTCGGTGGTCATGACTACACAGCGTGGTTTAAAATGGGACAACGCACACCACGAGTCCTGACTCAGTTCCGCGTATGAGGCTCAGCATTCCATGTTTTTTTTACCTGCCTAAAGCGACATCTCTTTCTTGACTGGACACTGAAAACAGGACGACAAGAGGAAAATGAACGAAGTTTGCGTAGCTCAGTGGTTAGTGATGCAGTCCACAAAGAGGAAAGATGTTGGTTCGACACCTTCCAAACGCTTTCCTCTAATACCGCGTGAGAACTCCTTAGGTCGGCTATCCTCAAGATTGCAAATAGAATCGATTTAAGCAGCAATTAACGAAATTCATAAATAAGACGAAATCCTCAAGCGAACACCGAAACAACACGCGAAGTGTTCGAAGAACCTTATGGACGTTGAAAGAGGGGAGAACGAATCGAATGCAAAAACGTGCTGGCACCCGCACAGTAGATGTGATGATGGGCCATGTAAAGTGTGAAATATTAAGGAAAGTGAGAGCAACCTACGCCGAAGAAATGGATTACTGACGTAAGTTTTAAGCGAAAAAAATTATCTGCTAAAATTATAGTGCACTGGAGAGCCGACGTGCCTGAATGGTCAGCTTGTATCGGAGGACAAATGCAATAGCCTACGTCTAAGGACAATCATACAAAATGTAAGAATTTCAGCAACAAATCAGTGTTGCTCATGAGATCTCACTTAACTACTCACCTTGGTAGGTATCTAAATCGGGCACTTTTTGAATGATTCTAAAGTTTTTTTTTCTGCAGAACATTGTGCAAAAATGATGCAGAGGCTTCAAAACGTGCAGTCCAATCAGCTGCTGAAGAGGAAATTGGACAATTCTTCAACGCTATCTGTGGGACAGGCTTTTTTTAGCTATATTGGTCAGCATATCCTCTTAAAATTCTAGCTGCCACTGTGTTCCAACTAAGCGAACAAGCTTAAACGGCATGTATGCGTGTTTACGTATATCTAGTGCGTGTGCGCACACGTCAGTGTGTGTGTGTGTATGTGTGTCTATTTATGCATGTGTGTGTGGGTGTGTGCGCGTGTAGGTGTGTGTGTCTTTGTTATGGTCGTTCATTTATTTCTCTTATTTCTCTTATTCCTCTCAAGCGTTCATGTTTTGCATAAACCCTAAAATATCGTATGCATGGCACAGGACCTGTTGAGTAGTAGCAGCTTCCCGCCTCCCAGATTCTTGACCGCTGTATCATCTGCAATCCAGTTAATCACTGAGTAACTTCACTAGCCATCTGTCTATGAATCCATCGCTATTTCCCATTACGTGCGAGAGCTATCCATTTGGATCCTCTCCTGAGTTTCATCACAATTTTTTGTAAGATTCCCCTCATGTCTAGCGTTTTTTGGCAAAGGTCCTCGGGTGGCCCGCGGCACTCTATGATTTGCTATAGTCAGACTTATGAGTAGAAGCATCATATTTATCAGAGGAAAGTCGAGCACACACCTGGGCATATGCACACTACAAAGGCCGTGTTTTCAACCACTTATCATTTGGCTGTTCAAATCCAAGTTATTCGAAAGAGATTCTTACGGTTTACCGCTTCGTAATTTTACAACTCAACTAAGCTTACCAGCTCGGTATGCCACCACACACGACTTTTTGAGTACCATGGATATTACTACACTTCTGTATGGCACGAGTACTACTCCGCTCGCATGCACTTACGTATAGCGTTAAGTGCTCTATCGCGCATTTCGGTAATTTTTTCCATTAAGGTGCACATAATGAGGGCCAATTGTCGATTTTGCATAACGGGCTCAAGGCTCAAGATTCCTTAAAGGCTTAAGATTATAAAGCCACGCCAGTCAGGGAAAATGAATTAGAAAATCGACTGGTACATTTATGAATGAACATGTACTCGGTCTGATACTTTTGAAGCCAACAGAACAGGGGTTGAGTTCTCTATCGCCTTCGAATTAAAGTCACAGTGTCTTTTAGCAAACGTGTAGGCAAAAGTTTGCAGTGCAGTTGGTTTCAAAAATGAAGTCAGATAAAACTGACTTTGTTGAGGAAATTCGCCGCGAAATGTATTCTGCACAGTTTTGTCCCATCAATACACCCAATGATGCATCGAATCTTGATTTCTTCTCAATACTTCCTTCAAAACTCAAAGATCTTGGTAAACCTTGCCTGGTTTCTGGGGGGTAAACGGTTTTTCGAATAACATGATCACAGTGCTTGAATTATTAAGTCTTAAACAACTTAATTATGCAAAAAAAAGACAAACTCTTAATGGGTCAAGATAACTGTGATTATATTTTTTCTAGCTCACACAGATGAGTTCTGCCTGGCTTCAATGTTTGGTGTGAATTGCTACCTATTCTCGCCGGTATGCAGTGATACGTCCACAACAATCTTCGCGAAACTTCGCAAATCACACAAGAAGGTTCATCTCAATCGGAATTAGCGTTTGAAGGGGAAACAGGAAATGCAAACCCTGAAAACACTGCAGCGCGGTATCTTCAGTTCTTCTAATAGTTTTCTTCATGACAGAATTCTTTGTGGTAGGCATACGAATGTACAGGTTCGGGTTTTGTGGATGTCACCACAAATTGTATATCACTTAAATTATTGAGATTAAATAATTTTTATATGACTGAACAGGAACGAAGCTGGCATAGGAAGTTTTTATCTGGCTACCTTTTCAAGACATTAAGATTCAATAAAGTGCTTTGTTCTACGAACAGAAGTACCATGTTGATGTACTGTGAAAAAGATTACTTAGATGTACCAGCATTACACAAGACGTGCAGAGGGAAAGTGTGAATAGAGAATATCCCTGAAGAGTGCGGAACAGTTGTTCTACAGTCTTAAAATGTAACTGTCTAAGAAATGCCGAGGGCTGCATAGCATTTCTAAGCTTTCGTAACTATTAAAAATAACAAAAAATTGCATGCGGGAATCAGAAACAATGAAAAAGAAACAATGCCGGCTTCTCCTTCATTCTTTCTTAAACGAGGTTCTCTATCGAAAATTATCTGGCAAAACATCTTCGCGCCTTAGAAAAAAAAGGACCAGAGGGTAAACAGTAGTTTTTAACAGAAAAAAGAACGCTTCGGAAACAGAGAATTTGAGTATTACCACAAAACTCACGAAAAGTGAAGGACAAACGACGTAGGCCGGCCGGATTGTGATAGCTTTAAAAAAATTCGTAAAGCGGAAGCCGAGTAGGTATTGGACTAGAATTTACAATGCAACAGAAATGGGTAAGTGACTAGATGAATGGACCTTTATGTGTTTGTCCGTCACCGACTCCACTCTGTATCGTGAGAGACAGCAACACTTCTACGGCGATTCCATGCAGAGCGTTCAAGAATTCAAGGTAGGTGGTGTGTCTTGAAATTTTGTCGTCGGTTGAATAATTTCAATGTTTTGTCAACACTCCTAAATCATTACACGAATTTTCTAACGCTGCGTAGAACTAAGAAGTGTCGATGTCCAAATAACTCGTTCGCGACTATCGTATTGAACAGCATTGTCAAAAAACATCAGAGAAGAACACAGGCCGGTTGTAACTGCGGCGAAGCCTTAAATAGCGAATGCGTTAAATTAGAAAAAAAGAGGTCTATGCTCATCTAGATGAATACCCTCAGAGGAGGGTCTGCTATTCTATTCAGTTATAATGTAATAAAAATATTGTTGCGTTCGAACCGAAGATCTTATTCAACAGAATATTCCTTCTCAAATGATGTAACAAGTAGGTGAAATACACTATGGCTTATTCATATCATAACTCGAAGCGTCATTAGATGACTGTTTCTGAGAGCGAAGCTTTTCTAAAGATTTGGTTAAGACTTTCGATGATTACGTAGAGTAGGCATTCTAAATTCATGGTACACCTTGAGTTTAGAGCACTTAATCCTCAACACGAAAATCAGCTCAAAGTAGCTGTTTTACTGATCTTCAGCAAATTATCCAATTTCAACTTAAGGAGTAAGAAGGATAGAAATCTCGACGTTGATCAATCCCAGAGAGATGCGCCATGCATCTGACTTCACTAAGCAGCGTTGGAGGTGGTTGAATACATATCTTGCCTCTAAAATGACTCGCGGTAGCTCACCGATGTATCGAGCGATTGCTTCTATCCTCCCAGACAAGTCTGTTACCAATTTGCCTACACCCGAATAATGAACGGCTTGGTGAGATACGGGCGCGGGACCGATCCCATGTGTGTATTGCAGGGCCTCTCCGACCACGGCGCCACTTTCGACGTAACCACATAAATACTCTTCAAATTATAATCATTCTGCTCACAACCAGTCCAATGATTTTCTTGGACACATGTTCTGCTTTTATAGAATCTTGACGATCTGTCCATTTCTTGAAAGGTTTGAAAACACAGTTGTGATTTGAACTTCCATTTCTGCACATAATGAAAAGATAAGTCAATAGGATCAGTTAGTAAAAAACTTTTCAGAAGAACAACTAACATTCTATTTGTCCTAAAAATTTATGATTACAAACCGATTATAGTAACTATTGCCAGAATAGTTACTATTCTTTCATCATATCGTAGGTCTGTGGTAACCATATTCGAGGCCTCTGTCATCACTTTGCGATCTTGCAGCATGTAAACGTTTCACCGAAACTTTGGTTGCCGTAAACATTCTTTGTTATCCACATTCCTTTTATACAATCGGAACCTTTTGTGTTTTGCATCTGTTCCAAACTATCACGGGTACGGTAACACAAAGGGGGCATGAAGCTGTCCGCCAAATCGTCCTCAGTCATCTGATCACAAGGGAGCTGGAGACGAATGTTTTGGGTAAAAGTTTTGGACCTGTGCTAAAGTACCTCTCCAGAAGACATTTAAATAGCACCCTGAGTCAATACCGTATTCGCCCTCCTGTTCATCATGTGCGGTGCGCCTTGTAGTTAATCCAATGTGTTCTCTCTTGTTATATGTAGTCACTGTTGTATATTAACTTTGCGGTTATGTTCCTCTGAACACGCTAACTCTATTGCGAGTTCACGTTAACCTCATCGCAATATGCTCATGCGCTTACATGTATTCTCTAATACGTTAACCTACCTGCAATGTACTTGCAAGTTAACACATAACCTCACCGCAATGTTATAACAAGCTTACATGTCGCTCTTAACGTGTTAACCTCATCAGAACCACATCACGAGCCCACGTATAGTGTGTAACCCTTTAGTATTGTTGTTTGTGAGCCAGGTATCACGGTCTTGTATAAATCCCTTAATGCACCTGGATCTTGTGACACTCTAGAGGTATTCTAAACGCACATGCCACTGTTTCACTAGCCTACAGCAAAGATACAAACTAGCCTCACCGTCACTTATTGATCATGATACAATATTGCAATCTGTACTGTACCAATGTTTATATTTCGTTATTCTTCAATTATTATAGTTACAAACGGTTTAATTACCCAAGTTTGAGATATTGCTCTGCGACAATCACGGAAAAGTCCCGCGTGGCAACTTCTACGAAGTCGAGCATCCTACTCAAAGCTAGTGACCATAAGATGCCGAGAATTAACTCGAAGACCTAATTTCCACTAGCAACTGCTATACCGATGAACATGAACAGTTCTAAAAATTTTAGTTTATTGTCTACCTTATACGATTTGCTATAGAATTTCATTGCTCTTAGGTTTCGGCGTGATTACTTTCTTTAAAGACGTTGTGATTGCAGTCGTGTATCAACAGCAATAATTTTTCCTGATGTCGATCTTCCCAATCGTATCACGTTGTCCCAGCAATGGAAACAGATAATTTTGGATCGACAGTCCAGGAAAACCTACTCTAGGTCCTCTAATATGGTCAGGGACGGATAGCCCAGTGGTAGTGATGTTCGTCATCACGAGCATAGTGCTAGTTCGATTCCGCCCCGTGGCAACCAAGCCTCCCATCCCTCCGAAGTCGGAAATTTGGTACGGCACTTGTCTGGAAAGAAAATCACTCTGTGCGGTTCAATTGGGAACGCTCCAGCGCGGCTATCTCAGAACCCCCAGTGAGAATTACTCGACCAGCATTCTACGACATTCAACATGAAATGAAAACCCTCAAGCAGCAAACGAAGCCACACGTAAAAGTTGGAAGATCATCGTGGATAATGGATGCGAGGAAACGAATCGAATGTGAGAAGTGCTGTGATCCACACAGTAGACGTGAAGTCGGATCATATAAAACAAAAAAGTATGGTTAGATGAAATCACTCGAGAAGAATCGTCTTGTGTAAAAATCTCATAACACATCCTTTTCGCAAAAGTAATCTTTGGCACATCTGTAATCTTACTGTTTGCGAAAATGAGAACATGAGAAGGGAAATCAAACTAAGACCTGTTCAACAAGCTTTACCCAATAATGAGTTCATTGTGAATATAGAGTGTTCAGTGTAGAGTTCACCATCTGTATTTCGATACGGTTACTCTCTTTATCCTGACATTGTTTAAACCTGCGTCGAAATTCGGACCAACATATAGAGTAAACATGTGCCCCCTGTGCAACTACAAACGCATTCCTACAATTTGTGAGCAAGCTCAGCGGAAGGGAGATTGTATAGAATATAACAAAGGAGGATATTTGGAACCACGTTGCACATAGCCCAGTAAGCGCAGCTGACTTCGCTGAAGGAGCTGTCATGTCCTGGAAAATTATGTTAAAAACGACTTTAAGATTAATAAATGCACGAGACCTCACAGAATTGACATGTCCACTGCACATGCGGTGCTAGCGGTAGAGTTCAATTTAATCACAATTCTTCATCCTTGTTATCGCCTAATTTCAATCGTTCACCTCCTTCGATCCCTTCTCCCATATTTCTGCTGTCACTTAAAAAATATCACCGCATTTTATTATGCCACCTATAACACCAGTAATCCTGTTGATTAGGAGGCTGACGCCAAGGTGTACCAAATTTGACGCACGTGTTTCGCCATAGATAAACTGGCCGAGGTGCAACATATATCGTGGTTTGATGGACGGCTTTTAAAGAAGGATGCATAAAAGAACACTATGGACATGAAGTATATGAACAACATGGAGATTTCAACGGTTGAAGAGCGTAATAAAACCGAATCATTAGAAGAAGGGATATATAGAGGGATAGAGATAGAAAAACAGGAATATATATTTGTTAGCGAAGGGTGAGTCAATTTGGCCAAAGGGCATCACATATGATTCAAAGCAAAAAGCAAGAAAAATTAGGCATTAGCGTTAATGTGTTAGCAAGTAAGTCGGATCTGCACAAATAAGATCTCCACTATGTCACATGTCAGTAATGTCTAGCATGCTCCACAACAGAATTACGAAGAGGACAGCACTTTAGCTACATGAGGACCTTCATTTTCACTCATATTCATTGTTTTTGGTGTTATTAATGTATGAATGGTCGCTCGTCAGTCAATCCTGGATTGGCTTCTGGATGGAAATTTCGAAATCATTCTCATTTTAGTGATTGAGTAATGGGAATGAGTCTGCAGAAACAGGAACACCTCGTTGCCATGATGATAGGACAAACTACTAATAGGATTTTTCACCTATATTCAGGATCTCGTGGAGCAGTGGTCGGAGGCGCCCTGGAGCACACACGAGGAATCGATTCCCGCGCCCATGGCCCAACAAGGCTAATATCCCTCCGGGTTCGGCAAATTAGTACCAGGCTTGTCTGGGAGGATAGCAGCACTGAGTCGATACATCGGCAGGCCACCACCAGTCATTGTAAAGGCCACATATGCATTCGGTCACCTTCAACGATGCTTAATGAAGTCGAATGCATGGCGCATCTCCAAGGGATTGATCAACGCCGGCAGCTTTATCCTTTATCCTTTTATTCAGGATCTAACTGGTTTAAAGGCAAGTGTTCCAATTATGGTGGAAGCTTCGCATAGTTCAGCACAGTGTTTTGATCGAGAACTCATCAAAATTTAATGCAGACGAAATATTATGGAAGCAACACAGAAGGATGCATAAATCAGCGGCCGAAAAAAAGCAAAGTATTCCAAACTTGGTAGGTGATTAAAAGCTCCAAATACGCCGATCATGCACACTTCAGTGGAAGAGTAATATTTCATTTCGTTGTTCGCTCAATTATACATCGGCTGGACATCTGCCTTCTGTGACACAAATCCATGTTGACCAACAAGAAAAAATTTAAAGCTAACAGTTAGTTGAGTTTTTTATCTACTGTATTTTACTAGCAGGGTACTATTTGTGAAACAACCACAATGATCCTGAGATATTTGCAAAACTCCGGACCGCAGGTGTCTACGGTGGGGAACCAATGCGCTATTCTCCTTTCCGGGGAGTAACGCGCTCACCACCACACCATGCGGGTCCTTCGTTTTGCTTGTCTCTCAGCTAATTCTATCGATCACTGCCATCAGCAATCACCCGTCAACGGCACTGATCTGGGGATCCCAAATAGGCATTGAACCCAGTTAAGCTGAGGCTATAGTTGAAATTCAATTAGGTTTTTTCTGTGCGTCGCTGTGATCCCGATCGGCGCCAAGAGTTTTCTACTATTCTGCTACTTCAATGTTTTATATGACGCTTAGAACTTTTGGTAAATTTCAAAAGCTTGACTGTGGTAATCCTTTATCACATGAACTCTCATAGAATATGGACAAAAATATAAGATACCAAGCATAAATGAATGAAAAAAATCTAAATAAATAAACAGAAAAGGAACATCTAATGGCGTAGGAGATTCAGATGAGGTCTTGTCAGGAGTTCTTCACGTCGAAATGATAGTGTTGTTACTAATGTAGTCGTGAGGTAGGGAGGTACGGGATTCGTTGTACGTTTGACTGCCTTCCATTTCTCCAAGAAGTCTAAGCAGAATCATCATTATGCGTTATACACTAATATGTTAAAGCACCGTATTTAATGTCCTTCTTAACTTATCATATTTCTTCGGATTTCTATGAACAGGCAGTGCACATCTTAAACGATCAATTTATGCTAGAAAAATTCCAAAACTATAAAGAGCTAATGTAGAAGAAAGAAAAAATGGAGGAAAAACATAAAACAATAGGAATTTAAAGAACTTAAACGTAGTAGTTAGACAAATTAATATCACTAGCGGAGACATTGATCTATCAATAAAACTATGTTATCCGATGAATAACTCACTTTTCGCCCACGTCTGTGCTTGTTCCGTTCACTGTGGTGGTTTCCACTTCGGGACCGGTGTCACTTGTAGGCGATAGTATAGGAACGTATACTGGTATCATTTCTTGGAAAAGCACGTTTACCGGCTGGGGAACACTACAGAGGAAATGGCCAGTGACCAGCACTATCAAAAGAATTGATGGGAATATGACGAATGCAGCCATTACTTCGGACTTCACAGTCTATTGATATAGTGGCTGCTAGGAAAAAAAGGTGGCTCGCTTGCCTGGCTTTGGCGCACTCAGGTTGTTTCTAGTTGGCATGACTCAAATACAGGTTCTTTGTCAATGAAAACAAATGTTTTACAAGAATGAACCTCAGTACCGCATTACCTAATCGAGTGTTTGGACAACACAAAAATTTCTCCATAGTGTTAGTGTTTACGACCAACACCACGCGATTTGTCGATAATGGTCTCGTGCGATAAACGTTTTCAAAAATCAAGACAGAAACTCAAAACCCGTCAGTGCAAACTGACTGATATCTCCAGCTACGGACAGATCGATACAGGTATACATCAAAATTCTGGAGGCGTTTCCACCTCTCAAGCACAATATGAACAGCTTGGTACCATAATTCCCCCTTCCATGAAGGATAGAGTAGTGGAAGGAAACTTCACGTCTAAATGGCACGAGCGATTCACAGATACACGCGCGTTTTCCAGGCCATTGCATTCTGCAGCAATTCTCATTGATGAGTCAAATTAGTGATTTCACTTTGAACGACCTGCTTCGCCGGTATCCATTGAGTTCTCCATGAACTGGAGGCTTGCCAGGAGCTTTCAAATCTGTATTTCGTCATAGCATTAGATACAATAAGATGAAACGCAAGAGCAAGAACTTAAATAATTCCTCAACTATAGCAGTTTAATAATCCTCACCTTAAGACATACACGAGAATGATTTCAACTCGTCAGTACTTGTCACTTCCAACACCATATCATTCTACAATACAAGGAAAACTAATCTAAAGAATACACAAGAAAAGTCACTGTCACTACAAGAAGTACATTAATGTCACCACCATAGAGATGGGTTAGACAAAGTGAGGGCAAATAAAGAAAGTGAGACTGGAGAGAGCGACAAGATTAATGATAACCTTATAAGAAAGCTCTGCCTTGTAGCGTCTAGAGGAATCACCAAGAAATTCCTCGGAAGTCGTAGAACAATGGATCTGGTTTCTGTGACGAACCCTATATAAAACCCTGCCATTCATCGAGGATAGCGATCCTTGAAACTTTTCATAGTGAATATTATTAGTTAAAATAAAAACTATCGGAATACAAAGATCTTTGGCAACAAGACACAAGTTCCCCCCACTTTGGCGAGATATCAATTTTAAACAATCATTAAAAGGAAATGATGGTTCACAGGTTAAACATACCTTTAGGAAAACATAACAAAGCATCTTCTATAATTCCTTCATATTCTCAACTCCTCAACTCCTTTGTTTATCAAAAAATCAGCTGCTGCTACAGAAAAACTCCAATCATTTACTGTATTCTGTAACGATGTGCTTGAATGGCGGTGTTAAGAGTCGGATCTTTTGTGTTAACGCATTTGTGACGTTGAGCGGCCAGTAATATATCAAAGCAAATCAAAACATTGTGATGATGCTTCCACCGATTATTATATTATTCCTCCCAATGGTTTACCGTCTCATCGTGGCTGGGAGGTGTTCCTGGGTAACGGACTGCGATGTACAGCGGGTAATTCATCCCCCTGGCAGGATCTCCCAAGGTGAGAAGGACTTCGGCGTTTCCATCAGGAAGCCTAGCTAAGAGCAAACCGATACTAGGATCCACCACCGTCGTGGTATCAAAGTCTATGGTGGCAAATCTCCCTCTGACCCACAAGGGCGGCGACTACCTGTGGTAGTGACGACCTAGGTCAGACTTTGGCTAGGTTGGCCACGGGAATCCAGAGAACCACTATGGCTAAACAAACAAAACTCCAAAAAAATGATAATTATGCAGAAGGCCGCACAACTAGTGAGGAAAGACCATCCAAGTAAGTAAGTTGGCACAAGTAGAACTACAAACTGTTAAAAAACTGTGATTAACAAAATAAACTTTCCGGAAATGAAGTTTAAAATATTAGCAAAGGTTGAGAGAACAATAATTGAGAAGCGTTACTAAAGATATGACGTATGAATCTTCATCGGTAGAGCAGCACTAGTAAAGCATGGACGATGATCGATGAATTAAACGAAGCACGAAAAAGTGTAGGACTGCTAGTAAATCGGAAGAGTCGCTGTTCATGAAAAAAACTATGGAATGAAGGAGAACAAGTGGAACAGGGAACAAGTGGAACGGAGTGGTTACAGAGACCACCTCGTGCTTGTATGTGGGAGCCCAGTGAACATGAAGAACAATACTCACAAAATGGAGAAAATATGGGCAGCATTCGAGCATTTCATAGACGCCAACAACCAGCTAATACACCCTACTAACACACCCTAAACTCCACGCCCACCTTCTGGATTCAATAATCTCCCTAAGGATCTTTTATGCAGCATAAAGCTGAGCTGTTACTTCAACCGCGTCTGAAATCCTGCGCCGCTCCCTACAGAGCGTTTGAAAGATGCTTTCTAAAATACATGACATAAGAGTAAATACAGCTAGTACATACAACGTCTAGCTCGAATGCGCAGCCAAGATCTTCGAAACTTATCTCATCTTCGAAAGGCAGAACATATATCGATGCAGAACCAGAGATGGACTGGTCAAATGAGAAGTACACATGACAGATGAAGAAAAGAACAGTAGAATGGACTACAAAAGAATGCAAGCGTCCTCTTCGACAACCAAATAAACGATGGGCGGACGTGTTGGTGACTACCGCCAACCATCTGCCTTCTACAATGAAAATCATTTCGAGAGTACGGAATGGGTCTCACAAACGTCACCAACCATATTCAAAGGCCACCATCATGGACGACTGCGCGGGATGGGCACGAATAGAAGACATGCTAGATACCGAACCGTTCGTAAAAATTACCGTCCGTCTAAGTTCCAACTAGGAAGTGCCATGCATGTAGTGGTTTAATTGTGAAAAAAATAAAAAAAATGCGACGAAACAATACGAAGTGATATATAATAAAAGAAGATAATAATGGATCCTCATAGATTTCATGCATGAGATTTTGAAAGGGTTATTCGTAAGCTTACACCTGAGATGGTGGATAGGTGCTTTAATCCAGACCAAAAGCACCTATATTCTTTACTTGAGGCCATTATGGAGCCGAGCATGGCTTCTCTCTCTATAGAGAATTCCTCTATCAGATAGAGAATTCTCTATCTCCTAACAAACACATTCTATAAGTCGATAGAGACTGCATTTGCCACAACGCCTGTATGCGTGCCCTACATCCACATCCCAGTCTAGCCATCGGGCACGTCACTAGACACAGCATCATGTAGCCATTAATCACACCACCAGGCTTGCTACTGGGTACGTCTCATTGCTTGCGGACAAGACCCCGCGACCCGAGGCTTGACCCTACGACCAACGCAACTAGCTTGGACGTAGCAACGCCCACTAGCACCGTTATTTGGCTTCTGACGACGCCTTGGAGATCGCCGTTGCCATTCCATCATCATTTCCGTCGCGCTTAATCTTTATTTACAAATTCATTTGCTTAGGTTGCAATGATATCAACTGTAATCCTTAGCTCCTGCATTGCTAATACACTAATGTTATCATCGATTCTTATGTAATTACGTTGTGTTGTTAACATAAGTTACCTATGGCGAAACACGTGCGTCAAATGTGGTACACCTTGGCGTCAGCCTCCTAATCAACAGGATTACTGGTGTTATAGGTGGCATAATAAAATGCGGTGATATTTTTTAAGTGACAGCAGAAATATGGGAGAAGGGATCGAAGGAGGTGAACGATTGAAATTAGGCGATAACAAGGATGAAGAATTGTGATTAAATTGAACTCTACCGCTAGCACCGCATGTGCAGTGGACATGTCAATTCTGTGAGGTCTCGTGCATTTATTAATCTTAAAGTCGTTTTTAACATAATTTTCCAGGACATGACAGCTCCTTCAGCGAAGTCAGCTGCGCTTACTGGGCTATGTGCAACGTGGTTCCAAATATCCTCCTTTGTTATATTCTATACAATCTCCCTTCCGCTGAGCTTGCTCACAAATTGTAGGAATGCGTTTGTAGTTGCACAGGGGCACATGTTTACTCTATATGTTGGTCCGAATTTCGACGCAGGTTTAAACAATGTCAGGATAAAGAGAGTAACCGTATCGAAATACAGATGGTGAACTCTACACTGAACACTCTATATTCACAATGAACTCATTATTGGGTAAAGCTTGTTGAACAGGTCTTAGTTTGATTTCCCTTCTCATGTTCTCATTTTCGCAAACAGTAAGATTACAGATGTGCCAAAGATTACTTTTGCGAAAAGGATGTGTTATGAGATTTTACACAAGACGATTCTTCTCGAGTGATTTCATCTAACCATACTTTTTGTTTTATATGATCCGACTTCACGTCTACTGTGTGGATCACAGCACTTCTCACATTCGATTCGTTTCCTCGCATCCATTATCCACGATGATCTTCCAACTTTTACGTGTGGCTTCGTTTGCTGCTTGAGGGTTTTCATTTCATGTTGAATGTCGTAGAATGCTGGTCGAGTAATTCTCACTGGGGTTCTGAGATAGCCGCGCTGGAGCGTTCCCAATTGAACCGCACAGAGTGATTTTCTTTCCAGACAAGTGCCGTACCAAATTTCCGACTTCGGAGGGATGGGAGGCTTGGTTGCCACAGGGGCGGAATCGAACTAGCACTATGCTCGTGATGACGAACATCACTACCACTGGGCTATCCGTCCCTGACCATATTAGAGGACCTAGAGTAGGTTTTCCTGGACTGTCGATCCAAAATTATCTGTTTCCATTGCTGGGACAACGTGATACGATTGGGAAGATCGACATCAGGAAAAATTATTGCTGTTGATACACGACTGCAATCACAACGTCTTTAAAGAAAGTAATCACGCCGAAACCTAAGAGCAATGAAATTCTATAGCAAATCGTATAAGGTAGACAATAAACTAAAATTTTTAGAACTGTTCATGTTCATCGGTATAGCAGTTGCTAGTGGAAATTAGGTCTTCGAGTTAATTCTCGGCATCTTATGGTCACTAGCTTTGAGTAGGATGCTCGACTTCGTAGAAGTTGCCACGCGGGACTTTTCCGTGATTGTCGCAGAGCAATATCTCAAACTTGGGTAATTAAACCGTTTGTAACTATAATAATTGAAGAATAACGAAATATAAACATTGGTACAGTACAGATTGCAATATTGTATCATGATCAATAAGTGACGGTGAGGCTAGTTTGTATCTTTGCTGTAGGCTAGTGAAACAGTGGCATGTGCGTTTAGAATACCTCTAGAGTGTCACAAGATCCAGGTGCATTAAGGGATTTATACAAGACCGTGATACCTGGCTCACAAACAACAATACTAAAGGGTTACACACTATACGTGGGCTCGTGATGTGGTTCTGATGAGGTTAACACGTTAAGAGCGACATGTAAGCTTGTTATAACATTGCGGTGAGGTTATGTGTTAACTTGCAAGTACATTGCAGGTAGGTTAACGTATTAGAGAATACATGTAAGCGCATGAGCATATTGCGATGAGGTTAACGTGAACTCGCAATAGAGTTAGCGTGTTCAGAGGAACATAACCGCAAAGTTAATATACAACAGTGACTACATATAACAAGAGAGAACACATTGGATTAACTACAAGGCGCACCGCACATGATGAACAGGAGGGCGAATACGGTATTGACTCAGGGTGCTATTTAAATGTCTTCTGGAGAGGTACTTTAGCACAGGTCCAAAACTTTTACCCAAAACATTCGTCTCCAGCTCCCTTGTGATCAGATGACTGAGGACGATTTGGCGGACAGCTTCATGCCCCTTTGTGTTACCGTACCCGTGATAGTTTGGAACAGATGCAAAAACACAAAAGGTTCCGATTGTATAAAAGGAATGTGGATAACAAAGAATGTTTACGGCAACCAAAGTTTCGGTGAAACGTTTACATGCTGCAAGATCGCAAAGTGATGACAGAGGCCTCGAATATGGTTACCACAGACCTACGATATGATGAAAGAATAGTAACTATTCTGGCAATAGTTACTATAATCGGTTTGTAATCATAAATTTTTAGGACAAATAGAATGTTAGTTGTTCTTCTGAAAAGTTTTTTACTAACTGATCCTATTGACTTATCTTTTCATTATGTGCAGAAATGGAAGTTCAAATCACAACTGTGTTTTCAAACCTTTCAAGAAATGGACAGATCGTCAAGATTCTATAAAAGCAGAACATGTGTCCAAGAAAATCATTGGACTGGTTGTGAGCAGAATGATTATAATTTGAAGAGTATTTATGTGGTTACGTCGAAAGTGGCGCCGTGGTCGGAGAGGCCCTGCAATACACACATGGGATCGGTCCCGCGCCCGTATCTCACCAAGCCGTTCATTATTCGGGTGTAGGCAAATTGGTAACAGACTTGTCTGGGAGGATAGAAGCAATCGCTCGATACATCGGTGAGCTACCGCGAGTCATTTTAGAGGCAAGATATGTATTCAACCACCTCCAACGCTGCTTAGTGAAGTCAGATGCATGGCGCATCTCTCTGGGATTGATCAACGTCGAGATTTCTATCCTTCTTACTCCTTAAGTTGAAATTGGATAATTTGCTGAAGATCAGTAAAACAGCTACTTTGAGCTGATTTTCGTGTTGAGGATTAAGTGCTCTAAACTCAAGGTGTACCATGAATTTAGAATGCCTACTCTACGTAATCATCGAAAGTCTTAACCAAATCTTTAGAAAAGCTTCGCTCTCAGAAACAGTCATCTAATGACGCTTCGAGTTATGATATGAATAAGCCATAGTGTATTTCACCTACTTGTTACATCATTTGAGAAGGAATATTCTGTTGAATAAGATCTTCGGTTCGAACGCAACAATATTTTTATTACATTATAACTGAATAGAATAGCAGACCCTCCTCTGAGGGTATTCATCTAGATGAGCATAGACCTCTTTTTTTCTAATTTAACGCATTCGCTATTTAAGGCTTCGCCGCAGTTACAACCGGCCTGTGTTCTTCCCCGATGTTTTTTGACAATGCAGACGCAGGTACGACCACACATTAGTCAATCGTCATTGTGAAAACTGAAAGAGCTGACACCCGAAGCTTTAGCTTAGCAAACTATTCATCGGACCTGTCAGCAAGCAACTATCTTTTTTTTAGACAAGTACTTCCAATGAATACCTGTTAACAAGCAAACCGCTCTGAAAAGTCATAGAAGATTCATGTGAGTGAGAAGTTTAGGATTGTTCGTATTCTTGCTGAGCAAACACGAGGTGTTATTTTTATTCTTTATTTACAAACAAGCCGACGTTTCGGCGGATTTCGCCTTCCTCAGAGCCTGGAAAGGTCATGTTGACAGCAATCTATTCGGCCAAACACCTCCATAACCAAACAGAGAAAACGCTGAACCAAGATTTCAATCACATTGAACACAGCTTTGCACACTCACCGCTTTCTTGAGGCTTCCACTGAGTATGTCGCGTGGAGACTAACCGCACAGAGCTCACATGGAAGCGTAATATGCCCCTCCCATCAAAATAACAGCCTTATATACTGCCCAATGTCACGCGTGATAATGAGGCATTCTTCCCTGCGGTTCATTTTCGGATTTCTGGAATTAATCCAGAACGCCTCGAGAGTTTTGCGCGCTTGTGTTCTCGATTCCTGCACGAGGATCGTGACACGTACTTCAGAGTCCTCCCCGCTATGTCTCTGGGTTTTATGCGTGCCTAGTGGGGTATTTGGTTTACGTTTGCCGACTAGGTGTTCTTTTATGCGGACACAGAGGGGTCTGCCCGTTTCGCCAATGTATTCGTCTCCGCACGTCTTACAGGAGATCAGATAAACTGTACCCGAGCTCATGCAATCACCGTCTCTACCATCAGGGCAAACTATGCAATTTTTCGTTGCACACAGACCGTCACATAGGCGGTTACGAACTAGTTGGCGCCTAAGATTACTCGGTGGCATTTCAACTACGTTTACCGAATTCTCTAGACCCGCCCTTCTTAAGCAGCGTTTTATAGCTGCACTTACATCATTTGAGATGAAGGGTAGGATAAACGGGATCATTTTATCGCTAGAGTTGTCGCTTGGAGGCCTAGGATTTCCTCTACACCTGTCCCGAGCTACAGTTTCGTAGCCATTAGAAATGGCTATTTGCCGCGCCAAGTTCCGGGACTCCCTCTCTCTGCTCTCTTCCCGTGCACACGTTGGTTGCTGTTCGAAACATGTTTCTTATAAGCGCCCTTTTCCTGTGAGAGGGGTGAGAGGAGAGGTAATGAACCAAGATGTTTTTATTACTTGGCTTTCGGTACCACTCTGTAATGTAGCCATTTTCTGACAGGCTAATTTGGACGCTCAGGAATGGAAGCCAGTTTTCTTTCGGTTTCTCTCGGGTGAACCTGATATACTCTGACTGTTCATTCAACAACTCGAAACATTTGTCCATTTCTTCTTGTGTCGAGCAAAGGACAAAACAGTCATCTATATATCTACAGTACAGTAGCGGCCCGAGATCGATCACCGGTGCTTCCATCTTAGACATAAACGCAATGGCCAGGCTTGGTGCCAGTCGTTGTCCCATTGCCAACCCTCTTATTTGAGCGTAGTACTTTCCGGACCATCTGAAGATTGAGCAACTCAAGCATTCTTTTAAGAGTGCCATCAACTGCTCTATCTTGAAGCCATACATGTTTATTTCTCCTTCGTGTTGGATCAGGAGTTCGAATATGGCTTGCATTGCGGAGTCATTCGACACGTTTGTATAAATGGCGGTCACGTCGAAGGACTCCATCACGTACGCGCTGTTGGGCTGCGCAGTACGTAGACGATCCAGAAACATCTGGGTATTCGTAAGATGGGCTGGAATGTGTTTCAACAACTGGTTAAATATTAGGGTTAAAAAACCATGTTATCCTATCCGTTGGCCCGCCTACACAGCTAATGATTGGTCCAACCTTAAACAATGATGGATCGGTAGACGCAATATCATCGCTGGATACTAGCTTATGAGTTTTTTATAAGCAAGTACAAGAGGGATATGTTGGTAGCTCAACTTTTAGTTGAGAGATAACGGATGGTTTTAAACCAGCAGCCCTTGCCATTTTGGCCCATTCGTGGTTCAATTTTCGGTATTTACTTTTGAACTCCTTCTCAGATGATGGACGATAAAGCGAAGCATCTTCAAGATGCTTTTTCGTTATTTCAACATCTAACTGATGGAGAATTACGACAAACTCTCCACCCTTATCACTAACGGATAGCTTTATGTTTTTCAACCTTATCAGCTCTCGTACCTCTCGCATACCACGTCTTTGCACTGCAGTGAGGTTTGACCTGTATCTTTTTCGCACGATAGTGATTAAGGACTTAATCGTCCCTAATCGAAGTCCTCGCGAACTCGAGTCTCGAACTCGAAGACTCGCGAAGGCAAATAGCCATTTCTAATGGCTACGAAACTGTAGCTCGGGACAGGTGTAGAGGAAATCCTAGGCCTCCAAACGACAACTCTAGCGATAAAATGGTCCCGTTTATCCTATCCTTCATCTCAAATGATGTAAGTGCAGCTATAAAACGCTGCTTAAGAAGGGCGGGTTTTGAGGATTCGGTAAACGTAGTTGAAACACCACAGAGTAATCTTAGGCGCCAACTAGTTCGTAACCGCCTATATGACCGTCTATGTGCAACGAAAAATTGCAGTTTGCCCTAATGGTAGAGACGGTGATTGCATGAGCTCGGGTACAGTTTACCTGATCTCCTGTAAGGCGTGCGGAGACAAATACATTGGTGAAACGGGTAGACCACTCTGTGTCCGCACAAAAGAACACCTAGTCGGTAAACGTAAACCAAATACCCCACTAGGCACGCATAGGACCCAGAGACATAACGCGGAGGACTTTGAAGTACAGGTCACTATCCTCGCACGGGAATCGAGAACACAAGCGCGCAAAACTCTCGAGGCGTTCTGGATCAACTCCAGAAATCCGAAAATGAACCGCAGGGAAGAATGCCTCATTATCACGCGTGATACTGGGCAATATATAAACCTATTATTCTAATAGGAGGGGCACATTACGCTTTCATGTGAATTCTGTGCGGTTGGTTTCCACGCGACATACTCAGTGGAAGCCTCAAGAAAGCGGTAAGTGTGCAAAGCTGTGTTCAATGTGATTGAAATCTTGGTTCAGCGTTTTCTCTGTTTGGTTAAGGAGGTGTTTGGCCGAATAGAATGCTGTCAACTTGACCCTTCCAGACTCTGAGGAAGGCGAAATCCGCCGAAGCGTCAGCTTGTTCGTGAGTGGAGAATGAAAATAACACCTCGTGTCTGCTCAACAAGAATACGAAGAATTACTTGATCAATGCCGAGGTTAATAGAAAGTCGGACGTGGGAGTTTAGGATTGTGTTCACATCGAATAGGTAAACATGTACTTATTCAGCCAAAATGGATAGGTAGATTCTGCCAGATTTTGGTTCGTTGCGTAGATTCCACAATCTTTTGGAAATTGAATATTCGAGTTTGAGCGCTGCTGACGTTATTCTTTGGGTAGGAAAGAGCTTGGTTCTAACTGGTATCAACTCCCATGACCGACTGTCTATTAACCTCGGCAATGATCGAAGAATTCCTTATATTCTTATTTAGCGAACACGAGGTGTTACTTTATTTCTTTATTTACGCACAAACTGACGTTTCGGCGTATTTATCCTTCCTCAGAGCCTGGAAAAGATCAAGTTGACTGCAATCTACCCGGCCAAAAACTTCCATAACCAAACACAGAAAATGCTAAACCAAGGTTTCAATCACACTGAACAGAATAGCTTCTTTGCACACTCACTGCTTTCTATGAGTTTCCACTGAATATGTGACGTGGAGACCTACTGCACACAGTTCACATGGAATCGCAATGTGCCCCTCACATTAAAATAACAGGCTTAAATACTGTCCAGCATCACGCCTGATTATGAAGCATTCCCCCCTGTTCATTTCCGTATTCTTGGAACTAATCCAGAATGCCTTGAGAGTTTTGGGCGCTTGTTTTCGATTCCTGTTCGAGGACCGTGGCTCCTAACATGGTTAGTCTCGAATTTTGTGGCACATTATTTATCGTACTAAGACTCGTTTGACCTTCGTTAGCGGTGTTTCTATTGAATGCGGTCAACTTCACTTCTTTAGGCTCTAGAAGGAAGGCGAAATCCGCCGTAGCGTCAGCTAGTTCGTGAATAAAGAAATAAAATAACACCACATATTTACTCAATAAGAATATGAAGAATTACTCGACCAATGCCGAGATCAGTAGAAAGTCGGTCGTTGGAACTACCTCTAAAGATCTTCAACTTTTTACTTACTGCCCATTACTCCCACATGGCAAGGTACTATGTGAAATACAAACACAATTATGCTGAGATATTTGCAGAACTCGGAACTCCAGGCCAGTTTCGAACCCGCGATTACCTTTTTCGGGGGTTCACGTGTTAGCCACTTCATCACTGAGGCTCTTACATTGAATTTCTTTCGGTCAGCTTTTCTACTCTAACCGTGTTATTGGCAATCATCCGACAACGGGAATGATCTGGGGAGCACAAGTCGGCATTGAACCCAGTTAAGCTGAAGCCTCAGTCGAGGTCACAATGTTTTTGCTTTCAAGCATATGTTCAAGGGTCATGTCGCTCATAGAGTCAACGCAGACGAAATGAACATATGCCGTTTCACGTCCCAATTTTTTAAAAAAATGATGTGTCGTAGCGAAAGGGTTAAACTCTAAAACCACTGAAACAGATTATGATGAGCAAACAGTTTCAATCATCAGAATGCACAAATGAGATAAAAGGCAAATAAGTGAATATGTACAAAAGACCTCGTACATCGACAATAAATGAGCACCTGCTCTAAAGAAATACATTGATGTGGGAATCAATAATCGATCTACATATGGGACATCTTGCAGGCGGTTCATTCAAAACGGCTTGAAGACATGTTTCACAAAGACAGAGATGATTACAAGGCCTAAGCAATACTGATTTTTCCCTATAAATACAAATACAACACTGAACTCTGTCATTGTTAGCCTGTTCCGCAGCCGACAATGTCGAAGAGGTCGACCTTCGTCGGATCGGTCCTTCTTGTTGCTGACGTCTACCTCTAGGGGACAGCACTTCAACAACTTGGCGGATCGATTCAGCACGACGGTTTATCAGCTCGTCACTCCCAAGCAACCACCTGACTAGACGTAGAACACTTTGGAACACTCGAGAGATAGTGCGCACTTGTGGAAAGAATATACCGAAAATCGTGTACACTATTGAGATACAGTATGGTACGAATACGTGGAGAAAATAATCGACTATTGATATCCGAGAGATTCTCCGAACTATTAAAGTTGTAACAAGAACAAATCCAAGTGCGAAAAGGGTAAGGATTGGGAAGTTTTTAACAATAGCATAGGTAACTCTCATCGGAAATGTTGCTATAGAAAACAGAAATGCTACAACATTAAGCAAAGCAGAAAATAAGGTGATAGGGACCAAGAAAATCGGGTACTTTTTAGAAAAATCATCTAGAATGGCCGAAATATCCAGTGGCGGATTCGACATGTCAAGGAATAAACTGGCCTAAATCATCGAAATCGATTCGGAAACGACGCCGTCTATCGCTCAGGTAACTGAAAAACGGTAATGTTTTAGACATACAACAGCTTCACTACGTTTAGACATACAACAGCTTCACTACGAAGTTTAGATCTTCCCAGAAAAACGTCCTTCAAGAAGGACGCTTCCCGCTTTCCAAGCCATTAGCTGAGCTTAAAGAAAAGAGCATTTTCGAGTTGCGAGCCACCAAACTTACCACGTTGGCGATCAGAAATAGTTTTTCAGCGCGTTCCGCTTGCATTCATTTCAATACTCACTGTCCTATGTGAAATGAAATATCAAGGCCTCCTAACCAGCTCTCTCACTGTGGCCAAGTTAAGAATAGCATTTCGAAAAACAGTTTTTTAGAACTACAAAGTATACAGAATGGATTTTCTTCACCAACATCTCAATCGTAGAATAACTTTGGTGGGTAAAGGATAAATAAAAGGACAAAGCTCTCGGCTTCGATCAATCCCCCAAGGATGCGCCATGTATACGATTTCATTAAGTATCGTTTGGAGGTGATTGAATGCATATCTGGCCTTTGCAATGACTCGCAGTTGTCCACCGATGTACCAAACCACTGCTGCTATCCTCCCAGACAAGTCTGGTACCAGTCTGATGACAAGTGAGCGATGGAGAGCTTCGTGGGTCTGGGGCACGGAGATCGATCCCATGAGTATTGCAGAGGGCTACCGACCACTGGGCTACACGCGCCCCTTAGGTGGATAGCTTACCAATTTAATACAAAAGTATAGCACAGAAAGTTTACAACGAAAGAAACAAAAGCAAAGGCAGTACAATTAACATCCATCGTTTCCAGCAATGCCACAATTTGTCATGAGATGAAAGAACGTCTGGGAAAGAACCATCTAACTCACTTATTTCCGACAGCCTTCCAGTTAGACAAGTGAAACAGCCACGTTTAACTCTCGCATGACTTGAGATTATACAATTACCGAACCAAACTAGGCATATTTACTTCATGGTAGAGGTAACCTTATGAAACCACTACAACTACTAAGAAGAAGAACTGCTCCAATTTAAGAACAACTACTTCGATCGATAACGTAACCACCAAAACAAGAAAGAAGGAGATACGACGGAGCAATGGTCTGCTCTTCGACTCCTAGCAACTTTACTGAAAAGCATACTTACCTCCGAACACAGTCCGTCTTCGAAAAATGCACCAATGGGGTCACTAATGCAAGGAGACTCAAGCCCTCCCGAGCGGGACAAACTCGCTCCGCATCAGGTGCGTGCCGCGTCGCGGTCGTTGGCGCGCCGCCAATGTCGTCGTGGAGGTGGCCCCAAGTCGAAGAGGGTGGGGTACTGCAAGTGGAAAACAGTAGATCTGCGGATGAAAACTTGGACCAACCTGTCCTTCCGTTTCGCCAACGTATTCGTCCCCGCACGCTTTACAAGAGATCAGATAGACTGTACCCGAACTCTTACAATCACCGTCTCTGCTCTCAGCAAATTATGCAGTTTTTCGTTATACACACAGTCATATAAGCGGTCACGAACTAGCTGGCGTCTTAGAGTGCCCGGTTCCATTTCTATCATTCTTACTGAATTCGCTAGACTGGCCCTTCTTAAGCAACGTTTTATAGGTGCACTTACTTCTTTCGAAATAAAGAACAAGATGAACGGAGCTTTGTTCTCGCTGGAATTATCGTTCAGCGGCCTGGGTTTTCCTCTACACCTATTTCGATTATGGTATGTTCTTCAGCAGTTGGAAGAGAATTGGGTTTATAAGCCAAGCTATTTTATCGCTGGACCCGTCTATACAGCTGATGATGGGTTTGACCTTGAAAGTTGATCAGTTGGTAGATGCCAGATCATCAGTGGATACTAACTTATGAGCGCTCATAAGTATAAGTCGGGATATGTTGATGAGAACAAAACGACTTCTTCGCACAAGCGGCCAACTTTGTGAGTCTTCCACTCAGTATTTCATGTGGAGACCAACCAAATAGTTTTCGCATGGGAACGTAATGTGCCTCTCTCACATTTAAATTTAGGCATTAAATACTGTTTGAGATCACTCGTCATTATGAGGCATTCCTCCTTGCGGTTCATTTTCGGATTCTTTGAATTTATCCAGAATGCTTTTACGGGCTGAACTTTTAGATTCATGAGCGAGTATGAGAACTTCTACTCCAAAATCTTCCCCTTTGTGTCTCTGTGTCCTATGCGCGCCTAGTGCAGTGTTTGGTTTACCAGACATTCTTTCATACGGACGCAGGCTGGTCTTCTCGTTTCGCCCATGTATTTGTCCCCGCATGCTTTAAAAGAGATCAGATAGCCTGTAGCCGAACTCATGGAATCACCTTCTCTACCGTTAGGCAAAACATGCAATTTTTGCTTTGTGCATAGTCGGTCATACAGGTGACTACGAACTAACTGGCATCTTAGAGTGTTCGGTGGATTTTATGTAACGGTTTATGGTTGTATTTATTTCGTGCTGAATAAATGAAGGGCTGAATAAATGGGACCCTATTTTGGCTGGATTTGCCATTTGGGGTTGCTCGTCTACAGATATCCCGAGGAGCTGAACCCAATATAAATCCCTGTGTGCTGCACCAGTTTCATGGATTCTTCCTTCTGCTCGTTCTCGCAGTAGGTTTAGAGGCAGAACCAATCCGCCAAACGATGTTTCTAGCGAGAATAAGGTTTCGTTTATCCTACCCTTCATTTCCAACAGAATAAGCACAGCTATAAAACGTAGCCTAAAAAGGGCTGGTCTAGAGAAATCAGTAGCATTGATTGAATTACGTCCGCATATTTTTTGCGCGCAACGCTAAATTGCATAATATGCGTTAATGGTAGAGACGGTGATTCCATGAGTTCGGGTGCGGTGTACCAAATCCTTTGTAAAACGTGCGGAGACGAATATATTGGCGAATAGAGTAGAGCACGCACTGTGTGTCCACTTGGACGACAGGCGTAATGTTGGACAAAATACTCTACTAGGATCGCGTAAGACACAGCCATATAACGGTGAATATTTTGAAGTGAAACTCACCATACTCGTAGAAGAATCTAGAACATCGGTGCGTAAAATCTAGGAAGCATTCTGGACAACTTCCAAGGATCCAAAAATGAACCGCAGTGAGGACTGTCTCATTATCTCGCCAGAGCTCACACAATATCGCCAGAGCTCACACAATATCTATGATACTTCAACGCGAGAGCGACTCATTACCCATCCATATGAGGCCTGTACTGTAGTTATTCACGTGGAATTGCTAATGAAAGACGCATAGTGAGCGGCGACTCTGTGAAGGAGCTGTTTTTTCCAATTCGATTCAGAGTTAGATATCGTCGTTTTTTTCTCTGGGTGGAGGTGTTTATCTGACTAGGTTGCAGTTAACATAACTGCTTTGAAGAACGCGAAGCAAACCGAAACATCAGCTGTTGTGAAAAAAACGATATAGCGTCTTGAGACTATGTTTAGGTTATCTAAATCTACTTCAAGCTTTTGGAGCGGTCGTTGAAAGTAAGAAGTTGTTTGATTGTTGATAATTTCGTGTGGTTTTTCATACATATTGAGATTATGGATATCAGGTGATGGATGACTTTGAATGGAAGGTGGAACAAACGTGCTATGCATTTAAACATCAAATTTACTAGTTAAATAGAAGCCACTACAGGCAATAAACCTTTACCAATGCGTTACAAATTTATAGGATCCATTTACATCACTTGCATGTAGTCTTGTTGAACGTCAGTTGACTCGAGCAGGCATAAACGAAGTCTCTATTTAGCACTGCTGAAGTGGAATATCCTCGCAAGAGATACAAGCAACAACCAATTTGCATTCGTACTTGCAAAGTTCCACCGAAAAGAGACAAAAAGTGTATTCAAACAATTACAGGACGCCACGACCTCTATTGGAGTCATTTCTTAGGTGTCACTGAGGCCGATATTACCTTCATGGGTGTCAGAGTGAGCGTCGAGAGAAAATTAAATGCCCAAAACCAAGCGAAATTAGGCGTGGTTGCGTAAGTGTTAAGGGTAGGAGGGCATCAACAGTGGGTAAAGCTACACAATTTGCTAAGAACATCTTCAGTGTGCACCAAGATTTAGCTAATTACAAATTTAAGAGCACAAACTGAGAGGATACACTTACTGGTTAAAGAAAAACGATGAGAAACTCGTAGGAAAAAAAGAAACCAGTGAAAAAAATCTACGACGTCACTCCGATTCCATTGTTATCCAAGTCTCACTGCCTTTATATTAAAGGAGAGAGCATGAAGATATCGCCTCAATGAAGTCCAGCATGGTATCACGTGCGTGCATACTGTATAGCACCTATTGCAGAGAGGGTTTGACCTTTCTAACATTACTGTGTCGCTAGTCCTCATAAACGTATTGGCTTGAGTTATTAGTGCATCTGTAGAAATATTAAACCCCAAACTAATGGAAAACTATCACTATCGAATCCATGTGTAGAAAGTAATTCCTTCATAACATCGATAATTGTCGTTCAGTGTTGTCTATAATCTCTTCTCCCAAGCGCCCTCCAAATTCATGGAAGAATACGCTTAACAGAAGCGTCGTAACTTTCCAAGCCATATAGAACTGGTCAAATGAGTCGGAAGGGTTTCCGCAACCGCGCCTAATTTTCGGCGCTTGCGAACATGCAGGTTTTTCAACGATAGACGATAGTTTCTTGATAACTGCAAGATTCAAGGAGTTGAGAGCATGACAGAATTATGTAGGAGATTTTGTATGCGTCTGCTGTTACTTAAAGGATAAAAATAAGGTACAAATCTCTAGGCATTGATCAATCCTTGGGGGCTGCGCTATGCATTCGACTTCATTAAGCATCGTTTGGAGGTGATTGAATGCATATATGGCCTTTACAATGGCTCGCGGTGGCCTAGCGATGTATCGAGCCAGTGCTCCTATCCTCCCAGACAAGTCTGGTACCAATTTGCCGAACCCGGAGGGATGGAAGGCTAGGTGGGCCATGGGTGGGGGGATCGATTCCTCGCGTGCGTTGCAGAGCGCCTCCGACCACTGCGCCACGCGCGCCCACACATGCCGTATGACGAGTCTTTTTTCTTTATTTCTTCTACTCACTTTTCCGTACGATAACCATGATTTGTCACAGCAATTGGAAATGGAACAACAGTCGATTACCAGTCAAACTACCGGTCAGTAAACTCGTTCGAAAAAAAGGTTTTTGCGCACTTCTTTATGAAGAGTAGAGCTTTTCCCGTCAGGAGGCCAATATAATATCTTTGTTCGACCAGCGTCCGTATTGAAATCAACGCGCAATGTTAAGAATGTGAAAGTGGAACGAAGCGGCCTGTTCTACTCGCACATTACTTAAATGAGTTTATATGTTGTTTGTTATAATGAAATGTTATTGTACTAGCATGATATCTTTTAAGACGCTTTAACCTGGAACTATTCTTCAGTCACTCAATGCTATCTGTGATTTTTTATTTGTATACTTGACTCACAAATGACACGAGTTCCATATGAGTGCTATTTTCAATGCAGTGCGCAAACTCTTGTGATTCTGGAACATTTTCATGATCCCGTTAACAATTGTGCTTCCTTTTTGGTACTAAGTTAGTTCTCTCATCGATGAACAGAACTATTCAAGAGCATCAAAGCAGCATTGAAACCAAATTCTAACTAAAAAAGTAAGAAAAGCAAAAGGAATTGGATGCTTGAGATTGTTGGGCATGCTGACTAAGAAAATCGTATTGAGAAAAGGGAATGGAGTTGTTGTGACGAATTCTATCAAGTGATTTTGCCTTTAATCTGGGTCCTTCACAACTAATTCTATACCACTCTTTTTAACTTTTATTTAGCACCTATTCTTTTCCAAGTCGCCGCACGATGTGAACTACAACCACAATGATGTTAAGATGGGAGCTGGGAACCTCAGCTGGGTGTCCAACCTACGACTACGCTTTCAAAGGATTCACGTGATACCCTAGACGCCAACTAAAATCGTTGCTTTACCTTGCTTTCTGCCAATTATTTACACTATTGCTGCAATCAGCAATCACCCGTCAACAGGAACGAACTGGGAAGCACAAATCAGCACTGAACCTCTTAGTGAATAGCACGTGAGCTCTCGGTAATGGTAATCGAGGGCTCGAAACCTGAGGTCCGTGTTTTGCTTATATCTCAGTGTCGTTGTGGCTGTAATTCTATACTATTTAACCACATTTAATATCATTTTCTTGATCTTTAACTCTTTCATGTACTATCGATTCTTTTGCGGACAACAACTAGATGTTCACTGAGATGAAGATATCTATTGGATCATCATAACATCGTTTGTAAATGCGCATTTGAAATTCTTTTTTTCAGAGCTTCATCATCCCATTGATATGAAAAAAAATACCAATGGATTCGACGTGACAAAGGAATTGGGTTAGCGATAACGACGGTCAAATGCGAATGAATTAGTACAAATATAGGATAATAGCCTTAACAGCCAAGATACCACTAACCATCAGCAACATCGATCTCTCATTAATCGATTACTATAACTGAGGTGAGATCCGAGAAATAAACTCCATCCATAAAGGCTTTGTGGCCGAGTCTACATCGGAAAAACAGTGGGGATCGAGCAAAAATAGCTTTAGCATAAAGAAATGTTCACTTGAAAGGAATTATCGCTGCATCTTTTCAGAAGGTCCTTTGGGAACTTTTAATGCCAACTGGAGATTCGGTCTGCCAGAATGATAAAATATGACATTAACTGCTTAGTCCAAAAAATACGAAGTAAGTCGAAGCGCCAGCAAGTTTAAAGAAGAGATACTATACAGAATCCCTATGTCTCGTTGATAAAAACTATTATATCGATAAAATTTTTGGAAATTGTTTAGGTAAGTTGCCAATCCTGACGTATAAAAGTAATTTGCCCGATTCTTCTATGACACACTTTCATGAAAACGAATTAAACAGTGAAACAAACCATAAAGTCTGCGCCACAAAGGGTCTTCCCAGTTAATGTTGACGTTTCAGTGAAAATTAGTATGGCAATGATCGTAATGTAGACTTAGGACGATAAAAACCCAATGGAAGGATACAGATTCAAATCGTCCTTGTTAAAACATTTTCGCCTTTCTTATAAATCAACTTTAGCCTTTTCAGTGCAAGGATTATGCTCAAGAACTCCTTTCGAAGGTTTCCTAATCGGAATAAGGCAGGTGAAAAAAGCGGCCGGAGTTGTTGCGCTCGTGAAAACGTTTTTATGATGTGTAAAAAGCTACTAGTAATCTTGCTCTTGAATTTGTTGTGGCTCATCCGAAGCTCTTGATGTGCGCGAAAGGATGGTCTTCGTGGTGGTCAACATCCAACAGCACAGTCAGTACACGATTCTAGTGGTAGCTTCGAAGAGTTTCATTTCTGGATGCAAATCCTGTGTGCTTCTGTGGTTCTCCCTGTGGTCACTTTTCACTTCAAATACGTATTGAAGTACTCGTTACAGAAACCCAGGAAAAACGAAATTTTATTTTCAATTCAAAGGAAACCAGCTTGTAATTTGTTCTGCAGCTATGCCCCTTTTCATGTTCATGAACTTGGAAAGCGTAGGATAGAATTGGAATGCTTTTTTTTCCTTTTGCAAAGATTATGTGAGAAAACTGTGTTGTTTAGCTTTCATTTACTGTGTATTCTTTTCTCCGTGGCAGAGGACTGCGTAGACAGCAAGAAAACTGATATATGAGCAAAACTTGGAGCCACGGGTGGGCTTCGAACCCGCTATGGCTGTTTCCGCTGGCTAACATGCTACCCACGACACGGCCCTTGACTTGGTTTTTTCTCAGCCAATTTTTTTGCTTTAGTCATTGTTATCAGCAATTACCCGTCAACTGGAATGATCCACTTTGCAAAAATCGGCATTGAAACTAGTTAAGCTGGAGCTGAAATCGGGTTCGAAACCCAACGGAGGCTCCGAGTTTTGCTCATATCTCGATAAGCTGGGTTGTTTAGATAGTGGAAGAACACTGCATTGATAACCCTATATCACGGCAAAATGTGGTAGTATTTGGATTTTCAGTATTTAGCTTTCCCACCGAACTGGGACGTATTGAGGCCAATTTTTGAGGAGGAGCTAACAGTCATTGTTGAATTCGACTTCGATTGTTCACTGACCTATGAACTGAATGCACTTCGTCCAAAGTGTTCTTATCCAATTTCTTTCAGGGTTATGTGAGTCTTGATGGAGAAGAAACTCATGGTCTACCAGCATCGGTTGATGACGGCAATTTGGAGACGACAATCGGAATCAAAATTCGAAAATCTAGTTTCTCGAAATATTTCGGTAGATAGTTACGAAATAGTTGTCAGCACACCTAATATTGCAACCCGTGTTAATGGATGGATGCCAAGCTGCTTTTCGCAGTTGTTTTCTTTTTTTGTTTTCGGACGGCTTATACGGATAGCCGACGGCAATTCCCCAGGCGCAATATGTCAAAAAGTGTACTGAAGACCTTATAATGGTGGTGGAAGGCGTTCTCAGCGAAGGAACAAAGAAACTGCTTTTATCCAAACTAAAGCATCTTTTTTTCCTTATCGCCAGCACTTCCTACTCGACATATGTGGCTCAGTCTGGTAAAATTTTTGCTTCTAATAATTTGTAGCAAACAGTTTACCAGAGTTGCATCGCATTCCAATCCAATTCTTTATCTTGCACAATTTATGTCAATTTCTCACTCCACCTTTTCTAAATATGCGCACTGAGGTTTGAATGACCATGAGCTTTGACAGATGTTTGAAGAATCCTTATGTATTGAGTGAGCTCAGATTCTCATGCTTTTGATAGCATACTTTTTAACGGGTTATTAAAATACAGATATGTAAAAATAAACTGCTCGAGTGACACGAAGACCACATTTTTCGTGCGAGTCCATTTGTTCCCACTGTCTCGCTCAAGAGGTACCAATGGATTGTTTTAGAAACTATGTTGCACTATAAAGCCAAGTAGACTCACTGATAGCTTTAAGGGCGGTCGTAGAACGTACGAAGGATTATTTGAGCCCACCGCTCTCAAATCACCTCCCATGCACTTCTCAAATCCTGATTCAGGTTTTGCCGGTAAATCATCCGGATTTCCATAGGATTCTCAAACCACTTACGCGTAAACATGATTAAATGGCGACTAAACGATTTGAGATTATTCATATGGGATAACTTGTGGACAGAAAGGGGAGAGGGGGAGACATCTAATATATAATGACAGTAACAACAACAATGACTAGAATGATAACACGAAAAGTATGTAGAAAAACAGTTAAAAATACTACTGGTAAAAATTTTTCATGTTATATCTCTGCAAGTTTCCTATTTATAATCCTGTGTAACCTTTGCAAGGACATTCCTATTTCGTCACAACGAACACTCGCTATCGTTTCTGGACCGGCGGAAGGTTTACTAAAATGTAGGTTGGCTTCTTCGGAATGGATAATGCTTTTCTCTTAAATTTGAGCAAGATTTTGGCCAGAAATAGACGTGCTAGAACAATTATTTTGAAAATTGACTAATAAGGACAGTTATAGTGATAGTGTGGCGCATGTGGCGCAGCGTTCGGAGGCGCACTGCAACACACACGTGGAATTGATCCCCGCGCCCATGGCCCACCAAGCCTTCCATCCCTCCGAGATTGGCAACTTGGTACCGTACTTGCCTGGGAGGATAGCATCATTGGCTGTATATTCCGGTAGGCCACCGCGAGTCATTTTTAAAGGTCAGATATGCATTCAATCACCTACAACGACATTTAATGAAGTCGAATGCATGGCGCATCCTTCAGGAATTGATCAGCGCCGAGAGCTTTATCCTTTATCTTTCGTAGTGATAGTATGACAAGAATTATAACGGTACTAATGATTAGGAGTAATAACGGTAATAATAACAATAATTATAGCGAAGGTGATAAAAGTGGTTAAAAAATATAGAACGTTCGGAGTTAATGAATCCCTTAGGATTGCACGATGATTCAACTCCATTTGACAAGTAGAGGTGATTGAATGCACATATCGTCATACAGTGATTTGCTTTCACTTACCGATGCATCATGTCAGCGTTTTTATACTCCCAGAGAAACTTGGTTGGTATCAGTTCTCAGAGTTCAGTGGGCTGGACGAGTTGGCCATGTCAGTGCAAGTGGCATTGAAACCATTGCTGTGTATGTATTTCAGAGCACCTTCAAACGCTGCGCTACAAAAGTCAATAATGAATAGTAATAAGGAAGATAACGGCAGTGGCACATCTATCCGTGCCCTGCGTTCGACTGTTTCAACTGACGAAACGGTCGTGGAAATTGCTATAGAAGTAGCCATCACTCAAATCTGAGCGCGTATATCGAAAAATTACTTATATCGAAACTGTGCCTTGGTGAGGAATACTCTTTTACCTACCCAATTACATGAAAACCACCTCATTTAACTAATTATGTGTCATGCCACATTACACTATGCAGGGAGCCACAGTGTTTTTGGTTCTTCAACTCTGCCTAGCCCGTCTCAAATTAACAGGTCTCGATCAGTCGTTTAACACAATAACACCCGAGATGTATTGTACGCCTGGGTACGGTAGGTAAAGTGGACGCAGTGTACTGCGTGCTATGGATGCGTGCAGAAACAAAGTGGACGAAATGCATTGATTCCAATGTATCTCATTTTCCAGTGCTCTAATTTGCAAAGCCACGCTTTCAGTCGCACCTTATGTGTTCAATCTAGAGTTTCTTCTAAAGAAATGCTGTACCAAAATGACTCGTGAAAATCTCTTCTCCGTACTTGATAAGTTAGAAGGAACACTTTTTCCGGACGAGTTCATTGACCGGAGATTTGGTTGTCAGTTGACAGTTATCTCAACTCCAGTAGCTATGATGAGCTATGCCTATGACTTGGAAAGAATGGATATAAAAAGTCCAAATGCTGACAGCGATGTGGTTGTTTGGCGGACCATAGTAACATATGGAAAATCGTGGCATGATGAGCATATACATCTCTTGAGTGACAGATCAACTTCCTTTCTATAATTCTAACGTGCTCTCAACCTTTCGAACTCTCTAGCTATCGAAAAACTGTTGATGTTTAAAAGCCTGCAGGTCCGTAATCGACATAAGCTTAAGGGTTGTTGCGCATAGCATCACGCAAATTTAAACATCGTGTGTTGCTCTGCTAACAATCGATGAACTCTCACTTTGTTGAAATATTTCTCCAGATTAAAGTGCCTCTATCGCTATCGTTTTGCTCGATTCTTTATTTTATATTGCAGGCCGCTAATTATTTTGGTGGTGAAGCTAAGCTGCTGTAACTGTAATAAAACTACGAGTTAAACTGACAAAATAGAGAATCTCTGTTGATGTAGTGAGAGTCATCTTTATAACTTTTCAGCCTGCTTTTTGCACCTGCTAGAGTATCCCTCGCAGGTGTGGACGCCCTAGTGCACTGAGTAAATCCTGTAGAGCGCTTCGAGCTCTCGTGAAGCCAACACACACCTAGTTGCAATTCGCGCTTTTCAAGTTCTGTTCCGAATCGTGATTGACAAGCAGAACAAGAGTGGCAGTTGCTTGGTGGTGAGGAAGTCAGACGTCGGCGATAAACATGTAAACATCCATCTTATTATCTATTCTAAATCTGAGCTATTAGACTGTCCTTGAGGGTTAAATAGTGCAATAATTTTTTGCACAAATTTTACACTTGTTTTGCAGTAGTAACTGAAATTGCCTCAAATACCTCATTTGCTATCTACCTCTAATATTGACTTGCTATGCACACGATATTTGCGTTCGGAAACTGCTCCATAACTAGAAAGGCTTCAAAAGCACCTACACGGATGAAAGGAAATACAGATCAATTTTTTATCACAATGATGCTGAGATATTTGCAAAACTTCGGACCGTGGGTGTCTGCGGTGAGGAACGAACTCGCTATTAGTGTGTGATAAAAAAACTTGGTGTTACTTTTGTGCTTCGATATTCAGTTTGCTAGCCTGTTTAGCTAGCTTTAGTAGCTGCTCCCAAAAATTCGACAAATAAATTTGATCCAGATGAGAGTGTATCTGTATTACAAATAAGCCCTTTAAATTAATAGCCGCTGGAAACGGAGAAAATAAAGCCCCTAATAGCGCTCATTCAAGATGCTCAATAATTTAGAAGACTAGAATAGATAAATGTGAATTGGAAATGCTCTTGGTGGGAAGGCAGTGGTCTGTTAGGCTGATACTTTTATCACTCAGTAACTTTTGTTTGAAGGAAGTCGTTGCTAATGTAAACTAGCAAAAGTGGTCTCTGAACACATCACTACTGTTTCTCTCATACTAGAGGCGACTGCATCGCCACAGAGAATTCTCTTGTGCATTCTAGGACAATTCAATAAGTAGGTTTGAAATAAATGGACCTATGAAGCAACTAATTCACTTTGCAACTGGAAAAGGTATGAAAATGTGTAGACGACAAAATAAGACGCCCACTGGCTTGGTGTACCCAGTAGATTGCATGTTAGGTTACACAGAGGAACAATTGCAGAGACGAATCTCATTTGTGTTTTGTAGCATTACAATCCTGATGACCTCATAAGGGACAGGAAGTAATGCGCTCGGCTTGACCATTCCACTGTTGATGCAACGTGCTTCCGACCTCATCTGATATCTTAAAGATGATTGAATAGATATTTGGCCAATGTCTTACAGAGGCCTAGCGATGTACCAGGTTGATGTGAACCAACGACAATGCTTGTATTGGAGTACACACTTAACCATTGCGTGTACGCCTCCAGAGACCGTAATACCTACTTTTTAGCCAATACACTGCAGTTTTGCGTTGACGTTATTGCGTCCAGCTTTTCTTCTGAGAAGTCTGAAAAAAAATTAAGCCTATAGTGTGAACATCATTGCCTTTTTGCCTTCTTTGTAGACTCACGAAAAAAAACAGCCATCAAAGTCAAAAAAGAAAAAATCAGCTGCAAAACGCCGTCATTAGAATGCCGATAATCTTTGCTTAAATGGGGACGTATAAAACGTGTTTTAAGATCGTTCTATGTGGTCATGAACTTTCGTGAAAATAGTTCACACAAGGTGTTACTACATTCTTTATTCCGTTAAAGCTGACGCCTCGGCAGTATCGCCTTCTCCAGAGCCTGGAAAGGTATACAGAAAGTCGGTCATGGGAATTATAGTTTACAGAGTTCTAGAAATCTTTATGTAGAGAGCAGGAAAGCTTATGCGAAATTGCCGCCATGAAAACTCCCTGTAAAGCCAAAAAAAACCTTGGTAATTGAGGAACTTGATAACTTTCTACTGTGGTGTCTACCGCGGAAACCTATCGACCATCTGGAATTCATAGATTCCACACAGCTTCACCACGAGCTAGTTATCCCGTCAGACGCCGCCTTATTCAACAAAGGAGAAGCAGTAGATGACTATGACCAACCAAATGTAGGATGAAATATGCATCACTCTCACAGAAATGTACTCTTTCAACAATACGGCAATGAATTTGTTGTACACCCATTTCTCTTTTATGTTATCGTTTAATACAGTTTCACCACTACTAATGAAACCATTCATCACCTAGTTCTATAAGTACTGCTATCTGCTAGACTCCAACGCAAACAGTCTACCGCTTGGATCGTAATGATATGGATTCTCTGGTTGAGAGCAAAGGCGTTTTAGAAATTGGTATTAACAGACGTCAACATCTGAGTGAAACGGCCTTACGGCATAGAATCGTCTAATTCTGTTTGGGAAATCATCAAAAAAATTGACTAACATTGTTTCATATGGCTGCCACGTATGTCTTGCTCATCACAGATTCAAAGAAAAGTAAGTCCTTCTGTCTATATCGCAAGCAATTGATGAATTGGTTAGTGACTAGCGATGACACACCATTTTATTTCTGAGATTTCCACAGCACGCGTTCGGGATTCTCATGTTCCTAATTTTCCTTCTGAAATGGACTTCGTACTGTAATTTAACAGCACATAACCTCATTCTATGTATTTGCCGAGCTCTTGTTTCACCATGTTCTCGACGTTGTATTAAAAATAGAACTTAGTTTGTTACTCATGTCATTTCCCAACGGTTTGCCCCTCATCGTGCCTTGGAGGTGTTCCTGGGTTTCGGGTTGCGATGTAAGTGGGGGGATACATTCCCCGGGCAGGGTCTCCCAAGCTGAGAAGGAGCGCGGCGTTTTTGTCAGGAAGCCCATATAACAGTAAACCAATACCAGGGTCCATCACCGTCGTGGTATCCGCATAGTGGCAAATGTTGCTTTGATCCACAAGGACGGCGACTGTGACAACCTGGAGCAGATTTTGGCCAGGCTGTCCTCGCGACTCCAGGGAACCACGATGGCTAAACCAACAAATCCCCCGGAGAATAGAAATTATGATGAAGTCCGCGCAACCAGTGAAGACGGGTCATCCAAGTATCCAGTTAAGTATTCATATCCACTCCCTCGTCCATTTACCTCTTCTCATCCTTGGCTGAATCTCCAATTCCACCATTTTTTTTACTTTTGTACTTGTGAAGGAACAACTTCTGGAACATCTTCAGTTTCGTTTTCACTGCTGTTTAGCTCAGTTCCAGTTGTTGGATATTCATCAGAATTTCATTCGTTTTCATTTCCCTCTTCATATTGCTTGAGGCCATTTTTCCAGTTTTGTAAGAACTGTACACAACTGCTCATAATAATTCGTTTAATTTGTGTTCTGTTGGATTACTAATCTAAAACGACGTTGGTAAAAAGTATTATTGCGTGACGTTTCGACGACTTCCCCTTCTTCACAGCCGGAATGATCCGTGTCGATTGTCCGCGCCCATTCATCGTCACAATGTTGGTCTTCGTTGTTGTTGCAGAAATTATCCAATTTAACCAAAATCTCACCGTTGTTTTTGTCAAAAGCCAAGGCAGGAAAGAAAAAAAATGGAAACGATGAAGAAATCAGAACAGGAATGGTTACTTTGATGTCCAGATAGTCCACCGTCACGTGTTGTGTGAGGTCAAATATTTCCTCAATTCATTTCATTGTCTGAAACCTTTATTCACGATCGAAAGCTGGTTTTTTCGACAGTGTACTATAATTCCTCGATCAACTGGACTATTTAGAAGGAAGAATCTTTAAAGATTGGTGGAAAAGATCAATCCTTAAAGACTGATGGAAGAGATCTTGCTCTATCGCATCAGTCGCTCGAATAATTTCCTATTCTTTTGTGCTCTTATTTTCAAATATGCTTGGAATTTAAATTACCAGAATATTAGAAAAGAAATTCGATCAGTGCTCCACTCACGAGGGAATTGGTTCGATACGAGTGTGATGAGCTGCATCGCGTGGACCAACGACTCCGGACCACTGGCTCGGACCATGGGCTCTGAGGAAGGTGAATACGTAAAAGCCGAATAAATCTTTGTAATATCCTCGTGTTAGCTTATCAATAAAAGAAATTAGACAAGACTTTGGATTTTAAAATCTTCAATACAGGTGGCAACCATAGGCTCCATTACCGATAACTGGGGAATACCCTTATGTCTTGCTGGACGAAACCCGCTTTTCCATTGCTTCAATGTTCTGAGTGCGAGCTATGAGGCAAAAATTGAAAAAAAAGAATGAAAGAACACGTTCCGTGAAGCCATACTCACCCTGCGACGCTCTTTTACATAGGGCGGTTGTTGTATGATTATCGGTTGGTAATAATTCGTCGCCGGCTGAGTATGGCTCATTAGAGGTGCTCAACTGAGAAAGACGCGGCTCGATGGGAGACGAAAAAAAGCCACATCGAGATGAGGAACAACTGTGGACCATCGACAAGGATCGTCGGCTCTGATGAAGACGAAGATATCGAAACGTTAGGCGAGTAAACATCTCATCTCAACCTCGTATAAGCTCAACAATATAAACAAATGTTGATTTTTATAGTACCGAGGTTAAATGACGGTCGGTTTCAAAATTCTTGTTTCGCCATCCAATGTGTCTGTCTCGGTCGTATAAGACTTTTTATCCGAGAAGATATTGGTTAGTTAAGCCGAGGTTAAATGAGGATCGGTTTGAAAAATATTCTTCATTGTATTATAACCAAAATAATGGTGGGATATTTGCAAAACTGAGGACCTCAGGTGTCTGCGGTGAAGATCGAACACGCTATCATCCCTTCCGGGGATAAAGCGTTCACCACGACACCATGCTGGTGATTGTGATTGTGCTGGTTGATTACATTGTGCTTCTTCAATGACTTAAATAATGGGCTTCTCTCGCCGGAAGGACGCGAAAAAAATCACGTTTCCGTAGAAAGACTTTAATTCTATTGGTTCTGTATGAAATGACATCGTGGGTGGAGTCTGCCATTTTAGCGTAGGCGTATTCGTGGTGATTGGCGGATTGTCCAGTGTGTGAATACCCTCCTGTTTTGTTCACAAACCGCTTCTCCATTCGGTTGCATGCGAACGAATCGACATTCTGCTTAGTGCTCAAAAAAATGTTAGCTCATATATATTTTTTTTTACATTTTGACACGTCACGTAGCCTTGTGACTAAACTAGTTGGTAATTTCCCACATGAGAGAAATTTATTTCATCCTTGCTGAAACATAATGCTGAAACCGCACCTGTCAATAAGCAAAGATCTTAGTTATATTGCTGATCAAATTATAGTGACCCTCAGTTTGTTTTCTACACTCTTTTTAGATACTTCTGAGTTCTCAAGAAAATCTTTGTCGATCGCATTTACGTCTTAAGCCGAAGTTGGCACCCAAAATCGAGACCATTAGATTGCAGACCGAATAAACAGACTTTACTTAGCCGTGCCCCGGGATAAAGCACTGGTTTTGCGTAGTTGGTCGCCCACGACTAGTTTTTTTGAGAGTGCCACCCCGTTGTCGATGTCACTCCGGATCCATAAGAAATAATTTTTGGAGACATTTGGTTTGAATCATCGCTGTGAAACACAGTGAAGTTTTATAACAATCTGCTGCAAAGATGACACTTGGCCACTTATTAATTCTACCTTTCAGCTCCTTTTTTTTCCTAAAGTTTTTTAATTCCTTTTCCGCAAAAGTAGAGAGAGGAATTACCTTCTTGTTAATAGCCGTAAATTGCTGCTTCAACTCTCGCCTAATTCAAAAGCTTTTTCCAAATATTTAGGCCAATGAACTTAGCAGTGTATTCATCTGCCAGTAATAAAGCACTGTCATGTCCGAATGTTTCCGAACAGAACTGGCATTGACAAGAGTTTCGGTCGCTTCTCACGGTACTGAATCCATTGCAGTAACTAGTCGCAGCGCACTTCTTTTTGATTTCACGAGGTGTCGTGGTATTTTTTTGCCACTGTTGCTTGACTATTTTTTCAGCGATCCCTTTCTTTCATTCTACATAGTACATTTTTAATTGGTAGTATCGTTGAGAATCTGTTTTTCAATATACTTCTACATGATCGTGTTGACAGGAGGTTGGTATGAAACTTTTGTTCGACTAACTTTTAACATCTTTGTCATCTTCACAGGCGCATTGATCCGTGTCGGTGCTCCAAGCTGGTCGTTGCCACGATGTAGGCGCTCGTTGACGCGACGAGTCGATTGCAATGAAGAGAGTACCGCCTCGAATGCTTAACTTCACTAAGCGGTAGCCTTTTATACAGGATGGATGTTGATCTATTGCCACTATGCAATGTGATCTTTTTTCTGGCAGACAATGTCTCCTGTAGCAGTCGGCACTTCATTTGTTGGCACGTATCATGGCACAATATCTCACAAACCGGCTTCCATTAAATCTCAGTAAAAGCAATCGATAAGTTCCTACATGATATCTTCCCACCACCTGGATGGTCGCCAAGAAGAAAGCCTGCATTCTCTTTGAGTCCACTCCATTGTACTCTTTGTCCACCTGTCTTCTCTTCTTCTTACCATATGACCGGGCTATCTGTGTCCCAGCTATAGATGTATATTCTCCTCGATCCCAAAGGGGGGATAAGCTTTGAAGGTCTGAGTTGAGCATTGCAGCTAGACGCTGTGAATACTGGTTAAACTTCAGAACGCATCATTCAAGGACTGTTAGAGGTGCGCAGATTAACTGAAGTGACCGAAGTATCAGCACATGTTTCTGTTTCAAAAGAGCTGAAAGAACAATTGAGTTGAGAAGGTGAGGGTAATCTTTTTACTTTAGTTTTTTGTTAAGTTAGTTTCTTTTTACCAGATTCAATAACAATCTGCCAGTGTTCGTATATAGGACGGGTCAACTTCTCAGTCGACAAGCGATGATAGGCTTTCATCCGATTCGACCTTGTTGTCGATAAATGTTTGGACAAAGGACAGATGGTATTTCCGACGGTCTTCTGTGATCTGTAATACGATACAGTTGTAGTCTATGCCGCAAAGTCGCCAAAGGAATCTTGCTTTCTCGACTGGTTGTGCCTCATTCAGGGTCTCCGATATGTGCAATAAGATAATCTCCGTGGAAAATCTTTTAGAGTACCTATAATTAACAAGATATAATAATTGACAAGCATATCAGACGATAGTTACGAAGATTACTTCGGTCGCTTTCCTTGGGCAGGATGGCCATGGGCAAAGTCCTTCAACGGTTTGAGAATTTCTCTTTCTTAAGGTAAGATGTCATGTTGCGAACAGTGTCTGTAATTTGTGACCTTTGAGGAAACTGTCTGTGATGTTGCCGGATCCTGAATCTGTCTCTCATGACTTCTGTCTCAATTCGGGCTTCAGAAGATAGGATCTCGAGTGGTTTTCCTTCAGTGGGCCTTTCGAGGTACGAGATGGAGAATGTGGAACGAGGAACCTTGACAAAGAACTTTTTCATTATCAATTGCACATCATGGCGGAATTTAGTGATAGTTTCATCTTCATTCATCAAGGCGGATAGCGGATAAAGAGACATTATGGTCGCATTGATTTCGACGGCACTTCTTCAAATTAGCTCGTTCTTGAGCTTCTTCCAGTAAATTTCTTTTGCCTACAACGTTGTAAATCCTTCTGAAAAGATCGCCTACAGTTCGCATTTATTATCAAGCATGTTAGGTGTGTTGGATTAGGATCAAGCTGCAATATCATTTCTTTTTCGAGCAACCTCTTGGTAGTAAGGGACATGCGACCTGCACTTTTTGTTTGAGAAGCAAAGGCGGGTTGCACATGGTCTTACGCCGTTCGTTAAGCAGCATGTAGACCTCTGTGGGTCTGCCTCAATCTCCCATTCATTGAGGAGAGGGTTTTTTGAGAATATTCTCGTCATAAATGACTTGTTTGGTTTTTTTCTGGGCAATGATAAGAGTTCTTTTCCAGCTCATGGGTGGATTGAATTTTCGCAGGGAAAGGTGGTGATTGGATCCAGTACAGAATTCAGGTACCACAAGGTACCATTCTTTTGTCTAAGAGGAACCACTTTCTGCTTGCGAGAATATTATCGCGCTCTTCATGAGTCGTGCTGTTATGAGAATCCTGTGTCCATCGGCGACTTTCTCTCTTCTCGCAAAATGATTATCCACAGAAGAGACGAGCTACAGACAGAAGTCCTACAAAGCTGTTTCCATTCTCATTTCTTCCTTCAATTCTGAATCTCCCCATTCTGGTTGACTGGTCTTAATCTGGCATTGAAGTTTCCATTAATAAATTTACTGAAGACTTCCTCGCTGCTGACTACTTTTAATTGTCCGCAGAACTGATCCATTTCGCTTTCATTATTTGTAGAAGTTGGTGACTAGCAGTTGATAATGCCCACTAGTCTTTGACAAGGTCGTTGGAAATGAAGCATGGTGCGGTGATAGGATTCTGCATTAGGTGACTAGATGGGAAATAAGTAAGTATACGAAGAAGCCAAAGGGGCCAACATTTTGTAATGTAACCTTTTTTTCACAAATGACAAAGGTACTGTAGTCGAATTAACATATTCGGTTTTCCTGAATGTTTCCGTATCTTTAGAGCGTAGAGCATAAATATCGGGGTCTGAGAAGACCGTTCTATTGTTATACGTAGAGAGCAAGAAGCAATATCCATGGCATTTCGCAGGCTTGCTCCTTCTGTCCTTTTTCCCAATTACTTCCTGTGTAACCAGAGCTTTGATCTCCTCTCACCAGTTGTCCCACCGCGCAACGTAGTAGACGGAAGGGCCCAATGTGCATGCCACTTATCAGGTTAGGAGTGAGAAATACGCAGAGTTATCTGAAATCCCGTTATTTGCTCTTTCTCACTGCTTTGTTGCTGTCATCTATGTAGTTTTTCGATGCAAAATTTTTTTTCACAGCAGTATTTTTATCATAATTTCTGAAGACTTTTACTATTACGACTAACACAATAGAACCTGTTGTCGGCGTTTTGGGTAAGAAAATAAACACTTTTGCGTTATTTCTGAACTCAAGCAGTAGTCTCACCATTACCATCCAAACATACCAAATTCACCACTCAGAACGTAAAAACTGAGAAGATAAGCGCTTGAAGGACTCCGAATAAATCATCTATTCGATAATGGATGCGCAATAAAGCCTTCGACGTTGATCAGTTCCCTAAAGGATGCAGCATTTATTCGACTTAAAAACTGGCGTGGACAATAAATTGTTGTGCCCATCGGTGTATCAAGTTAGTGCTGCTATCCTTCTAAATAATTTTGATGCCAGTTTACCCATCTTGGGTGGATGGAAGGCTTGGTTTGGTCCAAGGTGTGATATTGAAGCAAGAACAGGGTGTCAGTTTCCAGAACAACTGTAATTACTGCGCCACAGGCGCTCACGTTTTCAATATCAATGAACATTATGTTTGTTTTTCAGCGACTATTCCAAGTCGTTTTTCTAAACTTTTGCGACACTAACATTTTGACTCCGAAATGTAGAGAAGTTAACGACTCACTTATCAGTTTTTCTATGCTATTTTTTCATTTTGCTCTTCACAGTAACACTAGGGTGATGGTGCAACCACGCAGTGGCGTAAATCTTTGAAGTTATCGTTGTAGTTACACATCTGGAAAAGCTGCTTATCGTCTTTGTACTGCCATAGAAGCTGCACTTCTGCTTTCATCCTAATTCACTTTTGTCGCTTTATTTAAAACTGGCTTCTCAAATATTGCAAATACATCTGCATGTAGATAAACGTATAGGTGTGTACTAATGGTAATTTACGCATTTTAGAGTTTTATTGGAATGCATGATAACTTTATTTTACAACAACCTCGTGTTAACCGAGTATAAAAACAAAAGCTCTAGCTCTCTGTGTTGATCAATCCCTGAGGGATTCGTCATGCATTCGACATCATTAAGCATCGTGTGGAGGTGATTCAATGCATATTTGGCTTTTACAATGACCCGCGGTGGCCTACCGATGCATCAAGCCAGTGCTGCTATCCTCCGAGACAAGTCTAGTATCATTTTTGGCGACTCCGGAGGGACAGAAGGCCACTGGCGCGGTGATCTACCCCATGTGTGTGTCGCAGTGCGCCTCCAACCACTCCACCACACCCGTCCCTGTTAGCCCAGTAATCTAAGAAAATGTTGATCTTGTTGATCTTTCTTGCCAAGGTTTTATGGAATCAGGCTTTTAAGATGCAGTAACTTTTTGTTGCAGTGGCTGTTGTCTTTGCAAATGCATTAGATATTTTACACTGGCCGTTACGATATATCCCTTCTTTACGTACTCCTCCTTGTTGGTTAGCACAAGGGAATTTTAAGGTTTTGTATCCACGATCTTCGTTGTGTGTTCTGGTATTGATAAACACCTTTCACATCAGCTTATAACCACATGGGGATACCTTCTGGCTAAAAATACTAAAACAAAATAGGTTCATAGCAGAAGCGTGAGGCTCGTCGTATCTCCTCTGCTAGCGACGGTCACTGTGCTGTTCTGGTGCACGTGACCATCGAATGCAAACCTTACTGGTTCTCACGCAGTTGATGGCTAATACTCTTATCGTCGTCACGACATTTATTTCAATGGAGTTGCTTCCTAATGCAATGCACGATGGTGATCGCTTCATTTGTAAACGAACATCGAAAGGCACTCTCGCAATTCCTATGCCAGGCACGATTCGTCACCGCTAATACTGCCGTTATGCCCTGGCCTGGCTTGGCCTTCCCAATGTGGTGTCGTGCCGGATAGCTCCGATCAATACAATGTTGCTTTAATCCTTAGAAATCAAACAGAATGAAGACGACCATGTTGATTAAAGTTTGTTTTCTAAGCTGCCTCTCGTGTAGCAACTGTGGACTAGCTTAGAAAATGCAGTAAATTCTGGAATTCGATAGCACTATCGCGTTCTTGTCGTCTCGATCTTTGCAAATGTCTTGAATTTTCTCGGGTTACTGGTTGCGCCTCTTCGAAACCTCAGTTCCTTTGTGGAGTAGATTCTACTTCACTAACTTGATTTTCGAAGTAGACCTTATACAAAATCAAAATGAGCTTGACATTGTCTAAAGTTTAATCACTGAATGAAATCTTTCAGGTGTTAGGTCATGTGTGCCTCTGCTTATCCTTCTGTGTTGGTATTCTGGATCTTTTCTTCCTCCGCTTTCATCCTTGTCCACTGATTTATTTCTAGTATGTGAAATCATCACCAAAAGCAAAACATGGAAAGGCAAGAACCTGTACGGAATGCCAATGAAAAGATAGTCTCTAGTTTTTTTTTAAAAAATTTCTTTATAATGCGCTACTCTGTCTTTCTTGTTTGTTTTTTTGTTTGTTTTTTTGTTTTTTTGTTTTTGCTATCCATCGGCACTTGTGGCATCTGAAGACGACGAAATGTCTTTTTTTTTATATTTCCCTCCATTAGCAAGCCCTGATTACATCTTTTCGTTTTTAGCTCTTCAAGTCAACAATAAACGAGGATAGGACTAAACTAATTGAGGACTTGGGGACTTACGGACTCGACAGACTTGTTGGAGAGACTCGGTCCTAGCTCTTTAAACATTATACATATGACTTTAATGATGCTGAGATATTTGCAAAACTCTGGACCGCAGGTGCCTATGGTGGGGAACGAACGCGCTATTGTCCTTTCCGGGGAGTAGCGCGCTCACCACCACACCATGCGGGGTCCTTCGTTTCGCCTGTCTCTCAGCTAGTTCTATTGATCTTTTGCCATCAGTAATCACCCGTCAGCGGGATTGATCTGGGGGGCCCCAAATCGGCAACGAACCCAGTTAAGCTGAGGCTGCAGTTATAATCACAATTTTGACTTCTTATTTACTGCCTACTCTTTTTAGCGGCAGGGTATGCGAGATCAATCCCGCTGACGGGTGATTGCTGATGGCAAAAGATCAATAGAACTAGCTGAGAGACAGGCGAAACGAAGGACCCTGCATGGTGTGGTGGTGAGCGCGTTACTCCCCGGAAAGGACAATAGCGCGTTCGTTCCCCACCATAGGCACCTGCGGTCCAGAGTTTTGCAAATATCTCAGCATCATTAAAGTTATATTTCGCAACGCATACCCTGCCGCTAAAAAAGAGTAGGCAGTAAATAAGAAGTCAAAATCATACATATGCTTCAAATTTAGTTTCCATTTTGTAATTTGCCTTCTATTTAAACCTAATAAAGTACTCGCGATATGGAGTTCTAAAAATATTTCAACTAATCAAGCAGACATTGTGGAAAGCCATCGTGACTTGTTGGATGAACATTTCGCTAATTGCTTCACCGTCTGAAAGCGGGAAATGATTGATGTGCACGAAAAATCCAGCATTTCCCAGTGATGAGATAAATAAATCTGCTGATTTTCGGCGGAACATCCAGGACGTAAGCAAGATCTGAATTTTGGCATACATACAGCACGAATATTTGCTTTTATATTTTTTACCAAGTCAAGGATAAAAGATAAAGCTCTCGGCGTTGATCAATCCCCTGAGGGATGCTCCATGCACTCGACTTCATTGAGCATCGTTTGGAGGCGACTGAATGCATATCTGGCCTTTAGAATGACTCGTGGTGGCCTACCGATTTGTCAAGCCAGTGCTGCTATCCTCCCAGACAAGTATGGTATCAATTTGTCGACCCCGGAGGGATGGAAAGCTTGGTGAGCCATGAGCGCGGGGATCGATTCCACGTGTGCGTTGCAAGGCGCCTCCGACTACTGCACCATACGCGCCCTTCACTAAATTGAACCGTTTTATATTATAATATATTATAAGTCATGGTTAATTATATTATAAGCTGCTTCGCAACCACTGATTTTTAATGCTGGTGTGGTGACTGCGTCAGAGCCTTCAAATTGGAAGCATAGGAGAAAGGCGCTCTTAGCGCCTAGGAAGAGCGGATGCTACAATGTCTTCTACCCTCATCGAGGCTTTTTGCCATTATTAAACATTTTATATGACAAGCATAATGCCATCGTTCGAAAGAATGGAAAAAAATGGCTTCAATAAGATGAAATCAGTTTACCCTTAAAATCGGCGGGGCATAGGGATTAAAAGCGCCTCACTACAATGTAAGTATTCTTTTTCTTTCGTTATTTTAGCACTCCGTCTTAAGAAATCCGGTTAAAAAGAAGCAACACGAATTCATCATAAAGTGTTGGTTATGTGCAGTGTGATCACATACATCTCATTTTGCTTGCATTAGTGTTCCCTGGTCTTGAAGTCTTTGAGCTGCACAGTTGTTTTTTTCTTGGCAGAAATGTCCCGATATCTTTGATCGTCACGGAGGTTCTTTTAAAAAATAAAAAATGTGTATGTTCTAAAATGTTTTAAAAAATGACTAACAATGTTTATTTGGAATAGATAACTGCTTTATGTCGCAAATGGAGAATATGATGTGCACCAAGTAAGGCTGCTGCATTGTCTAGCTTCTTTCGTAACACATTGTAAGATTCGCGATTCTAAACAGAAGTACATGCCACATTTCTCGATGAACAATAGCTAAGCCGTTTATTAAAGCACCGCCAGTCTAAGCTGAGTAACACACACGTGGAACCGATCCCAGCGGGCATGGCTCACCAAGCCTTCCATCCCTCCGGGGTCGGCAAATTGTTAGCAAAGTTGTCTGGGAGGATAGCAGAACTGGTTGAGAACGCAGATGAAACGTTGAGCTGAACCACGAGCCGTTGTAAAGGCCAGATATATATTCATCTCATATATATATATATATACATTCAGTCATCTCCAAACGATAATTAATGAAGTCGAATGCATGGAGCATCCCTCAGGGAATTGATCAGCACTGGGAGCCGTATATTTAGAATGTGTACCATGTTCTCGTTTGTAATCCGAAGATTACTTTGTCAACTGCTTAGAAATGTTTTACTTTGATTCGCAGGCTTACAGTAATTCCTTGGCTTTGAAAGGTTCCTAACATTAAATATTTACAATTTCCACGAAATGAAAGCGCTAAGGAATTTATAGATAAAAAAAATGAGTCTCATCGGTTCGAACAATTTATTCAAAACCAAGGAACCTTTCAATGCGGCGGTTTTTTTTCTCCGCCCAGTAAGCGATTAGCGATGCGATTCAGGAAAGGGCAGTCTGCCGTTGTGTGAGGTAATGTATTGGAAGAAACTGTGCTACCTTGCCAGAAACGCATTCATCGTAAGAGATGAAAAAAAAGTTTTTTAATTATAGTGTTAGCCTTTCATTTTCCGCATACTACAATTTTTCACGGCAGTGGGATGGTGTGAATTACAACTTCAACGATACTGAGATATTCGCAAAACTTGGACCCCGGGTCAGATTGAGCCACGATTTCCCTTTACGGAAGGTCGCGCATTACATACTGCGCCACGAAGGCCCTTACTATGTGTTTCTGTCACCCTAGTTTTCTACCAAACGCTGCCATCATTAACCACCCGTATAAAGTGGAAAACTAGCTGGGAGAAACGCAGAGGAAGGCCTCCGTGGCGTAGTGTTTAATGCTCTAGCCCCGTGGTTCGATCTGGCCTGGAATCCAAGTTTTGCGAATATCTCAGCATCGTTGTAGTTCTTAGTTCAACCTTTATACTGTTTCCTTTTTCTTTATATTTTTTCGGCGTTTTTTTCTTTCCCATGTTACTTTGTTCAGATGGCTCTACGAACCAGGACACTTACCAGAATGGAAAGTGATTACATCAGCCGAAAAGAAGCTTATAAGAGTTTATCTCGTTTTTGATATTACTCAACAACTCACGAGTTGAGATGTTTATGTTTAATACTTCGAATAGTTGAGTAAACTTAAAAAATAATTGAAATCGCTCGGTCGATTGGGAAATCTGACCAGCAAATGTAATCGTGGGCAATTCGAAGCCAAAATCTTACGACCATAATTTAACTTCGGGGCTTGTAACAAACCTTTTTAGATTGTTCAGCTTGGACGAGGTTGCAATAACTTCTCATTCGACTAACATTTCAGCACCTTCGTCTTCTTCAGAGTCGCTTTGATCTAATGACTCTGAAGAATGCCACAGCTCTATTACCAAAATATTCGAGGCTGGAGCAAAGGGTGTCGGAATACTCCTAAGCATATTATGATCTTTTGCAGTATTTTCTTGTTAAGCTTCACCTTTTAGTCCTCATGTTCAACCCAAGGTGCGCTTATTCCTTTTTTATCTAACCAACGAGAAACCGCCATCACGTAGCATTGTTTCAGCGAGTCCTCCTTCTCGACGCAATCGTACGGGACTGCGACCATTTCACCAATCGCAATTTAGGTGTTCCAGCACTCTTTTCAAAACACCTTACACTCAAATTTTTGCTGAGATCAATATATTGAGGAAGCGGATCAGTAGGATGCATGTTATGTTGAATCAAGAATTCGATTCGTCTGATCGAGCGCATCCAAAAAAACCTACCTCGGCTGACGTTTTATGCCTTCTGTAAGACTGCCGTAATTATATTTCAAAGATTTTAGGGTTAGTGCTATATGATATATAAAGCTAGCGCTGATCTAATCTAGCAGAACTGCAAGTGGGAACTAGACAAAATCTTCAAAATCAAACAATGTTACATAAGATGCCAACCAATTCCGTGTTGTGTATTTTGGAACCATTTGTTACGTTACTGAGCTTCTTCCGAAATTCTTCGGTTATTGCCTCTACCTAATTTGCATAAATCAATTGAGGCCATTTTTCTTCTCAAATAACTCGAGTATGACAACCATTTCAAAGAATGAAGTAACGCATATAAATGGAAAGGCTTTAGGTTCAAACAAATTTTAAAGAATGCTGAGTGTTTGTGCAAGCCTACAAGGAAGTAGTCCAAATGGACACTGAAATGGACATTCTTAACTTTGCGAATTTCACTGCGCTTATCAAACTCCTGTCGTTCTGGATTAGGCAAGCTATTATGAGGCTTGTTAGGGGATAAAACACTGATTTGGCAACTCCGCAGAAAACCGTAAGTCATTGTGCTGGCGAAACATGTATTCACCAACCTTAATGATGGTAGGAATGGAAATCCATGCATGAATCATATCTCGTGGACTGATCAGACCAAATGCATTACATTACTATTCTTTATGCAATATTTATATACATATAGACATACCACGGATCTCCCTCATATGAGGGATCTCGTGCCGGTTAATATCGAGGCTACGTTGCGCGCCCCCAGGTGGCGGATAGGGGATTAGTCGCGGACCAAGAGCGATCTTTGCTTCTCTGAGACGAAGGTGGATCTAAGGGATGGGCTCATTGTTTCTGCTGCGCCGAATTGGCACATACTTTATATTTGAGGGAGCGCATTCATGCATGCGTGTGTGGGGGGTTTTCGCTTATGCGGATTGTATTCTACGAGTTAATTCGACCAAAAGTATATGGGAGGCGGTTAGGAGTCGCCTCCAACAAATAAGCTCCATGTCCACACTGGGAGAGCCTGGCAAGCTACCCGTGAGTATATCCAGCCCCCACGTTCAGTTCCCAGCAAGCTATATGTGGGTATCAAAATGCTAAACACAGTAAAAAAAACGGGCCTCATTCCCCTGACCCCGAAAGCGCCCCAATTTCGCAGCGTATGAAGAGGCTGTTAAAATTTCAGCGCCAATGGAAGCCGCCTGGATTAAAAAGAACTATGGTGACGATCTGTACGTACAATTCACGTACACTTGCATCCGAGTGCTCGATAGAAGACTTGCTCATACAAGCAAGAAGGATAAGGTACGACGTCATCGGCCTGGTCGAGACGAGAAGACGCCAACCTTTCAACGCCGTCTATGACACCGGAGAAGAACTGTTCGTTGGAACATGCGACAGTAGAGGAGTCGACGGCGTCGGCGTTCTCGTCAGCAAGAGTTTCTCCATGAACATGGATTCATTCGAACAGCTTACAACCCGAATCGGACGTTTACGATTAAAAAGATGTGTATCAATACCGGCTTTGACAATCTTCGTCGTTTACGTGCCGACATCAAACTATGACAAAGAAGAAGTCGAAGCGTTCTATATGAACTTGGAGAAGTTCTACAGAGAAGACCATACATTCTTCAAGGTCATCGTTGAAGATTTCAATGCCAAGATTGGACCAAGAAGAATGTCTGCGTCACATTGGGACCCATGCATTAGAATGGAATGAACAGGGTGAGCGGCTATCTGAGTTTATCATGGCGACCAAGACCATCCATGGCAACTCGCAATTCCAGAAGCCCCACCCTCAACGCTGGACGTGGGAGTCTCCCAATAGAGAGTAACATAACGAAATAGACCACATCATAGTAAATAGAAGGTTTTGTCTAACGGATGTCGCTGTTGTCCCAAAATTCTACACGGGATCAGACCACTGTCTCCTTCGTGCAAGATTCTATTTCTTGCGGAAAGGAGAAAAAAGCCGCTAAATTCAAAAAAGCGAAGTCCCAAAACCACCGTAAACTGGGACTTTTTCAATTCATTAGTGTGCTGTTGAGAAGACGCCGTTGTCGACAACATCGACGAAGGATACGATCGGCTCATTCAACATCTTCACGTTAGCGCTATGAAAGCTGAGAGTTCGAAAGTCACCAAGAGACGTCTGCCTCCAGAAACACTCGAGCTGATGCGCCAGCGTGGAATCGCACGAGCTGCAGGCAACCGCGAACTAACTTCCGAACTTGAATGCAGACAGGCGACAAAGAAGATCTTAAAGAGAGAAGAGCAGCAGTAATGGTCGAAGCTACAGAGGCTGGGAAAAGCATTCGCAAAGCCCATCGAAGCTTTGCCAGTTACAAGACCATGATGATTGCACTCCGACGCCCAGACGGAACAGTTACAGCTTCCAGAAAGGCAATGGAGAAGATCATTCACGAATACTACTCAGATCTCTTCGATAGCCACGTCCACCTCCCGTCATATGAAATAAAGGAGGATGGATATGTCGTACCACCGATTCTCCCTTCGAAATCTGATATGCCATTTCGTCGATGAAAAATCGAACAGCACCAGGTCCGGACAGGATAAGTTCAGAACACCTGAAGAACATTTCGCCACTCCATGTTAACACACTGGCTCGGCTGTTCACACGTTATCTGTCTGAATGCGAGGTCCCTATTCAGTAGAAGACCAGCAAGACCGTGTTATTGTTCAACAAGGGTGACCCACACGATATCGGGAACTATCGCCCAATCTGTTTGCTGTCAGTCGTCTACAAACTTTTCACTCGAGTCATCCTAAACAGGATTGACAGAACACTGGACGAAGGACAGCCATGTGAGCAAGCAGGGTTTCGAAAAGGATTTAGTACGATAGACTACCTCCACACGGTAACAAGGCTCATTGAAGTGTCGCGAGAGTACAAAAGACCGCACTGTCTCACTTTCATCGATTAGCAGAAAGCCTTTGATTCAATTGAGATAGAAGCAGTCATGGAAGCCCTTGATAGTCAAGGAGTCCCTATTCAGTACATAAAGATTCTTCGTGAGCTGTAGAAAAATTTCACAACCAAGATTTCACCATTCTACAACGATATTAACATCGACGTCAAAAGATGGGTTAAGCAGGGCGATACCATCTCGCCAAAACTACTTACCGCCACCCTCCAGAACGTCATGCGAACAGTGGAACGGGATAATATGGGAGTGAAAATCAATGGTCGGCTGTTACATCATCTTCGCTTTGCTGATGATATCGTTCTTCCAGATGACATAACACCAAACATTAGCCAAGCGGAGCGTATGATTGCCAACTCTGATAAAGCCTGTGGAAAGATTGGTCTTCGACTAAATCTCACAAAAACGATGTTGATGAAGAAGGGAATGGTTTCGTATGCCCCCATTTACGCTCAAAGGAACGAATATCTCCGAATGCTCCAGTTATGGCTATCTAGGTCAGGAAATCAATATGATGAACGACTTAGCTTCTGAGCTGAGCAGAAGAAACGAGCGGCTTGGGTAGCTTTCAAGAGCATGTAGTGAAGAGAACAAAGAACACCCGACTCCGTCCCCACCTTTTCGACTCAAAGGTGCTTCCTGCTCTAACGTTTGCGTCAGAAACCTGGTCGCTGCGTAAGCAGGATGAAAAAACCACTCAGCGTTGTCGAACGCGCAGTAGAAAGGACGATGCTAGGAGTATCCCGTTTCACACAAGTAAGGGATGGGATCCAAAGCTCCGACCTGCGCCAACCATCAAAAATCAAAGATGCCGTTCTGTGCGCAAAACAGTCGAAGATAAGGTGGGCCAGACACGTAATGCGTGTGAATGACAACCTATGGACAAGAGCCGTTAGTGACTGGATTTCTCGGGATGTCAAACGTACTGCAGTAAGACCACTGACCCGATGGTCAGAGTTCTTCGCGAAAGGTTTAGAAGAAAGATATGATGCTCAACGAGTCCCTAAAGCGAGCAGAACCCACTGGGCTACTCTTGCACGCGATAGGAAAAAATAGAAGATTTACTGGCGCCCGCTCGAATCACTCGACGATCAACGGGCTACAGCTGGTATAGGTGATAGACATACGTGGTTATATTATATAAAAAATGTCACTGATAGAACAATTAGAGAGAGCTTCAGCTTTTTCTGGGACGCACAGCTCTTCCTAACAATCTTTAATTGTTAATAATTGTCGCCTTTTTCAGAGCTTCTGCTCAATCCATTCACCATATTTAGCTTTATACAACAGACTTATAAAATAGTGATCTTATCTTTGAACCTTCGAAAAAGGTTACTAGTGAGTTTTTTAAGTGACCTGACACCATTTTTTTGACGCTAGTACTGCGTGACTTATCTTTAGACCTACTGTACAGATCCCATCAGTACTTCCATTCAACTTCTTTCCTCGCGTTCTTCATCCGCGGAGGTATTCGAACACTTTACGTAAAGTTTACTGCTGCTTTAGGTCTTCCTTATTATTTATGGATGTTCTTCAATGTTGATCGAGTTGATTCTCTCTGGAATTCTAAGACAGCCGTGCTAAGATGTTTCTACGTGAACTGGTGAGAATTAGCTGTTCTCAAACAAGCTCACCACCAATTTCCAGGCAGTGGAGGAATTAGAGGCCTGCTTGATACCGTGCAGCGTTGACCCAAGGGCTAATCATAGTTCTCCTGTTATTTGGATGTGAGAGCTAATTCCACACTTTTCATTGATTTTGGACGAAGGACAATAGGAAATGGCACCAAATCTGACCAATTCCTGAGAAATGAGTGTGCATTCATCCTCATTAAGCATTATTAGATGTGACTGAATGCACATCTGGTCTTCAAAGTGATTTTTTCCGGTCTGGAAAGATGGGAAGTTTGGTGTTCCTCGTGCTCAGGGTTGAAGCAAAGGCCCATACCCTATGAGTTGCGGAGTTGGACAAGCCACGTCGTTGCACACGCAGGTGATTTGGATAGCAGTGTGAAATCTTGTAAAGGCAGTTTTTGTTGCCTTTTTAGAAGTAAGAATGTTTTTTTGTTATATCTTGCGTCCACACATTGTCTGAAAAATTCTTTATGTGCTTGATAATTTATTCCATTTCCGCACGAATTACCCCCAATTTTGTGAATTCGCTGAGTGTACTTATTCGCTTTTCTGGATTTTGAATAGTTGGTTCACTAAGTCAGTTAGGCCAGCCACAGGTTGGCATCCCTGAGACAACTGCAGCACTGGTCTCATCTTTTTGTTCACAGAAGTAGAGCCGTTTAGTGGTGATTTCAACGATACCATCCATTCATTCATTATCCAAATTTGTATCTGAAGCAAGAGTGTCTAGGGATAGCTTTGGATTGCCGCATACCGCTTTCAACAATTTAATTTCATTTTTTGAGCAACAGAATGAACGCTCATCCCTTTCCCGAGATTTCGTTTGTGGAAAGAACTCTACAGTATCCGCATTTCAGTCCTTGATACACTAATTTACACCTGATGATTATCCGATCGTTTTACGTATCCTACACTGTTCATTATCATGGAATCAATTCTTTGCCTTTTTTCATGTCAGCTGTACTCCCTTCCAATTGTTTTTTCGTAGTTATTCGGATGCTATTCAATATTTTTCTACATTTACACTTGTTACTTCTTCATAATTCTTTCCAGTTCTGGTTGGTTATTTAGCAATTCAGCCGCTTTTCCGCAATATTCGTCTTTCTGATGAATTTTTTAAAAAATTTTCCAATTTTGCTGATTTATTTAGCAAGCTATCGCTACCTTTAATAATTGCATTGCATCTAGAGAGTAGTAGCTGTGGGCTTCAACTCTTTTAGCATAACTGTTACCACGTTTAGCGCAATGGCTAAAGGTATCCAGCAAAACACATTGTATTTGACTCTGGTTCGATCCTGTGCCACTCGCTCACCAACCCTTCCATTTTTCTGTGGTAGTCAAATTGTTATTAGACTTGTCAAGGAGGAGAGCAGCACTTACTCGATACGTCGATGGGCCACCGTGAATCGTTTTACAGACCAGAGCTAGATTCTTTCATGACATAACTTTTTTTGAGGAATTATGTGATGGGAAGACTAAACTAATCTAGACTGGATAGAGGCTGCAGATGACGCCGAAATTGCGAGATTTTCTAATTTTTTGTAGTTCGTTCATGGAATTCGATGTAAGGGTACAGGGAGCAAATTCTACATGAAAACAATGTTTAACTTTTATTCACCGCATGTTATTTTTTTTGGGTTGGGTACTACGTGAAATACAACCACAATGGTGCTGAAATATGAGCAAATCTCGAAATCTCAATTGTGCACCACACTCGTGAATACCTTCACCAGGGGCTGTGTGTTGCCCATTGCACCATCGAAGCTCTTGCTTTACCTTTCAGCCAGATTTTTTACCCCCAACGTTGCCATCAGCAATCACGCGTCAACGGGAATGACCTAGGGAACACAAATCGGCATTTAATCTAGTTAAGCTGATACTGCAGTCGAAATCACAATGTTTAACTTTTATGCAGTGGGTGTCTATCAAGTGTGCCTTCGGAAAAGGTAATCGCGGGTTTGAAGCTCATCTGTAGTTCTGACCTTTGCTCACATCTCAGCATGGTTGTATGAAAGCAGTTTTTGTTCAAGCATTGAACATTCTGTCAGATTTAAAGCCGGCCTGGAGATGCCTTTATTAAGAAGAATTATACGATTTTTTGCAGTTCGCACAAGCTTTCTTCAGGAACCACCGTTTTTCTGAGCTTCCGACCACCAGCTTCATCTATGTGACGGACTCTGAACCATAACGTTCACTTGTCATCTGTAATCCCCTCATATTCACCCGACCACATACCGTTTGGCGCCACCAGTGAAACTGTTCAACGTTTTATTGCTTCTACTTGGATAAACCAAATTTGTGTCAAAAATCTAAGCCATGATGTGCTTCCGTGTTTAGGATGCGGTATAGCGGACATTTTTTATTTGATGGGACGCTCATAATTTCTCTATGGGGATGACTAGAATGTGAAGGGGAGTGCTGTGCTCATTAGATGTCCCCCCTTTAGATAGAGGTTTTATAAAAATGTTACCAATACGGACATCTCCTCATATTTTTTTTCCAGCTAGAATATTCTGCTGCTAAATTTTCATCTGTCGCTGACACTGTTTGTGACATTTTCAATGCTTTTTCTTGATACTTTAGCTTCTCAGTACGCTATCGTTCATCGTTTCAATTTCGGATTATTTTTTTCACTTATCTGCATGTATCTCTGCTTTTTCCAAGATACCCACACAAGGGTTTTTTTCGTGTTCGTTTTTTGGGTTTTTTCAGAAAGTCGTTGGGGTTAAACGAAATACTGCAAGGAAATCTTAATGGGATTGTCGCTAAACAAACCAGGTCCTGCTTAGCGACGTGCTTGACCTTTTATGTACGATATTGAGCTAAATTGTAATTCAGAAAATAAAGAGGCGTCTCCCAGAGTTCATTTAGCGGAACTACAACACAACCTCTGTCTCATAAACTAGTGCACGTCTTACAACGAACATTTGTGACAAACAACCAACTGCTCAGTTTTTTTCCTTCCTTTATTTCATCTATTTGTCAGATAAAATTAGAGCGGTAACTGGGACCACCGGGATATTAGTGCCGGTTTTAATATTTTAATTTTTTTAAACATCACAGTTAGTTCTCCAAAAGGGCCTTTCCTTGTAAAACAACGTCCCACCATCCCATTAAGCGCCCTTTTTTTTACTATTGAAGCGGGTTCTCATTTGTTGCGACTCGCTTCGTTCGGAAAATATTCCTTTTTCCGTTCGTGTTCAAATCGATTCAGAATTTATTGCTTAGGGTTCTACATTTATTGTTCTTATATAAATACAAGCACTATTTAATCTTCAGGTCAGTTTTTGGTGGTCGTCAGTTGCTGTTGGAATCATTTAGATGCGAATTAACTTGTTTTCAAAAAACCAAATGCAGAAAACGAAATATTCACCCATGGGTTGTTCCTCAGGCGTCGTTCTTGCCAGGCCAAACCTTCCTTCAGTGGTGCTGCAAAAATCATTTTTTAAGTAACTTAACGCATCTATTTCTCTCTAACCAGAACAGTAGTCCTCATCCGCTGGGAAATCACGCCATATAATAATGTCTGTTAGTTGACTGAGTGCTGACAGCAAGAGGTAGTTTTCGAGAACTGGGAAAAATCGAAGAATGGTGATTTTAACAAATTTATGACTAGATTGAATGGATCTGTTCTCTTCGTTTCCGATGTCGCTTCTTGACGGTGTAACTTCATTTTGCGTCAAGAATTTGGCGTATCATACATGTTTTAACAATTGTTCCCATTACCTTTTTTTAAGGTAAAAATCCTATTCATTTGGTTCTGTCTTCAATGAGCGACGTGATTTGAAGCGGCATCAGTCCTGTTTACAGGTGGGCTAAAGTTTCGAATACCTTCTATTTTTTCCTTTCCTGTTCGGAAAAAACCCTAGTAATCGTTGCTATCATCTCAGCAAGTGGAGTTTCAAACATGTTAAAGAACTGCTAAAAACATGTCAATGTTAAGGAAGAAAACTCTTGAGAAGGCTAGTACGTTCTGAAGGGATAGATGCTTTTGGATGACTACAGATCCTTGTCAAAAAATTTGCGCCACTTGCTATGGGATAAGGCGGGACGAAAAAGATACTTCTGTGAGCACGGAAATTGTTCTATAAAATGGAATTTTCTTTCGCTTATATAACATTTAATGATGCATAGTGGGGCTTCTTTACTGGACCGTTTAGAAAATGGCTACTTTCATCACTGAATGAATGATTTGGTTGATTTGGTTAGAGAGGGTAGTCATTCTATATTTCCCTTAATGGTTCTACTCCTTATTTTCCTTAATGGTTAAGTCTAAAAAAGCAAGTTGTTCTTTCCACACCGGGAGATATATTGTTTAAACAAGGGTTACCAGAACGATATCAAGTAAGAAGTTTTTTATGACGTCTACGACAACGGAAAGGCACCTGTAGCTTGTTAGAAGTGCTCTGAAGTATACACGTGGTTTCTGGTTCGATCCCGTTCACTGGATTTATCAAGCCTTCCATCCTTCGGGATCACCAAATTAATACCAAACTTGTCTGGGAGGATATCAACACTGACTTGATACACCTGCAGGCAGCAACACGTCATTCTTCTACAGACCAGCTACACGCTGAATTACCTCTAACGATGCCTGGTGAAATCGATGAACGATCCATGGCGCATACCTTAGGAACTGATCAAGGCCGAACGCTTTATTTCATTGTGACCACTACTCGCTCGGCTTGACAAACCTCTGCCATCTCATTATTTTCATGAGAACCGTTTTATCCAATAGTACAACGTGAAATGCCATTTCTTTGTTGCTTAAGGGGCTGGTAGAAGTCTATAAATGCAAGACTGAGTTCTCACGGTAATTTGAGCTCCAAAAAGATCATACGTCAGGACACACCGCATACGCTTTGTAGCATATTCGAAAATCCCTTTCATGAACATTCTGTAGATGGGGATTTTTTTTCCCATTACAGTTATGGTTCTTTTCACGTGTTGATTCCATAGAAATACGGTTTGGAGATTCGAGCTTGCTTGTCACGAACTATTTGGGTAGGTTACACCACATGTTTTCCGCGGTCAAAATTTGACGTGTCGTTGTACACAATGTCATTTTGTTCCGACCCATCAACACGGAAGGTTATGCTCATACGTATTGGAAGCAACCACATAGAAGTATGTTCATAGTAGTGGCTTCATACTGTTAGCACTTATTGCACTTTAGCAAACTCATGAGAAAAATTTCACTCTGAACCGTCAGATAGTGGGATAGAGGAAGACCAAATCGCTCAATCGAAAAATCCTGGAGGTTGTCAGGATTTTTATGCTCTTTCTCTTACGAATACGATTAACGAATCCAAGCCAGAAAATGTGAACTCACAGGCAATTTAAATAACCAAAGAAAAAACATAAAGAGGTTTTTTAAAAAACTTTGAATTTTATAGTCGCTAAACTCGTCAGTATTCGCGCTGGCGAATTTCATTGAATTCCTTGCATTTGCCTTTTTCGATACACTTATTTAACTATTAAGACAATAATTTTATTCCTTTTCACAGTGTTTGCAAACGCTCTTAGCAGGCGGTGAGAGTTGCACTAAATAGCATAAGCAATAAGCTGCTGAGGTGTGGTCGCCACACTTCAGATCGGCTACGCGTTCAATATCCGCAGGGCCTTGTCCGATATTAACCGATTTGTTTTTGTGAGGAAGAGAAACACTCTAGAGATGCTAAGAATTGTTGGCTGAATTCATATTCATCACATTCGCGAATCAAGCACTAGTATATGTACGTACTTTGTGTAACGCACCATCTGCTCTTTCCAACTTTCTGAATTTTTGCTTGACTGGGAAACTTTGGGAACTTAAGAAAGTGGAAGCAATTATTCAACCTATTGGCTGAATCAGCGATGTGCTTCAATTTCTATCGGAACTATTCAACTATAACATTCAGAGAGCAGCCTTTAATTATTTTCTGCATAAAAACGATAAACAAGGAATTCTTCTTTTCTTACCATCTGTTCTCGATTACCGTAACGAGGTTACTAACACATTTTAGTTCACAATGGCTAACGCTTTGGGGCATTTTGCCTTCCTTCATCAAAGCATCTTTAAGGTAGTCCAGCACTAAGTTCTGAAACCATATAACATTTTCGTGTGGTGGAGAGGTCAGCAAAAGAACGGTTCTGATGAAGGCGGAGTCCATTGCCACAGTAATAACTGAAGACTGAAACACGTTAATAACGTCGTGTCAGATGATCGGGAAGTTTGAAGGAACACAGTAAATTATCTAAATATGCTTCGATAATTGTGATATCCAACAGTGTGGTATTAGCTTAGCCTAGGCTTTCCGAGATTGATAAACCTTGGCAGGACAGAATTATTCATTCGGACTCCTACGGTCTCATTGCCTCGGTAGCCAGTTTTTTGTGTCGCGGGTCGGATGAGGACATTCTGATATTTCTTTTTCCCGTTTGTATTCATATCGATGTTCAATGCATTCGTTTTTTCTATGTTAATAGTACGTTGACTAAATTCTGTGCTGTTAGGCCCAAATCAGTGTACTGTGTTGTTTATCTTTTTAGGATTCATCACTGAAAGTAGCGCTCACGAATTTTCGTTTTGAGTAAACGAGAGGAGGCATCATAACTCTTTTAGTACCCCAACAATATCTTCAGCTTTGGACGAGCAATGTCAAGCCGACATCAGGAGGCGCAGCGATGAATATTCAGCTACAAGTAGAAACTTCAGCCTTCCTACATCTAACTGACTTTGCATATGATAATGACAATACTGCAAGTTGATCTATTCAGTGTATTTTCTCGTGAAAGCAAAATTCGTTTTAGTGCTATAGTCGTTTGCTCCTTTTTTCTTTCTTCAAAAAAGCAAAACTCTTAAGACAGGTCCTGTCATATGTCAAAATCCTCATCCACACTAATCATTGAAGAATCGAGTTAATCTATTATTCTCGAAAGAACAATTCTAGAACTTTTTTTGGACGTTTGCCATATACGAGTGTACTGATTAGCCTGTGAAAAAATCGATAACTTGAACCAATTTAAAGGATTTGAGCACTTAAGCTCGGACTTCTGCGGATGACAGCAGAGGGCAAGCGACAGCAGTTTGTTATAGAATGACGATGGTGCTTCGAAAGCAAATGTGCTCTCAAACAGATTTTAAGAACTGAACGAAAAAAACGGAGAACGCTCTTTAAAATTTTTTGCGATATTTATCAATTTTCGAAAAAAAAACGGCGATAGTGACATGCCTATGGTTGGCCGCAACGAGCTGAGCGATGCAGCAAGAATTCGTTTGACATGTTAAGTACGAAGGGCAAATTGAAGTGAGACGTTGACTTTATTGTTGATGGTTTTGACTACGTAGACCTTCGGTTATACTGCTATAGAATTGGGCTTTTTTTAACCCCTCAAGGGCAAGACGATGACGGCTAGTGAATGAATATGTGCTCTATTTCCTATAATGGCACCGCTTTTTTCCTTTGAGTGGGTTGATCAATTCTTCTGCTATCCGACAAGGCCATGCCTTTCTTCTTAAAACATAACACTTCCAGTACTTTTTACTTAGTGGCATAATATTCGTGCGCAAAGTATGGCGAATGATGACAGATACACATCGGGCAACTCGAGGAATTGACCAACACTATTCCAAAATGGAAAATACGATAACGAAGATACCACCTCTACAGTACCAGAAATCTAGAATTTTTGGATTTCAAGTCGTAGCCAAAATAGATCTTCGAACTTTTTAGAGCGTTCTCACTTGGATTGCAGAAAGTGAATCGTCCCTGGACAAATCTGGTACCATTTTTTCCGACCCCAGAAAAATGACAAGCTTGGTGAATCCGGGTCTTAGTCGAGCGATGATCGGGCTCGTGGTGAACAGCATCACTGCCATTACTCTACCCACCTCCTGTTTATTTATACCACCGTGCGCCCTGCAGCTTACCTCAGCCTTATCGCAGCTGGGTGGCTGTCCTGTATCTCGGCCTGCGATGTACATCGGGGGGATTCATCCACCCAACAAGGTCTCCCAAGCTGAGAGGGGAGTCCGGCGTTTCCGACAGAAAACCTAGCTAAGGATGAACCAGTGCAGGGATCCACCAACGTCAAGGTATCAAACAGTCTCAGGTGGCAAATCTCTCTCTGATCCACATGGGTTGCGACTGCCTAAGGTGGTGAAGACCTGCGGCATACTTTGGCTAGTCTAACCTTGGAACTTCTGGGGACTACAATGGCTAAACTAGCAAAACTCTTAAAAGATGGGAATTATGTTGGGTCCCGCATTACAAGTGAAGACGGGCCATTAAAGTATCCCAGTAAGCAAGTGTATCACCTGAATCAGCTGTAGTCTCGTTGATCACTGAGTGACTCAAGAGGGTGCTAGTAAATCTTCCATTTTTCTTGTTGCGTACGAGAGGTACCTAGTGGACTCTGCTCGCTCTAGGGACTCGTTGAGGATCATGCCTTTCTTCTAGGGTTTTCGTGAAGAACTCCGACCATCAAATCGATGGTCTTCTTGGAAAGTACTTTTGACATCCCAAGAAATACAGTACGAATCCAGTCACTAACGACTCTTGTCCGTCGGTTGTCGTTCATATGCCTCACGTATCCGGCCCACATTATCTTCGACTGTTTGGTGTACAGAACTGCATCTTTGACTTTTGATCGTTGACGCAGATCGGAGCTTCGGATCCCTTCCCTTACTTGTGTGGAGCGGGATACTCCTAGCATCGTCCTTTCGACTGCGTGTTCAATAACGTTGAGTGATTTTTCATCGTGTTTACACAGAGACCAGGTTTCTGACGCATACGTTAGGGCAGGAAGTGCCGTGGAGTCGAAAAGGTGGGAGAGGGGTCGGGTGTTCTTTGTTCTCTTCACTACATCCTCGATGCTCTTGGAGGCTACCCAAGCTGCTCGTTTCTTCTGCTCAGCTCAGGAGCTAGGTCGTTCATCATGTTGATTTCCCAACCTAGACAGACATAACTGGACCATTCGGAGGATATTCATACGATTGACCGAGAATGGGGGCGTACATAACCAATTCGTTCCCTCATAAACATCGTTTCCGTGGGATTTAGTCGAAGACCAATCTTTTCCACAGGCTCTGTCGAAAGCCGGTAAACACACGTTCCGCTTGGCTAAACTGTTTGTTGTTTTAAGAACGATGTCATCAGCAAAACGAAGATGGTACAATTGCCGACCATCGGTTTTCACTCCCATATTATCGCATTCCAATGTTCGCTTAACCTTCTCGATGGTTGCGGTAGATAATTTTGCCGAGGTGAGGAGGTATCGTCTTCCCTATCCGTTCATTTGACGTCGATGTTAATATAGTTGTAGAATGGTGATATCTTGGTTGTGAAATTTTTTAAACAGCTCACGAAGATTCTTTAAATGCTGAGTAGAGACTCCCCCTACTGTACAGGAATTTTAGGACTGTTTCTATTTCAACTGTGTTGGAAGGTATTTTTAAATCAGTGAAAGTGAGAAAGAGCGGTCTTTTGTATTCTCGCTGTACTTAAATGGTCTTGTTGTCGTGTGGGATGTGGTCCATCGCACTTAGCATACGAGTGCTGGCAGAAGGTTCTTCAGGTGTTCAGATCTTATTCTGTCTGGACCTGGTGTTGTTCGATTTTTCACCGACGAAATAGCAAGTCGGATTTCGGAAAGGAGAACCGTTACTACGGCATATCCATTCTCTTTTATTTCATATGAGGACAGGAAAACGTGTCTATTGAAGAGATCTGATTAGTAATGGTGAATAGTTTTCTTCGTTGCCTTTCTGGACACTGTAACTGTTTCTTCAGAGCGTTGGAGTGCAATCGTTTTGCTTTTGTGTTTGGCGAAGTTCCAGTGGGCTTTGCGAGTGCTTTTTCCACCCTCTGCAGTTCCGATCATTGCTAATGCTCTTTTCTCTTTAAGATCTTCTTTTATCTCCCTGTCTGCATTCAAGTTCGGACGTGAGTTGGCCGTTGCCTGCAGCTCGCGCGATCCCACGCCGGTATATCCGCTTTAGTGTTTCTGACGAAACGTCTTTTGGTAACTTTTGAACTCTCATCTTACATAGCGCTAACGTGAAGATGTTTAATGAGCCAATCGTACTCTTCGTCGATGTTATCGACAACGGCATCTTCCGAACAGCCGACTAGTGAATTGAATAAGTCCCACTTTACGGTGGTCCTGGGACTTCGCTTTTTTGAATTTAGCGGCTTTTTCTCCTTTCAGCAAGAAATAGAATCTTGCACGAAGGAGACGTTGGTCTGATCCCGTGTAGAATTTTTGGGACAACAGCAGCATCGGTTAAGCAAAACCTTCTATTTACTATCATGTGGTCTATTTCGTTATGGCGCTCTCCATTGAGAGACTTCCACGCTCATCGTCGAGGGAGGAGCTTTTGAAATTATGATCTACCATGAATGGTCATGGCCATCATCATAAACTCAGACGGCCGCTCTTCCTGCTTGTTCCATTCTAATGCATGGGTCGCACTATGACGTTTAAAATCTGCAGTGGTTACCTTGAAGATTGTAGGGTCTTCTCTGTAGAACTTCCACAAGTCCATAGAGAACGCTTCGACTTTTTCTTCGTCATAGCTTGATTTTGGCAGGTAAACGACAAGGATTGCCAAAGACGGTACTGATCTACATCTTTTCAGTCGTAAGCGTCCGATTCGGGTTGTTAGTTGTCCGAGTGGATCGGTGCTCATGGGCAAACTCGTGTTGACGAATACGCCGACGCCGCCCAATCCTCTACTGTCGCATGTTCCGAGGAACAGTTCTCTGGTGTCATAGTACGGCATTGAAAGGGTGGCGCCTTCCCGTCTCGGCCAGGCCGATGACGTCGTTCCTTATCCTTCTTGCTTGCATGAGCAAGTCTTCTGTCAAGGACGCGGTTGCAAGTGTACGTGCATTGTAGGTACAGATCATCACTAATCCTCTGCGATTTAGGGTGCTTAGAATGACCCTGACATATTAGCAGCCTGTCCGTGCTCGTCCTATCCAACGCTGCCGAATCGGGGGGCTCTTTGTGGTCAGGGGAATAAGGCCCGTTTATTTTATTGTGCTCAGCTTCTTGATACAGGCATAAAGGTAGAATAGTTCGAAGAAACGACGAGGTAAAACATAGCAGGGTTACGTTCATTATTAGTGTCAGCCGCAGGTTTCCTCTCCTTTCTCTATGTCTACTCGTTGTCCCACCCTCGCTGGCTTGATTCGAGGACAATTACAGTTGCAAGTATTATGCATAGATTGCTTAATCTGAACCACAATCATGTTTTTCTTTCGATTTCTCTTTTCCCTGCTCCTCGGCGGCTGCATGGGCTTTAATGACCCGTCTCCTACCGCTTTCTTCGTATTGTTTGTACGACTACACTTTGTAAGGTATCACTCCAGTGATCTGTGAGTAGGGAGCACAATTGTTGACTTATCTAAAGTGACAACCCGTTGTCAGGTACACCAGAGTTCTTCGAATGCCACAGTAGAAGACATGAGAGTAGGATTTCTGATCTATGAGCTTTTTGCTAGGCTTTCTAGGAAGCCTGAATTCAGTCTATATCATTTTTCTTAGGGCGCGTGTGACGCAATGGTGAGAGGGGCTCTATAACACATATATGGGATCGATCCCCGCACCCATAGCCACCAAACCCTTCCATCCCACCAGGGTTGGCAATTTGGTACCAGACTTGTCTGGGAGGATAGTAGCACTGGCTCGATATATCGGTAGGCCACCGCGAGTCAGTCCATTCAGTCACCTCCAAACAATGCTCAACGTCAAGAGCTTTTTTCTATCGCTTTTCCTATACCAAATAATTTCTTCTTTGTTTTTATCATGTCCAGTGAGTATCTAAGGCACTGTCGCATGCTCAGCACAGTTTCGGAGCTCTTCGATTTAATAGTCTTCGGTAATACGTCTCTCAACAAACCGTTTTTGTTAGGGGAACATTTCGCCTAAACATGTTTCCGTCGTACAAGATTTGCCGCTTTCTTACGCTACGAGAGCATTTCTTCTACAACTTGTAGTTGTATCCATTGATCGTATCTGATTCCATGTGATGACACTCCTGCAGTGTCAACTATCGATGCTCTGCCTGAGAGTGTGTGATCTTTCTTTGCACAAGTAATATCATGGGGAAGTCGGCTGTTTAGCAAAGACCTTCCTCTTTTTTCTGAAAGTTACGTACAGAAGAATGACATGGAACAGCAGTGTTGTCGGTGAAAACCCTATTGAAGGATTTCCATTATCGTTAAAATTTTCACTCTGTAATTCTCCATTGCCATGTTCTTCTTCAGTAACATTTTATAGTTTCACGTTATGGTCAAAGCCAACAACTTTGAACATAAGTCTTTCGTTTCAATCACATGGTTCTTCTGCTCATTGACTTCTCAGCAACTGCCCTTGTCACTATGCAGAAATTCGTGACCTTGTTTCATCGCAAAGATTGAAAACAAATGACAGTTAGACGAGTTGACAGCTTGTCAAATGATTCAACACAACGGATAATAGATAGGTGTACAACAAGGCTTACACTACCGACATTTCGCAAAGGGATCCTTTCGTCGCAATTAAAAACCTCGCGTCATCTAATTCGCCTTTAGTGGTCTGCTTGTTTTTGGTTTTTTACAAGATGATCGTGTTTGATATTATGGGACCTTCGGCCTTTAGAAAAAACGTAGAGTTCGACGACAAGAAGACTTCCCCAGCTGTAGTAGGTGAACACCAAGAATTACTCACCATAGTGTGCTGTCGACGTATTTTTTCTGATCTTACTTACTTGGATAGTTGGACAGCCCATCCTCAATTGTGCGTGCAACCGCACCTTCTCCTTTACCTGGAGTTTAGCTGGTTTAGCCACCATGTTTTCCTGGACTCCCGTCGTCAGCCTAGGCAAAGTCTGCACCACCACAGGCAGTCGCCGCCCTTGTGGATAAGAGGGAGATTCGCCACCATGCTGCTAATTCGATTCCAGGACGGTGGTGGATCCTAGTATTGCTTTATTCTTAGCTGGACACTCAGAAAACATTTCCCAGGTACGATGAGGCGGTTAGCATCTGAGAGTATTTTTTCTGATTATTTTTTCTGATCTGCTTCTAACAAAATTCTATCAACCTTGGACTTGACCGGATGTCGTCGTTATCTCATCGTCCAAAATATTGATGGACATGTTTAGTATACGAAGCAGTGATTTCGCCCACTGTTGCTGGAGCTATTGTTTCCTCTCGGAGTTCCGAGATTGCAATGCAAGTGAGTTCATAGATGCGTACCACGGGCAATTCCCTAGGCATTGTGGATAAGGGTCTTTCACTATGTGACTAAGTTGGTTCTGGAATGGCACCGATTTTTCTCGGTTTCCAAATTGAAATGCTGAATGACTGAAAAAAAGAATATTTTGTCAGGTCATTGAGCTTGTACGACGTTACAAAACTCCTTAACCAACGTGACGGTTCCTTCCGCTTGTTTAGTGATGAGGGCCGAGTTTGAAAATTACTCAACAAACCTCGCTTGCGCATGAACCATTTCATCGTGCATCGAGTTTCGTTATTCAGAAACATAGTCGTACTCCCAACTTTGTGGGTGCAACACTATAAAACTTCACCACCGCTTTTTTTTGTATTTTATACATGCATGTCTAACTCTGTCGCATTTATCTGCCTCTCTGTCACTGTCTTCTTCCTTCTCCCCATTTCAATGTAAAAATCGGGCAATCAAACGCAAGAAATCTCTTCAGGTCAAAATGTGAAAATTTTTGGAATGTCCGGTATGTTTAAATATTCTGTCCTTATCAGGGATTACTTATTCTCTTTCTCCAACGAAACACGTCACTATTGCAGCACTGAACACTGAACACAAGTTTTGACACAGTAATCTCTCAATAGTTACCAATATACTGAAGCATTCCAGGTTCTATCATTTCGTTGTTGCCGGCTTGCTGTCTTCGACTGCGAAATTATCTAAAGGGCGTTTATTACAAACTTAAACGTTTTTTCGAAGATATTTATATCAGGATTTAACCAGCGAGAATGAGCTGGCGCGACGACAGCGCTTAGCTCCCTGCCATTAAGCTTTAGCAGTTGAATTAGTAATGCTTTTCTTCTTGAAACTTCTAAACCTGAAGATTGGGAAACTTTTTTTTAGTACAGGTATGTTGAGAAAACGTTTAGGCGAAATGTAATCTGCGATGTCCCACGTAATTTTGTTTCAAACAGAATACTATAGTTTGTCATGTCGGTGGTGTATCTGTAGAAGTCCTTTGAAGACAATCTGTCATTTACAGAGAGAAAGCTTCTTAGAAAAATTTTTTTTATTTGTTGCTTAATCCTGGATCATCTTAGTCGTAATATTGTAGAAAAAAACTTAAGTTCACTCCTTTATTTTTTTTCTTTGGATGACACTCTGCGATCTCCTACGTATAGTATATATCTTATAGTTAGCTGTAACCAAAACAGGACTCGATATCCACAACTATAAATTCGACTGCATTACATTTAATCGTTACCCCATGTAACCTATGATCTGGGCAGTAATTGACTGACTCGAAGTGGTGTCAGTAAGAGTATCTACTTGTTTCAGTTTTGTGTCACGAAAATGGAGTAGTTTCTACACCCATACACCAAGCTTGAAGAAATATAGTTTCGAAAAAAAGAAAGAAGATCCGAGATTATGACGGCAGAGAATTATTTGCTGAATCCATTGCGTCCCAAAAAATTCATCTTCTGAATCTACCTATCTCAGCGCGAAAACAGGATTCCTATTGGTTTCGGTATTTTCAACAGTTTGTCCTCCGCCTTGGAATGCGATTAAGCCATGAATTTGGCGTCTCTCGGGCGATGGAGATTCGTGTATTGGCTAATTATTAGGTGTTCCGGAAATTGTTTTTCTGTGTTTCTTTGTGTATTTTTTCTGTGAGAAAAAAGGTGCTTCTGATTCCAACCCATTTTCAAGATGGCCTCTCTCAGCTCAGATCAAACTTTTGTTCTTCAAAATAAAACCCATTTGAATTTACACTCATTTGCCGCCGAGGAAGTTTTTTGTAGTAGTTGCAGAGGATTGTATACTAAGGAGACATTAAGTCGTTAAAGGTACTTCTAGCCTCACCTTGGTTTCTAAAGCATCTCTCGCACACGATGTCATCGAGATTCTTGAGAAGTGGCAGTCGGTGGGCGATAGGCCCGATGAGTATGGTGGATGACATAGAGTTGTAGAGTTTCGTAGACCCATCTCGTTCAACTTTTACAGCGTTGCTTTTACGACGCGATATTGCGCGTTGTTGTGAAGAAATGTTGGTACCTTCCTCTTGACTAGAGACGGACTCAGCCTTTGAAGCTTCTAATGCGTTTCGTCGATTTGCTGGGCGTACTTCTCCGTCGTAATCTTCTCACGTGGATTCGGGAAGTTGTGACGGATTAGACTCTCAGTCCTTCAAATCATCGCCGTCAATAGCAGGAACACGCCCACGAATTCCCTCCTCTTCAAGGTCGAATCTGTGACGCGGAGGTTTTCCAAGCCTCTCATCTCACTGTCCATTCGTTAACACTTTTTTTGGCTCAATACCTCCGTCTCTTTGCGCTGTTTGCGATTGAGTATGAATTCTTAGAAATAGATTTGTCGAAAATCTGTGGAGAACACGGTTTGTATAATGGCGCAATTATACGGTGAGAAACTGTATTAGATGGGTGTCGGGGTGATGTCTGATAGTACAACAATAGCTATTGATAAAGCACATACAGGAAAAGTGGGATAAAAAATCTGACGTTAATTTCCGAACAACCTAATGTACACCTAAACTTCATCTATTTGACCGCTGAATTGTTCGTAATTGCGAAAAGGGCACATGCTTCCCTTTGTTCCTCTCCAGTTTAGTCCTCATGTTTATTAATCTGCAAGAGATCGCTGAAGAAAATAATTCCCTTGGGGGGTCAAACACTTAATTTTCTTATATTAATTATTTATATTGCTTAATTTTTTAATACGGTCAACAGATGTTGATAAAATCACAAAGCTTTACCTAGGGCGATCCACTTGTCTCGGGATTATTTACTCCACATTTCACATTACATCACTCGCCAGACCACGTTGATAGGATCGGGGAGGGCAGAGGCCTTCCACTATCCTACTGTTTCCTTTAGAAAAGCTGGGTTCTAGATACTGATCTTAGTTGGCTTTTAAAATCTCACCTCACCAGTAGGTCAACTTCCTCGATGAGACCGATGAACCTTCTCTTCTTTTTGACTACTACTTACTAGATTTTGTTAACCGTTCAACTTCACACTTCTCTTTACTCACAAGTTCAAAGAGCAAGCTGAGCTTTTCGTTCTTGAATATTACAAATCTACGCTGGTCCTTTGCCGTTCCAACTGTTTTCCAGCTACTGGTAATACTAAGCGATTGCCACTTTTTTTCTTGAATTCTTCTTCGTTTCTAAACAAATTCATGGACGTTCTTTGAAGACAAGCACTGAGATGTACTGATCGACTGCCGATCTTGTTCGCTGTATTTAACATTATCATTTCATAAGGTAGTCTTGGGTATACAGAAGGAATGCAGGAACTAATACGGTTTATTCGCTCCAACATTAATAAATTCAAAACAAAATATTTCACCTTTACCGGCTATCATTCTAAAACCACATAAAGTCTAGAAAATAGAGACTACAAGAACAGCAGCTGCACGTACTATAAGAAGAAGTTTGTAGATTCTATCATTTGCTTCATTACTAATGAATATTTATTAACCTAAATGTATGTGGAATTCCCTCACTTACCTGCTGCAAAGGAAGTCTTGAATACCACAACCTACATTTAAACCATCCAGCTCCCCAATACACCAATATATTGAATGTTGGATGTCAGCGCTTAATATTGCTTGACGGGAATATTTTCGCTTAATTTTCTTCCGGGCTGACAGCTCAATAGTAATGCCGTTCATTACCCAAAGGTGTAACCTACCCAGGTGCTAGTTCGACCTTGCCGTGGGTCCACCGGGCCGCTCATTATTCTAGAGGCTGGATATTGGTACCAGACTTGTTTAGGACTTGCTTACTTCATCTAATCCGCGTGGAAACACCTTAGTATGCACGGGTATCCCATGACATCAGTAATAATCGACTCATCCAACATTTACCGACATTCCTACGAAAAAGCAGCCCAGCCCAGTCTCAGAAAGTTGAAGATCTTCGTGGACAATGGATGCGAGGAAACGTATCGAATGCATGAAGTGCTGTAATCCACACAAGTGGATGTGGTTCACGCAAAGCAGGTCGTACGACTATGATTTTTTCGATTTTAGAATGAAACAGGTTGTATTTTTCAAGTAGCCTTTCGCTTCTGGAAATTTCCAAGTATTCCTATATTGTCTTGATCATAATAGAACTGTACTATTTTATAACAAGTGATCCTTTTGAAATAATTCGAAGTCCTTCTTATGGAAGTTGCTACAGTTTCTGAAAGAACAATCGGATTTCTTTGTTCTTCTCACGTACTCATCGACTCCCACCATTTGTTCTCCGCTATTTGTCGTCTCGTCTCAATAACTAATTGGTGTGAACAGGCGTCGGGTTGTGCACAACACACCTGTTCAGCAAAAAATCAAGCATCGCCATCAGTTGCCTTGCTAGCGACTCTACTGTAAACATCCAGCTACAGTAACCACCCGAATGCAGAGGTCCTTGTCGATCGATTAGATCAACGATTTTTATTCTTTCGAAATTCATTTTTTCAACATGCACATCGTATTCACAATTTAAAATTTGCCGAATTTCAGAGCAATTTATGCAAATTTGAAAAAAAACCAGAAGAATGCCAATGTTTGCGAATATGTCAATGGTTTTATTTCGTCCTCACAACACGGGCCATATTTTTTCGGTTGTGTATAATATTTTCTTAGTTTCTAAGAGCACCAAATCGATGGGTTTTATTCCTCTCACGTATTTTCCATGCCGTAATAAAGAGCATCACACCGATTATGCACATTTGGCAACTTTTTGGGACTTTGAAGTTGGCGAGTATTAAAATTTCCAAAGGGCGCTTCTGCTTGAGCTCGCCGGACTAGTAGCCCTAATGTTAGCTGTAGTTGTTCCAATCAATAAAACACTGTTTTGAACGGAAGAAAGTGATCTGAAGTGTTGGCCAAGGCTGGGTGTGAAATGAAAATTCGTGTAGTTTTTTTGAGTTTTTGTTTTAAGTCTCTTAGAAACGCGTTCCTTTAGTAATTGTTAGCTGTAGAAAATCAGAAACGCTTCAATCCAAGAAAATTGTGGTGTAAACAGTTTTTCCCGCATACTCCACTTGGTTGTTGATGAAAGGAAAGCTCAGCTTTTTTCGACATATGAGGAACAGAAGTTCGTAAATGAGTGCAGTGGAGAACGAAAGTAATTTTAACCACTGACTTCAGTCCTGCTACTTTCTGCCTGTAATTTCTTCACGCTTATTGCTATCTTTACACATACATTTTTTAATGGTTTTGTACTTTTCCAGCACTTTTCATCTAAGGAGCTATCCTCACTATTAATTAATAAGCGCTTACCTCATTACTTTCAAGGCGTTTTAGTTCTCTCGTTCAGCCAAGGAAGCGCATATCCACTAAATATTTTTAACTCTGTCCAATTCAAAGAACATTTCGTCGTATAATTTCTTTGATTTCAAAAGATTTTTCTTGTTTAACTTTGGTCAAACGGCAGTTCGCAACAGCGGGTTCGGTGTTTTCCATTTGTGTTTTCGCTTGGAGTCCTTGGAACTTCTATATGTAACCATAGTAATATACAGCAATAATACGGGTGTAATTTTTGTCATTTTAGCGCTTGCCGCAAGATAGGACCCATTGCAGCTTGTGAATGTACTAAATTTCTGAACCTCACTATCTTTTAACATTTCCATTATTCCAGTTTATTGCGAGAGCTGTTGTACCTGATGAATAAGTCGAACTAGGAATTTCCGCAACTCATGCAGGTATACGACGGGCTCGTGTAGCGCAGTGGTTATAGGCGCCCTTCACTATAGATGGGACCCACCACGCGCCCTTGTCACTAATCCATCCATCCATCCATCCAGGTTCGGCAAATTGGTACGAGACTTGTCTGGGATGACAGCAACACTGACTCGACACATCAGTAGGCCACCGCGAGTCATTGTAAAGACCAGATATGCATTCAATCACCTCTAACGATGTTCGATGAAGTAGAATGAGTGGCTCATCCCTCAGCTGTTGATCAACGCCAAGAGCTTTGTCTTTTTTTTCTACAAGTACTGTTAAAAACTTGTAATAGTAATGCTAATTAGTTGTTTTCTTTTTGCAGTAATTGAAGCTTAAACCTCAAACATACGTTCCTCCTTTTTTTTCTGCGTCTGGAAAGTTGTCACTTTCACACTTTCAGAAATAAAAGCCATTATTTATTGATAGTACTTTTAAAATTTGGGACTTCCCTCTAACTTCTTTACTTCTTAAAAAAGAATGCTTGTTGATTTTGGTGATGTCTCATTATTAAGTTCTTTAAGAGTTCTAGAGATGCTGAGATATTTGCAAAACTCCCGACCGCAGGTGTCTGCGGTGGGGAACGAACACGCTATTACGCTTTTCGGGGGGCTAACACGTTCACCACCACACCATGCGGCTCCTTCGTTTCGCATGTCTCTCAGCTAGTTCTATCGACCACTGGTATCTTTAAGAGTTTCCGTTTTTACGGTGTTCTTCTTATGTAGTACTAGTAATTCTTTCTTAACACATAAAACTCGCTTATCAAATTTGTGTGACAATAGACAATAATTTTTCGATAATAAGAGGATTGAAATGGTTTTGAGAACATCACACAGTCACAGAACGGAAGTTGCTCTATCGTTCTAGAGGTATGCATGCCACCATTTCCATTACTTCTACAGTGCACAGCACGACCACCTTGTTGTAACTATTTGAAAGTCTTTTGCAATTTATGCTTTAGCCAATTCTGTATTTTCTAATCTCTTCCACTCCATACAACAGTCAAAGTTCATTGTAGCGGTTGCAATGAAATAGCGGTCAATTGCCCGTAAAATTACCGGTCAGTGAACTCTAGGTAAGGTACACAGATCGAAGGAGACCGTTGGAGATGGAGTAGAGCCACCTCTTTTCTTCCTGATGGACTGCATCGCTAACCATTGCACTACCACATGAGAGCAGAATGTACGAAATGATCTGTATTCAATGCATTTCCTACTTACTCAGTGATTCGTTTCACAGCGCAGAACCTTTCTTTTATTGCATCTCTTATTGATAACTTGCTCAGCGCAGATGTAGTGGAAGGGGGTGGCTCGCGGGAAGCTATTCTCCACGCTTAAATATTTACAAAAAACCTAGCATCTGCGATACACCGTAACTCTTACTTCTCTCAATGGCTGAAATGATCATGTTTCAAGCCATGTTGGCATTTACTTCATGATTGGGCAGTGGTTAAGATCTTCTCGAGTCACTAATGAGTTTCTTACCATAACAGTTATAACAATGTGAGGAAGCGAAGCGATGTGTCACCTATGCTTCTTACTTCGCATTTATCATATTCGGCTAACTTTATTAGAAAGCGAAATATTTTTTCGTTGCGTGCTGATTACATAGAGTGGTTCAAAACTAGTTCCCCAGTCTTAAAATTTTTATGATTTCTTGCTTAGCTAAAAGTTTTAAAAGTACTGAATACGAAAACAGAGCGTCTAGGGTGGATTTCTATTAAAATTCGTAATGGGCATCGCGGCTCACCACCTCAAGTCGTCCAGGAACTACATCAACTGAAAAGGAACTTGTATTCTTTCTTTTGCGAGCTTACACGAGGTTAATAAATATATTTATTTTCGGCTAAATTTTCGATGTCTTCGTCTTCATCAGAGCCGATGATCCGAGTCGATGGTCCACGCTTGTTCTTCGTCTCCATGGTGGGGCTTCGCCCTCGTATCGAGTCAGGTCTTCCTCACCGGTCCATCTCCTCGAATTAGGCATAGTCACTCGGTGGTGCACTTTTATGCAGGATGCTGATGGTTGATAGCTGTGATAGTCCAGTGGTGGTAACTTGTTTTCCCGAAGGAAGCGAGAGGGGAAGGTTCTGCTTTCTGTTTTTTTCTGTGTTCTCCGTAACACGAAACAGCCACATCGAGAAGAAGAACAACGTAGACCATCGACTCGGATCCTCGGCTCTGATGAAGACAAAGACGTCGAAACGTTAGGAAATAATAAACATCTCATATCAAACTCGTGTAAGCTCATCAAAGAAAAAATACATGTTGATTAGTAATACCGAGGTTAAAGAAAAGTCGGTTTTGAAATATTGTAAAGGAAGTCTTGTTGAATGGATGGCATAACTTCTCGTACTCTCGATTAAGTCCGCGCTGGTTTGGCAGAGTAGATTTGCTGCTTTAACAACACCAAAGAAGGCGGTTGCAGCACGTTGATTTAGAGATTCTTCTTGGCTTCCAGCATCACAGAATTAGATGGCGACCGCTTCTGTTGGTAGCATTCACAGATTCTGTCCCCAAGAGTTTTTCATGACAGTTCTCAATCTTCCTTGAGTCTTCTTGGACATGTCTTCTTGCAATGCTCCTCAGTGTTTTTTGCACTTGAACAGTGGATCTTCATACTCCATAATGTATTCCTAGCTGAACAGTTCTTGCAGATAAGACGTGCAGCCATGTTCTTAGTTCTTCGAAATTTCCAGTAGAATGAATAATCGATCTGAGAACAAAACGAAGAACATAGATGAAATTGCTATACACTAAGGGAGATGCACAAATAAATTGAGAAAAATTTTTACAACATTAAATACTAAACTAAATTAAATACTAAAAGTATTTCAAAATAGGGAGTTTTTTAATTTGACCCGTCTTCACGTCTACAGTGTGGATCCCAGCACTTCTCACATCCAGTTCGTTTCCTTGCATCCATCATCCATGAAGGTCTTCCAAGTTTTACGTGTGGCTTCTGTTGCTGCTTGAGGATTTTCATTTCATCTCGAATGTCGGAGAATACTGGTCGAGCAATTCTCCCTGGAGTCCTGAGATAACCGAAGTGTAGCGTTGCCAATGGACTGCAGAGAGTGATTTTTTCCCAGATAAGTCCGGTACCAATTTCCCGACCCCAAAGGAATGAGAGGCTTGGTTAGCCCGCAGCGGAATCGAACTAGCACCATGCTCGTGATGTCAGACATCATTACCACTGTGCTATCAGCCCCACTATCTAGGAGTTACTTTCCAATAACCCTGTAGTTCAGAGGATATCATTCAAGTACTCTGTGGATGTTCGGTGAAGTTTACTTTGCTAAATGTCAGCTCACATCTCAGCTGCATATTAAAGAGTTGACAATGTCATTGAGTCGAACAGCTGAGCAAGAAGATTTGTAACCGGTGACTTTTCTGAAAGGCTCAAAAGCACTCCGTACAGTTCTCTTTTTTGTGCCCTCCAAACATCTATGTTCCCTTGCACCAAAAGTTCCTTATGAGGTGGGTTTTCTTCTGACTTACACTATGCTCAATCCTTTGTCTTGCTGCTTAGTCCTCTATGAGTTTGTTTTACGTCTTATTAAGTATTACGTAAAAAATCATGAAGAGACCATGGAAAAGCTGTAGTGATCACGGTGTAGTTGGGATGCTACCCACACAGATTTCATTGTATGGACCGACCTACACATTGGTAAACTAGTGCCACCTGGTTTTTTGGTAAGAATGGTTACCAGATTCGCCTAACGGAGTGATTCTTCCGGGAAATGATTTCGTCATAGAAAACCGTATGACGCTACCATCTTAATATTATCATCTTTTCCGACTGATCCAATCACTGCTGCCTTCGTGCAAACTTTTGCTTTACTAACAAGAAAGGAAAAAATCTTGCCGAATTTTGCCCTACGCTTTCTGAGTTGTATCCATGAGCACAAAGCCGAACACAGTTTCAAGACCAATTAGCATCAAAGACCAATTTCTTCCAGTTGGAATTCATGACCTACAGGGAGTTTTGGTGAACAATCTTGACACATACTTTCAAATATTATTGTTCTTTGACCAATGGCTAGTACCCTCACAATGATTCAGGTTAAGAATGGTAACCTTCGTAATTACTGAGGGGTTTGTGTATTGAGTGTACTCCATGGGATCAACATCAAATTGATCCTATCACGCACACCAAAAATTTTTAAATGACTGACCTTCAGCAAGTTCAGCAAGCAGAATTTCCACAGACTTTTTACTTGTCACAAGTTGTTTCCATCTACACAGTAACTCTCTGTGGCTTCTTTCCTGCTTAGTCTCCACGTTCTAATTTCCATTTGCACTTCTTTGGCTTAAATCCTACATTAAAGGCGTCAAATTTTTTTATGTGTACAGATAAACTAGTGCAAGTAGTTAATTCTGGGCCATATCTGGATCTGAACCATTCATCCGGTTTTTTGAAATCCTGGATGTTTTCGGCAATTGGTGATACTACTTGTCAGTGCTCAATGAAACGTCCAACTGGTCAACTTCTTTAGAGCAAGGATTCCCAACGTAAATGGCTTTTTTTGTTTAAAGTCTTTAGACGGGGTGTTAAAAAAGGGCAGTGTGAATTGAATCATGTTGGTTCACCTGTATTGGCAAGTTCTTGAAAGATTTTCTACAGTCCCCAAGATCGACTTTCTATTAACCTCGGCATTAGATTATAAATCTGTTGTTCTCGCTTTTTTACAGCAATCGCGAGGTTGTTATTTAGCACACGTTTACATCTTCACAAATATAACACACACACAACACAACGGTAGCTGACGTTTCGGCAGTATCGCCTTCTTCAGAGCCTAGAAGGGTACACTAATATGTAGTTTACTGGGTCAAACGCTTCAACAACGCAAACAGAAAGATGAAAATCTGAACAATAGTTAGACGATCACCGGCTTCTCGAAAAACCCCTGAGGAGAACGAAGCCCTAAAACGAAGGGTTTGGCCGAAACAAAATCCCGTTTATTTTGCCCTTAATTAGCGATGAAATAAGTGTAGCGATAAGGCGATGCTTAAGAAGGACAGATCAAGAGGAATCGATAGCGGTAATTGAAATACCACCGATTACTCTTCGTAGTCAGTTAGTTCGTAACCGCCTGTGTGGCGTCTATGTCAAACACAAAGTTGCGTAATCTGCCCTTACGGCAGGGACGGTGATTGCATGAGTTCAGTTACGATATGCGTGATCTCTATTAATAATTGCGGAGATGAATATATTGGAGAAACGGGCAGACCTTTGTGTATCCGTATAAAAGAACACCTAGGTGGCAAACGAAAATCAAAACAAGGCACGCCACTAGGCACGCATAGGGATACAAAAACAAAGCGGAGACTTTGATGTAAAAGTCGCTATCATCGCATGGGAGAGTAAAACCCCCAACGCGCAAATTTCTCGATGCTTTTTGGATAAATTTCAAAAGTCCGGGGATGAATAGCAGGGAAGAATGCCCTGAGATAACGCGTGATCATCTCAGAACTGATTTTTGATGTGGGGTGGTACAGTATTCAACCATATGCGACTCTAAGCGGCTGTTCTTCCTTGGCGGAAGGCAGATAAAAAAACGGTGGGTTTTTCGAGAAGCTGGTGATCGCGTAATTACTGTTCAGATTCTCATCTTTCTGTTTGCGTTGTTGAAACGTTTGACCTAGTAAATTACATATTAGTGTACCCTTCTAGGCTCTGAAGAAGGCGATACTGTCGAAACGTCAGCTACCGTTGTGTTGTGTCTTTGTGTTATATTTGTGAAGAAGTAAACGTGTGCTGAATAACAACTTTGCGATTGCTGTAAAAAAGAGAACAACAGATTTTTCGCAGTTTTAAGGAATGTATTATCAGTTATTAATGAAAGGGATTGTGCAACTAGAGGAGATCAAGTGGCATCTCCTTCAAACTTTCTATAGTGTTTGTATACAGCTCTCTATCTTTATGTAATCAAGAGCTGAGGATTATTAGGTAGAAAGACTTAACGGTTTAGATCTCTATCTTTTGGATCCCGGATGTTTTGTCACTAAGGACCACGTTGTTAGATTCTAAAGGTTTTGTGGGTGGAGTTTGTTTTCCGTCATCACTGATCTTACACGTAATAGATTTCGTCGATCGTTAGTGGTGGCTGTTCAGGTCCATTGGCATCCTATTTTTTGTCCAAATCTATTTGTCTCAGTCACTCATTCCCGCCACTTCAATTTCTTCCCGAAAATATTTTGTTTGCTTTTTCCGCATCTTAAAATGGTGGAGTTCGAGAAAAAACAAAGACTTTTTTTTGAAGTGTGGGTTCATAAGCGGGTGTTGTGATGGTTCAAGAAGCACAATGAAGGTGCAGTTGTTCATTTTCGGAGTGTTTATGGTAGGATTAGGAAGGAATAAAAGAATAAATAAGAAACAAAGCTAGAACCGAGCGAGAAGTACCATTAAATTCATTGCAAAGAGCGCAGGTTTAAGGAAAAAGCTATGATCTGAAGAACTTTCGTCGCGACTATTCCATTCACAATTCCCATTACGAGTTCCGTAAGTACCACCTGGGAAGGCCTAATACTACCAAGAACCTCCTATTTCTGCTCATCAGAGTCGTCAAAAAATCTTATTCTTTTTCGCCTCAATAGCTTTTTTCATTGGGCAAAAAGCTCAATTACTGGCAAACAACATTACACCTTGGAAACGTCTCGCAAACATAAGATGGAGAGCCACACAATCAGCATTGTTAAGACAGAAAGCGCGAGAACGAAGTCACTTGTGGGAATGACATTACAGTGTTTACTGAGTTACTGGAAAATTGTTTATCCCAAGTGAATAAATGTTAGAAAGGTGTTCTAAAGATGTGATAGCACTACATGCAGCGTGGAAACTCACTGAAAAAATTGTGCCTATTCAACAAATCGATTCCATACGTTGATCGATTTAAAAATGACTTTCATTCATAGAGACAGAGGTAATTTTCTGTACATCTAGGGGTTTCTGCTCAGTATGTAAAGATTCATCATATGGTCGAGCTGCCGTTGGGTCTGTAAATCAGCGTGATGAACGATTTAGCTTCAGAGCTAAGCAGGAAGAAACGAGTGATTTCGAAGAGTATGAGGATGCACTACATCGAAAACGACGACATAGTATACTGAAGACGAATGTGATGCTGGGAATATTTTGTCCCACACGGTTTGAAATCTGACCCTCTGATTTACCTCAGAGACATAAAGGGTGCTTCCATCTATGCCAGGATGTCGAAAATAGATGGAAGGTGCTGTTATACGCTCTGATGAATGCTAGGAACTAGTACAATTCAGCTTCAATAACATGCCACACGCACTACAAGCAAAACCACCGACCACTTGGGCGGGAATTCCTTTGCGAAAACCCTTCAAAGAGCGAAGTAGACAAGTTTACTCATAGCGGCAACTGGAGAGTTCACTGGCCTCGAACGGTCTCACTAGACGGTCAACTAAAAGACGAGTGATACAGGTGAAGCATTACAAGGGAAATAAGTGCACAGATCTCCATGTATTTACAAGTTTACTCAATAAGAAAACAACTGCATTCCGCACAATTTATCCTTCCTATTAACAAATAAAGTAAGAAATGCCACAACATTGCATTGTCGATGTACTCCTGGTCGCTGTACCAAAATGAAGAGGAGGATGTCTTTTAGAAAAGCCACTATTCCAGTGTTATCATAATGAACACGTCACATTTTCCCTGTCATGTTCAGGACATTTTTTCCACATCATTAATCTGCTTTGCAACTCCAGATGTGATATCTCCAATGCTGTCTTACAATCTAAGTTGATAGACATGGTCGTCTAACATGTTTGATATATTGTACCTGATACATTTCTGGCCGAACGAATTCTCTGTTGTCTAAAGAAAGCACTGAGATAACCGTAGCATGGCATCATCGCGTCAGACTGACACAATGCAGTGGTATGACTTATATGAGCAGAAGCACGGCAGGTGCTGTGAACCACATGAAATCCTAATACTTTTGTCTGCACGTGAACTTTTTGCAGTTTTCTTTCATCAAGTGGGTATCTTCTCCTCCAGTGGAGTTCTTAAATCTGCCTCGTTAGAACTGTGCTTAGCTTACTGTTACAAAAGTAAGTGTAACAGCATGGATTCCTAACTTCTGTTCCTCTTAGAAGCGTTTTTAGATGCCGGTGTTGAACTTCTTTTCAGTCTTGTGGCCTCGACTGGTGAGTGAAATTCTCGCTGTACGTAGCCGCTCTTCACGCAAAACGCCCCCTCCAACACGATAACTCGGTAATCCTTAGGGCCTCGTACGGCAGTCAACAAAACTGGCTATTATGTTGGGCAAAAATGGATCCGCTCGTAATTTTCAGTCCAATTTCTTCCTTTGCTTAGGCTTGACTAATCTACGCCGAATTACGTATACTTCTACTGGAGAATCGGCAACTTTAAATTTCCCAATCCCCCCAACTACATCAACAACATTGAAAATTGGCTCAGATCGTCGTTCTTCTTCTTTTCTTCTTTTCTTCCTCCTCACTCTTCCTTTCTATTTGCCACATCTTATTGGTCCTTTTCTATTTTTATAGTGTAGATCTTGTTAAGAACCTCATTTAGCAATTAATTTCCTCTTCAGATGTCCTAATAACCACAGTTATTCTGGCGGCACTTTTTGATAAATTTCATTCCCATGAATTCCCGGAGGCTCTTCTCGATACACATGACTGTGTAAGACTGAAAATTTCAGTTCCTTAACAATGACTATTTTTATGTGTCCTACTCAGTTATGTAATGTGTTTTAGTAAAACTTTCTTCAAATTTAAAATAAGTTTTTGATGATTGTCAACCACCAAACTATGACCATATTTGAAAACACTGTTGTCCTTAAGTCCATCATGACTCGGTGCAAATTTCTCTTCTCTTATCTCCATCCGTATCATATATGTAAAGTGACTAACAAATGAGCTTATGCATTTGCCGCTTGCAGTACTGCACTCTACGACTGTCTGCTGTGTTGAATCCCTAGTGGAGACAACTTAATAGCAAATTGTACTGTGCTGTGAAAGGTGCATTTTCATAAGCTAACAGTGGAAATCAAGAACTTTATAACTGAATTCTACATCTGAATCGCACGTTTTCTCTTCGGTTGTTGCTTATTTCTGTCAATTTCGGTTAAGTTCATACCAGTTCATGTATGGATCGAGACCGAACACGAAGCACGATGCATTTTATGAGAAAATAATGACCGCTTCAAAATCTAGACGAGCGTTTTAGAGGTCGTATCGAGCTTTATTGGCTTAAGTAGAAACCATTAGAATCAACAAAAATTTTGTTGCAATGCACAAGGTCTCCTGTTCTCTACAGACGAGATTTTCATTTCCTGGAGCTGACATAATGTGTTTTGTCCTCTTGGCGCATTAGTGCACGACATGTTCTCATTTTCTTCTGTAAACGTTCTTTGACTCATCTTCGTGTTAACGCAACCGAGTTTTAATTAATTTCGGCGGTGTCTTCTTATCCAACATCCCTTCACGAGTCGACAATGACACATGCCGTCTACCTACCAGGCATTATACCGGTGCTGCCTGAGTGAGTTCTCTTTCTCTATTCAACCTTTTGGTGCACTTCTTGCTCTTACTCCACCCACTGTCCACCACCTCATTCCATAACGCAAGTCTCTTTTTGTGTAGAAACTGTCCTTCATGTGAACCACAATACGCACTTTCTTCATGCTCAGATTACGTCACGCACTATAAACCGAGTGTGACTAAATTACTTACCTTCTCAAATCCATGAATAATGGTTAAAGAGATATCAGAGTTAGCTAACTGGAAATATTCTATACTGATAAACTTTCTATTGATTTGTGCTGATCAAACCAAAAGAAGATTGACTGAAGATGGTTTAAACGGACGACATTGTTTTTGACTGAGGAATGTATGCGCCGTTTTCTTGTTCAGGTATCGCGAGGTTGTTATAGGGTATACATTTACTTCCACAGAAAAAACACAATGCAGTGCAACAGTTGCAACAGTAGCTAAGGTTTCCGCAGTATCGCCTTCTTCAGAGCCTGGAAGGGTGTACTGATATACAATGTACTAGGCTAAACGTTTCACTCCAAACGAACTTCAGACTCACCGAGTTTGAATTTTTCGAGAAGCTGTTGATCATGTAATTGCCATCAAGTTTTTCGTCTTTTTGTAAGCGTTATTGAAGCGTCTGCCCTAATAAATTGTATATAAGTATATCCTTCCAAGCTCTGAAGAAGGCGATACTACCGAAACGTCAGCTACTGTTGTATCGCATTGTGTTTTTCTATGGAAGCAAATGCATGCTGCTTAACAACTTCGCGATTGCTGAACAAGAAAACGACGCATTCATATTCTAATGCCGAGGTTAATAGAAAGTCAATCCTGGTAACTGACCAATGCATATCAAAAGAGCAAACTCTCAGGAGAGGAGATAGTGTAACACATATTTATATACATATGTATGGAATTTTATATATATATATATATATATATATATATATATATATATATATATATATATATAACAGCGGCTCGTGTGGCGCAGCGGTTGAAGGCGCCACTGCGACGCACACGTGGAATCGATCTCCGCGCCCATGGTCCACCAAGCCTTCCATCTCTCCGGGGTTGGCAAATTGGTACCAGAGTTGTCTGGGAGGATAGCAGCACTGGCTTGATACATCGGTAGGCCACCGCGAGTCATTGTAAAGGCCAGATATGCATTTAATCACCTTCAAGGATACTTAATGAAGTCAAAAGTATAGCGCATCCCTCAGGGATTGATCATCGCCGAAAGCTTTATCTTTTATCCTTTTATATATATATATATATATATATATATACATATATAACCACAATGATCCCGAAAGATTCGCGAAATATAGACCCTAGGTCAGATCGGAAGACGATCTCCGTTTTCGGGGGCATGCGCATTACACATTGCGCCACGCAGGCCCTTGCTCTGCATTTCTCTCAGCTAGTTTTCTACCTAATGCTGCCATCAGAAATCACCCGTCAGTGGGATTGATCTGAGGAGCACAAATCGGCATTGAACCTAGTTAAGCTAAGGCTGTGCTCGAAATCACAGTGTTCACCTTTTATTTTCTGCCTACTACAATTCTTTTTCATAGTAGGAAGAAAAACAAAAGATGGACATTATATATATATATATATATATATATATATATATATATATATATATATATATATATATATATATATATATATATATGTCAATTCAGGCGTTTGTTTTTTTCTACCACTAATAAATTAATTATTTAATTTGCTAAAATATTATGCACCAGAGAAAAAAGAAATGGGATAGGAGGATTGGATGATTCTTCCATTTAGAGGATTCCGATAACAGTTGCGATAGACATATTAAGACCTGGGAATAAAAAATTTTGTAAGAACAATTTCAACAAACGTATTGTTGATATTGCCGCGAGGTAAGGTGTCGAAGTGCACTTCACTGGTCTTCTTGCTGATCAGATTTTCCGCAATAACTGGGAACTCATATTATATCAGATTGAAATCCATACTCAGATTCAGTTTGGCAAACTTGAATGTGTTTACCTTTGGAAGCTCTCCGCACGGCAATCTTTGTACCCCAGGGAAAGAAGGCCTGCCCAACCAGCAACCTATCACTCAAATAAAGATTGTCCTGGAACTGCCTGCGTTATTCGTGAAGAAGGCCTATCCAAAGTGTTCAGCCAGTATTTGTGTTTAACGCATCGTTCCTTTTTAGAACGGAAGACAGTTTCGCCTAATTTATTTCTAGTAAGTGATTAAACCTAACAATTAATATGTTCGAACTTTTCTAAGTAATAGTGACAGGAACGCGCCCTCAAAGGTTTATCCTAGAGAAGGTTTTCCAAAGAATTTCCTGAGCTCAGTGCTCTTACATTAATGCTCAATATCCACTCTTCATCACATGTGAAATAAAGGAAGACAGATATATCGCACCTCAGATTCTTCTTCCGGAATTCCGACATGCTATTTCGTCGGTGAAAAGTCGAATAGCACCAAGTCCGGACAGGATAAAATCTAAAGATCTGAAGAACCTTCCGCCAGCCCTCGTAAGCACACTGGCTCGGCTACTCACACGTTACCTGTCTGAATGCGACAAGACCGTGCTTTTGTTCAAAAGGGATTACCTCCACGATACAGGCCAACGTCACCTAAATTACTTGTTGTCTGTCATATATAAACTCTCAATTCGGGTCATCCTAAACAACATTGACGGAGTACTGGATGAAGGACAGCTATCTGATCAACTAAAGCTTCAAAAATGATTCACTACGATGAACAACATCCACGCGATGACAAGACTCATTGAAGTGTCGCAAGGGTACAAAGGACCGCCCTCTCTCACTTTCATTTAAAGAGGGCCTTTGGCTCGCTTAAGATACAACCAATCATGGAAGTTCTGGACGGTCGAGGCGTCCCTTCTCAGCATATGAAGGTTTTTCGTAAGCTGTATGGAAATTTAACAACCAAAACATCACAAATCTAGAACGATATTAATATCGGCGGGAAAAGGACGGGAAAGCATGGCGATACGATCTCGCCAAAATTATTCACAGCCGATCTCAAGGACGTCATGTAAACATTGGAATAAGATAACATGGGACTGAAAATCGATGGTCGGCAATTACACCAACTTTATTTTGCTGAAGACATCGTTCCGGGTCCCCAGAGCGAGCAGAATCGACTGGCCTACTCTTGCAGGTGACGGGGAAAACGGTAAGTTTGCTTACAACTGGCTAGAATCACTCGACAATTAGCTGGACGACATGTTTCATGTGATTAGTGCTACTACAATCTTCATCGAGGTCTCGTCTTCTTAGTTACGATATCGAAATTGATTCTTCGAGTGGACGTCCTATTCAAGAAACATCTTAATCTGTATCTATAGCTGATTTGTAATTGCCTCCGTCACCCAGGGAGATGAACATATTGACGTTGGTAGGGAAGGCTGACATATTTCATGGATTGCCGACGAAATGTAGATAAGAGAGGAGCTTCGATTGAAGAAGACGTGAGTTGTCATTGTGAAAGATCAATTGAGTAGTATGAGGTGGACGCATCGATTCACAGCTACAGGTATTACGGGAACGAAGAATGATCCGGTGATAAAGGCACAAAGTGGTAATGATTATAAGTGAGCAAATAGATTGAAACTTAAATTGGCATTTATTTAAATGACGTTTTAACACGCATTTCTATTTGCTACGAGAAACATAACGATGGAGTTAGGGAAAGACTTTAGAGGGCGTGGACTTATTTGTTCATTTCTTGCTTATGTAATGAAGTGGCTTAAGTGTGAAACTTTTTAGAGTTAATCGTGGATTTTCAGTATAATGATAGATGACGACATAGAGGAGAACACGACGAAATGCATGTGCTCCGATCTGCAGACGGAGGACTACTCGCCGCTTTACGCCAAGTAAGTGGTCCTAGTCGTGATGGAAGCAAATACACGAAGGTTCCAATTAATTGATCCCAGTCTGAATATGAGATAAGAGGTAGTTTTTAACATAAAGCAATTGTGGTCCTGCTAAGCTCCATCAGCCGCTCTCACCAATATTTTGCCCATTGTTTCGATGTTCCACCACAGATTATTCTGTAACTCCTACGAATTCTACCAAGAACAACTTTAATATAATATAGCTTCTTCCAAGCAACTATTTCTGAGATATTTTCCAGGGGTAATACACGCTTATATGAATAGATTTCGTATAGTGAGCTATGTTATGCCAAATTACACAATAAAAACCATTCGTTATCAGAAAAAAGTTCTGGATGAAGCCAACTTTGAATTTTCACGACCCAAACGTAAAGCGCCGGCAGGACCTATAATTCAGATGCAGCTTTTAGGTACAATTTGGCGCTCATCATCATTGCCTTGCCGCCACTGTCACTATTCGGAGTCTGTACGAATGTCGTCAATATCTATGTGTATTCTCGAGAGAGGTTCGTACGATAATGCTTCACAATTTCTGAGACTCGAAAAAAATGAAATTCTATAGGAGACAAATCAGGAAGTAATGTAGGAACAAAGCCATAGAAACTCAATCGGCTACATGAGAGATCAGGACCATTTCGATTTATCTTATTCGGTTTGAGAATATGTGGTTTTTTGTTGGGTAGAAAGCACAGAAATGAAGTAGCAGTAGTAGCATTGTTTTGACATTCATATTTTTCATTGGACATCATTGGCAACTTCTATTAATTGTAACCATTAAATTCAAAAAATTTTCTTACAAAATCAGATAGCAGAACAAATTGTACTAAGTTAAAAAAAGAAGGATAAAGCTCTCAGCGTTGATCAATCTGTGAGGGATGCGCCATGCATTCGACTTCATTCAGCATCGTTTGAAGGTGATTGAATGCATATCTGGCCTGTGCAATGACTCTGGCTTAGCGATGTATCGAGCCAGTGTTGCTATCCTCCTAGACAAGTCTGGTACCAATTTCCCGACCCCGGAGTGATGGAAGGTTTGGTGGGGCAACGGTCCCATGTGTATTGCAGGGCGCCTCCGACCACTGTGCCACAAGCGCCCTTTATCCTAAGTTAGTCAAATTAATCGCCAGTTTATAAAATCAAAAAATGAAGCAATGAACAATTAAAAAAATGCTAGCAACAGGCTCCTCGAAGCGAACTCTATTACAAAAAACCAGCCAAAAAAGAGAAAAAAGTTTTTTTGATATGAAGACGGGAGACATTTTTAGAATGCGAAACTCGGCCAATACCTACTTGTTATTCCTCGCCTGCAGCGATTTCTTGGTGATACTGACGGGTCTCTTCATATTTTGGATTGGTGAGTCATTTTGTCTTGTTCTTAGAATTAGCCAACAGATGAAGGTTAATGCTGGTCGCCAGCATTCACAGAACCTCCCAGTGAACGTTCCATAGTCGCCGTAACCTTCCGGACATGCAGGCGAAAATCTCGAACCAACAAAAATTAGTTGGATATTATGAGTTTGGATGCGAGGGCCACTCTCCGACCAGCATATCTATCCCGGGGTGCGTTGCCACTAACGAAGCCAGCACATCTGATGAAAACCATTTTTTTCATCTCTTTCCAGTTACTTTGTTGGAAACCAGCTTTGTGTTGTCGGTAAAATCAGAGTAGACTGTAGATTCTTGAAAGTTTAAATATGAACAGCATTCTTTCCAGCTAGCAACAGCTATTTTTTTTAGGCTTTGTCTTTCTTCATCACACCTTGTAGAGTATAAGGTTGAATTTCTTGTTTCCATTCTCCCCACATGCCTGTTATTTTCCCTGTTTCGCTTTTTTATCAGGAGGCAGATTTATCCCGGTAGTTACCGAGCAGATTCGAATTTACCTTTACAGTCGACCGCTTTTCTTTTTGTTCCAAAAAATTCGTCGCTGTCAACATTGAACTAAATGATCGTCATAAATCGCCACCCGAAGAAAAAAAACAGAGTCATCACCTAGAACGCCATGAAGTGACTTGCTTTTTTTCCTTTAGAGGAGCGAACGACAAAAGAATTTATAAAAATAAGTCTTACGAAAACCCAAGTGTTCAATGAAGAACAACATTTACGGGTCAACGACTGCTTACATTGCATCAGGAATTTACATCACCTGCTGATCACAAAGAGTTTAAAAAAAGTCGATGTCCGCGTCCCCCCAGAATGTCTAGGAATTCAGACAAGCAACTCAAACTGCGGTTGCGGCAATTTCTTAATTGGTCACTGATCATCATGTCCATTTCGATTGTTTAATTACTATGTGTAACTTTCACCTGCTGCCTATTATTTTTTTCATGACAGACTAAATACAACTACAGTCATGCAGAGATACCTGCGAAACTTGGACCCTAGGCAGATCAAAAACACGATTGCCCCTTCCCGTAGCACATGTGTTACCCACTGCACCGCTAAGGCACCCGTTCTGCCTTTTTGTCAGCCGTTTTTTTTGCCCTAACGGTGCCAACAGCAACACACCGGAAAGGGTAATCTGATTCGAAGCTGGCCTGCGATCCAAGTTTTACAAATGCTTCAGCATTATTGTGGATATTTAATTGCTGTTTGCGTGACAGGTGAGAGGTCCCCATGTCTATTTGAATTATTCAAGATTATTAAATGGTCTTTTCCCAATTTTATCAAAAAGAGTTAGAAACTGGTGTGAAAGCTGCAGAAGTTGTGAATGTCCTGAGTGTTGTAATGCGGTTGTGGAAAGTTGTGAACACTTTTTTACCTTGGGTTCATGTAAATTTGTTTTCGAGATCATAAAAGTTTCAGTGACTCAAGAAAGTCACTAAAAATAATTTCAAGGCTGCTCCTTGCAGCTGTCAGTGTTTATGCAGATAATCTTCAGCTGTCACTGCATTCAGACTCGGCGCGATCGTACATTCCGGAGCTGGCGAGGGCTCCGTACACTACCGTGTACATACTGCCGTTCGGCTACATGGCTCAGACGTGCAGCATATACTTCACCGTAGCGGCGGCCTTCGACTGCTACACAAATGTAGGGATTTCTTCGTAATAACGTCTAAGATTCTAAACAAGAGATGAACTAAGTTGTACCATTGAGACGACTCCCGATTTTCACTCAGTTGCGGATACGGTATATTTCGTACACCGTACAACTGTATGAGGAGGTGGTTTCACATTGTGTTTGCTTCACTTCGGTTCTTTTTATATGCTCCCGTTCCACACGTTAACCATAATTCATCATTGTGGTTGGGAACTAAGCAACAGTCAACTACTAGTGAAAAAAAATTTTTCTTATATGCCGTAACACGTGACGAAAGATGTCAGTTTTTCGATAAGTCTGTATAATTTTTTCGACAATTAGAAGAATTAAGAGGTTGAGAACTTAAAAAACATATGCATAAGAGTTTCCTCAGTCGTTATGAGATGCCTTTTTTTTCTACAAAATATTCTTTCAATTTCGAAACTGTTTTCAATTCGAATTTTGCAAAGGAGCAGGATTTTTTGTCACACTAGGATGCAACGACCTTACACCATGTTGGCGAGGATTTTTAGGTGCTAAGTACCTTTATTCCAGTTCATAACGTTCACTGTCAGTTGAAAAAATATTTGTTTAAAAGTTAGAACGAACAACAATTTTTAGCTACGCATGAATTGAAAGAGAAATTGCAAGATTTAGCAGCCTGAATAGATTGACAGGAGTATCTTTGCTTTGAGGGGGCGGGTAACACAATGGCAGTGATGTCGGTCAACACGAGCATGGTGTTAGTTCGAATCCGCACCGGGCCAACCAAGCTTTCATCCCCATGGGGTCGGAAAATTGGTGCGGACTTGTCCGGGAAGAAGGAATCACTCTCTGCAATCCACTTGGGAACGCTCCAGCCCTGCTATCCCAGGACTCCAGGGAGTCTCACTCGGCTCGACAATGGTTCCACGATATTCAAGCTGAAATGAAAATCCTCAAGCAGTAGCCGATGCCACGAGTAAAAGTTGGAAGATCTTCGTGGATGGTGGATCCGAGGAAATGAATCGAATGTGAGAATTGCTGGGATGCGAACCGTAGACGTAGAGGCGGGTCATTTAAAACAAAAAAAGTAATCTATGCTTTTCTTCCTAGAAAAGCCACAGTTCTACCACTCAAGAGTTATAATCTAAAAAAACCGTTGTAGAAGATTTTTGAAAAATGTACTTTGAAGAGTGAGTGCTGATAAAGTGTGAAAAAATGTAGGCTATAAAATGGATATTTTTTGGGCAATACCTTTAAAAGATCAACAGGGGGTAGCGAACTGAGAATTTATAACCAACCTTGAGAAAACCAGTGTAGAAGTGCATTGATGAATACGTGCACCACAACAAAAAATTTAAAGCGCTTTGAACCGCTCACCTGCTTTGCATTTATAGTGAAGAGTTCGAGGGGCAACAGAAACATCTTTGTCCTCTCCTGAACAGCATCACTGCTTGGGACTCTCTTCAGCACCAGCGGTTCATTTCGGCCGAGCAAACTAGTACAACGAAGAAATTTTATATTTTACCATGTACCGAACAAGGTTTTTCTCGAATCGTTCCAGATACTGCATCTCTGTTGAACAAGCTAGCAGTTTTATGTAGAAAATACAACAAAGAAGATCCATGAAACAGAATAAATTACTGAAAAAGAAATTACTTCTTTGCTTGGTACTTGGACGGCCGTGTTCACTGGTTGTTCGGGCGTCATCACAATTTCCCTTTTTCGGAGTTTTGCTGGTTTGGTCATTGTGGTTCCTTGGAGTACACAGGTCAGCCCAGGCGAAGCCTTCCTCAGATCCTCATCACCCCAGCCATTCAGCACCCTTGTGCGTCAGCGGAAGAAGATATGCCACCATGAGACAAGTTTGACACCACGGCGGTGGTGATTCTTGGCTGTGGTGTTGCTTCACTCTTAGTGGAGCTTCTGGACTGTAATGCAGGACTGGTTTTCAGCTCGGGAGCTCCTGATAAGGGAGGAATCCCCCCGCTGTACAGCGCAGTCGAGACATCCAGAAACACCTCTCAGCCACAAAATGAAGATAAACCGTTGAAAGGGAAAACGGAATTCATTAAGGTGAACGCAGTCCACTCAGTCTAAGTGATTTATGCATTGACATCAATGCTTAGTGTCCTGAAGTGCTAAATAGCCCTATAAAAAACAGTTAGAGCGACTTATGATTTGCAATAATTTGGACAATATTTTTCGCTAGACCAATAAAAACGCTCTTAGTCGTATGAAAACCATGGAAACTACACAACGCTTCATGAAGTCGTGACATATATAACTGAGATAGCACGAGAATAAAAGCGCTTTGGATTTTTCCTTCAACTAGCTTTTCTCACAATCGTCACTTTCTACTTCGCTTTTCCATCTGATTAATTATACGAATCTGTTTAGGTATGCCTGAAATCGTTCTCCAAGACCTACTGTACTATTCGCAGAGCGAAACAAATTTGTTTCTCTGTGATGGTTGCGTCGATCCTTTACAATTCGTTGAGATTCCCACAATTCAATTTGCGCAAGTGCCTTCACGACACTAGCGGTGTGAGTTCTGTGGCTCATAAGAACACGACAAGTAATTATTACCGGAAACAGTCTTGAGTCACTGTCATTGCTACAGCAACCATTTTCAGGACCAAGTCATCGAAATCTGTCCGACTTCCTTGTTTTTCACTATAAATATGGCATACAATGTGTACTTGTACATGGTGCTGATGACTCTTTTGCCGTTTCTCTTTCTTCTTTGCCTTAACTCCATCATCGTCTGGCGGCAGAGCACCGACACAAGCCGGCAAAATGAAGTGTAAGTTTACGTTACTAGCTCATGTTTGAAGTTCCTTTTTCATCCGTGAGCCGAAGAGCTCTTATAGCTGGAGAGTTGACTGTAGTCACTTTGACTCGCGCCACAGTAGTCATAGAAAGACGTATCCATCACTCTTTCTGTCTGGTTATTGCTTTATTCTTATTTTGTTTTTTCTGTCCCGGCACTCCATCCATCAGCAAACGTTACTGCCTTTCCCACATAGTGCAAAATGTGGCTCATGATTCATCAGTACCCCTCGTAATCGAATTCTACTTGTGATATTTAGTGTAGACAAAATATTATAAACCACCCTTCAAAATACATGAAGTAATTTTTTTCCCATATTGGAGTATAATCTGAACAATAAGATCTGAACAATCTGAACAAATAATCTGAACAAGAACAACCAAGGTAAAGTTCCACAATATGAGACTTCTTCCCTTGTTTTCAAATTTTTCGAAACTTTCAGAAGTTTTAAAGTATACAGTAATCTTGAATAGTCTTTTTCTTACTAGATGCTGTTGCAGTTCCAAAGTGCACTCGGCTCATGCGTTGCTTCATCCGCCGCCCAGTAGCTCAAGTGGTGGTGACGAGACGATCACCATGATCATGGTCGTCATTCTCTTCCTCGCTTGCAATACTCTAGTAAGGAATTCGCCAAAGTGTGATTGGTTGATGTGAATCTTTAATTTGCGCTGCTTGAAAGCGAACCATGAAAATGCAGTTGTCGCCGGCCGTACGTCTCCTTAATTAGAAACTCTTTTGAACCATAGGTAGAATTTAAGAATGTGAAATAAGAATACTGCGCCATCATCAATTAGTCTCGTGAATATAAAGGAGCCGTAGTGACGAAACATACTCTGAGTTGGCATTCGGTTAGGCGTTACTAAACTAGAAGATAAATCGTCGACACCAGAAGTATTTAGAGGTAGAACTAGGTTACTCCAATATACATCTCTCTCCATTTGAATGGAATCAGAGTGGATTGGGGCACACTATTTGAGGGCGCTACGGTTGAGTTCCCACTTTTAGAGCTAATCATTTGAAGCGAATTCATGCGCTTCACATTCGGTATATGAATACGTTTATAGTATCTATTTAGAAGCGGTGATACCTAAATGGCTCATATTTGCACACCATGCTTACTAGAGCACTTAAATTCGTCTTGTTCTTCATCCACCATCATATGAGTTTTTGTTTTGGACTTCGATTCTGTCCTTTTCTCTTCTCTGTTGAACGAATTTTTCACTTAAGTCCCAAATAACCGTGCTAAGCCATTCACACATTTTGAAGACAAGTGATCACCGACCTTAGGGATTGAAGGGAGGTTTGCGCCGCGTTAGGTTGCTCCATTTCAGCGGTGCTTCACACTAAAATATTCGACTCTATGCGACCACGAAAACCCATACTGCAAGCGCGACTTCGCTGTCATAGTACTAGTATAGAGAAGTAGGTCTCATAATTGAATCGTCCGCTTAAATGGTTTAAGTGGTGGAAAGAGTTCCACGTGATGAAGAAGTTGTTGCCAACGAAAGAAAAACTACTGTTCAAGTGAGACGCTTGAAATAGTAGAAATGACAAGTCTACTGTATTGAACATTTCAAAAAATTTCATATTCGACCCAGTGAAAATACGCGCTGCGAATCAACAGGGAAGCAGAAAAGCGCAACGAAACTGGGCCAAGCTATAAAAAAGGTGATTGATGAGCACTTGTTTTCTTGCATTCACCATGTGCCCCTTTGTAGTAAAATAAGCAGCTATAATGCTCTTTCGATATTTTTTATAAAGTGACGGAGTTTTCGCTATCGTAGAGGAGACAGGCTTAGTGCTGTTGTATGCAGGCTATATACACAAAAGCATTAACAAACACATGGAGTTGCACAGCATGTGCTTTGGAAAATCGGCGACCTTTCTAAGTAATGCACAGAAATTGTCCACAAATCCATTTTTCTTTTTTCATACTATGCCATCGTTTGTTGGCAGACCACTGTTAACCTCGAACTTAACGTGAAAGTTTTCAACGTCGAACAAATTCATTGATGTGGGACCCAGTACTTTGTCCCCGCGGACTATTACGCCACCAGTTTACTGTACAAGAATGAGAAGGAAGCCACGTAGTTTAGAGTTGCCATTTTGGTTCATATGGCAACGTGTGTAGTTGAGCTGATGGCGATGGGATATACATCATGACAATGTCTATTTCTATATGATGGGTGGCGTTTTCCATATCACGTGCTTAATTCAGGCTCTGATTGTTAACTTGATCGAAACGTTCTTCGATCCGGACCCGCTACTTCTCAATCTACTTTCGGATGCGAGCAATTTTCTGGTCGTCCTCAACTCTTCTGTAAATTGTGTTATCTACTTTGTCTTCAACAACATATATCGTGAAATCTTCATGTTAGTTGATTGACATTCATTGATTGACATACATTGATTAAGTTCCAGTCGTACAAAATAATCCCTTTGCAGAATGCACATCCAAACCGAAATATTTTTTTTACTTTAGTAGTAATTTAATTAAAATTTATCAATCATAATGAAGAAAACCAAGTGCTTTAGCAGAACTGTGTCTGAGACGAAAGATTTTAGCGAAATCAGAGGTAGAATGGATTGTTACGGTGAAATGAATGTTATAGAGGAAATCTGTAATTTAGTTGATTAGGGTTGAAATTTAGGGCGAGGTTCCATCGTGCTCTAGACGGACTCTCGAGAAACACCTGTTGTTGCCGTTGCTGTCTCTCCCGACGACATCGTCAAGATTCCATCTGCAAGTCGGCAACGAATGATCAGGGGGGGGACTTCGACGGTCATCGTTGCGCTATGTCGCTTGTGAAACCAACGGCGATACCATTAGAAGTAAGTACGATAACTTCTGAAGCTTGACATTTTTCTTCTTGATTCTACTGCAAAAAAGTGCTCAAGTTTAATACTAAGTCGCTATTCTTTACTAGTGCTACTAGACAATGAAGTGGGTCAAATGAGTTTGGCATTTGCGAATTTTTTGCATATGGAAGACTACATAAGAAGGTTACACAAAAAGGTAAAACCAATTTGAAAAAATCGTCCAACCATTTCCGATCAGTTTTTCAGCATCTCTTCATCTGCCTAGGATGGTTGGCACTGTCTTTGTTCCTCTTTCCAAAGATATAAAGCATTCACCCTTAAGCCTACAATGTCAATCCATCATATTCATTAGCCTTAAAATAGCACTACATATTCTAGATGCCTTCCTTATTAGGACTGAGATTGACGTGAAAAGATTACTGACGTGAAAAAGATTACAATTTAAAACGACTAGAACTGTGCAGATAGGACAGCGAATACAAGACTACTTAACTCGCAAAGGTTCCACACCGATTCGCGAGCCATAGTTGCACAGCGTGGTTTGTTCGCGTGGGGAACAACTGAAGCATCATAGTCTTCTTCTGAGATCTTCATGAATAAATCTGTCTACCGATTTAGTAGACTTCCTGCTGTGCGTTAAAGATCTTAGTAGATATAGTTTCTTGGCTCATGTTCCCAATAACTCGCTAAAACGACTCAGATGTCGGGCAACCTGATTTTCGGCATCTCAACGTACCCGGCAAGATTTATGATCACTGTTCGCCCTTGTGGGTGGAATCGTTTCTTTCTCGCTTGTGTAGTAGGAGAGACTTTCAACTTAACGTTCTAGATAGTGTATTCCATAACTCTGAGTTACCTTTCGTCCAATATACGTAATGTCTAAGTTTCCTAGGACAATACTGAGACAGAAAGCGTATTTGGATCAAAACGGCAAGCACAGTGACAGGTGCTCCTTGTTGTCTTCACCATATGCCCGATTTTCTCGTAAACTACTGAAGCCTGTCATTATTTCGTGGTTGAGAGTGTTGCTATATTGTTCAGCATATTATGAACACCCAGATAAACAAGTCAGAGCATTCGCATACGCTCGTTCCACTGAGCGTGAATGCGGCACCAGAAATCCTTTATGGTGATCATCGTTTACTTGAAGCTCTCAAGAAAATACCGATAACCCAATTTGTCTAAAAAACGCTGTGGAGATCCGTTAATGTTCATTTCGTTTGGACTATGCATAAGTTGTAAGAAGGATATCATCAGCAAAACATCGATGATGTAGCTGCTGGCCATCTGCGTTCACTCTCATGCTGTTACACTCGCAATTTTCTCGTAATATTAACGATGGAAGCCGTAAACAATTTTTTCTAGGGGTGGGTTCGTCTTGTTGGCTCCCTCTCTTTAGGTCGCTGATTATATTGCTGTGAACTAGTGAAAATGGAGAAATGGTTTTCTTCCTAGGATCATGAGCTGGAGCGCAATTCCTTTGTTTTGTGCAGCTTCTCTCTCCGCTTCCATTTCAACTTAGGCGAAGGCGTCCTACACGTCGATGAAAGTCGAATGAAGCGTTCTCTTGTACTCATGCGTTGAGTTTCACTATAATGTGAAATGATCTCGTATGAAGTAAACTGATCCCATTTTCCAATTTATTAGCTATTTAGCATGATACAAATAATGGGATTCTAGACGACACAAAGCTGGCAGACTATATTAAGAGTTACATATGTCGTGTAGGTTTCCTTTGCATAAACACTGTATTGTCCTTGCGAAAAACTAAGCTTCTGTTCTGGCCGAAACCGACAGTTGAGTTGTTCGAGTCCCTATCCGGGCAGGAATCCATTGTGTTCTTCACAGACGAGGTAGCATATCGGGCACAAGGGAGTAGAATTCTTGGGTTCGTTGACATTTTCGTCCTCGATGTTAAATAAATATACTTGTACGTGACTGTAGAAGATGTCGGAGTAAAGGTCACGAATGATTTTCTCTAGTAACTCAAAGTTGATAAAAAAATCTGTGTTTACAATATTTAAGAACTTCTTTTTTTGAGTTCGCGTTTTTAGATTCTTTCTACGAAACAGTGAAGCCTGTAGCAATGAATAGACAGTCCGATGCGATGTAGAACTTCGGGGTAATAGCGATATCGATTGGGAATACGTTTAGTTCACTATGATGCAGCTTATTTCGTTATCGCACTCCTTACGGAGAGTCTCCTAAATTCAACTTTGAGATAAGTGATTCTAAAACTGTGAATTTCTATGGATGAGATTTAACATAACGATGAACTCCGACAGTTTCTCATCTTCTTCGTTTCATTCAAATCCATGGTTCCTCCTGATAGGGAAGGTTCCGGACGTTCCATATGAGCCAGTGTTCTTGTTGAAGTCACCAATAATCAAGCTGCAAAAGAAGCGATCTTCTCTGTATTAGTCCTCGGAAGTCCATACAGAATGTGTTGACCTGGTTTTTTGTTATGGATTGAGGTCTGAGGTGTACACGAAGAAGAAAGTAGAATGAGTCAATAGTGCACACTTGCTCTACGCCAATTTCCAATTCAAAAAAAATTGTTGTGCAAAGGATCCAATACTTTTCTCAAAGCTCATTTTGAGTAGGAAATCCAGTCCGCCAGAAATTCATTTACTGAACAGCGGTCCGAGGACCAGTTGTTCTTTGGTATCATAAACGACGTTTAGTGGGCAATATGTTCTCATCTCGGCTACTTCAATCAAGTCGCATTTTCCACGCTTGCATCATTACGTGCTCAATGACGGATTCAGGTGCCAATGTGCATACATTCCACGTTTGAATCATTACCATATTTTCAAAAATTTAAGCAATCTAGAAAAGAGATTAGATTAGATTTTAGATTAGAACACCCTCTTCGTTGTCCTGCTACAAGTGTTTCTGTAGCCTGACAGTCATTTTGGGTGGGAGGGCAGGAGGGTTGAAACGATTTATTTTAGCTTCTCTTTTCACTACATTTCTGGTGAGCGAACACGAGTTTAATACCACATCCCTTGTTTACGAAAATGCTGATAGCGCACGTGTCTTCGCCTTCTTCAGAGCATGGAATGGTCAAAATAGTCAACTTGACTGCAATCTGCTCAGCCTCTGTAAACAAAACAGAAGAAGCACGAAAACAAGATTTCAATCGCAATGATTGCAAAATGGCTTCTTAGTCCACTCACTGTCTTTCACTGACTATTCAACGTGTAGACCAACCACAAAGAGTTCACATAGAAGTGTACACCCTTCATAAGCCTTGAATGCTGCGTGAGATCACGTTTGCTAACGAGACATTCCCCCTTGCGGTTGGTTTTCTGATTCTTGGAATTTACCCGGAATGTTTCGAGACTTTTGAATGCCAAAGTTTTCGATTCATGTGCGAGGAGGAGAACTTTTGTTTCAAAATCCTCTCTGTTATGTCTCTGTATCTATGTATCCTATATATTCTATGCGCGCCTAGTAGAGAATTCGGTTTAACTTTAAGTAACTCTTAACTTCATGCTAGCCATCCTCGAACGTCGTATATAAGACGAAAGAGCAATAAACATGTATGGCTTTTCTAGTAAGCAGCTCATGGCCATCGTAAAGAAGCGCCTAATTTGCCTAATCCTGGCATGGCCAGGAAGGTATTACACACGAAAGAAAGGGCTGGCAATGGACAGCGACTGGCAGCAAATCATGGCATTGCCTTCATGTCTAAGGTGGAAGCGCCGTTAATCAATCTCCGGCAATTACTCTACTTTAGACACATAGAGAACGCCTTGTCATCTGCTCCACAAAGAAGAAGGTGGACAAATGCTTTGAGGTATGTGGCTACGAAAGTGTAGCTCTTCGGGATAGATGTAAAAAGAAAAACTACCCACGAAACGGTACTTCTAACCAGAATAAGCTACCGTCCATATTGTCCTTCATTTTCAACGAATTAGGTGCAGTACCACTAAACGTTCTTTTTAAATCACGGAGTGACGAATATGTCGGCGTAACTGGTAGACCACTCCGGGTTCGCATTAAAGGACATCTGGTCGTTAAGCCTAAAGTTGAACCAAATACTCTACTAGGTGCGCATAGGATGCAGAGACATAACGGAGAAGATTTTGACATAGAAGTTGCCCTCCCCACACATTAATCGGAAACTTTAGTGAGCAAAAGTCTTCAAGCATTCTTTATAAATTCCAACAATCCAAAAATGAACCTCAGAAGGAATGCCTCGCTGTTAAACATGATCTCACACAGTATTTAAGGTTAATATTTTAATGTGAGGGAGGGACATTAATCGCCCATACGAACTTCATGCGGCTAGCCTACACGTGAAATAATCAGTAGAAGTCTTACGGAGATCGTTGATTGTGCAGAGAAGCTGTTTTGTTCTCAATGCGATTAAAATATTTGTTTCATGTCTTTTCCGTTTTGGTTATGGAGGTCTTTCGCTGAGCACATTGCAGTCAACTTAACCTTCCCAGACCTGAACAAGGCGAAATCTATTGAAACCATCTTGAGAGTTACTTCTGTCATCAATTAGTACACATGGACCGTCGGGCTCTTTCGTGGTGGCTGCGTGCACTTCTAGGCAACTTCCCGAACCTTCCCTAAGTGGACAAGAGAAAGTAAGACCATGACCGATAGCGAATTTGTTTATCCGAAACGATAACAAATGATACTTTTGGACTTCCAAACCACTTATTTGCAGTTGCTTGATCAATTTCGCGTGTTCGATAGACGCGACCACACTTACGTAGGCATGCAGTGTGCGTCAACACGCAGGGTACATTTTGTAAAATATGGGATGACTGGAGGACTTTTGCAACTGCCATATTGTAACCTTTACTAACGCGCCAAATACGCTTGCAACCAGTATTTTTGACGATCTTCCACTGTAGAGCTCCGTGAGATTTTTTATTCAGTCTAAAACTTTCTCTAAATGTGCTTCTCTAGCATCAATAACTCGTGAGTCTCCGGTTTGGCAGCCCCTCACTCAGTGCAGTCTGCCGAATATGGAGTGGCCAGCAGGCAGTTTCAACCCATCTGGGCGTCGTATCATGCTCGTCGACGATGACACCGACAGTGGATGGGACGAGCGAAGCCAAGTAAGATTTCCAGAATGTTCTTAAAATATAAAAGATGCTCACACCTGTTTCAACCATAGTTTTAACATTAGCAATGGAGAATCGACGAGGGACGTATTTTTAAAAATGTGTGAGTGAGCCCCCATTTCTAAAAATTTATCTACATTCGTTTATTAGTTAATTTTTAACCATGCATATTATAGACAGTAAAAAAGAGTTTGCATTGTGGATATGACTACAGCCTCTGGGTTCGATGCCGATTTGCGCACTCCCTTCCCCGAGATCCGTTCCGATGGCCTGTTGTAGCTGATGGCAAAGTTAGGTAGACAATTGACTAAGAGACAGCCAAAGGAAGGATCCAAGGAGTGCAGTGTGAAACACGTGAGCTTCTAGAAAGAATAATCGCAGGTTCGAATCTGCCCTGGGCTCCAAGTTTTGCAAACATTTCATCACCGTCGTGGATATATGCATATATTTTTCGAATAAGTGCAGCCTGAAAAATTTGTTAGTTGGTTTCACCGAAAACCGTAGAAATTTCATACATCCCTTCTCAGGAGCAGTACGTCAAGTGGGAAGTGGCGGTTGGGCTTGTCTGCATTCTAATGCAATGCTCTAAATCAGATCGGCATTAGACTAATGCTTTGAGAATGAGTTCCAACTTACGTCCTTTTTAGAACGACGTTTTTTATCCAGCGCTCTTAAAAAACGCTAAGATATTACAATAGCTCTTGTCGCTTTCTCTAGGAAACTTGTAAAACCATTATGGCATCAATTTTAAAGATAAGATAGTGAAACAGTACGAACCTGAATGGATTGCTTCAAACTTTGTTGTAAAGTAGTGTTTTGCACTGAAATTCGTAGTGGGGAATTTTTCTGGAAATGAGCCACATGTAATGACTTTAATTCATGGTGATTAACGAAGACTGGTAACTGAGCCTGCGAATATGTTTCTGGAAATCAGAATTATCGAATCTTTACTACACGATAGGAAGCGGAGTCCAGTGGCCAATGGCAGCCCTGAAAAATAAGTGGTCCTAGTTCAGAGCAAAACTCTCTAATCCTATGATCCCTCTGATTTTATTCCTCGTCAGTTACAATCATGTTCAGTTGTTTTCCAAAATCCCACACTTTTTTCCCCACTAACAATGACTTCAGATAATTTTATTAACCAAATCCTACGCTAAGTGAATGAGTAGTGGATAAGTGGGAATTTGGAAAGGGCTACCTCAATAAATTGTTTGCATAGGTGGTCGAGGTGGTTAGCATCTTTGGTTTGAACTTGTTGTGGATCTCCCTCATTGGATTCTCACTCGGTGGACTTCCAACCTTTGCTGCACTGGATTGGTACCATGGAAATCCAAACGAGACCCTATGGTTGGTTCAAGAAGAACGCCTGAAGTCTCCAAAGCGAGATTCATCGAGGAATTTGAATAAGAGACGGAAAATGGTGAATACGGGGAGAGGGTGCCTGAGTTCGTCACGACGACATGTAGCGCTCCTGGTCAATTTTGCTTATCCGATATCGCTATTTTCCCGAAATCTTACATGGAATCAGGCCATCACTTCCATTGCGCTAGATTAACTTCCTTATGGAAATAAGAAAACGGTTCGCAATTCAAAGAGAGAAGTTCCAAATCACTGTAAGTTGGGATTTGCACAGATCTTTAACCCGTGTTTGAAAAGTCATCTTCTTCACCGACACTGACGAAAGAACACAAGCACTTAAGAAGTCTGTCAGTATGTGTTGTTTCCATTGACAAGCTAACACGAGGTTTATAAAAAGAAAACTTTGTTCAGCTAGCGCCTCGGCACCCGTGCCTAGTTCAGAGCCGGATTGATTCGTATATATCCATATATGTTATGCACTGCGAGGTTAATGGAAAGTCGGGTTTTGAAATATTTTTGCGCTCTGTTCTAGTCTACCAAAAACTTTTCAGTACAATGGTACTGCTTATTTTTCCGTCTTCGACGGCACAGTATCATAACAGGGGATTGGTCCTACAAGAGCATAGAAGTTGTAGTGATGGCAATAAGGAATGGCCGAATGCTTGCCCATTTTGTCCTTTACGTCTTAAAATAGGGACATGATAATTGGACATTACCAAAAAGGGGGTAAGGGACCACTTATCAAATGCGCTGTTGAGAGAGTGGTGCTAGGAGCAACCCGGGTTAGGGAAATCGAAGCTGCAAACTGCGTCGACAACCAATGATCAGGAACGCTTCTGCACGCTATAGGATATCAAAATCAGAAGAATCCCTTGTGTGGTGCTCATTAAAGAGCAAGCTCTGAGAGGAATCGCTAGAAACTTAGTGTGATGGCACTGCAGTTAACGAACAGGAGAGTCATTGACCAGTTGATAAAAAATTCTCCGTGAATATCCTACAAGAAAACTGTAATATTCGTGTTCTACGAACAAGAAGAGCTATGAAGGCCAATAGAGAATTCAATAGTGCCTGTTGGATAAGATGAGGACTTTAGGATTTATTAAACTATTTCTCTGTGTTACAAATTACTGATGAAGGCGGTCCAAAATTCACAGCGAAGATTATCAACATTCGCTCGAACACCTTCAACTATTCAAGCAGCTTTTCACACCAACCCATTTTTCTTGAAGACATTGGACTAATTCAAAGAGCTTCATTTAAAAAATAATGGGGATATAATTTATTCGACCACACAGTTGACATCGGACCCTTCCGTACTAAAGCATATGATGGGATTCGAAGACTATTACAAGGCACACTGTTAGTACTTAAACGAACTGAATTATCGAGATTTTTTCGAATTACGTCTCGTCAATCTATTTCGCAGTAGACTTTAACCGCTTGCCGACACGTGCGCTTCAGTTTAGGTCTGTAGGGAAAGTTTAACAGTATGTTATCTGCTGTTATCTGTTGATATCCCCTCCGCCACATTGCTTTATTGGTTCAACAGCAGAAACAAATCCTTGACTGGGAAGCAGCTTCGCATAGAACTCGGTCCATACGTCAGACGGTTTTCCCTTTTTAGGTCTCGAAAGTATTTTTCTAAGATTGTCATTTGATTACAAAGCGCTTTATTTTGTAGTTTCTTCACTTCCCATTACCTCGCCGCCGTTCTGTGAGATAACCATTGTGTGTCTGTCCTAACATTGAGCACTTTGGTCGATGGGTATAATATTTCTACACATTTAAGGAGGTTCTTGCAGCATAGTGATAGTGATGCTGTAAGACATGCGCAAGGCGTTGGTTCGAAACCGCCTCGGACCTACTAAACCTCACAACCATTCGAAGTGGGAAAATTAGAACGGGATTTGTGTGGAATCCGCTCACCTACTACTACCTGCAATCCACAAGATATGTTGGCGAAAATCTGGACGCTTCATAGCACGCCTTTCTAAGGATTCCTGGGCGAACCAGCTCGAACAGCATTTAGCGATACTCGTGAATTGGGTTAAAATCCTTAAGCAGAAGCCTTACTCACACACAAATTCGAAAACCACTGTGGACATTTGACGGGAGAAAACGAAGAACTGAATGGAAGAAGTTCGTGGTTCCATACGAAATGCAGTGTCGAATCATGTGAAATAAGAACGAAGTGAATAAAGAAAGTTGACTTTTGTAACTACGCTAACAAGATTAAGGACTTTACATTATATCAATCTATCTTCCCTATATCGAGAACAAAAAAGTCACCGTAATCATCACTCAATAAAGTTCAGGCTGTTGATAGCGCTTACGAGCTTCGTCACGGTCCAACAGCCCAAAGGAAGTCATCGGTTTTTTGGATAGGATCCATTTTTTTCTCCGAATTTTACAATGTGATATAGAAATGGGTGGTTCTTATTCCTTGAAAAAGCGCAGAATAGAATACCTGATAATGATCTCGCTAGCTGGCGTTCGTTCAATTTACGCGACAGCCGTTTAGTGATATTTTTTAACCTTCAAGTTTTTTTCTAATGAGGAGTGAATCTTGAGTCGTAAATGTTGGGTTTTTTTTCAACTATTCAAGTATTTTTTGGAGCGGTATTTTCGATAGGTTTAGATGGTCGCAGCCAATGACTGATAAGCGCTTACAACTTTCTCCGTCATGAAGAGTGATATTTCCAATACGAAACCTTAAGAACTATCTGCTTATTGTGCGTTGATTCGCCTTCCTATCTCCTGCTTCGATGATGTTTCGTAGCCGTTACTTAGTGATCCATGGTTGAACCCATGAAGCAATGCTATCCGATTGTCATGCGTTGAAGAATTTTAAGCCAGTCATCCATTGTAAGTTCCTAGTAAGGTCCTGTGCAGTACATTTGTGTGAGAAATAACCATATAAAGCTTGGAAATGGTGTACACCAAGAGCGTAGGCAAGGACTAGTTGGAAATGCGTGAATATTACGTCGAAACGCGAACGAGTAAGGGAAAAAAGCGTTTTGCGTTGGTCGGTTCCTTTCGCGACGCTCCATGCATTCGGCTCCATTCGTAGTATCGTAGAAGTAAATGAATGGATATTTGAGATATAGATTCGAATCAACCTAATTTGAGTGCTTTTCCACCTTCTCAGACCAGTCTGTTCCTAATTTTTCGAACGCGGAGGGTGGAAGGATCAGCTGCCACAGAACGCCGGGTGGAACAGAGGGGGCACGCTTGTATTACTTGGCACCTCTAAATACTGCACTGCGTACCTCTCGGAATGTACGTCGCTAAACCTGCTGGAAGCTAACAGGTAAACAAAGCCGGGAAGTGCCTCCTTGATCACAACCGTTGTGTTCTGTCCTATACCAGAAAATAAGCTCACACAAATTTTTGACAGGCATACTAATCCACTGGTGTGCACATTCCAACAGCAGGGGCCATTCGCCGTTACCCGCGGGTGCCTCCTTGTTAGGAACCGTAAACATGGAAGAATATATGAAGACAGCTTAATAGTCTGATCTAGCACGTATCACAGACTGGAAAGCTTGAGAGTTTCTCGATTTCCTAGACTTTTAACAGGAATGCAAAGTATTCCAATTAGTTTACTTTTACCTTATATGGAATAGCTTTTAGGTCCTTCCCTGAACCTGCGTTGTGTATTTTTTTCATTTTCTTTTGTTTTTCTTTTTATTGTTCATTCTTAAATTTTCTAAATCTATGGGAATGCTCAACTTCATCCATGCTGATATTATGAAAGTCTTTTTTGGTTGATGTGCGCTGAAATATGGACTGATTATAGGATTGCTCACGACAGTTCACTACAAGATGGCTCGCAGAGGTGAACATCGTGGAGGGTGGCGAGGACGATAAGCAGCCGCATATTGTCGTGAAGCCCTTCAACGACATAGCGGACAAAGGATCATTCTCGATAACGGCTCTCTGAGATTTCCCCATCGAATTTCACTATGCGGTGCTCTCTGCCAAGCAGATAGTCAGTCGTATATTTCAGCCCCCATTTCAACAATTGTTTGATTATTGTATGTGTTAATATACAACTGGCAATTTAATGCAGCTTAGCACTCAGGGATGACTGTAACTTTTCAAGCCCTGAGAATTTTTTGTGCTGATCAAAGTGCCATAGAAGTGTAGTTTATTGTTCCTACATTTCCATACTGATAGCGTATACAGCGGTGCCTGAAATGTGAGTTGCTAAAGGTGATCGATGAGTAATGAACAGAGATAGTTCGGCAATATTAAAATATGAACATCTCCGAGTTGCTCAAGAAACATGGCTTAACTTAAATAAATAATTTCTATACCAGTTAAGTCTACCCAGTCTTCATTAACTCATTGGTGCCGAGATGAGCAATATATGGTGCCGAAATCTCTCCACAAGCACGTCGAGGTGAGTCATATATGATACATTTCTCTTTCAGCTGCCTGTTGTGCTGGATGGAACACTTTTGCAGCACTTTTTGCAATTATTTCATAACTAGTCCAAAACGGATTTTGTCGAGGACGTCGGCTAGGAAAAAGCCTTATTTTGTGCTTAAAAACATACATAAAGCACTTTTAAACAATTCCACGCACTGGTAACCTGACTGCTAAATGACTGTTATTCGAATTACAAACACTACGATGAATCATGGTTATCGTGTGGAATCGTCTGGTATCAGAAGTAGAAAAAGTGATGACTAAGACAGAGAAATTACTATCGAAATAGGATAGACACCTGGTTGAAAGATGATTAGGGTCGAAATAGACTGCATAACACTTCCAAACTATGACAGCAACGTTTTTTGCACGATGGATCATGCTAAGTATGGAAAGTAATAGAATATGTATCATGCCTCCTACCTTTGGATCAGTAGAGTGGTACCCCTCTTATAGATTTTTTCTATGGTTTCAAGCTTCCATTTGCTCTACTTATCGAAGAGTAGCCATCTATTAGCGGAAAATCAGCAAGTCCGCAACAACACGAAAATGGGCGTCGGCCTATTTGCCCGCTTCGAAAAAATTGGGCAACGTCGCCAATGATGTAATCCATGAACACCACGATTGTGATTGTTATTTTAGACGAAGACAAGTAAAATAGCTATGTTAGAAAAAATTGAATTATTATTTTGATGTTACAATATGGTGGAACACGGAAGATACACGAAAGAGCATCTTCCATACCTAACGAAAGGTTCTGGTGCAGAAACGAAGTGATAAAATTGGCATTTAAAGAAAATCCTCAGGTAAGGTAATCACGTGGCCACCAAGTCATATGGACCTCTACAGTATCTCACAGGTGGTACTCGAGCTCAAATTGTGGGTTCGTAAGTGGATTTGTGGTTTGTGGATCTGTCATTTGCAAGTTTAACACTCATAGGGTATGGTTTGCTCCATAATCCTAAGAATGTCCGTTGAAATGTTCTAATTATTCTCTTCATGTGGTCAGTCTTTGGATCAAACGGAACCTTCTTACCTTGAGACTAGAATTCTCCCATGACAACACTGATTTATAGTATTAGTTGACTATGGAACAGGAAGAATCACCAAGAGAACCATGAAGGAAACATCAGAAGATTCCTCTACTCTTTTTAAAAAAGCTCTCAGCGTTGGTCAATCCCCTGAGGGATGTGCCATCCATTCGACTTCATTAAGCACCGTTGGAGGTGATTGAATGCACATCTGTCCCGTTACAATAAGTCGCGGTGGCCTACCGATGTGTCAAGCCAGTGCTGCTATCTTCCCAGACAAAGTCTAGTACCAATTTGCCGACCCCGGAGGGATGGAAGGCTTGATGGGCCACGGGCGCGGAGGTGGAGGTACTATGCCCATTTGTATTTCAGGGCGTCTCCGAGCAGTGCGCCACATGCGGCTATCTTCTATTATTTATTTGGTGCTTATTCTTCTGCAGAAATTAACTGGCATAGTAAAGTAGGTTTGTGGAAACAAGTGAAAGTCACAATTCTCTTTTGATAATGATTTGCGAAACTGTAACCATTTTAAATGCAATTTCTTGAAATTATCGTCCCGCATTCTTCTCACTGCTGCAAAATCAAATTCGAAACTGAATGGACACCTCTCAAAGATAACAGCTGCCGAACAATAATTACGCTGGTGCTCCCGCTCACTCCATTCTCAAGTTCGGAAATTGAAAACCCTGGAAAAAAATCGCCTAATTACCTTAGATGAAGTTTTCATCGTCCTTCGCATGTTTTCTTAAGTTTTGGTTTTGGACGTTAAGCGCACAAACAGCAGCGCCACACCTATGTCATTAATAGTTACTTGGAAACTTACTTGGAACTCCCATATCACTAATAACAAAAGAGAATGCCGTGATAGGTTTCTTCCATCTAAACTATGGGAGCGAAGTTTCGTGGGAGCACATCACTTTCTTATAGAGCTTATTTTTCGAGTTGTGAACTTTAAACGTTGACTATTAACCTCTTCACTTTTCTTTTTAAAAATAACGTACCCGTTCATATTTAAGAATACGAGTTGCTTTATACAAAGCCTTCATCAATAAGGAATGAGCTTCAAACTGTTGATGAAAACTGGTGAAACAGAAAAAAAAAGCACGGAAAGTGCGTTGGTTCAGGACAGTAGCTGTTCCGAAGATATAGAATGTTGTTTAGGCAAAACGATTCAAGGAAAGGTGAAAAGAAAACGAGGGATTTAGGGCAAAAAATTCCGACTGTTCCTTCTTCGGAATAATTTTAATTTTATTCTATTGGAAAAGGCGCACTACTACAAGTTTTCGGATAGCGTTTACTCATCAGCTTCCTTGACATCAACAACCCCTTTGAGTTTCCGCCTTGTTTAGATGACTTACCACCACCCTGCTTTGCGAGTCATCGGAATATTTCTGGTAAATTAACAAAGTTTGGAAAGTTACTAGAAGCTCTTCACATAATACTTTGGAATTTAAAATCGACGTTATGTTTCTTATTTCTACGATTCCTACATACAGAAAGTGGCAACTGATAGAGTAAATAGGGGAGTGGGTCGTTAAAAATAGTATTCGGAAGTAGCCAACAGAAGAGTGCAAACATTTATCTGACGAGGATTTCTGAGAATGAATGATGCATTACAACTTGGATGTTGACAAGTTGTCGTTGCTGGACGACCTCTGTAAACAAAAGTGCATTTTAAAATAGCTTGTTTAAAATATTCCGCGAAATTGGAAACTTGAGACTGGTAAACAACCAAACATAAAGAATTTAGACTTTTTTAAAACTCAACCAACCACAATGGAAGTTTTAGGAAAGAGAGTCGCTACAACAGAAAACAGTTACAATCAAGGTTTCACAGCGTTCCATTAAGCTTCGGAAGAAGAGTCCTCAGATCTAAGATGGATCTTGCTGAATTCGAGCTTCCACGACTGAACATTGAATCAACAACTAAACCATGGACTTACCTTACGCTCTGTTTATGCATGACTTTATATCCCACTTGCTGCATGTTTCGCAATCGAACGGATGGCCGTTGTGTTTTCTTCATACATTGCGAGGAATGTGAATCTGCCTTAGATAAAACGATAAATTTGAAGCATAGTATGAAATTAATGAGGTTCATCTAGTCAGATCACTGTAGAAATTTTTAACCCAATCCTAAATCCACATATTTGCATGCTATTTTTTTTCGACTCTGAGATCTGATTTATTTGTAATCTCGTCGCTGTGGTTTTCTATCTGACATAAGTCTAGACCAGTGCTCTGAGATGTTTAAAACTTCATCTCTAGATATAGCCCTAAAAAAATAATCGGACGAAGCTCTCGGAGCTGATGAATCCTTGATGGATGCATATGCATCGCCTTCATCAAGCATGGTAGCGACGATTAAATGAATATTTGCTCGGCACAACGGTTTGTGGCGCTCTACTGATGAATCAAATCAATGTTTTCATTCTCCCAGGCACGTCTGCCTAGGGTCTGTTTAGCGATCCTGGACGAATGGGAATCTTTCTGAGGATGGAGCACGAGATCGAGCCTGTGACTGATCCAGCGCACCCCGATCCTGTGTATCCCGATTCAACCCCAATCAGAACGGCACATGCGCTTACAGCCATCTATGAGCGCGCGTAAATGTCTGGCCTTTCTCAGCGTATTCACACCCATTGTTCAAAGAGGAACTTAGGATAGTATTTATCAAACATATACTGTCTATGTCTCCGTTGTTTGATACATAAACCCGATATGCAATGTTTACAATCCATGCGGTGCGAAAACAATGACCACTTTCAACTTCAAACCAATATGTCTCAATTCGTATTCAACTTTATTAATTGAAATAAGGCCTTTTCGAATCTATAGAATTTTGCCTAAAGTAGACAAGTTTTCCTACTCTAACAAGACAAAGAGGTGTTTTTAGTTTCCCTCAAGGCCAGTATTTCGAAAACGAAAGCAAATGTACAAGGGACACTTCGTTCAGGAGGATATGATGATATTCCCTGATGTATCTCGTTGAGAACATTAGTAGTTTAAATTCTATTTGCCATTTGTTGGAAACTTTAGTCCTAAGTATCACTAAAGTTGAAAAAGTACTATAAAATGAGAATAAGGCTCTCGGCTGTCAATCCCTGAGGGATACGCTATGCATTCGACTTCATTAAGCACCGTTGGAGGTGATTGAATGCATATCTGGCATTTACAATGACTCTCGATAGCCCACCGATGCACCGAGCCAGTGCTGCTATGCTCCCGGACAAGTATGCTACGGAAAGTTGGACGGCTTGGCGAGCCTAGAGCATGGGGATCGATCCCATGTGTATGGCAGTGCGCTTCCGACGACTGCGCTACACGTGATACACGATACGCATGGAATCGATCCTACCAAAAAAAGTACTATATACTCCTTAATTATGAGGGGTGAGAAAATATAGCGAAGTCTCCTTTATAAACCGTTATACTTTCCAACTCCTCAACTGCCCTAGTGTTCAAAAAAATCGTCGTCAGCTTTTGATAAACTGGCTTCGGGTATTACGCGTGAAATACTTTGAAATCTTTAAAACAAGCTGCAAAGATCAGCTGGCAACACTTCATCTTAATTTAGAGCACTACTGAGCTATAGAAAAACAAACCAAGAAAATGAGTATTTCGAGGAGTTGCAGCTGGGAATGTCACTGTTTCGAGTTTTGTGGACGATTCTGTGTATAATTGCCCAACCCTGTTCACTCATAGCCCATAGTTGCAAGTTGGTTGTGGTTAATTATCAATTGTAAAAACTAGGGTGTAATTAGTGGAAATCTACTCATATATAGAGATAGTCTTTGGAACTGAAAAATCGTTTGGAAAAGTGGATTTTCAGACTTTGTGGATGTTTCGCAATCAGCTCGTCGTTGTCAACTGCGCTTTCTCGTTATGGTGTGAACATACCTGGAAATTCTTTATATTCTTGTTGAGCAAATATTATGAATCCTTTATTTGCTCAATAAGAATATAAAGAATTGTTCAACCAATGCCGACCTTACTAGAAAGTCGATAGCGGGGATTACCTGAGAATGTTCCCCACGAATTTTTGACTTCTTACTGACACTGAGTAATTGCCAATATTGTCACAGTAGTAGCTAGAATTTCAGACATAATGGGCAGTGTATGATTCAGCCAGGAGTGCTGAGCCAACACCATAAGTCATAATATTTGCGCTGTTATCAGACAAAAAACACTGTTATCACCATTTTTTGGTCCAACAGTACGCCACTTCGATTCAACTCGGCTAGGCGGGTGTCGTGCTTGTATCCTTTTCTTCTGTGACCTAATGTGATTTCTTCAAATCATCGATGAACCCAATTTAGAAGTGTTATGCTCGTATGTCTAGAAGTGCAATATGTGAATACACTGTTCACCAACACATGGATGCATACGCTTGCATATATCTGGACTCTATCATAGACCTGAGTTCCGAGAACAACCTGACATGAAGTGATTTGGAAAGGCTAGAGATTAGTTGAGAGTCGACTTCTACAAACGTGGTTCATGTACACATTGTGAGAGCACGGCAACGAATCCGCAAATATATTCTCCCTCAATTGCTTAAACTCGACGAGCTACCCGTTTGTAGTTTTCGAGGTTATAGTGGGACTCATCCGAAAACAGAGATGCTCGCTGTGTTATGAACTCCGTAGGGAACCTTTATGATCTTTATTGGTTCGTCACTCCATTAACTCGATGAGCAGTGGGTACATGAGTGAAGCAGAAGTGATATATGACATTGAGAAATCACCAGAAATGACTTGTGTGCTTTGAAATGTACTACGGTATCTAAATATCTCTGAAATTTTTTTGATAACTAATTACAAGAGTAGAGGAGTCTTGAGCTTCAATTTATGCTCTGCTGAACTTTTACTGGTAACTTGACGCTACTAACGAGGATAGTTTTCTCCTTATCAATAGATTCCATAGTTTATAAACTTCGTCGATTGTGCGTAAGTGTTTGTTACCAGCACAAAATTAGAATCGAAACCTGCAAAACAGCGCTCATAACTTAAAAGCGGAACAGGTTCAGGGTCCATATAGCATTGTTGACTTGATTCTGTTTTCTTAGAGTAGCCGTCTCATCTTTAGCTATAAGGCGACATTTCTTTAATAAGTTTTCCTCGTCAATTCCTTGTTGTACTCCAACACCACAGAACGAGTATTCGAGGATGTTTTTAATCTAGCAAAGACCTATGTATCAATTGCAGAATTGTTTTTGCTGCGTAATATTTGAACCCCTCAACGATCCCAGTTCTGCTTGTTGGAATTTTTTTAGATGAGATCCACCGTACTACTCGCATTTATCGCCATGGCTGCAGCAATGCGCGACCAGTCGATCGCCGTCCGTGGCAGGCTCCTATGCGGCTCGAAACCCGCTTCTAATGTAAGGGTGAAGCTGTGGGAGGAAGATACTGGTGAGTCATATTGCTTCTTTTAGTTTTCAGCGATGTTGTTTCATTTGAGTATTTGGCCTTGCTTAAACAAGTAGTTGGTAAAGTTCAAAGTTGAACTAGAAAGCGGTGTTGAAAAAGCCTTGCCGATGATTAGGCACATTCGGGTACGCTTCTGAAACTCTTGTGGTGAATATGGGTTTCGTTCGCATTACGATGTTTGGAAAAAAGCCAATGTTTCTAACTTCAAACTTAGTTTTGGATTACTCAATGCTTGAATGGCTCTGTGAAGACCCATTATATTTCCTGTCTAAATGTATGCTAAATGGTTGTTCGTGTTAAAGCCATCACACGCTGCTGACCCAGTGTTAAGAAAATATATGCATTTTATTCTCTCAACCTTTCCTCGTTGTGTTGATGAGTGGCTCAACCGAATTAGTTACTGCAGTACTCACTTATGAATTCTTTGACATTTAAAAGAAGATTGCGCCATAGTTCCACCCACAGATGAACAGTTATCTCGTTCATGGTCTATTTTGACTAATATAGGTCCCGACCCTGACGACCTTCTCGACCAAGGGTACACAGATACGAATGGCGAGTTCCAACTCTCGGGTGGCACCGCTGAACTCACTCCCATAGATCCAGTTTTCAAGGTGTATCACGACTGTGACGATGGAATTAAGGTTAGTTTCCGTGGCCTTTCTCGAAATTTATCAAAAAAATTGCTAGAAATGAGGCGCCTGTATTATTAATACATCGCTCTAACACAAAGGAGAATGGCTATTAGATTTTTGTTCTATTCGTTTCTTTCAATCATCTTCCGTTTCTACTGGGCCTCTACGGTTCTTTTATTTCAGCCTGGATACAGAAAAGTTAAATTTGCGCTTCCGAAGTCGTATATCACCAACGGAAAGACTCCAAAGAAAACCTTCGATATAGGTAGATTTAATAACAGTATTAATAGCTCTTCTGGAACTTCAACTCTTTCATCACCTACGCGCAAACGCGTTCCGAAAAAGACCCTTAAGTTTCAAAAATATTAAGAAGAACCTCGGCACATCGGGAAGTTTGCAGGTCACTTTTGTGCAAAGGTAGGTACGCGATTACGTAAATGGTTCAGCATGGTATTGCCGCTATATAGAAACTCAGTGGGAGTTTTTAAAGAATTTCATTGTTTTTCGAAATGCTCTATCCGCCGGACTTACCTTAATATCACAGTTTTATCACCACTGTTATGTTAACCATCTGGATCAAGCCAGCACAAACAAATTCCGATTTGACCCTTTCCTAAAAGTCGAGAAGATCTTTGCTCGCACAAATAACACTAAGGAAATCACTTCTAGGGATGATGTGCTCAAATAACGCTGTTTTCTGCAAGTTTCAATTAGCTCGCTGCGGTTACCATCGTATATGGGCTTATTGGTTAAGTCCGACCTTAAACTGCTTCATTAGTGATTCCAACCCACTTATTCGTAGAGTTATGAATAAATCGATGTAGTGGATAGAACAGGCATGGACCCCAACGCAACTACGCACTCGCGCATGAAGATGATCACGTGCACAGCAAAGTCATTCAATTCCAAGTGACTTTGCACGTAGAACCCTGATTGTGACACTATTTAGGTGATCTGCGCTCAACATTTAAATCTCTCATTTCTAGACTCAACTAAAACGTTTGGTTCAATTTATCCTCGCTGTGGTTTTCTTTGCGCTACAAACTAACACCAGCGCTCTGTGAGGCGCCACGCAGTGACTGGCTGCTCTAGAATCCCTTACATGAATTAGATCCGTGGCAGCAAGCTAAACAGTTCCCAACTTTCCCAAAAAGTATGGAAAAATCCGAAAAGTATAGAGCAAACAATATAGCATCAGGAGTTGACCAATCTAAAGTTGATTGAATATATCACTTGTGGAGCCTGCTGATGTATATCGGCAGTATTTTCAACCATGTTCACAAGTCTGGTAGCAATCGACTGACCATGGAAGGATGGATAGCTTGGTCGGCCCAGGGAGCTGGGTTGAATAAGAGGCGATGTTTATTGCAGGATCACCTCTAGCCAATACGTTTAACGTGCCGTGCCAACATCGTTATACCAATTAACTATAGTTTCGAGACCACATTTCCTCCCTTTCGTCGCCTTTTAACGCTAAATGAACTTTGTTTTTGGGCATCTAGGTAAGAGTTTTGAAAAGTGCTACCAAAACATAGGTTTGTTACGGTAGCGTTTAAAGATTCACGTTCTATATCTGATCTTCAGGAGTTCTAAACCTTGAAACGATCTTCGCCAAAGAGGAGAGGGAATTCATTGTGTCCAGAAAGAGAAGAGGAGGTGTCAACGAAGAATACCTCGATCCCGATGCACTCAAAAGTAATGAGGACACCAGACAGCAGTACTTTCTATAAGGACAAGTCTGAGAATGTTACATCTTAGAAATCCGGCTGGAATGTTGAATGCTTATGATAATGTGCGCTTTTTTACATTTTCATGTTCATTTACTCGTAGCATGATGTATCCTTGTATAAACATATAATCCTTTTAAAATTTTGACTATGTTTTAATGCAAATGGAGAGTGATTGAGCAGATAAGATTGTTTCCACGGGTCCATTTAAATTGAGGAGAAGGCCGATATTATAATTTAGCCTCCAGCTGTTGATTCACTATGCCGATACAACTTCTCTTGTTTAAACATTCATGGTGGGACACTATTTTGCACTTCAGAAAATGCTAACAGCAAGAAACATGGAAATGAATGGAATTCTCTTTGGCTCATTTAAAAAGCATTAATGAGCAGGAACACTCAGCTTGACCTTTAATGCCAAATAGGAGTTCTCTCACACTGAGAAAAAAAATTCGACATTGGAGGGAAGTTGGGCCAGTTAAATGGTCACTGAACTAACCATTCAAATAACAATGAAGAATAGAACTGAACAGTGAGTGAATGATGTACCACAGTCACACGTGAGAAGATATTCTTAATAACAAAACAAATTTTTGCTGCCTAACTCTCCTAGACCTGCTATATTATTTTTTTGAAAAACTTAAAGCTTTTTCAAAAGTGTAAAACGCCTAGAGGAGATCAATCTCCGGTAGTTGCGTCATGCATTCGACCTTCTCAAGTATCGTTAGAAATGAACGAATGAAGATCTTGCCTATACCTAGCGTATTTATACTGTTCTGTCAGCGTATTGTAACAAGCCAGCGCTCTTATTCACATCGAATGGTCCGGTGTCACTTTTTCCGACCAAGAAAGAAAATATCGACAATCCGATTGCCCAGTGCGCGGGATCGAACCAACGACCGATTCTGTTTGTACTGTGCAAACTTCTAGCAACTGCACTAAGCACGCCACCACTAGGTTGCTATTTTCATAAACGAATCGCAAAATTTTTGATTGAGAGCTCAACAATTCAAGCAAATGAGAGATTCCAAGGCTGCTGAGATATGAGCAAGACCCGGAACCTAAGGTGCGCTTCGAACTCGCGATTTCCGGAGGGTGACGTCTTATCCACCGCACCAGCCGAGACCTTGCTTTCCTTTTTTTTCCCAGCGAATTTTTTGCTCTAACGGTACTACCAACAATAACTTGGAAACGGGAATAGTCTGGGAAGCATAAACAGGCATCGAATCCTGTTAATCCCGAGATACAACCGAATAACGATGTTCTATTTTTTATTTGCTTCACTCACAGCTTCTTCTTCATTCATGGCAAGGTATTAGAGTAAAAACAAGTGGTCTTTATGCTGTCATATCTCAACGCTACTTTAATTACCATATTTCGGCAAGATTAAAATCGCCAGATAGTAGAGTTTAACTCATTCCATACGTCGACCACCTCCAGGTTTTTCTTCTCCATCCGTTTTAAGATCTCGTAAGGAATTTTTTCTAAATCTGTGATTTTGGTAGAGAGAATAAATTTTAGAACTCCGAGTTCTTGAGCAAGAGATTTTTAACTGCGTTCATTCGCAGACGTAGTGCTCCTTTGGAAGGTGAGATGGAAAAGTATGTTAGTTCCGAAAAGATGGATGTCTACTTAGCAATTCTCCGCTCTTACACTGGTCGCCTTGTCAACGGGAATGCACCAACGAAAACAGAGAAAGTACTGTTTTGTTCAGATGTTTCAAAATTCTCAGCGTAGCAAGACAATGTTCAGCTGTTCCACATTCATCACTATACAGTTGCTTTTTTATAAAGGTTAATCACGAACAAGGCAATGGAACAGATTTCCACTGTGAAACGAGGTGTTAGAATATGGGATACACTACGATTATTAGCGAACCTAACTTATTTTTTCGACAACTACCCAGGTACTTGACTTGTCAAAAATATCAATAGTGGGATATTTGCAACTTCCTCTTCTTGCGAAGCTACAGCGAAGCATTGAAATAACAATCAAAAACAACCAAAACGTCAAAAACGTAATCGTCATGGACTCTTTGCCCAAATGAGGTGAAGAATTGCATTCTTCATGACACTTTTAGCTGTGCCTACACAGAAGGAAAACACTGAGCTCTCACCTACTGCCTGAACAAGTGCTGCTGATCACATTACTTGAAATGAACATTCCGATGTTATCGTAGAAAAAGTTTGTTTTTTAAAGTTCTTTAAACCAATTAACTGAATAGATTCAGTAATCTAAATAAGTCTGAATTTTCAACGAACATCGGAAAATCCATGCATTTCTAGTAGATGTTTGTTGACCATTTCAAAATGATACGAGCATTCAAATTCACAAGTGGTCAAAATTTTTTCCTTCTCTTAAAGTTTGATGCGCTTAGCAGCTATTGGTTGGCAGGAGATAATTGACAGGCTTGAGCAGCGAGCTCATTTCCGATGGGAAGCACCGAATGTGCCAGTCAGGAAAGTTTGAAAAGTTCTTTGCGAAACGTAGACTTTTGTCAGATAAGGAATTGCTCACACACAATATCGGTGCTTATTTATAAGGAAAAATGGGCTTTAAGTAGTTTTCCCTAGGCTTATTAGTCATCGAGTTCAATCCAGTGGATCTCATCCTGGATCTCATTCATTTGAACCTATGCTAAGCAATCAGTCAGAAGAGTATTCCACTTTATTGTTCGAACAATTCTACTAATGTAAATTTCGTGACAGTGGTACTGAGTTCAACCTTCAGCTAATGGTCAATTTTTAAGCCACAATTAAGGAGCTGATATCGGATCGTCAATTTCCATGGAAGGATGACTGCTTTAACAACAAGGAGAAAAAAATGTTTGATAATAAATCATTGGAAGATTATCTTGGTAACGAAAGAAGCAGCCAGTTATTCATTTTAAAATGATGTATACCGGAAGTCATGTCAGTTGCTATGGGATAGACACTCCTTTACTCCTGTTCAATGCTTCTGTTGGGAACTTGCTTTTTCCAAAGAAATGGATGTTAAACTATCTCTGATTAAAAGTTCGAGAGAAAGTTTTTCGAGAAAATATCAGCACCAGTGAATCAAGAAATCAGCGAGTATTTTAGCAGACAGTTTACCAAATTGCATTTCAACTAGAGTAAATTATAAAGAATACTATCTTCAAGCCTAATAGTAATGCATCTTAAACGATATGATGCTGCATCCCTACAGGTGCAAGTCAATTAAAATTGAGCTAAAAATTTAAGGCGCTAAAACTCAAGTCATGATTAAGGCTGGGGTTTCCTACAGAAAAAAATCAAAAGTCTTCCGCAACTTAATCCACGTTGGGTGCATCCGCTTACTAAACATCTCATTGCTAAGGCACAAGGTACCGTACGTCCAGAGGTAACAGAGAAAATCGTTGGGGTTATGCATAATGCACTGGGGAGGTTGGATGAAGGTGAACAAGTTTAAAAAATATTCCCCCCTCAAATGCTTGAGCAGTTTAGAAGCTACACACCATGAGCATTTCTGTCAACCTCCACATTCTATGCCAAGGCTTTTGCCGCTGCCTCTACGATTCACAGGATATTCCATTTAATCCTCCCTATCAAAGCATCGCTTACTACGAGATGACACTTTACAGCAGCAAAAAACGTGATAACACATTTGGTGAACGAAGAGTTGACAAATCTTACTTTAGAACTTTCATTAACACTCTCGCGACTAGTGACCTCTGTAAGAGTCATTTCGAAGTTGCAGAAATGGCCGGTGTGACACAAATAGGGCTTCACAGTGAGCAGAGCAAAAATTATGGATCGTTCAATGGGGCAGAAAGCGAAGTTTGGAGACGCCGAGAGAGTATTGACACACGCTGTTGCCATGTCACTCATCTCAACACAGTTTGTCTTTCGAAACATTTACTAAGGGTTATCACATTTCTATGTCACATTTATTTTGCCACATACAGTTTACAATTTACGTAATACGACTTAACAGCAATTACCAATGACCATAACAATAATAGTAAGATCCTGCCACTCTTTCCTGTAGTTAGAATCGAAGGAAGTCCTTTAGAGAACACTCTTGCCTACACTGAATCAACTACACTTTCCACATACAACTTTCAGCTCCCACCTAAAACCAAAAATCTTTAAATACAACGACTAATTCCCGCTTACAATAAATAATCTTCACATAGAATTTCTTACAGGAGATGTGCACATAATACAAAGTTTGTTGAAACATTCAAAGCAATAATATTTATTACAATCACTGCATCTATTTCTAGACCTTGCAGTTTGTTTTGCAGCGTTTTTCGGTCGTTGAGCTCTCTGATAACCTTGTAACAACGCACACATGTTCCCTTGTTTGAATGTACGGGCCGGTCCTGTTTTGCGTTCATAGAGCTTCTCGGTTCGCGTTGTTCACTAGCAGCTTCCGAATCTGTCACAAACAAGAAATATTTCTCGGATCCGCACACCGGTCCTCTATACCCCCTGCCACTTTGTTGCCACTATCAATGAGAAGTCTATCGAGGATCAAGGTGAAGTCATCGTTAGCTGAGATGATTCAAGACCATTAAAATAAACACTACAAACTACGGAAGAGGGGTGACATAACATAGTGTCACACGGTCGCGTATGTGTTAAACTACAGCTGACTGCGATCGTCATTTCACCACGATAACCCAACTAATGGACTTGCCCTCAGTCTGCACATCAAATAGAGGTATCAAGTGCTACTGATGCTGTCCATTGCTATACTTCAGTGAATAATACGATATCCCGCATAAGATACCAATATTTCTCATTTTGATTATTTTTTTCTGCCTTATATTCATTGGAAAAAGTCCTCTCCTGCCTGTTTTTAACCGAAGCTGATGACATTTAATTTCAGACCATAGGAAGGGAAAAAATTTGAACATACGTCGTCAAATGTCGCTTGTGCTTATACAATATGAGCAGCAAGCTGAACAAATCGCACAGTTCCGAATAGAGCTAATCGCGAGCAACCATCCTATCCAAGACTGAGAAAATAGTCATTTCTGATTAATCTTAATTCGAAACTCTAAGGTGCGTCTAGAATGCCTGATCTGAAATATCTATTTATATAAAATGAAGGCTACTATGGCAACGCAAATGCGCACTTGGAAAATGTCTTACCCAAAATGCGGTTATCCTTTCGGGTTTCAGTTTACTTGCTATCAATCACACCAACCAAGGTCTTCCCTTTTCCATTCTCTTAAGCAATTTTCCTACTCCAACTCTGGGTATCACAAATCACTCGTCACTGTGAATTACCTGGGGAGCACAAATCGGTATTGACCCAAATTAGGCTGAAGCGGCGGTCGGAATCACAACTTTAATTTCTGTTTGCATTCTAATCTTTTTTATGTGAGAATATCATGCGAAATACAACCATAGGGGTTACTGAGATATGAGCAACATTCGACCTCATTTGGCGATTGAACACTCCATTACGCTTTCCATAGTACTGACCACCTTGCCAACCAAGGGTCTTGCATTGCCTTTCCTTCAGCACAGCTAAGGTTCGGAGTTTTGCTCTTATCTCAGCACCGTTGTGGTTGTTTTTCACATCCGTTTAAGAATGCATAGGGATGAAATCGAAGTTAAACATCATCTTGTTGAATTTCGATGTTCGTCATTTAGTTAACATCGACGTGACTAATCGATATTTGGACGTATTAATCTCTTTGCAAAATATTATCACAACTGGTTCCTTATTATGGCTAGTGCATTCAGTGAGAATCGTGTGGGGGTTCCACTCTACTAGACCTTTTAAGACTATGAATACTAACACGCGGCGCTGATCAACTACTGTGAACGCTGTGAAAATCATTCTGATTCTCAGAAACTTGAAGTGGCTAGGACGTTAGCCACAACAAGTCTTTATAAATAATAACATATAGATCTTTTTCAAATACTATGGCAACACCGTTTAATAAATCCCTTCTTTGTCCTTTACAAGATCCGACACCACATTTCATATTATGGGGCTCTTACATTCAATTCGTCCAAGTATTGATTCGAACCACCATCCACAAAGGTATCTGAAGTTTTTGCTTTTGGCGGCGACTGCTTCTTCAGGATTTTTTCTTCATCGTTCTCGAATGTGGTTGAGTTCTGATTGAGTCGATTCTCGTGCAATTCCTGAAATATCCGTGCTACAGCGATCTCACATGGATTAGAATGGCTTTCCAAAGTCGGTAGCATACGTTGCTACCCGATTTTGCCGTTCGCTCGACAATTCTGCTACTTTTTTAGTGATTTTTTCCATCATTTAAGAACGTGTGGTGCCCGATTCATCTGCCAACCGTGAAAAAGACATCATGATATTCTCTTCTGCAAATTTGATCTTAGAATGTGTTCCGCCGTACCATTTCGCTCGAGAGCTACCCAAAAGTTTGACGGTTCCCATTTTTTTCGTCCTGTCTATTTTGTTAATCCACTATTCGTGAGATTCAGAAAGATTGTTTGTGTTGCCCAATAAAATTTCGAAGCGGAGTTCATGCCGAAGATCTCTTTCGAATATTAATGATCCACTTCTGAAGCGATAGTGCTCAAGAATTTTCATGAAGTTCAATAGACACTGGCTTTTCCAACCATTTCCACAAAATTTCCGTACCACCGACAACGTATACATCGGTGCCTGGCGTTGCTTGCTTAGCATACCGCGTAAGAACCAATAATGACTAACTACCAGTAATGAGCTAAGGATAACAAAAAACCGAACCATTTGTATATTCAAGAAGAAAAAACACTGTGTCTTCTTGGCTATGACATAAATTATTCTCTATGGGCAATGTGGAGAGCAGTACATTAGAAGAATCACGTGGTTCGGTTCACATCTTGGCGATAACATATTGTGTTCATTCCCTAGTCAGACCGATAGTACACTTCTTTATTGCAGTTTAAGACATACATGGTCCTATTTCACATACTCGACTGCGATAGTCCTCAGGCCACAAATCGCATGTTCATCTTTCTTCACTGAAATCCAGATTCATTCACGAATTTTTTAGATTGCACTGCACCATTATCTTCGTATGGGAAAAAAGGAGACTTGAATAAAACAGTCCACTCCGTTGGACCGTTAGTCCTAGAACGGCTATAAATCTGGAGTGAATCAACAATTTCTGTTAAGATGTACGGAACTAGCCAGGTTTTCGTGAAATTTTTCATAGGTGGTATTTTGGATCCGCTTGTGCAACTATCCAGCGAAGGGAAGCAAGAGAAGGCCGTGCTGGAGCAAAAGCTCTTGAAAAGCTCAACGGATCCAGTCCACCCTTCTTTCAAACGGATATTTGTTAAACTGCCATGGCTGATGGTTTTTCAGGGCTACAATTCTGCTCTCGGATGCACTGCTGTCGTACTATGTGTTATACCAAGAATTGGATTCTATGTGATTTTTTTTGCCTAAATTTGAAGGAGAGCGCGAACTAAACAGTAGATTGTTAGAAAGTTAAGATCGCATTCGTTTTTAAAATGACTTTCAAGTGAAATATTTGGGTTTTCCGCCATCTTTACACGTTACCTTCGTGACTTTTTTTTTCCAAAGAGTTTGGTCGATTACAATGAAATGCAGGTTTTTTTATAAGTCCGAGCTGGACAGCAAGTCATGAACAACAGTGACAATATCAGAGTCTCGTTTGAGAATCGCTAGCGGGCCAACGACACGACTGGTACCTTTCTCAAAAAGTTCCATCACGGAATGAGATCCATGCACATGAAGATGTTCTTTGGTCGACGACAACTACTTTAAAACGGCGACGATCTATGAAGCATGACAGTAGGATGGATTGTAGAACAACTCCGAGTAGCACCACAAGAGATTTCAGGCTAATTAGAAAGACAACAAAAATTCGACAAGTAGCTGAAGTATTAACTAAACGAGCAGCAGAAGTATCATCTTTATTCACAAAAAACTTTTCTGCATTCTTTCGCTTAAAAAAATAATTCTATTTCTTAATCGCATTATGGCAAGCAACAAAAATGGACTGTGCGCAGCAACCGACATTCTTCCCTCAGGCTGGACAAAGATTAAACACCTAAATACCTCATGTTTGCCCCAGATTTCGAAGCGTTATCCCTACTCGGTAGACCACTGTCGTCACCAAATGGACGAAATGCCACAACAACTGTAACATCTGTGACCGTTAGTGAGTAGTTTAAAGGAAACAATCATGTTGCTCCACGCAAAAATTACTCCACGGAAATTGAATTGCTTCCTGAGAGGGATCTTAACGACCACGTTGCTGTTAAGAATACCTTAAGATGATTTATGACGTCCATATGATTAGAATTTAACCTCTTGGACAAATAACCCGACGGGACAAATAATCATGTTTCTCGCAGACAACTATATTTCGGCTCTAAAGAATTTACTTTGGATAATAGAGCCTAGCATCATAAAGTGCGGATTTGATGTTGAAGGTTGGAGGCGACGAAATTTCTAGCAATCCTACTTTTTATATAACCCAACAACACGCATTGTGTGGATGTCACCACTTCCTTCCTGCCGTTCGTTTTCATGCATCCGTCATTCGCGGAAGCCTTTGATTATGCGTATTGCTTCGGTTTCCACCTGAACATTTTGACTTCTGGATGTCGCCAAATTCTGGTCGAACTGATGCTCTCTGGAATCCTAGGATAGCAGTCTTAGGGGTACTACCGGATCTTCATCACAGGCAATCACCAGCCTTTGTGGAATGATAGCCAGCATCTGGTACTTATCCTCCTGTTTCCGTGAGAGAAAAACCTAAGTTAACCGGGTGCGATGTGGGACCATTGCTTTGCGCTTATTATTAAACGGCGTTTCTACGCTACCACAGCGCTACTCGCTCGCCATAATATTTACATATATATTAAATTGCAGTCGTTAGCAACTATGGCATGTAAGCGGGAAAAAAATTTTTTTTGGCTAGTTGCTGACAATAGTTGACAACCTTCATTTTTCAAATTAGACCCCGTAGTAGTCTTTCCTACAAAGCCAGCTTATGCTCCGCTGAAAATCAACGCATCATTATTTCATTTCGTTCCACAGAAATCTGAAAATTATTGCATAATGCAAGGAATCAAGCTCAGGTTGAAATATCTACAGCGTGATACCACAAAGGTGGAAGGGATGAAAACCGATAAGCCTAAACCTTCCGTAATCCGAATGCGTTGAATTTAGGAATTCTCCAAACTGCTTCTTTCTTACAGCCAATTTTAGCATCTGTTTCTCAAGGTTTAATTGCCCACGTTTGAGTTTTAACATCTCTACGAATCAACTGGTAGGAAGACCGAGCGAAGGATTCGTCGCCGAAAACACATCTCACTCTGATCCACATAGTGGTGAATACCTGGATACGCCCTTGCAAGGTTACGCCAGGACTCCAGGGAGGACCAAGTTGCACGACCAGCAACAGATCAGCCTCAGTACTCCGCACACTGGGTGCTGCTGTCTATAACGCGGTGAGACGACCGGTGAGAGGCCAGAAAATCCCGGGCTACGCAGGACGTCATTGGAACTGGATCTGACGAACACACGCACGACACGCCATGGATGTTGCTTCTTACTATGCACGTATAATGCTAGAACACTCTCCACAGATGCCGATCTTGACGCCCTTCTTGTAGCCGCAGATCGATTTAAATTTCACGTGATCGCATTACAAGAAACAAAAAATCGAGTAGACCGACATACTCCAACTAAACAACGGAACCCTTGTGATCTGTGGAGAAAAGGTCCCGTCACGAAATGTCGGCGGAGTAGGCTTTGTCGTCCAACCGTCCATTGTCCATCTCGTCGACTCATACGAGATCCTTTCCCCTCGCATAGCCGTCTTCCGTCTTCAACTGTCGCATCATAAGAAGATCAGTATCATCAACTGCTACTCACCGACCGACGCAGCTGATGAGTACGAATTAAATGCATTCTACTATCAGTTGGAGAAAGTCATCCGCAGTGATAAAGCATATTATAAATTTGTTGTCGGAGACTTCAACGCCAGAATAGGAAAGGCCAACGAGAGCGAATACAGGGTAGGAAATTTTGGATTAGAAGAAAGAAATGAGAATGGGAACCGTCTCGCAGGACTCCTGTCAGCAGCACGTCTCTTCCATGGAAACTCGTTTTTCCAGAAGAAAGAAAGTCGCCGCTGGACATGGGAGCCTCCCAAAGGCATGATTCATGCAGAGATGGACCATATTCTAACAAACAGAAGATGGTGCCTACTTGACAAATCGGTAGTCCCGTCATTCTGTACTGGCTCCGATCACCGCCTTCTTCGCGCGAAAATTCGAATCAGCCACAAGCTGGAAAAGAACTCTCTTCATCGACCACGAGGAAAAAGTCTAGCTGTGTACGACGAGAACATTCTGAATGAAGCCCTATCCAAACGTGACTAGCAGATTAAAGAAGAGCCGACCGAAGACTACGACATGCTTGTCGAAGGACTAGAAAGCTGTGTGAATTCGCTTCAGTTCCTCAAGCAAGAAGATCGGATCGTATGTCCGTCACTAGTAAGGATATACAGTAGTAGTATGGTATGGAATTAATAGCGGAAACGTTCTACACCAACCTTTTCCGTTCCACAATCCCTGTCCCGGCTCCAAATATCCCAGCTGGAGAAAAAACCATCTGGAATTCTTCCGTCGGAGGTTCGAGTTGCGATAGAAAGCATGAAAAGAGGCACAGCTCCAGGACCAGACAATGTCACCGCCGAGTTCTCTAGAGCTGGAGGCCACAATTTACATGTACTTCTCGCAAATCATATGACAGCCTAGTTTCAAAAGGAAAAAATCCCAGACCAGTGGAGGACATCGCGTACGGTCATCCTGCCCAAGAAAGGAGACCGAAGGGATCTTCGTAACTGTCGTCCCGTATGCTTGTTGGGTGTACTTTACAAGCTCTTCACAAAGATTGTCCTCTTGCGCATATCAAGGACATTGGATGAGGCGCATCCAGTCGAACAAGCAGGAATTCGGAAAGGATTTTGCTGTATGGACCACATCCAAACCGTGTCCATGGTCATCGAAGTTTATAGGGAATACCACCTGCCTCTAGTCCTAACCTTTGTCGACTATGAAAAAAACGTTTGACAGTGTCGAAACGAATGCAATCCTATCAGCGCTCATCGACCAAGGAGTGGAGCCGTCTTACATAAGAACTCTGTGCGACTGTTATCGGAACTGCACTACCAAAATACAGCTTTTCAATCGACCTCTTACCATACCCATAGGAAAAGGTGTTCGACAGGGCGACACAATATCGCCAAAGCAGTTCAATGCCGCACTGCAGTGGATAATGAAGGCATTCGACTGGGATGAGAAAGGCATAGGTATTGATGGAAAATTCCTACCAAACCTTAGTTTTGCCGGCGACATTGTCATTTTCTCAAGAAGTACTGGCGAAGCAGAGATCAACGAACTCAACGAAGCGGGGAAAAAGATAGACCGGACTTCGCATAAATCGAAAGAAGTCCCAGTTCATGAAAAAACTCATGGTGCGAAGGCGAAAAAAATTGAATTGGATGGCTCTCTCATTGCAGAGACCACCTCGTACGTATATCTTGGGCGATCAATGAACATGGAAAACAACATGAAGGAAATAGATAGGAGAAGGAGAGCAGCTTGAGCCGCATTCGGGCCTCTCAAAGAAGCCACCGACCAACTGAAGGACCGAAAATCTGCGCTCATCTCTTGGATTCTACGGTTCTCTCAGCGCTCTGTTATGCTGCGGAGACGTGGGTTGATACTTCAACTACGTCAAGAACGCTTCGCACTACTCACAGAACGCTTGGGCGATGTCTTCTGAAATATAACCGGCACTCCCAATATCTAGCCGGAATGCGAAGCTCGGTCATTCAAAATCTGTCACATCTTCGAGATCCAGGAGAATATACATCGATAGCGAAACATAGATGGGCCGGTCACATAATGAGAAGAACGGACGACAAATGGACGAAAAGAACAGTAGAGTGGACTCCAAGGGAATGCAAACGTCCCCCAGGACGACCACCTACATGTTGGGCGGACGTGCTCGCAAACAAAGTTAATCAGCTGTACTCGCAGCTACAGTTGTTTTACAGATCACGGTATGAGACTCGCAAGCGCTACCATGCTCGAACAAGACCACCACCATGGACTACGATTGCGAGAGAAAGGAACGAATGGTCTATGTGTTGGGGGTCTGCACAGCTCATGAAGACGGACCGTCCAAGTAACCATGTAAGTAAGTTTCTCACGCCTAAGTCGTCAGCTGGGTGTTTTGGTTACATAGCACTCATTAGATCCACTTCACAATCTGCGCAAATTTTACATATAAAGCCTGTAATCCCATTTTGATCAATATGTAGGACCATTATTAAGAAATTTAAACCGCTTATCATAGGTATTCGCCATGCTTCATCTTCATTTTTTCCTGTAGTTCTTTTCTTGTGGATTTGAAGCAGGTATGCTTGCTTGCCAATAGTTTGTCCTCAGTGTAGTTGCAGTTCCTGACACAGATTCACCATTCTTGTGTGTGCAATGTGTGCCGTGCAGTACATTGCAATTCGACGTTCTAAAGTAGATAATCGACGTCACAGGGGCAGATAAACATTTAAAAAAACACGTTTTTTCGTTATCCAGTTTCTTCACTTCATTCTGTGTACGTTTTTCATTCCAATTAAATCCTGTAAGCGTTGACTGCCTAGTTGTGCGAAGTTGGAGTAGCAACCTAGGCGCAAGGAAGCAAATCTCTGCCCATTGCAATGCACAAAGAGAGGTGCTTGTCAAAATTCAATCAAATAAACCTTTTTTATGGTCCATATGCCTAAGCAAAAGTACTTAGCCTTAAAAGTAAGGAACACCAAGCTTACTACTATTGGACCAAGTTTTCTAAATAAACTCGGTCTGGATTCGCCTTAATTCACTATGTAATTTTTTTCCCTAGTGGCGCTCCGGTTTCCTTTGAGGCCTTCTACACTGCATTCCTGCCCTACTTCTCCGTGACTTGAGAACTGTAGCATGAACTACTTTGCTTCTCCACTTTTTCTTACAGATTCAATAATGCTAAAGAACAGAATGCAGTGAAGGATAGAGGTGAATGAAGTCTGTTGGTCAACATTATATACGTCCGAAAACTCGAATAGGCGCCGAACAAGCCGAACCTCCTCTTCATCTCTCCAGAATTTCTTTATGAAGGGCGAACACTAAGGCTTAACAAAACTTGGTAAAGTTATCGCAACTATCATTTTGCTATTGATGATTCAATAAACTCAAGTGAAGTAAATATCTGGATTATAACTGCTAAAAAACGCTTTTTTTCAAAAAATTGACAAACCATCGAAAAACTAAGCCGAACTTTGTGCTTGACTGACTCGTAGAAAGAAGACCCGATTTTACAGAAATGGTCGGAACATGAGAAACGAGAACTGAATTGGTATCGACACTGTTTGAATTACTCATTGAAGTCTCCAAAAGTGCTATATAGGAGACCAAAAAATTTTAAAAATGGAAATAGCGGCATATACATAGACACCGACACATACAAATACAGATACACATATACAGACATACATATGTACATATGTGCGTGTGTATATATGTAGATACATGCACGCACACACATGCAAAAGTGCACAGTTACAAAGATATATATATATATAACGGGCGCGCGTGGCGCAGTGGTTGGAGGCGCCACTGCGACACACACCTGGACTCGATCCCCGCGCCCATAGCTTACCAAGCCCTCCATTCCTCCGGTGTCAGCAAATTACTACCAGATTCGTCTGGGAGGATAGCAGCACTGGCTCGATACATCGGTAGGCCACCCGAGTAAAAGCCAGATATGCATTAAATCACTTCCAATGATACTTAATGAAGTTGAATGCACGGCGCATCCCTCAGGAAATGATCAACACCGAGAGCTTTATCCTTTATACATATACCACACACAGCTGATATTGAGCGTAAAATGATTTAGAATATCATTGAGAAGACAAAATTTTAAAAAGCCCAGTGAAACCGCCATTGTAGGGTGAAATCAACTCGGTGAGTAATTTCAGCAAAAGAAGACGTTTGTATTACGTGGAGAAAATGCTGTCGTAGTAAAAGGATTGAAAAACATGAGAATAGCTTGCTGTTGTCAACAACACCATTCAGCTGTGAAATGCGATGATACGTTGGCTTGCAATTCGTTAGGAAAGTAAATATATACCTCTTTAATATATACCTCTTTAATATAAACACCCCATAAAAAAATCCTCAGCTAACAGAACAGGACACCGAAACAGTACCGTTAAGGTAAGCGAGATCTGTCTGTTGATAACTAGTCAAATGAAGGAGGCAAATACTGGATAAAGGTAAAACCATGGAGGAACGTAGCCACTCAACTAACCCAGACTTCTCAAAGATGATTGCGCTCATTCATTTACTGCAACGCCATGTTATATTGACCATCTTAAATGACATTTTTCTACCATATCTGTACAGCCTTCAATGTCTCGTTTCGTTTCCTCCACACTTCACTAGCACTGAGTTAATTTGGTGTGCACAATCTGAAGCGATGAATTCAGTCAAACGAGTTGAGGCGGGGCCGGTTCGGAGCCGACGCTTTCACGAGGCCACAAAGTATCGCGACATCGCCAGCATCATCGGTCGCATCACACCGCTATGCTTCACATCGTCAGGAATCTCACCGTATTGCTCGTAGCACTTTTCAGCATTCTCTCGGCTCAGCAACAGTTCGACGAGGTCAGTTCCATCGCTAGCATCACGGAAACATATTTTTTCTCCAACATAATACTATTTGGATGATGGTGAAAATAATAACAGAGATCAGTGAATACTGGCAATCGTTTCTACTAGACTACTATCTAAAAGCCTTCACTAGATCAATTCCTTGTAGAAGACGCATGCTGAGAACTTTTTAAGAAAAGACTTTGTAACCTTCAGAACGTGTAAGAGACGTGATGAAGACCTTAGCAATGTGGGACGGCGTTGTCCAGACATGCCGTTGAATCCAATATATTCCTTTGTTGGACCCTGTAAATAAATCATTTCCGATGACACCTAGAATTATATCAACCTTTTCTTTGTCAAAGAGCAACTAATTCTGGGACCAATTCCCCAAATCCTTCCTACCATTCCTTCACATACTTAACTCTTTTGTTCTTAAAACTAACGGGAATATAGATTAAAAGCACTAGATGATTATGTGATTATATCGGAAAATACGAAAGAATGTCCATCTAATGAACACACCTGTTCTGTTTTTTGGTTTCGTTTGTAGTTTGCTTATTTAGTGAAATTCAACGAGATGCAACTACGACAATTTGTCTGAAGTATTGTGAATCATGTTGACAAAAATCCAACCTAATTTTTCACCGAACCCCTAAAGGAATGCCGAAAACGGAAAAGCAAAGCTACACGCGGTTCGTGGCTCATGTGCTTTCTCCAAGAAAACCGACATGACTTCAGGAGAGGAAATTTCCTAGAGATAACACCTTCAGCATTTCACAGCGTCACACATTATTAGATCACAATCTTTCTGCGCAAGTTGCCATCGTCCACATGAAGATAAAAATTCTCACTAAAAAGCATTTGATCCTTTCAGTAATGAACGCAAAGGAATTACGAATGTGTCCGAAGAACGCTGCAAGGGTGATTAACTCATATTAAGAGATTTCGTGATTTAACTCATATTAAGGAATTTCTTGCACTTTCTAAATACTCCCAACTCTTTTTTTATTACAAGGTAGTAGTGTTACAGGAAGCTCCCCGTGCAAGAGCCTTTGTGAGAAGCTCTAGCGCTGAAAAGACTACAAATAGGAAAATTTGAGGCGAGTTCTAGAAAAGATGTTCACTCACGGTGGACCTTAGGAGCGTCCACACATTGGTGGTGATTCGCCTCTTCTGCACCTTGTATTTATTGTGCAACCGCTCTTCAACAATGTATTTTCATCTTTTTTCCTTATTTTCCCCTGCCTTCATTTTATTTCTTCTTCTTGTACACTTCGGCGATTCTACCGCAAGGTTGGCTAAGGCCACGACTACTATCTCTGTGTTGGAGCCTCCAGTAACGAACAACATTTAGCCTAGAAATTCGGGGTCTGACTGGGAATTTTTTAGAAGGAAAGACTTCGGCAGACAATTCGGCGTCGTGCCTAAAAAAGATTTTCGATGTACTTAATGCCTAAATTCGAAAAGATCTCATCATAAATACCAGAATCTTCCTTGTCCTTTTCCCTAATACAGTAGTGTTTATTACAATTACAAGTACATCTCACTTTGGTAAGAGGCTTTTTCTAATCCTGTGCGAATACAAAAGGGAACTTGTTTTAGTTTAAGTAATGAAATGAAGTGAATATAGAAGGCTCCAGGCTGTCCACCAGAATTCGGTCAAGTCATTTCATCGCGAAATGACGTACAAACAGAAAGCCCTTGGTGTCCGGAAATTCAAGACTTTCATGAAACTGCCAATGTTCTCAGACTTAACCTCTCAGATGGCGTGATGATGGTGGTTTCCATACATTAATTTCCGGTATAGGCCAAAACCTTCATGTCTATGAAAAAAACAATCAGGGTTGAGTAATCAACAATGGAAAAAAATTTCTACAACTTTCTGTGTTACTTATTTCTTTGAAAATCTGTGTAAGATGATTACAACATCGCAAAAAGCACTTCAGAAGCATCGGCTAATGGAATCGATTTCTACAGTTGTCTATTGGCTCAGCCACTTTTCGAAAGCTTTTCAAACTTAAGAAAGTCGTCCCAAAACAAGTATCTCTTAAGAATCTTGGAGAAATTACTGGAGAATATATAATTGGACCATTATCAACCGGCAAGGCATCGGTTATCTAGCAGAAGGTATTAGTCTCATTAGTCTCCCAAAACATCAATAGATTCTGAATCCTTGATGCCTTAAAGTAGATAGCAGGTTTTCACGGATATCGCCTCTTTTCCAGAATTTCTATGGAATCCTAGAATGACTTTGGAAAAAAATTTACTCCTAGGAGAGATACGACCATTCCGTTTCTTACTCAGCTCTTAACATGACACGATGCTCATTACTTATGAAGCAATGAACTATAATCATAAAGTTCTTTTTTATCCGATGAATTTGATATTCAACTAACCTCGGTACTGCTCTGTGGTTATCTCAGTGTAAGAAATTGTTCTAGATATGTTAACAACCAAGAAAACCAAAACAAGAACAGAGTGTGTTACGCAATGGCTAGGAGTACCCTGCAATACAAACGTGATCGTTGGTTCCATCCCGAACCATAGGCGCACCAAGCTTTCCATCCCTTCTGGGTCTGCAAATTGGTATCTTACGTCTCTGGGAGGATAGCAGCACTGATCTGACATATCGTTAGACCTCTGCAAGTCATTGTCGAGGTTGGATATGCATTTAGCTCACTCTAACGATGCATTAATGAAGTCGAACGCATGACGCATTGGTCAACGTTGCAGCTTTGTCCTTTTATCCTTTATAGTAAAAAATTAAAAAACACTCTCATTTATACTCTGACCAATATTCTGTTAACCTTCGGAGAATTCTGAGTTCTTACAAAAACATTTTCTCCATATTTTCATAGAAAGAACTTCTCGTCATCCATTGTTTTCTGCTATTTGCTTCAGCAGTACGTAGTAGAAGCTATAAATAAAGGGTAAAAGATAAAGCCCTCGGCGTTGATCAATCCCTGAGGGATGCGCCATGCATTCGACTACAATAAGCATCGTTTGAAGGCGACCGAATGCATATCTGGCCTTTACAATGACTCGCGGTGGCCTACTGATGTATCGAGCCAGTGCTGCTGTCCTCCCAGACAAGTCTGGTAATCGAGCCAGTGCTGTTGTCCTTCCAGACAAGTCTGTTACCAATTTGCCGACCCCTGAGGGATGGAAGGCTTGGTGGGCCATAGGCGCGGGGATCGATTCCACGTGTGTGTTGTAGGGCGCCTCCGACAACTGTGCCACACACGCCCCGGTAGAAGCTATACCTATTATAAAAGTCCCAGAACAACCGTATGTAAATATATAAATGACGACTTTCCGTGTAGTTCAAATCACTAGAGCTTCAGTCACAATCTCTTGGTTACGTCTATTTATGGACAATGAAATCAGAAAAAAGAAATAACGGATTAAGCAAAACTTAGTGACATGATGAGAACGAAACTTCAAAGAAGAAAGCATTTTCTGAACTGTGGTGAAATAACCAAATTTAGCCCTATTACACATATCATATCACAAATGTATTAGTTTTTCAAGTTTGACAACCTTCTATCGTCTTTCATCACGTTTCGAGAAAGAAACCAGAAACATAACAATGATATTACATTTGCCAACTATTAGGGTAAAATGTGATCATTTCAGAACTACTGAGTAAGTGGTTTGCGCCTCATGTCTTCATGAACCCGGTTGGCGACACGCATGGGGGGGATCATTCATAGAGCAACCACTAGAAATGCAAATGATCTGCACGAGATGAATACCTAAGTGACTACCTTCTACGTTGATTGCTAATATGGTTCGATGAGCCTCTTGGCATTACCATGGCCTAATAATAATCATATCCAACTTTTCTGACAAACGTTATGTCCGGTCACAATAACTGATTTCTTCACAAGCAAATATATAGCTGAGGTCGAAGAGTAATAGTTCCACCGTCATGTTATGAACATCACGATGGCATACAACCACAATGGTGCTGAGATATTTGCAAAACTTGGGACTCCAGTCAGCTTCGAATACCTTTCCGGGTCCACACGTGTAGTCTACTGCAGCTACCGAGGCCCCCTGCTTTGCCTTTCTCTCAGCCACTTTTTTTTGCCATGAAGGTGCAATCTTCAATCAAAAAAGTCAAAAGGAATGATATGGGAAGCACAGATCGGTAATAAACGCAGTTTACCAGAAGCTTCAGTCAAAATCACAATGTTTAACTTTTTTATTTGCTGCCTATTATTTTTTCATGTCAGGGTATTATGTGAAGGACAACCACTATTCTGGAGCACTGTGTAGTCTGCGCACATGAAGAGTGTTTAATAAGTACATTTTTTATTTCCGTGAAGAGTATCCTTTTCGGTTTTAATGACCTGCTACTTACAAAATGTGACTCTCCTTTTCTGAAAATGGTAACTTGAAGTAGAAATAAAGCGAAGTAGACCTTCTTGAGACTGAGAGCCAATGTAGTGGCATCATGTGACAGGTCGGTCAGCCGAAGCCAAGTTCTCTACCATGAGGCAATAGTAATCCGTAAACAGACCGAGGTTTTGCAAATCTCTCTAGCATTTGGTGAATGACCTTCCTCTATGCAATACTATGAAATATCACGAACGATCAGTTCGCCTTCGCCTTCGCTTACAAATGTTTGCTTTAGAACTACGCCCAGGCTGGGCAGAAAATGGCTGCGGTTTTTTGTCACAATTAATTAACAAATAATCTTATAGTAATAAGTACTAACTATGTGTCCAGTTTTAAAGCCTACTACTTTCTTATGAACATTACAGGTGGCGCCTCTTCTGACACTTAATTTACAATGGTTTGGTTTCTTTGATGCTTTCAATTCACAGAAATTGCATCCTTTTCCCAATTATGTTCAAATATGGGCATAAAGTAACGCGAAAAGAGCGCAGTCTTCCTGAGCGACCATATGAAGTCTATAATTAAAGCTGTACCTATAAAAAAATACATGTGGATTGTAGGAAAACTCAGCCTCAGTATTAACGGCTGAACAATCTCTTGTCATGACAAAATAGACAATGTTCATCTGGAAAGTTGGAATGAGAAAAGCCTCCTAAACAGTTTCCAAAGTCGAATTTGAAACAAAAATCTAGCACTGTAGAATATGAACGAATTGGGCTACCAAACTCTGCAGCACTCACTTCAGTTGTCGAACCTCTTGATAAAAAAATTTTTTTTTCAAGCATCTTTGCGCTACTATTCGATAAAATCTTAAGCAACGGAGCCACTACATAAAAGACCTTCGAGTAACTAGCCGCATCTTCAGAGTTCTATGTTAACGCAATAAATCCGCATTCATGTCGTTTGCAAAGAAGTATTCAGATTCTAACGGCTCTTCTCTCCAATAATGAACCTGTTTTTAAACCAAGTTGCAGCTTTATAGTACCATAATCGGAAATCCGTCGTAAGTTTCGCACCAAACATACGAATGTTACAAATCTATCTATGTGTTCATTTTGTGCTTTAGTCCCCTGTTTATTAAACGACGTTAGGTTTAGCCTTGCTAAATTTTCAGGTGAAATTCAAGTCTTATTTTCCATATAAACTTTCAAAAAGCCAGAAAAGCAATAGTCCATTGGCTCATCGTCACAATTCACCATATCAGCTTCGTCCTTGGTGTATCCATCCAGCAACTTACAGTTGCAGCGCCAATGTGTCCAATTGTCCTCGTGGCAATCAGACCTATCTAGAGTGGATTCCAAACAAATAAATGTTACAAATGTGACTTTTTGAAGAGTCTGAAAACCTTAACACTTTGTAGAGGTCTTCTTATTTCCACCGTTTGGTTTTTCAGTACCTACCGAAGTAAAATGAGGAACAGTCGTTGAGTGAGAATCAAAATCGCTGCCCATGTACCTTCCAGCAACTTCTTCCAAGGTCTTTAGGTGAAATGCACCCTTAATTGATTCTTCACCGAAGTCATGACGACTTCAAAGAAGAAAAAAATTACATTTATTCACATGACCGACTTCCTACTAACATCGTAATTTGTCAAATAATTATTTACATCTTTGTTGAGCAAAGATGAGGTGTTAATTAATAACACCTCATGTTGGCCCAACAAAAATATAAAGGGTTACGTTTAATCGATTCGTATCCTATCTGTTTTCTCACACCTTTGAGGCTCTTCTGATCATTGAGAATCTTATAACTCAATATTACTAGTTCGTAGGGTAGGTCTCAAGGCATTCAGATTGATTTGTCAACACCATTGAATATGCGCGCTTCTTCGTTAGCAGTTGAGTCGTTCACTACAGTACTTCTGGGTTGGTCCAGCTGAGGTTGCACTTCGACTTTCCCAGAGTTTGCGAGCTGGCTAAGCTATGTGGTCAACCAATTCCGACACGCATTCACAGTGAAATCGGTATAGAGCTGATTGCTTCATTGTTTCGCTTCCTCTCACCATAATCCTCGTCTACGAACAAACACGGCCAAAAGTTCACCCTTTTTTGGAATTGAAAGCTCAGTCAGTGGCCTCGTACTCAAGCGATCATCAATCGATCAAGCCATGGTGAAGTATCCAGTTAGCAGTCGAGATCATGAAGATGGAGTGTATTATTCTCGCATATAATAGCACTATTTCATAGAGAATTATAGCTGCCCAAGTAGAAGTGCTCTAGTGTTCCCTTTAAAAATAAGAACTCTTCGAATGTACGACGTTTCACGAAAAAAAAGGGGAGTCCAAAGGAGAAAGTATGTGTTGGAAACAATATTCAACACTCTTTAGATAACTTGATTGAGGAGAAGCAATCGTTCAGCTAATCAAGATGTGAACGCTTTAGAACACTGACGACTCCGACATGTACGAAGAGGAGACTTCATAATTACATTGCGTAGAACTTCTGCAGACTCAAGACCCTCGAAATTTTTGGATTTCTCCCGATTGGCGGTACTAAAATTAATAAAATTATATGGTGTTACCACTTTTCAGCATTTTGATTGGGTTTACCAGCTAAGCATTTAGCACTTGAGTATTTTTTAACTGAACGGTTACTTTTTTAACCTTATTATGCTATTGCTACCACTTCAGGGAATTGGAAAGAAGAAAATTGTGGTGTTGTTAGTCTGTTACTGTTACAAATCAACAATAGTGTCCAACAAAATTGAAGATATAGCTAATCCCCTAGCTGCGCTAAATTCGAAGAGTTATCCCTGGTCTTCGAGCACAAGTGCTAGAACTGCTAGCACTCTACCATATAGAGTCCGCACCACGGTTTCAGAAACCGATGAGAAATCGTTTTGCATACTGTCGCTTATCGTTAAAAAAAGCAACTTCGTAAGTTCATTTACGAACCTTTATTCAGATATCGGAAATCCTGCAATCAAATTATATGAGCGTGTTCCTCCAATGATTTGTGCCCCTGAACTTAAAGCACTCGCTACATCCTGGCTTACGACAACCGCTGATATTTTTTCCGATTACTGGAGTTCAGTTGAGAGCTAGGAACTTCAGCGACTCGTAGAAGAAAATTTATTCCAATGTCGTCACTTTTTTTATTCACTGCCTATTTTTTTTTCATGACAGGGCATTATGTGAAATATAACCACGATGACGCTGAGATATTTGCAGAACTCCGGACCGCTGGCGTCTGCGGTGGGCCATTATCCTTTCCGGGGTTAACATGTTCACCACCACACCAAGCGAGTCCTTTGTTTCATTTTTTTTCTCATCTGTATTACTGATCCATGGGTGCTATCAGGGATCGCCCGTCAACAACATTGATCTCGGAAGCCAAAACCCGCATTGAACCCAGATAAGCTGAAGCTGCGGTTAAAGGATAAAAGATGGAGCCCTCGGCGTTGATCAATCCCTGAGGGATTCGCCATGCATTCGACTACAAAGCATCGTTTGGAGGTGACTGAATGCATATCTGGCCTTTACAATGACTCGCGGTGGCCTACCGATGTATCCAGCCAGTGCTGCTATCCTCCCAGACAAGTCTGGTACCTTTGCCGACCCAGGAGGGATGGAAGGCTTAGTGGACCATGGGCGCAAGGGTCGATTCCGTGTGTGTATCGCGGTAGCGTCTCCAACCACTGCGCCACACGAAGCTGTGGTATAAATCACAATGCCATCATTCTTTATTTACTGCCTTTTTTTTTCATGGCAGGGTATTATGTGAAGCATAAACATGAGGATATTGAGATATTTGCAGAACTCCGGACTGAAAGAACTATCGAAACAAACTGTAAAAAGAAGTTATTTTATCAATATTTCATTGTATTCTTTTATACGAGCCGTCTTCACGTTTACTATATGGATCTCAGGACATCTCACATTCGATTCGTTTCGTCGCATCCACCATCCACTAAGGTCTTCCAACTTTTACGTATACCTTTGGCTGCTGCTTTAGGATTCCTACTTCACCTTTAATGTCGTAGAATGTCGGTCGAGTCGATTCTACTTGGATTCCTTAGATAGGCGAGCTGGAGCGTCCCCAGTTGTCCTGCAGATAACGATTTTTTCCCGGAAAAGTCTCGTGACAATTTCTCAACCTTGGAGGAATCAGATGCTTTCGTGGCCTGGAGAAGAATCGAACTGGCACCATGCTCGTGATGATGGACATCACTAGCATTGTGCTATCCACCCCTATTCCCTATTGCGTCTATTTTATAAAATATTTGAATGTAATGCTTCTCAGCATAATCAAAGGTCCCTATATAACTGGCATTTCGTTAGTTGAATATTTTTTTTGCAGTTTCGAGTTAGCCATGCTATTTCTCTGCCGAAGGGGCGCGTGTGGCGCAATAGTCGGAGGCGTCGTGCGGTACACATGGGATCGATCCTTGCGCACCAGCCCCCGCCAAGCCCTCTGGGATGCGCAAATTGGTGCCAGACTTGTGTGGAAGGATAGCGGCGCTGGCTCGACACATCGGCAGGCCACCGTGAGTCATTGTAAAGGCCAGATATGCATTTAATCATCTCCAAACGATGCTTAATGAAGTCGAATGCATGGCGCATCCCTTGGGGATTGATCAACGCCAACAGCTTCATCGTTTTTCTACCTCTTTGTCGGGCCGTCAATATCATCACCATGTGAAGTTACTGGTCGTTGTGAATAGGAGCTAGATTATCCGCTTTGCAGCTCTCGACACTCAGTGGTGTCCCAGGATCTTGACAGCAACGCAGTAAATGCTTTAAAAAAGCAAATGGATGTACTTTGACATAAATCCACTTCATTTTTATCACCTGGTTCTACGGGCACATTGAGGGGCTTTTCGAAAACTTGACCCTATCGCTACCACTACCCATTTCAGTTGCCGTCTTTGTCTACGTTGTAAAACATCTCCGTACTTATATCACTTATTGAGCAATTGTTTGCAAATAATGTTAATTGACGATTATTCAGCTTGAGGAAGAACGCTTGGCATAAAAAAAGTAGAAATAATGAACGTCTTTCTATTCCGCTGTTATTCCTGCTTTCACAGATCTTCCGTGCTTTATGAAACGATGCACGCAGAGATCAACTGATTAAGAAGAGAGAGCATTAAATACTAATCAGCCGACTTTTTTTTTAGCAATATCTGTACGATGATTTTGCTCCCGAACTTGTCAAACGATCCGCTTTGGCAGAAGACGTTGGTATGACGTTCAAAGGCCTGAGGGGATTGCGAGGCAAGCGAATGCCGTACATGAATCTGAAGGGACTTCGTGGCAAACGACTGTTCTAGGTAAGGTGAACTCTTTTAATAAACCAATCGGGTCCATTTTTCCCGTTCTTTTCGTTGGCCCGGGTTTCGCTGTAGTGGGATCGACAAGATGCTCAACAAGTTGCTGATCTACTACATAAGCTATTATCTAGAAAGCATTAAATCGTAGTATCACTATAACTAATGGAACGTGCTGAACTAATGAAAGAAGAACAAATGTTACCGAAAGCAAGGGTGAGACCAAACATTTTTCCTCAGCTACTGATACAGCCGTAGATATCCCGATGTAAATGAAGTCAAATAATTCAATGCGAAGAGTGAATGAGCCTCTGTATACGCGCCATCACATTCGCACCTCTGAAAGTGTGCTTTCTTACATGTCGACTGTACGCTGTACGTGGATTCGCCCAAACACTGAATAGAAGCGACTATGGAATAAGTGAACGATGGCTATCGCCCGCCCACAACAGATATTTTTCATTTCTGCTGGCGGAGAGTTTATATAATATGAAATCCATGATGAAACCCATGCCCATGGGTATACATCGAACCAATGACATAGTGTAGCAATCCACCCATTAACGACTTATGTGTACATGCAACGGCCTCCATCGATAATGCGTTCTCATCTTCCGCACCTACCGGAAATGACTAAAACATCAGCGATGTAGTGCAATCCTGCATAACAAGAACTTTGAATGACGCATAATAAGTTGATCAAGCACAATCTAGACAGGGATACTGCTGCATGAACCATATCAAAGCTGTGTTCACCATCACAGGACCTCGCCGGAAAATAGGGAATTTGTGTGAGAATGGCATGCGCATTAGTGGAAAATCTCTACAAAACATTCTTTTCACAGTAACATAGTCGGTATCTTTTCAAGGTAGACTAATGAAACAGAGACCGATGTCAAAGGAACTCAGCGGAGCAGGAGTGAAAACTGGACTGCGAACAAATCATAAGGCTGACTAATTCAAGAAAAGTCACAAGATAGAGCCTTCAACAGGGGACGACATGAAGGGATTACATAGAAGTAAGAGAACGGGATGGATCCGACTATATCTCTCAGAGATCTACCAACGAAACCAAGATTCTGCACGATATAAAGCTCTAAAAAAGCCTTCGGCGTTGACCAGCCAATCCCTTAAGGACGCGCCATGCATTCAACTTCATTAAGCATCGTTTGGAGGTGATTGAATGCATATCTGGCCTTTATAAATGATCGTGATAGCCTCTACCAATGCATGGAGCCACTGCCGCTATGCTCCCAGACAAGGTTGGTACCAATTTTTCCGACCTCGGAGGGATGGATTGGTGGGCCAAGGCCGTGGAATCGATCCCATGTGTATTGCAAGGCGCCTTCGACCTCTGCGCCAAACGCGCTCATCTGAACGATATATTATGACTTGCAAACAACATGAAGCCGTAATGCACTGGTCACACCTTGGAAACCTATCGCATCATTGACACTGAGAATACAAATCGAAAGCAAAATATTGGTGGAGCTCTCACATAGTAAAAGCTGACATACGAACGAGAAAAGTGTTATGGATCCCTAGGAGATCTAACCGTCCTATAAAATGATAACCTACAAGATGGGTAGACATGTTGAAGGTGTTTACAGCCCTCGCCAATCAATTACTTCCCTGGAAACGACTTACAATAACGGAATGAGACTACTGAGGCCCGTGACACTCACCTTAAGCAAGTAACCGCGATCGATGATGGTAGTGAAGGAAGGAAACGAATGGAAAATGTGCTAAAAATGGGTCCTAAAAGTACCTAAGCAGGTAGGCTGACTTCGCCCAACACTTTCAGCCCGAAGCACTTACGGAACCCAACTATGCTCCTCTTTTTGGGACGTTTTTTGGAATAAATCTGCCACATGTAGAGAACACTCAAAGTATTCTAGGGGTAAGAATGCCATACTAAGAAAAGAATTAAAAATGGAAAGAAAAAAGATAGAATGAAACGTGCTCTGTCCTAACTTTAAGAAAAAGTTGACCAGCAGATCTTACAGTTTCGGCTCCACTGTACGACACCGGTCATCGTTCAGTGCAACCAAATTGTGTTTCAATGTGTATGGAAGCATAATGACAAATTCCACAACTCTGAATTTGATGTAGTGGTTACTAATAAAAATCCAGCACTGTGTACCTTACCTATGGGCGAATTTCACTTACGCTGACACAACGACCGCAAGAGTACTGAGTTCTCTAATACGTGATATGGAAATGAAAATTGAGTCATTTTTAATTACATAAACCCAAGTAAAAGAAATGGAATACACCTAAGAAATAACGTTTGCGAAAAATGAAGCCATGAGATCAATATTCACTCCTCTTCATGCCACTTTTTCCGCTTCTCACGAGGTGGACCCGTGTCGGCAAACAGTTGAGCTTGTAGCTCTTCGTATGACATTGAAGAGTAGTCTCTATGCTCGTCAGTACCAGTGGCTTCTTCATTCTTATTACTAGGCGTCAGAGGCGGAATAATCCAACTACCTGAAATGTCCGGACCATTCTTTCCAATCTCTGACTCTGCATCCAGGTCTTCGTTGTTCATGTCGAATTCAATCACACACACGCGATCGCCTTTCTTTGTGGTTCGGATGGGTGTTATCGTCGATATCGTGCCGTACTTTTCATAGATGTTGCGTAGTTGGCTCTCATCATAATTGCTGTCACCAGAGGGTTTCCATTTTACCCGCAGAGTAGCGTGCTTTTCTTCGACAGCCTGTGGATTTGTCTTGATTTCTGTTCGCTCTCTAACAAGTCGAGCAATTCTCTCTTGTTGAGCATGGATCTCGTCTGCTGCTTCTTTTTCCAGCCGTTGTCGCAATGTCTCGAATTCGGATCTGATGCGGCTCTCCTCTTCCTTCCGTTTTCTATGAGCTTGAGAAGGAGTCAAATGTTCTTCAACATTGTTTCCGCTGGCATATAATCGTTCCCTTTCATAGAGATCATCAATTAACTTCCTTCTAGCAATGTCAGCCTTCTCCATTCGTGCTCTCTGAGCTGCTTCCCTTTGTTTAGTCCTTTCATAGTCTCGATCGTATTCTTCCCTTCTAATCTTGTCAAAAAGGAAGTGGAAGGCTTCCTTTGCGGCAATAAACCTTTTCTCAGCTTCTTCTTTGTTGTCCAGATTTTTGTCAGGGTGCCATCTCAGACATTGTTGCTTATACGCTTTTTGCACATCCTTGTCCGAGCATCCTCGTTCTAACCCAAGCAATTCATACGGATTGAAAGGATGTTTTTTCTTATGAGACATTCTAGCTGCAATGACTATAATAAAAAAGTAATAAATTCAACGGCTAAATCCGTAAAGATTTCTGCTGGAAAAAAGTACGTTTCCGGTACGTACTGTTATAAACAACCACACAAACAACACGATGTTTACTTTAACCATGAGCAGAAAAAAATGGACAATTCAACATAGCAGCATAATGAAAGGTATGCAATAAAACAACATAAAACAAAAGTTCGGGCTACAACGAAACCTTAAAAAACACGTAACTCTCAACCAGCAGTTCTCTAAACTTAGTATTGTCAGACTTTGCTTTATACGACGAATATCATCCCAAATGACGGTGTACATTTGGTAAAGTCGTTGATGTGTAAGCAGAAAAACATTGAAGAAGCCATAACACTGAGAGCTTCCTGCAGAGTAAAAGACACTCATCGATGTCGTGTAAAGTCAACAATTTAAAGACACGTTGATTCTTCCAGAGTACTGAATATACAACATTCTACTTTCGTGAATTGGCATATTCTTCGAAGAATTTCTCGTAAGCAGCCACATCGACAAGATTAAACAGAACAAAGACGACACGTGCAATCTGAGAAGAACAATTTCAGTATCGTCAATCTTTAAAAGGTTAAATGATTCATTTTTTAAAGAACTGCGACAAAAAACTTTCTGCCTACAGAACTTAATCGAACATCTCAGACCACGAGTACTTCGAATCAAAAAATCTTTACAGCATACAGATCTTTGCGAGCAAAACATAACTTTCTTTGCTTCGCAGCGAAAAAATCTGGAGTTAAGCAGAGCCCATAAAACGTGTTTGTTCGCTTTTTTTTCCTCTCGAAACTTCCACTTTTAATACCGAGGGGACTGTAGAGTTGGGAATACGATAAAATAAAGGACAACAGTGTTCCAAAAAACACTAATGATATTAGCAGCGGCAGCGCTTTCGGCAAGAATATTGAAATGCAAACTTCAGTTCGATCTTTTGAATTAAATTTTAAACAAATTTAAGATTAAAGCATCATTTTGTCAAAATGGTTCACAGTCCGATAGTTAGAAGTATCTGCTATCAGAATGTCAAATACTTAAATTCATAGATGCTTTTGTTATCGAGAGTTAGTCCGAAATTAGGGCTGAAACCAAAGTCGTAGTGAATATGTCCGTTTTTCGATTCGATTACCAAACCTCTACACCCATGTATGTCGGTAAACATACGGAACCAGAAGAGAAAAAAAAATACACCAACAAAACCAATCAAGAAAATTCGGACGAGAACCTACATTGACAGCATTTTCAGGCTTAGAGAGCCAGTCTGTAAGAAATCCGACTACTGTCTTCGCAGCATCCTCTTGCGGATATCCGTAAACGCCTGTGGATATGCAACAAAATGCAACGCTACGGAGATTATTCTTCACAGCCAATTCAAGACAGGAGCGGTAGCATGACACCAGCTTTTCGCGGTCGCTTGCGGACGCAACTTTAGAAGAGCAGCGAGGGCCAACAGTGTGAATTATATCTTAATGATAAGCTGACGAAATACAAGAAAAAACGCTTGTCGTGGTGATTCAAAGAGAAAACAACGACTTTGCACTGCTCTAAAACAAGATTAGACTGTAACATGTATACCGAACGAGTTCGGGTACTGCATTGGTTTAGACGCCGTTCAATACGCGAGAGGTCCTGGTTTGACTTAGCACCAGGCCATTAAAACTCTCAACTCTCCAAAGTAGTGGAATTGCCATCAGATATGCATGAGAAGAGTTCCCTTCGGACCCACAAACAATGAAAACTGCATGTGGTGAAGACCTGGGAACGCCCTGGGACGGTTATCTCATGATTTAGTGGAGAGTCGACTCGGCCAGCATTCAACGACATCCGTAAAAAAAAAGATCGAAAATTTTCAAGCAAATGCTTAACCTACACGCAAATCCTAGTACTTTCGTTTATAACGGATGTTAGGAAACGGACCGAATGAATGTTCCGGGTTCAGTCTAATTGTTCTTGTTCGCGTCATGTGAAAAGTTTTAAACAATTTATAAAGTTACCAACTTTTTATGTGGCTCATTTGGCAACCACTAGTTATGACAGCAGCACCTGTATCACAATGTCCTATAGCTCGACATTCCCTCTGAAGGTCCGTAGTACCAGCTGCGCGATGTATAGCTCCATCAACACCACCTCCTACGAATAAAGAACAATCTCGATGCAGAAATCTTTACCATCTTGAGAATTGAATGACACACAAGAACGTTCTGTACTATATATTGACATCAGAATTCACACTTGTAACTTATTGATTTTGAAAAATTGCAAAAATACAAAGAAATCCGTTCCACATTGAGCCACCAAGAGCGAAGAAAATTTGGAAACAAAAGCATCTGTCGTCACTTTTTATTCACTTCCTATTCTTTTTTTTTTTTTAATGGCAGGATATTATGTGAAATATAACCATAATGATGCTGAGACATTTACAAAACTCCGAACCGCTGGTGTCTCCGGTGGTGATCAAACCCCGCTAATACCCTTTCATGGGGCTAACGGGTTCACCACCACACCATGAGAGTCCTTCGTTTCCTCTCTCTCTCTCCGCCGTGTTATTGACCTATTGGTGCCACCAGCAATCACCCGTCAACGGGAGTGACCTAGGTAGCACAAATCGAACCCAATTAAGGTGAAACTGTAGTATAAATCATAATGTAGTCACGTTTTACATACCGCTAATTCTTTTTTTTGATGGCAGGGTATTATGTAAAAAAAAACCCATAAATATAGGTCAATAACACGGCTGAGAGAAATGCGAAACGAAGGGCTCGCCTACTGTTGTGGTGAACGCGTTAGCCCTCGGAAAGGGTAATAGCGTGTTCCGTACCAACATCTCTCCCAACGGTTTACCGCCTCATCGTGGCTGGGTGTTTCCTAGGTGTCGGAAAGCGATGTACATCGGGTGATTCATCCCTCCGGCAGGATCTCCCAAGTCTAGAAGAAGTTTGGCTTTCCATCAGGGAAGCCCAGCTAAGAAATGCACCAATACCAGGATCCACCACTGTCCTGGTGTCAAACTAGTCACATGGTGGCAAACCTCGCTCTGATCCACAAGGTTGCGACTGCCTGTAGTGGTGATGATCTAGCGCAGATTTTGGCTAGGCTCACTTTGGGACTCCAAAGAAACACAATAGCTAGACCAGTAAAACTCCAAAAAATGGAAATTAAGCTGAGGGCCGTACAACCAGGGAGGATGTGCCGTCCAAGTATCCAAGTACTGACCAACATCGAAATTAATAAACAGTTATTTTTGATAACAACTAAAAAGAAATTAAGTTAACTACCGTAAAAACGGCAACGAATTTTAATCAACAGAGAGAAAGAGAGATCTCTACAAGAAACACCAGAGAAACGAAAAAATGTCCATACCGCCACGCAACTCGTTGTTCGCAGCATTTACGATGGCATCGATCTCAAGGCGAGTAATGTCACCACGCCATAGGGACACCTTCTCCAGTACATCTCGAGCGACTCCAACTAGAAACACGAGTCCAGACTCCAAAGAAAAAAAGGTAGAAAATAAACATAGGAAAATAAACAGAAAAACAACCAACACTTCTCGAAAAGCGTGGGAATGTCCTTCAAAACAGTAACCATATCAACTGAAAGAAAAAACCAATGTTTCGCCAAGAATTTTTAAAAAAGTGAGGCCGATAAACTTCGTAACGACGTATAATAAACTTGAAAGGTAAAGGATGATGTCTCGGCGTTGATCAACTTCTGAGGGGTGCCCCATGCACTCGACTTCATTAAGCATCGTTGGAGCTGATTAAATGCATATCTGGCCTATACAATGACTTGCGGTGGCCTGCCGATGTACCCAGCCAGTACTGCTGTCCTCCCAAACTAGTGTGGCACCAATATGCCGACTCCGGAGGGATGAAAGGCTTGGTGGGCAAAGGGCGTGGGGATAGATCCCATGTGTATTGCACAGCGCCTCTGACTACTGCGCTACACAGATGGTAGTACGTACATCTGTCCAGTCAGCACATGACTATAAATGGTGATGTCTTAAAAAAGAGCAATTGAGCGAGACGACAAAAGTACAGGAAAAACAGAGTTTGCCCAATAAGGCATAACAACGGTGATACACAATTGCGGCTGACGAAAATACTAAGTGTCGTCAAATTGGTGGGGTTGGCCGCAGCGTGATCCTACACACCTCCCTGCCGACCTGGCGCTGTGGGGGAAGGGAGGAGGTGGATGTCCGAGCACGAGGACCGTCGTGATCGAATTCGTTGCATCAGTTCCATACGGACCCTCGTTGTTGTTGTTGTTGTTGTTGTTGTTGTTGTTGTTGTTGTTGGGCAAGAGTGTTCCGCTCGGTTCTACCACTTTTAGTGCAGTGGCCAGTCCACTCACTGTTCGTTGTCGCCTACGTGCTTTTCTTCGTGGTCACCTATGAGTGGCGTTTCTAGAGTTCTTTTTTCTGTTCCAGACTGTTTCGTCGAACTTTAAAGGGACGCTTTTGTATTAAAAAGGAATATCCTCGCTATTCAAGGTCGTGCTGACTGTTGCTTTCTTATTTTTAGGTGGTTCGTAGGTTACGAAATTGACGTCGTTCACTGTTGACAATGTTTTACTGAACTTTATGATGCAGTGAACGGGGGGCCATTTAAGGTGAATCCTTCACCCTTCACGTGACTTTGTGAGTATGAGCGTCCTTTGTCCAAGGAACTGTAGAGGTTGCTAAATATGTCGTATTTGAGCAACTTTTATTATGGTAGAGGCGCGTGTGACAAAGTGGTCGGAGGCGCCCTGCAACACGCACATGGGGTCGATGCCCGCGCTCCCGGCCCATCAAGCCCTCCGTTCCTTCGAAGTTCGCATATTGGTACTAGACCTATCTGGTAGGAGAGCAGCACTGGCTCGATACATCGATAGGCCACCATGGGTCATTGTAAAAGCCAGATATGCATTCAATCACCTCCAACGATGCTTCATGAAGTCGAATGCATGGCGCATTCCTCAGGGATTTGTCAACGCCGGGAGCTTTATCCTTTATCCCTTTATGTATTATAGGTAATAATTAGGTGTTTGAGCAATTGCCAGTATCGCTTCTGTTCCTTTTTTTTCTGAATAGTAGAACAGTGATAATGGTTTTCCAGTGCATATTTACTCCCCAGGAACTCGTTTAGGGAACAGGTTAGAGCTTCTCTGAATGCACACGTGGCTTCTGCTTCGATCTACCACCCCGGGCTCAACAGCCTTCTATTCTGATGGGAGAGCAACGTTGACTTGAAACATCTGTGAGCCACCGCAAGTCGTCCAAACTGGATCTGGATTGAATCTCACCTTTACGATGCTCGATGAGGTCGATCGCATAGTGTCTCGCTCAGGGATTGATCAACGCGGACAGCTTCATTCCCTATCCTTTACTTACCTTCCGTTTTGACAAAAGACGCTGAAGGAGCCAATTCACTTTGTGAAGTTCTCGTAATGACGCGATTTTTTGGATCTTGAGAATTTATTGTGCTGCTACTTTTTCAAACTGTGATGATATGATAAAAGAGCGCGTGTGGCGCAGAGGTCGAAGGCGCCCTGCAATACACATAAGATAAATTCCTGTGCCCATGGCCCACCAAGCCTTCCATCCATCCGGGGTCGGCAGATTGGTACCACACTTGTCTGCGAGGATAGCAGCACTGCCTCGATACATTGTGTAGGCCACTGCGAGTCATTGTAAAGGCCAGGTATGTATTCAATCACCTCCAACGATTTTTTAATGAATCGAATGCATGGCACATCCCTCAGGAATTGTCACATGCGAGACGCGGGTTCAATTCCCGGCCGGGGAGAATGGTTTTGGTTGTCGATTGTCAAGCGCATCCCTTTTCGGTTCTCCTCGCATAGAGGGCAGGGGCTCATGCAAGTGAATGAAAGAGTTGGTATTGGGTCATCGGTAGTATAGTGCTTAGTATCGGCGTCTGTCACATGCGAGACCCGGGTTCAATTAACGGCCGACGAGGATGGATTTGATTAGCGATTGTCAAGCGCCGGAATTGATCAACGCCGAAAGCTTTATCCTTTGTCCTCTGTGGCATGATTTCGGAAAGGAACGATGGAACAATGACATATGTCCTCCTTAGAGACCTGACTAGGAAGTTGGATGTCGAAGAGAGACCACATTATGAATCTCTTCAATGCTTTTTTAAAGTTAGTGCATGAGCATTGTGCCAAGCAGTTTCTTTTTTTATTGCAAAGGCGAAGAACTTAGAAGGTACATTTAATATTTTTTTTCCTCACACCCCCCAAACGACCAATGCTTCTCCAGGTCTTTAATTTTCTTTTTTTTTCATTCGTTCAGGTCCTTATCTATGTTATCTAAACATCGCCAGTACTTATGCGATACGGTTACCATTGCCGACGATAAGCACACTTTCAGTCATTCTTTTTTTCCTACGGTCTGTTCACAAATGTCTATTTTTTCAGTGTCTTTTTGATGGTCTTCGAAAATCAGTTGAGCTCTAGTCACTTGTTTCAATAAATATGTTTTTGAAAGAACAGTCTATTAGAAAAGAATAGAGTCCTTAGTCGTAGTGGTCCTTCGTTACCTTGTTTTCGGGTTGCACACATCTCTTCGCCTTAATGGACGAATAGTTCGAGCGGGCGCTAGACACTTCTCCATTTATCTCTGTTGGGTGCCAGAATTGCTTATATTGAGAGGAAGGCTTCTGGAATTGCGAGTTACCATGGATGATCATAAGCTTGATAAAATCGGACAGCAGCTCCCACTCATTAATTCTATTCCAAACCGTTTGTCTTCATTTAAATGTTATCTGACGTTTTTTTGGGGCTTGTCCTAGCCTTGAACTCACCATTATTGGCACGTAGAAGGTGTGGTTTTCTTTGTAGAACTTCTCCAAGTCCATTTAGAAAGCGTCGACCTCGTCTTTTTCACAGCTTTATGTTAGTGGACAGGCAATGAAGAATCTCAATACCAGCATTGGTCCACATCGCTGCAACCACAAATGCCCAATTCAGGTCAGTGGTTATTAAAATAACTCGGAACTCATAGGAATAGTGCTACTTCAATAATTCGAGACGTGGCAGTGTCCGTAACAGTGAGGTCAATATGTAATTTTCTGGATGAACGAGGGCTCTATCTCGATGATTACAACTCCTCGTAGTTCAGGTAAGAGCCTTTCTCCCAACTGGTTGAGACCGTAACTTATTGGAGGCTATAACCACTGAAAGCTTTTATTGGGCAGAAGCAACCAGCTTACAACTATACGTAGAGCGCTCATTTCGCCTGATCACTCTGACCTGTACGGTGAAGCCAGAGAAGATTTACAGCGATCACTTCCGGAAACCTCTCCGAATGAATTCAACGTGGATGTCTACTCGAGTTATATCGGATGTGGGTGTAGAACAGAACATACATACGATGTATATCTTAAGTTGCCCGAAAATTTGTGTTCGATTCATAATTTCATATTTCGCGCAAATAAGGGGGTTGGCTATGGGACAGCGACTGGCACCAAGCCTTGCCATTGTCTTTATGTCTAAGATAGAAGCCCCTGTTCTCGATCTCCGGCCACTACTCTACTGCAAATATGTAGATGATTCTTTTATCATCTTCCTTACGCAGGAGGAGATGGACAAATGCTTTGAATTATTGAGCGAGCAGTCTGAGTACATTGAGTTCACCTGGGAGAAACCGAGAAAAAAACTGGCTTCCGTTTTTAAACGTTCAAATAAACCTATCAAGTAGCGGTTACATGACAAAGTGGTACCGAAAGCCAAGTAACAAGAACATCCTCGTTCATTTCCTTTCTTCCCACCCTTCACACACAAAGAGGGCGTTTGTGAAAAACATGTTTCTAACAGCCACCTCTGTGTGCACAACCATGAACTAAAGGAAGAATCGCGCGACTTGGTTCTGCAAACAGCCATCTCCAGTGGCTACGAAATAGTAACCCCACGAGATAAGTTTAGAAGGAGAGCGACGCGCCCAAGGGAAACAGTTGGCCAAAAGAAAGTCCCGTTTATGTTGCCCTTTATTAGCGATGAGGTAAGTGTAGCAATTAAACGATGCTTAAGAAGGGCAGGTCTAGAGGAATCGGTAGCGATAGTTGAAATACCACCAGCTACTCCACGTCGTCAGTTAGTTCGTAACCGCCTGAATGATCGTATATGTGAAACAACAAATTGCGTAATTTGCCCTTACGGCAGGGAAGGTGATTGCATGAGTTCAGGCACGATATACCTGATCTCTTGTAATAATTGCGGAGATGAATATCTTGGCGAAACGGGCAGACCTTTGTGTATCCGTATAAAAGAACACCTAGATGGCAAACGAAAACTAAGACAAAGTACCCCACTAGGCACGCAAAGGATACAAAAGCATAGCGGGGACGATTTTGAAGTAAAAGTCAATATCCTTGCGCAGGAGACTAGAACACCAGCGCTAAAACTTCTTGAGGCTTTTTGGATAAATGCCAAGAACCCTACAATGAATAGCAGGGATGAATGCCCAGAGGTCATACGCGACCTGACCCCGTATGTTCGCATCAATTTCTGATGTGGGATGGTGCAGTCATCAACCTTATGCGACTATAATCAGCTGCTCTAATCTTCCTCATTGGAAGGCACGTTAAAAAAAAGCGGTGAGTTTTTTTCGAGAAGCTGTTGACCATGTAATTATCATAGAGTTTCTCGTCTTGTTGTAAGTGTCATTGAAGCGTTTGGCCTAGTAAATTGTATGTTAGTATACCCTTCCAGGCTCTGAAGAAGGCGATACTGCCGAAACGTCAACTGCTGTTGTATTGTATTGTGTTTTTCTATGGAAGTAAATGTATGCTGTTTAACAACCTCGCGATTGCTGAACAAGAAAACGACGCATTCATAATTTCATTCTTCTTGTATGTGTTTTCCTTCCAATGGTTTACCGCCTCATCGTGGCCGTGAGATGTTGTTGGGTGTGGGGATGAGATGTGCAAGAATCCATACCTCGTCGTCTCCCAAACTGGAAGGAGTCCAGCGTTTCCATCAAGAAGCCCTCCTAAGAGTGAACTAGTACTGGGATCCACCAGATCCACCACCGTCCTGGTATGAAACTAGTCATATGGTGGCAAATCTCCCTCTGATCTGCCAACGGCTGCGACTGCCTGTGGTGGTGAGGACCTGAGGCAGAATTTGGCCAGGCTGACCTCGGGATTCCAAGGAACCACAATGGCTTAATCAGCAAAACTCCAAAAAATGGAGATTATGCTAGGGCCCCCACAACCAGTGAGGACGAGCCGTCCAAGTGTCTAAGTGTCTATGTTTTGGCAATAGATTCTTCCGAATGGTCTAGTATTATGTAACATTGAAAAACAATTTCTATGCACTTGGCTCCGTATAGTTGAATTACAACGTCAATTGTTTTTTGATAAATTTTAAGAGCTGAAATTTGAGATATCAGAACAATAATCTCAACCACCGATCGATCACAAGGATGCTGAAAAATAGGCAAAACTCGGAACCCTAGGTAGGCTTCGAATCCGCAGCTATCCTTGCCATTAAAGCACACTGCAGTATTTTTCTTGAATTACTAAGCTAACGCGAGGTTGGTAAGAACCAATTTGTTGGCAATATTTCTCTGCCGTAGACGGTCGTTTCGCCCGGATTCAAAAAGCTGTAATGAATCAGCCTCGTTGCAGACCACCAAATAGTGACCATAACCTTTTTAGGTGCAATTTCGGCTTTGGGAAGTGCTGTGGAGCCTGATCGCAATCCAACCATTGAGCTAAACATCGCCGGTTGTCGTACAGAATCCACTTCTCGTCGCACGTCATAATTCTGTCAAGAAAATGGTCGTTTTTGTTGGGCAGAATAAGAGCAGGCGATGCTTCAAAAAGGCGATTTTTTTTTATTATCATTTAATTGGTGCGGCAGCCACATGTCAAGTTTTTTTTGCCTTTCCTATGCGATTCAAGTGAGTGGAAATTGTTTCTGTGCTTACGCCAAGCTGTTCTGCAAGCTCTCGAACAGTTGTTCCCGCTTCCACTAGTGCCTTCAGTTCGTCATCGTCAAGTTCAGTGGGACGTCCGCTGCCTTCTTTATCTTCGAGTTCGAAATCCCCAGGTCGGAATTTCAGGAACCATGTTCGCTCTGTTGATTCACCAACACTACCTTCACTCCAAACGTCATTAATGTTTCCAGGACCCAGTTTGAGCCCACGAAAGAAAATTTGACGTAAATTCGTTTTTGACATGTAAAATTGCAACGCTGAAAATTGGTGAAAAGAAATTAATTTTCGAAAAGACACAAAGTCATTAGAAAGAGCATAGAATTAACTTTCTAGTGTTATATATTATTGCAAGGCACAAAGGATATTTTATTGGTTAAAAATACATTAGAACAAGAAGTATTTTAAAACGCTCATTTATTTTTGAACGTTTTAATATAAGTGGAAATTCCGATCTTTGCTAGCACTTTTTTGTGAGAGGATGGTTTGACCCCCCTTTATTAGGTGATTTATTTGAGACGAAAAGAAAACGTAGCACTTTGTGTTTCTATCCTACTGGGAGCACTTCCCACGGATCTCTATTACCGATAGATCTCATCTGGTTACCTACCTGATGCATCTCTAAATGGCAGATAGAGGGCTAGGTGCGAACCTAAAGCGAACCTACGTTCCAAGAGAAGTAGGTGAATCCAGGACTCCCTGTTTCCGCTTCGCTGATTTGGCACGCATATTCTATCTTTATGTAGAGATGTCTACGCGTGTGTGCGTGGGTGTGTTCTCGATAACGCAGATTGTCTTCTACAAGCCAGTTTGGCCAAAAGGCTGCACTCAAACGACTGGGAAGTGCATGGGAAGGGGTTACATGTTATACCCAACAAATAAGCATAATGTGCATATTCAAGGCGAGACCAGCAAGCCACCTGTAAGTATGCCAAGTTCCACTAAAGCTCTCGACAACGCATTCGTGGGTGCAAATCTTCCGGCGCGGTGAGATAAATGGGTTATATTTCCTGACGTCGAAGGAGCCCCCAATGTGCAGCGTTTCGTAAAACGAGTTCTAAGGAGCTAAATTGCAGGATCATTCCATTCTGCCTAGATATGGAAGGACTCAAGCAACGGTGTGTATTTACAACGCTCGTACACTCGCCTTCTGAATCCTCTATTGAGGATCTGGCGATACTAGCTAAGTGCGTTGGATCTCCAGACTAGTTTAAACAAGATGGAACCATCCATCGAACGTCATTTACGGAATCGAAGAAGAAGTGTTCTTCGGAATATATGAAGATAGAAAAGTCGGCGGAGTTCGCATTCTTGTCAACATGATTTTGCCCGTGATAACCAATTTCTTTGAACACCTAGCGACCTGAAGCGGAAGTTTACGGTTGAGAAGATGTGGACCAATACCAGATTTGACCATCTCTTCGTTGAGCATTCCAACATCAAGCTATGGCAAAAGTGATCTTGAATTGTTCTATATGGACTTCGACAAGTTCTTTAGAAGAAAATCGCACTTTCTAGAGAACCGTTGTTATCGAGTTTTACCTAAGGGTGGAACCCAGTAAAACGTCTGAACAGCTTCACAGTGGGAATCACGAATTAGAATGGTTGGGCTCGTAGAGGTTACCATAAAATAGACTACATTAGTAAATCAATGTTTGTGTATAACCAATATCACTGCTGCCTAAAAATTTTATTCGATAACTGACCTTCCGCTTAGCTGAAATAGTAGCCGATTCCCTTCGTCGTCAGTTAGTTCGTAACCATTTATTTGATTTTCTATGAGAACCACAAAGCTGCGTAATTTGCCCTTATGGCAGGGACGGTGACTGCATGAGTTCAGGTACGATATACCTTATTTCATGTGGTAACTGCGAAAGTGAATATATTGGCGAAGCGGGCAGACCATTATGTATCCGTGTAAAAGAATACCTAGATGGCAAAAGAAAAACAAGCAAAGTACCCCACTAGGGACGGGTAGAATGCAGAAGCATAGCGGAGACGATTTTGATATAAAAGTCACTGTCCTCGCACACGATGCCAAAACATCAATGCGCAAACTTCTCGAGGATTCTTAGATAAGTGCCAAGAATCCCAGAGTGAGTGGCAGGGAGGAATTCTCAGAGATCACATGTAATCTCGCCCCGTACTTTCTCATCGACTTTTGATGTGGGGTGGTGTATTCATCGACCATATGCGACTCTAATCAGCTGTTCTTCCTTAGTGGAAGGCACCTAATAAGCGGTGGGCTTTTCGAGCTGTTAATCGTGTGATTGGCACTTAGATTTTCATCTTTCTGCTTGTGTTATTGAAGCTTTTGGCGTAGTAGATTGCATATCAGTGTATTCTTCCAGGCCCTAAAAAAGGCGATACTGCCGAAACGTCAGCTTTAACGTCAGATTTAAAGGAATAATGAATAAAGTAACACCTCGTGTTTGCTCAAAAAGAATATCGAGAACTATTTGGTCAATGCCGAGGTTAATAGAAAGTCGGTCGTGGGAATTAATACGCAGTAAATACGAAGTGATTACATTCTGACTTAGACTCAGCTGAAATGGAATCGCTCCGAACAGGCAGGTCTATGACAGATTGGCGACGTCATCACCTTTAAATTGTTTACGCCCACTCTCGAGATATATACACCATCTTCTCTTCGTGCTAATTTCGTCTCCAGAGCATCAATTATAGGCAAATGGAATGAATGCTGGCCGGGTTCGACTGTAAACCTTCTTCGAGTACACCTCATGAAGACAACGTTCATGATGAAATAACTAGTTTCCGATGTCCCATTCATACGCAGCGAACTAAATATCTCCGAATTCTCCAGTTGTATTTTTCTGGATCGCCAAGTCAATGTGATCAACGACTTAGCTCCAGGATTGAGCAGGGGGAGTGAAGGGCTCGGACAGCCTACAAGAGCGACAAGAATGCGGTGAGAGGTTTAAAAAAAAGGTCGGCTTTGTGTCTACGTCACACGGCTGGAGTAGAAGAACACTTAGCTCATTGGAACGCGCAACAAAATGACGAATGGGAGATTATCTCGCTATAACACCACCGACAGAAGGGGTATAAGTTCCAACCCACGTAAACAATCAAATATCAATACGCCGCTTGTATGCCAAACTGTCGAAAATCATGTGGGCTGGACAAGTAATGCGTTTGAACGAAAATTGAAAGATAGGAACCGTTAGCGATTGAATTCCACGCGATGGTAAACACAGAACAGTAAGATCACCTGGCCTGCTGACCAGAATTCTTCACCAATATCTTAAAGAAACGATATCTAGGAAAACCTAGAAAAATGACACAAATATTGCAAAAGAAAGTCCGGAACTACTAGAGTTTAAAAGACTGGAAGTTTAGAATTCACATACACGAAGCGCCCCAAGTTAAACTTCGTCGGCTACTATTGACTTCTTCTGCTTTAGCTGACTCTAACTGAGTGTATATAACGGTTTTCGTAACAATAGTGATCAAAGGAACGTGTGTAGTACAGTGGTTACAGATGCGCCGCAACCAACATGGGATCGATCACTGGTTCAACCTCTTACCTCTGACTCACCAAGCCTTCTATGTCTTCGATGTCGGTTTGTTGGTAACACACTTGTTTGGGAGGACAACAGTACTAACTAGGATACATCGGTAGATTAGCACAAATCTTTTCATGGGCCAGATATCCATTTAATCACTTGTAACGGTGCATAATGAAATTGAATGCATAGCGCATCACTCTATTTACTGCCTAGTTTTATTTTTCTTGGCAGGCCCTAGTGTGAGTTATAACCATAATCACTCTGAGGTATTTGCAAAACACCAAACCGCGTGTGTCTGCGGTGGGGATCGAACGCGATATTATCCTTTCGGGAGCTGACGTCTTCACTACTGCACAATGCTGGTTCTTCGTTTCACCTTTCTCTCAGCCTTGTTTTATGGGTGCAATCAGCCATCACCCAGAAGTTTTTATTAATTGCTTACTTGAATACTTGGACGCCCCGTCCTCACTGGTTGTGCGTGACTGAGCATGATCTACATTTCTTCGGAGTCTTGCCGACTTCGCCAATATGGTTCCCTGGAGCCTCAAAATCAGCCAGGCCAAAGTCTACCCCAGTTCGTCATCACCACAGGCAGTCGCCGCCCTTGTGGATGAGAAGGGGATTTGCCACCATGCTATTAGTTTGGTAATAGGATGGTGACGGATCCTGGTATTGGTTTATTCCTAGCTAGGTATCCTGATGAAAACGACGGAATCCCTCTCAACTTGGGAAACCCTGTCAGGGGGATGAATCCCCCTCTGTACATCGCAGCAGTCCGATACCCAGGAACACCTCCTAGCCACAATTAGGAGGTGAACCGTTGGGAGCGAAGTTTCCTTTGCCAATTCAGTCTAGCCTTTCGTAGAAACTATTGAAGTTCCTCAGCAGAGCAGATATATACTCATATATATATATATATATATATATACGTATACATATGTATAAATATACATACATATATCTATGTAGGTATACATATATACATGGGCATTTTATAGAAATATATGGATTTATATATATATATATATATATATATATATAAAATTTGTGCATGTATATGCACATACGTATACATCTGTATGTGTATGCATGTATAAATACATATGCATATAAAATCAAGGTGAGTAAAAAATCAAGTCACACTATCAGGACGGTAAATAAAATCAAGTATTACTCATTTGCTTCTGCTGCTATGCAGAGCAGCTTGTTATTGAAGATCAGCTGCTAATAAATCATAGTTGTTGCTGAGAACAGGTTTATTGCCAGAAACAAACGAAAGGCCAGTCAGGTTCATTCTGTCTTCCAAAAATTTGTTGGACTATCAGGATGCGGGTTTTGTGAAGTCTCTAGCCGTGCTCTTTTTTGTTCTGACTTCCAGAGTTCACTTCAAAATCAATGAATTTTTCAAACGTATTGATAACTCGAATAGGTTCCATCCAGAGAATAAATTCATCTCGTTTTTGCTTCATCTAGCGAACATTCATCAATTTCACATTGTCTAACTCTGCGCCAGCTAGGTGGAGAGGAAGTCGAAACGAAGCTCGGAAAATGGAAGTCATGGAAGTGAGCAGAAGTGCAAGCACTTCTTCGTTCACTAATGAGGTGTGGATGTGGGAGAACGACTGTGCATGCATTATGTTATGGGTGAGTTTTTGTGGATCCATCCACTTCGTCGGATTTTGGATCCCTGGAGAGAAATTTTTTATGCTATATGCTAGTTGTGGGCTCCGCACATTTATAACTTATGACGTCATAATTATTCTCTTATAAGGACTTTTGTCATCATAGGCAAAGGGCTTGAGAATGTGGTTCTTCCTAGTTCTCAGCTCACGCTTACTTAAGAAATAGTTTTGATCCCAAAAATAACGAAACTCTCATTAAATGTCGAATAGTGGAGCAATGTAGCAAAGGGTACAGTAACACTTAAGCTATGATATGGTCCTTATAGGGGTCATTTCTTAGGGGATGCAGCGACCGACATGACCTCTATAGAGCGTCATTTCGTTCCGTTTTCCTACACTTATTATGATGAATCAACAATTTATTCACCGTTAATATTGTGACGAACGCTAAGCCGGGAAAGCTCCATACAGCGCTAGGGGACACACGAAAAACCTTTGCTTGAACGAGTTCACTGACCTGTGTTTTGACTGGGAATTTACTGTTATTTCAATTCCAGTTCGATATAACGCTAATTCAATAGATCTAGCAAAGCCCTATTGTTTGCAAAATTTTCGTTTCTCGTCCGTCCTTTTTTGTGGAAACACCCTCAATGATGCTGGCCATCAACAAAGCCAACAGCAGATTTTTTTTAGCCCTGCATTTCCCAATAGATAGTAAGAAATTCTTGAAAAGGAAACATAGCTGGAGAAGATCTTTGTTTAGACTGTGAGCTATTTCCCGCATTTTGAAGCAGCGGTAGAGAATTTCTTCTCCGATTGCATAAAACATATTTTCTTGATGAGAAAGTATTCCATGTGATGGAAACAAAAAGTGTTACAATTAACTTGGAAAAAATATGTCTACAGTAGCTTAAATTTCGTTTAGGATTTTTGCATCTCACAAAATTTTAGGTGCTCAGGAAGATTTCAATTCCCGAACGAATCGCCTCGATTGTTTTCGAATTTTTCGGAACTCTTCTACGATTAATAATTCAGTTACGAAATTATTCATGAATGTATAGTTTTTGTTGCAATTGCGGAATCACACCTTAAAATGGCATTAAAATACGTCTAGTCTGGAGGAGACAGATCTTTTTTCCCAGTCTTCTGAAGGCGAACGTAACAAGACTTTCCAACCACGCTATTCGGAATTAGATCACGTCCGCTGTTTGGCAAATGCAGGAACAATTCTTCTTTAACGCAAAATGTTTTACTAACGAAAGAGACATAGCAGGAGCTGCAAGACGAGGATCGACAGCTCTACGCACTGATTCCCTCCAACTGCAAGCACGTCTCCACGATTATGCAGCAGCTGCGGCCTGCTAGTTCTTATTGTCGCTAGAGCTAATCGAAGATCTCGACGCATGTTGCATTCTGATCCAGTTAGTCTGTTCATTCTTTGTATCTTTTTTTTTTGTACTTGTATCTCATCCACTTTCTCACTGAACGATATAGTTTGCAGTTCCACTTCAGTGAAAGCTTTTCTTGTAGCAGCTCTCTTAGCGCGCGAAGCACATGACAAGTGGATTTAGAATATTCTTCTCACAAAGAACTATCAATTTTTAGCTCCGTTTAAGCTATCGCTTTAGTTTTGCGTATTTAATGACTCAGTTGCAACAACGGGTTTCATCGTGTATGTTTTCCTCACTCGCTAACTATGTAATTTTCTGACTGTGTTTGTCGCTATCCATATGGTTAAACTTTTTGAGTTTTCATTTCGAGCACGCTCTTGGTTGTTCAACACTCTTGCAGTGTGGTCTAACCGAGAAACACCTCTTGACTCGGTATTATTCCGGTCATGGTAATTATAGTAATTACTTTTCCGTCCTCATTGCTTGATTTTCACCACATAGTCATTTGCGTACTTCATATCGCAGTGTTTCTTCCTCAATTCCTGTTTTCCTTTGTTATCGCTGACCCTACAATAGTGCAAATTCAACACCAAGAGAGCTTGAAAACGTAGAACAGTAGAGTAAGTTGGTGATATTACTTTATTCAGCCATTGATATCTACCAAACCGTAGGAACTGGGAAAAGCAATTTGCTTGCTTGGAGATATTTCAGATTATCTTTCGACCCGTTTTCTTAACGATCTGAGAATTTTGAGTGATATTTACACTTCTAACATTTACTATGAGCACATGTCAAGAAACGTTTTTCTTTTCTTGCAGTTGATAGTCTCTTTGTATAAAACCTTGAATCTTCAATTTATTATAAACTGTTGTATAGCCCTCTTTAAGCGCTTAATTTTCGCAGTTTTCAAGACTAGCGAATCTGAAATTTCGATATGTTGTGCCCACTTTTTGTTTTATGCTCATGTTTGCTGGATACACGTCTTGCGTTAAATTCACATGAATGAAGTGTAATGCGGAACTAAAGTAAGGAAGTATCTGATGACAAAGAACTTCGGAAACTTGCCGAAGAGTGCAGCATTGCGTTCGTAGATTGCTCGGTATAACTCGGGGTAAATTGAGCACAGCATGGGAGAAAGAAACAAGGAGCCGAGTCTCGCGTTGGCCAACGGACACTATCTCCATTCGACGACAGAGCGCCTTGCGATTTTCCCTGTCTAGTGTTCACCCATCCGCTGGCATTCATGACACAGAATATGGTTGCTGGATGTGATACAACGGTTAAGACCATGCGAATACCTAGTATAAGGATCGTAGTGAATTGTGACTGACGAACGAATGTGAGTAGTCTCGTTTTCCATCGCTGTGATTCCAGATTTTAAAAGAAATTCTCCATCTGTGTCACCACTAGTTTCGTCAGCGTAATCAAATGGCTTGCAAAAAAAATCCAAGTTTTCCGGGAAGGTCTAAAAAACGTTGCCATAAGTTTTCGTAGGAACTTATCTTTGTGGTATTGAGGGGACACACCTTAGTTTGTTTGGTTTTCCGAAGAGGTAGGATTTATAACACTAAATTGGTTGGTCAATATGAACCCAACATCATACACCGATTGTGTTGTTGAAATTCTTTTCAAAGAATGCGCAAAAAAGGTGCATTGTGCCGCGGTGGTTAGAAGTGTCCCGAAGTTCTTTGCGACTGGTGTGAGCAAGAGTGGCGTCTGGTGTTTGCTATGGTGGGAACACTGGATTGCCACACCAGTACGCCCTCGAAAGTCATCGCATTGGTCAGATACGCATTCAGCAACTTCTACAATGCTTAACAACATCGAATGTATGGTACGTATCTCACCGATCGATCAACAGCGAAAGCTTTAGGTCTTATCCTCCATCCTTTTTTTTCCTCCAAAAAAAAGAACACGTTGCAAGGATATGCATTTTGCAGTGTTATGTAATCCTATTGTTTTAACGCAATGGTCTGTGTCCCACTGAGACAGGGATGTGTTCTTCGAATCGAACCATAGTGTAAAGCGGTCCTTTGTCATGAAGCAATACTATCAAGCTGAGATGAATGTCGATATTTTGATAGCAAGGACCGCCGAAGAACAAAGTAATGCCATGTCAGATGCCCAAGACCTACGTTTGTGTTAAAAGCAGCAATAACCTCCAGTAATTTTATGATCTTCGTGTTCTTCAAGTTCGAGGTGCTAAATAAGTGCTCAGTTTCGTGACGAAGATGGATGTTTACTGATAAAATCAAGTCTTACAAGTGATATATTGGTGAAACGTAGTTACAATTATTTTCTCCTTTAGGCATCTATTGGATATCTACACAAATCATGTTTGCTAAGCTAGCGACGACACTGACAAATGAACGTTTTAAAGAAACGTCTTCTTTTGGGACTCGATTATGGGATAGGACGGCTTCTGGTCTGCTATTTGAATTTTCGATACAGCAAGCTTGAGGGAAGTCCTCGTAACGTCACGGCCCTGAGAAAGGCGAAATCGCCGAAACGTCAGCCATCGACCAACAACACAAACAGCAGAACGATAATGACAACGAAGACCTATACCAACATCACATCAGCTAAAGGAGATCAGTTTATAATATCGTATAAATAACTATAACAACTATCTATGCCGAGGCTTATAGAAAGTCGGTATTTTGGGTTATTAAATACTCGTTTACTAAAATGGCGAAACCTGCAAATGGCATCCGATAATCTAAGAATCTTGCCAGCCTTCGACAACGATAATGTCATCGGGATTTTGTGCGGCACAATGGCAGGAGTTCTGACGTGTGTATTTTTCGGCACTTCACATATTTTTTGTATCCTTTGAAAAGATTTTTTCTGAATACGCAAACGAGGGCAGCTTCAGCTTTTGTTTATGAAGATATGAACGGGGGACCTATAGGTGGACTGTCACTGCCTCGTCCAATCACTAAACAAGAGGAGAGTTGAGATTTTGAAGGAGATATGAACAAGCAAAACGCTCATCATTGAGGAACGAATGAGATCGAGGGATTTTTAAGAGGCCATCGTTGCTCCATCCAATCAGTGAGGAAGTGGAGACCTGGGTTTTTTGAATGAGGTTAGATTGAAAATCGACTCTATTCTTCGTTTGAATCCCAAATGTAATACCTTTTTACGTAATGATCAATTCGTCTGCGAAGGAGAAAACTCATCAACTGCACCTGCAATTCTCTCATTCCTCAAAAGAAACCTATAGATTTTTTTTGCAAACTCCAGAAATAATGTTTTTTTTGTGAAAAGTTAGTGGTAGATAATGCATACTTCAGAAATTGACGTAGTTTTGCCACATAGATGCAAGTCGTTTCTGAGTTTAAAATTTGGTAGTGCCTACATCCACTTTGGGAAATCTCAGTGCCATGATGCGTCATTCAGCGGTCACGGCGTTTTTCAACTGGACTGTTGAACTGCTGCTAATTTCTGCACAAGCCGTAGCAGGGAAGTGCAACGACGTAATGCTTCTGCTCGAGTTGCCACTTCTCAGTCTATTTTGCATCCGTTGGCTGTATTACTCTCCTGTTATGAAAGTGGTCGTTATGACATGCTCTCTACAGCACAGGCGGTCGCCGGTACTTGTGAATTATGACGACGTTTTTGCTTCGTAAATAAGCTTCTGCAGAACGGAATCGGTTTATAGAATAGGCGTTCCCCTAGCCAGCCGTGTTGAGCTAAGGGACTCAACGAAGCTATTCCGCTACACATCGCAGTTTGGTACCCAGGAACGATTTGGCATAATTGTAGGTCAAATCTAGAGCTTGAACCATGGATAGAATTGTGTTGTAGCTGTGTTACGAATGTTCTCATTTTCACAGAAAGAGAAACAAAAAAAGTTTAGGCGGAAAGAATCATGAGGGCAGAGGATATTTCTTATTTTGGACAAATATGCCTATTATTCATCTGTTGTCGTCACTTTTTTATTTACTTCCTATTCTTTTTTATGGCAGTCTATGATGTGAAATATAGCCACAACGATTCTGAGATATTTGCAAAACTCCAGCTGGCAGATGGGGATCAAAGTCGCTGTTACTTTTTCGGGCGCCTAATGCGTTCACCACCACACATTCGGGTCCTTCACCGGTGACAGAAAGGCGAAACGAAGGACCTGCATGATATGGTGGTGAACGCCCCAGCCCCCCGGAAAGGGTAACAGCGAGTTCTATCTCGACCGCAGACATCTGTGGTTCAGAGTTTTATTTGAAAAATAGACTTCAGTCTTCGTTCACTAATGCATACTTTTTACCTTCAATACGGTACGGTTTCGACAAAAATGGCGATGTAATATCTGCACATACTATACCTTATCCGTAGAAACAATGTGTTTCATTTTGCTACTTTAGACCTTCAGATGATCTGCCTGGGCTTCTAGGTCTTCCAGTTCTGAAGTGAACAATGGTCTCAGCTTTCTTCAAGTCACTTGCTTCTGTTCACTATCAAATCAATCTTGATGGGGTTGCTTTCAACGCACTGTTGCTTCTCACAAAAAAATACGAAGTGGTGTTGTAAAGCCGTTCATGCTCACTTCGTTGAATTCAAGATTGCATATCCATATAGAAAAAAATAGAGTAAAAAATGGAAAAATAGGAAATAGGCAATTATATGTAGCTATAGACACTTCGGCATTAATCGAGTCAACGATGCCAATATTCCGGATCAATAATACAATTCTACTAAATCTTGGTCCATCACCAAATTTCTAGCGATAATGATGTTATAGGCGTTTTGAAGGCTTGTTCCTCTAATCGGCTATTCCACTTCTTTTGAATACCCATGAAAGGTTGAAAGTGTTATTTCATGAAGTTTTCGATTGTGCAATAGAATATTATCGTGACCACTTGATGAAATGATAAGTGTCAATCACCAAAAAACTTGGTCAGGATGAATGTATTTCGCTACCTCTGCAAACCGAAGAACTGCATCTTTTTGTCTTTTCCTTGAAGGCTTTATTCCTTTAAAAAACTACTATTTCTCAATTACAAATTCTCAGTGTCAAATTCCACAGAAGGGGATTTACTTCTGTTCGGAAACCCAAGCAAGAGTTTTTGTGCGCCAGCAGTGCTGGAAAGACTCCTATGGCTCTCATCGGGTCAGGAAATTAAAACTAGACCGCCTCGTAAGAAAGTGTGGTACAGCTGGTGCTTCCTAAGCTAGTGGGAGCCGGCTATGATTGTGCGCGTGAGAAGCACAACTGGATATTTTACTGGTAGTACATGATTAACCAATGAAATCTAACCGATACGAATTTGTTTATTCACAATTTACGGTTTAACTATAAATAAAATCACCAGTTTCCTCACTTGTTATAGAAGTCTCGAGGTATTCATGTGTTGATCAAAACGAGAACGCATAAAACAACTTATCAGACAAATCCGAACCAAATCCAATGGAAGAAAAGCTCTTGTCTTTGGTAAAACACAAAAATGGGCATTTTCACAGTTCTCGGTCAAAGAGCAAGCTAAGCATGAAGATCGGTACCATCCAGGAAGAACCCTTGTCGCAGTGCAACAAATATCCGACCTATCCACTATGGTTGGCTATCGCCAGTGGTGAAGCTCAGATGGAGTCCCTACACGGTTGTTTCAGGGTTCGAGAAAAAAAGTTGAGCTGATCGAGTATTCAAAGCGTAAGCACAAAGAAAAGACATGAGATCGTCATGCCGCAGCTGAATACCTACGGACCTAAATATTCTATGGATGGACGTTAAGAGCGAACGAAACGAATGAATAGTGGTGTAAGCACATAATGTAAAGATAAATCGTTTAGAAATGCAAGTGTTTAAGAGAAAAACATAAGGATATGATTTCTCACAGGTCGATGTAACTGTCATACAAAAGAACGCAGATTTATCACCATCTCCTCATCAGTAATGGTGTCTTCCACCCCTAGCTGAAAAAGGGTAGCTGTTTACTATACAAAGCATTGAACGCTATTTCACCGAACGTATGCTCTTGGACTTTGAGCATTGAGGTAACTCAAACGTTTAACCAACTCCACACTAGTCACAATGGTGCTATCAAAATCTAGAATGCAGCAGAGTCATGAAAGTTAATCTCGCTCCAATCTCGTTTTTCTTGTTTATGATTGTCTTTTCCGCCCTTCTTAGATTTAAGAGTTTCGTACGCTGGTGCGAGCTCCTTTCCTCTCATGGTGATAATTATAAAGTATCCATGCGAAAAAGCTTGCGATGAAACGAGCTTCCTCTGGACTCTAAAGAACTCCTCCCTCCCCCCACTTCGTCGTATGCCAGCGACACAAGACGAGAAGTGTTCGCCGTCGCAATTTTGTTAGAAAAGCAAGAAGCAAAACTCATCACAAGACTACCGAAATGAACACTATGCTTTATCTTTTTTTTAGCTTAGCTGAGCTAGCTTTAGGTGAGCTCAACATTATAAACACGTGTTGACCATACTTCATGTTAGACCTGCGTCACCAATAACCATGGTCGTTAGTGCCTAGGACGTCCATCACTAATTCCCTGTTTTTTCATTCCTAGTTGTTATGATAGCTCATGTTTATTGTATGGAATGGTTGGTAACAAGAAATTCCAAACTAGATTCAACATGAATAGCAAAATCCTTCCAAATTCTGGGAACAATGCGTTTGGTAGATGAACTGCAGAAAAAAAACGTAGCAAATAGTAGGATTATCTCCTGCCTCTAGATGAATTAATCAAAGGATCTGTATGGTGTTCTCAACCCTCTATGTGTTGTCTCCACCTCCCACGTGACGGTATAGCAATTGTTACAGAATTGAAAAAGTAGTTGACTAGCACTCAAATTTCTACTCAGTGAGCTCCATCGGGAAACATTTCTGAGTTCAGAGTAGAGCTTTTCCTTACAAAAAGTTCAATGCACCACCTGCGTTCTACAAGCTATCGGATCATCACAAGAAGTGTGGGAAAACTCAATTACGTGTTAAAATAAACCATGAAAGAAAATCAAATCCGTATAGGTCTTGCCGGCCACTCCGGGTACTTCGAAATGACTCCCATAATGGTTAACCGTCGCCGGAGTGTTAAGCGGTTCTCCGCAGTATTGCCCTCTTTTGTTCTCCTAGAATTAGGCTCGAAAATTTCTGATCTTTTGCGGCACATTTCATATTTTCACTTGTATCTGCTTAGTTTTCATTTCCTGGCTCTTTGAAAAGAGTGGCAGATTTTCAAGCAATTACCCTTCTCATGCCAATTATTGGGAAACTTCCTAGAAAGCAAATGTGGCACTCACCATGTTCCACTTCACAAGCTATTGTTGAAGGAGAAGGAAGTGAGATTACTTATTTATATGATATTATAGACTGATCTTATTTAGCTAATGTGAGGTTGTACAGGTCTTCATTGTCGTTGTTGTTGTTGTTGTTGTTGTTGTTGTTGTTGTTGTTGTTGTTGTTGTTGTTGTTGTTGTTGTTGTTGTTGTTGTTGTTGTTGTTGTTGTTGTTGTTCTCGGTGAGTCCCACTCGTAACATCACGGCTCTGAGGAAGGCGAAATCGCCGAAACGTCAGCCATCGACGAACAACAACAGCAACAAGAGCAACAACGACAACGAAGACCTGTACCAACCTCGCATCAGCTAAAAAGATCAGTTTATAAGATTATGTAAATAAATATATCAACTATCGATGCCCAGGTTTATAGAAAGCCGGTCTTTTGAGTAATGAAGTGAGATGAATTTCGTGCCAACATACGCTTGTTTTGCACTTATAAGGCCAATTTAGAGGAAAAAACAACATCGTTCAACTTGATTACAACATGAAAAATCCGTCGAGAATTTTCATTGCAGCAAAAAGCAAGCGTTTTCTGTTCGAAACCTTTGCTATTAGATTCGCTTGTGCACTAGGCTGTAACATATGAAATGTCCGATTTTATTGTTTTAATTTTCCGTGTAATTTTTTAAATAAACAACTTGTTTTTTATGTATGTTTAATAAACATTTTTGAAGCGCAATGTCTGATCTTTCTACTTAGCCCATTAGCCCACGACGCATAGCTAAACCGAGTCTGCATCCAAAGAAGACCATGGTTTCCGTTTGGTGGTCAGTGGCCGGTAAAATTCACTACAAATTCTTAAGAGCTGGCGAAACGATTACGTCAAAGAGATATTGTGCTGAAATCGAAGAAAATCATCAAAAACTACGCGTCAAGCAGCCGGCGTTGTTCGATGGAAAAGGACCAATATTTCTTCACGACGATGCAAGACCGCACGTTTTCCGAACGATGTTAAGAAGGCTGAATGAAATGCCCTACGAAACTTTATCACATCCGCGTTGCTCGTCAGATTTGTCGCCAACGGATTTTCATTTTTTAAGCATCTGGACGACTCTATGACGGAAAAAACACTCAACGACCAAGCAACCGTTGAAAATGCCTTTGAAAGAAATTCATGGACACTAGAACCGACAATTTTTTGTATTAATGAAATCACAAAATTTCTTTCTTTTCACTATTAACAATTAGTATGAAAAAAAATTATAGTCATTTAAAGTTTGCATTTGAAGTCGGACATTTCATATGTTGCAACCTAATTGTTAGTCTGCAGGAATTAACATGAACAAGTTGCGACATACGACTTCGCAGTAGTTCTCGTTAAAATTCTCGTTTGAGTATCTTTCATAAAATTTTCAATACTTATCTCCCATGTCTGGATATGATATATTTTTAATCACCAAGGAGGAATTAAATCGAAGATGGACAGCAGCTTGGGTCGCATTTGCGCCTCTCGATGAAGCCACAGACCAATTGAAGGACTCGAAAATCCGCGCTCACCTTTTCCGCTATACGGCTCTCCCAGCGCTCTGCTACACTGCAGACGTGGGCTGATATCTCAACCACGTAAAGAATACTGCGTACTACTCACAGAGCCTTGAACGATGTTTTCTGAAATATAGCCGGCACTCTCAATATCTAGTCGAAATGCGAAGCGCTGTTCTTCGAAATCTGTCACATCCTTGGGATCTAGGAGAACACACACTGACAGCGAAAACAGATGGGCCGATCACAAAAGAAGAACAGACGAAAGATGGTCCAAGTGTTCAAGTAACCAAGTTAGTTATTCAGCAAACTTTAGGATATCGATATGTGACATAATAGATAAGTGACTGTTGAATTAAAAATCTCTGAAATGAACACTCCTTGCCCTACTTTCTGTGTCTATGAACTCGTTGGAGCACAATATTTTCGCTGCTCTCTCTCTTTTGTTCGAAGACTTCCATAACATGATACGGCATTACCCCGTGCTTGCTCCACCATCTGTTGCCCTTGTGTTGGTCAAGTTAGAGAAAGAGGCAATGCTAGGTTCCCCTCCAGCCGGAGTTTTTTCTCAGCAGCTTTTGTCACACAGTAGTATAAAAGGCCAATTGCGCTCGTCTTCTCTCAGGTCAACCCCAACGTTTAAACCAGTTGGATCCTCTATACCCTCATAGTTGATCACTTAGTGGTAGACTCTTCTACAAATGGTAAACAATTAACATTTATATGGGTTAGCCTATTATCGTGTGGCACACAAGGCTATTTCACATTTGCTGCCTCTACGATTTCAAAAACGCAAATTCGGTGACGCACTTTACTGATTTAATCTTCAAATGCTTTGTTCAGTATTTATTCACGTAAACTATTTATTCAGCACTTGTTATGATCCGCTGTCATGGCATCTGAATCTAGCAAGTATCACTCGCGTTTACATCAATGGCTAGCAAATGGATGTTTGAAAGAGAGTTTCGAAAGTACTATTGACAACCTTTATCAAGAAAAATTTCCAACTTCAGGATACGTAAGGAGGTCCGACAATCGCTTTGCGGATCTAATAAAACATGTTTACTCGATTGCCCGCTTAAATCAGATCCACTGTTGCTCAGGAATCGTAGTTGATTCGTGAATCCCTATTTTCTACAGAATATATTAATGGTGAACGAAGTTCGCTATTTTTTTCGGCGGAGATCACATTTTTTTTGATTTCTTCAAAGGCGACAGAAGCAAAAATTAATCACTAGATTATCTGACTATGAGTTCTAACACTCCCTGCATGACGACCAGGAGAAGCATTATATTTTTGAGACGTAGTTAGATGGCTACCGTACAATTTGGATGGACCAAAATTTCGTTTGAGAAATCTCTACGGTGCGATACGATTTCTACGACAGCACTTTGATATGTCCATGAACTTTTTGAGAACAAGGCGAGACAGATTCTGTAGATGAGTTTACCCTTCGAGAATTCTACTCACGTTGTGGGCCAACGGCGGCATATTCGTAACTAGCCGTTTTGACGGGCATGCCATAACGGATGATTTGGCTATCCTTTGTCCTTATGTTTCATTTTGGTCCTGCTTTTTTAGCTACCACTAATGGCAAACCGCTTATTCCATTTTTTGGATCTTTACTTCATACTTGAGTAATCTTTCTTGACAAGGAATCCTCCTGGCGTAGCACAATCTCCATTTGATGCTAATTTATTACTTGGCCTAGATATTCCTCCTGTAGGGCCTTCTGCACTCACGATCACGACTTTCACAATGCATCGACACAGTTGATTGTCAGATGTTATGGGTGAAAGGTAGATTTGCTCCTTGCAATTAGTTTTCTACCATCACGACGATGGTTGCTGCTATTCGTTTATTCACAGCCGGTGTTCCGACGGGAAATTTCAAACTACTTACATTGGATACCATCTTAGGGACAAATGTTCGGCGTAGTTGGTAGTTCTACGCTTAGAAATAACCAAACATTCGCAAGAGCGACGAGGTGATAAACAATCGGGATTTCGCTGCTATGAACTAGACCCTTTCCCGCCCCACATCCACACAGTAAAACTCGTCGAAGTATTGCAAGAATACAAGAGACAGTACTGTACCACTTTCATAGGATTGAAGAAAGCTTTCGATTTAGTTCAGAGAGAAGCAGTCATGGAAGTCCTGGGAGGCCAAGGCGCCCCACTCAGCATTTATTGCGTATATATATATATATATATATATATATATATAATATTATATGTATACATATGTGTGTACGTATGTGTGTATTGCATGCTACATTAACATCTGTATATATATATATATATATATATATATATATATATATATATATCATCTGTATCACCTGTATCACCTGTAGTCCCGTTGATCTTCGAGTGATCCAAGTGAGCGCCAGTAAATCTTCCATTTTTCCCTGTCGCGTGCAAGAGTAGCCCAGTGGGATCTGCTCGCTCTAGGGACTCGTCGAGCATCATATCTTTCTTCTAGGTTTTTTCGCGAAGAACTCTGACCATCGGGTCCGTGGTCTTCCTGCAGTACGTTTGACATCCCGAGGAATCCAGTCACTAACGGCTCTTGTCCATCGGTGGTCATTCATAAGCATTACGTGTCTGGCCCACCTTATCGTCGACTGTTTGGCATATAGAACGGCATCTTTGACTTTTGATCGATGACGCAGGTCGGAGCTTCGGATCCCATCCCTTAGTTGTGTGAAACCTAATACACCTAGCACCGTCCTTTCAATTAGACATTCAATGAAGCTGAGTTAATCTTTCATCCTTCTTACTCAGCGACCGGGTTTCTGACATGTACGCTAAGACAGGAGCAATCGTAGAGACGAAGAAGTGGGCAGGGAATCGGGTGTTCCTTGTTCTCTTCACTACATTCTCTATGTTCTTAAAAAGCTCGCCAAGCCTCTCGTTCCCTTTTGCTCAACTTCGTAGCTAAGCCGTTCATCATCTTGATTTCCTGATCTAGACAGACGTAACTGGAACGCTCGGAGATTTTTTATTCTTTTGAGCATGACGGGGGCATGCATAACCAATCCGTTCGTCATGAACATCGTTTTTTGTGAGGTTTAGCCGAAGACCAATCTTTCCACAGGCTTTATCAAAGTCGGCAAGCAAACGTTCCGCTTGGCTAATCTTTTGGTGGCTTCCATTTCTGAACGTATAAATTAACCTATCAGAAAACGGCTACGTTACGAAATGGTATCGAAAGCCAAGTAGTAAAAACATCTTGGTTCATTACCTCTCCTCTCACCCCTCTGACACGAAAAGGGCGCTTGTAAGGAATATGTTTCGAACAGCAACCAACGTGTGCACGGGAAGAGAGCAGAGAGAGGTGTCCCGGAATTTGGCGCGACAAATAGCCATTTTTAATGGCTACGAAACTGTAGCTCGGGACAGGTGTAGAGGAAATCCCAGGCGTCCAAACGACAACACTAGCGATAAAATGGTCCCGTTTATCCTACCCTTCATCACAAATGATGTAAATGCAGCTATAAAACGTTGCTTAAGAAGGGCGGGTCTTAAGAATTCGGTAAACGTAGTTGAAATACCACCGAGTACTCTTAGGCGCCAGCTAGTTCGTAACCGCCTATATGACCGTCTATGTGCAATGCAAAAATTGTATAATTTGTCCTAATGGTAGAGACGGTGATTGCATGAGCTCGGGCACAGTTTACCTGATCTCCTGTAAGGCGTGCGGAGACGAATACATTGGCGAAACGGGTAGACCACTCTGTGTCCGCACAAAAGAACACCTAGTCGGCAAACGTAAACCAAATACCCCACTAGGCACGCATAGGACCCAGAGACATAACGCGGAGGACTTTGAAGTACAGATCACGATCCTCGCACGGGAATCGCGAACACAAGCGCACAAAACTCTCGAGGCGTTCTGGATCAATTCCAGAAATCCGAAAAATAAACCGCAAGGAAGAATGCCTCATTATCACGCGTGGTACTGGGCAATATATAAACCTATTATTCTGATGGGAGGGGCACATTACGCTTCCATGTGAATTCTGTGCGGTTAGTCTCCACGCGACATACTCAGTAGAAGACTCATAGAAAGCGGTGAGTGTGCACAGAAGCTATTCTGTGTTTAATGTGATTGAAATCTTCGTTTAGCATCTTCCCTGTTTGGTTATGGAGGTGTTTGGCCGATTAGATTGCTGTCAACTTGACCTTTCCAGACTCTGAGAAAGGCGAAATCCGCCGAAACGTCAGCTTGTTCGTGAATAAAGAATAAAAAATAACACCTCGTGTTTGCTGAACAAGAATACGAAGAATTACTTGATCAATGCCGAGGTTAGTAGGAAGTCGGACGTGGGATTCGTGAATGATTTTCTCCATTGCATTTCTGGACGCTGTTACCGTTCCGCATGGGCGTCGGAGTGCAATCATCTTGGTCTTGTAATTGGCGAAGCTTCGATGGGCTTTGCGAAAGCTTTTCCCAGCCTTTGCAGCTTCGACCATTAGTGCTGCTCTTCTCTCTTTAAGATCTTCTTTTCGCCTGTCTGCATTGTTTTGCAAGATCGGACGTTAGTTCGCGGTTGCCTGCAGCTCATGCGATTCCACGCTGGCCTACAGCTCCAGTGTTTCTAGAGACAGAGGTCTCTTGGTCACTTTCGAACTCTCAGCTTTCATAGCGCTAACGTGAAGATGTTGAATGAGCCGATGGTATTCGTTGTCGATGTTATCGAGAAGGGCATGTTCCCAACAGCTGGCTAGTGATGTGAAAAAAATCCCGGAGTGTTTTTGGGACTCGCTTTGTGAATTTAGCAGCTCTTTATCCGTTCCGTGAAAGTGAAATCTTGCATACAGGGGCGATTATCTGCTCCCGTGTAGAGTTTTGGGACAACAGCGACATCGGTAAGGTAAAATCTTCGATTTACTATGATGTGGTCTATTTCGTAATGGTGCTCTTCACTTGGAGACTCCACGTCCAGCGTTGGGAGTGGGGTTTCTGGAATTGTGAGCTACCATGAATGTTCATTGCCGTTATTATAAACTCATACAGCCGCTCTCCCTGCTCGTTCCATTCTAATCCATCGGTCTTAATGTAAAGGTTCTTCAGACGTTTTTCTTCGTCCAAGCTTAGCATTAAGATCTCCAGTGATGACCTTGAAAAATGTATGGTCTTCTCCGTAGAACGAACTTCTCCAAGTATATATAGAACGCTTCGACTTCTTCTTCGTCAAAGTTTGATGTCGATGCGCGACGAAGATTGTCAAAGCAGGTATTGATCCACATCTCTTCAGTCGTAAACGTACGATTCGGGTTGTTAGTTATTCGAATGAATCGATATTCATGGAAACTCTTTTTGATGAGAACACCGACGCCGCCGACTCCTCTACTGTCGCATGTTCCGAAGAACAGTTATTCTCCAGTGCCATAGACGGCGTTGAATAGGGCGTCGCCTCGTCTCGGCCAGGCTAATGATGTCTTACCTTATCCTTCTTACTTCCATATTTAAGTCTTCTATCGAGGACTCAGATGCAAGTATGCGTGCATTGTAGGTGTACACCTTCACCCTTATTCCTTTGCGATGTAGGCGTCTTAGAATGGCTCTGAGATTTTAGCAGCCTTTCTGTACTCGTCCTACCCATCGCTGCCGATTCAGCGGCTCTTTCGGGGGTCTTTTTCAATGACGTCGGTTTCTTTTACTGCGTTTAGTTCTTTGATATCCACATATAGCTTCCTAAGCTCTGAACGTGGAGGCTAGACATGCTCACAGGTAGCTTGTCAGTATCTCCAGGAGTGGACATGGAGCTTATTTGTTGGATTCGACTCTTAACCGCCTCCCATATACTCCTCTGTCACTTTATTGCAGGCTTTTGGCCGAATTGACTGTAGAATACAATCCGCATAAACTAGAACGGGAAAGTATATGCCAAATCGGCGCAGTGGAAGCAGGGAGTCCATCTCCTGGGTCCACCTGCGTCTGAGGGAAGCAATGGTCGCTCTCGGTCCGCGACTAACCCCCTATCCGCTGCCTTGGGACGCGCCACGTAGCCTCGCGACTAACCGACTCGAGATCCCTCTTATGAGGGAGATCCGTGGATATATATATGCATATTTTCTTACGAACTGCTCCTATTGAACTACACGGGTGATCCCACACCCAATAGTACGGCTCTGAGGAAAGCGAGACCGCCGAAACGTCAGCAGTCAAACGACAGCAACAGCAACAAGAACAACAGCAACAATGGAAACCGTATGTGCTCAACAAGAACAGTTCGTAGGAACATTGCGTATATATGTATACATATATATATATATATATATCGATTATTTAGCCCGAGGTTTACAAAAAGGCGGACTTTTGAGTTATAATTAACATCGGCGAAAAGAGGTGTTAAGCGTGATAATACCATCTCCCCAAAAATATTTACCGACGGCGTCAAAAACGTCATGCGAACATTGAAATGGGACAACATGGGAGTAAAAAATCGATGGTTGGCAATTACATCATCTTCTCTTTGCTGATGACATCGTTTTTACAACACCAAACGTTAGCCAAGCGGAACAAATGCTTGCCGACTTTGGTAAAGCCTATGGAAAAATTGGTTTTCAACTAGACCTCACGAAAACCGTGTTCATGAGGAACAGTTTGCTTACGTATGCGCCATTCACGATCAACGGAACGAATATCTCCGAATGCTCCAGTTATGTCTATCTAGGTCGGGAAATCAACATGTTGAGCGTCTTAGCTCCAGAGTTGGCCAGAAGGGAAGGAGCTGCATGCAGAGCTTTGAAGAGCATCGAGGATGTAGTGAAGAGAACAAAGAACACCCGACTCCGTACCGACCTTTTCGACTCAACGGTATTTCTTGTCCTCACGTATGCATCAGAGACCTGGTTGTTGCGCAAGTAGAATGAAAGATCACTCAGCGTTATTGAACGCGCAGTCGAAACGATGATGCTGGGAGCACTCCGTATCACGCAACTAAGGGAGGGGGGGATCCGAATCTCCGACCTACGTCAACGGTCAAAATTCAAAGGTGCCTTTTTAAACGCCTAACTATCGAAGATGAGGGAGCCGGTCACGTAATACGTCTGAATGACAAGCGATAAGCGGCAGCCGTTAGTGGGTGGATTCATCGGGTTGTCAAAGGCGCAGCAGAAAGACCACTGACCCGATGGCCGTAGTTCTTCTTGAAAACCCTAAAAGGAAATTATAATGCTCAGCGAGTCCTTTAAATGAACGGAACTCATTGGATACTCCTGCACGCGACAGGGAGAAATGGAAAGTTTGCTGACTCCCTGCTTGAATCACTATAAGATCAAGAGGAGCATTGGCGACACAGGTAAAGAGAGATCCTTCACCTTACTTTGCCTTACTTTGAAAACCTAGGGTTCATTTAATACTTGGCAGCTACTTTTACGACTCCTTATATCTGTACCAAATTCAAAGTAGTGAAATAGGAATCGTGAAAATTCTCGGCTTTGGTGTAAGTATTTTTTCTGGGATTTCCTCATTGTTGTTGATGTCGGCAGTGCCGTTCCCACTCATCCCACCTTCCGAATGAAGGAAATCGAGTTAAGAAGAACAACTTTGTCTTGTCGTTTTCTGTTTTTCGCGTGTTATCTTTCACTTGCCTTTTTCATTCCAGAGCTTTTAAGAGCGTCTTTATGTCTACTTGTTTAACGTAAAAGGCGAACCAGGACCATAGAGATGATAACGTTTCGTGTTTCTGTTTTTTATACACCACGTCGGCGAAACTATTTAAACTTCATGCTTGTCAAAGGTTAATGTTGGAATATGAGCAGCGTGCTATGTATGGTTCGTTAAGGTTTCTGCTCATCTACAAAATGTTGCTTTTGCTCTGATATTTTATAGTATTTACTGTACCTGCTTCTACAAATGTTTGATAGTTTTTGTAACTAAACTTTTTTACGGTTTGTCTATTTACTATACAATTAAAAATCGAACAATAGACCGTAATGTCAAGCTTGCAAACGAGAAAAGTTAAGCCCTTCTAGCACTCAATTTATTTGGGTAACGAGTGTTCTGATTTTTTATCAGCTTTGCAACTTGGCACCAGTTAGCGACTTGTGGGCAAATTGTGTTTGCACAGTGAGACAACAAATCATTAATAGAGGACCACTAGAACCGACTGATGGGTATCACTGAAATGGGTTCAAATTCACGTTTGTCTAGTGATTTAATGATGTCGCAGGTAACGGTAAAGTAAGGGTGCTTTCCGCTATACCGAGTTGTGCTTCTGCTCCAAATTTAGCGGAACTCACTCCTTCCAAGAATGTATGCAATAAAACCAGACAGTTCTTCATTTGAATCACCAAAACAAATACCAGCAATCCATTTTGGAGGTACAAAAAATACTCGCTAGCTTACCTCTCAAATATTATTCGTCTCTTTCTCTTTTTATTTCGTCCTTCTCATCCTTTTTTTTCTGTTTTTAATTACCACGCACTTTACCAACTACGTTTTTATTCCCGTCACGGCAAGTTTTTTTCTTTTCTTTCTAGGAAATCATCTTTCGATAATTGAGTGCCTACAGAACCATATGAGTGCCATTTGCAATTAGAAAGACCGTGTAAACATTTCTAAGAGAAACCATTAGTACGACAAATTGTGACAAAAATTTTGCTTTCACACTGTCCTTGAGCGGTCGGCAATTTTTCCAATCCTACTTTAATTTTTGATTCCGTATTGTGGTGAAAGCCTTACACCTCCGTTGCAACGTTGATTCAAGATTCGAGGGAAGACCAAATTGCACAGCAGCAATAGCCAGCTTCAGTAGCATTCACAATGGATGCTCTCGTCTGTGACGGCAAGCGGGAAACGACTGGTGGAAGGCCACGAAACCTCGGGTTTCGCAAGACGTCACTGCAACGGATTTGAAACACGCACACTTCACGTCGTGAAGGCTGTATCTTACTTTGTACACATAATACCACAACAGTACCAGACTACCAAATTGCATCAAATTCTATCTGTTCGCCTTACAGCAAACAAAATGCAAGAAGAGCGATATAACCTAACTAAATAATGGGAAGCTTGTCACATGCCGTGAGCTTCCACCCGTCTATTGTCCATCTCGCCGGTTTATACGAGACCGTTCCTACCTGCATGGTCACCATCCGCCTTCAACCAAAGCGTCATATGAAGATCACTACCGCCAGCTGATACTCACCGACAATGCACCCGATGAGTACGATTTAGGTGCATTTTACAATAAGTTGGAGGAATCTTCGTCACCGATAAACCGTATTGCAAAAATTGTTGCCCGAAAATTCAACGCCAGAATAGGAAAGGCCAGATAGAGCTAATACAGGGTCGGAAAATTTAGATTAAGAGAAAAAATGAGAGCGAAAGTCGTCTCGCAGGACTCCTGTCTGCAGCATGCCTCTTCCGAGGGAACTCTTTTTTTCCAGAAGAAAGAAAGCCGCCGTTGGACGTGGGAGTCTTCTAACTGCGCCATTCATGGCAGAGATTGACGATATTCTGGTAAATAGAAGATGGTGCCTACTTGGCACATGTGTAGCTTCATCATTCTGCATTGGGTACGATCATCTCTGGTTTTGTGCGGATGCAAACAAGATAAATTAGGTAGGTTGCATCTCCATTGTATTCAAGGAGTTGCTCCAGAAGAGAAGGAAGCTTGGTCCTATTTGCAATAAACTTAACATGACTAGTAATAAGTTCCCGATTTAAAATATTTTTTGTAGAAAGATTTATATCGGTATTGGCAAAAATATTTATTGCAAGAGGCTCAAAAACTATCTACTTTGAAGAAGTAACGTCGACACTTGTTCGAGTTTAATGTTCCACTGCCGGCACTGATGAACAAAGATTGGATCAATAAAACGCCCCGCCATGGCATGAAATTGGTAGCGGGAACGCATTACCGAACCTTTTTTTGTTCTATGTTCTCTGACTTGGAACCTGAAATCTGTTGAGAAAAATCTGCCTGCAATTCTTCCCTCTGAGAATCGAGTTGCGATAGAAACCATGAGAAAAGGCACGGCTCCAGGAATCATTTAATATCACTACCGGCCTTCTTAGAGCTGGTGCCACAAGTTAGATTACTTCTCACAACTCGCATGGCATCTTACCTTCAGTAAGAGGAAAACGCAGACCAGTGGAGGACGTCGCGCACGGTCATCCTACTCAAGAGTGGTGACCAAAGGAATCTTCGTAGCTTTTGTGCTACGTGCATGTTTACTGTGCTTTACAGGCTCTTCATGAAGATTATCCTGTCGAGCATTTCAAGGAGATTGGATGTTGCGCAACCAGTTGAGTAGGCACTATTTCGATAGGGATTCTTCTGCATGAACGACATCTATGCCATGGCCTGCATTGTAAAAAACTGTTCCTGAATAATATCATTTGCCCTTATTCCTAACTTTTATGGGCTATGAAAAAAGCGTATGACGGAGTTGATGCGGATGCAACCCTTTCACGGCAAGTCGACCGAGGAGTGGACTCGTCCCTAAACACGAACAAAACCTGGCTGCTATCAGAACTGTAGCACAACTATGTAGTTTTTTTCACCGGCCCTCACCATACCCATAGGTAAAAGGGTACCATATCGCTGAAACTGTTTAGTGGCGCAATGCAGTGGAAAATGAAATCACTCGAGTTTCTTTCAAATTTTCGTTCCACCTACGACATTGCCATCTTTTCAAGAAGTACCAAAGAAGCGGTGACGGTGATTAATAAGCTCAGCGAATTGGGAAAAAAATGTCGAACTACCCATAAATCGAAAGAAGACCAAGCTCTTAAAAACGCATGACAGATCAAAGTGGATGGCTCTCCGATTACAGAAACTACTTCGTACGTGTACCTTGGGCGTTGAATCAACATGGAGAATAACATGAAGGAGGAATTAGACAGAAAAGCAAAGCAGCATGCGCCACATTCAGAGCACTCGAAAAAAGCCACTCGCCAATTAAAGGATTCGAAACTCTACGCTCACCTTTTCGATTCAACAGTCCACCAAACGCTCTGTTATCCAGCAAAACATGGGCTTCAACCACGTCAAGAATACTGCGCAGTACTCACAGAAAGCTTGAACAATGTCTTCTGAAATATAACCGGCACCTTCAATATCTAGCCAGGATGTGAACCTATGATCTTCTAAGTTTATGTCATCTTCGAGACCAGGAAAAATACACCAGACAGGCCAGTCATAAAATAAGAAGGCAGGTGGTAAAAAAAACTGTAGGGCGTACTCTGTGAAGATGCAGGCGTCTTCTTGTAAGACCACCTACACTTTGTGCAGACCTATTCTTAACTATTAACTTAACTATTCCTAACTTAACTAGAGCCGAATTTTTCTCTTTTACAAATCATGGTATGAGGCTCACACCCGCCACCACGCACGAATCAAATTGCCACCATGGACGACGATTGTGAGGTAAGGAAACAAATGGTAAATGTGCTGGGCTCCACAGAACTGATGAAAACTGGCCGTTCAAGCGTTCGTTCAAGCAAGTAAGCAAAGTGTTACACTCGTCCATACGACTTTCGTAGAACTTGGGAGCTTTGGCAATCGTCTTTAATTAGTCGCTTTTATGGCTCGCCCGTTTCTGCTTCTGTGGGCTACTTTTCAGAACACAGAAACCAACTTCGATTGCCTTAAAGGCAGTTCCAAAATAGGTATATACATATGCGTGTAATTTTTTGTTGAGACGCAAATAGCGCAGTGGCTAGAAATGCACTGCAATACACACATGAGCTTTGATTCAATTCCCCTCACCCTTGCCACCAAGCCTTCCATTCTTCCAGAGTCGGCGAATTGGTAACGGACTTGTCTGCGAAGAAAGAAGCGCTCAATTTACGCATCGGTAGAGCAGCGCAAGTCTAATGAGGAGATGTGCATTCGCATGTTTGAATACGGTAATAGAAATGTGGTAGCTTTCGCTGATATTTGTTCATGCTAGTCATCAAGGCCGCTACTTTCTCAATATTTTCGCTTAAGCGCATTAGTTTTTTGTTGACATGATCTCTAACTGTGCTACGGAGCTGAAAGCTTCATCGTCCTTCAATTTCATCTTTAGCATTAATTTTATCGATATATCAGATAACAGTGAAGTCTCGATTTCAGAGTAGCAGTAAAATTTCAATTCAAAGCTCCATTATCCCAGGAATTTTCTCCAGCTTCTATTCTAATAATTTCCGTTGCACCTGGAAATTCAGAGGCCCTTGTTGGTTGTCGACGACCAAAAGATTTTTTCGGATTTTTTTAAAAGCTTGTGGTGTCGCCACGGTGTGATGTTGTAGGCAAGAAGGTGACATGAAGATGAGGACTCAATTTAATTGTTAAGCTCGTTCCCCTTAGCATGCCTTCTGCTTGAATTCTCAGAAAGCCTCTCCACGTCATCTTTATGACGATGTGCATCGCAGACTTCGAGCTGCCTCGACTGGTCGTCATGATTTACCTGAGAGCTTCTCCTGCACCGACATCGCTTTGATCGGGGTCATCGGCAATATTGTTTCAGACATTTTTTTTGTCGCCAATTTTGCCTTCTTCAAAGTAATATGCTGTTCTGAGCTGACTAACAATTTATGCGATTGCTTTGCTGGTTCTCTTCTTTCTGTTTATCGGAACTCTTTTCGAATACAAATCATGATTATAAGGAAAGATGTGACTTCAGGGACTTTTCTTTCAAATATTATTCATTACAGTTTTGAATCGGCTTCGTAGAGGTTCCGTTGAAGAAATCTTTACTCATTCCTATGCAAGAGTAAATATTCAACATTCAATCTTCCGCAAATTCTACTGAAGTTTTACGATATTCTTTCAACAAAATTGCTTACTGAGATTTTAAGTACATTCAATCGTGGCTTGTGCTTTGTATTCGAGCATTGTCTGAGTTGCAAAATGTTACACTCAGGTGGTTTATGAACCCTATCGAAGCTCGCCTTTCAACGTCGATGTAACCATCGGCTTTTTCCTAACAGAATGAACAGAACGTCTTCTTAACATTTTTTTACTGCATATTGTTTTTTTCATGACGAGGTACTATGTGAAATATTGTGTGAAACATTCTACAGGCACGGGTACTAAATGGGCGCGCGTGGCGTACTGGTCGGAGGCGCCCTGCAACACTAACGTGGAATCGATCCCGGAGCCCATGGCCCACCAAACCGTCCATTCCTCCGGAGTCGGAAAATAGGTACCAGAATTGTCTAGGGAGAATAGCAGCACTAGCTCGACGCATTCGTTATAAAGGCCAGCTATGCATTCAATGACCTCCAAACGATGCTTAATGAAGTCGAATGCGTGGCGCATCCCTCAAGGATTGATCAACGCCGAGAGCTTTTTTTTAATTGTGTTAAAGCCAACATAAATCGGAACGATGTCTATTTGCTGTGTTTATTTGAGAGCAACGAGCACAACTGTCGATTGTGTCCTTATCTTCACGGTTATTACGACACGTTACCGCCGGCCCAGCTTGAGCGCCACTTTTATGTTTCACCTTTCTGTGCCTCAGATTCAGGTATAGGTGGGGTCAGAAGACAGAATTCTGTAACTCACAGTTGATAACTATGAAACTTCTGAATAGCTGTTTTTCAAATAAATGCCGTCATATATCGCCGAATAGGGCAGAGACAAATGACGAGGTGTGTTTCATGTTATATTTTTTCATTCCATTATCTCTCGTGTATTTCTGCTGCAGTGTTGTTGTGTTGCTGGCTTTGCTTCCGCTCAATTTTTCCTCTAGCTAAACTCTTCTCCTTCTGGATTTTGTTGACCAACATAATGCGACTTGCTTTCGTTTGATCCTTAGAAATGACCAGATGCTGCCAATACAAATTCCAGTAGTGATCCTCACGGTGATCCGCCTTTGCTTAGTTTTTAAGAACGATTGCTCGTTTGAGCTCACTTTTCAGCTGTAGTGTTCTAATTCTGTCCAATCATTTTTCGAGTTCAGTCTTCTAAACATTCACTTTTAAGATCATTTTGGTATTATAGCATAGTACATCCCAAGAACAACATTCTTTTAACCTCGGCATTGACCAATAATTCACTGTTTTTCTTGATCAACAAACACAAGCAAATTAATTTTATCGGCATGTCTCGCCTTACACTTACTTATCAAAACTCATAAATTAGTCTCCACTAATAATCTGGCGTCTACCGACCCTTCACCTTTCAAGGTTGGACCAATCGTCAATTGTGTAGACCAGCCAACAGATAGAATAGCGTGCTTTGTAGACCTAATTTCATCCAGTTCCTGAAGCACTTAACAGCCCACTTCACGAATGCCCAAATGTTAATGGATCGGCTTCCATTTTTGAAAGTTCAAATTAAACTATCTGAAAACGGGTATATTATGAAATGGTGTCGAAAGCCAAGCAGTAAAAAATACACTGGTTCATTACCTCTCCTGTAACCCCTCACAAGGCTTTTTTTAAGAAACATGCTTTGAACAGCCACCAGCGTGTGCACCGGAAGAGTGCTGGAGTCCCGAAAATTAGCGCGACAAATAGGCACTTCCAATAGGTGTAGAGGAAAACCAGACCCTCTAACGGACAATTCCGGCGAGAACAAAGTCCTATTTATTTTGCTCTTCATTCCCAAAGAGATAAGTGGGGCTACAAAACGTTATTTGAGAAAGGCAGTTCTGGAGAATTCGGTGACACCAATTGGAGTACCACGGAACACTATGAGACACCAGCTCGTTCGTAACCGCCTATGTGACCGTGTATAGAGAAAAATTGTATGATATGCCCTAACAGCAGATATGGAGATTGCATGAGTTCGGGTGCGTTTTACATAATCCTTTGTAAAGCTTGTAGGAACGAACAAGTTGTTGAAACAGGTAGACCATTCTGCGTCCGTATAAAAGAAAACCTAGTCGATAGATTTAACTTGAAACCAAATCGCTCAGCTCAACAAGGGCAGTTCTTGTGAGATCAAATACTCCACTAAGCGCACATAGGGCACATTATCATGGCGGAGAAGATTTCGACGTAAAAATCACTGTCCTCGCCCAGGAATCCAAAACGTCAAAGCATTAAGCAGTTGAAGCGTTTTAGATTAATTCCAAAATTCCGAAAACGTAGCACAAGGGGCAGTGGATTGTGATCACGCGTATCGCGCTCTCGCGCCATACCTCTGCATGATTCCTTGACCTGAGCCAGGCAGATTCCTCTCCCAGGACTCTGTGGGGCTGGTCTCCACCAAATAACTAGAAGAGATACAAAGAACACGGTAGGTGTTAAAAGAAGCTGTCCATTATGAGAATGGACATTTATCTGTTAAGTTTCGTCTGCTGAGGTTATGAAAGCGTTTGGCTGAGTAGATTTCATGTCAGGTTGGCCTTTCCAAGCTCTGAAGAAGACGAAACCGGAGAATCGTCGGATGTTCTTTGTTAATAAATGCAGCAATACCAACCCCTTGTTTGCTTATCATGAAAGCAGTGGATTATAACGTAGTAATTGAACAAAAATAGTACAAAAATGATTAGTTTGCTCAGGTTTTTGAAAAACAACTCACTAAAAATCCCAAGTGGGCTGCATCAGTACATGTTTACAGCCCTGTCGTTATTCATTTGTGAAAATGAAATTAGTGCTAGGCTCCATCATCTTGGAGCGGTGAACAAGTACAGCGTGACGAGGTGCCTGATCAGCGAGAGCCCGAAGGACATGTATGATAAGTGAAGTATGAGTAGTTCGTACCCCCCATTTCTTTAAACATACGCTAACTACTTGTCCAACTTGTTGAACGATGTCATTGATCAATAGGATTCGTTAACATTTATCGGTCATGGGCGTTCCACTTATTAGAGCACTTCTTCGATTTACTGGCACCACTGGTCCTCTTTGGTGGTTCAGCCAAGCTTCAAAAAGTTGTGATCTCTGGGCATGCACTGTGCTGACGGTCGTCTCCTTTCGTATACGATACATTTTACATCCAGCATCACAGAGAGATCCAGACATCCTTATTTTTTACTTCACAAAAGAAACACAATATTGAGCTCTTGATGTAGCTGCCTTTCGTTTAATTCGTGCGGGAACCGTTTATCGAGCTCTTTAGCATCTATTCAGCTTTTTCGTCTTGACAACATCTTCCAAATGACGAGCGGTTGTTGTGTTGTCAACATTGAGTTTCTCCTCAACGTGACAATTAGTTTTTCGCGAAGCAAGTGCGATTATCTGCTTCAGATGGTCATCGTCAGCTGCTGCTAGGCGCAGCCTACACAATATCTTACTAACCATCTCTACATTGTGAGTTGAGAAGGCCTCCTTTGGCAATCCTTCGATGACATTTCGAGTTACTACTTCTGCGGTGTTTGTTCGAATTCATGAAGCAAAATGGTGCGAATTTCGTGAATGGTCAGTTTCATTTCAACCAACATGGCGAACATTTAAGTGAGGAATAAAGCTTTAAAATAGCTTTCGGTGATGACGTGAGCAGCAGGAATCAATCAAAAAAAAGCTTCTTGCCTTTCCATGTTAGAGGGGTATCATTTGAAACGCAACTACAATGATGCTGAGATATTTGCAAAACTCGTAACCCAAACCACATTCGAGCCCTCGAGTACCCTTTTAGAAGGTTCACATGTTATTCGCAGCACCAACCGAGGCCCTTGTTTGCCTCTCTCTCGTCCAGTATTTTACATTTGTGGTGCCATCACGAATCAGTGGCCTACGGGAATGATCTCGGGAATACAAATCGGCAGTGAACACAGTTAAGCTGAAAATGCTGGAACTCACTTGAGGTTTCGAGTTTTTCCTCATTTTCAGCATCCTTGTAGCTGTATTTGCACCGTTTCTTTTTAACATTTCTGAAAAGGTTCTGTAGTAAAGACTGATTTACTTCATGCTGTCACATTTCGGATGATTTCACTGTACAATGATTAAAAAGAAGGGCGCGTGTAGCGCAGTGCTTAGAGGTGCTTCACAATACACACGTGGTTGTTGGTTAGATCCCGAGTACCGGGCTCGGCTAGCATTCCATTCCTCCGGATATGACAAATTGATACCAGATTTGCTTGGAAGGATAAGATCGTTGACTTCAGACATCTGCATATTTCGACAATTCATTGTAAAGGCCAGATGTTCATTCAGTCACCCACAACGATGCTTAATGAAGTCGAATGCAGACGCATGCTTCAGGATTTGATCAACGCCGAGAGCTTTGTCTTTTTATTAATCATTCTCTCAACATATCAGCTTTTTCCTGTCGCGTTCAAGAGTAGGGTAGAAGAGTAGAGTAGCTGTAGGATTTTTCCAAGTCCATATAGAACGGTTAGACTTCCTCTTCGTAATGGGTTAATGTCGGCGCTTAAACGACGAAGATTGTCAAAGCCGGTGATTGACCGGTATTGATCCACATCTATTCAATCGTAGGCGTCCAATTCGAATTGTTAGTTGTTCGAATGAATCGATGTTCATGGGCAAACCCATGTTGAACACAGACGTGGCGGACTTCTCTACTGTCGTATGTTCCGAGAAGCAGTTCTTTTTTCGGTGTAATAAACAGCGATGAATGGTTGGTGGATTCTCATCTCAGGCTCTTCGATGACGTCGTTCCTTGTGATGCCTGGCTGCATAATCAAATCTTCCATCAAGGACCTAGTTGCAAGTATGAGTGCATTGTAGATACAGATCGTTACTTTAGTCCTTTGTGATTTAGGCTGCTTAGAATCCCCTGAGATTTCAGCGGCCTCTTCATACTCCTTCTGCCCAGCACCGCCTTATCGAGGCTCTTTCGCAGTCAGGGGAAAAAGGTTCGTTTGTTTTACTGTTTAGCTTTTTGGTACCCACGTATAGCTTGCAGAGCACTGGGTGTGGAGGCTGGAGGGGGTGGGGGGAGGGGGGTAGCTTGCCAGTTTCTTCCAGAGTAGACGGAAGAACTTATTTGTTGGTGGTGAGTCTTGGCCGCCTCCGATATACTCCCTATTACTTGATTGCAGGTTTTTTGGCCAAACTAACTTGTACAATACAATCCACATAAACAAGAACACACCTACGCACACATGCATTACTACGTCCTCGTAAATAGAGCTGTGTGGCAAATAGACGCACCAGAAACGGGAAGTGCAACTCTTGGATCCAGTTGCGTATCAGGGAAGCAAATGTTCCTTTTGGCTCGCGAATATCCCCTATTCGCCACATATGGACGTGTCACGTTGCTTAGCGACTAACCGGGATGATATCCCATGGACCCATTCATTGGTAAAATGTTGACGATCTCACCGCCAAAATTGAATTTCAGGCTCAGAATTGTCAATCATCCACTAATCTGACTAAAAGGAACAATCTAAGAGACTGATTGAATTCGTTATAGCGGCAGACACCGTCCATGGTTATTCACAATTTCAAAAGGCAACATTTTCTCATTAAACATGGGAGGTTGACCCAGCATAGTACTTGACACAGCATAGTACTCTAACGAGAACGAACACATCACCACCAATCAAAGTTATCACTTACTGTTGCCACTATTGTTCCAGGGTCAACAATTCCTCTTTGTGAACAGGATTATTTTCTAGATAACTTCCAAACTACTGTGCACGAGTTGTGTTTACCAAATTCCAGCAAGACAATGTGAAGTTGTTGAGATTGGAAAGAACGGAAAATCGACAACAACGACCACGACTTGCCGATCGCAAGACCAAGGTCGTTCATCTTCGTGAATCTATAGGGAGTAGTCACTTTTATTTAGAAGGGCTGTAGAAATTATCATACACAAATTCTATCACTATCGCTTTGTTATTCTCACGTTCACCTGCCTTTTTTATATCACAGAAGAACTAGGTCTAGCAGTGTAGGAGAATTCTGCATCATTCAACCGAAAGAGGAAATTCAAAGCTCCAAACTGCATCAACGTCCAGTAGTCAGAGAAGCTTCTGTGTGCGCCAAGGCGTCAAAAAATCGCATATCTCGGAAACGTAATGAGTCCCTAACGGTGGATACCCTCGAACCGATACAAACTGTGTCGCTTGAAATGTCAAACGCATGGCTCAAGGACTATCGGTCATTTATTGTAAATTCTTTATGAAGATCATCGAAGAAGAGTACAAGTGCGTTCGAGTCCACTGTTCTACCAAAACTCGCTAGACTACTACGACTTGAAACAAGGATATATAGAGGTTTAAATAGGCCTCATTCATCCGAGGGCCAGCTGAACGGCGTGTGATCATATGCAAATACGAGGCTTTAATTACGTGTAGCTCTATTAGAGGTATCCGGAAAACCAACAGCCTACATCTTTTCAATTTAAAGGTTTAATTATCAGCATCTATTTTCAGGGAACCCAGAACGACAACTTCGAGAAATCCTTCCGATCTTTCTGCCAAATTTGTCCAGCTTCAATATTTTACTATGGGGCGTTAATAATTATAACAAAGCTCTCCACCAAATCGTTTTCGGCTCCAATTTTTCCGTTCTGAAAAAGAACTCATTGTTTATTGATTATTTGGTCATTATTGTTTTTTTAACTTAGAGGAAAAGTACTAACTACAGTAAAAAAATTTCAAGCCGTTCTCGAAGTTCCAGATTTGTCGTTGATCTCATTATTGTCATGTTCTCCTGTTGGCTTAATACTGTATTCGACGGGAAAATCCCTATGATTAGGACTGTTCACACAATAAAATTTAAATGGTGAAAGCTAATGAAACACAAAAAGTTTCGTAAAACGCAAACTTTTTGCACCGAATGCATTGAAATCAATGCTCGCCGGGAGTCATGTTAACTGCGATGTGAACCAAATAGAATCTACAGATCATCGGCAATCAAAAGCGATTTGCCGTACAATGAAGTCTCCCTCTTTGTCTAAAATATAGCTGTGGCATTCTATAGCTCACAAACATATTTCTTCCCTCTTCGCTTTTTTTGTGTCAGAGCTCGTATTTCGAACACGAAAGCAATTAAAGGGGCGAAATTTTTGTCCACTAGAGCAATGGTGCTCCCTAATGTTGGTGCTTCCAGCTGCCATCCTTGCATCGCAAGCTTGAACTTTAGATCGCGTTTTGATTTAGAAACTTTAAGTTCTATATTAAGCTTTTAATTTAAAAAAATTAAAATGACGTCTCGTAGAAAATATCTATGGGCTTGAAGCGACGGAGCAAAAATCTGCGCAAAATTCTGAGATTCTCAAATCTTCAACTGCTTTGGTGATCGAGAAATTATCATCATTATCAGAAACCACATGGCCGTGAATGTGTTAATCCTTAAAATAATTATTTAGCACCACATTCTAAAAGTGTGACTTAGTGCCAACTTTGGTGGGACTGTATTTGCTACATACCATGTGTCTCGTGCACAACCTTTTCTTCACTAAACTTCGATAGAAGTGTCCTTCTCGTCATCTCATCGTTAAACTTCTCATCCTCCGCTTTGCTGACATTTTCACTCTTCGGTCTTCGTTGACAAAGCGTTGTCCCGTTGTTCCAACAAACGTTTAATTTTCAGCTAAGGATTTGTTATGGTACGTTTGCGATGAAAAGCGGGTTAATGCTCGCGTTCTTTTTCCCCCATAATGGTGAGTTTAGCTGTTACCGCATATTTTCATTCTTACTCTTAAAGCGTTTTGAAGTCTTCCGTTAAGCATGAAGTGTAGAAATTTGAATCAAGACTGCTGAACAGCATCGTTTTTTTTTGCGTTTAGATTGTTTGGCCTGCAAGATGTTATTATGAAACCTTTATTGGGCTGACGTTTCGAGGTCTTCACCTTCCTCAGAGCCAGAAGTGTGAGCATCGAGTCGGATCGGCGGCTCTAAGGAAGACGAAGACGTCGAAACGTCAGCCGAATAAAGGTTTCGTAACAACCTCGTGTAGGCTGAACAATTTAAACATATCTTTGATTGGTCATACTTAGGTTAAAGGAAGGAAGTTCTTTGAAATATCGTTTTTGTTTCTACCTTGGTGAATGGAAAAAGTGAAGATGAAAATGGAGTCCTACCTCTTACACTTGTAGAAAGCCTGGTATCGTAAAGCCAAAAATGCTTCTGAACACTAGGGGGCATGGAAAATTTGATTGTGTTTATTTTACGACAACGGTAAAGCTACGATTTCCCGAATTTTAATAAAATAAAGGTAATAATAAAATAATAACGTCTCAAGACAAACTAGATCTTCTACGAAACAGTGTTTCTCTGCCTAATGTAGTTTAACCAGTTTATCGTTGAAGTACCGGAACAATTTTCATTCGTCTCTCATGAGTTCAAAAATGCGAAAGCACTTCTCTACCATGTTATATGATGCTCACAGCTCAACCGAATTAACTTTCTACATGGTCTTCGAGCCAAACTGCTAGATTGATTTGCTGCCATAAAACGAATCGTTGTTTTGCCGTAAGGATCGGAAAACTAGCACGCCGCATTCTGATTCACTAAAGCCGGAAATTCTGCCCGCCCTTCCCGTGGTAAGGCGGTAAGAGCGCCATAGCACGGCTCTCCCGAACTCCAGAGAAGGAAAAAGCCCGTTCGATTGCCCTTCAATGTATTACTTAGCAGAGAACGGGAGAGATTCTCAAGTCATAGTCAAACTTACGCTTGAATTCCACCAGCTCCACGGATGATGGTCGTCAGGCAATGAATCGAAAGAAAAATCGCTGGACGACAGATGTATGTGGGCGATTTAAGTGCCTAAGTTTCTAGATACTTCAAGTTTAACAACTTCACTGAGTTTGTCCGATGTCTTCTGAACACTGCGCTTCTCTCACGCTCCATTTCTAAATTGGGATATGCCTCTTGTCGTTCTCAATTTCCTGCTTAGCAGTTACAAGATTAAACAGTTCCATTGTTTAGGTTCTCACAGCGCCAGATTTCCAATTACTATTTTCGATAAGTATTCAATGAACTGGCTCTCGAAAGCAGAATCAGTTTCATTTTTACACAATCAGATTTCTTCTCAACTTCTTTCTCCAGTTGATGGAATGCTAATAAAAGTGTGATCATTGCTGTGTTGCAGGTGGCCGGAAAACGCATGAACTGTCCATCGGGGACATTAACTGAGAGCCAAATCGTCACTACTATCTTCTCGAACTACTCGAAAAATGCTGCCCCAGACAGATAATGCAGTCGACGTTCAGATCGAAATGCACGTACAGGTTAAATCTTAAGCGTCCTTGAGTTGGCTCATATCCACCTCTACAATTTCTAAGTTATACAAAGCGCGGTTTGCTGTTGGTCCAATGCATTGTCTCACCACGATGCTTCCTGTTTGTTTTAACGTTAATAGAGCTTCAAAAATGAGGCCCAGCTCCTCTAATGTGATTAATACAGACTTACCAGGCTCTATGTAGGAGGCTACTAACCTGCGAAAGAGATTTGAAAGCAGGCTATAGCAATGAAAAAATAAAATGCAGAAGTGATGTGCTAGTAAGCCATAAAGATAACGTAGGAAGACCAAGTGTAGTCTTGCAATAATTAGAGCGATAGATCTTTGTAGACCTAGCCGATAAAAAAAGCGCTACATCATAAAAAACCAGTGGTCTGGGGATTCCTGTTCAAACCCTCTTCGAATATTTTTCCCCACAACTCTTCGATAAAATGACGCTAAGAAGGAAATGAAGTTGTTAAAGAATGACGCTATAATCAGTCAGCGCTCTTCACCAACTAAATCTCCATTTGTATAAAAAAAACAGTCATGGACGAGCAATAGAAAGCGTTCTATGCATACCTTCTTTTGCCGTTCAACAAAACGGAGTACTATTAGCATAATGAAGAACGCGTTCCCCTACTGTTTTGTTCATCGGGAAAATAAATAAAGTTTTTCTCGGGTGCCTCTATAAGGTATTAAATCTTTTAAAAGAATTCTTCTACCTTTGGTTTTCGTGCGAAACTGCTAACCTGGTTGGTTTATCGTTCCCAAACTTTCATGCAGCGGTGCTTCCTTAATGACCAATACCTTGACCAACAGCAGTTGTTTTGCAACGCTCCAGTTCGTGATAGATAAAAATCAAATCCCTCTTTGCTTTAGCGCATGTCTTCGACAGGAGAAACAACAATAAGGTGGATTCTTTCAAAATTATTCCTTCGATAACTGCGTATTCTTTTTTAATAAAAAGAGTGAAAATAAGCCCTCACATTTATTTGGGAGATCAGTTTTTTCTTCCAACGTCTGTTCTGCTTCGGTATATTTTGCTTTCGGTCTTTACTTTTCAATATTATATTTTAGACACATTAGTGGCACTGACGGCAAAAAAGTATTACCTGCCGACCAAATCTGACTTTGGTCTCACCATTTTAGTTTTCCTAAACGTATTTCCTTTCCATTTGTAGCTAGCGTGCACGCGTTTCTGAATGCCTCGGGCGTAGGGAGTGATATAGAACTGGACCGATCCGAGCTCATGAGGTCGTGAACTCTCTTGAGATGCGAAACCCTATTCCTGTTTCTCAATTCGGCCAAACATATAGATTTATAACAAGGATAATATCCTATTTGAGCGCCATACAATGCTACATAGCTATGCAACTATTAAAGTTTTTATTCACCCCTCATTGTACGATTTCAAAATTTCCTGCTTGCAAATAATCCCTGTATTAAAGAATGTCAAGAAAATTGCAAAAGACTGAAAGCCGAAGTCGTAGTCATTCTTTTTTATTATATATATATATATATATGTATGTATATATATATGTATATATATATATATATATATATATATATATATATATATAACCTAAAAGACCGACTTTCTATAAAACTCGGCTTAGATAGTTGTTTATAAGATCATATAAATAAATATATTTCTTTACATGTTACTAAGGAGTTGTTCCAATTTCGCATCTACGGTAATGTGCCTGTTTTCGTGATGGCTGATAAACGCCTTGGAATAAGAAAAAATGATGATTTTCAGGACATGGGATCCTTGAACGAAATCACCTCGGATTTCGAGATTGACATCCTCCTGACGCAATTGTGGCAGGACGAGTCATTATCCTTCTCTCACGTGCCAGCTTGCAAAAGGTGCTGACATCGTGTTCACACAATCATTGAAATTTTTACACACGTGAATTCCACAAGGATGGTGAGAGATGAGCAAAATAGGAAATTTTAGATGGGATTCGATCTCGCGATTACCCTTTCGAGGTGCTCACATGTTATCCTGCGCATTTGATATCTGTTGTGGTTGTATTCTCCTGTACTACCCTACAGTGAAGAAAGAATGGCCAGCAAATAAAAGTTAAACATTGTAATTTCGACTACAGACTCGGCTGAACTGGACTCAATGCCGATTTGTGCTCCGCAGATCATTGCCGTAGACGTGTGATTGCTGATTGCACCGATAAAGTAAGAAACTCCCAGAGTGAAAGCCAAACCAAGGGCTTCGGTTAATGGAGTGGATTACACGTGAGCCTCTCGAAAATGTAAACACAGGTTTGAAGCGCACCTGAAGTTCCGAGTTTTACTCATATCTCCACATGCTTGGCGGGCGGGTGTACCGCAGTTGTTAGAGGTACCACGTAATGCACAAGCGATCGATGGCTCGGGAATTGGAGCCAGACTTGTCTGGGAGAATGGCATACCTCGGCAATTGGTCAGCGCCGAGAGCTCTATCCCCTTTTTATTCTCGTCTTCCCTGTGGTTGTGTTTCACGTGATCCTCTGCCGTGAAAAAAGAATAAACAGTGAAAAACAATTAAACTTGCTTACTTGATACTTAAATGGGCCGTTCTCTCTGGTTGTGCGGGCCCCAGCATAATTTTCATTTTTCGGAGATTTGCTGGTTAAACCATTATGGTTCCCTGGAGTCCCGAGGTCAGCCTGGCCAAAAGTCTGCCCCAGGTCCTCACCACCACAGGCCGCGCCCTTGTGCATCAGAGGCAGATTTACCAGCATGCGACTTTGATACTAACGGTGGTAAATCCTGGTATTGGTTTACTCTTAACTAGCCTTCCTGATGGAAACGCCCGACTCCCTCTCAGCTTGGGGGACCCTGCCAGGGGATGAATCCCCCCGCTGTACATCGCAGTCCGACATCCAGGAACACCTCCCAGCCACAAAGAGGCGGTAAACCGTTGGAAGAAAATAGCAATTAAAACATTTTAATTTCCCTTCATTTGTGATTATCGACCGATGAAGTCTTGTGGTTGTATCGGAATGTTTTTTCGTGTTTGATTTGATGGAAAATGTTTTCTTCAGAAATATCACGATGGAGCCACGTCTATTGCAGAACATATGGACGCCGAACACCTGCCTGATCAACTCGAAGAGAACGGTCATCCACTCCTCACCTAGTGATAACGTGATGTTAATCCTCTATGAGGTCGGCAATGCTTCACTTTGCATTTTTCTTATCTTTTTTATCTGTGCATAAAAGTGAATTCTTGTAAGTGACGCCTCACAGATTACTGTTATTCAATGCCGCAAAGAGAACGAGCGGAAAGTGATGAAAGCCATAGTGCAGTGCAGTACTAAGAAAGAAGTGTGAACATGGCTTTGTTGTAATCGTTACAATCGCGTGTTTGTCCTTACATGTGTATGCATGTTTGCATATGTGTGTATTTGTGTGTGTGTGTGTGTGTGTGTATGTATTTATGTGCATGTATTTATGTATGTATCTACGCATGTATGTATACATGTATGTATACATGTATGTATACATGTATGCATGTGTGCTTACAAGTGTGTAGGTCTGGACGTATGTGTATGTGTGTGTGTGTGTGTGTGTGTGTGTGTGTGTGTGTGTGTGTGTGTGTGTGTGTGTGTGTGTGTGCATGAGTGGTTATATACATACATATATATGTATATATATATATATATGCATAGGTATATAACGAATGTCGAAAATAAAACGGCGGAACGTTCTCTTTGATATTTCACTAGCTGGACTTGGAAAATGAGCTGCTGTAAAGGTGCACTTTCGCAAATGAATACAATTTAACGAGAGCAGAGCACGATCGTCTCTTTGTGTTTACTAAGAAGGAAAGAACGAAGTTTCTCTTTTGCTTTCCTATAGAGTACCAAGCCCCAACTAACATTTCCTCCTATCTTCATAATTTATGGACCTGGTTTAATCTTAGTCGGAAGTTCAAGTAGGGTACAGTAATCAAGGGCAACTTTGAGCCACACAAGCTGATGCATACCTTGTCAATAATGCTGGAGTAACATCTTTCGTGTGTGGATATATACAATGGATGTGGTGCTTGCATCTTGTCCTTCACTCGCCCGAGGGGATTCTACAAAGTGAATAAGAAATACACATGATGGTGCTTCAGTTCAGCAAACGAGGAAACTTGGTGGTGCTTCCTCAGGTGGAAAACGAAAAGATGCCTTTAGAAAAGCACGACATGGTACCCATGAGTATCACTGAGTTCCTTTCTGAAATCTACCCTCAAAAGCTGTAGAAATGCGAACTTTCTAAGTTCATCCGACCACGATGGTTCCACGATAATACGGTGTAAGGTGGGCCAAATACTATTGAAATTTATGAGAATTTGCGAAGGAAATTTCCGAAATTTTTAGTTTTTTTTCCAGTCTCTTGAAAATCCTAATTCAAACAGGTTAAGGTGAAGAAAAATTTCGCCAGAATTGTGAATTGCCTTTAAGGTGATTCTCTTCCGTAAGTCGGAAAGTTGGAGATGCTAGAGCGGCAAAGAAGCGTTGATCCCTTGAAACTCCGGAGCTGAAAGCCAGCATGAAGCTGAAATTATAGAAGACTGGTAATATGCCAACAATTATGGAGCCGGAAATCCAATGGAAGATGAAAATACTTGCAGCGATATGGGAACCGCTATCGAGAGGAGTGATGTTAATGTCTCATAAGAGGAAGCGAAAGAGGAATTACTGGGTTTCGACCCCTTTCGAAACCAATGGTAGGTGATCAGATAAAAGATATTGGGAATCAGCTGAGCTAAAAGCCTGATGGCAACTGATGAGCAAAAGCTGTTAGCTATTGCGATTGATGTCTCTGTCATTTACGCGCTGTCATTTCCACAACTGGTAGACGACTGACACAATAGATACACTCCTTCATAAGCAACAAGCACTAAAGAATTTTAGTTCCCTCATGTCCATTTACAGAGAGGACCTACAGCAACTCCCTCTCTGACGTGCGACAACGGAGAATCAATCAAGAGAGGTGCAACTACAAACAAGTGCGGATGTCTTTGACACTTGTTTGGCACAAGCACTGTTTTCACTAAATTCATAGAACATTACCTAAAACGACATTTATTTTACCCTGGAAAACTCATCAAAAAAATGTGATATTTTCGGTTTTTTAGTTACAAATGAGTCGTATATTATATCACTAACGTTTCTTACTGGGTTGGATCCGACGTCAATGGAGACTCTGCAGCCTCGATCTCTGTAGAAGTTTTCACAATAATCCACCTATTCCTAACCACTTGTGTTTCTCTAAAAGGAATTGCGTCTGTACTTAGTTTTTCGTCTTATTCATCTCTCCGATCTTCACGTTCGATACCCGACCAATCACCCTTATTAAATGGCAGAACCAAGATGAGGATTTATTTGTATCTCATATTAGGAAAACGCCCCTCAATCTGTCTTTGAATAGGAATCCTTTCAAAATGTGCTTGTATTTCACATAAGCTTTACTTTTTATGTCCATCTATGATTAGTTTTTGGAACAAGATGAAAATATCCCCCTAATTTCCTTCCACGAAGCGTAACAAACTGGTCTCTTAAACTAAAACTTGAAAAATTGCTGGATTTCGAAATCTCCTTAACGAGTATTTGAGACATTTGATTGTCGACGAAGCTGAGATATTTGCAAAACTCTGGACCGCAGGTGCCTATGGTGGGGAACGAACGCGCTATTGTCCTTTCCGGGGAGTAACGCGTTCACCACCACACCATGCGGGTCCTTCGTTATAAAATACCCTGCGATTAAAAAAGAGTAGGCAGTAAAATAAAAAGGTTAAAATTGTGATTATAACTATAGCCTCAGCTTAACTGGGTTCAATGCCGATTTGGGCTCCCCAGATAAATCCCGTTGACAGGTGATTGCTGATGGCAAAAAAGATCGATAGAACTAGCTGAGAGACAGGCGAAACGAAGGACCCGCATGGTGTGGTGGTGAACGCGTTACTCCCCGGACAGGACAATAGCGCGTTCGTTCCCCCACCATAGGCACCTGCTTTGCAGAGTTTTGCAAATATCTCAGCTTCGTTGAAGTTATATTTGTCAATATACCCTGCCATCAAAAAGAGTAGGCAGTAAGTAGAAAGGTTAAAACATTTGATTGTTTTTTGTTTCGAAACATTCCGAAATAAAGCAAGTAATGCGTTGTCTTCCCAATGTGCATGAAAGTCTACTGGAATTGTAAAATCAGTCGCTGCCTTCGTTCAGCAGTTTCATGTGAGCTATCTTCTACTGTGGTTGTAGTGCTCCTCTAAGTAGACAGGAAAAAGAAAAGAAGCTTGTGTCAAGCTTTTATGAGGCAGTACAATGAACACGTTTTTGATGTTTTTCATATTGAACTAAAACTTCTGCAAAGGCTTCAGTGCACCTCAAAGCTTCACGTTAAAGGATGAAGGATAAAGCTCTATGCGTTGATCAATCGCTGAGGGATGCGCCATGCATGGTGATTGAATGCATATATCGCCTTTACAATGACTCGCGGTGGCCTACCGATGTATTGAGCCAGTGCTGCTATTGTCCCAGTCAAGTCTGGTAACAATTTGCCGACCCCAGAGGGATGGAAGGCACGGTGAGCCGTGGGCGTGGGGATCGATTCCACGTGTGCGTTGCAAGGCGCCTCCGACTACTGCGCCACACGCCCCCTAAACTTCACATTAGTGTCTTATATAAAAATAAACAAGGTTTATCTTATATATTTCTTAAAAAGGAATTGCATTTATATAATTCAGTAACTTCTTCCGCCGCTTTCATATATTCAAACGTTTGTTCCTTCATTCCAGATTTGTTGTTTGCTTTGCAGAATTGTTTCTTGAAAATGGCAGAAAAATGTTTGCTGAGGTTATGGCCGGTTTTTGGCAGGAGTTTTTGCCTTTTCAGGGTAGCGACGGACGGACTCGTAAGCCAACCTAAATATTACCTCAATGTGTTCGTTTCACATAAAAGGGATAAACTTTATGACCACGTTTATACACCGTGCAGTCGAATTGGGTTACACGTTCACTAAATCGAATTGGGTTAAATATAGTAGTTAGACAACATTCACTGGTGTTCATAAACAAACATGGTTCATTGGTGAAAAAAATGTCCATGAAATACCACCACTATGTGCCAAGATAATTGCAAAACCTGGACCCCAAGCCAGATTCAAATCCGCAGTTACCTTTTCCTGGAGCTCACGTGTTCCCACATCACCACTGTGGCGTTTGCTTCACTTTTCTCTCAGGCAGTTTTCTATCTAACGGTCCTATAAGCAATCACCTGTCAACAAGTTTGATCTGGGAAGCAAAAATCGGCATTAAACACGGTTAGGCCGAGAGTGTAGTCAAAATCACAATGCTCACACTGCACCACTTAGGTGTTTGCTTTTCTCCCGAAAGGATAATGCTCGGTTCGAATCTGGCCTGAGGTCCAGTTTTTGCAAATATCTATAATAATAGCCAGTAAATAAAAAAGTAAACATTGTCCATGAAGTTTTTGTATAGAAGACACTGCAGCATCTATTGCTTTATTTTAGCTTATAGGTGAAATCAAAGCACTAGATATAAAAAGAGAATGATCCTCTTCTTTTCAGTTTTTTCTTTTCAGTCTTTTTTTGTCGAATGGTAGCGACCAGTTGTTTTCCTCCGTGTGTTTTGTTTTTTAAAAAAAGAGGAAATGTATTCGTAAACACTTTTTATTCGAGTGGCCGTGGAGACTAAGTAGCGCTTTCTGCAAATTTGAACTCTCTGAAAAATTGCCCTCTCTGACGCCTAGCCCTAACTTAGAGAAAGCATGGTTGGTTCCTACTAGATATAAATATCCATTCGGAGCGTTGCTTTCTTTGAGGCTTTTGTAAAAGCCCAATCCCCACACAAACATTTTCTTTGTTGATCATCAACTTTCTGGAAGCCAACAGGGAGACAAATGCTAGGAGAAAACTCCTTTATTCCAATGCAGTTTTTTGTTAGAGCTCAACTACGTTCCGAAGTAGTATAGATGCAACTCGGAAATTTTTTCTGCACAACTAACGAATTCAGTTTCTCCGGACATTCTCCATCTTTCAATTGTCGTTTTTGTTTTTTAGAATGGCACGATATGGGTTAACCACCGGCTTTCGGTGAAATCACCTTGCTATCTCGATCTCCGGCAATTTCCATTCGATGTGCAAAGTTGCATTTTGATCCTCGAATCGTATAGCCACAACGCTGAAGAGGTTGTCGAGATCTTCTGTTTAAAATTTCCAACAAAACTCCAAAAGTCCGAACGGGCATCAGAAGTTCAGCAACTCAAATTTTGATGGAATTTAGATCCTATGCGAGGGACAAAATAACTAAACAGCGTGTAGACTATAACGCCAAGAGATCTCTGTTTTCATGATATTTCTAAATCCAAAACTATTTTAAAAACACTGAGTTTTCAAAAGAGTTAAAAAGGTTCTGAAGCCGGTTCTTTGCTCCGATACACCATTGCTCTATTTCTTCAGTTTTTTTTCCCTTTAAATTTCTTGTATCATCGATCACTTCGAATATTGTCGTAGGTGCAATTGAGATGGATGCAGGAAGCTGTGACGTTCATGAAGCCGATCGAACTTCCCGACTTCGATATGGTTCATTTCATCACGAAGAAGAAAAATCTCCTCTATCCAAATGGATACTGGGATCAACTGCAGGTTAGGGGCTCTGTCGGTGTTCTATGCAAATTACTTTAGCGACCAATATTCTTGTAAAACGGCTTACCCCACATTGAAAACACAGCATTCTGCTCAATGCCATTGCATTTCGTCATTTTTTATGTCTAAACATAAAACTGAAGAGCTTCAGAGTTCCATATAGTACTTTTTGACGTCATTAACTAACTCTTTTTCTTGCTATTTGTATAACATTGATAGAATTTTCATACCTCAACCATCCTGTAGGGGAAAACGCGTGCAAACAGACTGCAGGAGAGTGTTTTTAGTACAGTATCACGAAAGCACCCTAAATTTTCAACAATGGCTCTTGGAAAAGGTGCAAAATACTTGTCAATTTATTAGTTTTAAGCTCCACCTATTCTCAGAAACCTCGGTGTTCCTCTGTGCTTTGTCAACTTTTTAACTTCCAGGTAGTTTTCACGTTCAAGCGCCGTTACGGATTCTACATCATACAAGCTTATGTGCCCACGTACCTGACGATTATCGTCTCGTGGCTGTCGTTCTGCATGGAACCGAAGGCCCTTCCTGCACGGACCACCGTCGGCATATCATCCCTACTAGCACTGACGTTCCAGGTTGGCCCCATCAGTTCTTGCTGGCGCTGTTGGAAACTAACTGCGACCAGCCCCGGTTGCTCAGCACTCTCTTCTGAGCATACAATTGCTGCTTCGCTTCATTAGTTTTTACGGAACAATAACCTCTTAACGAGTTGAACGAAGGCCTACAAATTTCTAGTGCTGGCACTAAACGCGATGTATTTTCAGAAACTTGAGCATTCTTTTTACTCTTGAAACATTTCTTTATCCTGAAAAATAGTTTTCGAATTAGTGTATAATGTGGTCGATATGGCAATTTTACAGAGCCAGTAAGATACGAGAGAAGGTTTTTGTACAGCTTTTTTGCATTAAAAGCCACCGAAATCGATCACATCGATTTAATACAGTCACCAATTCAGGCGAAATTTTTTGCATAGCAAGAAAACTGGCAAATTATTAGGAAAATTATTGCTTGATATTCACCTGTTTGTTGAGAGAAAGCCTAAGACGTCCAGGAATCTCAGAATATTTGCTTCACTGCAGAGATGGAGACTTCGATTACTGTTAAGGAATGAGCGATGATTGATTTTTTCAAGATAGTTTTACTAATACTTAATAACCGAATAAAAATATTCCAGTTTGGAAACATCTTGAAGAACTTACCACGGGTTTCGTATGTGAAAGGTGGGTGTTCGCTGCAGCTCTCCATTGCTAGCAGTGGATTGAACAACTTATGCAAATTTAAGCCATGGACGTTTGGATGCTGGGGTGCATCTCGTTTGTGTTCGGCAGTATGGTCGAGTTAGCTTTCGTTTGTTATATCAGTCGATGTCAGAACAGTGCCAGGATGTGGGTGGTTTTGCTGCTCAATCACATGTCTTTTTGAGTTTTATTGTTTTCTATTCCTTTCTATTTGTTCCAACACAACTTGTACTTAATGTGCAAATTAGGCATTCAAAGTTATGTTAGTTCATTTTCGGAAGAATGCGATGATTCCCTTAGAACAATGAGTACCGCGCCACAGTTTCGAGCACCTTATCATGGAACTGTCGAATGCGCGTCACTTTCTTGCAAATTTTGCTGGTAATTTAACGCTCTCACCTTTCTGTGCGCCTAAGAGCGCTCCATCTAACGAGACACCGCTAATTATGTGCACTTCTTAATTTTTCTTTTTGATGGATTCGATGTTTCTTCTAAGTTGTGAATGTTCCAGTTCCGAACGTCGAAATGCGCGCTTCCGCTCGTCGCAACTGTGGACAAATGCTTTATATAGGAACAGGCCTGTATGCCAACGTTCCGACGAAAATAGTAGGCTTCACAGCAGTTCTTATTAGTTAAAAACTGTAAGAAGGCTTGAGAGAAATTTCTGGATTAAATTGCTGAAGACTCGGAACCAACTGCCTTGGCGCGTAATTCAATACTCAAATTGGCGAACATTTTCATATATTTCAAAACCTACTTTCCTTTAACCTCGGTATTAATAATCAACATGTATTCTTTATTTGATAAGCTTTACACGAGGTTGATAAACAATTTTTACTCGGTTAATGTTTCGACGCCCTCGTCTTCATCAGAGCCGATGATCGGAGTCGATAGGCCACGGTTCTTCTTCGTCTCGATGTGGCCTCTACGCCTTTGTATCGAGTTGTGTCTTCGTCAGCGGACCATCTCTTCAATGAGGCATGCTCACTCGGTGATGCCCTTTCATGCAGGATGCTGATGGTGATAGTTGGGATTTTCCGGTGATAGTAACTTGTTTTTCAAAGGCAATCAATCCCTGTAGAAGTCGGTATTCCTATCAGCTAGCAAAAGCAGTAACAATATTTCAAAACCGACTTTCCTTTAACCTCGGTATTACTGATCACTCGGATTATCGGCTCTGATGAAGACGAAGACGTCAAAGCGTTAGCCGAAGAAAAAATTATTTATCAACCTCGTGTAAGCTTATCAAAAAGAAAGGATATATATTCTCATATCGTTGACTTTTTATCTACTGCCTTTAGAAGTTTTCACGGCAGGGTATTATTTATGAAACAACCACAATGATGCTAAGATATTTGCAAAACTCCGGACCGCAGCTGTCTGCGACTGGGAACGGAACGAACGCGCTATTACCTTTTCTGGGGGATAACGCGTTCACCACCACACAATGCGGGTCCTTCGTCTCGCCTGGCTTTCAACTAGTTCTATCTCGGCATCACTGTGGTTGTTCACAAATAATACCCTGCCGTGAAAACTTGTATAAGACAGTGGATAAAAAGTCAACTTTGTGAATTTCTACTATAACCTCAGCCTAACTGGGTCCAATGCCGATTTGGGCTTCCCAGATCAATCCCGTTGACAGGTGATTGGTGATGGCAATGATCTATAGAAATACCTGAGAGAGAGGCGAAACGAATGATCCGCATTGTGTAGTGGTGAGCGCGCTACTCCCCGGAAAGGACAATAGCGCGTTCGCTCCCCACCGCAGACACCTGCTGTCCGGAGTTTTGCAAATATCTCAGCATCATTGTGGTCTATTCTCATGTAGTTTCTAGGCAGTTTTTATGATACTCATTCCATACAGAGCGAAAAAAATATTTTGATTTGTTGTGTATTGTGACCTATCTGAAAAGGAATTCCCTCGTATTAGCCTAGTCTTCCAAGAAAACAAGCTGCTGTGATTCTTCTGAGGAATGGCTGTTCCACAAACAGCTACTCACTAACCAAGGCCATCATTCTTCTTTCGATGCATTACATTGCAAATGAATGAAGATAGACGTATAAGCTGATGTTTAGGCTCTTTGTGCTCGCAGAATGGCTGCACTGTGAGTCGAGGAGCATCTGTGCTATCTCGAAGAATACCAGCGTCTTTGCTGCACTTTCACACGACCGGTGCTGAATCAGAAATGCCATTCACATATGAGCAGGTGTGAGAAAATCGCTTAACATATGAATAGTTTTCAATGTAATTCTGAAAGCATGAATGATCTCTTTGTTTTCCCAATGCTCCCATTTGAGCTTAAAGCAAACAGTATTGTAACATCACAAAGAATGAGTGATTTCCATGTTTTCCAATGTTTGCGTTTCAGCCTAACAATACTGTGACGACGTTTAAGTTCGTGTGCTAGCTTTTACGCCCCTAACCGTCCGTTCACCTTGCATCTTCGTTGTATTTTGTAGAACGTCGATAGAACTTAGCTATGAATTTCTAATTCTTATGCCTTCAAACTTTTCATAGTCAAGGCTTTTAAATATGCTTTTCACTCTTTTCTTTGTGAACAAGTAGCTAACGCCACATTATAGAACGTGATATGGAAAGTTTACACAATATGAAGCATAAAAGCTTTATAGAGCGTATGGCTAGCGCAATGGTAGCTATGATGTCCATCACGACCACGGTTCTGGTTCGACATCGCCGGGACTAGTCAAGCCCCCTCTTCTCTCTGGGGTCAGAAATTGGTGCTAGACTCGTCTGAGAACAGTTACTACATGCAATCAAAGTGGAAACGCTCAGGCCTGGCTATTTCGGGACTGCAGGAACAATCGACTCAACCAAAGTCCAGCGACACTCATAAGGAAGACGACAATCTTTATCCAGCAGCTGATCTTACACGCGAAAAGTTCAAATGATCTTCGTGGATTATGGATTCACGAAAAGCAGTCGGGTGCAAGAAGTGTTTCAGGATCAGCAAAGCAGATTCGACGGCGGGTCATATAACAATGAAACAAAGGATTGCTAGGCAACCACCATTTTTCCTAGTTTTTTGGCAACAAAAAGTGAGTTAAAGAGCAGCTGATGAAAGCATACAGAAAAAAACCAGGAGCAGTTGAGAGGAGACCAATGGAGAGTACCAACACGAAATAAACTGCATTGTAGATTGTTTTTTGAAAATTGAAGATTTTTTTTGCCTCACCGGTGTCGCTGTTGTGCCAAAATTGTCCACGAGATCAGAGCATCGCCTCATTCGTGCAAGATTTCATTTCTCCCGGAAAGGAAAAAAAGCCGCTTAATTGAAAAAACCTAGTCCCAGAACCACCATAAACTAGGATTTATTCAAATCACTAGCCGGCTGTTGCGAAGATGCCGTTCTCGATAACATCGACGAGGAATACGATCGGCTCATTCAACATATTCACGTTAGCGCTATGAAAGCTGAGAGTTCGAAAGTCACCCAGAGACGTCTGCCTCCAGAAACGCTCGAGCTGATACGCCAGCGTCAATCGTACGAGATAGAGGCACTCGCAAACTTGCGTCGAAATTGCAAAACAATGCAGATAGGCGATAAACGACGATCTTAAAAAAGAGCAGCAATAATGGTCGAAACTGCAGAGTCTGAGAAAAGGGTTAGCAAAAATCCGCCGAAGCTTCCGGGCAATTGAAAAACCAAGATGATTGCACTCTGACGCTCAGGCGGAACAGTTACAGCTTCCAAAAAGTCAATGGAGAAATTCATTAACACTTACTGCTGGGATCTCTTCAATAGCCATCTCCTCCTGCACTCAGAAGAGAAAATCGAGGATGGTTAATTTATCCCACCAGTCCTCTGCCGAAATCTAATATGCTATTTCATCGGCGAAGAATCAAAGAACATCTGATCAGGACAGAATAAGATCTGAACACCTTAAGAACCTTCTGCCAGTCCTCATAAATGCACTGGCTCGACTCTTCACGCGATACATTTTTGAATGCAAGGTCTACTCAGTGGAAGACCATCAAGACCATGGTATTTTTTTAACAAGGATGACCTCCAGGATATTGGCAACTATCACCCAATCGGCTTACTGTCTCTCGCCTTCAAAATCTTCACTCGAGTCATTTTAAACAAATTCGACAGATTCTCGAAAAAACTCACCGCTTTTTTCGTGACTTCCAATGAGGAAAATAAGAACGGCTGATTATAGTCGCATATGGTTGATGACTGCACTATCCCTAAATTCACTAATCACTAAATTGGAAGTTTTTATTTTTTTTGGGCAGGGTTTTAGAGTGGAATTACTGTTTACACCATCCCTTAGGATAACCGTGGTCTCGCTCAATATCTTTGTGGCATCGTTAAGGAAGTAGAGCGTTTTGGATTTTAGCAAGAAATGCCTATCTGATTCCGGAGCTGGAACGTCGTTGATACGTCAAACATTTCATGTTCGAGATTTAAAAAAAGAAAGTTATAAACAAAGTGAAGAGTACACTAAAAGTTGGAGAACGTGAGAGGAACGTCAGTAGCGCTTTCTTAGACATCTCCACAAATAGGACCAAGTACCCAGCCTAATAGAGCAGTGCCTATCCGTAAGTATAGTGAAGACGACAATCCACGTGTTCTGTTCTTACCTTCCCTCGTTCGTGGCTTTGCCATCGTACAAACTCGTGATGATGCTTCGTCTTTATCGTTGATTCTATAGAAAACTTTCGCTTCCACTAAGACTGAGGTATTTACGAAAACCTAGAACAATCAGGACATTTCTGCATTATGCGTGACAAAACTTCATGACCAACAACTGGGAAAAACTTCATAACCAAAGTTATCTTATCCTGCAGTTATAATCGATGTACAGATGGGTTCCACAAGGCAACATCATTTCGCTCTACTATCTAAACGAGCACATAGCACAGTGGTAGTGATGCAGGTATGACGAATACGGTGCTGATTCAATCCCGAACCAGGACTATTAGGGCCCATCATCCCTACGGGATCGGGAAATTGGCGCTATAGCTGGCGAATGGTAAAGGCTTTGGAAGGCTCTAGCACGGTACAGCAAATTTCAAGGGGCAAAAAAAATGCTAATAGCATGGCTATCCTTGATATGTATTGAATCTTTCCCATTCAGCATATTATGGGTCCAGTGGGAATTGTAATGGGACCGAACAATACTTAGTGAGTCTTGAAAATGAAGGATTTTAGTGCTTCAGTAATTCAATATATATCAAGGATAGCCATGCTATTAGCATGGTCGAAATGAGGAGGCGTTTCAGTAGATCCTAACCCCGGCCTAACCTCTTCAATCTCTCTACCCAACGTAAAGGAATTCTCACTGGATGTTCGCTCAGTACGCATCAGTTTTCAATAGCCCTTTATCGCCGACCATTTCACCAGCACTACGGATGCTTACAATCACTTTTATTTCCATCTTCAAGTTTCATGAACACGGGATTATGTTTTGTGTGGAGAAATCTAATCCTTTCTAAATTTACTAATTCTGCGATGTAACAGTCAAAATGATAACTCTTACGTTCGCGAGCTTGGCACCGAGTATTTTACTAATTTAACCCTCTTTAAGCAAGCCTTTCAGATCCAGTTACAGTCTCCAGCAACGAACACCACTTTCATCGCTCGATTTCACCCGGAAGCGATCGACAAGTTTTCCATCGTCGCTTTCCCACTCGCATTCACGCTCTTTAACGTGAGTTTAAAAGTTGTGGGAACAGTGCAGGAGCAAACAATAATTACAAAAGGTAGCAAGCGGTTGTGCAAGGAAACAACTACCGGGTTATCTAATGGTCATCTTAAGTGCATATCCTAATTCACGGTTGAAGCTCGTTCAGAAAACTGGGATTTCATTTGTTATTAGTTTTCATAGAGCGCGCGTGGTGCACCGCGCCCATGGCCCACCAAGACTTCCATCCCTCCGGGGTGGGCAAATTGCTAGCAGACTTGTCTGAGAGGATAGCAACACTGGCTCAGTACATCACTAGGCCACCGTGAATCATTGTAAAATCCAGATATGCATTCAGTCACCTCTAAACGATACTTAATGAAGTTGCGTGCACAGCGCATCCCTCACGGATTGATCAACGCCGAGACTCTCTCTCTTACCCTTTTATCAGTTTTCATAGCAGAGCGATACTTTTGCACAATTTCAATGTGTAAAATCTTTTTAGGTGTTTTTTGAAATCTTCCACCGGTATCGATTTCGATTCTGCTTTTCTTTAGGCAGAGTAGCCATTTCTAATCGCTTCTCTAATCACTAAAAGTGAGAAATTGGATACTTGTTACTGTGCTTCGTCAGAGAACTTGAGAGAATCGAGATCATATTCGTTTCGAGCCGTAGCTTTCCCATGAACGCTTTTAGATGCCAGTATTGTACTACATTGCCCTATCAATCGTTACAAGAGACGAAGTGACGACATGTTGCTGAACCCTTCTGTTACATTCATCTCAGTCCAGTGAGGTGCACCGTTAACTGCACAATAATAATGAATTCTGGTCTCCATTAGAGCATATTACTATGACTCGAATCCTCTTTCCCGAGTTACTGAGTCCTTATTAGAAGCCTCCCAACGGTTTACTGCCCCATCGCAGCTAGGAGATGTTCCTGAGTGTCGGGCTGCAATGTACAGCAAGAGGTATCACCCCTGGCATGGTCTGCCAAGCTGAGAAGAAGTCCGGCGTTTCCATCAGGAAGCCTACCTAAGGGTAAACCAATACTAGGATCCACCACCGTCCTGGTATCAAAGTCGCATGGCGGCAAATCTTCCTCTAATTCACAAATGCTGCAACTGCCTGTGGTAGTAAAGACGTGGGGCAGACTTTGGCCAGGCAAACCTCGGGATTCCAGGGAACCACAATGGCTTAACCAGCAAATCTCCGAAAAAGTGGAGGTCATGCTAGGGGCCCGCACAACCAGTGAGGGCGGGCCATCCAAGTATCTAGAATCGAGTATTTTATTAGAAGACAGAAAATGTCGTAGAACTTCCAAAAAAATGTTTCAGCTAATCTACTGGTGGCACTATCTGTCACAATCATTCGACTACAAGGTCCAGCAGACGGGCTCACACTAGTGTAACATCAGTTGTGAACAGAATCTTGGGTAATTTGCGAGTCAAATTTGAAACGGACGTTCGACTTCTATTAACCAGCAGGCGGTGCATGTACAAGCATCAATTGACTAAAAACCCTCGCAATTTGGTTGTGATCTCAGTTTATGATGGATTGTATTTCAGTTTGTTTCACATCAAAAGTTTGGTGTTCAGAAATTAATGCTCGATTTCAGACCAATGTCTTCAAAAGCCATTAGAATCTTCACAATCCTATCAATGAGAAACGAGTTTGTTTTACACCAGTTGCAGAAAATTCTAACTTCAAGAGACGATGTTGGCATTGACGGCAATTTAGGCCTAGGTGCGGTTTCTGAAGTATTTCTTGCACAAGCAGTTGATGACATGCTTGAGGAAGTAGTAGTCGGTATGTGAGAGCTATAACGAGTATGGCAGATAAAGCATAGTGTTGCAGCGTTGGAGCGTTGGTAATGCGACGTCTTGCAAGTTTCTACGGTATCCATTCCACAAGCTCTTTTGCACTTTTAAAATTTTTTAAATGCTCCGAAACAGTTTAGCATGCACTGGCTTCCACCAAACCATTCAATTCATCGTCATCAATAGCAAAGGAAAGTTCGCTACTTTCTTCCTCATTTTCGAGGTGGAATTCCTTACAGCGAAATTCTTGAAAGTGACGTCGCACCTTGCATCCCCTTAACACGCCCCCTATGTCTCTTTTGTCCCACACCTCGCCAGTGTTTCGACCCGTTCGCGCTGCAGAGGTTTGAATTGATAAAAGTAGATTCGAATTTCAAATTCAAATTTAATTGTGCAGCACTCAGAAACAAAATTTTACCCTAAATATAGAGAAGAAAACGAAATTGCAAATCCAGCATTAGTTTCGGGACAACCTAGTAACAACTACTATTTACACCATGGCTACATTTTTGTAGTAGATCTTTATGATCGAGGTAGTCAAAGCCGTCATTCGGCTGCCTTAAAAAAATCCTAGATTTCTACTAGAGTCCACTAATTCTTATTTCTACTTCTTTATTTTCCTTTTGTTGCCTCTTCCTATCGATTTCGATCAATGTCTAATGAAGTCACCTGCTTTATGCTCTTACCTTTCCACTTTTTTTTTTGTTACCTGAAGGTTTCTTGTGGTCAAAATACCACATTTTTACAGCCCCTTCTAGCCGTTCAATTTGGATTTGTAGATCTGCTTATTTCACATACGTGTTGTCCCCTTAATTTACGGATATTAATGATACAATGGTTTTTATACAGAGGCATTAGCACTAAGTTATGTCTATTCATCAACCGCATGCTTCTAAAGATGTGTTGTTCAAGTCATCCTCACGGTTTTGTTAGTAGCTGAAATTGATTAGCATGTATCTACTTCAATGGCAGATCAAGAAGAGATTTTACCTATGGACCTAGGGAATATGCATTTTGCGAAGATTCACTTGAAGATGTTCTATCGGATCTATCCTTACCACCAGGTCATCAGTGAATCTCGTCTCAGTGGTCATCTCGTACCCGTTCGAATTAACATCTGTGATCTAGTTCGATTCTTGTTAGATGTGCATTTGATCTGATTAATGTTAATAAATGGAGAGTTCTTTATATTCGATGCTAAGCGATCTCTTGTTTCCACGTTCTGAAGAAAAGCTGGTTATATGCTTATACATTCATATCAGCTTTCCTTGCTAGGGGGACGTTGAGCCGACCTCGAGCAATGACGGCGCAGTGGATCGCTATTGCAGCTGCTAGTGGAATATAGGCCTTCGAGTCAGTTCTCGGCACTGTATAACCACTAGTTTTAAGCAGAATACTCGACTTCGTGAGAAGACGCCACGCAGGGACTTTTCGTAGTTGTCACAGAGCAATATCTCGCGAGATCGGGATTAAACCGTTTAATGCATAAATACAACATCAATACAACAGTAATATCGACGGAGAACTACTGGCACATGTTCAAGTCTATGAGGTGTACCTACCACTGAAATGAAGCTTACCAACGCATAAGAGTATTGTAAATAATACTATTACAACATTAGTACTATGATAACAGCAACTTGATAACAATGACGAATAAGGGGATGCGGATAATGACGCCCGCACTAACGCGCACAGTGGCCCAGATGTCGAGGGCTAGGAAAAACAGAACAGTCAGATGAAGATAAGCCGTACGTTAGGCTAAGCTAGAGATCATATGTACAGGGCTCAGGTGTACTTTGACACTGATTGATGACGATAGCAAATCACCTGAGCATCGATGGTGGAAGTGACTACGAATGAGATAAGTCATCTGAGGAACACGGTCAGGCGGCTGGTATTGAAAAACGATATGTCTGCAACGTGAACTTTGAGCATCGATGGGTGCCACCATTGCCTAAAATATCGTGGGCCAGAAAGATAACTACTGAGAAATGAGAAGCCTATAGCGGCTTGTCAAATACACAGCATGAGTTGGCCGGGCAGCGGCCTTATACGCATGGCGTACCGTGTGGGAGGAATGGTACATGCCACCAATGGCGTTGCAGACAGAACGCATTTTAGGATAGCCGCCGCTACCGACAACGTATCGTAGATCAATTGATAAACAATGAACAGTGACACTAGAATGAGGATCAGGATGATGATGACGATACACTGGGCTGGGGGGAAACGTGACGTAGTGACGATGATGCGAAGTTAACGTACAATTCGCAACTGTCATTCAATAATGATATGATGAGTCCAATGTACAGTAATGACTATGTGCAGCATGACTTAACAACTGCGATAATCTACATTGGTGACAGGCTACCTCTCCAAATCCTCTCAATATACTAAGGTCAGCTGGCAGACGACTTCTCTCGCAAGCATCCTCATGCACTTCTTGTTATTGTACGCACGATAACTTTTGGACAGTAATAACAAACAACAAGTTCAGATTCTAAGAATAGGTTTGCATAACAATACTGTTTATAGCGATCGAAGTTCGTCAGCACGGGATCAAGATAATTACGTTCTACGACATTTGCTAGGCAACTTGAGAAAACTGGATATGACACTTATTTCCGAAACATACAGTCATACAAAGATAGAATTAGATACAGAAGGAAAATAGAAACTATTCTGGGAATAGTTGCTATAATCGGATACCGCGAAGGGCGAACAACACGGCGGTGAGTACAGTTTGTTCTTGATGCGCTCCTTTGTAGCTCGAAAATTCATCGAACAGTCAACAGTTTCACTGGCGAGACACATATATTGGTAGGAGAACTTCCATTCATCTTAACATCGTACGAATAGTAGAGTAAAAATACTGCAATTTCCATGAACCTCCCAACGGTTTACCGCCTCACTTTGGGCTGTTCCTGTATGTCCGGATGCAGTGTAGCAGCGGAGGGATTCATCCTTCTAGCAGGGCTTCCCAAGCTGAGAAGGGATCCGGGGTTTTTATCAGGAAGCCCACCTAAGAGTAAGCCAACACCAAGATCCACCACCATTCTGGCGTCAAGCTCGCATCAGTTGAATGGTGTGGCAAATCTCCCTCGGATCCAGGGCGGCCATTGCATGTGGTGGTGACGACCTGGGGCAGCCTTTTCCCTGGCTGACCTCGCGAGACAAACCTCGAAAAAGTGGAACTTAAGCTGGGAACCGCACAACGAATGATGACGGCCATCCAAGTATCCAAGTAAATAATTTCTATAGGCAATTAAGTAATTTGGTTAGCACTTTTTTATCGTTGCAAAACCTACTGTTATTTCTCCTTTCTCTTTGAATTTCTGTACTACTGCGAATGCCAGAAAGACTGGAGAAGCAGGGAAGTCCAAATTTTCGACTTTTCTTTCTTCGCCAAACTTCGACACGGAGATTGTTGGCAAAGAAACTCTGTAATTACTTTGAAATTATCGTGAAAACTTAAAGGATTTTACCCTTTTAGGATAATTTAGGATTTAAGATAAATACGGACAAAGCTCTCGGCGTTGATCAATCCTTAAGGAATACGCCATGAATATGACTTCATTAAGCACCGTTTGAAGGTGATTGAACGCATATCTGGCCTTCACCATGGCTCGAGGTGGCCTGATGTGCATCAAGCCACTGCTGCTATCCTCCCAGAAAAGTCTGGTACCAATTTCCTGACCCCGGACGGATGGAAGAGCTTGGTGAGCCACGAGCGCGGGGATCAATCCCATATGTGTGTTGCAGGGCTCATCCGAGCACTGAGCCACACGCGCTCTTTGTAAAAACTTAAACTAAGTAACCGAGTTGTCCTATATTGTAATATTTTCTGGTAGGCCGAGAAGAACTACAAGCGAACGGAAAACCATTGCTGAGTACTCTTCGAAAAACTGACGGCTTGCAGGCTCTGGTTGGAAGCCTTCAACATAGCATCTATCTTAATGCTACAACACGCACTCCTGATTTTCAAGTTAATTCAACTTTTGCATTTACTTGTTAACATCGTTCTGCAAGTTACCACTACAATTAATAAAGAGCTAAATTTTAGCTCCACTTTTCCCCCTCCATTCAAAGTCAGTAGGGATTTGTGACGCTTGTTACGATCCAACTAGTTTTCTTCAAAAGGAGTAAACCTAAACAATTCATTCCAACAGTTGCTGAACATTGATTCACAGCTTCGAAGAAACGTTAAACCCTAGCACTTAAACTTTAAAAAAAGTTCGAAATCTGTTATTGAAAGGAAAATGGGCGGATAGCACAGTGGTAATGATGTCGACCGTCACGGGTACAGTGCTGGTTCTGTCTCTCCCTCAGGCTCACCAAGGTTCCAATGTCTGTTGGGAAATTGGTACTGCACTTGTCTGAGAAAAAATCACTCTCTTCAATCCAACTGGGAACGCTCCAGCCCGGATATCTCAGGACTCCAGAGTGAATCGACTCAGCCAGCATTCAACATCATTCAAGATGAAGTGAAAATCTTCAAGCAGCAGCTGAAACCACATGTAAAAAGTTGGAAGACTTTTTGTGGATGATGTATGTGACGAAATAAATCGAATATGAGAAGAGCTGAGATACGAACAGTAGACGTAAAGACAGGTCGTATAAAATAAATAGTAGGGAGACATTGGGAGGAAAACTCTTATCACATTACGTAGATCGCTTTCAGCAATGCTTTCCAAACTCCTTACGCAAATATTGAGTTTTTCACAGCAAGGACTAGCAGAATCTTTATACACAAGTTTAAATATTGGTGAAGCCAGTAATGAATCACCTCAGGATATTATAGATGCTGATTACGATCGGATTTCGAAAAAGTTTCAGCCGATTGGAGAGTAACAGTATTGGGCACTGATCAACCCGCTGAAGGATGCGCCATTCAGTTGTGGAATCGCCGGGTTGCACACCACCAAACAGTCACCATAACTTTTTTTTGGTGCAGTTTCGGCTTTGGGAATTGCTGTGGAGCCCTGATCGCAATCCAACCATTTAGATAAACGACCACGGTTGTCATACAGAGTCCACTTCTCGTCACGCCATAAGTAAAAAATACATTAGAACAACAAATATTTTAAAACGCTCACTTATTTCTGAACAATCTAATAATATGGAAAATGAAGAAAATACGACAGTGTCTTCCTATGACAAACAGGACCCAGAAAATGCATTCTTCATTTTTTCCCGGTCCAATCAATTTTTGCTGACCCCATGCATGTAAAAGTACTCTTGACGTTCATATGAAAATAGTACCATGCAAGTTTACTTGGTCAAAAAGACAGAATAAATTGAGTAGAAAGTATAAGAAGTTGTTTGCAGTCGTCTCAAAAGGCAAACTTCACTTTTATTATGAAAAAGCTCGAGAAGCTAGCCGTGATCATATCGAGCTTCAAAGAAGCCCAATCGACTAAATCGCAAGCATCACTCTCCAAAAAGAATCAAAACAAAGGTTTGTTTTTCCCTTGACCATAAAAATTGTCTGACGCGCAAGAGTTTGCTTGGACGAATACGTAGAGTGTCATGAAAGCGGAGTTTCTTCTAGGTTGCTATTATTTTACAGGACTACAGTGATAAATTTTCTCAAATCCCCGGTATCACATATTACGCGGGTCACAAAACATACTTCATTTGACTGGTTTCCTCGCTTCTGTCATTAACGTAGGTCTTCAAGCTTGCGTACTTATTCCGCTACTGGCTGGGGATTTTTTGGCCATTTTCGCGAAGGCAGGTCAACTCTATTTTTCCTAAAATAGTGGAATACTGATGCTAGTAATTTCCCAGATCACCCACTAGCCTCTGTTGGTACGATTGAACTCTCTTTGAATACATGGTAATTTGTCGATGCATTTTGTAACACTAAAGTAGAAGGATTCCATTGCGGACTTCATGATTTCTAAATAAATGTCGACTTATCGTAATCGTGATTGCCATTTGAACGTGGTCTATGATGTCGACAAGAAACGCTTCTAGAAAAACCACAGTAGTAGATGAATTAGTAGACTTGATGGCTTCTGAGCGAGAGGGAGAGGTTTATCTGCGAAAATTGGTTTCGACTATTTAATGGATTTTGCACCTGAGAAATTATGAAAGAGACTTTTGTAGTTTTCATCCCATATGCCTCAAGAATATGGTAAGGCGAAGATGACGTTTAAGGTCCTTTCCCATGGAGCGTTTTACGAAATAGGGCATACACAGTCGCATACGGAACGAACTGCGTGAAAAAATGTAGAACATTATTACTGCCGAATCTATCGATGGTAACTCAGAATTCCTGCAGACTTCTTCTCGACTTTGAGTGAAACACTCTCCGAGTCCGGGATTCTATAATGGATTTGATAAAGTGGTCACAAATAGGTGGCTTTGTTTTTCCGGCTTAGTTTCAGTCTCACATAGGGCAAGGGACACAATTATTTTTCGGCTTTTTTAAACAAGGTTCTCCTCTTTTTTTTCAAAGGAAGACTAAAAGGTTGACAAAATTAACGGACAAAGTAAGAAGTTTTAAACGAAGCTGAGATATTTGCAAAGCTCTGCACCGCAGGTGTCTATGGTGGGGAACGAACGCGCTATTGTCCTTTCCGGGAGTAACGCGTTCACCACCACACCATGCGGGTCCTTCGTTTCGCCTGTCTCTCAGCTAGTTCTATCGATCTTTGCCATCAGCAATCACCCGTCAACGGGATTGATCTGGGGAACCCAAATCGGCATTGAACGCAGTTAAGCTGAGGCTATAGTTATAATCACAATTTTATTGCCTACCTTTTACCTTTTTATTACCTACCTACCTTTATTTAACCTTTTTATTTTACTGCCTACTCTTTTTAATGGCAGGGTATATTATAACGAAGGACCCGCATGGTGTGGTGGTGAACGCGTTACTCCCCGGAAAGGACAATAGCGCGTTCGTTCCCCCACCATAGGCACCTGCGGTCCAGAGTGTTGCAAATATCTCAGCTTCGTTGGAGTTATATTTCGCAATATACCCTGCCATCAAAAAAGAGTAGGCAGTAAAGTAGAAAGGTTAAAATTAAGAAGATTTCTACAAATCTGGTTTTTTTTTACTAGTTCGTTGGTTTCTAACAAAGTAACATTAACGACAATAACAAAGAGGAATATGATTGGTTCATCCAACATATTAATGACAGTTCTGAAAAACCTGTGAGCTAGAAAGCCACCATAAAACACTTGTCTCCAGATGACACCAGAAGTAATTTGCTAACGTACCATCGCAAGATGACGCAAGTCAAAGCAGGTCAAGCAACTGATGGGTTTCGTTTGTTACTGACAGAAAAATGCCTTAACGAACTAGTACGCAAAGGACATGAGGCCCATCGATGACGCCGGCACGAGGTTATCGACGATTGACCTGGAAACAGATTAAACATGCAATTAAGATATAAGGTAATATGGTGTAGGCAACTAATATAATGTGGTGTAATTGACAGAGAGTGATTGTGATGCAAGAAAACAAGTTTACATAGTGCTCCATTGGTGCCTGTTGACCAAGACATGAACTTGTTCTGCACAACGACCGTTCCAGCACACTTGCAACAGCACTATTGGAATAGAGTTACATCGTCTGAATCAGTAAACTAATGCACTGAAGTATCTGCATCGGAACGGTAAAAGTGCTTTGCCAGTGTGACACATCTGCATCAATACTGTTCTTTGCCCCACTGAATTGCTTTACGAAGCTCACAGATGGAAACCAAAAAGCGCAGTAATGGTGGGAAACTAACAGCAAAAATTTTTTTAAAACGTCATGTTTTTGAAGAAAGACAGTGAAGAAGGAACACAGCATAGAAAGCTTAGCGAAGCAACTCATGCTGTGAAAACCCTCATAGTGGGAAAGTACACTAGTTGACAAGGATTGTTCTCTGACATCAGAGGTCAAACCTTACGCACACGTGCAAAATATATTAGATATAGAGAACAACTGATGGAAGAAATGTTAAGCAGAAAGAGAGCGCGGTACCGTCAGAGAAGCTACAGAGCAAATGACAGAGGCATTTCGTCTTCATTTAATTTTTGAATCTCGACCACGTTGATAAACTTACATGCCGAAATGAAAAATACACTTCCACACACCAAACGTTTTAAAACACATCTTGTATTGAAGACACGAAGGAGTACAAGCGTAAAGAAAAACATAGATTGACCAGTCATATAATGAGAAGGATCGATAATAAATGGGCTATAATAATAATAAAGTGGACATCAACCATATCTACGCGTCCACTAAGACCACTACATATGGCAGTGATGGATATGCTTTTGAACCACATAGTTAGACTGTATTCTTGCCCTGAAACGCTCCATGCTTCTCGGAAAGGAATGGCACTCGTTGGCACTGTTGCAGTCAAAGTAGACTACCTCCGAGGATGACTGATGAGGAAACAAGACGGATGGGAAACGTAATGAAGCTATGGTATTTGCGAAAACGAACCGTGAACTACTCAAGTAAGCAAACAAATAAGATTTCTGTGCTTATTGGAGCAAGAATTATCATTTATCCGCCAACGTTAACTGCGGCCAATCGGTCACCACTTTCATAAAAGAATGTTTATTTGAAACTTACTTGGAGTTCCGGCGCGCAGAACAAATTAATGAAAGGATTCGCAAAATCAGTTGCGTTGATGGACACTTCTAAAATGTTCACTAGCCGTACAAGTTTTGATGGTTGCGGAGAAGTTTATTCTAGCTTGAGAGTTTGGCGTCCGAAATGGATATAGAAACATGGTGTAGAATAGCAAGACGTTCTTGATATGATAATGTAAGAGTTTTCGGAATTACTTCAACTGAGCCTCAAAGAGTGCCTGAATTACTCGACCTCATTACAACGTTTAATACTTCAAAATTATAAATCTATGTATTCTTTCTTTGGTGAGCCTACACGAGGTTGACTAATATATTTATTTTCGGCTAACGTTTCGACGTCTTCGTCTTCATCAGAGCCGATGATCCGAGTCGAGGGTCCACGCCCGTTATTCGTCTCTGATGTGGCGGCCTCTGTCTTCGTGTTGAGTCAGGTCTTCCTCAGTGGACCATCTCCTCGAATGAGGCATACTCACTCGATGCCCTTTTATGCAGGTCGCTGATGGTGGATATAATGATAATGTCCAGTGATAGCTACTTTCTTTTCATCTAGACAATGCATCCTGCAGAAGTCGGTGTTATTATCAGCTAGCACAAAGCATAAAATACCAGCATACAACATAGATAGCAGCATAATAACAGCACAAAACGAAATAAATCTTTATAAATACTTGGATACTTGGGCGGTCTGTCTTCAAGAGTTTTGCGGACCCCAGCACATATGCCATTCGTTCCTTTGCCTCGTAATCGTCGTTCGTGGTGGTCGTTTTATTCGAGCATAGTGGGGCTATGTGTCTGTGAGTTTCATACCGTGATCTGTTTAATAACTGCAGCTACGGGTACAGCTAACTAAGTTTGTTTACGGTCGCGTCCACCCGACGTGTAGGTGGTCGTCCTGGGGGACGTTTGCATTCTCTCTACTAGTCCACTCTATCGTTCTTTCCGTCCATCTGTCGTCCGTTCTTCCCATTACGTTATCGGTATATTCTCTTGGATCTCAAAAATGTGACGGATTTTGAAGATCAGAGCTTCTCATTCTGGTTAGATTTTGAGAGTGCAGGTTATATTTCAAAAGACATCGCTCAAGTGCTCTGTAGGTAGTATGGAGTATTCTTGACGGGGTTGAAGTATCAGCCCACGTCTCTACAGCATAACAGAGCTCTGGAAGGACCGCTGAATCGAAAAAGCTAAACGCAGATTTTCGGATCCTTCAGTTGGCCGGTGGCTTTTTTTGAAAAAGCCCGAATGCGCTCCAAGCTACTATCTTTCTTCTAATTCCTTCTTCATGTTGTTTTCCATGCTCCTTGAATATTTTGAACACTGCAAAGGCACAACTTGACTAATCGTGTCATTCGCACGGCTCATAGTGTATGGCCTGTCGAGCTAAGACGATCTTTTGTCTTAGTGACAGTGCTTCTTTTGCAAGTCGGAAGTATCTTGCTGGTACATCTTGCAGTAACTCCTCCGTTCTTTTCATAGTCTTGAAATCGTTTCCATCTGAGAATGCAGGTGTTGACGTTAGCTACGATCACGTCCACTCCATCTTTTGAGCTCGTCCAAGAGCATGCTTGAATTCTCTTGGTGTCTGCTCCTCTGTTCATTTCGTCCATCTGTCATCTGTGCTTCTTATTATGTGACTGGAGTATCTGTGTTTCGCTATCAACGTACATTTTTCTTCCTGGATTCTGAAGACGAGATAGGTTTCGAATATCTACGCTGTGCATTTCAGATAGAGGATGTGAATGCCGATTATACCTTAGAAGATATGGCTCAAGAGCACTGTGGGTGGTGCGAACAGTTCATGACGTGGTTGAAGTACCAATCCTCATTTCTACTGTGTTAGAGAACCCCTAGGAAATTTGTCGAGTTGAAAACGTGAGCGAATAGTGCTGGGTCTGTCAGTTGGTCGATGGCTTTTTTGATAAGCCTGAATGCCTCACTTCTGCGTAATTCCTCCGTCATGATGTCCTCCATGTTCACAGAACGTCCAAGGTACACGTGCGGGGTGGTGTCAGTAATCAGAAAAATGATCCAGTTTGATCTGTTCGCTTTCACACTATTAGTTTTTCGTTAACAGAGTCTTCTTCCGATTTAATGAATAGTCTGATCATTTTTCCCTCATCATTGAGCTCTATGATCATCCTCTCTGCTTCGTTGGTACTTCTTGAGAGAAGAATTTTTTCATCAACGCGTAAGTCTTTCTCTTCCCTATCGAGTGATTTCATTGCCTACTACAGTGCAGCATCATGTAATATTGGCGATATTCTGCGGTCTTACCGGTGTGCTGCTTCCAATAACTTCTTTTGCTTATATCGATGTAAATTTTCTTGCAAAGATCTTCTACAGATGGCGTTTAATACCAGCCATTTTAGGAGAGTTGCAGTAGGATTGTGCTTCAGTGTCATTCTCCTTCCGAGCCACTGCATAGTGGTAGTGGTGATGCATTCTGAACTTTTTGTTTAGGGAACTGAAGCAAAGCAAATTCGGCACAAGTTTTACGTTCTCTGGCCTGCAGCTTGCAATTTTCGGTCGGGTCTTCCTTTATCAGTCATTTATGTGTGGAAAGCATTTTATTGAAGAATACCCTAGTCATATACTTCTTTTTTTTCTTTAGATGACTGGAGTTCTTTTCCAGCTTATTGCTGAATGTAATCTTCGGAAAGAGAAAATGGTGAGCGGATCCAAAACAGAACGCAGCTAGTATTCTTTTTCAGATGACTGGAGTTCTTTTCCAGCTTATTGCTGAATGTAATCTTCGGAAAGAGAAAAATGGTGAGCGGATCCAAAACAGAACGCAGCTAGCACTTTTCAAAGAGACACCATCTTCTTTTTTCGTGAGAATATGGTCGAGCACCGCAAGAGTCGTGCCTTTAGCAAACTTTCGTGTAACTTCTAGAATCGACCTCTGTTCACAAAAATGAATCCCCTTTGGAGAAATGCGTTGCAGAGCAGCCATGCAAATTGGCTTCCATTCTCGTTTCGATCTCGTTTTCTAAGTTTTCTCACTCTCTATTAAATTTCGTAGGTCATTCCGAACCTAGCATTGAAGCCCCCTAACAACAAATATTAAAAGAAGGACTTTTCGTTGCGAATTACTTCTTCCAAATGGATGTAGAACGGATTCGCTCTCCTCAGCAGTACAAACTGGTGAGCAGCAATTTATGATACTGATCTTTCTTTGACGCAGAAGTTGGTGTTGAGAAATGGCCAAGCGTGGTGCTTGGTTCTCGCATGCGGTGAAACAAATAGGTGTGCAACAAAGCTGAATCCTGCACGACATTCTGTGCTACTTAAGATTTATCGCTTCCTACCAGTGGTCTCCCCTGCCCGACATCGTAGGAGGGAGCGCCCAGTGTGCACGATACTGATTCTGGAGTATTTCCGGTTGAGCCACTGCGTTTTGCTGGAATCCCGGCGTCTGCCCAGCCGAAGCCTTCTCCAGGCCGTCACCACC